>OX336398.1:65599804-66936419 GCA_946902985.2 Meconema thalassinum | reverse complement strand
AGTGGGTCTGTTTCCGCTGCTCTGACCATCGATGTTGTGTAGTCTTCTTCTCTTTTTCCTCGAAACCCCGTGTCTGAGTGATTTTCCTGATTTCCTTCTGGTCATGTAAGTTTGGTGATCCTAATTCCTTTATGTCTTTTTCTGTAAATTTATACCAATTCGGTGTAGTAGCTTTGTTCTTTAAGAAAGTGTGTATTTTGTGTGTCAATCTGTTTGGGTCCATTCTTTCTATGTGTCCCATAAATTCGATTCTTCACATTCGCATTGTGTCTGTTTATATATATTTCTGTATTAGGCTTTGGATAATGTACACCATCTTTTGTTCTTGGTCCAAGGATTTCTCTCATTATTTTACGTTCTTTCACTTCTATTTGGTGTTTTGTGTTGGAGATTGAGTGTCTCTGAAGCATAGAGAGCTTCAGGTTTGATTACAGTTGTATAGTGGCGAATTTTGCAGTTCCAGGAGAGACTCCTTTTGTTATAAATATTTTTTGCGGATTGAAAAGCAGTTTACATTAATATTAATATAGATTTCTTCACAATTTTATATTTCAAAGGGCACCATTTGCTCTTAATCCAGTCGGAGTTACAATAAACGTTTCATTCGAGAAAGTATAGTCTATATCCCTCCCCTCTTAATCCCTCTCTTGTGTACGCCACTGCTACGGTCATGTAATATTAGCAATTTTCCGCCAGATCATGCGATAGCTTATCACCCAGGTTATATAGCTACCGTCGTCATAGTAGGCCATAATAATGTTTGTACTCTACGTCACATTCCATAGCCTGCTTTATGGCTTCCAAGATGGCGGCAGTGCGCAACGCGGCCGGCGTGCTTTCTCCGAGCACATGCGCGTTACAAACCTTTCTACTCGCAGCGAGAGAATCGGGCTTTAATATTCTAAGAACGCATTTTACTTGGTTTCAATTCTGCCTCTTCTCACGGATCATTATTGTAACACAGTATGATACATCACCCCGCATTATTATAGCGAGAGAAATGTCTTCTCCATGATTTTGGGGTTTCTTTTGTTTCTTGATCGAGTTGGCCGTAATATGACGAAACTTAGCTAACGTTGATGTTCACTTGAATGTGTTTTAGGCCTATTATTATCATCAATAATATAAGGTGCATTCAAAAAGTAACGAGCCGGAGGCTGTAATGCGCAAACCGGTGACAACATCGGCTAATCGTGGCGTGTGTAACGTGGTGTGGTCCTGACCAGAGCGCGGAAGGTCACAGCTAGAGGGCACGCGTGCACGTCACGTGACGATACAAAGCGAGCAGCAGCATGCATCAATCGTCCAACACTGACAGTCGCATTGCAAACAGTGACATGGAGGCGTCAAACGAAGAGCAAAGAGGTGTTGTTCGGTTTCTGACAGTGGAAGGAGTATGGGGAACGGACATTCATTGCCGAATGTCACAAGTGTATGGCGAACACTGCATGTCGTTTGCAAGGGTCATGGCGTGGCACAAGCGCTTCAGGGAAGGACGGGTGTCGTTAGCCGATGATGCCCGGTCTGGGGCACCCTCCTGCATTACCGATGACGACGTCCAGCTGGTTGATGCACTCATTACCCAGGACCGCCGAGTGACAGTGAACGCCATAGCCGCCGTGGTCGGATTGAGCTTCGGAAGTGTGCACAACATCATGAAGAAACGACTGCACTTGCACAAAGTGTGTGCCCAATGGGTGGCCCACAGTCTTCAACCACACGAGGGTGCATGTCAAATAGTCTACTGTCTTGGTCTTGGTTGGACGATTGATGCATGCTGCTGCTCGCTTTGTATCGTCACGTGACGAGCACGCGTGACCTCTAGCGACAGGCTGTGACCTTCCACGCTCTGGCCTGAACCACACCTCGTTACACACGCCACGATTAGCCGATATCGCTACCGGTTTGCGCATTCCAACCTCCGGCTCGTTACTTTTTGAACGCACCTTATAATTCCAGACGAAAACAATTAATACAAAGTATCACAATAGAATATTGAACACTTAGGTCCCTCACACACGAGCGTTTTTCTGTCGTCGTTGTCAACTGCGAAAAGTGCTTCATGTGTGGTCGCTTGTCGCCGCCGTGCAGTTACCATATGCAGGGGTGCACAACCTTTTAATAAGTGGGGGCCAAGTTTATTTTTGCATAATATGTGTCGGGCCGCCAGTTACCTTTCCACATAGGCACTTGCCAAACCCTACCGCTAAAGCTAATTTTAATATTATCTGAATAACCTATTTTACCAGCAGACAAGAAATGTGTTTCAATGCCATTTGTGTCCTCTAAATGGTTTAAGTCCATTTTTGAAGTTTTTTGGCATATTGCGTCATTAAGTTATCAAATTACTGATTTACAATCAACTTACTTGTAATTCGAAAAGGTTTAGGGGTACATAAAATAAAATAATACTATCACAAGGTTGTAAAAATTTATTTCTACAAAAATAAGAATTCTTAACATCAAAGTACATAAAAAATTATGGTTGATTGGTTGGTTCCTCAGTTTAGGGGCTGCGACAACGCGGTCATGTAGCCCCGTGTACTTATGGGTGTGTGTAGAATCTGTCTGATACCGGTGTTAATTGTGATGGCTGTATTAGTGTGTGTATCTGTTTTCTAATTCAAGTTAAGGACTGCAACTTTGAATTTTTCAAATAGTTCCTACTTTTTCCGCCAAACGCCACCGTCAACGACTACTAGGCCTAGTTCAGAACTTAGCTATTAGACGCCACCGCAGTCGGCTCTTGGCAACGAACGTAGAAACCTAAGAGCGTTGTTTACATTCCTAACCTATACAAATTAGCTTCACACAGGTGTAATTAGTGGAAGGTTCATTAACCCCATTATATTACTCCATCCGCGGTGAAGCTGGCCGGAACACATTTTGACGCTGGCCTAGCCACAAATTGTGAACATACTGAACTACAGAAGTGGTCGGGGTGGCGACAAAAAAAAAACGTATTTTTGCAGTCGACAGAAAAACGCTCATGTGCAAGGGCCCTTACATCCACAATATAAATAACAGTATTGAAACAGAAAGCGTTCTACCACTCGTAACAATGGACGGCCAACCAGCGCTCGGCAGAAAAGTAAACTACCATGAGGGAGGACATGTTAATCAAGTCAATGAGCTTGTCTAGCAAAGATATAGCGGGTATGAGATAGGACCTGCCCTATAGGCTATTATTATTATTCGCTCCATGATTAGAAAACGTGATGGCACTTGAGACTTCAGTGCCAGTAGGGTCATTGTCGGTATGTCTGTAGTGATAGCTAATCTGGGGTGAGATACCTCTCAGCAAGCAGCTGTTCACTAGTCTATTGCATGTTTCATGACATTGTTATCAAGTGCCAGGAGAGATTACCACGTCTAGGGCAGGATGGAGGGGGTCTCTGATAGCATCCATTGTCCTTATCAATTGTTTCAAAATAATGACTTCAGTCAGACTGATGGAGCTGCAAGAGAAACCACGTCTCAACTCACCTCACCTCACCAGCCTAGTTCAAAGTGGAAGTGAATCAGTGCTACCAACCCCAGTTAGTAGGTCTACTCCTGGGGTGTACGTTGTGAACAACAGAGACAAGTTTTATTCTTTTACCGCAAGGATTTGCTAGCATTCATTTTGGTTGGTTGGTTCCTTAGTTTAGGGGCTGCGACAACGCGGCCATGTAGCCCCGTGTACTTTGTGTGTGTGTGTGTGTGTAGAATCTGTCTAATAACTGGTGTTAATTATGATGACTGTATTAGTGTGTGTTATCTGTTTCTAATTCAAGTAAGGACTGCAGACGATAATTTCAAGTAGTTCCTACTTTCGCTACCAAATGCTACCGTCCACGACACCTAGCTGTGAACTTCGCTACTACTAGATGCCAACGAAAACAGCGCCAGGTGCGAACGTTAGAACTTAAAAGAGCATTAATCAAACCTAACCTACAAATTTACAAGGTTCTTTTTCATGCCATAAATCTATGACATGGGACCGCCAGCTTTACTTCCCCTCCGAAGGAAGGCATACTGAGGGATTCCTAACGCTCTTAAAAAATCCGACGACTTCGTCCGGGTTTGAACCCGCGACCTTGGGCATAGTAGTTCAGCATGCTACCGACTACGCCACCGAAGCCGCCAGCATTCATTTTAACCTATAAGCAAAACATTTCTTTGTGGTTTTCAATTCTGGTGAAGGCGATCGTTAAGGGGCGGAACATCGAAGTCATTTGCCCTTCATTCCTCTCGCTGTGTTCCCTTTTACGCTGTTCTGTCCATCCTGTATTTTGTCTCAAAAGGATTTGTGTTTGTGAATTTTGTTCTGTCTTGAATGGTTTCTTCATGAGAGCCAATTTCATTTAGTCTTCCCTGATGTATTTTATCCAGTAGTTTTAATTTTTCATTGATAAGGCTAGGTTGAAAATTTTCTTTGTGTGCCTGTTATTATCCCCACTATAGTCTACTAGCATTAGCCGTCGCGGCTTCGCCCGCGAATATTCTAGTTGTAAAGAGTACACTTAGCAAAATCTCAATCATGAATGCTATGGCTGATTTATCCTTGATATGAATAATCAGACTTTATCAATTCAGCTACTGGTGCAGTGGTTAGGGGTTTGTCATTCCTTCATAGGTATATCAGTGCGAAGTTAGTTTTCTGGGAACATCACACTGTTAATTTAAGGGCCTTTAAATGTGGTTTTCGGAGACCCTTTATAGTCGGATGAAAAAGACCTTTCGTACCACACTCACACGTGAAAATTGCGTGAAAAAATTCTAGAGTGCCCCTTGACCCCCTTAAGCGCATTATTCTGTATGTATTGATGAATTTTACAGCTTAATTTGGTTCAGTGATAACCTTATAACCGTCTAGAAACTTTCACAGTAATGTGATAATTGGAATTGCATTGCGTCTTACAGAAATTGATGGACCTGTGAGATTCTGTTAGCATGGTTACCGTGTTGCATTCTTTCATTATTTCATTGTAAATATACATGTTTTAAGGTATTTATTTAATTGTGAGGCATTTAAAGAGTAAGTGAGTGCGTTTCGCTTACGCATTGGGTTATGCTGAACCTGTAGGTACCCCATATGTGTAGGTTGGTGTTAATGGGACCTTATTTTCGGTACACAACTGGAATGGGACCTTAGCAGAATAATATAGGGAGGGATAGGTGTCCGTAAAACTGTAACCGCCGTATCTGTGACTCTTTTCTGTTTTCATGTGATTTCTTTTTCATCCATACGTGTGCCAATTTTGAAATAGCTCCCATTCATACCTTCCAAGATATCCAACATGGAGCTCAAATTTCAATTGCGATTTTGCAGCAGTTGGTAGCACTGACATCATTTTCAAATATGGCCGTGAGATATTCAGGTATAGATCTTTACTCCTACCAAATTTTGTTTCGATTGCTGCAGCCGTTTAGGAGTTGATAGGGGGGGGGGCACACACACACACACACACACAGCCAGACAGAAGGACAGACAGACAGACAGACAGACACACATTTGCCCGACCTCATAAGTCTACTTTTTCCTCATTTTTGCAAAATGTGAAAAGTAGGCTAAAAATAAATCTAATATTCTGCAGTGTGTTGAAAATGAAACCAAGTGACGATGAACTTCCAAGTGAGAACATTTCGACGCAAAATGATTGAACAAAGACTGTGCGGATAAACAAATAAAAAGTGATTCGAAACCAGTGTTACCAACTATCGTATTTATTCTTTAAATTTCCCTCTCAGGGGCTCGCAAATAGTGAGACGAGTGTTGGCGATCATGGGACCTCACCTGGGTCAGGCATTGCTTCCGGTTACTTATGCCGGGCTAATCCTTTTTCATATTTTCTTTCGATATCCCCTAGTCAATTCTTGTTCTCTACCGAACATAACCGTATTACAGTAGAGACTTTAAATTTTCCCGCCTTTATTGGGATTAATTGGATTGCTAGAAGCCTTTTCTTTTTCTTTTCAGTAATGCGTAATAGTAACCAGTGATGCTTTTCAGTTGGTTAACATGATTGTGCCGAAGATATTTATTATTATTATTATTATTATTATTATTATTATTATTATTATTATTATTTATTTTAACCGAATTTTCCCAATAAATTGAAGACGTGAAGCAAATAACTCAATCAACTTTTTTATTTTTGTTCTTCTTGTGGTTCCAATAAGCTTTGATTCTTTCCGAGAAGGCTTGTTTACTCGAACACTTTGGTCTGTAATGTTTTTGTTTTAGTTGCTCTGATATAACTTCACATTCGTTTACTTTGTGTCTGAAGGTGTCCCTTTCTGAAATGTCTGTTGAACTTATGTTTGCGTTTTGAAGTCCTTTCAAAGTTCTTGTAGCCAAGGTGTTGAGTGAGGTTACATAATCTATTATCCTTTACGTCAATTGATGTTTCGGTAGTCTAGTGAGATGACCAACGAACTATTATTATTATTATTATTATTATTATTATTGTTATTATTACGGTATTTAGAGATAATGAAAAGATACCACTCTGTCAATAAATATTATTCTTCTTGTTGTTGTTCTAAAGAACAGTAACAGATGAAATGAAAATCCACAGCTTGCTTCC
Source organism: Meconema thalassinum (assembly GCA_946902985.2). Lineage (NCBI taxonomy): Eukaryota > Metazoa > Arthropoda > Insecta > Orthoptera > Tettigoniidae > Meconema > Meconema thalassinum. Next base: position 66,929,847 of record OX336398.1, on the reverse strand, counting down.
AGTCTCCGACCGGGTCAGGAATGGAATGAATGAAGCCCCCATCTGGCGGCGAGGATATGAACTGTGCCGGCTGCCGAGGCCTGACGCACTCCTCTGGGGCAGTGATTAAATGAATGATAGATGAATTGAAATGATGGTGGTGAGTGTTGCTGGAATGAAATTTTGACAGGTAAAACCGGAGTACCCGGAGAAAAACCTGTCTGCCTCCGTTTTGTCCAGCACAGATCTCACATGGAGTGTCCGGGATTTGAACCACGGACCCAGTGGTGAGAGGCCGGCGTGCTGCCGCCTAAGCCACGGAGGCTTCAACAGTAACAGATATCTTTCTGAAATCTTGTACGGTGATAAAGAATACCACTAGAAGTTCATCTATGAGACTTTCATAAATCTGGTTGGTTGGTTCTTAAGTTTAGGGGCTGCGACAACGCGGTCATGTAGCCCCGTGTACTTTGGGTGTGTGTAGAATCTGTCTGATAACCGGTGTTAATTGTGATGACTGTATTAGTGTGTGTATCTGTTTTTTAATTTTAAGTACTGCAACTTATAATTTTTCAAATAGTTCCTACTTTTGCCGCCAAGCGCCACCGTCAACGACTACTAGGTCTAATTCAGAACTTAGCTACTAGACGCCACCGCAGTCAGCGCTTGGCAACGAACGTAGAAACCTAAGAGCGTTGTTTACATTCTTAACCTATCCAATTTAGCTTCACACAGGTGCAATTAGTGGAAGGATCTTTAACATGCCATAAATCTATGACATGGGACCGCCGGCTTTACTTCCCCTCCGAAGGAAGGCATACTGAGGGATTTTTAACGCTCTTAAAAAATCCGACGGCTTCGGCCGGGTTTGAACCTTTCATAAATCTGTTAAGTACGAAAAGGACATGGCAGCCACGCAAAGTTGAAACATTTAACTAGACTTTTCTCGTGATTTAACTCTCTGAGCGCAGTGAAACTTGGTACAGCAAATGTTTGTGCACATTGTAATACACTGACATCCATTTTAGTTCGATTGTTTACATAACCTTAAGATGGCGGCTGTGCGAAAGTTCAAAATTAGGTTTTAATTTCTTGTGTCCTAATCATGCGATCGAAGTGAAAGTTCGGATAATGAACCTGCGCAATAATTTCCATCTAATGGTACATAACTCTATGGTCTACAAATAATAACATTCCAACATGACGACCATTCGAAATATGTAGACGGTTCTCAATATCTACGTATCTATTACAGCAATCACATTGAAATTTAGTATGTTGATAGAGGTTATTAACATAAGTTCACCTATGGATCATTCTATAACCTGGTGAGCACAAAACCAACATGGCGGCGACGCGAAATTTAAATATTTAAATGGATTTTGCTCGTGAATTTTCATCCGAGCGCTGTGAAGCCTCGCACGGTATAGGCCTATCTTCATACAAGCCTTAATATAATGACGTCTAATTTAATGGAATTTTATGAGAACTTAAAAATGTCAGCTGTGCAAGTTTTTTTAAAAATAGGCTTTAGTTTTCATTTCTCGTGCCCTAAGTAAGATTAGTAGTTAGTTCTTCACGGAACTAGTGTAGGCCTACTTGTTTAATAGTTTATTATGATAACTTGTTCAGATTGCTGACGATCAGCACACTGTGGTCGAAACTAGACCATTAAACAAAATATTATAATAATATTGTTATTGAATACTGGTGTTTTTTTTTAATACCATTTCAATTGAGTTTTGTCAATAACGACTTTGTTTCTGATAGGCTATGGTTAATTTCATATCTATACATATTCAAGTTGTGGCAGATGACCTCGTAGTTCCGCCCTTTAAAACCTCAATAATTAACTAAGTAACTAACTGCTGTCAATGTCTCTCCAAAGGCTTTCAAATTTACCATTTTAATGACATTTTTGTAACATTTAGGGACCCCTCTGTTACTCTAGAGGGGGACTCAATACTCCGCAGACTCCCCGGTAATCACTTGTCACCCCAAGCGGCTTCAGAGGCGTAGTCGGTAGCATGCTGAACTGTTATAACCAAGATCACGGGTTCAAACCCGTCCGAAGTCGTCCGAGGAGAAGTAAAGCCGGTGGGCCCATGTCATAGATTTATGGCATGTAAAGGAACCTTCCACTACAATTGGTAATGTGCAGGTAAATTTGTAAGTTATATTTCGTTAGAAACGCTCTACCAAGTTCCGACGTTCATCACTAGGTGTCAGTGGCATCTGGGAACCAAAGTTGGAATTACATAATGGACTAGTATTCAGAAGCTTTACATTGAACAAGCAATGAAGGAAACTGGAGAAAAATGTAAAGTGGCAGTGAAGATTCAAGGAGAAATAATTTCAAATCTGAGATTTGCTGATGACATCGTCATCTTGGCCGACAAGCCTGAGGATTTGAATGAGTTTTTGAATGGTATGGACTCCGTCTTGAGGAAATAATTCATGTTGAAAATTAATAAATGTAAAACAAAAATACTGGAATGCAGCCGAAATAAATCAGAAACCTCTATGGACATCAAATTGGTAGGGAAGAAATTAAAGGAAGTAGGAGACTTCTGTTACTTAGGAAGCAAAATAACCAGTGATGGACGTAGCAAAGAGGACATAAAAAAATCCTCTCGGCACGCCGGAAGGCGGAGGTAGATTTCACCGGGCAAACTAGGGGATAGGCTATAATAGGCAAAATATGCAGGATTTCGTAGGAGGATCAGACCTCATTTATTGCGAGAAAGTATTTTACAATTGGAGGTTAGTTAACATTTTTTCGTCTTTCTATGCATACTTTTAACATTTTACTGTCTTATGGGGATGGTGACCTTCTTGTCATTTGGGGTTAATTTTTATACTTGTGATCACACTGTCCTTATGCATGGTTTGGAACTAATGTGTAACTATCTAACAGTCTGTTACTTCTTCACGCAAAATTTTATCTCCCGCAGAGATGTTGGTTGGTTCCTCAGTTTAGGGGCTGCGACAAGGTGGTCATATAACCCCGTGTACATTGGGTGTGTGTAGAATCTGCCTGATAAACGGTGTTATTTGTGATGACTGCATTAGTCTGTAATTCAGGTAATGTCTGCAGACGGTCAATTTTAAGTAGTAGTACATAATTTTGTACCAAATACTAACGTCAACGACACCTAGCTGTGAACTTGGCTGCTAGATGCCACCGCAACCAGCAACTTGCAACGAAAGTTGTAACTTCCCCTCCGAAGGAAAGCATGCTGACGGATTTTTAGCGCTCTTAGAAAATCCGGCGACTTTGTCCGGCTTTGAACCAGTACCTTGGGCATAGAAGTTCAGCATGCTACCAGTTAGCCGCTTCCCTCATAGTCAGATGGAACAAGAAGTTCCGTGACGAACTAAAGAGCCTACTTTTCTTAAAATTAAGATTCATGCCATAGATTAATCTACAGTATATGAACCTATCTTGAATAATGACGAAATTAAGTGGGTAATATCGAAATGTCTTAATTAGTTCGAAATAAGGTATACTAGGCATAATGTAGCCTAATAGAGCAATACAGTTGGCAGCTCTGGTGACTGAATATATTCTTACTTCTATCTCCTAAGGTACAGAATACAAAATGTGGTTGAAGTCCAAAGGACGTTACATGGATTTAGACATTGGATCTATTAGTAAACGTAAAATCATGTTGGCAACAATGTCATGTGAGTGCTGGTCAGAAATAATCTGAAATATTATATATTTTTGTGACAATTTTGGATGAAATCCATTTGTTGGTATAGAAGTTACATGTATTTAAAAATTGGTCCTATCAGCAGGCTTAGAATCATGTTGGTAGAACTGACGTATATAAGTTACTCCAAATTAATGTAAAATGCCGGGTAATTTACGTGCGCATAAATCGGCTTGCATACTTTCTGATATATTTGGATACAAAATAGAGAGCAATTATTAACAGTTGGCAGCCCTGGTGGCTCTTAAGAATACACTCAGTCATATATGTTTATGTACACATATTACATACAAAATTTGGTTGAAATCCAATTGATAGTGTAGAAGTTATATGCATTTAAAAATTGGACTTATCAGAAGGCTTAAAATTATTTTGGCAACGCTGTCATGTATGTCCATCTGGAAATTAAACTGAAATAGTATTATCTACATGTGTGCCAATTTTAGAATAGCTCCCATGTATACCTCCCAAGATATCCAACATGGAGCTCAAATTTCTAGTGCGTTTTTTTAGCAGTTGGTAGCACTGGCATCTTTTTCAAATATGGGCCTGAGATATTCCGGTATACATCTTTACTCATACTAAATTTGGTTTCGATTGCTGCAGCCATTTAGGAGTTGATGGGGGGGGGGGACACACACACACACACACACACACACACAGCCAGACAGACAGAAGGACAGACAGACAGACAGACAGAAGGACAGACACATTTTCCCGGATATATCTTATAAGTCTACTTTTTCCTCATTTTTGAAAAGTGTGAAAAGTAGGCTAAAAATGAATGTGATCTCGTCAATGGCGTTGTCTTGGCAACCTCTGATAGATCATCCCTTATCAATTTAAAAGCGTTGTTATGGTAACCTCTGATGGCACTTGGCATTTTTTAAAATTCCGAAATCATTTTTCTCATCCCTTGGCGTAATGGTGGGTCATATCAAAAATTCCTTCAGACAAAAGTTTTAGGTAATTATTAGGGGAATATTTTCCATTTTGTACGGTTTTGATATTGTGCCTATTAAGAGAGATATGATTAATGTTTCCCGAAAAACCCACTTTTTTCACCCCTTTGGTCAATGGTTGGTACTATCAAAAAACTTATTTGACATAAATTTTTGGCACTTATCCGACACATATTATGAACTTTGAATGGATTCGATATTTCACGTATTAAGAGAGTTATAGCGAAATTTCACTTTTTAGAAAATGCCCCCCATTTTCACCCCCTTCGACCGATTTTGCCCATTAACGAACTCGACCGAGATTTTATAGGGATACATATTATGTAAAAAATTCAAAGTGATTGGTGCAAAATTACGGCAGTTATCGTGTCCACAAGAAAAATATATATACTAGCTGTTACCCGCGGCTTCGCCCGCAATAACATTTGGAATCCCGTTATAACATTAGTTATATAGATAGATAAGCATGGGTCCTAGTGGAAAATAATTCTATCACCTGAAACCAAAAATGCATGGGACGAAAAAAAACAGCAAAATATCATGTTGGTTTCGGACCCTAAAAGACGTGAAAAATATAATAAAAGTATTAAAAAAACTATTTTTTGAAATTTCATTCGAATCAATTTTTATGTCATTCCTGGGACTTAGAAAATTCCGGGGGAAAATACCAAAATAATTAATAACTCCGTAAGTATTCGTCGTGTGGTGAAATAGCAAGAGACAAAAAAGATGTAATGTGTTATTGTCTACAACATAGGCTATGTATAATTTTACACTCAGACATATTACGTCCCCCCCCCCCCATAATTTCACCCCTCCCCATGGGCCCCTTAAATTGGATTTATGAAAAAACGGTCAAACACCTATTTACTTATTTTTTATGCTGATTTTTTCCCGCTGAGTTCCAAACTCCTGGCCTATGTCGTTTAAGGGATACACGCTCCGTTAGGAATATTTCAACCCCCACTTTTCACCCCTTTCACCTCATAATATACACCACATCGAAAAACCCTCAGACACGTGTCTTCTTATCTTTAATGATGAGTTTATATGCCGAGTATCACATCCCCCAATGAAACCAATCGGGAGATATTGCTATTCAAGGAAATGCAGGTCTACCCCCTTAACACCCCTTTAGAACCTGAATATCCAAAAATCCTTTCTTAGCGGGCGTTTGCGGCTCTTGAGGAAGCTGCATACCAAATTTAATTCCAATCCGTTCGGTGGTTTCTGAGATTTCGTGATGAATGAATCAGTCAGTCAGTCAGTCAGTCAGTGGTATTTGAGCTTTATATAGTAGATATATATATATATATATATAAATATATAGATACATATATACATAAATTATATATAAACTTTTGAACTGACGGTGGTTTTGGGGTCTGGGGGATGTGAAACGCGAAGATATGTCGAAATTTTCCGGAAGTCGAAACATGGTACCCATTGCAATAGTTAGCTTTCTAATGAAATCTACCTAAAAGTAGGTTGAGTCAGGCAAGGAAAGCATTTCTACAAGAAAGGAATCTGTTGACATCGAATATAGATTTAGGTATTAGGAAAGTCATTTTTGAAAGCCTTTGTCAGGTGCGTGGTGCTCTATGGAAGTGAAACGGACTATTGGTGCAGCATAAAAGAGGAGAATTGATGCGTTTGAAATGTGGTGTTACAGGAGAATGATGAAGATGAGATGGGGGGTTAGGGTTACAAATTAAGAGGTATTAAGAAGAGTGGGAGAGGGGAGATGTTTCTAATGAAGAGAAGAGATAGGTTGGTAAGACACATACTAAGCCACCCAGGAATAGCAAGCTTAGTTATGGAAGGAAGGGGTGAGAACAAGAACTGTAGGGGTAGACCATTGTTAGAATATGTTAAGCAGATTGCCTCGGATGTAGGGTGTGGTAGCTATGTAGAGATAAAACGATTAACTCAGGACAGGGAGGCATGGAGGCTGCATCAAACCAGTCAAAAGATTGAAGACTCAAACAACAACAATGGACAATGTTTCAGCAGCCCTTACAAACATCAGTCAAAGTTCATGAGCCATTCAACTAGAACAAATGTTGCCTCTCGCTTAGGTAACATCTGATGGGACACTCAGAGGCGATGTGATGTCTTCCCCCACAGTCGCAGGTAGGTGATGGTTTCCATCCCCACGTATGCGGTTAAAGAACTAATTTGAATTCAGTAGGCCGTGTTCATAGTGGCAAAATTAATCTCGTGATTTTCCCTCAACACAAAGTTCCTCATTTCTCTACTAGAAAGCGCTATAGTGTCAAGGTGCTTAGATATCTAACCTCCTAGACTATCATAGCGCTCCCGTGTCAGTGGATTTACTGGCACGTTAAAGCTCCCCTTCGGGAGAAAATTCCGGCACCCGGACGTCTCTAAAAGCCAGAGTAGTTAAATGGGACGTAAAACCAATAACATTATTTTTATTTCATAGCGCTCCAAGGAACGACGAAATTCGACATGCAAACTGCCCTCTGGGTGTCAAATAACAAAGCTTGCACCCGGCACCCGAGGCCATACGATATTATTATTATTATTATTATTATTATTACTATTATTATTAATAATAATATTATTAGCAGCAACTGAAAAACTAAAGAAAGTAGGAGACTTCTGTTACTTACAAGGGAAGTATCGGGTAAGACGGGTGGAAACCTATCTTGAAACCTTGTGAACGCCATCCTTGTATTATAAGTGGACAATGTGCGGAAAATCAGTCACCAGATTGAACTGCAAGGATCCGAAATCATGTGGCGAATCTCTCATATAAATCAATGGGAGGTAGCGAGTACCGTTCATGTTGGAATGGACAGCCCTGACCGCCCAAGCACTCAAGGTCGGTGGGAAGGATCCCCACGCTCCAGTCAGCATATACGTCCCGCCTCGCTACTACTCCGAGTGCTACAGGGATGTCCAGCTCCTCCAGCCATCATGCTTGCGTACCAGGATGTCAGGTACGAATTCGGAGCCTTGCAGTTCAATCTGGCAGCTGATTTTCCGCACATTGTCCGCTTATAGTACAAGGATTGTGTCCACAAAGTTTCAAGATAGGTTTCGACCTGTCTTCTGTTACTTAGGAAGCAAAATAACCAGTGATGGACGAAGCAAGGAGGACATAAAAAGTAAGTTGGCTCAGGCAAGCAAAGCATATCTGCAGAAAAGGAATCTGTAGACGTCAAATATAGATTTTTCATTAAGGTAAGTCATTTTTAAAAGCCTTTATATGGAGCGTGGCGCCGTATGGAAGTGAAACTTGGACTCTTGGCGTTGAAGGAAAGAGGAGAATAGAAGCATTTGAAATGATCAGATGGAGTAACATATGAAGAGGTATTAAGACTTGTGGGAGAGGAGAGATGTTTCTGGCGATTGCTAATGAAGAGAAGAGTTAGGTTGGTAGGACACATATTAAGACACCCAGGAATAGCAAACTTTCTTATGGAAGGGAGGGTAGAGGACAAGAGCTGTAAGAGTAGACCAAGGTTAAACAGATTGTTTCGGATGTACAGTAAGATGTGGTGGTAGCTGTGTAGAGATGAAACGATTAGCTCAGGATAGGGATGCATGGAGGGTTGCATAAAACCAGTCAAAAGACTGAAGACTCAAACACACACATCATCATTGGCTGTCACAAATAATCTCATCCGTCATCGCCAAAGAACTGGAAACTCGAGAGCACAAGGCAGCAGAAATGTTCAGCGCCTTTGCTTCTACGAAATTAAACATGATATTCTCGGTTCATTGTGGGTCTTTTTTCAGAAAGTGGAGTCACTTCAGCTTTTGTTTGAAACAGTAATCCTCCAGAGTGAGTCATCATCTTGCTAACCCAATATACTCGAGTCTTTTAATCCCACGATAAGACAGCATTGGCTAAGGATATACCAGCGGCGGGATCAAAAGTGTGGTGCTTTTCAGTCGGTCAACACGAATGTGTTACATGAGATTAATAATTTATAATCTACTATATAAAGCTCAAATACCACTGACTGACTGACTCATTCATTCATCACAAAATCTCAGAAACCATCGAACAGATTGGAATGAAATTTGGTATGCAGCTTCCTCAAGGGCCGCAAACGCCCACTAAGAAAGGATTTTTGGATATTCAGGTTCTAAAGGGGTGTTAAGGGGGTAGACCTGCATTTAATTGAATAGCAATATCTCCCGATTGGTTTCATTGGGAGATGTGATATTCGGCATATAAACTTATCATTAAAAATAAGAAGACACGTGTCTGAGGGTTTTTCGATGTGGTGTATATTATGAGGTGAAAGGGGTGAAACGTGGGGGTTGAAGGATTCCTAACCGAGCGTGTATCTCTTAAACGACATAGGCGAGGAGTTTGGAGGTCAGCGGAAAAAAAATCAGCATAAAAATAACAAAATAAGTGTTTGACCGTTTTTTCATAAATCCAATTTAAGGGGCCCATGGGGAGGGGTGAAATTATGGGGGGGGGGGGGACGTAATATGTCTGAGTGTAAAATTATGCATGGCCTATGTTGTAGACAATAACACATTACAGCATTGGCTAAGGATATACCAGCGGCGGACGCACAGGGTTTAACACGAATGTGTTATATGAGATTAATAATTTGCAATAATTTATCTCATGTTTTTTTTTTTTTTTCAGGATTAGGGTATAACCCAACTCTTTTAGGGTACATTCGTGTTGACCGACTGATAAACACCAAACTTTTGTTTACTAAGGCAACACTGAAAATGGCTTCAAACCCCATGTTAACCACCTGTCATAAGGACAGTTTATACTTTTAAAGATGCTGAGGTTGAATCTTTCAGCCAAATTTCGGAGAATTTTCATGCCGAAGTGCGGGTATTTCTAAAAATCAAATATTATATACGTATCTTCTTGACGTAATGCGATGGATAAAATTAAAAAAAAAAACTAAAACTAAGAACATTAGCAATTACAGTGTAAAAATATAAATATAGAAATTAAACTCTCAAAAATAAAATTACAATAACAAAATAAATATAAAATGAAAATAATAAATATAACTATAAAAAATATTAAAATAATTAATTAATTACATTTAAAAATATAAAAATTAAATCTATAAGAACATAAATTAAAAAATGGAAAATAAATATATAAACATTAAAATTAGAGAAACAAAAAACAACATTAATAATAATAATAATAATAATAATAATAATAATAAATAGAATGAATTAATAGCCTATGTAAAAACACATAAAAATAATAAATAGTTTTAACCTTAATGAGGGGAATGTTTTCCCCCTTTTGTTAAATTTGAAAAACGAAACCCCAGAAAAACCAGCCTTCAACGGATTCTTCAACAAATGAAAACTTGTATTAAACGGAAATATTAGACTGTCCCGTGAATTTAAGAATGAAAAAACTTGTTAAATTTCCTTCATTAAGCGGAAACTGTGTTATGCGGACAACGGATATCAAAATACTCAAATGGAAGCGTCGCTCAGTGGTAACGCTCTCACCTGCTGTTCCCAAGGTTGCAAGATCACACCCTGGCGCAGTCAGTTGGCATTTGTGGGTGCGTAGATTTACTGGAAAGTCAAAGATCCCCTTCGGGGCCGCAGGAGGTAAAAGGGACGTAATACCAATAACACTATTTTCCTTTCCTTTCCTTTCCTTTCCTTTCCTTTCCTTTCCATTCCATTCCCATTCCATTCCCTTCCTTTCAATTCCATTCCTTTCAATTCCATTCCTTTCCTTTCCATTCCATTCCTTTCAATTCCATTCCTTTCCATTCCATTCCATTCCATTCCCAGTCCTTTCCTTTCCTTTCCTTTCCATTCCCTTCCTTTCCTTCCCATTCCCTTCCTTTCCTTCCCATTCCCTTCCTTTCAATTCCATTCCCTTCCTTTCCTTCCCATTCCCTTCCTTTCAATTCCATTCCTTTCCTTTCCATTCCTTTTCCTTCCATTCCATTCCCATTCCCTTCCTTTCAATTCCATTCCTTTTCATTCCTTTCCATTCCTTTCCCATTCCTTTCCATTCCCTTCCATTCCCTTCCTTTCCATTCCCTTCCTTTCTATTCCATTCCTTTCAATTCCAATCCTTTCCATTCCCATTCCCTTCATTTCAATTCCATTCCTTTCCTTCTCCATTCATTTCCATTCCATTCCTTTCCATTACATTCCTTTCCATTCCCTTCCATTCCTTTCCATTCCATTCGATTCCTTTCCATTCCATTCCATTCCATTCCCTTCCTTTTCTGTTAACCCATCAGATTCAAAATAGCCTACTTACAAAATGCAATTGAAATTGAAAATACTTACAAAATGTCATTTAGATTCAAAATACTCACAATATGTCATCCCGCGATTTAAAATACATACAAAATGCAATTTAGATTGAAAATACTCACCAAATGTAATTTAGATACGCGGGGAGCCAATTCACAAAAACAGGGCGGGAATCTTAAAGAGAAAATGAAATATAATGAAAAGAAAAAGAAGGTTGATCCCTCGAAGAATGGGGGATCAGGAAAGATGAGACAAGGGCCAATTAAGGTGGGAAAGAAAGAGACTCCCTTGGCCTCGGATACCCTAATACCGTCGGATTCGGAAGAGTACAAGAGTTGACCAAGAGAGGTCGACAGGAAAGAAGACTGAGAGGAGCCCGGCACAAGTAAGTGGAAGCAATGCCGGACCTAGCTGGGGACCCGTGGTCACCAACCAACGCACAGCGGGTCAAAATCTAAATCTAGGGGGACAAATTTATTTTTACGTTTTAATCATGAATTTAGAGTGAAAGCAACGTATATAATTTGTTTACTTCATAATGAACATCAGTTAAGACCTTTTCTAAGCTACGTCTACACATGCAAGAAATTGTCTATGACTAGGAGTTGGATACAGCATTCAGTTATCTCTTCAGAACAATTTTCTACCCCTAATTTACTTTTGACAAAGTCACAAAGTTCCATAATCGTCGAACCCAGTGCTTCAAACAGTTGTAAACGTGTGAGAACTGGTTGCGCGGCATCTTCTAAAACGTAAAATAACTAAGTAAGTTGCAAAAAGATGCAAAAAATCTTATAACAAGCGTAAACTACAAGACGTTATCTACATTTTAACATTAAGTAGAAAGTGACGCTACATACTAAAAATCTAAGTGAATATATAATTTTAAAAATAATAGTTAAATATCATATATTGCAAATATAGCTAAAATTACGTAACAATTACGCCCATTAATAACTGAAACACGTTACAAAGATCATACCTTCAGCTGCATGATCCATCTTAAAGAATCACACTAACCACAAAGACAACCAAACCGCAGCCACTTACATTCACCCTCCAATTCAGACTGCTCGAACAGTGGTGACAGATTTACACTGAGATGCGTTTATATCCCAGAATAGTGAGCGGCAATTATATGAGAATGCTGTAGAAATAATAAATTTTGATTTTTTAATTACGAAAATAAATAATTTTGTCCTCCTAGATTTCGATTTTGACCCACTGTGCAACGTCCCAGTAGTTGTGGCCCGTGAGGAGCCAGTTAAAAGTTTGAAGACTCTAACAGCAACAATTGTGGTATAATCTTTGCTCTATGAACACCAACCACTTTGCCGTCGTTCAGTATTGCGTTATCTAGTGATAGCGAGCATGGTAAGGCTAGCCCTTCCGATAGGGGACATGGTTAGTGGCTTGGCTAATGGTAGGCTTATCGTAAAGCCTCCATTCTATGCAGTGCTGATAAAAAAAACAATAACAATAAGACGAAAGATAAAATAAAAATATAAATAATAAATCCACCACAGACCAACTATGGAATAATTTAACACGTGCCTTCCTTCAAATATTTAGGAGAAATTATTGTACCATCTGGATTGGACAGGAAAGCTAATTTAGAAAGAGCTACCAAACTTCAGAAAGCATACCGAATAACATGGGATCACTATAACAAAAGATTAGTGTCACTAAATGCAAAACCAAGGCACTACTAGACAGTTGTTCTTCCGGAAGCATTGTACGCCTCCGAAACTATATCTCTAGGAGGCCACTCTCAAATTGGTGAAAACGAAATCTAGGAACGTAAAATTCTGAGGAAAATATATGGCCCCGTTTATGTTAATGGTATATGGATTAAAAGGAAAACCACAGACTTGTACAGAGTAATCAATAAGTTCACTGATACCGTGCGTAAGAGACGATTGAAATTTGCATCTGCCGAATGGACAACACCAGATATGCAAAACAAAACTGCTTGATATAATTAATTCAAAGAAGGTCAAAATGAGTTGGTTAGAAGAAATCAAACAGGACTTAAAGGAAATAAACATTACAGAAGATAACATCATGAATCGGAAGACGTTTGGAACTCTAGTTACAAATCACTCTTTCACCGAAAAATCTTAAAAGACCACTGGAAGAAAAATGGACGGAGGAACGTAAGAAGCGGCATAGCGAGTTCATGAGGAGATTTTGGGAGGAGAAGAAGAGGAAAACACCATCAACCCAAGTCAATAAGTTCAAACGCGCTCACTAAGTGGGCAAAACGAAGAAAGAAAGAAAGAAAGAAAGAAAGAAAGAAATCCAGAATCAATAATTCTCGCATTAAATTTACAGTTTGTCACCAAGTCAGAATTGTTGTGGCCATCTCGAGGTGTAGAGGCAGAGTGCCTGCCGTTCCCAGGCGATGTGTTATTTCCGCCTACAAATACTAACCGATATAAAATAAATGAGTTAATTTTCACGAGGAGATTTTGGGAAGAGAAGAAGAGGAAAACACCATCAACCCAAGTCAACAAGTTCAAACTTTTTGAGGTATAAGGATTACATCGCGTCCAAGAACTACATTTTCTAACCACCCCGAGCCGAGAAAAAGTTACCTTACAAAAATTATAACAACTTTTTTTTTGGACACGCAAAGTTTTGAAATTAATAAACCAGTTATACAACATTCCAATGTATATTGTGTTAAAATTTGGATTCGATTTGATGACGGGTTTTTGAGATAATAATTCTTAAATGTGACGCATGGTTGAAACACGCTTAAAAACGTGCACTTTTTGTGTTCCAACTGCGACAAAAAATATTAAAATATAAATTAAAAATTCCAAACCTACATGAGCTAACGTAAAATAGAACGACGAAAATGATGATGTTATTGGATTTTATGTAGGTCTATTGGTTACATCACAAACAACCTTCAAACTCGAGTACACATAATACTTTGGTCGACAGTAAGCAGCGGTCGCTTGGTAGACCAAGGCATTCAATGGACTGTAGAGCCACATTGCTGAGTAGTGATGATGACGATGACAATTGTAGTTTTAAGGGGCCTAACATCTAGGTTATCGGCCCCTAATGATCTGGATGATAGCGAAAATGACAATGAAATGGAAACCAGAACGAAAATCAAGACTGAAAATACTTACAAAATGGAACTCAGATTGAAACGACGCACGAAATAGAGATTGGTAATACTCACAAAAGGGAATTTAGAAGGAAAATACTCACAAAAGGAAGACATTGAAAAATACTCACAAAATGTAGTTTAGGTTCAAAATATGTACAAAATACAATGTACAGTCCAAATACTTACAAAATGCAAGTGATGATGATGATAATTGTTGTTTTAAGGGGCCTAACATCGAGGTTATCGGCCCCTAATGATCTGGGTGATAGCGAAAATGATAAGGAAATGGATACCAGAACAAAATTATCTGAGACGGAAAATACGTACAAAAAGGAACTCAGATGGAAACCACTCACAATATGGTCTTACAAAAGGGAATTTAGAACGAAAAGTTGCACAAAAAGAATAGATTGAAAAAAGACCCACAAGACGTAGGCGAGATTCAAAATACGTACAAAATGCAATGTAGCGTCGAAATACTTACAAAATGCAACTGAAATTCAAAATACTTAAAAATGCAAGTGAAATTGAAAATACGTACAAAATGCAATTGAGGTTCAAAATACAGCACTTACAAAATGCAATTGAAATTGAAAATACACAATATAATTTAGATTAAAAACGCTCATTCCAGATTCTAAATACTCACAAAGTGCAATTGAAATTCAAAAAAAAAAAAAAAAAAATGCATTTGAAATTGAAAATGCTTACAAAATGTAATTTAGATTTAAAAAACTCACAAAATGCAATTCAGAATCAAAATACTTACAAAATGCCCACCATACAAAATGCAATTTAGATTGAAAATGTGTGAAAAATGCGGTCTAGGTTGAAAATACTTACAAAATGCAATTGCAATTCAAAACACTCACTAAAGTCCCAGCACCTATATTAAAAGGCTTACTAAAAGCAAATTATATTGTCAATCCTTACAAAATGCAATTGAGGTTGAAAATACTCGCAAAATGCAATTTAGATCGAAAAGACTTACAAAATGCAACATAGATTGAAAATGCCTACAAAATGGAGTGTAGATGCAAAAAAATCGCCAAAAGGAATTTAGTTACACGGGGAGCCAATTAACAAAAACAGTGCAGGAATCTTAAAGAGAAACAGAAATATAATGAAAATAAAACAGGAGGTCTGACCCCTAGAAGAAGGAGGGATCAGGAAAGATGAGACAAGGGCCAATGAAGGTGGGAAAGTGATACTCCCTAGGCCTCGGATACCCTAATACCGTCGAGGTCGGAAAAGGACAAGAGTTGACCAAGAGAGGTCGACAGGAAAGAAGACGGAGAGGAGCCCGGTACAAGTGAGTGGAAGCAATGCTGAACTCAGCTGGGGTCCCATTGTCGCCAACCCACGTCCCACTAGATGTGAGCCCCTGGGGGATTGCTGAGTAGTGGTCTCTTGATATATCAAGGTTCCCAATTGTCTGTAGAGCCATACCGGTCATACAAGGGGGATCACCTGAAGATTTTAGATTGAAGGAAGTGTTTGCGTAAATATACGCCTTCTCTTCTACCCCTTTCTTCTTCTTGTTTCGAATGGGCCTACTTTGGACCACGCTTGTTCAACTGTTGAGCTTTGATCTTTGCCCAGTGTTGTCGCATTTTCTGCCGGTGTAACTCCTTCCTTTCATCTGTCCAAGGGGTACCTTTCTTCCGGGGTTTTTCCTGAAATCCATGGACTTCCTTCAGGGCATGTCTCACAGATTGCCTGTCTTGAAGATCTGATATTCCCAGTTCATTAATGTCTTTCTCAGTTTCTGTCAGCCAAGTGGTACGAACCTTCTTGTTCTGCCAGAAAGTGAACAGCCTATTGGTCAGTCTTTTGGGAGGCAATCTTGCCACATGACCATAGAATGCTACTCTCCTTTTCCTAGCACAGTCAGAGAGCCTTTCTATATGTTCGTAGAGCTCGGAATTGTGCCGCCTACGGTATTCCTCATCTTCCTTTACCGGACCTAGGATCTTCCTGAGAATTCTCCTCTCTCTGACTTCCATTTTCTCCATCAGACCACTTCGGTTCAATGAGAGACACTCCATGGCATACAGGGCTTCTGGTCGTATGACTGAGGTGTAGTGCTTCAGTTTCAGGTTGCGTGACAGGCATTTCTTGTTGTAGATGTTCTTTGTCAGTCGATAAGCCAGTTCCAGCTTGTTGACTCTCATGGATAATGATGCTCTTTCTGATAAGTTGGGTTCAATCCATTCGCCGAGATACTTAAATTTCTCAATCCTCTTGATTTTTCCCTGTTCTAGTAGCATCTCTCTGTTAGCTTCTTTGATGTTGGTGAAGAATTCTGTTTTTTCCAGCGACACTTGAAGACCCACTTTGGCTGCCTGTCTTCTGAGGCAATTGACCTGCATTGTTGCTGTATCCAGAGAATCGGCAATAAGTGTCATGTCGTCAGCAAAGGCCAGGCAATCTACAACCAGTCCTTCCTTCCTACGCCCCAGGTATATCCCACTCTGGACACCCATATTGGTCAGTTCCTTGCGCCATTCTCTCACAACCTTTTCAAGGACACAGTTGAAAAGAAGTGGAGAAAGTCCATCCCCTTGTCTCACCCCTGTTTTTATCTCGAAGCTTGCTGAGACCTCGCCTCTAAATTTAACCTTGGAATGGGTATTGGTCAAGGTTTCTAGAATGAGTTTGCGGGTTTTGTTGTCTAACCCTAGTTCTTGGAGAATTCTATTAAGTGTTTCCCTATCAACAGAGTCGTAGGCCTTCCTAAAATCAACAAAGGTGACAACCACCTTGCGGTTTCTCAATTTGGAGTATGCAAGTACAGTTTTCAGGTTGAGGATCTGTTCAGCACAGGATCGGCCCTTCCTGAAGCCTCCCTGATATTCTCCGAGTTGACTGTCCAGTTGACTTTCTGCCCGTGTTAGTAATGCCTTGGAGAAAATCTTGTATGTTACCGGGACGAGAGAAATCCCACGGTAGTTGTGAATACAATATTATTTATTTTGATTCATGTACTAGACTGGCTGATTTATGAATACAACAACAATAATCATGTTATTCTAGTAACACAGAAGATAAAGTAATCAACAGAATGACGCGCTGCTCTTAGTGATAGCCTACTTGTTGTTCACAAAGATTAACTTACCTCCACGAGACATCGGACGTACTGTATACATTAGCAATCTCTACTGGAGCTGTACGGTTGTGTCCTGATTGCGGTCATTCCAGATTGCGTTCACCTCATTAGCAGTCCAAATTGCGGTCACTTTCATTTTAAGGAAGAATTAAAAAACATTCCAGCGTCCATATTGCGATCACTTTTCTTGGGAGACCTATCCTTGGTTCTTGGTTCTTCCCGACTGACTCATACCTTCCGTAAGTTTTGTGGATAACAAGGGGAAACTAATATTCCACTACACAATTGTTGTAACGGGAAATTTTTATACTTACAGGGTATATTTTTTTATTTCTTCCCCTCCTCTCCCATTTGGGGCGCCAGATATCTATTTTTATAATAAGTACTGTATATCGTGAAAAAATTAAAAATCCACAGCTCCCAATTCACTCTGACGTTCCTATGATTAAAAGGAGTAGATTAAAATCTAGGCGGCCATCCATAATATTGGCAGAATCGTTACAAGAAATGGGCTTTAACATGAACAAGAAGTGGTCGGAAATGTGGAGTAGAACATCAGACTCTAATAAGAACCACCACAAAGCCACCAGGCATGGAACTCCCGCGACATGCATGGACGAGAAATTAACAGGATTCGAACAGGCCATGGCATCTGCGCAGAGAGTCTTCACCTCTGGGGAAAGGTCTCATCTCCCCAATGTGATTGTGGCAGTGAACATCAGACCATCCAACACATTATATCAAGTTGCA
This sequence comes from Meconema thalassinum, assembly GCA_946902985.2. NCBI lineage: Eukaryota > Metazoa > Arthropoda > Insecta > Orthoptera > Tettigoniidae > Meconema > Meconema thalassinum. The sequence goes on along the minus strand of OX336398.1, from coordinate 66,911,946 downwards.
GCCATCGAGCGTACCCTGGAAATCTTAATGATTTCTATGAAATGACAGAGGCAGCCCTTCAATGGATAGAGAATGTAGATATTAAATTATAAATGTAATGACTTAGTTAAATTAATTTTGTATATTTATTATGTTGTAATTCAGTTTTGTTATTGCCATACGCTAAATAAATAAATTGTGAAAAAGATTATTTTCATTACCTCGAAAAATCCGTCTCGTAAAAGTAATTTCTTCTGCGTTTGATTCTAAATCCCGTTTCTAATCAATGTTTGTCCCAGCCCCCTCCTACACACAAACTCAAACATTTGAAGTTTTAGGTTTATTAACATTACAGATTTGAAATCTGTGACTTTTGATAAGTCAAAATCAATAAGTTCACAGTCAAAATGTAGTGTATCGGGACCAAAGAGAACTGACACATGACATGTACCTCAACATTGGCAAGAGGGGTGGAAGTGAAAGGTGAAGAAATCCCCAGGAGAGTTACAAAGTTGCAGTCCTTACTTGAATTAAAAAACATATACACACACTAATACAGCCATCACAATATTAACACCGGTTATCAGACACATTCTACACACACCCAAAGTACACGGGGCTATATGACCGCGTTGTCGCAGCCCCTAAACTAAGGAACCAACCATCTGTTTCTGACATTGTCGACCAACCAACCAGAGTTACAACCGGGCCGGTCTCCTAAGAAAAGTGATCGCATTCTGGACGCTGGAATGTTTATAGATCTTCCCTAAAATGAAAGTGACCGCAATATTGACTACTAATGAGGTGAATGTAATCTGGAATGACCGCAATCAGGAAGACACTAGCTGCACACATCATTCAAATATTCGCCAAATTAAAATTGGAATACATTATTCGGATGTTCAACGAGTCTATAACGTATCAAAGTTACGTTTTATTATCATAGGCAGTTCCAGAGGCAACGGAATATAATTCTGTTAAATTTTAACATTATCAAGATACCTCTATAATACACTACTACCTATGGAGTTGGGTGGTTCCTCAGTTTAGGGGCTGCGACAACGCGGTTCAAAAACGTACAAAATGCAATGTAGATTCGAAACACTTACAAAATGCAACTGAAATCCAAAATACTTACAAAAAGCAATGAAATTGAAAATACGAACAAAATGCAATTGAGGTTTAAAATACTTACGAAATGGAATTGAAATTGAAAATACACAATGCAATTTAGATTGAAAAAGGCCATTTCAGATTCAAAAAATACTCACAAAGTGCAATTGAAATTCAAAATACTGACAAAATACAATTTAAATTGAAAATGCTTACAAAATGTAACGTAGATTCAAAATAATCTCAAAATGCAATTGAGAATACAAAAATGCAATTTAGATTGAAAATACTTGCAAAATGCAATTGAAATTCAAAATACTCTCAAAAGTGCCTCCACCTACATTCAATGACTTACTAAAAAGCAATTTAGATTGTCAATCTTTACATAATGCAATTGAGGTTGAAAATACTTACAAAATGCAACTTAGATTAAAAATACCTATAAAATGTAGTGTAGATTTAAGAAATTCGCTCAAGGTAATTTAGATACACGGGGAGCCAGTTCACAAAAGCGGTGCGGGAATCTTAAGGAGGAAAGGGAATATAATGAAAAGAAAACAAGAGGTCGGACACATTGAAAGACTTACTAAAAAGCAATTTAGATTGTTAATCCTTACAAAATGCAATTGAGGTTGAAAACACTCACAAAATGCAATTTAGATTGAAAAGACTTACAAAATGGAGTGTTAGATGCAAAAAAAATCGCTAAATGGAATTTAGATACACGGGGGTCCAATTAACAAAAACTGTGCGGGAATCTTAAAGAACAAAGGAAATATAATGAAAAGAAAACAAGAGGTCTGACCCCTCGAAGAAGGAGGGATCAGGAAAGATGAGACAAGGGCCAATTAAGGCGAGAAAGTGAAAGACTCCCTAAGCCTCGGATAACCTAATACCGTCGGGGTCGGAAGAGAACAAGAGTTGACCAAGGGAGGTCGACAGGAAAGAAGACAGAGCGGAGCCCGGCACAAGTAAGTGGAAGCAATGCCGGACTCACCTGGAGTCCCGTGGTCGCCAAACAACGTCCCACTAGATGTGAGCCCCTGGGGGGAATTGAATCGCACCCAGCCAGTTTATGCCCTTTAACAAATGGTCGATATATAAAATAAACAGTAGTGGTAACAGGTTACAGCCTTGCCTCACTCCTGTAACAACATTGAACCAAGAATGCATGCCAGATGACAAATGTAGGAGATGCCATCGTGAATCAGAGACCATCCAGCATATCACAGGGGGCTGTGCAACAATACTACCACCTTAAACTGGCAAAGAAGCACTCCTTAATTAATGTGTTCTGTCTTACTATCAATACATGCCTGATGCTGTTCTGGAGAACGATACACACAAGCTACTCTGGGACAGGTCAGTGATCACAGATAAGACCTATATCAGCAAACAGGCCAGACTTTATTCTTATTGATAAAGTGCAGAAGAAAACTCTTCTAATAGACATCGCAGTCCCTAACTCGCATAATATCCAGCAAAGTAATGCTGAGAAAGTGATGAAATACATGTCTCTGGCTGAAGAGATCCGACAGATGTGGCGACAGGAATTTGTCACTGTACTGCCTATCATAATCTCTTTTACAGAGGTCATACCGAAGTCGCTGAAGGCCAACCTCGATAAACTGGAGCTCCACCATAATCTGCATACCAGTATGCAGAAAGTAGTTATTTTAGAGACCTGCTCCATAGTTCGTTCGTTCCTCAACCTACCAGTATAGAGAACTCCACTCCATCTTGCGACAATGCCGAAGAAACGGTGAATTATACCCAACGATATGGTGAACATATGAGTATAATAATAATAATAATAATACTAGATTGCCACGGTGGGTGAGTGGATATCGTGTCTGTCTACTAACCCCAAGATTGCAGGTTCGCTCCTGGCCATGGTAAGTGATTTTTTTGAAAGGCGGCAAAAATACGATACGCATGTCATACGATGTTGGCATATCAAAGAACCCATTTGAATTCAGTAGGCCGAGTTCATAATGGCAAAATTAATCTCGGGATTTTCCGCCAACACAAAGTTCCTCATTTCTCTACTAGAAAGCGCTATAGTGTTCAAGGAGCTTAGATATCTAACATCTAAGCTCCTTGACTTTCATAGTCAAGGAACAACGAAATTCGACATGCAAGCTACCCTCTGGGTGTCAAATAACAAAGCTTGCACCCAGCATCCGAGGCCATACGATATTATTGTATGACTACCCCTTATTATTCCCGTTTTCCAACAGGGTCAGGGATGAGATGCGCTGGAAGTCTTTGTGGCGATGGTTTTACGGCCGGATGCCCTTCCTGACGCCAACCTCAGGAGAGGAGTTAATGAGAGATGAAATGAATGATGGTGAATGAAACTGGGCAAGGATGTGGAAGGAAGCGGCCGTGGCCTGTCAGAAGATACCGTCCCAGCATTTGCCAGGTGTTGAAAATGGGGAACCACGGAAAACCATTTCAAGGACGGCTCGAACCCACGCGTCTACCGAGTCAGCAGAGAGCTTGGCCCCATGACCTAATGCTGCGCGTTAGCCAGAGTAGCCACTACTGTCTGTGCCATACGATATTATTATTATTAATAATAATAATAGTAATAATAACTGTCTAATAATAATAATCTAACATGGTGGAAATCCTTAGTCTATTTAGCTGATGGAATACGCCACTGGTGTGGACAGTTCTACTGTGCCCCATGTTGCCAGTCTGTGTGTTCTGACCATGAGGGAATGCGGTCGGACTTTGGTTCACCAAACAAAATGTTCTCTGTACGTCAATATGTAAAGAAGACAGACCGTGATTGGGTCGACCAATGTGGTTGTTTGTCCTGAGAGCTACCACATGCACTGCACACAAAGACATGGGGACGTTCATACAGTAGACTTTTAACGTAGCCTATCCATTGTTGCTAGGCATAGATGCGCAATTACGTCCGAGGAAATTAGCAATGAGAATAAATAGATGATAATTCAAGGAACTATTATAGAACTTTCAAACAAAAGTTAACCAAATATTCTCCTCCATCACTCCATTTTGTCAATCATAAAGGAGAAATGGCTTAGACCTCTGATGCTAACTGCAAAATCCTCGCAGCATACTTTTCTAAATTAAGTCTTAATAGTGAAAGCCCTCTGGAAAAGTTTCAGTTCACTTCTAACCGAATTAATCAAGATTCAGCCCCACCAACAGTTCAGGAAATTAGAAAAACAATTCAATCACTAAAAAATAACAAGGCCACAGGAGATGATCAAATAACTGCAGAACTTTGGAAATATGCAGGGGAAAAATTCATCAAAAAACTTCACGACATTATGCTGGACATCTGGCAAACTGAAAATATACCAAAGGATTGGAAGATGGCAATAATACACCCCATACATAAAAAGGAAGCAGGTCTGATCCAAACAATTATAGAGGTGTTTCCCTTCTTCAAGTCACATATAAAATTCTCTCGAAAATTCTACTCAACCGTGCAGAGAGTCAACTTGACCAAAGAATTGGTGAATACCAAGGTGGATTCAGAAAGGGGAGATCCTGTGCTGAGCAAATTCTGAACCTGAAGAATACTATATCATATTTTCGGAACACAACAAACAAAAATTATGTCATCACATTTGTCGATTTCAAAAAGGCCTATGATAGTATAGATCGCATGTCACTTGTTAATGTTTTAACAGAATTTGGACTTGATAACAAAACAAGAAATATTATTAAAGATACACTAACTGAAACGAAGGCTAAAGTTAAATTTATGGGTGGTTGAAGTGATGAGTTTGAAATAAACACAGGTGTCCGTCAAGGGGATGGGCTCTCCCTTTTACTTTTCAATTGTGCTCTTGAGAAAGTTGTCAGAGAATGGAGGAAAGCAGGTGCACCATCTCACCGCCTGGGCTCAAAGATTAAGGGTATTGACTTAGATTGTCTAGCGTTTGCTGATGATTTAGCACTAATTGCCAAAAAACGTCGCTGATGCACAGAAACAGCTTGTTATACTGGAGGAGCAAGCAGCCAAAATAGGACTAAAAATCTCCTATGAAAAAACTAAATTTATGACAAATATTAAGAATGGTCCACCTGAAATTGTCATTGGTATCAATAAGATTGCAAGAGTGAAAGAATTTAAATACTTAGGTGAATGGATCACTGAAAATGGCAATGAAAATAAATCTGTAGCATCACGAATTCAGAAAATGGAAATTGCTTTTCAACACACAAAGAATGTTTATAACACAAAAAAAAGCTTGTCCTGGAACAACAAAATTCGTCATTACTGTACAGTGATTAAACCTGAAGCTCTATATGCTTCAGAAACGCTCAGTTTACATTGTAAGACCTTAAAGGAAAAATTAGAGATTAAATAAAGGAAAATCACGAGGAAAATCTTAGGGCCCAGAATTGTAAATGGCATACACTACCCCAAACCCAACTCTGAAATTTATAAAAGAGTTTCTAAATTAACTGATACAATGAGATTGCGACGAATTCAGTTTCTAAGCCATTTGGAAAGAATGAATCCTACCAGACTCGCTTATCGAATCCACAAATTTCTGCAAATCAAACGCACAAGACCAAAATGGTATAAACAAGACCTTAATGAATTGGGTTCACCAAATTTACAAGATAGAAATATGATCCGGAAAATTGTTCACACAAGGGGATTTGAGGAAGATTAGAAGAAACCACAGCGACGTACCTGGTCGGAGGAACAGAAATTACAGCAATCAGTGGAAGTGAAGAACTATTGGGCAAGGAGGAAAGCTCAGAAAATGTTGATTCCGCGTGGTCCTAAGTGACCCATTCGCGAAGAAGAAGAAGATGATAATCGTTGTTTTAAGGGGCCTAACATCTGGGTTATCGGCCCCTAATGGTTTGGGTGATGTGAAAAAGTACATTAAATGAAACTAAACATAAACCTATCTACATTCTTACATACTACAGTATAAGATGAAATGGAAAGAGAAATAAGAATAAGGGAATCAAAATCCACGAGGAAAGGAAATGCCCTCAACCCTCGAAGAAGGAGAATTGAGGAACTTGGAAGAAATGGGAGCCAGGAAAGGCAGATAGGAAAGGCAAAGAGGAGAGGGTCCACCCCAAAGGCAATGGAAGAAATAGAAAAACCGGACCCAACACAGGAAGCCCTCGGGATCGCCAACTCCCGAACTCGCCAGACGTGAGCCGTTGAGGGTGTAGCACAATCCAGGGTGCACCATAAGGCCTCCTTTAGGGCCTTGAGAAGAAGGCAGGAGATAACATGAACAGAAAACAAGGTCTGATCCCTCGAATAATGAGGGATTAGGAAAGATGAGACAAGGACCAATTAAGGCGGGAAAGTGAAAGACTCCCTAAGCCTCGGACACCCTAATACCGTCGGGGTCGAAAAAAAAAACAAGAGTTGACCAAGGGTGGTCCACAGGAAAGATAACAGAGAGGAGCCTAGCACAAGTAAGTGGAAGCAATGCCGGACTCAGCTGGGGTCCCGTGGTCGTCAACTCACGTCCCAATAGGCGAGAGCACCTGGGGGAAAATACAGTATGTTTGAATTACGGAAATGTCTTCTATTTTCCTGAATCACATCACGTTTTCAAAAAACTACAGTACCTATTAAAGAAATCATTACAAGATGTGTTAACTCGAAAATCTGCATTGTGTTGTTGGTTTATAGCAGGCAGAGTTTAGTAGATGAACACATTACCTTAAGACATATTGTAACAAATAAATATCAAAGTTTGTGTTTACTTGTATGATTAAGTCAATGGAACCGTTGGCGCTTGGATGCAAAGCTTCTCATGCTGCTTTTTCTCTTGTTCACTTGATAGTAGGAGCATCACGTTTTATCAGCCAACAGCAGAGATATTGTGAAATTTTGCAATATCTTGTTAATCAAAATTACTGCAATAGTAAACAAATAGTTCCGTGACGAACTTAAGAGCCTATTTTTCTTAAAATTTAAGATTCATGCCAATGAATAATCTTTATATCAGAAATGTTACATTGGATCTATCAGCGCTAGTAAAATAATGTTGGCAACAATGTCATATATGTGTTGCTTAGAATTAATGATCTATTATTGTACCTATTTTGGATAACATCCATTTGTTAATATAGAAGTTACAAGTATTTAAAATCGGAAACATCAGCAGGCTTACAATCATGTTGGCAGAACTGACTTGTATCAGTTATTCCAAATTAATGTAGAATGTCAGGTACTATACGTGTGCAAAATTTAGAGCTGTTGGCTTGCATACTTTCTGATATATTGGAATTAGGATTACAAAAAAGTCTCTAGAGAGCACTTATTAACAGTTGGCAGTTTAGTCACATCTTTTATGGTACACAAAGCACATACGAAATTTGGTTGAAATCCTTTTGATAGTATGGAAGTTACATAGATTTAAATGTTGGACCTATCAGCAGGCTTAGAATCATATTGGCAACACTGTCATATGTCATTATCTCTGTGTGTGCCAATTTTGGAACAGCTCGCATGCATAACTTCTGAGATATACAACATAGAGCTCAACTTTCAATTGTGATTTTTCAGCAGATGGTAGCAGTGATGTCATTTTCAGATATGGCCGTGATATATTCAGGTATAGATCTTTACTAATACCAAATTTGGTTTTGATAGTTGCAGCCGTTTAGGAGTTGATTGGGGAGGGGGGCGACAGACAGACAGACAGAAAGGCAGGACAGAGAGTCAGACACACATTTGCTCGGATCGATCTCACGAGTCTACTTTTTCCTCATTTTTACTAAATGTGAAAAGTAGGCTAAAAATAGGTATGTGATAGGTCAAAAGTAATGGCACTTTTGAATTCAGATGAACAATGCACATAAGAGTCAAAACCAAGAATGGAATAATCGTGTAGATCTGTGGTATTAGACTCAACATGAGTTTTCCAAAATTACATTTTTACTTCTGACGGCTTAATGCACTAAATATGTTTACAAGGCGCTAAAATTACTACAAATGTTTTATCGAGAGTCTTAATTATATTTTCATTTAAGAAACTGAAAGTAAAATGATGTTTTAGAATTTCCACTAACTGAGGAGCCTTGCTAATGCAGAATGTCACACTGTTTGTTTTGATTACTTCAATCTACTTTCGTGTGAATTTAAATCTGAGTGTTTTGGATGGTTGGTTGGTTGCTTAGTTTAGGGGCTGCGACAACGCGTTCTTGTAGCCCCGTGTACTTTGGGTGTGTGTAGAATTTGTCTGATAACCGATGTTAATATTGTGATGGCTAGATTAGTGTGTGTTATCTGTGATTCAGGTAGAAGGATTGCAGATGATTAATTTTTTCAAGTAGCTGCCAAATGCTACCGTCCATGACACCTGGCTTGCGGACATGGCTACTAAATGCCATCTCAGTCAGCACCTGGCGGCGAACGTTGGAACTAACCTACAAATTTTAGCTTCCACAAGTGTTGTTAATGGATGGTTCTTTTACATGCCATAAATCTATGACATGCTACAGCCGGATTTACTTCCCCTCCGAAGGAAGGCATACTGATGGATTTATAACGCTCTTAAAAATTCGACGACATCGGCCGGGTTTGAACCCGTGATCTTGGGCATAGAAGTTCAGCATGCTACCGACTACGCCACCGAAGCCGCTGAGGGTTTGGGAGTCATTTTACAGTAGTAATTATCCGCTCTTAAACTATGGATTGAAATCTCCTGACTTAGAGGGTACATTCCGAAGTTAATGAGGAAAAGAAAACGGACCTCAGGTATCCAATTTTGAAACTTTCCAGACACAATTCCTTATGGGAAAAGGTGTACGTCCACGGGGGAGAAAATATTACTAAGTAGGGTAACAAAAGATGCTACCAGTTGGTCGATAAAATGATTTTGAATAAAACATTGTGACGGATTTAAATTATTTGATTTGATTCTAATAATTTTCACACCTCTGTAGACAGTGGCGAAACTACGGGGGTGATAAGGGGGATTAATCTTCGGAATGATGACAAACGACTCGATTAGGCCTACTGTCGACCAAAGTATTATGTGTACTCGAGTTTGAAGGTTGTTTGTTAAGTAACAAATAGACCTACATAAAGTCCAATAACATCAACATTTTCGTCGTTCTATTTTACGTTAGTTCATGTAGGTTTGGATTTTTATTTTATATTTTAATATTTTTTATCGCAGTTGAAACACAAAAAGGGCACGTTTTAAGCGAGTTTCAGCCATGCTTCACATTTAAGAATTATTATCTCCAAGAACCCGTCATCAGATCGAATTCAAATTTTAACACAATATACATTGGAATGTTGTATAACTGGTTTATTAATTTTAAAATTTTGTGTGTCCAAGAATCAAAGTTGTTATCATTTTTGAAATTAATAAACTAGTTATACAACATTCCAATGTATAGTGTGTTAAAATTTGGATTCGATCTGATGACGGGGTTGTGAGATAATAATTCTTTAATGTGACGCATGGTTGAAACACGCTTAAAAACGGGCACTTTTTGTGTTTCAGCTGCGATAAAAAATATTAAAATATAAATTAAAAATTCCAAACCTACATGAACTAACGTAAAATAGAACGACGAAAATGATGATGTTATTGGATTTTATGTAGGTCTATTGGTTACTTCACAAACAACCTTCAAACTCGAGTGCACATAATACTTTGGTCGACAGTAGGCTACATTACGAATGTGAAAGGCTCTTTGAATATGCTCAAAGCCATAGTCTTCTATTAAACGAAAATAAAATAGCCATGTTTGTAGGGTACCGAAAACTCTTATCAACTCTCAACAACAGTGCCATTCCTCCAATAGTTATAAATGGATCTGTGGTCAAATATCAAGAATGTGTTAAAAACTTGCACCTCTACGTAGATAATACTCTTATGTTGGTCCAACCATACCAACCATGTAGTCAAAAATGTGACTTGTATTCTTCACCAGTTCCGTCAAAATCTGATGATGATGATGATGATAATTGTTGTTTTAAGGGGCCTAACATCTAGGTTATTGGCCCCTGATGGTTTGGGTGATCGTGAAGATGAAAATGAAATGCAAACTTAAAACTAAAACTAACTACTAACCTACATACTAGAAGAAGAAATGGAAAACTAAAGGAGAATAAGGCAAATAAAGGACAGGAGGAAAAGAAATGCCCTCAACCCTCGAAGAATGCGGATTGAGGGACTTGGAAGGAAGGAGAGCCATGAAAGGCAGATAGGAAAGTCGAAGAGGAGAGGGTCCACCCCACAGGTAAGGGACAAAAGGGGGAAACCGGACCCAGCTCAAGAATCCCTCGAGGTCGCCAGCCGTGAGCCCCTGAGGGTGTAGCAGTATCTAGGGTGCACCAAAAGTGGTGGGGCTACATACACCCGGCCTCCTTGAGGGCCTTGAGAAGAAGGCAGGAGATAACATGAAAAGAAAAAGAATGCTGACCCCTCGCAGAAGGAGGGAATCAGAAAAGATGAGACAAGGGCCAATTAAGGCGGGAAAGGAAGAGACTCCCTAGGCCTCGGATACACTAATACCGTCGGGGTCGGAAGAGAACAAGAGTTGACCAAGTGAGGTCGAAAGGAAAGAAGACAGAGAGGAGGCCGGCACAAGTAAGTGGAAGCAATGTCGCCATCAGCTGGAGCCACGTGGTCGTCAGCCCACGTCCCACTAGATGTGAGCCCCTGGGGGGGGGGCATCGAAATCTACCATATCTTCCTTTTAATGTAAGAAAGACCCTGATACAAAGCGTGATACTGTATTTCCTATTCTAGATTACGGGTCATTAGTATACAGCGATATTTCAGATAAATACAATATGAAGCTGCAGCAAGTACAGAATGCATGTCTACGTTTTGTCTGAAACATTCGTAAACTATGTCATGTTACACCATTTTATAAAACCATTGGCTGGCTTAAGTTTAGGGAAAGACGGTCATACTCGATTTCTTTCTTACTATTGCGAATTTTATAACCAATACATCCCCTTACCTGGCTAAATCCTTTGTTCAGATGAGTCAAGTGCGTGATCGGAACCGCTATATTTGTTGAAGGGAATACATGGGAAATAGTCAGGCAAGAAGCAACCGAAGCTTTAAAAGGGATTAAATTATGGCTGGATAATAATGAATTGTTTCTGAATGATAATAAATCAAAATTTATTATTATCACACTAAAATTCAATCAAAACTGCTTCAACGAGCTTACATCGGGAAACTGTAATACAAGCTGCAACTGCATAAAAATCAACCGCACACAAAATATAAAATACCTAGGAATTTATTTTGATGAAGATGGAGATCGCACATTAATTTCATTACAAATAAAACAAGAAGTTCCGTGAAGAACTATACAGCACTACAGTTGGCAGCCCTGGTGACTGAATATATTCTTAGTTCCATCTCTTAAGGTACAGAATACAAAATTTGGTTGAAGTCCAATGGACGTTACATACAGTTAGACACTGGATCTATCAGCACGCGTAAAAGCATGTTGCTAACAATGTCATGCGTGTGCTGGTCAGAAATAATATGAAATATTATGATATCTTGTTGTGCCAATTTTGGATGAAATTCATTTGTTAGTATAGAAGTTACATGTATTTTAAAATTGGACATATCAGCAGGCATAGAATCATGTTGTCAGCACTGCCTTGTATTAATTACTCCAAATTAATCTAGAATGTCAGGTGCTATACGTGTGCAAGGTATAGAGCTGTTGGCTTGCATACTTTCTGATATATTGATATTAGGGTAAAAAATATAGACCGCACTTATTAACAGTCGGCAGCCCTGATTGCTCTTAACAATACTTATAGTCATATCTGTTATGGTACACATAGCACATACGAAATTTGGTTGAAATCCAACTGATAGTATAGAAGTTACATGTATTTAAAAATTGGTCGTATCAGCAGGCTTAACATTATTTTGGCAACACTGTCATGGTTGGCCTCCCTGAAATTAAACTGAAATAGTCTTATCTACATGTGTGCCAAATTTGGAATAGCTCCCATGCATACCTTGCAAGATATCCAACATGGAGCTCAAATTTCTAGTGCGTTTTTTCAGCAGTTGGTAGCACTGACATCATTTACAAATATGGACGCGAGATATTCCGGTGCACATCTTTACTCATACTAAATTTGGTTTTGATTGCTGCAGCCGTTTAGGAGTTGATAGGGGGGGGGGACACACACACAGCCAGCCAGCCTGCCAGCCAGACAGACAGACAGACAGACAGACACACACACATTTTCTCGGATCGATCTCATAAGTCTACTTTGTCCTCATTTTTGCAAAATGTGAAAAGTAGGCTAATAAGGAGGACAGTTTATGTATTTCAATGTCTGAAACACTTTGTCAATATTAAACTACTGAGAGATATCTGCTTTGCACTTATTCAGTCGACTCGCACGTATGTATAATTGCATGGGGATGAGCTTATCAAACTATTGTAAGAAAAGCTCAAGTAATGCAAAACTTGGTGTTCCGTATCATGTATAAAAAGGAAAGGTTATATCCTACTAATAAACTGTATGCGGAAGCAAATGTCATGAATATAGGACAACTTTACGTGACGGAAGTCTATAAATATATCTATAAAAAATATTCAGTTATAAATATGAGCCACACCTACCAAACAAGAGGTAGAACAGAAAATTTGGCTGTCCTCCTCAAACCAAATCTAACTATTGCAAAGCGTAATTTTCAATACTTTATTCCTAAATTTTACAATATCCTTCCTAAAGTCATAAAAGAGCAGTTATATAAATCTACAACGTTTATACGTAACGCAAAGATATTTGTTCGAGAGAATAAAAATGTCATTAAAGATATATTAAAGTAGCTTAATCTATAAATTAGTATTACCATTGTTACTTAGCTATTTCACAACGCTTATTTTAATATATACAGTATAAGTAATATATTTTTTAACATGAGAACTTAACGTTATAATTAGGTAAGTAGACCTAATATGCCACCCACACTTAGGCCTTCCTTACTTGGTATAGCTTACATGTATTCTTCCCTGACTCGGCTGAATTTGATACTCATCTCGTAGATCTAAGAATGTACATTTTTAGACTAATAAGTTTACTTAGATGAAATGAAAATCCTCAGCCTGCTTCCAGTCTCCGACCGGGTCAGGAATGGAATGAATGAAGCCCCCATCTAGCGGCGAGGATATGAACTGTGCCGGCTGCCGAGGCCTGACGCACTCCTCTGGGGCAATGATTAAATGAATGACAGATGAAATGAAATGATAGTAGAGAGTGTTGCTGGAATTAAATTTTGACAGTGAAAGCCGGAGTACCCGGAGAAAAACCTGTCTGCCTCCGTTTTGTCCAGCACAGATCTCACATGGAGTGACCGGGATTTGAACCACGGATCCAGCGGTGAGAGGCCGGCGTGCTGCCGCCTAAGCCAAGGAGGCTCAATAAGTTTACTTAGATAATAATCAGAAATAGACTAAAGTTACGATATGAAGAAGATTGTACAGTACATATTTAACATAACGGGACTCCAGTGATCAAGAAAACAAGTTAATTATACAGTGTTGTAGTGGCAAGGACAATGTCTATATAGCACACACAATTGCTTGACAATGTACGGGGATGTCCTAATACTTAAAAATCTATTTTCTTATATTGCTGGATGAAATATTGATTATTCTCAATAAATTATAAATTCTAAAAAAAAAAGTTTCACAGCTACAACTCTGCAGGTCCCTCAGCATCACACAATGAAATGTAACAAATCATTTGTGGTAAATGCCTCGAAAATATACAACAATGAAGACTGGGCGAAGTACGGCAGAGGAGTGTCAAGACTCAGAAATTGTATATTCGCTCATATTATCTGTGTAATGTTAAAACATGTATAAGTTTATGATAAAATTGTAACATTATAGTATTACTTCATATTAATTAAGTAGGTTAAAACAGTTTTGTATATATTTATTTCTTTCCGTAGTAGGCTATTTAGTTTAACTAGCATTACCCGTCACGGCTTCTCCCGCGAATATTCTAGTTGTAAAGAGTACACTTAGCAAAATCTCAATCATGAATGCTATGACTGATTTATCCTTGGTATGAATAATCAGAGTTTATCAATTCAGCTACTCTTGCAGTGGTTAGGGGTTTGTCATTCCTTCATAGGTATATCAGAGCGAAGTTAGTTTTCTGGGAATATCACATACACTGTTAATTTAAGGGGCTTTAAAGGTGGTTTTCGGAGACCCTTTATAGTCGGGTGATAAATATCTTTCGTACCACACTCACACGTGAAAATTGCGTGAAAAAATTCTAGAGTTCCCCTTGACCCCCTTAAGCGCATTATACTGTATGTATTGATGCATTTTACAGCTTAATTTGATTCAGTGATAACCGTATAACCGTCTGGAAACTTTCACAGTAATGTAATAATTGGAATTGCATTGCGTCTAACATAAATAGATGGACAACTCCGCCTGCAGGATCTACTGGGTGGATTGAGTAGCTCAGTAGTTTCTGTTGCCGGTCCCAAGCCCGGAGAAAGGAGGAGGGTTGGCTTAAGCCGTAAAATAAGAGCCAGAACACATCTTGAGGCATCCTCTAGGACTCACAATCTTAGTTGTATAACGTTGGACTATGTCCAACCCACATTTACTTTAATATCATGGATTTAGCTTCTAATGGTCATGATTACCCTGAAGACAATGCTAGGCGTAAATCGGATTCCAGGGTGCCTAGCAGTTTAGGGTTACATTATGGTGAATCGGAGCACCACAAGAACAGTTCAAGATTCAAGAAAATGAGAAAATATTTTTTTGGAGCATACAATGTGAATTCCTTAATTCAGGTTGGAAAATTAAAACAACTAACAACAGAACTTCATAGACATCACATTACAATATTAGCCCTTCAAGAGACCAGGTTCTTGGATGAGGACACCTTTGAATCTGACAACTTCCGAATTTTCAAAGGAAAAGTTGGGAAGAGAGTGATGAAGAACATGCCACATCTTGGAACAGCTTTTATGGTCAACAAGAAATTTTTGGACGCAGTTATCGGTTTTAGAAGTGTGAATGCCAGACTATCTTTTCTAACTATAAAATCTCTCAATAAGAGATACACGCTAATCAACGCCCATGCTCCTATAAATAAGGATAATAAAACGAATCCAGAGAAAGTTGATGAATTTTGGGACGAGTTAGAAGCCGAAATTCTCAAAATTCCTTCTAATCATGTAAAAATTTTACTTGGAGATTTCAATGCTCAGCTTGGATCTGAGAGAAAATTTTCTGATATAATAGGTAAATATCCCGCTCACAATAGAACCAACAGGAATGGTGAGAGTTTGGTTAAACTCGGTGAACATCTAAACTTAAAGATTATGTCCACACATTTTAAAGCAAAACCAAGTAAAAAGAAAACATGGGTCTCCCCAAATGCGTTGCTGGGTGAGTTTCAACTAGATCATGTAGCTATCTCTCGAAATTGTTTCAAAGAAATTCAAAATGTCAAGGTCAGAAAATCCATTAATGTAACTTCAGATCAATACCTTTCTCAAATCAAGATGAATTTCATACCTTTTACACGCAAACAAAATACAACTAGAATTAAAATTCCGAAAATTAATAGAGATGTTCTTACAAATGAAAAAAGGATAGAATTTCAAGGAAAACTTAAAATACCAACCAATTGGAATGATGTTACTAATAACCTTCTTGAACCAGCTCAGGAAATTGCACCGTTGAACTTTTATAGGAAACATGCTTGGTGGAATGAACAATGTGAAAGAGTGATCAAAGAAAGACATTGTGCTTGGCACAAGTGGAACGGGAACAAGACTCCAGAAAATTTAGAGGAAGTACAAAGATTAAGGAAAATGGCCCACCAGACTTTAAGAACGATTCGAAGAAAATATATGAAGGACCAAATAATGGAAATGGACGACAATTTTAAGAAAAATGACACCCGATTGTTTTATAGAGCATTTAAGAATGAAATCACTGGATATTCAGCGCCGAGTTTAAATTTCAAAAGGGAAGATCGTACGCTAGCATTAAACAACAAGGAAAATTGTGATATCTTGGCTGCGTATTTTGAGAAGTTGTTAAATTGTCCAAAACCGACAGACAAGTTGAGTTTCAAATTTACAACACAAAATTTTGACTCTACGCCCCCAGATGTAAATGAAGTTAAATGTATTATCAACTCACTTAAAAATAATAAAGCCTCAGGCAAGGATGGAATAATTGCAGAAATGTGGAAGCTTGTAGATGATGAATTTTTAATAGCGACGACAAATCTATTCCATAAAATTTGGATTGAGGAAGCAATTCCAGAAGACTGGTTAATCGCCTTAATTCATCCACTACATAAAAAAGGCTCAAAAATTGATGTCAATAGTTATAGGAGGATCTCATTGTTGTCTGTCACATATAAAATATTTGCCAAATTACTTTTAAACAGACTTGAACCACAGATCGAACCACAGCTTGGCGAGTTCCAAGGAGGTTTCAGAAGGAATAGATCGTGTGCAGAACAAATTCTTAGTTTAAAATTGATATTAAAATATTACAACAACAGGCCAAAGAATATCTTTATCTCATTCGTTGATTTTCAGAAAGCGTATGATTCAGTGGATAGGGATACTGTTTTTGACACATTGAAGGAATACCAAGTTGATCAAAAAACCATAAATTTAATAAAAACTTACATTAACTAATACGATTTCCAGAGTCAAATTTTTAAATGAAGTTAGCGAGCCCTTCGAGGTAAAAACTGGGCTAAGACAAGGGGACAGTCTATCACCACTGCTTTTCAATTTGGTCTTGGATAAAGTCATGAGGACGTTTTGGGAGAAGAACGATTCAAGTGCTAAAATTGGTACAAAGAATAAGAACCTCAAAGTCAAAGGTTTAGCATTTGCTGACGACGTAGCGTTGTTTGCTGAATCAGAACAAGAAGCTATTAACCAAATTGATCAGTTAAAAGAAACGGCGGAAAAAGCGGGCTTACAGATTTCGTTGGTAAAAACAGAGATGATGACAAGTGATCAGAAATACACTAAGAAAATTATAAAAACAAATTATGGGAGCATCAGGGTCACTGACCGATTTAAATATCTTGGAGAAATAATTAGTAGCAATGGGACGGATAAATTGGCAATCGAGAACAAAAAAGGGAAATTGGAAAGATTAAATTTTTGTACAAAAAATATATACAATAAAAAGAACCTGTCTATCAATGCAAAATTACGACATTTTAATACTGTTGTTAGACCAGTCATCTTGTACGGCAAACTACAAATATAACCGGAATGGAGAATTTGCTCGAGATAGAAGAATTTTAAGAAGGATTTATGGTCCTAGGAAAACACAGGAAGGTTATAGACTGAGATCGAATGCAGAAATTTATAGATCGACAACCTTGAAGTGATGATCAGAAAACGGCGACTTCAGTTCTACGGACATATGGTCCGCATGGATTGATCAAGGTTAAACAAACAAATTTTTGATAAAATCTGGAACTATAAAGGACAAGGAGGCTATGTTAAACAAATGAAAGAAGAACTTCAAAAATTCAAAATTACTGAAGAAGATTGTCTAAATCGAATAGAGTACAGAAAAAAAAATTTGGTCTCAAAATTCTTGTCGGGGAGAAGAAAAATCTCAACAGAGGAGAATGGACTGCTGAAAGAAGAGCTGCACAGTCGACCAGGAGGAAAAACTTCTGGAAGAGAAAGAAGGAAACTAGACCTATAAAGAAGTGATATTTGCGTGGTCCTTGTTGGCCTGTCCACGGTGTATATATACTGTCATCGCGGCAGGAGATGGCAGTTGAACACGCTGTGACGGGGTTTGAACCCGCGATCTTGGGCATAGAAGCTCAGAATGCTACCGAATACGCCACCGAAGCCGCCTAAATTAACCTAATCCCTCCCTATATTATTCTGCTAAGGTCCCATTCCAGTTTTGTACAGAAAATAAGGTCCTATTAACACCAACCTACACATATGGGGTACCTACAGGTTCAGCATAACCCAATGCGTAAGCGAAACGCACTCACTTACTCTTTAAATGCCTCACAATTAAATAAATACCTTAAAACATGTATATTTACAATGAAATAATGAAAGAATGCAACACGGTAACCATGGTAACAGAATCTCACAGGTCCATCTATTTACTGATATCGCGTCAGGAGTTGGCAGTCGGGTTTGAACTGCAGGGGTCTTCCCGCTCACTGCGTATCGCGCATTCCAAAAACATTCAGTTGGTCACTACTTGCTTCACTCACTCAGCAGATTCCTTCTTTCAGTGGCTGAGTGTCGCCTGCTTCAATGACAACCATTGGCATGCGGCAAGCCGATATATTTAACTTAGGAATATGCGGCCCGCGCATGCGTACTGCAAGACCATCACAATTAACACCGGTTATCAGACAGATTCTACACACACCCAAAGTACACGAGGGTGGGGCAGATGACCTCGTAGTTCCGCCCCGTAAAACAACAATAACTAACTAAATAAAGTACACGGGGCTAGATGACCGCGTTGTCGTAGCCCCTAACCTGAGGAACCAACCAACCAACCTAGGTTAATTTAAGACTATGTATAAAATAAACATGTTATAGTAGTGGCAGTCAGTTGCAGAGCTAAAGGAACTTTTAGTCCGAATTATAACTAACTTAAAATAAATAAATTTCAATTTAAATTTAGGCCAGCAAGTAGGCCTACTAAAAGCCGTTCGAAGTTCAGCTAGTAAACCATAAAATTCCGGACGCTAGACTACTGATGATCACGGGACGCTAGGCCAAAGCCCACACAACAAGCCAAGTACGGTTCATGGTAGCAAGAGCGTTTCCAAAGCCTTGACTGGAAATAACTCCATTATTACAACAGGGGAATGCGATAAATGGTTTTATCACAGGCTTATATGGCATTAATAAAAGTAAATGGGAATATTCTTATCGCCATAAACATTTATTGCGTTCGCGAGAGAGCCAAGCGTGTATTGTTAAGAATATTTTGCTTGCAACGCGCAAAAATCCTGACAAATAATAATAATAATATAAATGTATTATTGCCGTACGCCTTATTTTATGTCCTTCAGTTCGTGTCCGATGCTTGTTTGTCCCTTCCGTATTACGTGGCTTCTATGTGCCAGAGCATACAGCAAGCAAGGCGTTGCCAACATAACAGGCAGGAAATTCTGCGGAACGACGAAAGGAAACGTGCGCTATGTATGCATTGCAGTGTGTAATGCCACGCAAGACTTTTATACTATTACTAGCTTCCTTTACCTACCCGGCGTTGGCTGAATGATATTGTTGTTGTTGATTCATTTAGGAGCTTTGCGACATCGTGGTCATGTAGCCCTGTGTACTCGGGTGTTTGTATTTGTAATTCCCCCCAGGGGCTCACATCTTGTGGGACGTGGGTTGGCAACCACGAGGCCCCAGCTGAGTCCGGCATTACTTCAACTTACTTGTGCCGGGCTCCTCTCCGTCTTCTTTCCTGTCAATCTCACTTGGTCAACTCTTGTTCTCTTCCGACACCGACGGTATTAGGGTATCCGAGACCTAAGGAGCCTCTTCCTTTCCCGCCTTAATTGACCCTTGTCTCGTCTTTTCTGATACCCTCCTTCTGCGAGGGGTCAGCCTTCTTTTTCTTTTCAACTTATCTCCTGCCTTCTGCTCAAGGCCCTCAAGGAGGCAGGGTGTGTGTAGCCCCACCACTTCTGATGCACCCTAGAAATTGCTACACCCTCAGAGGCTCACGGCTGGTGAGTTCGGGCGTTGGCGACCCCGAGAGATTCCTGAGCAGGGTCCAGTTTTCCCCCTTTTATCCGTTATCTATGGGGCGGATCCTCTCCTCTTTCACTTTCCTACCTGCCTTTCATGGCTCTCCTTCCTTGCCAGTCCCTCAATCCGCATTCTTCGAGGATTGAGGGCATTTCTTTTCCTCCTATCCTTTATTTGCCTTATGCTCCTTTTGTTTTCCATTTCTTCTTCTAGTATATAAGTTAGTAGTTAGTTTTAGTTATAGTTTACATTTCATTAACATCTTCACGATAACCCACACAATTAGGGGCGATAACCTAGATGTTAGGCCCCTTAAAACAACAATTATCATCATCATCTGTATTTGTAATTCAGAGGGTAATAATAATCTTGTTTCAACAGATAGTATATTGGCTTTCAAAGCCAGTGAATTAAAACTCAACAATTCTTCTAGGTTTGTGCCGTGTCTTGTGAGGGGTTTCGCCTAGGGCAACAAGCTGGCTCATCAGCGGGCTCTTGATGTCCCCACACGGACCCCCAAAGGAGTAGCGAACTGCGCACTATTTCTCTTTTTATGAAGCACACCTGCGACTCTTTATTGCGGGAACTAATAGATCAAGCAGCCATAACCTCCCTATGAAGGCTTCCGAAAAGATGGTATATGGCTTTCACGGCCGGTGAATTAAAACTCTCCAAAAGGTATGTGCCGTGTCTTGTGGGGGGATTTCGCCTAGGACACCAAGCTGGCTCATCAGCGGGCTCTTGATGTCCTAGAAAACCTAGAAAAATTCCTGAGTTTTAATTCACTGGCCGTGAAAGCCAATATACCATCTTTATGGAAGCCTTCACATGGAGGTTATGGCTGCTTGAGCTTTCAGTTCTCGCAGTAGAGAAGCGCAGGTGCGCTTCATAAAAAGGGAGGTAGTACGCAGTTCGCTACTCCTGTGAGGGGCCCGGGTGGGGACACCAAGAGCCCTCTGATGAGCCAGCTTGGTGTCCTAGGCGAAATCCCCACACAAGACACGGCACAAACCTAGAAAACTTCCAGAGTCTTGTTTTATGAGGCCTAACATCTATGTTATCGGCCACTAATGAAAAATGAAAATGAAAATCCACAGCCTACTTCCAGTCTCCGACCGGGTCAGGAATGGAATGAATGAAGCCCCCATCTAGCGGCGAGGATATGAACTGTGCCGGATGCCGAGGCCTGACGCACTCCTCTGGGGCAATGAGTAAATGAATGACAGATGAAATGAAATGATAGTGGAGAGTGTTGCTGGAATGAATATTTACAAGAGAAAACCGGAGTACCCGGAGAAAAACCTGTCTGCCTCCATTTTGCCCAGCACAGATCTCACATGGAGTGACCGGGATTTGAACCACGGACCCAGCGGTGAGAGGCCGGCGTGCTGCCGCCTAAGCCACGGAGGCTTCCCTATCGGCCACTAATGAAATGTTATTAAATGAAGAGATCAAGATTTTTTTTAAAAAGCACACTGCCAGAGATGAAAACGAAAATGGTTGGTATAAAACAGACAGTGAGCCCCAACAATTATGCTTTAATTGGATAAAAGCAGTTAAAACGGGGATTTTTAAAAAAATCAATAAAACAACTATAAGGCAAACAGAACAATAAAAAGACAGATGAGCGCAAATAAAAGATAAACAATCTGAAACTGAACTAAAAGTCTTAAGTTATATTTAAACTTTAAAAAGTAACCACTCTCCCTTATAAACTAGATCTCGGAATTTTGGACACCAAACATTACTGTTTTAGGCACCTAAGATATTCCTTAAAACTGGTAAATTAGGGTTAAATAATGGTCTATATTTTCGTTTTGGTCTGCCCTTATTTACTGTACCTTCATTCCTGGCCTTGAACTTCACCCTGCGAAAGAAACATGTCCATAGCTTTTGGAACACTCAAGTTATTTCTATAATTATTTACGGTCGGGTCAGATTTACCCATGGCGCCAGTCCTCGCGTGACAATTTTCGGCCTACGTTAGTCGAGACAAACTGTAAAAAAATAAGGGGAAAATCCACCTATTTTGGTGCAGCTCAATCACGTAGCTCACGTTCATGTCCATCCATGTTTAGGGTCTAGGGATACCTTGGTCATCAGCTCCTTTGTTCAAAAAAATTAAGATGGCTGCTTTACCGCCACTATCAAGGTCAATGATATTGTTACAAAATTTGAAAAATTTAATAAACCTTATTAGCCTACTTTTCACATTTTGCAAAAATGAGGAAAAAGTAGTCTTATGAGATCGGGCAAATGTGTGTCTGTCTGTCTGTCCTTCTGTCTGTCTGTCTGTCTGTGTGTGTGTGTCCCCCTATCAACTCCTAAACGGCTGGAGCAATCAAAACAAAATTTGGTAGGAGTAAAGGTCTATACCCGAATATCTCACGGCCATATTTGAAAATGATGTCAGTGCTACCAACTGCTAAAAAATCGCAATTGAAATTTGTGCTCCATGTTGGATATCTTGGAAGGTATGAATGGGAGCTATTTCAAAATTGGCATACGTATAGATAATAATATTGGAGTTTAATTTCCAGGAGACCATACATGGCAGTGTTGCCAAAATGATTATAAGCCTGCTGATTGGTCCAATTTTTAAATGCACTTAACTTCTACACTATCAATTGAAATTCAACCAAATTTCGTATGTTGTATGCATACATAACCAGATATGACTGAGCGTATTCTTAAGACCCACCAGGGCTGCCAACTGTTAATAAATGCTCCTAATTTATTTTATCCAAAATACCAATATATCAGAAAGTATGCAAGCCAATAGCTCTAAACTTTGCACACGTATAGTACCTGGCATTCTAGATGCATTTGGACTAAGTAATATACGTCAGTGCTGCCAACATGATTCTAAGCCTGCTGATAGGTCCAATTTTAAAATGCATGTAACTTCTATACTAACTAATGGTTAGTTGGCACAACAATAGATCATATTATTTCAGATTATTTCTGACCAATACATGCATGACATTTTTGCCAACATGATTTTACGCACGCTGTTAGATCCAATGTTTAACTGCATGTAACGTCCATGCTATTCATTGGACTTCAACCAAATTTTGTATTCTGTACCTTAAGAGATGGAACTAAGAATATATTCAGTCATCAGGGCTGCCAACTGTAGTGCTCTATTAGGCTACATTATGCAAGGTATACAGTATTTCGAAATAATTAGAAATTTCGATATTAGCAACTTAATTTCTTCATTATTCTAGATAGGTTCATATACTGTAGAATAATCATTGGCATGAAAATTAGGCTCTTAATTCGTCACGGAACTACTTGTTTTATATTGAGAATAGTTCATAGGAAGACACTAGGTGTAAAATTACTTAATTATAATCCATACGATTACGACAAAAATGGAGCGACACACTATGGGTCAAAATGACCCGGCGCCAGTCCTCGTGTTATATTTTTTTCACGCCAGTTCCCAAGGGTTCATACTAGGCGCAAAAACGAATTTGATTAGGCTGCAACGTATTCATATTCGGTGGTAAGAAATTTAGAAAATCAGCGATCAGTTAATACAAAATTAGCGACAAAAAAAACCAATTTATTTGTCACTAAATTAAACAGTAAACAATTTTTCAGGAACTAGGAGCTAAATAAAACCAATTAACTGTCTCTTTATGGAGCTTGTTTTTATATTGTGGTGGCTGAGTGGTTATCGTGTCGGACTACCAACCCCAAGCTTGCAGGTTCGCTCCTGGCCATGGTAAGTGATTTTTGAAAGGCGACAAAAATCACGATACGTATGTAATACGTCGGTGGCATGTTAAATAACTCATTTGAATTCAGTAGGCCGTGTTCATAATGGCAAAATTAATCTTGGGATTTCCCGCCAACACAAAGTTCCTCATTTCTCTACTAGAAAGCGCTACAGTGTCAAGGAGCTTAGATATCTAACCTCCTTGAATTTCATAGCGCTTCAAGGACAGATAAAATTCGACATGTAAGTTGCCCTCTGGGAGTCAATTAACAAAGCTTGCACCCGGCACCCCATATTATTATTATTATTATTATTATTATATTTATATTGTGGTTAATGTCCACCACCATAATTGGCTCCACAGTGTATTACAAACATTTCTTCCAAATTTTCAACGGTCAGACTATGCCTTTTGTCCGACAAAATCATTTATAAGCAGAAAAACACCTTTCAACTGAAACAGATGTTTCACCCAGCATTCCTGTCAACTTACACTTCTGTCATCTCGCCACCCTCTGCATTCTCTAGGAAAGTGATGATGATATATTCCGACAATTCGTCGATAAAACGTGGAACTGCTTGAGAGAAAATTTTAATGGAATTAATATTTAAAACAAAATGGGCATGTCTTGGTAATGTTTCTCATGTTTAGGTGAAGTGCTGAAGATGAGATCAGAAAATCTCGAAACAATTGTACACTGTTTTTGAAATAAATTAAAACAATTGTAAAAAGTATGGACTAGGTGGAACAATTTGAATTACAGTGGAACTTGTATAATTCGAACCTCAAGAAACCAGATAAAAAATTCGAATTATCCAAAAATTCTCATTAAGAAAGTTCTTTGAAAAGGGTAGAGAAAATATTCAAATTTTAAGTTTTCATTCAAGAACCTTTATTACACATAATATAACATAGGTTTTTATCAAGTAAAGTGTTTATATACTATGTATTACTGTATGTTTACATAATGATTTACGTTCAACAAAACAGACAACTGTACTGTATAATGACTGTATCGTGAATAACCTCAAAGGTATCAAATTATAAAATAAAACCGAAATGTACTATTCACCTATATAAAGACAGTAGTAATCAAGCAATGTAGTTAAGTCATAGAGAAATCATCTGTGTTTCAAAAAAGTTTGAGATTTTTCCTGTTTCCTACGGTTAAGTCTCCAGGCCATCACAAAAGAATCTACCAAATTTAAGGAACGGAAAACAGAATCATTTACGCCATTCCTACTTTCCAAAAAATTCCTAACAATCGAGTAGGGGCCGCATGCCAATGATAAACGTCATTTTTCGAGAATTCCTGACCCAACTGTTTGGCTTCCGCTCGCCTTTATACATGTAGAAAATTCAAATTATCCAAAATATAATTCGAATTAACCACGATGTTTTAGCATTGATTGTATATAAAATGCTAGGGACCTAGAGAAAAATTCGAATTAAAGAAGATTTCGAATTAAGTTCGAATTAGCCACGTTCCACTGTAGTTTGTAACTACTGTATATTGAAAGTCAATACGGAACAAGCAATAATTATAAAAAAAACAATATGGTGTTTTTTAAAGCTTATCTATTGCTAGCTTTACCCGTCGCGGCTTCGCCCGCGGATATTGTATTTTTAAAGAGTACACTTAGCAACGTCTCAATCATGAATGCTATGACTTATTTATCATTTAATTTTGAATAATAAAGCTAATTTGGTAAAGACCGTTAACAATCAGACAATAAAGACAATATAACTCAACAATGGCCAAGAAATCGATGGATAGACACAGTGAAGTCTGAGGTCAACAAACGGAATGTCAAATGGGAAGATGTAGAAGAACGCAACTCTACTGCGACCGAAAGAAATGGCGAGCGCTTTTATACCACACCCGGGAAACTGGAGCTGGAAAATGATGATGATGATGATGATGATGATGATGATGATGATGATGATGATGATGATGATTGGCATATAAATATCAAAATCTCATGAACGTCACGTCGCATCGCATGTATAAAAAAAATTGACTCAAAATCACAACACGGTTTCCGACCACGAACCTATATATAAAATAAATGAGTTATATTTAACACACTGAATAAACACAAAACCTATTTACCTAAATTCCTATGAAAAAAAGTACACATCATAAAATTATAAAAATACGCCCACATTTCCCCCTTTCACCTCATAATATACACCACAGCGAAAACCCCTTAGACACGTGTCTATTTATTTTTAATGATTAAGTTAGTTTATATGCCGAGTGTCACATCCCAAATGAAACCACTCGTGAGATATTGTTATTCAATGAAATGCAGGATTAACCCCCCTAAGACCCCTTTAGAACATGAATATCCAAAAATCTTTCCTTGGTGGACGCTATCGACATATAACGAACATATTCCCAACATTTCATGCATCTAACCTCAATAGTTTTGGCTGGGCGATGAAGAGTGAGTGAGTCAGTCAGTCAGGACATCATGTTTTATATACCGGTAAGAGATTTGTTGTCAGTAAATTTCAAACTTAATTTTTAAGAGAAAAAAAGTGGGGATACAATATAAAACTAATCATGACTTAGGGGTCCCGTACAATTTAAAAAAAAAAATCAGAATCCCTGCGCTAGAGTAACAAAGAGACTCCACTTGAATTTTATATATTAGTAGGCCTATTTTTATCGTGTGTTTTTAGTACCGTACTAAACAAAATGGCTGTTATGATAGTGGGGGGGATAAATAATTATGCGTGTTTTGTAATTATAGGGAAGTGATTATGGAATGATAAGCGTTGCTTGCTCTGCCTGTTGTATGAGTAGCGAGTTTAGCAGGGTATGACTAGGCGCTATGGCTACTTCGCTATGCCAGCTCGACAGACGACCGAAGTCAAACGAAATACATTAAGTTTCTTTTAAGATTCAACTTAATTTCAGCAAAACAAAATTAACACATTATTATTTGAAGTGATTTAGAACAAATTTACAAATATATGTATTAATATTTATATTTTCACGCATTTACGTCTTACTAAATCAGCTACAATATCTCTCTTTCTTTCATTTCTAGCCTTTCAAGCGGGCCCTGGTTGTGATAGAGAATGTTTCAGCTGCATATACAGCTTCTGGTTTAATTACCGTGTTATACAGTAATGTCTTATCTTTGCATTCCAGGAGAGGGACTTCTTGTTATATACGTCTTTCGTAAGTTGGATGGCTAATTAAACTTTATTTCTCCTAGATTCCATTGCCTTTCTCTTATTATTATCATTATCATTATTAAGAACATTTACTTGAGGAAATCTGATACGGGTTTACAAAATGCAAGACGATCGGCAAGAGTACAAACCTTTCAAAATTGGCAGATCAAATGGGAGCAAGGAGATCAAAGCCAATGGACTAAGAGAATGATCCCTCAGGTGCAGGTTTGGACAGAGAGGAAACATGGTGAGGTTGGTTACTATCTCACTCAGTTCTTGACTGGTCATGGGTACTTCAGTTCCTATCTTAAGAAGATGGGAAGGTGGATTCATCAGATTGCATCTACTGTATCAACGAATTAGATAATGCTAATCACACCTTCTTCTCTTGTGGACGGTGGGTCCTAAATAGGCAGTCTCTTCAAGATCACATTGATGTAGAGATATCCCCGGACAATATTGTTGCAGTGATGCTACAAAATGAGGAAAACTGGAAACTGGTAGCAAGCTTTGTTGAAGATATCCTCCGAACAAAGAAGACGGATCTGGATCGCCACTGAAGATGATTAATTACGGAAGAGTTACAGGCAAATATAAAATGACTCTAGCCTGAAGTAATGTGATAAACGGTTCCAGGCTAGTGTTCAGAAGTAACGGGGGAGTTTTAGTCGGTAGTCTGCTACTCAGGAGCAGGAGCCCGACACTCTGTGCGTAAATGCATTTCTTCCCCCCCCCCAAAAAAAAAAAATATTATTATTATTATTATTATTATTATTAAATCAATTTCTTTTTAAGTCGTTATGCCCAACTACGGAGCGCGCTTGAACTTATTTTGCACAATGTTCTTTCTTCTTTTCTTCCCAATATATCTTCATTCGTTCACTGTGTTCCTTTCTGCGTGCTTCTGTCCAGCCTGTATTTTTCCTTTTAGGTTTCTCTGCAAATTTATGTATGTTTACTAGGCTTCTAAATTTTACTCTATCTGGAACGGTTGTCTCAGCAATGCCCATTTCTGTTAACCAATTGTTGCGGATTTTCAGGGTTAGCGCTAGATTTAGAATTCTCTTCGTCGGCCTGTCGTTATCCCTTCTGTGAAGGTGTCCGTGGAGTTATAATCGTCGTTTGCTGACAGTAGGCTATCTATGATTTCTTATTATTATATTATTATTATTATATCATTATTAGGCGGGATCTGGAAGCATACGAACGCCCATAAGAAGAAATGAAGAAAGAAGAAGTTTGAAAGGCTAAGTAAGCACATCACCCTGAAGTACCGGGTGAGTTAGCCGTGGTCGTTACGGCATGACTAATGGCAGTCGCTCACATCCGGGAGGTGAGGAGGTTCGAATCCCCCCGCCGGCAACCTTGAAGATGGTCTTCTGTGGTTTCCCATCTTCCTTCCAGGCAAATGCCGGGGTTGGTCCCTCACTATAGGCCACAGCCACTACCTTCCTACTCCTCGCCCTTCCCTTCCAACTTTCCTCCCCAACGGTATTTGTAGCTCACCCATTGGGTGTCCGTCTCGAAGCAGCTACAAAACTGGCGAGCCGAACATGTCCTCGGACACTCCCGGCACACAAGCCATACGCTAAAAAAAAAAAAACCTGAAGTAATACGAGAGCGGTTCCGGGGTGATAAACGCATCGTGGGAAAATGGGTGTGGTTTTTAGTGGGTAAGAATCCCACACTCTTGTGGAGTGCGGACCCTTCACAAGTGTCTTTTTGAAGATTTTCCACAGTCCCTCGTCAAAAAAGAAAAATTATATTATTATTATTATTATTATTATTATTATTATACGTCTTTCAGAAGAATATTTTTATTTATTTATCAATGTCACGCCCAGGAATGAGAACGTATTTGAAGTGTTCGATATTTGCTCAACAATGTTCGTAATTTCCAATATAACTTATCTCTTCCATATCAGCAGGGGACCATTTAATTGTTCCAAATGGATATATTATTATTATTATTATTATGGGGCAACACTTGATGTAATTCATAGCAATGACCCATTTTGATAGCCTTGTTACCATGGTAACCACATAGGCTAGGCCTAGATTACACACGCGCACTTAAAAATAACACATTCAAAAGAAATTCGAATTTAGTAACTTTTTAGGGATTTTTTGATCACACTAGAATTTTTATGTTGGTAGCACTGATTTCTTTAGTACAGTAACTTTACGAACTTTTATTCAAACACTACAAGCTCGTACTGCTGTATGTCGCAATCTTTATACAGATTTGGATGAGGCTAAAAAGGAAATGGCTTCTAATTTTCCTATGAATTAGCTAAACTAATTCCACCAAAATATGGCCAATATTTTCAGCTCAATATTTATGGTGTCAGGAGAGAAAAGTCAGGGACCAATTCCGTATACAATGTAAATTTACAAGTGAATATTGACTCAAAGACTTCTTTTGAAATTCTGATTTTTGTTTTTCCGTAATTTTGTTTATGGTTATAATTATTAGATTTATTTAATATTTTGTTTTAGTAAGTTTTGGTCTTTTCATATTTAGGTGTCCATCTCTAAATTTTTAAATTCCATTCTAAATTTGTATACTTTTATCTGTGTTAAAAGAGGCAGATGACCTCGTAGTTTCACCTCGGCCGCTTCCTTCCACATCCTTGCCCAGTTTCATTCGCCTTCATCAATTCCATCTCTCATCCCGACGCGCAGGTCGCCCACGGGCGTCACCTAGAAAGACCTGCACTCGGCCTCGCAGGAGGCCACACGAAAAAAAAAACTCGTAAAACAACAATAACTAACTAATTCCTTATTGAAGTCATTATGTTGTTTTAAGGGACGGAACAGCCATGTCATCTGCTTCTGTGAAGTTCCACATCTACCAGAATGCTAACACCTATCTTTTTCTAAAACCCAAATGGTTCCAAATTTGTTACTCAAATTATTTTCTAGTTTAAATGCATGTCCTAACACAAACTGTGCCTTGAGGCATCTTTGTAGACGAAAGCAAGCAGCTTCAGTTATTTATTATATTGTAAATTAACTAACAAATTTACTTTCAAAGTAAATAGGGAAAATTAAGCAACCAAAACTACAGGAAATATTTCAGATTCTAACTTTGGCAGCAATTGATTTGCAAAGTAATTTCAATAAATCCACGAGCACTCGAAGACAAACTGGGCTGATAACCCCCTCAAAACATGTATCAAACTGAATATTGGCAAGGAGTATCATTGCTAATACTATTTATAATGAAATTGAGTTTTATACAAAGAATTAAATAAATCAAACAGCCAAACTTTCGTAAGCCCAAACAAAGCACAAAAACTTCTGCATTCTTGCTATATTTTATAGCATAGTTAATACTCAAGAGTTAATGTACATTAAATCTTGGAATGTCTGGCACAGAAGTACTTCGTAAGAATTCTTCGAGCTTAAAACTCTATCACAGAATACACTGCAGGAATCGCAGCAACTGCTGAATACTATTTTCAATATATTTAAGTCAAGACAGAAACAACGACAAATTCTGATATACATTTAAAAAAATCTAGTGTTTAAAGATTCTACTCCTCTATTGCCTGTAGTATTGAAACAAATCTATTCATTCCATACTCAAGTATTCAATTACAAAGTCAATTTTGAGTTGCATTCCAACTAAACGAAGGCATCGCTAAAATACAGATTTCTATTCATGTTCTTAAGTCAAACACAACATAGGTCTTTATCTACTGTAGTATAATATTTCCTGTGATTCAGCATCGACTTCAAAGTAAAATACTAGTTCCAAACTTTGTGTTTACTCAAATTTTATCTGGACATGGGAAATTCACGTCATAGGCCTACTTTTAGCGATTTCACATCACTGTTCTAAATGACTATACATGCTTGATCCTTTCAAACTGTACATCACCTGCTTTTCGACTGCCCTGATTTTGAAGGAGAAAGACATATTATAAAATGTCACCTGAGTTACTGCAATAATGAACTGACAAAACCTCTGTATCCTATATTTGAAAAATCATGTTATTCTCATTTTCTTACATTCATCCATCGTATCTTTCATAAGTTACTATAATGTAAAACAAGTAGTAAATAAGAGGGCTGTGTTAAGTTCCGATGGACTGTATAAACCAAACTGATTTTATTAATAAATTTTTGCTTGTTTTATTCTTATGTCTCAACACAATCGCCAAAACGATTGACACATTTGTCGTATCGTTACACCAGCTTTCTAATGCCATCGGCAAAAAATTCTGCCGCCACTGAGGTGGAGAGTCTCCTGAAGTTTTTCCTTTTTGGCGAGGAGTTGCCGCCCAACCATATCTTCAATTCTCGAAAGAGGTGAAAATCATCCACGACCGCACTGTGCCAACGTTACGATAGACTTTTTCAAAGAATTCAAGTGTGAAGTTTTGGACCATCTGCCGTTTAGTCCAAACCAGCACTGAATTACAATTGGGTACGATCGTATTGACCTACTAAAGAAAATTAAATTTCGATTACTAAGGCAACACCTTAAAGATGGCTTCAAACACCAGAATTTGTTGTCGTTTTTGAACAGTTTTAAGTACTCAGAGAACGTATAGCTTCAGGTGTCGTTAGCTTTGAATCACAAGCAAGAATCAATAATTATTATTATTAGTGACATTTAAAACAATATTGCCATTGTTATAGTAATTAGTGTTAAATTTGTATTGTTAACTAAGCATTTTCTAATGATGTATTATGCAAATAACACATGTATTATTTTTATTGTCATTTAATTCGAAGGAAAAACGGTTTGGATCAATTGGATGATGTAATAATTTAAACAAATTCCGTAGCAACATTCACTGAAAAACTAGTAAAAGTAATGTTCATGTTTTCTTCAAACATGGTTCTTTGATATTATTAAAACATAAATTCGGTTCAATGCGAGTCTTCCAAATTTCAATTTGATTGATGTGACCTCATCTTTCTTCCCCTGTAACCTTAATTTATATCAATGTTTTTTTTAAATATTGAACACAATCTATACAGAAACCAGACAGCAGTCATTCGAGTTGAAGGACATGAGAGAGAAGCTGGTATTCAGAAAGGTGTAAGGCAAGGCTGCAACTTATCACCCATACTTTTCAATCTTTACATTGAACAAGCAATGAAGGAAATTAGAGAAAAAATTTAAGTGGGAGTGAAGATTCAAGGAGAAATAATTTCAACTCTGCGATTTGCTGATGACATCGTCATCTTGGCCGACAAGCCTGAGGATTTGAATGAGTTTTTTAATGGTATGGACTCCGTCTTACGGAAAGAATTCATGATGAAAATTCATAAATGTAAAACAAAAATACTGGAATGCAGCCGAAATAAATCAGAAACCTCTATGGAGATCAAATTGGCAGGTGAAAAGCTGAAGGAAGTAGGAGACTTCTGTTACTTAGGAAGCAGAATAACCAGTGATGGACGAAGCAAAGAGGATATAAAAAGTAGGTTGGCTCAGGCAAAGAATGCATTTCTACAAAAAAGGAATCTGCTGACATCGAATATAGATTTAGGTATTAGGAAGTCATTTTTGAAAGCCTTTGTCTGGAGCGTGGCGCTCTATGGAAGTGAAACTTGGACTATTGGTGCAGCAGAAAAGAGAAGAATTGAAGCATTTGAAATGTGGTGTTACAGGAGAATGATGAAGATCAGATGGGTAGATAGGGTTACAAACAAAGAGGTATTAAGACGAGTGGGAGAGGAGAGATGTTTCTGGCGACTGCTAATGAAGAGAAGAGATAGGTTGGTAGGACACATACTAAGACACCCAGGAATAGCAAGCTTAGTTATGGAGGGAAGGGTCGAGGACAAGAACTGTAGGGGTAGACCAAGGTTAGAATATGTTAAACAGATTGCCTCGGATGTAGGGAGTGGTAGCTATGTAGAGATGAAACGATTAGCTCAGGACAGGGAGGCATGGAGAGCTTCATCAAACCAGTCAAAAGACTGAAGACTCAAACAACAACAACAACAACACCAGTTTCTTCCAAAGAGGAAAAAAAACTTCAAAAGTTTTTTAGTGTTGAACACCAGTTTCTTCCCAAGAGGAAAAAAAGCTCTTAAAATTATACATTTGTTTTTCGTTTTTGTCACCAAAGACTTGCTTTGCAAATTATGTTGAAGTTGTTTGTGGATGATTTTGTGAAAATTAGAATAATATTTGTTGTACTGTTTTGTAAGCTGAACAGGTATCGCACTAATATTGAGGACTTGCATGGATGGTATCATAAACCACGTAATAATAATATTATTAGGTGAATTAATCTAGTTGCTATCCTGAACACACGTTGCACTGAAGATGATGAAGTGTGTGGATGGTTTGATGAACTAAATATTATGTATATCAATGCTTTAAGTTGTGAACACGTATCGCACTAATGTTGAAGACCAGTTTCTTCCAAAGAGGAAAAAAATTCTAAAAGTATACATTCATTATCAGTTTTGTCACTAAAGACTTGCCTGCAAATTATGTTGAGATGTTTTTGAATGATTTTGTTACTATTAGTTATATTGTTTTAAGTTTTTTAGTGTTGAACACCAGTTTCTTCCGAAGAGGAAATAACTTGTAAAATTATACATTTGTCTTTCGTTTTGTCACCAAAGACTTGCTTTGTAAATTATGTTGAAGATGTTTGTGGATAATTTTGTGAACAATTAGAGTAATATTATTTTTGTATTGTTTTAAGTTTTATAAGCTGAACAGTTATCGCACTAATTTTGAAGACTTGTGGTATCATAAGCCACGTAATAATAATAATAGTAGGTGAATTAAAGTAGTTGCTATCCTGAACACGCGTTGCACTGAAGATGATGAAGTGAGTGTGGATGGTTTGATGAACTAAATATTATGCATACCAATGCTTTAACTTTTTATAGAGCAAAACTATGTTCTACTTTTGTGTGTTTTTACGTTTTAATTTATTTTAATTATTATAATTATTAATAATGTTATGTTTTTGTTTCTCTAATTTTCATGTTTGTATATTGATTCTTAATTTTCAATTTATGTTCTTATGGATTTAATTTTGATATTTGTATTGAATTAATTAACTAATTTCAAATTGATGTTTACAATTATTTCATATTTTTTATAGTTATGTTTAAAATTTTCATTTTTATATTTCTTTCATTATTGTAATTTTATTTTTATGATTTTTGTTTCTGTATTTATATTTTATTTTTACACTTAAATTGTTAATGTTTTTAGTTATTTTTTATTTTATTTTATCCAACACATTACGTCAAGTTGATACGTAGGTATATTTGATTTTTTTAAATACTAGCACTTCGGCATGAAAATTCTCCAAAATTTGGCTTAAAGATTAAACTAGCAGCATCTTTGAAAGCATAAACTGTCCTTATGACAGGTGGTTAATATAGAGACCATAAAGGGTTAAGTTGTGAACACGTATCGCACTAATGTTGACGACGTGGATGGATAATAACCAGGTCCGGATTTTGATGATCAAAAAATGCTTAAGAAATTACTTATAAAATGACTGCAAAAATCCCATAAAATGAGCCGAAAACTTTAAAAATTTGAATGGAACTGACATAATTTCATCACACAAAAAATGCAAACAGACTACGTCATTGTATGTTGAAATGGTTTTAATAGCTATCTAATATAGTTTAATTATTATTTGACAAATACGAATTATTTGCACACAAAAACTGGTTATTATTTCAGTCTAGTGTGTCTCCTGGAATGTGGATATACCAAGAAATAAGGGTTCAACAAAGTTGTGAAGATTCTCATGTCTTCGTATTCATCCCCACTTTCAGTTCCGTTAATATCCAGTACCATACGCAAAAAAAATGCATCATAAACCATTAAAAATGTGAGAAAATGAGTCAAAACGTATAAAATATGCTAATAAATTCCATAAAATGACATAATAATGACGCGAAAAGCGAGAAAATTAACTAAAAGCAAAATACTTAGAAAAATGACGAAGAAATGACTTAATAAATATGCATTTCGTAATGAGGGGGCAATAAAAAGGATTTGTATATAAGTTAGCAATGTTTGTGATGAAAAATTTAAAAGATGACATGTCATCAGAATCCGGGCCATAATAATAACATTAGATGTATTAATGTAGTTGCTATCCTGAACACACACTGCACTGAAGATGATCCAAGTGTGTGTGTGGATGGTTTGATGAACTAAATATTATGTATATCAATGTTTTAAGTTGTGAACACGTATCGCACTAATTTTGTCGCACTAATTACGTAGGTGTATTATTGTAGTTCCTATCCTAAACATAAATTGCACTGAAGATGATCTAAGTGAGTGAGTGGATGGTTTGATGAACTAAATATTATATATATATATATATATATATATATATATATATATATATATATATATCATTGCTTTAAGTTGTGAACACGTATTACACCAAATGGAAACTTGATGACGTCGATGACAAAGATGTGCGTGTATGTGGATAGCACGATGAACCACAGAATACTGGACAATGTAATCATGAATGAGAGTCTGTTATACATTTTTTTTTATCAGTACGACATTACTGATAAAAGGTGAGCTGTAAACGTCCCCTGAAAGATAAGAAAAGACTCAAGAGGTGCACTATCTCACCAGCCAGCTATCATGTTGTTGCATTCTCTATCTCGCCCTTTTATGTAGCTTTTATCATCATTCTGTCTCCGTTCCCCACTCCTTGCCTCTCTCTCTCACTCTCGTACTAGAAGATTAAAGATAAGCTTTACACACACACACACACACACAGTTTATAAAGAGCAGGAAATTTCACACACACACACACACTCCTATGCACGTACTGATAAAGTACGGTGATAAAAAATGAAACAGTGCTCATATGAGAGTCTTACTCACCAAACGTCCTCAGATAATTCTGCCTTGCGGTCATTTTCTGTCCGTATCACATGCACAAGAATAATCACAACATGCAAATCGAAAAAAGGATTGATTAGCGTTGAGCTCGATAGCAACTTGTTGACTGCCACACTTTTCTTCTATAATAAATGCAACGAAGAAACGCACGGCCGACTGTTTTCAAGTTACTGTTTTTGAGGTTTGGTAGGCGATGATGATGGAGACGGCGAAGAGGTGGCGTGTGTATGTGTGTGTGTGAGTGTGTTTTGGAGGGGGACAAGGGCAAGCAGTGGCGGGCGGCTGGGAGGGGAGAAAAAGGGAGGGTACCATATATGCAAAGTATTATACTAGTAATGATGATAGGAACGCGGCACACGGAATGGAGGGGGAGAGGGGAGAAGGTATGGCTAAGGAGAGGGGATGACATGACTTGTGTGCTGTTAGAAATGTGGAGGAATCATGGTCAAACACTCGGAGCGTCTACTTTACTTTAACTTGACTCTTTAGCTGTTATATCAGTGGAGGATTATGGGCCCAAATACTAGGCAAGCCAGTTTAGCCAACATAGGTCAGAATCCATCCCCTAATCCATGCAAGCATTTACTAATAGATAATAATAATAATAATAATAATAATAATAATAATAATAATAATAATAATAATAATAATAATAATAATAATAATAATAATAATAAACCTCGCAGAATTCACCGAGCCGACAGATCTTGAAAAAATCTCACAACAATATCGTCTCCAAAAAGTCAAAAAGGCGTTAGGGTTAGTCAGGAGCGTATATAAAATAGGGGAGCTGTGACCCCCCCCCCGAAAAAAACAATAAAAATTAAGAAAGTATTGCTTTTTTTTAAGCATCAAATAAATATATATTTGGTTGTACCCTAATCTTAACTTATTGGCTAAGTTATAAACAATATTAATATTGAAATTAAGACTACCTCGTGGTGTAGTGGCTAGCATTCTTGGCTGCCACCCCGGAGGTCCGAATTCGATTCCCGGCTTTGCAAAGAAATTTTAAATCTGGTCTGAGGGCTGGAACGGGGTACACTCAGCCTTGTGAGGCAAAACTGAGAATCCCACAGTACGGTACTTTTGAGAAATAAATTTATCAATTTGTAAAAAAAAAAAACCTGCTTACCTTTCTGCTCTATAAATTGACAAATATTCATATATTTTCCATTCATACTCCATAGGCCATAATAGAAAATTCATTAAGTATAAAATTTTATTTGTGTGTTGAGTTGTATTTTACAACATTTTTTGCATAGCCACTAATAATTGTAGGCTACATAAACTTAGAATTTTACAATTATCTAACTCTTATCTAAAATAATTAATAATTACACAAAGTAACATGCTCTAAGATATTGGTTGATATTTCTGTGTATTTTGCGGTGACAATGCCCTGAGAATACTCACAATTTCCCAGGATAGTCAGCCACCCTCCCCCCGAAAAAATTGTATATACGCCCCTGGGATTAGTCCAAAACATCTACAACAAAAAATCTATGTCAAAACAGACAAAAATTCAGCACTACAACACAGTCATAAAACCAACATTCCTTTACACAAGCGAAACTCTTGACACTTAACAATAAACATGAACCTGAAGAAATTTTAAAAAAGTAGAGAGGAAGATCATTAGGAAAATATTAGGAGCAAGATATGCCCAAGATGGTTACAGGCTACAATCAATCAAAATAACAGAATAGTTTTCAAACATCGAAATTGATAAGTTCTGAATATTAAGTCAATATTAATTTGTACTTTTTATTGTACCGGTTTCGATCTTCCTCAGCACAAATAATAATATTAATAGAAAAGCAAGACGTACAGTACATGAGAATTTTACCATAAAAGGTTGTTCTCAAAACTATTTCTAAAAAACTAATCGTCTACTGTATAAGCCAAAAATATATATACACAAAAATTAAAAAAAAAACAGATCTGATACAAAAATATGTTAAATGTGAAAGAAATAAATCTTGATATAAAATCAGCTTGAAGAAGGAACAGTGATTTGGATGTTAGACAAAAATCTTTAGGTTAAAATTGAAGTTGAATTTGTCAGAATGGGTATAATCATGTAATATTGTGAAGAAACTGTGGAATGATGGCCTATCGTTGAGTTAAATATGTCAAGCTGTAGATAGGGCAATATACAGAGTGTTATAATGTAGGCTACTGTAAGTCATGCATTTCTATTCACATTATTTGCGCTGAGGAATGCTACAATGGAGCCGGTTCAATAAAAAGTACTTAAGGTTTTTAATATTCAGGACTTCATCAATAAGAAACATGGCTAACATGCTCATTTTCATGTCGCATTACATCGAAATGTACTTTAAGAAATTATGAATGAAATTCTTTGGTCATCTCACTAGACTTCCAGAAAATCGATTGACGAAAAGGATAATAGATTCTGTAACCTCACATTGGTTAGATGAACTTCGAAAGTACCTCAAAACGCAAACATAAGTTCAACAATTTCATATAGGGATTCCTTCAGATACAAAGTAAACAAATGGGTAGTTACATTACAGCAACCAAAGCAAAAACAGTACAGACCAAAATGGTCGGAAGAACGTAAGCAAGCCTTCTCGAAAAGGATGAAACAACACGAAGTACCAATAAAGAGTTGATTTGAGTTATTCGATTAACGTCTTCCATTAATTGGGAGAATTCGCTTAAAAAAATGAAGGGAGTACCAGAATGCCTATACGCAAGCGAATGTCTAGCACTGAATTATAAGTTAGATAAATTGGAAGTATTAGAAAGACGAATTGTACGGAAAATATTAGGTCCATTAAGAATTACAGAATTCTGGAAATTAAGAAGTAATGATGAAATATACCGCAACATTGAAAACATAACAGACACAATAAAAAAAGAGGCGATTGCTATTTTTTGGACATTTATATAGAATGAATGACAACAGGTTAACCAAACAGATATTCAAATATCTTTGGAACAAGAAATTAACGACAACTTGGATTCAAAAAGCTAAAAAGGATTTAGAAAGAAACAATATAAGAGAAGAAGATGCAATAGAGAGAGAAATGTTTAGGAAAAAAGTGTTGGGAATGGAAGGGTTCCAAGGAAGGAAGGAAGGAAGGAAGGAAAAGAAAAGAGGCTCAAAATGGTCCGAAGAGAGAAAGAAGATGCATAGTGTGAAGATGAAGGAGTCCTGGAGGAAGAAGAAGGAGACCTGGGGGAAGAAGAAAGAACACCAAAGGACTAAACATTGAAATTGGCTCGTGGTCCTTAGAAGACCGTAACCGAGAAAGAAGAAGAAGGGAGTACAAATATTTGGGGGAAATTATTGAAGAAAATGGTTTGGATAAGTCTGCTGTTGAAGAAAGAATACGAAAGATGGAAAGAGCGTATGGCATAACAAGGAATACCTACCAAAAAAAAAGTGTTTGTCTAATGATCTTAAAATACAGCGCTACAACACCGTAGTCATGCGAGCGAATGTCTCGTACTGAACTACAAATTGGATACATTAGATGTAGTAGAAAGAAGAATTATACGCAAAATACTCAGTCCTTTAAAAACTGCAGAATTCTGGAAATTAAGAAGTAATGATGAAACATATCGAAACATAGAAAACATATTAGAAACAATAAGGAAGAGGAGATCGAAGCCTCCGTGGCTTAGGCGGCAGCACGCCGGCCTCTCACCGCTGGGTCCTTGGTTCAAATCCCGGTCACTCCATGTGAGATCTGTGCTGGACAAAACGGAGGCCGACAGGTTTTTCTCCGGGTACTCCGGTTTTCCCTGTCAAAATTTCATTCCAGCAACACTCTCCACTATCATTTCATTTCATCTGTCATTCATTTAATCATTGCCCCAGAGGAGTGCGTCAGGCCTCGGCAGCCGGCACAGTTCATACCCTCGCCGCTAGATGGGGGCTTCATTCATTCCATTCCTAACCCGGTCGGAGACTGGAAACAGGCTGTGGATTTTCATTTCAAGGAAGAGGAGATTGCTATTTTTTTGACATTTGTACAGGATGGTTGACAGCAGGTTAAGCAAACAGATCTTCACATTCCTGTGGAACAAGAAGTCAAAAAGGATTTGGAAAGAAACAATATCAGAGAAGAAGATACACCACAGAGAGATATTTTAGGCAAAAGGTGCTAAAAATTGAAGGATTTCAAGGGAGGAAGGGGAAGAAAACCGGCTCGAAATGGTCCGAGGAAAGGAAGAGGAAACATAGTGAGATGATGGAGGAATACTGGAGGAAGAAGGAGCAGCAAAGGACAATGCATTGAAACTGGCTCTTGGTCCCTAGACGACCAAAACGAAAATAATAATAATAAAGCACAATTACGACATTACAACATGGTAATCAAACCCGAGGCACTGAAACACTGATCATTGGGAGTAGATCACTAATTAAAGATAGACAAAAACAAGAAAGAAATCACCCAGTTTGTTCTGAGGGAATTTGGATGAAAAGAAAATCCCAGGAGTTTTATCAGCATTCGGAGACAGTCTCGGACACAACCACGAAGAGACGTTTGAAATTTTATGGGCATATTTTGATAATGACTGATCATTGTCTATTTAAAACAATTCTAAATGTTACTCTCTCTCTCTCTCTCTCCCTCTCTCTCAAAAAAAAAAGAGCTAAGAACGTCTTATTGATTTATTTATTTATTTATTTATTTACCGACAGTAGTGGCTACGCTGGCTAAATCACAGCATTAGGTCATGGGGCCAAGCTATCTGCTGACTCGGTAGACGCGTGGGTTCGAGCCCCACCGTCGGCCGTCCTTGAAATGGTTTTCCGTGGTTTCCCCATTTTCAACACCAGGCAAATGCTGGGACGGTACCTTCTGACAGGCCACGGCCGCTTCCTTCCACATCCTTGCCCCGTTTCATTCACCATCATTCATTTCATCTCTCATTAACTCCTCTCACGAGGTTGGCGTCAGGAAGGGCATCCGGCCGTAAAAACCATCGCCACAAAGACTTCCATCGCATCTCATCCCCGACCCCGTTGGAAAACGGGAATAATAAGGGGTAGACATACATACATTTATTTATTTATTTATTTATTTATTATTATTTCCGATTATTCCCCTTCAGGGGAGCGTGAGAACTTGAGCCAATCACAGCTTCACTTCCTTTTCCTCTCTTCTTTTCTTACCAAAACCTCTTCATTAGTTCACTGTGCTTTCTCTTCCTTTCCTCTGTCCACTTTTTCCCCGATGTGTCCTTCCTTGAAACTTGTACAATTTTCGTGTTTCTGATTTTATTTCTAAACTGTTCTCTGCCCTTAATGTCGTCTTCTGAGATTTTAAGTAATTCCATGTCTTCATGTACTTCTTTTATCCAACTGGTCTTTAATTTACTTGCATTCACGACATTGAAAATCATCTTAGTGAGTCTGTTCTCATCCATCCTATATATGTGTCCATAGAACTGCAGACGTCTCTTCCTAAATTTATCTATAATGGTGTCTGTATTTTCATGAAGTTCCTTTGTCGGTCTCCTGACACAAATTCCATTACGGAAAACAGCGCCATGGATTTTCCTAAGAATTTTGCGTTCCTGTTTCTCAATATCATGAATTCTTGTCATTCCTCTAATGACTGTGGTTTCTGCCACATGCAAGGCTTCAGGCAAAACAACTGTGTTGTAATGACGCAGTTTTGCATTACGAGATACTGCTTTTTTTGTTGTAATGATTCCATGTCAGCTTGTATGCCTTCTGCAGTTTTACTACTCTCTCTGCATTTGAAATTGTGGCCAATCCTGTGGGTTGGATGGCTTCTCCTAAATATTTGAAGCGAATGACCTGCGAGATTTTTAGCCTACTTTTCACATTTTGCAAAAATGAGGAAAAAGTAGACTTATGAGATCGGGCAAATGTGTGTCTGTCTCTCTGTCCTTCTGTCTGTCTGGCTGTGTGTGTGTCCCCCCCCCCCCCTATCAACTCCTAAATGGCTGCAGCAATCGAAACAAAATTTGGTAGGAGTAAAGATCTATACCTGAATATCTCACGGCCATATTTGAAAATGATGTCAGTGCTACCAACTGCTGAAAAATCGCAATTGAAATTTGAGCTCCATGTTGGATATCTTGGAAGGTATGAATGGGAGCTATTTCAAAATTGGCACACGTATAGATAATAATATTGCAGTTTAATTTCCAGGAGGTCATACATGGCAGTGTTGCCAAAATGATTATAAGCCTGCTGATAGGTCCAATTTTAAAATGCATGTAACTTCGATACTAACTAATGGATTTCATTCAAAATTGACACAACAATAGATCATAGTATTTCAGATTATTTCTGACCAATACATGTTTGTCATTGTTGCCAACATGATTTTTCGCACGCTGTTAGATGCAATGTTTAACTGCATGTAACGTCCATGCTATCCATTGGACTTCAACCAAATGTTGTATTCTGTACCTTAAGAGATAGAACTAAGAATATATTCAGTCGCCAGGGCTGCCAACTGTAGTTCTCTATTAGGCTACATTATGACAGGTATACAGTATTTCGAACTAATTAGAAATTTCGATATTACCAACTTAATTTCGTCATTATTCTAGATAGATCCATATAGATTAATTATTGGCATGGATCTTACATTTTAAGAAAAGTAGGCTATTTAGTTCGTCACGGAACTTCTTGTTCCATACTGCGTTCGCAGCGTGATATTTCCTGTTGATTTGGTATCCATATACTGTGTTTTTTCATAGGAAATATCAAGTCCCGATTTACTGGAGATTTCATGTAGTTTGTCTAGCGCTAACTAATATGGCTTCATCCTTGTGGTTTGTTAAGATGACCAGATCATCTGCATTTATTTATTTTTTTATTCCCCAATTAGGCTACAGTAGCAAACAATTGTTTACACACAGATAATACATAAGAATACATTAGAATACAAAATACAAATTGAAAATTAAAAAAAGGAAATTTTTAACAAGAAATATACACAAGTTCTAGTCGCAATAATAATGAAGCATGATTTTTAATATTTGGTCACATAATGTAAAACTAGATTCATATTTTTTAGGTAGTCTACTAATACAATAGCCATGAGAGATGTAAGGTTGGCATTAATGATTAATATTGGTAATTAGTAATAAAATGAACCTAAAACAAATACCAGCTGAATTTAGTATCTTTGTAATGGTGGAACATTTGACAGATAAAACTAAGTGTAATTTTCTTCTACAATTTAGCAAGGACATTCCAAAATCTAAATCGTTGTCAGCTGAGAGTCTGTTGCAAGCACAGCACATATTCAATATAGGTTTTTTTTTTTTGGAAATTTGTATTACCGTACATTTTTTTAACTATTAGGAATATTAATAAATGTAAAACAAAAATACTGGAATGCTATCGAAAAAAATCGGAAACCTCTATGGACATCAAATTGGCAGGTGAAAAGCTGAAG
Organism: Meconema thalassinum; assembly: GCA_946902985.2. Taxonomy (NCBI): domain Eukaryota; kingdom Metazoa; phylum Arthropoda; class Insecta; order Orthoptera; family Tettigoniidae; genus Meconema; species Meconema thalassinum. The sequence goes on along the minus strand of OX336398.1, from coordinate 66,868,865 downwards.
GAAGTAGGAGACTTCTGTTACTTAGGAAGCAAAATAACCAGTGATGGACGAAGCAAAGAGGATTTAAAAAGTAGGTTGGCTCAGGCAAGGAAAGCATTTATACAATAAAGGAATCTGTTGACATCGAAAATAGATTTAGGTATTAGGAAGTCATTTTTGAAAGCCTTTGTCTGGAGCGTGGCGCTCTACGGAAGTGAAACTTGAACTATTGGTGCAGCAGAAAAGAGGACAATTGACACATTTGAAATGTGGTGTTACAGGAGAATGATAAAGATCAGATGGGTAGATAGGGTTACGAACGAAAGGGTATTAAGACGAGTGGGAGAGGAGATATGTTTCTGGCGACTGCTAATGAAGAGAAGAGATAGGTTAGTAGGGCACATAGTAAGACACCCAGGAATAGCAAGCTTAGTTATGGAAGGAAGGGTTGAGGACAAGAACTGTAGGGGTAGACCAAGGTTAGAATATGTTAAACAGATTGCCTCGGATGTAGGGTGTGGTAGCTATGTGGAGACGAAACGATTAGCTCAGGACAGGGAGGCATGGAGAGCTGCATAAAACCAGTCAAAAGACTGAAGACTCAAACAACAACAACAACAACAAGAAATTCTCGTTTTCTGAGACATTTCTTTCTCACGTTAAAATGTATTTGCCCTGGCTTCTTGAAGTTGAAAAGAACCTTCAGGAAATACACATCTCAAGTGATATGGTGAATGAAAATCCACAGCCTGCTTCTAGTCTCCGACCGGGCCAGGAATGGAATGAATGAAGCCCCCATCTAGCGGCGAGGATATGACCTGTGCCGGCTGCCGAGGCCCGACGCACTCCTCTGGGGCAATGATTAAATGAATGACAGATGAAATGAAAATGAAATGATAGTGGAGAGTGTTGCTGGAATGAAATTGAGACAGGGAAAACCGGAGTACCCGGAGAAAAACCTGTCTGCCTCCGTTTTGTCCAGCACAGATCTCACATGGAGTGACCGGGATTTGAACCACGGACCCAGCGGTGAGAGGCCAGCGTGCTGCCGCCTAAGCCACGGAGGCTCTCAAGTGATATGGTACTGGACAAATCTAAATTCAGATCATTAATTTTCAGAACACCCAAATATTACATCCAACAGAACCATAGCGAGAAGATGAAATGGCGTTTCATAATTTGTTTCAGTATAATCCGCAATTTTTAGAATGGGCCTCCCTTTGGTCCTCTGCGTAACAACAAAACCTTGGCCCTTGTAACAAGTAAATGTTTTCCTAATGGGGCCCGTTACTAACATTTTAAATATTTTCCAGTCATTGGCAGGGGCGTATATACAATTTTATTTGGGGGGGGGGGTGACTATCCTGGAAAATTGTGAGTATTCTCAGGGGATTGACACTGCAAAATACCCAAAAATATCAACCAACATCTTAGAGCATATAACTTTGTGTAATTATTTTAGATTAGCGGACCCGTGCGAGAAATCTCGCAAGTTCATAAACCACACTTTCCTCAATGAATGAAAATCCACAGCCTGCTTCCAGTCTCCGACCGGGTCAGGAATGGAATGAATGAAGACCCCATCTAGCGGCGAGGATATGAACTGTTCCGGCTGCCGAGGCCTGACGCACTCCTCTGGGGCAATGATTAAATGAATGACAGATGAAATGAAATGATAGTGAAGAGTGTTACTGGAATGAAATTTTGACAGGGAAAACCGGAGAACCCGGAGAAAAACCTGTCTGCCTCCGTTTTTTCCAGCACAGATCTCACATGGAGTGACCGGGATTTGAACCACGGACCCAGCGGTGAGAGGCCGGCGTGCTGCCGCCTAAGCCACGGAGGCTCACTTTCCTCAATAGGTTTTGCAAATCGAACACTTCTTACAAATATTGATATTAGAATTAGAATGCAATTTGTCACTGATAATGTCACTTGTGTGCTGTAACACTCACCGGCTATTCGATATTTATGAAATTATACGATTTGAGTACTTATTCCTTTGATTTACTGTTTCTGAAATCCATGCAAAATGATAAAGGAAATACCTCAGAATGTTAAAATGACATGAAACAGGCGTCACAGCGGCCAAAATGTGAAGTGGGCAGCAATTATGGAGCGTATTTTCCTACATCAACAGTATCTGCAAATCGCACACTTCGTACGTTTTTTTAAGTTATTTTTAAGAAATTATTGATATTTATGGAATCAGAGTGCAATTCGTCACTGCTATTGTCTATTCTCTTTCATTTGAATACTCATTTTCACGATCGGTCGCTTGTGAGTGCCGCAGGAGGAATCTATACTACTGAAATAATATATATGATAAGATTCAAAGTCTATATAGCCTATTATTATACTACTGGCAATACGAAAAAAGTTGTAAAATTCAACACAACACACAAATAAAATTTTATACTTAGTGAAAAAATATCTTAATATATGTCAATTTACTAAGCAGAAAGGTAAACATTTTTTTTAAATTATTTTTACAAATTGATAATTTATGGGACGGCAGCCAAGGATGCTAGCCACTACACCACGAGTTAGTCTAATTTCAATCTTAATATTGTTTATAACTTAGCCAATAAGTTAAGGTTAGGGTACAACCAAATTTATAATTATTTTATGCTCTTACCAAAGCAACACTTCCTTAATTTTTATTGGCATGTTTCGCCAGTCATTCTACTCGTAATTATCAACCCATGTTTTCATTACTGCTTGCCTTGAAGTTAAATCCAGAACAATGCTCAGATTTTTTCTCTTTCTAGTAAAAATGCCTTATTTGGCACATTTACCTTATCAAAACAAACCCAGCTCCAAAGTCTGAAATACCACTCATAACAAAGGTTCTAGAGTTGTTATAATTTTAAATGTGTTTGTTTTTTGGTGCAACTGTGATTGAAATCGACAATGATGCTGAAGAAGGTGAAATGGTGGCCCGAAATAGGCATGATACTGTCCCCGTTATCAGGATAGTAGGCTGTCAGATATCCGCCCCCTCAATCGGATTGCCAATAATCAATCGCACCGGCACAGCTACATCAATGAAAATGGCACTGACAGATACTATCGAGATTAGAGCACAATAGTTAACAAGAAATTATTGTGGAACACACCAAAATATACGGGGGTTCATACTTACCTTTACTTACCTCTTAAATTTATCTCGGGGACTGGGTTGTCAACTGGATCACTTAAAGTATGCCCTCACAATAACCTCCACCATGATATTTAAAATGAACCACAACGAAGACGAGAAACTTTAAACTGCACAATAATTTATTTCACAAAAAGAATGAATTTAACAAAAATAAAACAACAAAATCCACGTGGCAATCAGAAGTCATTGTCCACATAACTATGTCCTCCTGTAGAACTAGTATACTCTACATACAATGTTTCAGCTTTCTCAAGCTCAAAATAACGTAATTATAATAATGCACTTGGAATGAAAACGGGATTTGGGACGAGACACATATATCAATTGGTTTGCGTGTTTATATACTTCATATTTTATTTATAGCCACAAGGCTATTATGTAAACGTCCTTGGCCTCTATCATACAGTTGTCCGGGCCAGCTGCAATGCACCTGCATCGTCAAAGTGGACTCACCCCTCCGTTCAACCCTAGCATATGCGAGTTACATCAGAGCTTAGCTCTCCTTCAAAACACGTTAAATGTCCACATCTCAACTGAAATATTGTCACGCAAATGCTTTAAATGCTCCATTCAAACACCAGTGGATTACTCCAACAATCCTAAATCATGTGTAATTGTTCAATCCACTTGCTTAATTAGCGTTGTTTAGAGTATAATAACAAAACTCTAAATGTTAATAACAAAAGTTCATTAATTATTTATAACAATAATAAATTGTTTATAACAATGTCAAACGACAATTGAAAATTTTATACACGCCTCTATTAATCCCTTTCATTTCATATTATTTAACAAAGATATTTACAAAATTATTTTACAATATTTATTGTTTATATTATTTATACAAGAAATACATTAAACCACACGTTTATCCGGTTGATAATTACTCAAATTGTGTTGATATAATCGACCAATGAAGGTTAGTTATATTTAAATGTCAAATTCAGGTTTAATAAGGTTTAATAATTATTATTAATATTTGTGACGGTAACCTCCATTCAAAATCTTTATCTCAAATTATTTAACACTCTTGTTAACTTTAACAGTATCTTCACATGAATAACTTTCAAAGAACCAGGACAATACATTCAGCGGAAAAATACTTCGCTCAAAACGCACAAAATTGCACAAAAATAGGCCCAGAATTCATCATATATCTTCATATATATGGCATCAAAATCTTCCAAACTACATACAAAAACCTCCACTCATAAATTCAACAACTTCATTTATTACTGTGGGAACCTCCTTCATTATTCAAGGGCATTACTCATCAGCGACTTTTACAGGTCCACTGAACTAACGATTATACATCCATTGTTCCTCTTCAAAAATTCTTATATTCATCAATTGTATTAATGTCTGTTATTATTTAACCTTCGTGGGTTTCATTCATGAATCGATATGAAGTAAAAATTTGCCAATCACAAATACATTTAATAGCAAATACGATTAGACACTCCTCCCTGGTCTATCAAAATTGAGATTAATATCTTCAAAGTAACGCAGTATAAAAATACTATCTTCAATCAAAGTTCATCTAAACTGCATGAATAGTCGAATAGAATACAATTAGACTGTGGAATGCAAACATTATTGTTCCAATCTATAATTGAGAAAGACTCCTATCAAATGTTCATTACTATAGTGTATTCAATAAATCGTAATTAAAGTTCATATTTCATAAAATTGTCTATAATGCAATGATAAATGTCTATGTTGCAATCATGTTCATAAGACGACTAGTATTTCAAAGATCGTCGATAACGTATTAGATTTTAACGCTCTAAAATCATTTAATCATTCTTCTTTCTTGAGGATGACAGAAAATTGGTCAAAGTAATTTACTGAATAGAATTACTTTAATAAAATGACACGCTGTCTGAATTCAAATCTGCCATAGCAAATCAATAACTTTACAGTCAAATCGTGACTACAAAAATATGCAAATTACTGAGAGAATCTAAATTATCAGTCTCAACTGATCCAAAATTATTTAAGTATGCCAATGACATAACAATGTCTCAACAAATCGTAGAAAAAGGCATAAATCATCGAAGTGTACTGAGTACAGAAATATCCAGCAAGAAAATGGGGCAAAAGATAGGACAGAAAATATGGTAAAATGGTTGCTCAGATATCGCTACATGACTCAAATAATACAAGAAACGTTCACGACTACCTTATCTGTTGATTGAAGTTCTAGAGGAAAGTTTTCAAAGAAAACTGCTGTTGGTTCCATTTCACCAGCGTGAAGATGTGCTCCGACCTCGAACCTGGAATCAGCGTCCTCGGAGAATCGAACTGCTTCCTTCTCCGGAAATTGCACTGCTCCATGTATACGAAAGACATCCTTCTGGCAAAATTCTTCTTTATGAGCCGGGTCCACCCTGGCCTCTCTTGAAAGTTCCCTGAAGTTCCGGTCGCAATTCGCCATGAAGTTTATTGCAGTTATTTCCGCAGAAATATTCATAATCGTGGAGTATGATGATATTTCCACTGTCATTTGATATAATTCAGCGATGGATTCACGATGCATGAGTGTAGTTGGATGTTCACTACATGCTCGCTTTTGTAGAATGACGATTAACGAAGTTCCATGCTGTTACTTCACTCCATCGATATATGTCCCAATTGCATTAAAGCCTTAGCCTTCCATCTCAACTTCTGTTATAATCATTGAAAGCACTGCAAGATTATAATGTTCCATAGTAGAATGTATCGTTGTATTACCAAACGTATTCTCCAATATCACGGTTGCAATGCACGTGTCAGCCGTAGTGTATAATGTAGAATTTTAAAAGTGCTTCTCAGGTGGCGAGAAAATCACTTTTGTCTGCAGCCTTAAAGTGTCAATATCTTTCAAAGTATAACTGTGAAATTGTTCAAATGTTCTACACACCTCAATGTTGTACTGCCCAATTGAATTATAATAAAGGCAGAAGTTAACTCTTTATATCTTATCTCGTAGAAACGTTAATGTGAGCGTTACAACTTCACCTAGTTTCGAACAGCGTAAAATGGAACTGCTCCGTGTTCGTTCGATGCGCCGGGCTTTAACCACACGCTAAAGACAACTTGCTTCACTTATTCACTCGACAATGACTATCTGACATCAGATATATATATGCGGTATCAGCGGTATGAGAGATATGAGAGCTCCTCTCCTCTGTGCACGACCTTTTATCAACTTCTTAAGGGGCGTATCCATCCCTTCCATAGCCTGTTGCTCCGTCATTGCTAGAAGTTTTAACTTTGGCTATACTTGACGGATTTTCGAATTTCAAAAACTCAAAATTAATTTCTTCAAAATTCCAAATCAATGCCATAACTGAAAATAGATTTCCACAAATCTGCATGCCAAAAGCAATCAAATATCGTAGTTTCAGCAATCTCCGTCTTCCTTCCAAACTATCGTTCATTGGTTCGAGTCTCTCCTCCAATAGCGTAACTTCTTCCTTAGCACAATACCTTGTTTCCTGCGACTGCGTCGTAAATTTCATATCTTTCTCGAACAAAATCATGACGTCACCAAGAATCTCAGCTCCACCAGCCTACTTGCATGAAGTCTACGTCATCCGTGCCTACGTCATGAATATACACGTCACAACTATGACATCCATAACTTTATTCATATTTGCCAATACAGCCATCGTGGTCTCAATATAATTCAATTTACGGGGGCATTCTCCCTTCACCACGTTTTAAAAACAGTTGCAAATTGTTTTTAAACTCTGTGTTATAAATATCTCAATTCACTTGAACACGAAATTGAATTATTTTCTACTCTTGTATGATATTTCTTCTATGTTCCTTAATCATAAGTCTCTTCTTCTCTGGGTTGTGTGTGGCTAATGCATTCTCTCCTTTCTACTTTCTCTTCTGTCCTGAATTCCTGTTTTCTAAGTTCTGCTGACTTGTAGAAGGACCAGGATCGATCACTACATCCTGTCTTTTCTTTTGGTTTTCAGCTTCCTTTTCTCGTAATTCCTTCAGATACTGCTGACTTTCTTTCTCTCTCTCTTGATACTTGTCGGGTGTCATAACCTGACCTTGAGAATTCTGATTCTGATTCTGGTACTGGTTATTTCGATTGTAGTTTCTATTATAACCATTGTTATAGTATCTACCTCTTCCGTTGTTGTAATTCCCTCTATTATTATTCCAGCCTCGTCTTTGCTGATATGGACGGTAACCTTGGGATCTGTTGTTGCGGAAATAATTATTCCTGTGAGGACCTACATTTTCAGTTTTTTTTCATCAGGCTTATCAGTTTGCTGCACTTGATCCATGTAGACTGTATTAACGTCTTTGAATTCGTGCCTCTGACCTTTTAGTACCAAATTTGGCATTGGACTCGTGTAGTCAAGCCTTCTCAATAATTCGTCCATACTGGTCAAATCTCTGATATTTGACGATATGATCAGTCTTCTTACTTCCACAGGCAGCATACGTGAAATCGCATCGATCAACTGCTCTGTTGACAATGGGGGTTGCAAAAATCTCAAGCGTGATAACTGACTCGTGAAGAAATCAGCGTACCGTGTTGGAAGAGTACCTGAATACTTCCTCGAGTATACCTCAGCTCTTAGTGAATTCTGAGCTTCTATTGACCAGAATCGTTTTATCAGTGCCTCTGCAAATTCGTCAAAATTGCTGAAAGTGTACCGAAATGCTCTAAACCACTCAAGGGGTCCTCCAGCTAGAAATCTTTCTACGATTCTCATCTCTCTCTCTCTAGGAATGTGGGCTTCTATGAAATAGTCTTTAAGATTCCTGATATATTCGATCGGTGTGAGACTATCAGTGTTGCTAAATTTTTGAGGTTTGTCTTCAAAATTCCGGATGACTGTCACATTTCTCGGATATGTATCCATATAATGTTTCCCACTATCACGATACTTCCATTCAGGTTCAATATTTCTATCCTCTTCTTCTTCCCTGAATCTGGATATACGTTCCTCAGGACTAATATCTCTCTCTTCTGTAGCGAGGTTACATCTTCTTACGTAATTTCTATCCTCTTCACCAGTCAATCCTTCCATATCCTTGTCTGTGATTTCCGTGATGACTTTCCTAATCAACTCTTCCTTATAGGTTTCCATCATGCTAGCTTCTCCTAGTTTCAAATTCTGCAGTTTGCTCGTAGTTTCATTAACATCAGAGACAACCTTATGAATCTGTTCCTCTAACGCAGGTTTTAATGCTTGCACGTCCTGACCTATTTGAGTTCTATCCTCTACCTGCTTTTCGGATAGCGAATCCATCCTTACATTCAAGTCTTTCCTAATCTGAACTACTTCATTATTTATGTCTACTTGTGTACTGGCAAGTTTTCTTTCAATTCGCTCCTGAATCTGATCTACATGTTCCCCACTTGACCTGTTCCATTCATCTTTCCAAACCGTTACATTTGCAGTTAACATTTCCGCGATATCTACTTCAATGTCTTCCTTAAGTAAACGATTGTGATCTAATACTTGGGTTCTCATGACCTCTACATCGTATTTTAAACCAGCTAAAGAAGCTGTTGTCCTAACAGACTCGGCAACTAACCGAGTTGTTAATGCACTAATGTTTCGAGTACAAAGTGTTTTTGAAGTTTCAATTTCTTCCCTAACTTTGTTAACATCAGTTTGAACTTTAGCAATGTCTACAAAAACAGTATTGACTTCTACTTGTATTTTATTGATATCGCTTTGCATATCATTAACATCTGAATGAATATTATTGATGTCAACTTGAACATTTGACACATCAGTTCGAGCATTTCTAACCTCTCTTTGAACTTCCTCTACTTTGTCTTGTACAGTAGCAACATCATTCCTAACAACAATTACTTCAGCTCTAGCACATGAAATATCACCCCGGACATTGGCAACATCAAGATTCAACATAGTAAGATCTTTCTGTACCTTAGAAACATCAATTTTAACCTCAGAAACATCTTTATGCACATTGGACACGTCTGTGCGCATGTCAGTTACAGCATTCTCGATTCCCTGGGTATTGATCTGTAAACGCGACACATTATTTTCTAGGTTTGCAGAACTGGTCTGAAGAACCTTCATATTCTCCTCCATTCGACTAGTATTCCTAGCTTCCATCTCCCTCATGCTTTCATCCAGCCTAATAGACAAATTAGCTGACAAACTACTAGAATTCTCCTCCATCATCTGCTTCATTCTACTAGCACTCCTAGCTTCCATCTCCCTCGCACTTTCATTCATGCTAGCTTTCAACTCCTCTAACATCATCCTCATACTCTCATCTGCCATTTCAATAATATTTCAATAATAAACTGCTTTAGGGACATACATCAAACAGAGCAAAATAACAACATCTGAGCAACATTTTTCACCATATATAAATTTGAGCAATTTTCTGTCTTAAATCTAACTTATAATTACCTTATAATTAACTTTCGTAGACACTTCATGTTGAAATAAACTCAAGCACATGTTCAAGTTTCCTTGGTTCATTTTAAAATATCCTAACACAAATAATTTACATTTACAATCCAAATAGTTTAATTTTTTCTTTAATATGACTACACATGTCATAAGCCGGTCAAATAAAATAAGATTCCAGATCATAGGCGATTTTTCTAAGTTTCCAGCCTATTTAACCTCTCTCAAGTTGTATAAGTTCAGATCTTTTCTGAGTGTAATTTTCCTAATACAACACAACATTTAATCCCTATATAATCACACTCTCAAATTCTACAATTGGCTAAGACATCTAACAAAGAATCAACCTCTTTATTTGAGTCTTCACAATCCCTTTGACATCGATAACTTGGTAATCCAATGTTATTCGAACACTCCACAAAAATTGCGGTGCCAATTCTACTGCAATAACATGGTAATCCAATGTTTTGCTGATCGTGCCCCACGTTTTAGGGTCGCCAATCCTACTGTCCCCGTTATCAGGATAGTAGGCTGTCAGATATCCGCCCCCTCAATCGGATTGCCAATAATCAATCGCACCGGCACAGCTACATCAATGAAAATGGCACTGACAGATACTATCGAGATTAGAGCACAATAGTTAACAAGAAATTATTGTGGAACACACCAAAATATACGGGGGTTCATACTTACCTTTACTTACCTCTTAAATTTATCTCGGGGACTGGGTTGTCAACTGGATCACTTAAAGTATGCCCTCACAATAACCTCCACCATGATATTTAAAATGAACCACAACGAAGACGAGAAACTTTAAACTGCACAATAATTTATTTCACAAAAAGAATGAATTTAACAAAAATAAAACAACAAAATCCACGTGGCAATCAGAAGTCATTGTCCACATAACTATGTCCTCCTGTAGAACTAGTATACTCTACATACAATGTTTCAGCTTTCTCAAGCTCAAAATAACGTAATTATAATAATGCACTTGGAATGGAAACGGGATTTGGGACGAGACACATATATCAATTGGTTTGCGTGTTTATATACTTCATATTTTATTTATAGCCACAAGGCTATTATGTAAACGTCCTTGGCCTCTATCATACAGTTGTCCGGGCCAGCTGCAATGCACCTGCATCGTCAAAGTGGACTCACCCCTCCGTTCAACCCTAGCATATGCGAGTTACATCAGAGCTTAGCTCTCCTTCAAAACACGTTAAATGTCCACATCTCAACTGAAATATTGTCACGCAAATGCTTTAAATGCTCCATTCAAACACCAGTGGATTACTCCAACAATCCTAACTCATGTGTAATTGTTCAATCCACTTGCTTAATTAGCGTTGTTTAGAGTATAATAACAAAACTCTAAATGTTAATAACAAAAGTTCATTAATTATTTATAACAATAATAAATTGTTTATAACAATGTCAAACGACAATTGAAAATTTTATACACGCCTCTATTAATCCCTTTCATTTCATATTATTTAACAAAGATATTTACAAAATTATTTTACAATATTTATTGTTTATATTATTTATACAAGAAATACATTAAACCACACGTTTATCCGGTTGATAATTACTCAAATTGTGTTGATATAATCGACCAATGAAGGTTAGTTATATTTAAATGTCAAATTCAGGTTTAATAAGGTTTAATAATTATTATTAATATTTGTGACGGTAACCTCCATTCAAAATCTTTATCTCAAATTATTTAACACTCTTGTTAACTTTAACAGTATCTTCACATGAATAACTTTCAAAGAACCAGGACAATACATTCAGCGGAAAAATACTTCGCTCAAAACGCACAAAATTGCACAAAAATAGGCCCAGAATTCATCATATATCTTCATATATATGGCATCAAAATCTTCCAAACTACATACAAAAACCTCCACTCATAAATTCAACAACTTCATTTATTACTGTGGGAACCTCCTTCATTATTCAAGGGCATTACTCATCAGCGACTTTTACAGGTCCACTGAACTAACGATTATACATCCATTGTTCCTCTTCAAAAATTCTTATATTCATCAATTGTATTAATGTCTGTTATTATTTAACCTTCGTGGGTTTCATTCATGAATCGATATGAAGTAAAAATTTGCCAATCACAAATACATTTAATAGCAAATACGATTAGACACTCCTCCCTGGTCTATCAAAATTGAGATTAATATCTTCAAAGTAACGCAGTATAAAAATACTATCTTCAATCAAAGTTCATCTAAACTGCATGAATAGTCGAATAGAATACAATTAGACTGTGGAATGCAAACATTATTGTTCCAATCTATAATTGAGAAAGACTCCTATCAAATGTTCATTACTATAGTGTATTCAATAAATCGTAATTAAAGTTCATATTTCATAAAATTGTCTATAATGCAATGATAAATGTCTATGTTGCAATCATGTTCATAAGACGACTAGTATTTCAAAGATCGTCGATAACGTATTAGATTTTAACGCTCTAAAATCATTTAATCATTCTTCTTTCTTGAGGATGACAGAAAATTGGTCAAAGTAATTTACTGAATAGAATTACTTTAATAAAATGACACGCTGTCTGAATTCAAATCTGCCATAGCAAATCAATAACTTTACAGTCAAATCGTGACTACAAAAATATGCAAATTACTGAGAGAATCTAAATTATCAGTCTCAACTGATCCAAAATTATTTAAGTATGCCAATGACATAACAATGTCTCAACAAATCGTAGAAAAAGGCATAAATCATCGAAGTGTACTGAGTACAGAAATATCCAGCAAGAAAATGGGGCAAAAGATAGGACAGAAAATATGGTAAAATGGTTGCTCAGATATCGCTACATGACTCAAATAATACAAGAAACGTTCACGACTACCTTATCTGTTGATTGAAGTTCTAGAGGAAAGTTTTCAAAGAAAACTGCTGTTGGTTCCATTTCACCAGCGTGAAGATGTGCTCCGACCTCGAACCTGGAATCAGCGTCCTCGGAGAATCGAACTGCTTCCTTCTCCGGAAATTGCACTGCTCCATGTATACGAAAGACATCCTTCTGGCAAAATTCTTCTTTATGAGCCGGGTCCACCCTGGCCTCTCTTGAAAGTTCCCTGAAGTTCCGGTCGCAATTCGCCATGAAGTTTATTGCAGTTATTTCCGCAGAAATATTCATAATCGTGGAGTATGATGATATTTCCACTGTCATTTGATATAATTCAGCGATGGATTCACGATGCATGAGTGTAGTTGGATGTTCACTACATGCTCGCTTTTGTAGAATGACGATTAACGAAGTTCCATGCTGTTACTTCACTCCATCGATATATGTCCCAATTGCATTAAAGCCTTAGCCTTCCATCTCAACTTCTGTTATAATCATTGAAAGCACTGCAAGATTATAATGTTCCATAGTAGAATGTATCGTTGTATTACCAAACGTATTCTCCAATATCACGGTTGCAATGCACGTGTCAGCCGTAGTGTATAATGTAGAATTTTAAAAGTGCTTCTCAGGTGGCGAGAAAATCACTTTTGTCTGCAGCCTTAAAGTGTCAATATCTTTCAAAGTATAACTGTGAAATTGTTCAAATGTTCTACACACCTCAATGTTGTACTGCCCAATTGAATTATAATAAAGGCAGAAGTTAACTCTTTATATCTTATCTCGTAGAAACGTTAATGTGAGCGTTACAACTTCACCTAGTTTCGAACAGCGTAAAATGGAACTGCTCCGTGTTCGTTCGATGCGCCGGGCTTTAACCACACGCTAAAGACAACTTGCTTCACTTATTCACTCGACAATGACTATCTGACATCAGATATATATATGCGGTATCAGCGGTATGAGAGATATGAGAGCTCCTCTCCTCTGTGCACGACCTTTTATCAACTTCTTAAGGGGCGTATCCATCCCTTCCATAGCCTGTTGCTCCGTCATTGCTAGAAGTTTTAACTTTGGCTATACTTGACGGATTTTCGAATTTCAAAAACTCAAAATTAATTTCTTCAAAATTCCAAATCAATGCCATAACTGAAAATAGATTTCCACAAATCTGCATGCCAAAAGCAATCAAATATCGTAGTTTCAGCAATCTCCGTCTTCCTTCCAAACTATCGTTCATTGGTTCGAGTCTCTCCTCCAATAGCGTAACTTCTTCCTTAGCACAATACCTTGTTTCCTGCGACTGCGTCGTAAATTTCATATCTTTCTCGAACAAAATCATGATGTCACCAAGAATCTCAGCTCCACCAGCCTACTTGCATGAAGTCTACGTCATCCGTGCCTATGTCATGAATATACACGTCACAACTATGACATCCATAACTTTATTCATATTTGCCAATACAGCCATCGTGGTCTCAATATAATTCAATTTACGGGGGCAATACATGTGAACAGAGTGTGTAAAAATAAAATAGTTGATAGATATTGCTAGTTAAATAAATAATTACATAATTCATTGTTACATAGTGAAATGAACTTAATGATATCAAAGAGCTTTCCATATTGACGATTTAATATTAATGACTACCAACTGGCATTTAATATACACAATGATCAATAATAATTAAATTCATAAAAAATGTATTAAATAACACAGTCGTTAAAACAGAAGCTCTATATGCTTCTGAAACTATTACACTGGCCAAAAAATGTTTTGCATATTGCATCATAGACTAATGTGTTTTCATTGCTGTATGACGTCATACAGAACCCGCTAAGATCCATAAAGGGGTACGACAAGGTTGTTTTCTGTCCCCTGGACTGTTCAATGCCTTCGCTGAAGTTATAACAAAGTGGTCTTTTAAAGGTTGTAATATGAGAGTGAAAGTTGGTTGAAGACTTACCCAGAATATTAAATTTGCTGATGATCTGGCATTACTTGCAGTAAATCCGTATACATTAACAAACATGTTGCAATGTTTAAATGATACAGCTACAGAATACGGAATGAAAATCAATTTTAAAAATACCAAGATTCTAGTGATAAGTATGCATCAACACCAACTAAATATAACCATAAATAAAGAACCAGTATACCAGGTCAGTCGATTTAAATACCTTGGTCAGATCTTCACAGAAGACCTACGATGTAAAGTTGAAATCAGGAGCCGTATAGCCATAGCTAAGCAGGCATTCCGTGAAAAGCATTCTCTAATTTGTCAACGCTCGATGTCCCTCAGCCTTAGAAAAACACCTGTTAAGACCTACATATGGCCAGTTGCAATGTACTGCACTGAGACCTGGACAATGAATATAGGTGACATTAAACGACTAGAAGCGTTTGAGATGTGGTGTTGGCGTCGAATGGAAAAGATCAACTGGGTAGAGAAAATGCCCAACATAACGGTGTTGGATCGAATAAAGGAAAAACGGCAAATGATCCGCCAGATATATAGAAGGAGATCCACCTGGCTTGTCCACAGGTTACGACATGGTGGCCTGATGATCGACATACTAGAAGGCAAAATACCTGGAAAACGCCCTCGCGGGAGGCTACGGAACACTTTCATGAGATCCTTCCTAAATAGCTCTGCTCTACGAAGTTATGAAGTGGTCAAAAGGACAGCACAAGACCGAACAACGTGGAGAAGACTCATTGTAGGGGCAGACCAGTCGCTTGACTGATGATGATGATGATGATGATGATGACGACATTTCGTTTTTGCACATTGACTCATGTGTTAACTCTACATGTTTGTAGTGCCGTTGACTGTTATCGGACCTGCACAAATGGGGGAAGTGGCCAAACCCCTGCTGTGATTGCAGTACATCGAACCAGACCATCAGGCACATTGTGGACGATTGCAAACTAAGAGCGTACTTACTGTAAGTGACCCTAACGACTCTTTCAGTGCTACACCATAGAGCCTGGACTGGAGAAAATAGGTTGTGCTCGTATGTACTTGTTATTATTATTATTGGGGGTCCAATGTTGCTCACGTCCGTAGGTTTAACCTTAAAGTACCCTACACGTGACCCCTGGGTGGTGCTAAGCGAGCAACAGTGAACAGGCGACCGGACATATCTCTCCCCGGTCAAGATACAATAATGAACATGGTTACATCATCTAAAGGTCCTTTTCAGGACCAACCTACTAGAAGTCTAGGACCTTCTGTCCGTATCTGTCAACTGAATATAGAAGGCATTAGCCGATCCAAGAGTGAAGCGCTGTCTAAACTGCTACTTTCATATGAAGTTGACTTAGTAGTTATACAAGAAACTCATGCTGCAGATGAACAGCAGTTGAAGGTTAGAGGAAAGATTCCAGGATACGATCTTCTGGGAGCTACCTACCATCATACGTATGGAAATGCTACCTACGTACGCTCCACCATAGAAAATGCTTACCTTGTCACCTCTAGCATAAACGAGGAAATGCATACAGTTGTTACTAGAATAGGCGACACTGTTATCTCAAATATTTATAAACCTCCAAGTGGCCAAATCAAGTCTTAGACGTGCATCCACACCCAGCCGTCTATGTAGGAGACTTCAACAGTCATCATCAGGAGTGGAACTATAGATGCAATGATGAGAACGGAGAGGCACTAATGAATTGGATAGAAAGTAATGATCTATTCCATGTGTTTGATGCTAAAGATCGAGGTACTTTTAGATCTGCTGCATGGAGGCTAGATTATTGTCCTGACCTATGTTTTGTGTCCAGAAACCAAGATGATAAACCCTTATCAATCATCCGAAAAGTGCTCGCCGATTTTCCTCACAGCCAGCATCGGCCGGTCCTTTACGAGCTTGGAATTCAAATTCCCTTGGTTTCATCTACCCCACGATCACGCTGGAATCTCGGTAAAGATAACTGGTCTGCCTTTACAGAGGACCTTGATAAATATGTACGAAGAATACCACCAACAAGAAAAGCATATGAGAGATTTGTGGGAGCTGTGATATCTACAGCGAAATAACACATCCCTAGGGGCTTCCGTAGAGAGTACATTCCTGGATGGAGTGACGAAACTGATAATCTTTACCAACAATACATTGACAGTGGTGATCACGAAATTGCAGATCAACTTTTACACAGCCTGGATGCTGCAAGAAAACGAAAGTGGATTACGAAAGTGGAATCTCTTGACTTTACAAAATCTACTCGTGAAGCCTGGCTGCTTCTCAGGAAACTGGGAGATGGTAAACCTATTACACGAAGGAGTCCAGATATTCACCCAAACAAGATCGCTTCTCACATAGTCACGACTTCTAAAAGTAGCAGGGATAAAATCTTCACAAAACGCATAAAGAAGGAATTAAAAATTTTAAAAGAGAATGCCACAGATATCTTGGAATACTCCAGACCTTTTACTAAAGATGAGATAACTACTGCAATTAAAGACATTAAGCCAGGCAAAGCACCAGGTTTGGATGGCATCCAACCGGAATTTATTACTCATTGTGGAGACAGAGCTAAAGTATGGTTGTCTAACTTCTTCACGAACATATTACAGAGTGGACAATTGCCAAAGTTATTCAAACAAACGAAGATCATAGCCATCTTGAAGAAAGGCAAAGCAAGTGATACACCAGAGAGCTATCGCCCCATTGCCCTGCTTATTGAGACATATCAATTACTAGAAAGGCTCCTTCTCAATAGAATTGGCC
This sequence comes from Meconema thalassinum, assembly GCA_946902985.2. NCBI lineage: Eukaryota > Metazoa > Arthropoda > Insecta > Orthoptera > Tettigoniidae > Meconema > Meconema thalassinum. The sequence goes on along the minus strand of OX336398.1, from coordinate 66,851,683 downwards.
CAGAGATAATCAAGAAAATCCCAGTGGAGCAGGCAGGATTCAGACCGCACAGAAGCACTACAGATCAAGTACTGTCCCTTACAACTTTCATAGAAGCAGGCTACCAGAAAAAACTTAAGACATCGGTGGCTTTTATCGATCTGACAGCAGCATACGACACAGTCTGGAAGGATGGCCTACTCTTCAAGTTCCTGAAAGTGATACCATGTAAGACGACTGCCCGACTCCTGAATAATATGCTAAGTCAGAGACTTTTCCAAGTACATATGGGGAATAATGTGAGCACCAAAAGATCACTAAATAATGGACTTCCTCAGGGATCTGTTCTTGCTCCAATCTTATTTAGCCTATATATCGCAGATATGCCTGCCACAACTTCAAGAAAATTTGGTTATGCAGATGATTGGGCACTTGCTACTAGAGATACAACTTTTGAGAAAACAGAGATGAACCTAACAGACGATCTTGAAGAACTGACTCAATACTTTAAGATGTGGAGACTTACACTTAATACTAACAAGACAGAAGTGTGCTGCTTTCATTTGAACAACAAGATGGCTAATAAAGAATTGCAGGTGTATATTGGAAATCAATTATTGAGACATAATAGATTCCCTAAATACCTGGGGGTCACAATGGATAGAACACTCTCCTTCAAACAACACCTCCGCAATACTCAATCCAAAGTGAGAACCCGTAACAATATAGTCCAAAAATTATGTGGCTCAACTTGGGGTTCATCGGCAACTTAACTTCGATGTACAGCTTTGGGACTTGTGTTTTCAGCTGCAGAGTATTGTGCCCCGGTGTGGTTGAATAGTCCTCACACTAACCTCATAGATACCCACCACCATGCGCCTAATCACTGGCACAATAAAGTCTACACCCACACATTGTCTACCTATCCTCAGCCACATCCCTCCACCAGATCTTCGACGTAAAAACGCTCTCCTCAAGGATTTCAAGAAAATAATGGATAACCCACAGCTACCAATACACTGTGACATTGCTGACATTTGCCTGAATCGCCTACGATCCCGAAATCCACCAACAAGGACTGCAATAGACTTGGAGAATACCAACTACAACATCACTAAAGAATGGCAGGGAAGACAAGATAATAGGCCTGGATCAACCTTACCACGCATTGGATCATCGTTGCCACCTGGATTTGAGCTTCCTCGGAAAACATGGTCAACTTTCAACAGGATTCGTACGGGTCACGGCAACTGTGCAGACTTCCACTACAAATGGAAAATAATGTCTTCACCTAACTGTGATTGTGGCGCCCCCAAGCAGACCATCCAGCATATCATCACCGAATGTCCTAAACGAAAGTACAGTGGCAACGTGACTGATTTCGCTCATGGATCATCAGAGACAATTAACTATATAAACAATTTAGACATGAACATATAGTTTGTCTTCATAAACTAATTATCTTTTATGTGCATATTGTATCTGTAATGCCATACGCTAAATAAATTATTATTATTATTAATAATTATTATTATTATTGTGTTTCATGTGTAATGTCATACGCTACATAAATAAAGCACGTGTATTATATTTGGTCCACAAATACACAAGCTTGCCATATGGAAAACTTTTATTGACCAGTGTATTGCAACTAAAATCCGACATTGCAATACGGTAATTACGCTGGAAAGTCTCTATGCTTCAGAATGTATGTTTTCCATTTAAAAATTGCAAAATATAAGAGCTAGAGAATAAGGAAAGAAGAATACTTAGAAAAATATTGGGACCATTAAAAGCAGAAAGTGGAGAGTTCAGATACAGAAAAAATGACGACCTGAACAAATATAAAGAAATTGAAAAATCTACGATACGATCAGGAAAATGAGGGTTAATTTCTTTGGACTCGTAATGAGGATGAATAACACCAGACTCACAGAACAATTTTTCAGTCATGTATACAAAAGCAAGAATGGTAATCAATGGGTACAAAGTATAAAAAGGAATATGGAAGAGATGGAAGTAACAATAGATATTATTCAGGACAGATCACTTTTCAGAAATATGATCAAACATTTCAAGGGTTTCCGGGTGAAGCGGGTTAACATCTGGACGGAAGAGAGAAGGAGACAAAGTGAAGTAATGAAGAACTACTGGAAGGCAAGAAAGGATAAAGGAAATAAGAGACAGTGAATGCAATGGGTCCAACGCGGTTCAAAGATGGCCAAAATCGAGGAAAGAAGAAGAAAAGAACCATTCAACAAAGGGAAAATTAAGACATTATAACACAGTCGCTAAAACAGAAGCTCTACATGCATCTAAAACTATTATAATTGGTGGCAAATCTCGAATAAAAATGATCGAAGAACAAGAAAGAAAAATTCTCAGGAAAATCTTACGACCAAAATGTGAAAATGGAATTTGGATGAAATAGAAATCGCATGAAATTTATCGAGTCACAGAAAAAATCACAGATACAATAAGGAAATGGGTATCCTTACAAAGAGAGTAAAATTATGTAAATATAATACAATACAGGATTTCTCAGGAAAATTCTAAAATCAAAATCAAGTAATGTCGAATATCAAATAGTTTATCATATCTCAATAGATCTGCTCCTCGTGGTTACTAGCAGAAGCTCCCTCGGACGATATTATCGGTCTTTAACACTGTAAGGGTTAAGAAACGACCACCACAGGCATTCTCACGCTAAGCCTATCGGTATTGCCGTTTATTTGGTAAACGTTCCATCAAGCCTGCATGACGATCGTGTTCCCATGAAATCGCCTTTCCGGTCGAACCCCCATTGAAGAGTGGAGCTCTTGTTATCATAGGAAGTGGAGCCTAGTGATAATACAAGGAGGGTTCACTTGTGAACTTTGTGACAGAGTCAAGTCACGGAAGCTAATCGCAAACAGCTTATATGCGTGTCATACAATACTGCTACATTAAGTAACTTATTTTATATTACAGTGGAACTTTGATAATTCGAACCTCAAGGGACCAGTAGAAAAATTCGAATTAAGAAAGTTCTTTGAAAAGGGTAGAGAAAATATATTGTGTTACATTTTCATAATGATTTTCGTTCAACAAAGCAGATTAACAGACAACGGTACTTTATAATGACTGTATCAGGAATAACCTCAAAAGTTTCAAATGAAAAATAGAACCAAAATGTACCATTCACCTATTTAACGACAGTTGTAATCCAGAAATCTAGTTAAGCCTTAGAGAAATCTACTGTTTTTCAAAAATGTTTGAGATTTTTACCTGTTTTCTACAATGAGGTCTCTCGGCCATCACAAAAGAATCTAACAAATTTAAGGAACGAAAAACAGAATCACTTACGTCATTTCTACTAAAAAAAAACGCCTAAGTTCTGTTATGTGGTTTGTTGCTTGGGCTGCACTCGGAACAGTTTTTTCGGGAACTGACCCAACTGTTTTGCCTCCGATCGGCTTTTTACACTAAGAACTTCGAATTATCCAAAGTATAATTCGATTTAACCACGATTTTTTAGCATTGATTGTGTATAAAATGTTAGGGACCAAGGGAATTATTCAAATTAAAGAATATTTCGAATTATAGAAGTTCGAATTAGCCACGTTCCATTGTACAAGAATGAAACAAGGAGTAGACGTAGGTTGGAACTGAAGAGTATCAACAATTCAATTACTACAAGAGAAAAGTGATATCTGCGTGAAAAGTCTTTAGTCCAGTAGTCACCAAACATTTACAACTCGCTACCAGTAATGTGGAAGTCGACGACTGCCTGTAACATTGCCTGTTCTGTTGATATGTCTGGTGGAGCGACCCATTATCCGCAGATTCCATGCTTATTCTGTTATTGTCTTTGATGGAGTGATCCACTGCCTGCAGAATCCATGCTTATTCTGTTGATGTCTCTGACAGAACGTTCTACTGCCCTTAGAACAAGCGTGGATTCAAGGGGGGGGGGGGGTCACGGGAGTCATGACCCCCCCCCCCCCCCCAAACGGAGACCAAATTGTTTTTGCAAACTCAAAAAACGAAAACACAATAACCAGACAAATAAAACTTAACGAATTTTAACTGAAAAACAGTTTTTTCATTTTATTCAATACTGAAAATATCTTTATTGCAATTATTATGTTCTGTTACAACTGTACATATTTACAACTTCATACCTGTTATATAAAAACGATTATTTATATAACAAAATCAACTCGTCTATTTTGTTTAGCAAACCTTGTGATAACCGAATCTATGTTTATAGTGACGTCACGATGAATGTGCAGCAATGCACGGATAGGAATTTGGTTTTGTTTTTTTGCACCAAAAATTTTGCCGACTGCAAGCTTGGTTGGCAATTTAAGCCGTGACTTTCTCCCTTTGTCGTTACCAACTCGAGTTGCCGAAACTGTAACGTACCTTGATACTTTTCTCGAAGATCTATGTAAAAGTCGCAAAACACGCCGTTGCAATTTGTACGAATATTTTTGGTGCGTTAAACGCATCCAATTTCTATCCATGTAGCTTGCAAAAAAATTGGTCTGGTTTTGTACGTTTGGTTATTTTGTGATTACGTTTTTAGTGATACCATTTTTCTTAATAATTTCGATTCTCTGCCCCCCCCCCCCCCCAAACCAAACTCTAGATCCGCGTCTGCCTTAGAATCCCTTTAGCAGTGCCTGATTTGTTGATGTATTTGATGGAGTGATCCACTGCCTACAGATTCCATTCTTATTCTGTTGATGTCTCTGATGGAATGTTCTACTCTCCTTATAATCCGTTTGGCAATGTCTGATTTTGTTGATGTCTTTGATGGAACGTTCCACTGCTCTTAGAATCCCTCTAGAGGCACCTTTTTGTTGGTGTCTTTGATGGAACGTTCCACTTCCCATAGAAAACCTATTCTAAAGATTTAGAAACCATACAAAATCTAAGGATAAATAAAACCTTTAAAAAAGCTTATTCTAATGGTATAGAAAAATAAAAATCCTATTTTCAGAGTGTAAAAGAACTCAAAAAGCCTAAGGGTATAGAAAACCTATAAATCATATTTTAAGGCTATAGAAAACTGAAAAAAACATTTTTAGGAGATAGAAAACCTAAAATCTTATTCTAAGGATATAGAAAACCTAAAATTACCTATTCTACAGGTATTAAAACTTAAGACCTATTCTAAGGGTTTAGAAAGCCTAAAACAGCTTAATCTAAGGATATAGAAAACCTAAACAAAATGTATTACAAGGGTATAGAAAACCTAAAAAGGAAATACCAAGGACATAGAAAATAATAAAAGCCTATTCTGAGGGTTTAGAAAACCAAAGAAACAGCCTATTCTAAGGACATAGAAATTGTAAAAAAAAAGCCTAGTCTAAGGATATAGAAAACCTAAAATAGCCTGTTCTAAGGACATAGAAAACTTTAAAAAATCATATTCTAAGAATATAGAAAATCAGAGAGAGCCTATTATATAAAACCTTAAAAGCCTATTTCAAGGATATGGAAAATAAAAATAAAAACTTCTCTAAGGTTACAGAAATCCTAAAAAAAAGCCTATTTAACAAGTACAGAAAACTTAAAAAAGCCTAGTCAAAGATATAGAAAACCTAAAAATAGCCTATTCTATGGGTATATGAAACCTTTAATAACAGCCTATTCTAAGGGTATAGGAAACCTTTTAAAAGAGCCTATTCTTGGGGGAAAGACCTTAAAATCGCCTGTTTTATAGGTATATGAAATCTTTAATCAGAGCCTATTCTAAGGGTATAGGAAACCTTTTAAAGAGACTATTCTAAGGGTATGAAAACCCTTAAAAAGCCCATCCTAAGGATATATAAAACCTAAAAATAGGCTATTCTATAGGTGGGACTACAGGAAACCTTTTCAAAGAGTCAGAAAAAGTAGATACGCCTATCCTTTTTAAGGGTATAGAAAATCTAAAAGGGAGGCTAACAATACCTTAAAATTGAGTCCTAGTAATGGTGGCGGGGGTTTTTCTTGTAGATACTTGGGTGACTGCGGTTATCAGGCCCGAGTACACGGAAGAAGACATGATAATCGCGGAACTGCACTTATCTTTCTTGGAACGATGAGTTATGCAGGTCTAATCAGCCTGTTATTGTTGGTGCTAAGATAATGCTGCTGCAGTATGTGGTTAAGATAAAAAATGAGTAAACTCTTTATATATAGCGAGTGAGAGAGAAACGAGAATACAGTAGTTTATCGCGGGAACAGCTGACTGATATCCCCGCTATCTGAGGAACAAGAACCTTGGAAATATTCTATTCTACTTCAGGTGACGACATTAACCCGAGGATGAGGATGATGATGATGATGATGATGATGATGATGATAATTGTTGTTTTAAGGGGCCTAGCAACGAGGTTATCGGCCCCTAAAGAAATGAAATGGCGTGAAGTGAAAGGATGAAGATAAAAACAGCTCACTGCCATGGATGAAACGAAAATGGTTTATATAAAACAGACAATGAGCCCCAACAATTATGCCTTATTTGGATAGAAAGAATAAAAGGTGGATGGTAAAAAAATAAAAAAATAAGGCATAGTGAACAATAAAATAGATGAACGCAATAAAAACATAAAACAGACTTAACCTGAATTAAAAGTCTTAACTTACATTAAAACTTACAAAGTAACCACTCTCCCTCATGAACCGGATGACGAGATCTACTGAAGGCCCGTCATCACGGAGAATAAGGGAGAGGGTGTTGGGCAGTTTAAGAGTCCTTCGCAGATCCTCCAGGTCCACACACTCCAAGAGAATGTGTGCCACGGTAAGGTGGGCGCCGCAAGTACACACAGGGGGGTCTTCTCTCTTTAGCAAGTGGGAGTGCGTAGCAATCCCATGGCCGATCCGGAGTCGACAGAGTACCACAGCTTCCTTCCGGAGACTGGGTGATAGCGAAAATTATAATGATAATGATGATGATGATGATAATTCTTGTTTTAAGGCGCCTAACATCAAGGTTATCGGCTCTTAATGATCTGGGTGATAACGAAAAGGACAATTAAATGGAAACCATAACAAGAATTAATCTGGACTGAAAATACTTACAAAATGGAACTCAGATTGAAAAGACTCCCACAATGTAGAGGGAAATTACTTACAAAAGGAATTTAATATTAAAAAATAGGCGCAAAATGTAGTTTAGGTTCAAAATACTTACAAAATGCAATGTATAAGGTGCGTTCAAAAAGTAACGAGCTGGAGGCTGGAATGCGCAAACCGGTGACGACATCGGCTAATCGTGGCGTGTGTAACGAGGTGTCGTTCCGACCAGAGCGTGGAAGGTCACAGCCCGTCGATAGAGGGCACGCGTGCACGTCACGTGACGATACAAAGAGAGCAGCAGCATGCATTAATCGTCCAACGCTGCCAGTCGCATTGCAAACAGTGACATGGAGGCGGCAAACGAAGAGCAAAGAGGTGTTGTTTGATTTCAGACAGCGGAAGGAGTAGGGGGAACGGACATTCATCGCCGAATGTCACAAGTGTACGGCGAACACTGCATGTCCCTTGCAAGGGTCAAGGCGTGGCACAAGCGCTTTAGGGAAGGACGGGTGTCGTCAGCCGATGATGCCCGGTCCGGGGCACCCCCCTGCATTACCGATGACAAGGTCCAGCTGGTTGATTCACTCATTACCCAGGACCGCCGAGTGACAGTGAACGCCATAGCTGCCGTGGTCGGATTGAGCGTCGGAAGTGTGCACACCATCATGAAGGAACGACTGCACTTGCGCAAAGTGTGTGTGCCCGATGGGTGACCTCACAGTCTTCAACCACACCAGGAAGCATGTCGAATGGCCCACTGTCTTGGTCATCTGCAGCGCTATGCGAGGGAAGGGAATGGGTTCCTGGCACGAGTGGTGGCTGGAGATAAGTCATGGTGTCATCACTTCGAACCAGAATCCACACGACAAAGCCTCCAGTGGAAGCATCCAGGGTCACCACCACCCAAAAAAGGCAAGGTCATCCACACGAGTGCAGGAAAGGTATCCTCCGGCTCGTTACTTTTTGAACGCACCTTATAGATTGAAATACTCAACAAAATGCAATTGAAATTCAAAATACCGTACTTACAAAATGTAATTTAGATTGAAAATACTTACAAAATGGTGTTTATATAAAAAAAAATTACAAAATGCAATGTGGATTGAAAATACTTACAAAATGTGGGTACGATTAAAAAAAACACAAAATGTAATTTAGAGACGCCGGGAAACAATTCATAAAAACAGGGCGGGAATCTTAAAGAGAAATAGAACTAGAATGAAAAGAAAAAGAAGGCTGATCCCTAGAAGAATGAGGAATCAGAAAAGATGAGACAAGGGTCATTTAAGGCGGGAAAGTGGAAGACTCCCTAGGCCTCGGATACCCTAATACCGTCGAGGTCGGAAAAGAACAAGAGTTGACCAAGGGAGGTCGACACAGGGGCGTATATAAGGGGGTTGCTGTGGGGTCTGCAGTCCCCCTTCCGCCCCCACCCCCGAAAGAAACAATAACAATCAAGAAAGTCAAGTGTTGTTTTGGTAAAAGCATGAAATAATTGTAAATTTGGTTGAACCCTAATCGTAACTTATTGGATAAGTTATAAACAATATTAAGATTAAATTAGACTAGGCCTACCTCGTTGTGTAGTGGCTAGCATTCTTGGCTGGCACCCCGGAGGACCGAATACGATTCCCGGCTCTGCCAAGAAATTTTAATTCTGGTCTGAGGGCTGGAACGGGGTACAGTCAGCCTTGTGAAGCAAACCTAAGAATTCCACAATACCGTATTTTTGAGAAATAAATTATCAATGTGTAAAAATAATATAAAAACTGTTTACCTAAATTGACAATTATTTAGATATTTGCCATTCATACTCCATAGATCATAATAGAAAATTCATTAAGTATAAAAATTTATTTTGTGTTGTGTTGTATTGTACTTTATGTATTGCCACTAATTGTGGGCTATATAAACTTAGAATTTTACAATTAACTCTGATCTAAAATAATTACACAAAGTTATATGCTCAAAATATTGGTTGATATTTCTGGGTATTTTGTGGTGACAATCCCCTGAGAATACTCCCAATTTCCCAGGATAGTCAGCCCCCCCCCCCCCCCGAAAAAGAATTGTATATACGCCCAGTTCTTGATTTGTAAAAAAAAAAAAAAAAAAGAGGTTCCAGTACTGTGGGCTACCGGGTGGTGGGAGGGGAGCTTCATGGAATATTGAAATAAAGATCTTTTTACGCTTTTCTGAACACCTTTAAAAAGTAATCAGTGGACAAAATATCAATCTAGTTATGATTGCAATTGTAAATTAAATTGAGACTGCTGAAGCAACATTTTTCTTACCATAGCCGTTGGCCTATATTAAATTTTAATGTAAGTCAACTAGGCTGCCATTCAAACAATGTAGCCCACATTATTTCAATTTAATTTCTTACATAATTAAAAAAAAAACATTTGATTTGAAAATACACACAAGTTCACCAACAATCAAATTTCTCAGCCTGTCATAAAACTTGTACAACAAGGAACACACACATCTTGCTATTAGAAGCAAACATTACAATTTTCAAATTTCAAATTGTTACTATCTTTATCCATTTTTCTTGTTTTATAATTTTGTCTGTACAGTTTTCTGAAATAATTATCCAGTCAAAAAATCAAGTTGACCTTGACTTACAACTAACGTTCCACAACGGATGGTATATTGGCTTTCACGGCCGGTGAATTAAAACTCAGCAATTCTTCTAGGTTTGTGCCGTGTCTTGTGTGGGCATCGGCGGGCTCTTGGTGTCCCCACCCGGACCCCCACAGGAGTGACGAACTGCGCGCCACCTCCCTTTATATTAGGTGCAACTGCACCACTTGACTGCGAGAACTAAAAGCTCAAGCAGCCTTAACCTCCCTATGAAGGCTTCCAAAAAGATAGTATATTGGCTTTCACGGCCAGTGAATTAAAACTCAGCAATTCTTCTAGGTTTGTGCCGTGTCTTGTGTGGGGATTCGCATAGGACACCAAGCTCGCTCATCGGCGGGCTCTTGGTGTCCCCGCCCGGACCCCCACAGGAGTGACGAACTGCGCGCCACCTCCCTTTATATTAGGTGCAACTGCACCACTTGACTGCGAGAACTAAAAGCTCAAGCAGCCTTAACCTCCCTATGAAGGCTTCCAAAAAGATGGTATATTGGCTTTCACGTCCGGTGAATTAAAACTCAGCAATTCTTCTAGGTTTGTGCCGTGTCTTTTGTGGTGTTTCGCCTAGGACACCAAGCTGGCTCATCGGCGGGCTCTTGGTGTCCCCGGTCGGACCCCCACAGGAGTGACGAACTGCGCGCCACCTCCCTTTATATTCGGTGCAACTGCACCACTTGACTGCGAGAACTAAAAGCTCAAGCAGCCTTAACTTCCCTATGAAGGCTTCCAAAAAGATGGTATATTGGTTTCCACGTCCGGTGAATTAAAACTCAGCAATTATTCTAGGTTTGTGCCGTGTCTTGTGTGGGGTTTCGCCTAGGACACCAAGCTGGCTCATCGGCGGGCTCTTGGTGTCCCCGCCCTGACCCCCTCAGGAGTGATGAACTGCGCGCCACCTCCCTTTATATTCGGTGCAACTGCACCACTTGACTGCGAGAACTAAAAGCTCAAGGAGCCTTAACCTCCCTATGAAGGCTTCCAAAAAGATGGTATATTGGTTTTCACGTCCGGTGAATTAAAACTCAGCAATTCTTCTAGGTTTGTGCCGTGTGCGAAACCCCTTCTCTTTATTGTGGTTATGGACGAGGTAATGACACGGGTAGCAGGAAAGATAGGAGAAGATAAGATGAAAGCAATGGTGTTTGCAGATGATCTCATGGTCTGGGGAAACAAGGTGGAGGAAATTCAGGAGCAACTGAAGGCTTGGGAAGAAACAGTGGGAGAGTACGGATGGAAGTTCAACATCAGTAAATGTGAGGCACAGACACGGCACAAACCTTTCGTTGTGAATTCCACACGTTTGGCTCGCTCGGAGAATATATCAGCATCAGTCAGGTGCGAATTACTCATTGGGAATGCTCTTGGAGTAAACACAGATTGTGTATCCTAGCAACAGTTAACAATGAGTCACACAACTAAGAAACTATATAATATTACTCACTGTGGCCAACTATGCAGTCAGTAAAGGAAAAGACTGTCAATCCAATATAAAACATTTGTTACGTCATTTACTTATTTAACTAATATATTAAGAATCACTTAAAGTCAATTAATCATTTATTATTTAACTAATATATTAAGAATAACTTATAGTCAGTTAATCATTATTATTAATTATTTAACTCTTATATATTAAGAATCAGTAAGTCAATTAATTATTTAACTTATAGCCCACATTAAACTAGCAGAAGTACCCATTCTTCGAACGGTCTTCGGTATTAATAACCAGACGTAATCAATTGAGCTACTGTTGCAATGGTTAGGGGCTTGGAACCTGTTTGTCGACAAAGAAAAATTATTAGTTGAAATATGCTCTGAAACTTAATTTACCTAACGTGTACTTCCTGACGTGAAAATAAAATTGAAAACCTCGTACACGAAACGCAATACACGTCATATAAAAACTGACCCTCACTGTTGTGTCAAGTCCGCATCCAGAGGAAGACCCCTTTAATAAATTATAAAGGCTTGTGGTGCATGAAAATTCAGGTTTTTTTTAGCCTCCAATGGCCCAAATACCTAAAAGCAAACAAATAAAATAAAAAAGAATTTATTTCAATTCAGGAATTTTAAAAATAATGTTGCTGTTTGAAGATATAATAGACCTTCTGTACGACATATCGCACGTTTAAGTCTTGTGAAAATTAATGAACTATTATTAATTATTTGACTTATTTATTAAAAATGACTTAAAAGTCAATTAATCTATTTTTAATTAATTATATAACTTATAGAAATACATTAAGGATCACTTAAGGTCAATTAATATATTTGTAATTATTATAATTATTATAATAAAACCCTCTAACGATGCTGCAGGTTTTCAAAATTGCAGCCTTTTGTGCAATAGTATGGGTGAATATGGGAAGATTTAGTGTAGCTAGATTTACTGAAAAGGATTTAGGTGTCAGGCCAGTGGGAGAAAGGAGGAAAGGAAGAATCGTCACATTTTTTTGTCTCCAGATTCTAGCAACCTCCATAGCTAGAGGAGTATATTTTTCAATCTTTTCTCTGTATTTATGGTGGATATTATGGTCATTCGGAACAGATATGTCAATCAAGTACGTGTGAAGGTTCTTCTTATCAGTTAAAGTTATGTCTGGTCTATTATGAGGAGTTGTTTTGTCTGTTTGAATAGTGCGATCCCAATACAGCTTGTAATCTTCGTTTCCCATCACACTTTCTGGAGAGTATTTGTAATAAGGCGTCCTGTCGTGTATGAGAGATCGGGTTAGGGCGAGTTCTTGATGAATGACTTTGGCAACATCGTTATGCCTCTCAGTGTAAGATGTTGGCGCTAGAATTCTGCAGCTGCTGGTAATATGCTCTATAGTTTCTGGACCGTTATTGCACTTCCTGCATTCGTCATCTATAACAGTCTGATCTTTCAGGATGTGTTTCCTATAACTTTTTGTGGTGATAACTTTGTCTTGTATCGCCTGGTTAAATTCCTCAGTTTCGGGAAACAGCTCTCCCCTTGACAACCATGTGTTCGAAAGATGTTTGTCAATATTCTTGTCATTGCACTGGTTGTAGAATCTGCCATGAAGTTCTTTTCCAGCCCATCTCTGCACCTTCTCTCTGTTCAGTGATTTCTTGTCTTTCATGACGAAATTTCCTTCATGGAGATTCAAAGGAGTGTGGTTGAAGTCAGCTTGTGCTACCGCTCGATGTAAAACACTGGTATCTTTCCGAGAATGAAAGTAATTCCTTAGATGTATAACTTGTTGATTGTGCAGAACTATAGCATCAAGAATACCTCTTCCTCCTTCATTTCTGGGTGTTGTTACTCTCTCTATACAAGCATTGGGATGCAACATTCTGTGTTTCGTAAGCATAGTTCTTATTGTGCGGTTAATGCTCTCTAGGTCTGTTTGAGACCATTTTAAAACACCAAACGAATACATCAGCACAGATATAGCATATGAATTGATAGCTTTTGTTAGGTTATGAGCACTAAGCTTGGATTTCAGCAGAAGTCGAAGTCTATGATTAAATTTCTGGTATAGTTTCTCCTTCTCAGATTTACTGTCGATTCCAACTACTTGCTCAAATCCTAGATATTTATATGTTTCATCTTTCCCCATGCTGTCTATTCGCTCATCAGCTGTTATGCTTATTCCCTCTGTTCTACACCACTGTCCTTTGTTGATGCTGTTGATTTTGCATTTGCCAGTCCCAAACTCCATGCAAATGTCCTTCGAAATGCTATCTGTTATATTGATGAGTGATGTCAGTTGGTTCCTATTTGCTGCATACAATTTTATGTCATCCATATAAAATAGGTGATTTACTTTGAGAAGATTTTGTTTATTTTCTTTTATTTGGTATCAGTAGTTGTTCATCTTTAGAATCTCTGATAAAGGGTTGAGACATAAACAAAACCACAGTGCACTTAAGGCATCACCTTGAAATATACCACGTTTGATGGGTGTGACCTCTGTTTCAGTGGTAGTGATGTTAGATTTCAAGATGATTTTGGTACGCCAAAATTGCATAATGATAGCAAGGAAGTTGATGAGTGTCTTGTTTACCCGGTATATCTCAAGGGTATGGATGAGCCAGCTGTGGGGCACTGTATCGAATGCTTTTCTATAGTCGATATAAGCCAAGAAGAGGTTACGTTGTTGCTTCTGTGCTTGGTGTATAATCACACTGTCAATGGTGAGCTGTTCCTTGCAGCCTTGGCCGCCTCTCTTACAACCCTTTTGCTCCTCTGTCAAGATGCTATGCTGGTACATGTGACCATAAATTACATTTGTGATGACCGATGTGATGATCTTGTAGAGCGTCGGCAAACAGGTTATTGGTCTATAGTTTGCTGGATTAGCTGAGTCAGCACTCTTAGGCAGTATGTAGGTTCGTCCCTCTGTGAGAAAGTGTGGGAACTCTTCGGAATCATAGATTACCTGAGTTACAAGATCAGCTAATTTTCTGTGTGTGCTGGTAAATATTTTGTACCAATAGTTCTGAATTTTGTCTGGTCCCGGAGATTTCCAGCTGTGTGTTTTGCTGATGGCTATTTGGATGTCCTGTTCATTAATGACTAACTCCGTTTGATTAATGCGTGAGTGCTTCTCGTTGATTTTATGGATCCATTCTGCATCTTCTTTATGCTGCACCGGGTTTGACCACACATTACGCCAAAAGTTGCTTATTTCCTCCTCATTCGGTGTTTTAGAGATTGTTGGTTCACGGCTGCCATCAAGATTCGCGTAGAAAGTTTTCTCATTAGCTCTGAAGAGATAATTTTGTGTTCTTCTCTGATAACTTTCCTTGTATCTCTTGAGTTTTGCTGCTTGTACTACCAGTTTTTGCTTGTAGTCGTCCATGATATTCAGGATTTCTTGCTTCCCTTTGTTTGTTATGTTCGGAATTATCCTCATGATTTTTGAAGTGATCTTTCGAGTTCTATTATCTGAAGCATATTGTGTGAGCAGACCTATTACCTTACGCAACGACATTATTTTATTATTGATTCGTCGTTCCCATGGAGGTATTCTTTCTGTACGAGGACTGAAGTTTTGGTTGCTGGGCACCTGGTTATGGAGTGATAACACAGTAACAGCTGCGCAGTATATGAGCAAATGGAAGTCCGTAAGATTATCTACTGTTTCTAAGAAAGCTGCCAAGCTATTGTTAACATCCTCAATTATATGTCTGCTATTATTTTTAAATCTTAGCTTGGGAATAATACTCCTTGAATTTGGATCACTATCTTCCCATTTCATTATTATTATTATTATTATTATTATTATTATTATTATTATTATTATTATTATTTGATACAGCCACCTATTGGCTACAAATACACAACAACCGTTCAGGTTTATGTGTCCGTCCATAAATTATATAAACGATGCTTCAGTTTCCGGGCGAAGCCGGGGCGGGTTGCTAGTATATTATAATAATTAAGAATCACTTAAAGTCAAGATCTTTGCCATTACTTTAAGATGTTATTTATTGATTGATTTGTGCTGACAAAGGACTCATTGAAGCCTGAAACATATACAAAGAGCGATAGTCTACATTTTGTTAATAAAGTATGCCTATTGATTGGCCTTTAAAAAATATTGTGAACCAATGTAACAAAAATAGTAATATCTTCGCTTATCCCTCCCTATATTATTCTGCTAAGGTCCCATTCCAGTCTTGTACCGAAAATAAGGTCCCATTAACACCAACCTACACCTATGGGGTACCTACAGGTTCAGCATAACCCAATGCGTAAGCGAAACGCACTAACTTACTCTTTAAATGCCCGACAATTAAATAAATACCTTAAAACATCTATATTTACAATGAAATAATGAAAGAAGGTAACCATGGCAACAGAATCTCACAGGTCCATCTATTTCTGTAAGACGCAATACAATTCCAATTATTACATTACTGTGAAAGTTTCCAGACGGTTATAAGGTTATCACTGAACCAAATTAAGCTGTAAAATTCATCAATACATACAGTATAATGCGCTTAAGGGGGTCAAGGGGCACTCTAGAATTTGTTCACGCAATTTTCACGTGTGAGTGTGGTACGAAAGGTCTTTTTCACGCGACTATAAAGGGTCTCCGAAAACCACATTTAAAGGCCCTTAAATTAACAGTGTCTGTGATATTGCCAGAAAACTAACTTCGCTCTGATATACCTATGAAGGAATGACAAACCCCTAACCACTGCACCAGTAGCTGAATTGATAAAGTCTGATTATTCATACCAAGGATAAATCAGTCATAGCATTCATGATTGAGATTTTGCTATGTGTACTCTTTACAACTAGAATATTCGCGGGCGAAGCCGCGACGGGTAATGCTAGTTAATCATAACCGGTCATCAATCCACGCCCTATCAGTTGTGAGACCCTGGGCAGCAATCATCTGAGAGAGAATACATTTTCCTCGCTTTGTGAACATGAAAGTAGGGCACGTACAGTACAGTACCTACTGCGCGACAGGAAGCGAGCGAGTTATGGCAACAAGGGAGCGAACCAAGGAAATGTAGCCTAGGAGTTCTCGCAAAGCATTGATTGAGGGGGCGGTATGTAGGCTACTACGCCCACTTCAGAAGCGGTTCATGTGTCGAGTGTGGCTGTAATCTGATCTACAGTACAGATACTCAACTCATCCACCACCAGATGATATCCCTTGATACTCACGACCCGTGCAGTGTGCAAACTGTAGCACGCGGAACGTTACCATGGAGACGGCAAACATTCCTTGGTTCTCGACTTCAACACATCTAACTGTATAATAGAGTGATAATAATAATATTAATAATAATAATAATAATAATAATAATAATAATAATAATAATAATAATAAGGAATTGGATCTTCCGCTGACCATCTACAAGAGTATGCAGCATTCTGTCCTATTGTCCACATGCAATATTGTGCGATCCTTCCTGGCTAGTGAATGAGTGATAATGAACTCTATATTTTTTATATACATGATATGTATGTATTATAGTTTGTATTATAGTTTTTATGTATTGTTGTAAAGCACTTGGTTTAAACCGTGCTTTAGAGTAACCCATGTTTGTAATGGTAAATTGAATATATAATAATAATAGTCTAACAATACAACTGAAAAATACTCAAAAATCGAAGTCGACATCAGAAAAAGACGATTGAAATTCTTCGGGTACATAGTGGACTGCCGAATACCCGACTAACCAAAAAGAATGCTAGATTACATATCTCTCAAAACTACAACACCATGGATGAAAGAAGTACAAAAAGACATGCGAACTGCTAACATAACCGACACATCAGACAGTGACTCCTTCCGAAGTCCAACCAGAGCAACCAAAACCTACACCTTACACCTTACAGACCTCAATGGTCTGACGAAAGAAAATTGGCATTCTCCAACAGAATGAAACAATACTGGCAAAATCAGAAGAACGTCAAGAATTGAGTCAAATTGCTTAACGCTTCCCAATATTCGGAAAATACGCTGTAAATAAATAAATAAATAAATAAATAAATAAATAAATAAATAAATAAATAAATAATAACCTGACAATCGACTGTTTAGCTTTCGCAGATGATGTTGCAATTTTCTCTAATTCTCTTGACACGGCCACACAACAAATCAATCAATTACAGGTGCAAGCAACAAAGGCAGGTCTTCAGATTTCGGTTCAGAAAACACAGTTTATAACGAACATCAAGTCAGAACCCAGAGAACTTATGGTGAAAGGACGACCAAACAAAGGTAGAGAAATGCAAATACCTAGGTGAATGGATGGAGCCCAATATTCGTGAAAAAGAAGCTTTCGTGTCACGGATTAACAAAATGGAAATGGCTTACCATTTAACCAAAGACATTTACAAAACACGATCTCTGTCCTTCAAGGCCAAACTGAAGCACTACGTTAGCGTTATTCGCCCGGAGGCGTTATATGCATCAGAATGCCTGGCGATGAATAAGAGAGGCCTGGCAGAAAAACTGGAGAGAAAGAGAGGAAGATTTTGAGAAAGATCTTGGACCCGGTCAAGGAACGAGGAGAGTATAGGAGACGACACAACGATGAACTTTAACTACATGTGGAGAAAATAACTGACACTATACGCAAAAGAAGACTCTCATTTTATAGCCATTTAACACGAATGAACTCCGGAAGATTGTCCAATCGAATCTGTGCCTACTTTGTGGGAAAGAAAACCAAAGGGATCTGGTTTACAGAGGTGGAAAAAGACCTACTAGAACTGGGGATATCACATGAGGACATCTTCGAGCGTGACTCGTTGAAGAAGAAACTTGGGGAAATACAGATTTTGCAGCCAAAACCTATATTGAAAACCCGCAAGAAGTGGACCCAAGAACGAAAAGAATAAACCATTTTTTTCTAGGACAAAAAATGAAATAACACTTTTTTGGAAACTTTGGCACCACCTAGCTTCTGCATTTCAAAACGTATGACATGACCTCAATGAGACAAATTGTAAGTGACAATGTCCCCTACATTTTTTGTTTAAAAAAACTTTTCTTTAAAATACGTAGATTCAGAGAAAAACGCTGTTCAATTTTTTTTGAGTTTTCCGACAACATGATAGACTACTACAAATTATTCCGAAATTTAGAGTTAAGCTTTTTTTGTGCTTTTCTAACGATTTACAAAATGCCAACCATAGCACGGTTTTTGGAACAAAACCATTCTAGCTGTACTGTAAACGGCCCCTAATGGTTTGGGTGATAATAAAATATGAAAATGAACCTTCAGTATAATTAAATCTAATTACAAAATTACAACTAAAACTAACTACAGCTTACAAATTAGAAGAAGAAAAGGAAATCAAAATAAGAGTAAGGGAAAAGAATCACCCACAATCCCTGAGAATAAGGGTAGAAGGACTCAGTGAGAAGGAGAGCCATGAAAGGCAGATAGGAAAGGGGAAAGAGGTGAGGGCCCGCCCCAAAGGCAATGGAAAAGGGGGAAAAACGGACCCACCTCAGGAATCCCTCGGGGTCGCCAAATATCGAACTCACCAAACGTGAGCCCTTGAGGGTGTAGCACTATCCAGGGCGCACCAAAGTGGTGGGGCTACACACACCCTGCCTCCTTGAGGGCCTTGAGCAGAAGGCAGGAGATAGGAGGAGAACAGAAGAGGTCTGACCCCTCGAAGAAAGAGGGATCAGAAGAGAAGAGACGAGACAAGAGCCCATTAAGGCGGGAAAGTGAAAGACAACAAGATGATGATCATAATTGTTGTTTTAAGGGGCCTAACATCTAGGTTATCGGTCCCGAATGGTCTAGATGATAGCGAAAATGACAATGAAATGGAAACCAGAACGAAAATTAAGTGAGACGGAAAATACTTACAAAAAGGAACTCAGATTGAAACAACTCACAAAATGGAGAGCGGTAATAGCTACAAAAGAGAATTTAGAACGAAAATACTCATAAAAGGTAGATTGAAAAATACTTACAAAATACAATGTAGAGTCGAAATACTTACAAAATGCAAATGAAATTCAAAATACTTACAAATTGAAATTGAAATTGAAAATGCTTACAAAATGTAATTTAGATTCAAAACACCCCCAAAATGCAATTGGGAATCAAAATACTTACAAAATGTAATTTAGATTCAAAACACCCCCAAAATGCAATTGGGAATCAAAATACTTACAAAATGTAATTTAGATTCAAAACACCCCCAAAATGCAATTGGGAATCAAAATACTTACAAAATGTAATTTAGATTCAAAACACCCCCAAAATGCAATTGGGAATCAAAATGCTTACAAAATGTAATTTAGATTCAAAACACCCCCAAAATGCAATTGGGAATCAAAATGCTTACAAAATGTAATTTAGATTCAAAACACCCCCAAAATGCAATTGGGAATCAAAATACTTACAAAATGTAATTTAGATTCAAAACACCCCCAAAATGCAATTGGGAATCAAAATACTTACAAAATGTAATTTAGATTCAAAACACCCCCAAAATGCAATTGGGAATCAAAATACTTACAAAATGTAATTTAGATTCAAAACACCCCCAAAATGCAATTGGGAATCAAAATACTTACAAAATGTAATTTAGATTCAAAACACCCCCAAAATGCAATTGGGAATCAAAATACTTACAAAATGTAATTTAGATTCAAAACACCCCCAAAATGCAATTGGGAATCAAAATACTTACAAAATGTAATTTAGATTCAAAACACCCCCAAAATGCAATTGGGAATCAAAATACTTACAAAATGTAATTTAGATTCAAAACACCCCCAAAATGCAATTGGGAATCAAAATACTTACAAAATGAAATTTAGATTCAAAACACCCCCAAAATGCAATTGGGAATCAAAATACTTACAAAATGTAATTTAGATTCAAAACACCCCCAAAATGCAATTGGGAATCAAAATACTTACAAAATGTAATTTAGATTCAAAACACCCCCAAAATGCAATTGGGAATCAAAATACTTACAAAATGTAATTTAGATTCAAAACACCCCCAAAATGCAATTGGGAATCAAAATACTTACAAAATGTAATTTAGATTCAAAACACCCCCAAAATGCAATTGGGAATCAAAATACTTACAAAATGTAATTTAGATTCAAAACACCCCCAAAATGCAATTGGGAATCAAAATACTTACAAAATGTAATTTAGATTCAAAACACCCCCAAAATGCAATTGGGAATCAAAATACTTACAAAATGTAATTTAGATTCAAAACACCCCCAAAATGCAATTGGGAATCAAAATACTTACAAAATGTAATTTAGATTCAAAACACCCCCAAAATGCAATTGGGAATCAAAATACTTACAAAATGTAATTTAGATTCAAAACACCCCCAAAATGCAATTGGGAATCAAAATACTTACAAAATGTAATTTAGATTCAAAACACCCCCAAAATGCAATTGGGAATCAAAATGCTTACAAAATGTAATTTAGATTCAAAACACCCCCAAAATGCAATTGGGAATCAAAATACTTACAAAATGTAATTTAGATTCAAAACACCCCCAAAATGCAATTGGGAATCAAAATACTTACAAAATGTAATTTAGATTCAAAACACCCCCAAAATGCAATTGGGAATCAAAATGCTTACAAAATGTAATTTAGATTCAAAACACCCCCAAAATGCAATTGGGAATCAAAATTCTTACAAAATGTAATTTAGATTCAAAACACCCCCAAAATGCAATTGGGAATCAAAATACTTACAAAATGTAATTTAGATTCAAAACACCCCCAAAATGCAATTGGGAATCAAAATACTTACAAAATGTAATTTAGATTCAAAACACCCCCAAAATGCAATTGGGAATCAAAATACTTACAAAATGTAATTTAGATTCAAAACACCCCCAAAATGCAATTGGGAATCAAAATACTTACAAAATGTAATTTAGATTCAAAACACCCCCAAAATGCAATTGGGAATCAAAATACTTACAAAATGTAATTTAGATTCAAAACACCCCCAAAATGCAATTGGGAATTAAAATACTTACAAAATGTAATTTAGATTCAAAACACCCACAAAATGCAATTGGGAATCAAAATACTTACAAAATGCCCACCATGCCCATGCAATTTAGATTGAAAATATGTACAAAATGCGGTTTAGGTTGAAAATACTTACAAAATGCAATTGAAATTCAAAATACTCACTAAAATGTCCTGCTCCTACATTGAAAGGCTTACTAAAAAGCAATTTAGATTGTCAATCCCTACAAAAGGCAATTGAGGTTGAAAATACTCGCAAAATGCAATTTAGATCGAAAAGACTCCCAAAATGCAACTTAGATTGAAAATACCCATAGATTCAAAAAATTCCCTTAAAATAATTCGGATACACGGGGAGCCAATTAACAAACACATTGCGGGAATCTTATAAAGAGAAAAGGAAATATAAAGAAAAGAGAGAGACGGCTGATCCCTAGAAGAAGGATGGACCAGGAAAGATGATACAAGGGCCAATTAAGGCGGGAAAGGAAGAGACTCCCCCTAGGCCTCGGGTATCCTAATACCGTCGGGGTCGGAAGAGAACAAGAGTTGGCCAAGGGAGGCCGATAGGAAAGAAGAAGGAGAGGAACCCGGCACAAGTAAGTGGAAGCAATGCCAGACTCAGCTGGGGTCCCGTGGTCACCAACCCACGTCCCACAAGTTGTGAGCCCCTGGGGGTTATCTAACCCCCCGAGACCACGGAAGTCGATGGCTTTGATAGTCACAGCTTCCATATTAATGGCCGACGTGCTGTATTTTCTGCAAGACAATTAGAGCGCCTCAATCACCCTTCGGCAATATTTGACTTCACAAGGAAATCCCTACCATATTCCTGGTTGGACTGCTTGTGGCCGAGCATGAGTAATACAGTTATACCAATCCACGTTGCACCACAGCCTTTAGAGCCAGGTGACTCACGAGGTCAGTCAAGTAATGTGTGTTTATGACTATTGGGTGAATTTTGGTTTCAGAACTTTGTTTATGCAGCGGGGATGAGTGTGCACTCTGTAACATATGATTCATCGGATAGGTAGGCTGTCGTAATAATAATAATAATAATAATAATAATAATAATAATAATAATAATAATAATAATAATTCGATGGTCATTCCAAGATTAGGGAACTGGAAAAGCACGAACGAACAATTCTCCGGAAGATCTACGGAGCAATCAACAGAAACGGTATTTGGTTGAAGAGACCTAGTACTGAACTCTATCAAAACACCATTACGATAACAGACGAAATTAGAAAACGCACAGCCAAATTTTACACTCACATCCACAGGATGGCCACCTCCAGATTGCCCAAGAAACTACTCAGCTTCATAAAACAGAGCAAATGCTGCTTAAAGAGGTACAGAGAGACTTACAAGTAATCAGTATAGAACATTTCGAAGACCGAATTGAGTGCCAGAGGAAAATCGCGAATGTTAAGTTTGAACCAAGATCATTACGACAACCTGGAAAAAAAAAGTAGACGGATGAGAGGAAAAGGGAGCTTTCCGCGCGAATGAAGAGATTTTGGGAGGAACGGAGAAGACACGCCTCCAAATGACATCATGTTATCAAGTTTAATCGCTCTCCTGTAGGGGAATTTTCGCTTAAATAATAATAATACTACTACTACTACTAATAATAATAATATAATCAAAATAAGAATAATATTCAATTATTTTTTATTATTATTATTATTATTATTATTATTTTTTTTTTTTTTTCGAGGGAAACCGTAGGGAAATCTTCAAAAGACAGATTGCAAGCTTCCGGACTTACAACTGTGCAAGATTCTTACCTACTAAGAACCCACAAACCCTATACTTGGCTTAAGGCCACCCCGGAACTGCCTGTTCAGCCTTACTTCAGGGTGGAGCCACTGTTACGACCAGAGGTCTCAGTCAATTTCATTTAACGTGATGATAATGAAATTACTCATCATAATCTTCACTGTCTTCAGCAACCAATCTTCTCGGTTCCTCTTCTTTTTGTTTTTGTTTTTAGCAGCTCAGAGATGTAGACAGCAATCTGTGTCCAACTTTCTCTGCTGCTGAGCATTTTATCCACCACATTGTCTGGTGTAATGACTCCAACTTTTGACTCCAGAAGCCTTCGAAGATTTCTCCACCTCAAGCATGCAAAGAATGTGTGCTGAACGTCATCCCACTGATCATCACAATAACGGCACCGTGAACTTGGCGAAATTCCCATTCGATGGAGGTATGCTTCGTAATAACCATGGCCTGAGAGAAACATGGTAATGTAATAATTAACCTCACCATGTTCTCTCGACAACCATGGCTTCAGTAGCTTGATGAGCCTAACGGTCCATCTGCCACGAGGTTCACGTTCCCAGTCTTCCTGCCATTCCAGAAGAGATCTAATAATAATAATAATAATAATAATAATAATATAATCTCTACTTACAATGAGAGGTCACCATGTGGTTTACTAGAAAAGCGTTCAAATTTGGAGGGTTTGCTCTTGATAAAAAAAAAAAAAGAATTCCCTGTTGGAGCGTCTATGCCAATGGGGCATAGTGTGTTCAAAATTGAATGTTTAAAATCAATCATCAAACCCACCAAATTTGAAGGCTTTTCTAGTAAACCACATGGCGACCTCTCCTTGTTAGTATAAAACAGTCCCTGATTCTTGGATGTAACGGGTAATCTGGAGAACCCCTGGGTGGATTTTCATGTGGTTTTCAGCATTTAGGTTTATGTTATTAAAAAAACAAAAATTTAGTATTAATAATAATAATAATATCGTATGGCCTCGGGTGCCTGGTGCAAGCTTTGTTAATTGACACCCAGAGGGTAGCTTGCATGTCGAATTTCGTCGTTCCTTTGAACGCTATGAAAGTCAAGGAGGTTAGATATCTAACCTCCTTGACACTACAGCGCTTTCAAGTAGAGAATGGAGGAACTTTGTGTTGGCGGAAAATCCCGAGATTAATTTTGCCATTGAACACGGCCTACTGAATTCAAATGGGTTCTTTAACATGCCAACAACGTATGACATGAGTGTCGTGATTTTTGTCGCCTTCAAAAATCACTTACCACGACCAGGGGCGAACCTGCAATCTTGGGGTTGGTAGTCCGACACGTTAACCACTCACCCACCGTGGCAAGCAGTTTAGTATTGACCGACTGAAAAGCATTGTGGGGTTTGTGGGCAGCGCTTAGTTTAAATGACTTATGGTCCACGCGTGGCGAGGAATGTTCCAAGGAATTTGATAGTTGTAGACCCACCTCATTCAATAACATACATCATTTCTAGGTTGGCAACACCCCACATAAACACATCGCACTGACTCCGCACAGCACATATGAACAGGGGGAAGAAAAGGGAAAAACCAGTGTCGTTGAGATATTAGCCAATCTCAGTCGACCACACCTGGAGTAACAGTGAACACGAAAACTGCGCGTAGCTCCAGCAAGGAAGACTACCAGATACGTAGTAGCCTGTAATATTACAGTTTAACCATAGTTGATTTTTACAACCATATAATCACTCCAAATTACAAACTCCGGATATCTATCATCATTTAGCATTTCACCTAACATATACTGCATTTAGCATACACCGACAGTTGCAGTACCAATACTGCAACTAAATAATTGTACATATTGTAAATATTTTCACCTGTATTTTCAAACATAGATTTTATAGCCTAAGTGTAATGGATCTGATGATGATCGCTTGACGATCGAAACTGGTCATCCTAGTGTATTTATTAATCTCATGTAATTTATTTCAGGATTAGGGCATAACCCAGCTCTTCTGGGTACATTCGTGTTGACCGACTGAAAAGCACTAAACTTTTGTTTACTAAGGCAACACTGAAAAATGGCTTCAAACCCCATAATGTTTATGTTATTGTTTGAGCCTTTCAGTCTTTTGACTGGTTGGATGTAGCTCTCTATGTCTCCCTGTCCTGAGCTAATCGTTTCATCTCTACATAACTACCACACCATACATCCAAGGCAATCTTTTTTACATATTCTAACCTTGGTCTACCCTTACAGTTCTTGTCCTCGACCCTTCCTTCCATAAATAAGCTTGCTATTCCTCGGTGTCTTAGTATGTGTCCTACGAACCTATCTCTTCACCTCATTAGCAGTTGCCAGAAACATCTCTCCTCTCCCGCTCGTCTTAATACCTCTTCATGTGTTACTCTAACTACCCATCTGATCATCATTCTCCTGTAACACCACATTTCAATTGCTTCTATTCTCCTCTTTTCACTTCCATACAGCGCCACGTTCCAGACAAAGGCTTTCAAAATCGACTTCCTAATACCTAAATCTATTTTTCATGTCAACATATTTCTAAAAAAAACTTTCTTTGCCTGAGCCACCACACTTTTTATATCCTCTTTGCTTTGCGCATCACTGGTTATTTTGCTTCTTAAGGAGCAGAAGTCTGCTGCTTCCTTTAGCTATTCACCTGCCATTCTATAAAGGATTTCTCGAGGAAGGTTTCTGTAGAAAAACATTCATTTATGACCAAAGGTAGCCGAGTAATAACGATTTCAGTGAATCTAGTCGACGAAAAACCTGCCG
The DNA here is from genome assembly GCA_946902985.2 of Meconema thalassinum. Taxonomy (NCBI): domain Eukaryota; kingdom Metazoa; phylum Arthropoda; class Insecta; order Orthoptera; family Tettigoniidae; genus Meconema; species Meconema thalassinum. Next base: position 66,825,957 of record OX336398.1, on the reverse strand, counting down.
TCCGTGCGCCTTTTATGCTTACGCTGGGTAAACCGTTCACGATACCGGACGAAGCCGGGGCAGGTTGCTAGTTCATTAATATTAGTATTAACATAATTGATCATCGAAATGAACTTGTAAGTTCAAAAAAATTACGGTCAGTCTGAAAGACTAGACTTTGTATAATTTTAAATGCTACAAATGCTGAAAAATGCTAGAAAGTCTGGAGACTGGAGACTCTTGACATGTTAGAAAATTATCTGCATAATACTTATCTTGCTAAACTTGTTTCAAATTACTCACGAACGGCAAGTGCAAACCAAGAGCAAAGCAAGGTCAAGCACGCGGGATGCCGTCACGCTCACCAGAGCGCGCGGGGACGTTCCCCCATCCATCCAGTCTAAAAACACTTATAGTGGGCGATGTATTGAAGATAGAGATATGCTCTCGCGGACATTTTTGTAGAACTTTTCATGCTGACCAATTCTTACGCTCATAGTATATTGATATTTTTAACTGTTTGCCCAGCGTAAGCTTAAGAAACGCACGGACGCCAAGTTTGTTTTCAACTTTTTCACTGAAATCGTTACTGCTTGGCTTCCTTTGATCATACATAAATTATTTTCTACAGAATCTTTCCTCGAGATATCCTTTACAGAATGGTGAAAACCGCATCAAAATCCATCCAGTGGTTCTCGAGATTACCCGAGACATCCAAGAATCGGGGATTTTTGTCTTATACTAAAGGAGAAGAGATTGTCGGGGAACACATGCACCAAGCAGCACTATGACGTCACACACCTCAGTGGATTCTCGGTACATTTCGTCCCGTCACCGTAACGTAACGCCAAACCCCAGCGTAACGACGAAGTCGACAAGATCATTTAAAATGATAAAACTGTTTCATATGTAGCGGTACCATATTGCGTTAAGTGTAAGAGGGGGAACAAGCCCTAACTTCCGCCACTACTAACAAACTAACTAACTCAATAAATAAATAAATAAATAAATAAATAAATAAATAAATAAATAAATAAATAAATAAATAATACAATAAGATACACACACATTTCCAGTCACAAAATAAACACAAAATTTGACCTAAGTTCATGGGACTAATGACCAAGTTGTTCCAATATACAATATGCTCTGTTGTCCTCAGTGGCGTAACTACGAGGGGCGATTAAGGGGTTCAATCCTCCTCCTTCCTCCCCCCCCCCCCGCCGAGCCAAATAATTTTAAAAAAATCACATTTTCGGCTTGTTGACAAACCATTGCATTATGCACTTTTATAATTTGAAAACATTATCTTTACTTGTGTAGCATATTTAGTGTTAGGCCGCACATTGAGAGGTGGAAATGCTATCGAGATCAAACATGAAAACGTGTAGGTTTGCTTTCATTGATTTTCTTATCCCCCCCGCACAAAGCAAAAACAAACATATGACCGAAACAGAAAGCTAAAAGCAACATTCAAAAACAAATCACAAAGCAAAAAGTAAAAACAGAAAACAAACCCAAAACAAAAAACAACACGAAAAGCAAAATCAGAAAACAAACACAAAACCAGAAAACAAAAGCAAAGTCAAGAACCAAATTAAAAACAGAAAACAAAAAGCAAAGTCAAGAACCAAATTAAAAACAGAAAACAAATACAAAGCAATAAATCAACATTCAAGAACAAATGCAAAAACAAACACAAGACCAAAACAGAAATCAAAAAACATAATTCAAAAACAAAAGCAGATAACGAACACAAAACCAAAAAAATAAAAATACAAAATCAAGAACAAAAGTAAAAACAGAAAATAAACACAAAATGAAGCAAAATTTTAAAACAAAAGCAAAACAGAAAACAAACACAAAACTAAAAAATCAAAATTCAACAATAGCAAAAACGAACAGATGACCGAAACAGAAAGCAAAATGCACAATTCAAAAACGAAAGCAGAAAGAAAAAAGAAAAAGCAGAAAACAAACACAAAACAAAGCAAAAGGCAAAATGCATAAAACAAACACAAAACAAAAAACAATGCAAAAAGCAAATTTCAAAAAAGCAAAAGCAGAAAACAAACACAAAACAAACAAAAAAAGAAAAAATCAAGAACAAAAGTAAAAACACAAAACAAAAAGCAGAATTCAAAAACAAAAGCAGAAAACATACACAATACAAAAAAATTGAAGAACAAAAGCAAAAACAAAAAGCAAACACGAAAACAAAATACACAGAAAAATTAGAAAAAGTAGAAAACAAACACAAAAAAATAGACTGATAGTCAGTCTGAAAGACTGGACCTTGTATCATTTTAAATGCTAGCAGCCGAGTACCAAGAAGGCAGTGAGAGAACCGAGTTTCAAGATTCTATTTTGTTTCTTCACTGCCTACTTGATTGTTCTCGCACTGCCTTCTTGGTACTCGGCTGCTACATCATACTATGACGTCACACACTTCAGTGCATGCTCGGTACATTTCGTCCCATCACCGTAACGTAACGCCAGACCTCAGCGTAACTATGAAGTCGACAAGATCATTAAAAATGATAAATCAAAAACGCCATTAGTGCAGATTTGACTCCGCTCCTCCCCTCCAGAAGCAAATTCTAATTACGCCACTGGTGGTCCTGCTTGTACATCGGATGATATCGTTGAGATTCGGAATGCGCTGACAAATCTCTACAGTTTGGAAAGTTAAAACTGTTCACAGTAATAAATAGGCTAACCCCTCCTTCCTTTTCGCCCCTTATTTATACAAACACTCCAGTATTCTTACTCTTACTGCCATTAACATCAGCTGTATCCCCCTTATCATGTATTTAATGTCCACTTATGCTCATCAATGGAGATCCCATAACTCTGCTTGGCTTCGCACACTTGACTTTCTCATTTGTGAACACTCGCCAATAATGCACACTGGCTTGTTGTTTCCACAACACGCTCTATTTATCAACAAAGACTCTCATTAGAAATGTTTCAAAGCTCATAAAGTCTACTTCCATTCACGGCATGTTAGATGCTTGTGCAGCCCTGATTTAAATCCAAAGAGTTTGGTATAATCACAGCACGGTTTGAAACGTGGTTCTGATTAATTCAAATTCAGTGCGCATACTAGCGTTCTCTATCGATTGTTTCTGTTAGTGCACAGTCTTCTAAAACTACACCTCCCAGATCCGCTTGGACAAAGCCTCCTGTTAAGGTGTTGGTTGTTCTTAAGTTTAGGGGCTGCAACAACGCGGTCATGTAGCCCCGTTACTTTGGGTGTGTGTAGAATCTGTCTGATAACCGGTGTTAATTGTGTTGACTGTATTAGTGTGTGTTATCTGTTTTTTTTTTAATTTAAGTACAGACTGCAACTTAGAACTTTTTCAAATAGTTCCTAATTTTGCCACCAAGCGCCACCGTCAACGACTACTAGGCCAAGTTCAGAACTTAGTTACTAGACACCACCGCAGTCGGCTCTTGGCAACGAACGTAGAAACCTAAGAACGTTGTTTACATTCTTAACCTATCCAATTTAGCTTCACACAGGTGTAATTAGTGGAAGGTTCTTTAACATACCATAAATCTATGACATGGGACCGCCGGCTTTACTTCCCCTCCGAAGGAAGGCACTGTTAAGGTGTACGGGTAATTAAAATTCAGTGCGCATACTAGCGCCTTCTATCGAATGTTTGTTAGTGCACAGCCTTCTAAACCAGAATACACTCCCAGATCCACTTGGACAAAAGCCTCCGGTTTACAGCGTACGGTAAATTAAGATTCAGTGCACAGAGTGGCGCCTTCTATCGAATGTTTATGTTAGTGCACAGCCTTCTAAAGCGGAATACACCTCCCCGATTTACTTGGGAAGAGCCTCCTGTTTAGAGCGTAAGGTAATTAAGATTCATTGCGCATACTAGCGCCTTCTATCGAATGTTTATGTTAGTGCACAGCCTTCTAAGCCAGAATACACCTCCCAGATCCGCTTGGACAAAGTCTCCTGTTAGGGCGTACGGTAATTAAGATTCAGTCCGCATAGTAGCGCCTTCTATCGAATGTTTATGTTAGTGCACAGCCTTCTAAGGTGTAATACTCCTCCCAGATCTGCTTGGACAAAGCCTCCTGTTAGGACGTACGAGAAATTAAGATTCAATGAACATAGCAGCACCTTCTATCGAATATTTCAGTTAATATTTAATTCTATGACATGTTTCCACCACCATGTGATCATAATCAGATCCTGTGCACCTAGGCTTAGATGTACATGAGTGTATTACATACCCACAAAAGCTAATATAAGCCTAGGGGAACAGGATTTCATGATGATCGCATGACAATCGAGACATGTCATCCAATTAAATAACCCCCCCCCCCTTTTTATTATAAATATTATTTCTCGTTGAATCTTTAATCCTATTATATTTTCTCTCGTGGAGAATGCATTGTCACCGCTAGAAATGCTACTACATGAATGTTGTTGTTGTTGTTGTTGATGATGATGATGATGATGATGATGATGATGATAATTGTTGTTTTATGGGGCATAATATCGAGGTTATCGTCCCCTAATGGTCTGGGTGATGGCGAAAATTACAATGAAATGGAACCCATAACGCAAATCAAGGTAGACTGAAAACACGTACTAAATGTAACTTAGATTGGAAGCACTCACAAAAGGCAAGTTAAAGGAAAAAGATTGACAACGTGGAAGTTAGTTGGAAAAGACGCATAAATTGGAGTTTAGATTCAAAATACTTACAAAATGCAAGTTAGATTCGAAATACCCACAAAATGCAATGTAGATTCAAAAGACTTACAAAATGCAATGCAGATTGACCATACTTACAAAATGCAATTGAGGTTGAAAATATTTACAAAATACAATTGAAATTCAAAATACTCACAAAATGCAATTTAGATTCAAAATGCCACCCAAGATTGAAAATACTTGCAAAAAGCGATTGAGGTTGAAAATACTTACAAATTGCAATATAAATTCAAAATACTCACAAAATGCACGTGAAAATCAAAATGCTTACAAAATGCAATTTAGATTGTAAGTACGTGCAACATGCTATTTAGATTGATGAATCTCACATAACGGAACTTAGATTGAAAAGACGTACAAAATGTAAATGGAAGTGAAAAGACCTAGGCCTACAAAATGTAAAAGAAAAAGAAGGCGGAACCCGTGAAGAATGAGGGATCCGGAAAGATGAGAAAGGGGCCAATTGAGACGGGAAAGGAAGAGACTCCCTAGGCCTCGGATACCCAAATACCGTCGGGGTCGGAAGAGGACAAGAGGTGACCAAGGGAGGCCGACAGGAAAGATAACAGAGAGGAGCCCGACACAAGTAAGTGGAAGCAATGCCGAACTCAGCTGGGGTCCCGTGGTTGCCAACCCACGTCCCACTAGATGTGAGTCCCTCGGGGGTAGGCCTAGATGAATGTAGCCTGTTCAGTAAAGGTGCCTGTACACGGGAGAGTGATTTTCATAGAGCAAGTCTAGCTAGGCCGCTCTAGCTAAACTGAGTGCGTGTACACTGTAGAGTAATTTTCCCTAGGTAAAGCATTCGTAGAGCGGAGATAGACCAATCTACCTAGAGCACTCTCTGAACCTGTGTACACTGTCAAACGGAAATGCACTAGATAGAGCAGCGCTAAAACATTCTGAGAGCAGTGTGAGTCTAGGTTTTGTGCGCTGTGATGTGAAGTAAAAATGTCTTCAAGAGAGCTTTTAGCATCTGTGGTGGTTGTGTGTGCCTTGTTAAAAAAGAAAACTATGAAGAGGAAACAAAGGTTGTGGATGAGGAATTGGATATCAAAAAGAAAATACGAAGGAATTCACGCTAAATTATTGCAAGAGTTAAGTTCAGAAAATTCTGAAGCGTACAAGAACATTTTAAGAATGAACCAAAATGATTATGATTATATTTTGGCCAAAATTACCCCCAGGATCAGCAAAAGGGATCACCCTAAACGAATGTCCATTCAAATTTATGTTTCTGTATTCTTTCCTAGTATAATTCAAAGTTTCTGGATGGGCTTCAAAATTTTCAATTAATGTTATTGTTTTTTCGCGACTCCACACAAATTCAGTCATATTAAACACTATAGTTAACAACAAACAAATAACCCCAACAATCCACCACTGACTCTACATAGAGCACTTTCTAATATTCAACCGAACGAATAGAGCTAGACTGGTCTACAGTAGCTAGGGCACCCAAATACTGTTTACCGAGTCGAGTCAGCCGGCCCTAGCTAGAGCTTAGAGCGGTCTCCGCTAGGGTTCTCTACCACCTGTGTACACTGGAGAAGAGCTTAGAGTGCCCCTATCTAGAGCTACTCTACGCTCTAGCTAGGGCAAAAGCTCTCCAGGGTACAGGCACCTTAACACAGCATTGAGCTATAGGCTCCTTGCTGTATGTGCGTGGCAAGAACCTAGCTGGTGGTCACTGTGTTTAACCCGACCACACAACTAGGCCTACACAGCGGGCCGTGAAAGTGCAAGGGTATCGAGTTTAGTGGGCGTAGGAGCGCAGCATGTCTAATGTCCCAGAGGACCTTGAGATGTGCTATCTGCTATCTACCAGTAGCACTGACCAGTCACCCCAAACAATACCAAAGGAAATATATGTCTAGATAAACCTTACCCGGAAATAGCCTACAGGCTACAAGATTGTATGCGGCTGCCTTCACTGATCTTCGGATAACAATTTGACGCCAGTTTGTCGACATTTCCGAAGAGTTTCTCTCTGTTCAAGTGAGTTACAAAGGAACCAAATGGAGAAGGAAATATAATGAATGCAGGATATTATTCTTCCGCTGACTATTATCTAAGCAAAGTTCGTTCCTTCTGTCAAAAGTATCATATGGCTGAAAATATCCATAGCCGACCCTACTTAAATTTCTAGTGCAAGTTCTAAATTTAAATCAACCACCCTGAAGAAAAAGCAGAAACGCTTTAAGTCTTCATTTTAACACCCTCATTTCTCACTATTATACAAATAATTAATTTGTAACATTGTTTTCTACTGGGGCGTGGTGGCTCAGCGGTCTAGCTGTATGCCTCTCACCAAGGCGGTCGGGGTTCGATTCCCGGTCAATGCATGTGAGATTTTCGAAGTGAAATGCCATGTCCTGTGGTTCGGATTCCACGTAAAAAGGAGGTCCCGTGGCTCATAATCACAAGATTCACGGTCACGTAAAACTACAATCTTCCTTCTTCCTTTTGTTTTCTACTAGGGATGCTTCTTACTTAAATTCATTCTTATACCATCCAGCTCAGTACTTTAACCATGATCCTGCTTCCCACGGTGGGCGAGTGGTTATCGTGTCGGACTGCCAACCCCAAGCTTGCAGGTTCGCTTCTGGCCGTGGTAAGTGATTTTTGAAAGGCGGCAAAAATACGACACGCACGATGTTGGCATGTCAAAGAACCCATTTGAATTCAGTAGACTGTGTTCATAATGGCAAACTTAATCTCGGGATTTTCTGCCAACACAAAGTTCCTCATTTCTCTACTAGAAAGCGCTTTCATAGTGCTTCTAGGAACAACAAAATTCGACATGCAAGCTGCCCTCTGGGTGTCAAATAACAAAGCTTGCACCTGGCACCCAAGGCCATACGATATTATTATTATTATTATTATACCATGATCCCATCGCAAACATAAGTTAAACTGGGGATAGTCTAATCTCGCCCGGTATATAAACAAACTAATGGTCTAAAATTTGAAATATAGTCTACTGAAAGTTAAGATTGAATTTAAAATGTTTATAATATCCTCCATCTTTCTAATCAACAACAATGATGGGAGAGTATAAAGTTATAACTATGGTTGGCTTCATGCATCTTGTAAACGACTGTGCTTGTTGAATATGGTTCTATCAATTTTTGTACGTTTGTATCACTAGTTGATTAAATAATTATTTGTTTAATGTTGCTTTCTCTTGTCAATATGTTAGAAATACGAAAAAAAACGAGCCTTTAAGTAGTCGCATATGATGTGTAACATCTGACATACTATGAAATTGAGATGGAATATATGTGAAGTCAATTTTTTTCGGCTGTACTCCTCCAGTTCTTAATTTTTTCTCACGTTTCTTTTGTCGATAATTTCACATATATTCTGCTCTGGATTTACCCATCTCTGCAAATCACAAATTATGAAAAAAAAAGGGGGGGCGTCACCCCGAGTCCTACATCACCTCATACAGCATTATTGATTCGCGAAATATTAAAAAGCCGATGACCCTTTAGTTTTGGGTCCTTTAGTAAAATTAAGAGGGGGATAGAAAAAAGGGGGGCGTCATCCCGACTCCTAGGACACGTCATACGAGCCCTAGCATTATTGGTTCCCGAGATATTGAAAAGACGATGACCTATTAGTTTTGGGTCCTTTGATTAAATTAAGGGGGCTATAGGAAAACGGTGGTGTCACCCCGAGTCCTGGGACACCTCATACAAGTCTCTAGCGTTATTGGTTCGCGAGATAGTTTTGCCAGGAGCGCAAATCCCTTGTTAACAGTGAACTCGGTTGGTCATTGAAATAACTACTTGTAAAACTCCAGTGCCAAATCCTGACCGGTGCGCATGCGCAAGGTACGTCGTGGTACCAATGATTTATTGTAGGAATATCTTTAATGGGGCCTCCAAACCTTGAAGTAAACCGTATGCGATATACATTCCACAGCAAAAGTATGAAGATTTAATTAATAAATCATAATTGTTTTCAGCAAATATGACATAATGAATATTTTCACACCAAAGAACGACAACTTGAAGATGATTTATTGTAGGAAAATCTTTAATGGGGCCTCCAAACCTTGAAGTAAACCGTATGTGATATACATTCCACAGCAAAAGTATGAAGATTTAATTAATAAATCATAATTGTTTTCAGCAAATATGACATAATGAATATTTTCACACCAAAGAACGACAACTTGAAGATGATTTATTGTAGGAAAATCTTTAATGGGGCCTCCAAACCTTGAAGTAAACCGTATGCGATATACATTCCACAGCAAAAGTATGAATATTTAATTAATAAATCATAATTGTTTTCAGCAAATATGACATAATGAATATTTTCACACCAAAGAACGACAACTTGAAGATGATTTATTGCAGAAATATCTTTAATGGGGCCTCCAAACCTTGAAGTAAACCGTATGCGATATACATTCCACAGCAAAAGTATGAAGATTTAATTAATAAATCATAATTGTTTTCAGCAAATATGACATAATGAATATTTTCACACCAAAGACCGACAACTTGAAGTTGATTTATTGTAGGAATATCTTTAATGGGGCCTCCAAACCTTGAAGTAAACCGTATGCGATATACATTCCACAGCAAAAGTATGAAGATTTAATTAATAAATCATAATTGTTTTCAGCAAATATGACATAATGAATATTTTCACACCAAAGAACGACAACTTGAAGATGATTTATTGTAGGAAAATCTTTAATGGGGCCTCCAAACCTTGAAGTAAACCGTATGCGATATACATTCCACAGCAAAAGTATGAAGATTTAATTAATAAATCATAATTGTTTTCAGCAAATATGACATAATGAATATTTTCACACCAAAGAACGACAACTTGAAGATGATTTATTGTAGGAAAATCTTTAATGGGGCCTCCAAACCTTGAAGTAAACCGTATGCGATATACATTCCACAGCAAAAGTATGAATATTTAATTAATAAATCATAATTGTTTTCAGCAAATATGACATAATGAATATTTTCACACCAAAGAACGACAACTTGAAGATGATTTATTGTAGGAATATCTTTAATGGGGCCTCCAAACCTTGAAGTAAACCGTATGCGATATACATTCCACAGCAAAAGTATGAAGATTTAATTAATAAATCATAATTGTTTTCAGCAAATATGACATAATGAATATTTTCACACCAAAGACCGACAACTTGAAGTTGATTTATTGTAGGAATATCTTTAATGGGGCCTCCAAACCTTGAAGTAAACCGTATGCGATATACATTCCACAGCAAAAGTATGAAGATTTAATTAATAAATCATAATTGTTTTCAGCAAATATGACATAATGCATATTTTCACACCAAAGAACGACAACTTGAAGATGATTTATTGTAGGAATATCTTTAATGGGGCCTCCAAACTTTGAAGTAAACCGTATGCGATATACATTCCACAGCAAAAGTATGAAGATTTAATTAATAAATCATAATTGTTTTCAGCAAATATGACATAATGAATATTTTCACACCAAAGAACGACAACTTGAAGATGATTTATTGTAGGAATATCTTTAATGGGGCCTCCAAACCTTGAAGTAAACCGTATGCGATATACATTCCACAGCAAAAGTATGAATATTTAATTAATAAATCATAATTGTTTTCAGCAAATATGACATAATGAATATTTTCACACCAAAGAACGACAACTTGAAGATGATTTATTGCAGAAATATCTTTAATGGGGCCTCCAAACCTTGAAGTAAACCGTATGCGATATACATTCCACAGCAAAAGTATGAATATTTAATTAATAAATCATAATTGTTTTCAGCAAATATGACATAATGAATATTTTCACACCAAAGAACGACAACTTGAAGATGATTTATTGCAGAAATATCTTTAATGGGGCCTCCAAACCTTGAAGTAAACCGTATGCGATATACATTCCACAGCAAAAGTATGAAGATTTAATTAATAAATCATAATTGTTTTCAGCAAATATGACATAATGAATATTTTCACACCAAAGACCGACAACTTGAAGTTGATTTATTGTAGGAATATCTTTAATGGGGCCTCCAAACCTTGAAGTAAACCGTATGCGATATACATTCCACAGCAAAAGTATGAAGATTTAATTAATAAATCATAATTGTTTTCAGCAAATATGACATAATGAATATTTTCACACCAAAGAACGACAACTTGAAGATGATTTATTGTAGGAATATCTTTAATGGGGCCTCCAAACCTTGAAGTAAACCGTATGCGATATACATTCCACAGCAAAAGTATGAAGATTTAATTAATAAATCATAATTGTTTTCAGCAAATATGACATAATGAATATTTTCACACCAAAGAACGACAACTTGAAGATGATTTATTGTAGGAATATCTTTAATGGGGCCTCCAAACTTTGAAGTAAACCGTATGCGATATACATTCCACAGCAAAAGTATGAAGATTTAATTAATAAATCATAATTGTTTTCAGCAAATATGACATAATGAATATTTTCACACCAAAGAACGACAACTTGAAGATGATTTATTGTAGGAATATCTTTAATGGGGCCTCCAAACCTTGAAGTAAACCGTATGCGATATACATTCCACAGCAAAAGTATGAATATTTAATTAATAAATCATAATTGTTTTCAGCAAATATGACATAATGAATATTTTCACACCAAAGAACGACAACTTGAAGATGATTTATTGCAGAAATATCTTTAATGGGGCCTCCAAACCTTGAAGTAAACCGTATGCGATATACATTCCACAGCAAAAGTATGAAGATTTAATTAATAAATCATAATTGTTTTCAGCAAATATGACATAATGAATATTTTCACACCAAAGAACGACAACTTGAAGATGATTTATTGCAGAAATATCTTTAATGGGGCCTCCAAACCTTGAAGTAAACCGTATGCGATATACATTCCACAGCAAAAGTATGAAGATTTAATTAATAAATCATAATTGTTTTCAGCAAATATGACATAATGAATATTTTCACACCAAAGACCGACAACTTGAAGTTGATTTATTGTAGGAATATCTTTAATGGGGCCTCCAAACCTTGAAGTAAACCGTATGCGATATACATTCCACAGCAAAAGTATGAAGATTTAATTAATAAATCATAATTGTTTTCAGCAAATATGACATAATGAATATTTTCACACCAAAGAACGACAACTTGAAGTTGATTTATTGTAGGAATATCTTTAATGGGGCCTCCAAACCTTGAAGTAAACCGTATGCCATATACATTCCACAGCAAAAGTATTAAGATTTAATTAATAAATCATAATTGTTTTCAGCAAATATAACATAATGAATATTTTCACACCAAATAACGACAACTTGAAGATGATTTATTGTAGGAATATCTTTAATGGGGCCTCCAAACCTTGAAGTAAACCCTATGCGATGTTTCCTCTTGCACATTTCCGTCCCATTTCAAAAATCACTTCCACAAAAAATATCCAGCAACCGAGTGGAAAGATGTTACACATCAAAAGAATTAAATATGTATACAACCAGAGTGCCTGTGTGCTTCGGAATGCCTAGGACTAACAACTAAAAAAAGACATTGAAGAAATTTGAAAAAAATGAAGGAAAAATTTTAAGAAAAATTCTCGGACCAAAAAGATGTCCTGACACATAGCGATTATGTAGTAACCAAGAGGTCTATAAAACTTACAGGAGAATCTCAGATACCATTCGAAAACGAAGGGTTAAACTCTTGGGACATGTTTCAAGAATACCTGACGACAGACTGACAAAGAAATAGTTGAACCATTTCAACAAGCCCAATAGAAAAGGCAACTCCTATGAAAAATGATTTGCTAACACCAAGAAGGATCTACAAGAAATGAACATCACTGATCAAGACATTCGCAACATAACCACATTCAGAAATATGATACACACATTTGATGGGTTCCTAGAGCCAGAAACAGCGACCAAGAAGAAACAGCATTGGACAGTTGAAAAGAAAGGATATGTGAGCAAGCAAGAGAATGAAAGAATACTGGCGCTAAAGAAAACTGAAATCATTTACGTGGTCCTTAGTTGGTAAAATCGATGATGATGATTTATTTATTTATCGTATGATGAATGTATACAATACAGGCCGGACGTTTGTTTTAGACGATTGCCCTTGACCTTGAAGCCTGTGGGTGAGCCTACACACACTCACTCTCTCACCCTATCGCTTCACACTTGTCACCACCGATCTGATGTAATGGAATTCCAGACTTGAGCAGACAGTACAGTCCACATCGAAGTATTGTGTGTCGCTGAAGTACACGTTACATAGTTACGAACAGAATGTCATTATATTTGCCAATGACTGTACTCCTAGCAGAAGTGTGAAACAGATTTGTCAATCATCGGATCGCTTGGGGCAGCTGATAACAACACAGGTACTGCAGTAACTCGCCTCCAGGCTTCCATTAAGATTTTTCACTCGTCTAAAACAAACGTCCGGCCCGGCTTCGACCGGTGGATTTATTTGTTTTATGGATGATAATGAATACTACTACAGAACTGGAGCGTTCAAGCATAAGGATCGGAAAGCACCAACGCTTATTGCAGCTGATAACCTCAGTGTACTGCACCAGCACCATCGCCCTTATACAGAGGCATACTATTGTCATGATGATAACTGTTTTAAGGGGCCTAAGAAATCTTTTTGCGCGAATTACTCCCCGTGACTGCAATTTATAAGCAGCTCGCAATTCTGTACGGTACCAGAACACTGGTAGGGGCAACGTGATGCAGCCCGCATTGCCAGGCAACAAGTGAAAGACTCCCTAGGCCTCGGATACTCGGAAAAGAACAAGAGTTGACCAAGGGAGGAGAGGAGCCCGGCACAATTGGAAGCAATGCCGGACCCTGCTGGGGTCCTGTGGTCGCCAACGCACGTCCCACTAGATGTGAGCCCCTGGTGGATGCATTTCAGAGTAAAGTGAAGAAATCTGGAAGGGTTTCAAGATGATGGAAGACCTAAGAGAAGTGGACGAACTTGGACAGGAGATCAAAGGAAACACGCCAGTGAACGCAAGAAGGAATATTGGGGACAGAGGGAACTCCAGGCAAAGGAAATGAAAACGAAATGAAGTTGTTGCGTGATCCGAAGTAGTCAATTCGCTTGAAAAAAAAAGTAACAAATAAATTTAAAAAATAAGTAAATAAATAGATAAATTAATTAATTAATAGATCGATACATATATAGATAATAGGTAAATACCTAGGTAAATAAATACATAAATTATAGATAAATAGTTTGTTAATCTATGAGGGGCGTATGGTACTATAATGTTTTACACTTTACTTTTTTCTACCCAAATGAAGTACATTAGACATCAGTTGTTACGTCCACCTTCTCAACATAATCTCCTTGTAACGTTATGCACTTTTGCTATCGATGTGTCAGTCTCTCCAGACCTTCCTGAAACCATTCTGTCGGAGTGCTGCGTACCCAAGCCTTGACAGCTGTGTCCAGAGGCTTCTTCATGTTCCCCAACAGGTGATAATCACTTGGTGCCAGGTCGGGAGAGTATGGTGGCTGTGGCAGCATCGTGAATCCCATTTGATCAATGGCAACGGTGGTCTCTTGGCTAGAGTGGGGGCGGGCATTGTCATGTTGCAGAAGCACACCTTTAGCCCATTTTCCTGGCCGCTTAGTTCGAATGGCACGATGTAAGCGCTTAAAGGTTGCCACATATGCTGCATTGTTAATCGTGGCCCCCAATTCCAGCCAGTCAATGAGGATGATGCCCTTTGTGTCCCAGAACACTGTCGCCATTCGCTTGCCAATTGATGGCACTGTTCGACATTTCTTTGGCTGTGAACTGCCTCTATGCTTCCATTGTATGGTTCGCCGTTTTGCGGATTTTGCAGAACTGGACACAGCTGTAAACGCATGGGTAGGCAGAACTCCGAAAGAATGGTTCCAGAACGTCTGCAGAGACTGACATATCGATGGCAAAAGTGCATCAAGTTACCAGGAGATTATGTTGAGAAGGTGGACGTAACAACTGATGTGTACTATACTTCATTTGCGTAGAAAAAAATGAAGTGTAAAACACTACAGTACGCCCCTAGTAGATAGATAATTAGATTAATAAATAAATTGATAAATATAGATAAATAAATAAATAAATAAATATATAGATTCATAAGATAATCATTATAATAATAATAGTCTAATAATATCGTATGGCCTCGGGTGCCTGGTTGCAAGCTCTGTTAATTGACACCCAGAGGGTAGCTTGCATGTCGAATTTTGTCGTTCCTTTGAACGGTATGAAAGTCAAGGAGGTTAGATATCTAAGCTCCTTGACACTACAGCGCTTTCTAGTAGAGAATGGAGGAACTTTGTGTTGACGAAAAATCCCGAGATTAATTTTGCCATTGAACACGGCCTACTGAATTCAAATGGGTTATTTAACATGCCAACAACGTATGACATCCATGTCGTGATTTTTGTCGCCTTTCAAAAATCACTTACCACGGCCAGGGGCGAACCTGCAAACTTGGGGTTAGTAGACCGACACGTTAACCACTCACCCACCGTGGCAAGCAAGATAAGCATTGAGCCATCAAGACAAGAGAAATGGAATTGTATATTTTTCATGTTATAAATACGTAACGTGATAAGTATAAACTGTGTTTCTATCCAATTTTCTCCAATAAGGGGGAGAGATGGTCTGATGTTTGTTGGATGACAGCGCAGGTCACAGGGCAAGGAAAGCGCGCTCCATTGACGTAACACATTAGACGACTCAAACTCCAAGTTGTGTTTACATTGACGGTACATCACTCTGCTAAACTTCACATCGTGTACAACATGGCGCATGAAGTAGGCTGCTGCCCATTAACGGACTGAGATATTACTTGTTTGAGTCTTCAGTCTTTTGACTGGTTTGATGCAGCCCTCTATGGCTCCCTGTCCTGAGATAATCATTTCATCTCTACATAGCTACCACACCTTACATCCGATATTCTAACCTGCGCCAACGCGGTCATGTAGCCCCGTGTACTTTGTGTGTGTGTAGAATGTGTCTGATAACCGGTGTTAATTGTGATGGCTGTATTAGTGTGTGTTATCTGCGATTCAGGTAAGGACTGCAGAGATCAATTTTTAAGTAGTTCCTACCTTTGCTACCAAATGCTACCGTCCACGACACCTAGCCACAAACTTGGCTACTACATGCCATCGCGAACAGCACCCAACGCCGAACGTTGGAACTAATATAGCGTTTATCAAATCTAACCTACAAATTTTAGCTTCACACAAGTGTAGTTAGTGAAAGGTTCTTTTACATGCCATAAATCTATGACATGGGCCCGCCGGCTCTACTTCCCCTTCGAAGGAAGGTATAATGAGGGATTTTAACGCTCTTAAAAAATCCGACGACTTCTGCTTCTAACCTTGGTCCAACCCTACAGTTTTTGTCCTCGACCCTTCCTTCCATAACTAACTTCACTATTCCTGGGTGTCTTAGTATGTGTCCTACAATTCTATAACTTATCTTCATTAGCAGTCGCCAGAAACATCTCTCCTCTCCCAATCGTCTTAATACCTCTTCGTTTGTAACCCAATCTACCCATCTGATCTTCATTATTCTCATGTAGCACCACATTTCAAACGCTTAAATTTATTCTCCTCCTTTCTGCTGCACGAACAGTCCAAAGTTTCACTTCCATAGAGCACACGCTCCAGACAAATGCTTTCCTTCAAATACAGGCCAGTCTTGCTCAATTGGTTTACGAGCATAGTCTGCATGCTTTACGATCAATACATACCGTACTCATTTTCGAAAACGCTATGTTTAGCGTAGTAGGGCCTATACAATATAAAAAGATCATATACACATCAAAAAAGTTTTGCATATACACCACATCAAGCAGCGGTGGTACAACCTCCCGGAGTTCGCCATTGCACGAATGGAATGGCCTGCGATGTCGCCGGACATGAACTGTATCGAACATGACTGGGATATGCTGAAGCGTGCTATTGCTCAACATCCACGCCCTCCCATAACCCATCAAAAGATCATGGAGGCCGCCATCGAAGAGTGGGATCGCCTGCCAAAGAGGACATGGACAACTTGATCTGTGGTATACCTCGGAGAGTAAGAGCCCTGCTGGACGCCCATGGTGGCCATGTTCCCTATTGATACGTCACAGGATGGCAAGATTACAACACATATCTGTCTCTGTTTAACAGGCCAAATGTCTTCCTGTTTGTAATTTTCTTTTCACACATTAATAAAGTCTGCAGGATTTGTCAGAATGCCGTCTCTTTTGCAATAACCTCTCCCACAATCCCACATACGCTCTGCATTATCATAGCCAACAAGTGTTCTCCAAAACTTTTTGATGTGTGTATTACGGGAAACATTTTTATCACCTTTAATAGGAGTCATGCTCGGATCAGATTGATAAGCATTAAGTGTAAGACAGAAAGACGATCATAAATTATCTTTAAATACTGTATAACGTTTGGATATCACCTCGAATAACACTTCTACGAAGACAGTTCATTACAAGAATCTTTTGAGCTTATAACCTCGAGAAGCACTGTATAGGTTATAACAACATCTCTAAGTAGGCCTATATAATAACTAGCGGACCTGTGCGAGAAATCTCACATGTTCATAAACCACACTTTCCCCAATAGGTTTATAATGAGAGACTTAAGGAGAAAAGTTTTTATTTCAACCAAATGATTAAAGAACACATTTACATTTCAGTTAGAATTCCAAGTTCTACGTTCCCTAACTTAAGAAGGCAATCACTGAAAATTGGATCTTCATAACACACACCGGTTATTCGATATTTATGAAATTATAAGATTTGAGCACTCATTCCTTTGATCTACTGTTTCTGAAATCCATGCAAAATGATAAAGGAAAGACCTCAGAATGTTAAAATGACATGGAACAGGTGTCACAGCGGCCAAAATGTGAAGTGGACAGCAATTATGGAGCGTATTTCCTACAGCAACAGTATCTTGCAAATCGTACACTTCTTACATTTTTTAAAGTCAATTTTTATAGGCATTATGTTTATGACATTAAAGTGCAATTCGTCACTGCTAATGTCTATTCTCTTTCATTTGAATGCTCATTTGTCAAGATCGGTCGCTTGTGAGCGCCGCAAGAGGGTTCTACAGTATACTACTGAAATAATATAGGCCTATATGATATGTAAGAAGGTTACGCTTAATTTTATATTGTTTAGGCCACATTTATAAGAAGATATTGATGTTCTTATTCACTTCAGTAGTGCATTTTCATTTATTATTTTAAGTTTTTCTTTTTATGAAGAATCTTATATTCATGAACGAAATTTCTTTTAACAGAATGTTTTATCGGATTCTCTTTGGTTTGAAAGTTGTGGCACCACATTTTGGTGTCATTATAGCAAGAATTCTCATATTGTATGTTAGCATAATTTTATCGTAGTAATAGGTTCGTTTTTAAGAGATAATTTTAGTTTGTAAGCGCATTTAGTAGATTATGCTCGTGTTTTGAAAAGCATTTGGATTTATTATTATTATTATTATTATTACCTGAGGAAGATTTCATTAGAATCGAACAGGTAGTCTACTAATTTATCTTTTAATAAATAGTATAAATAGTATTGACTAGTATTCTTTTTACTCCTTTAATTATAGGTTTTTAAGTAGTATTAGGTCAATATGGAACAAAGATATTAAATATGCTTAATTTAACATCTATACCTAGGCCTAAGATTATGGTGGAGTGGATAATGATACCAGTCTCCATGACAACGGTTCCTGGTTTCCCCAACAAATGCTTCGACCAGGGAGTCCCCTTGACAACGGTTCCTGGTTTCCTCACCAAATGCTTCGACCAGGGAGTCTCCATGACAACGGTTCCTGGTTTCCCCAACAAATGCTTCGACCAGGGAGTCCCCTTGACAACGGTTCCTGGTTTCCTCACCAAATGCTTCGACCAGGGAGTCTCCATGACAACGGTTCCTGGTTTCCCCAACAAATACTTCGACCAGGGAGTCCCCTTGACAACGGTTCCTGGTTTCCTCACCAAATGCTTCGACCAGGGAGTCTCCATGACAACGGTTCCTGGTTTCCCCAACAAATGCTTCGACAAGTTAAAAATCATGTACTGTGCCCAATCAGTCACGGCAGTCTGGCATCGAACTCAGGTCTCATCAGAGAAGACCAGGCACATGGTTATGCCTAGAGTCGAACCATTGATCTCTGCGGGGGAGTAATTACAGGGAACCCAAAGAGCAATGAGAGGTATACTGACATATAATAAGATAGCGCGATTTCACGATCTATATGTGAATATCATAGCAATTTAAGGGAAGAACTGTAGCCAAATGCAAGGAAATATACATTTTCAGAGCATACGAGTATGAGAGGAGGCCAGTTTGAAGTTTTACAAATTACCTTTAGCAAGTGGGCGGAGAGCTTAGGCGCCGACCGAACTATTTACGTCTGGAGCAGGAAGACAGCTCAAAATTAATGACCCGGGTATCCACCGCTTGACAACGGTGAAACTTAGGGTAGGGATGATGGCTCACGGAAATTAATTAATTACAGACAAGTGGAGTATTGAAATGCATTGAAATATACACCCAGGTGAATATATTCACGGAGAGGTAATTTAGGAGTGGTTTTTCACCTAAATTAAGGCCTATATCTCCAAATGAACGAATTACAACCTAGCCTACGCTCGAGAGCAGTGACTTTGTGACCAGTCAACGGGGAATTACCACGATGGCGTCCCCACGCGCTGAACTAAGGAAATTAATTGTAATTAATTGGCCGAAGCGATCGCCGGCACGCGAATGTTTTTGAAACCTCCACACCTAAATAAACAAGATGTAGATGTCATTTCGGATGAAGAGGTATTATTTCAAGAAAGGAGTCGCTCTCATGTGTCCAGTGGACTATTTTGTACGAGAAACCTTTATATAGGGGGAGTAAGGCAAGCCAAGCCAGTTGTTCTACAGTTGTTCTGCAGTCTTCAGCAGTTCGCCTAGAGTTATTCTACGGTATACACGTAACTAAGACGCTGCTAGTAGCGCGCCAAATGTTAAAGTATCAACGCTCCGCCGTTGAAGAACAATAGAAGCAAGTTATAAGCTTCATAAGTAATCATGAAGTGCGTCGAAAGTAAATTAATACAGATATTTACCTATTATCTGACGCAAATATAAATTCGCCACAGCGAAAAAGGAACTTATAATGTTTTTGAACAGTTCTTATACCGGGAGGTATTGTCAGAATTATATATGACATCATCATCAGGATCACTACAATGATGGGAGCTTGGAAATCATTGCCACCTAATCTGGATAGTGAGCTGAACAAGATTGCAGGGAACGAGGATCGAACGTCCGTAAAACGCTGTTAGATTTTCACGGAGACCAGCGGTTGTCATAATTGCATCGCATCTCTGAGATCAGGCGTAGGAGAAGTCCAATTTAAGGATCAACATGTGAAGTAGTGGATAAATGTATATAAATTGTGTAATAGTGATTTTGAAGTGTTCATGTGTATAATGATTAATATGCAGTGTGTAGCAGTGATAAAGGCCACTGATAAAAATATGTGTATCAGATGGAAAATGTGTGAATCTAAGTGTTGTGTAAAGGATAACATGATGGCTTAAGTCAAGCGTCATGGTAGCGCTAAAGCTGAAGCGCTGGCACTATCCAGCAAAGAGGAAAAAGTGAGTACCCATTTTATAATGTCATTATAACTAAATAGTTCACCATATAACGATGCATCACTTTGAGAATAAGATGTAATAATCACTTACTGAACGAGTTTTCACCACTCGTCTTGAATAAAATATGGCTTGGAAGGTGATTTGTTTATGGCCATTCAGGCAAAAATAGTGATGGATGTAACGGTAACGTTAAATGAGTAATAATAATATTATGGGGTCGGCAACAGTAAAGTAATAGGCATTTTTTGGCCTAAATAATGTTCAAATAGTGTCATGTCTAAGATAAAGATACTGTATTTTGGTAAACAGTAAGAGTATAACGTGGAATATAGAGAAATACGAGAGCTTTTTCAGTGTCAGTGAAATATGAATGAATATTTGATATGGTCAATCCTTAGGATTATGTTTGAGGACCATTAAAGTAAAGAAAGCCAGTAAATTTATGCATTTTTGTTAGGAGCTATGTAAAGCTTTGGCTTAAGTGGTATGGCAGAGAGAACGCGGGTGCCTTAATAATTGAGTCATCTATGTGAAGTATTGTTTGAGCCGCATGTAAGCGTGCAGAATTAACGTAGAATCCAGTGATTTACGTAAATAAATATTGCGGGGACCAAACTAGTATAACTTGCGCTTTAGGTGAGAAGTTGGCTAAAACTACGAGTAGTATCGCCCTTGAGCATACTGTATTATTTCGCAGCGAATTGGACAGAGCCTGTCTGTATCCAACGCTTGAATGAATTATGGCCACTATTGACGTCCGTCGAGACGCAGTGAGCATGTGTGTATAATGACCTACCCTGTGAGGTAAGGATCATATTCGTCGTTTAGGAACGCAGATTTTCCTTATATTTTATTGACAGCTGCTGGTGAAAATCGTGGATTTTCACTATGATGCGCGTCTAAAGCCACTAGTAGTCACCATAGAACGGCAAGGCTATCACTAGAATACCACCCAGCCATGAATGTTAATTAAGGAGCCAGTTGAGCCCAAGACACTATAAGGATAGGTGTTAAATATTTAAATGACTCAATTACTTAGGAGCCACACTTAGCGTAACTCCAGTACTGCAATTTGTAAACAAACTTGACCTTGACGGCAGAGAGAGGAGGGGTCATAGACCACTTCTGCGGCCAGCCATCTTGGCTAGCCAGCTGGAACGAATTTTATTGCCTGCTGAGGGGGAGGAAGGTCGTTCGACCGGTCCCTTGGAAATTAGAGTCACAATAGGACACTGAGGAATCTCGATATTTCAATATGCAATTAAGATATGAGTGTTATGATGATGCCAATTGAATTGAACGGTGGGTTGCAACTCACATACGTTGTTGGATCATAGAAATCAGATAATATTAGGCTCAGTTATTCTCTGAGGAAGAAAGCTGAACCAAAATAATGTAGGCATCTTCTTTTAGAGTGCATTTTGCCAGTTCCTGCTAATTTATGCAGACGGGTATGTGTTTTTCCCAGAACATGACACATTTTGTAACGATGATAAGCCCGACAAGACCCAGAAAATCGTTATATGGTGAAACTATACAATATTCTATCCATGTTTATTTTGGAAGGGATAAGTGCCACTTTTCTTAAAGCGTTCATATGGATGGAAAGAGGGAAGATGATTCACACGACACAACAAATATTTGTTAATGATTGCAGAAAATAATGAATTCATGCTAATCAAGGTAAATGCCATAAGAAACGGAGTAATGTTTTATTAATATCATTTTTATGTGATATGTGATTTTTGTGTTATGATACTCCAATTAACTAAAATTGTGTCACATGATGAACACTATGGAAACCCATGGAAGCCTGAAATTATCATTGATAGGATGCTAGAATTAGATTTGAGTGCAGTGTAGCACTATTTTAAGAAGAAAGCTCACAGAATAACCCTATATTTATTTGTGGGAATTAAATATAATTTGTCCTTTATTTGTATTTGTTGTATAGCCATGATTTTAGACCAGTAAATAGTTCATTTAGGAAAATGTTGTGTATTTCCTGTAGAGTAGTTACCTGGTAGACTCAAATCCGGAGCATGTGGTCGTATCGTGGGCAGGAACGTCCCATACCTCGAAAGACCGTGAGTTAGTTGGGATACGAACACATGGTCCACATGATGACAATCGGGTACAGTACACAGTTTTAACAGTGAGAGCCTTCCCTACAGAACGGGGCCTCGCAGTCGCCATGTGACGGACAGGGCACTGAGGCTAGTCGCTTGTCGATCAAGGCACTGGTGCTAGCAACAGCGTAGCCCCCAACTAACACATTACACTTTTTACGTCTATCTAATAATCATAATTACATGAATTTCAGAGTAGTTGCTGGAAATTCTGTCCTTTATTTTCTGACCACACGTTGTACTGACGTAGGAAGTATTGGTACACTCGCTGTAATTCATCCTCACTGATATTTGGTATCAGTGCCGTTATTTCGTTCTCGAGAGCCTCCAGAGTAAGCTGATTGTTTCTGCATGCCTTTTGTTTGAGATTCCCCCACAAATAAACACCGCACGGTGCTGAAAGACTTCTTCTTGAGAGGATAAGTTTTCACTAGACAAATTCGATGTTTTGTTCAATACCTAACCATGTTCACGAGATACAAGATAACATACAGCACTTCACCACAGGTCTTAACTCTCTGAACTAAGGTATTTTGCTACCTGGGAATGTAATCAATTCTATGACCACATGTTGTGATTCACAACCCAATGTTGTGTAACAGTAGATGCTAGTCAACTGGCGGTGACTAATCCCTCTCAACCCGCCAAACGGATTATCGAAAATACGGGAAAAAGTTAAAAATTCATGACATATTAGTACATTATGCAACGAGCCTTTAATGGCTATAATTAAGACACGAGTATTTTTTATAAAACGAGCGTATGCGAGTTTTATAATTTCAATACGAGTGTCTTAATTACCATTATAGGCGAGTTGCATACGACTGTTTATGTTCGACGATAATTATAATTTTATTATATGTTTTAACATAAATATTCATAAATATCTGTTGAGAGTCAGCCACAAGAATTTTGTTATCGGAGAGCGAGCGCGAGACATCTCTCTGTCTTTCAAGATCTTTGAACGACCGACGCATGCGCTCTGTGTGCATGCAATGCCATACGCAAGCCATATGTTTACATCTACCGTCCCTCAGTAATATTGTCACCGGAGTCGTTTGAATGTGCTGTGTAGAAATTAGTGTTGGTGATTTTAAGGTACAGTGCTATTTCTTGTTTCATATTCGCCAGTTTATTTACGCGAACATATGGACGGTGCGTATTCCATGTCGGTAATTTATTATAGTTCGATGTTGTGTTTATGTCCGACATGTTGGATTTTGAGCGCATGCGCGAAGGTATCGTTACCTAATTGGTCAATGAACGAGCTCTGATTGGCTGGAGAAACTGTATCATAATGAAAATAAGTGTTATAATGACCATCATTATGACACCGTTTTCTGACACATAATAGTGAGGGTCGAACATAAAATCTATTAAACCATTTATAGGGCAAAACTATTCTTTATTTTCATATTGTGTTTTAATATTTTAATTTATTTTAATTATTATTCATGTTATTTCTTGTTTCTATAATTTTAATGTTTATGTATTTACTCTTAATTTATGTTCCTATAGATTTAATTGTTGATATATTTTTATTGAATTAATTAATTAATTAATTAATTTTGAATTGGCTTTTACTATTATTTTCATATTCTTTTAATAGTGCCTATGTTTATTATTTAATTCTTACATTTCTTTTATTGTTGTCATTTCATTTTTATGGTTTTTATTTCTATATTCATATTTTATTTTTACATTTTAATGGTCAATTTATTTAGTTTTCAATTTATTAACATTTTATCGAACACATTACGTCAAGTAGATACGAATATAATATTTGATTCTTAGAAATACTAAGAAAGGTATTACAACTTACGCTAACCATTTATGGGATAGTGGTCTCTATAGTAACCACCTTTCATAAGGACAGTTTATGCTTTCAAAGATGCTGATAGTTGAATCTCAGTCAAATTTCGGGGAATATTCATACGCGGTACACTAGACACAAGCTTTCCAAACGGTTGGATTGGCTGAGAAAAGAGAAGAAAGAAAAAATGAAAAATGAAAGAATGAAAAAAATGGAAAAAGAAGAAAGAAGAAGGAAAAAATAAAAAATAAAAAATGAAAAAATAAAAAAAATAAAAAAGAAAAGAAAAAATGAAAGAATAAAAAATGGAAAAAGAAGAAAAAAATAAAAAATAAAAAAATTAAAAATTAAAATAAAAATTAAAAATAAAATAAAAATTAAAGGAAATTGAAATGGAAAAAAATATATATGAACACCTTTCTTATATTTACGACTCTTGTTTTATGCATTAAATTATTGTGTGAGTATTTTCTATTTCACATTTGTATATAGAGTTTTAGCGCAACACGATCACGAAGGCGTTTTACTAACATTAGTTCTCACTTCCAGGCGAATGCAGAGACGGTAGCTACCTTTGACAAACCGAGGCCGAATTACTTCCAATTCCTGTGCTTAACCATCCTTGGCGGAAAAGACACTCACGAAGAAATACTGTGCAGTAAAAATATGTTTTTATTATTTTCGATCCGGATTAATGAGGACCCGATACACGAGATTCTTGTGTAAATAAAATTATTACAGAATAAAAGAAAGTCTAGACTTCATATCATTTCAAATGACGCATGCTACAAATGCTACACATGTTAGAAAGGCTCAGGAGAGCTCTTTCAACAGACTCCATTACCCATTAACTTAGGCTTCCCGCGCGGGCCATTTCGTTACGTGTCACCCTGTAATTTGCTCTGACATCCTGCACACCTCTTTAGGAGGCACCCTGTATTCGTATATGCCATCTTGTATATCTCTTTAGAAGTCACCCTGTATTCTTGTGTGACATCTTGTACACCTCTTCAGGAGTCACCCTGTATTCTTGTGTGACATTTTGTACACCTCTTTAGGAATTACCCTGTAATCTTGTCTGCCATCTTGTGCACCTCATTAGGGGTCACCCTGTAGTCTTCTCCGCCATCTTGTACACCTCTTTAAGAGTCACCTTGTATTCTTATCTGGCATCTTGTATATCTCTTTATGAGTCACCCTGTATTCTTATCTGGCATCTTGTACTGTATTTTGCTCTGACATCCTGCACACCTCTTTAGGAGGCACCCTGTATTCTTGTCTGACATCTTGTGCATCTCTTAGGAGTCACCCTATATTCTTCTCTGCCATTTTGTACACCTCTTTAAGAGTCACCCTGTATTCTTATATGGCATCTTGTATATCTCTTTAGGAGTCACCCTGTATTCTTATCTGGCATCTTGTACTGTATTTTGCTCTGACATCCTGCACACCTCTTTAAGAGGCACCCTGTATTCTTATATGGCATCTTGTATATCTCTTTAGAAGTCACCCTGTATTCTTGTGTTCGCTTCGCTCAAAGCCCCAGGTCGCTCGACGCCGCATGACTCTTTCAACAGACTCCAATAACCTTTAGCTTCTGCTTCCCGCGTGGCTGCATGACGTCACTTCCCGCGCGGCTGCATGGCGTCACTTCCATCTCCGTCTCCGTAACGGATAACGTTGGACCCAAGCATAACGACGAAGTCGACAAGGTCATTTGAAATGATAAAATACTGCTTATGTACCTTCGCTATAAGCCAAAAGTATGAGTGGTATGTAACATTGTAGAATAAGAATAACTGTGTTTTCCTTTTTCTTTTTGGGAGGAGTGGGGTTGAAGAGCACTAGTTAGCCTATGAGTCTCTAAGGCAGTGCTTTCCAAACAGGGGCGTCGTGAGATTCGTCGTACTTATAAATTCAGGATATAATAAAGATCCTGTGAGAAAATACTAAACAAAGTTAGCTTTCCTTTCTGATATTTCTGAAATACTTAACTAAACGAATGCTGGTATACAAGGGAAGAGTGCAAGACAAAATTGCCGTTTTAAGGGACAAAGTCGGTGTATGGTTGAGAAAATCCAATGAAAGCAATTTTAAGATGTTTCCATTGATATTTAATGTCTAATTAGTTACAAAATACAACCACTGGTTCATAATCACTTAATGAAACTGAAATAGTGGCTAGATGGATATTTTCCAACACTAAATGTAAACCAATGTGACTGCACCTTCCAGCTCTTGTGAACTTCAACTTATCGAAGAGGAGGAACTGGCGGAACTTAAAATCAACTAGACTTTAAAACTTAAGTACCAAGAGTCAGAATTAGACAGCATCTGGGTTTCTTTGCAACAAGATTCTCCTCGCCCTCATCGTTTTGTTACAGTTTTCTACCACATATTCGTGTGAAAGTGCGTTTTCTGTTATGGCTAATCCAAAAACAGTTAAACGTGGAAGTTCGAGAATGTTAGATGAGAAAATGCGTGTGAATTTATCCTGCAAATAAAGCAGATTTTTAATGATCGCCAAGCCCATAGCAGTAATTGAATTGAAACATCATGGTGCAAATTTTGTATCTATGAGAAAGGTGTTTAATATAGCCTATTATACTTGGAAAATCATATATATTATATGAAAAATTTAAAATGTCTTTAAAATGAATCTCCTTTGTTAAAATTGTCTATAATTTTCTTTCACTATCGTTTTACCCTCCAGGGTCGGCTTTTCCCAGGGACTAAACGAGGGATCCCACCTCTACTGTGCCCGTTTAGACCGGAGTCCGCACGACCACATATGCATTTTACCAATAATCAGTCAGCACGAGAGTCAAAATATCCCGGAGCGCCAGATGGGTTAAAGCAAATATAATATCCAAGAATTATTTAGAAAAATTATAAAAATTATTATTATTATTATTAGTGGATTATTATTATTATTATTATTTATATCATTTTAAATATGTTTAATTATCATCTCATTATGTGAGAATCCACATGTTCGAACCTTCGAATATGGAAAAAATATCCATTCCTCAACAAAAATAAATTTAACTTTTACAGTTACATCGGGGTTTTCCGTGGTTTCCTTAAAATATGAAAAATTCAAATAAATCTTCCAAATGCTCGGTCATCGATCCTAAACTGTTCTGAGTGCTGAAAATGCTCAGAATAACTCTAATAAGTCTTGCGTAAATCATTGCAAGCTTTAAATACGACGAAAAAATATGTGTTGGTCATCTGCAGAAAAATAGTTTGTTCCAATTAGCTAGGCATAATATAATTCAAATGTGGCTTACATTTCTTGATGGTCTTGAAGCGTAGTAAACCTGGTCTGTACCAGATTTATCCCTAGACATGCCCTATCGGACAAGCACGTATAATCCTTGTATCGGCCGCCATTGTAGACCCACAATTCGTCTAGTCAGACATAGTGGTAGTATCTTTCGACGTTTGAATAAACTGTTGTTCCATTTTAATATGGGCTTCTATCAAAGCCATAACAGTTTGTTGAAATAGGGTCAGATCTAAGTGATCTCTTCTTAGATATGTCAGTTGTAACATAACTCACTGTAATCTCATCAGTACAAGAAAAACATTGACAGTCTAAGCAATTAACGGCTGTTCTGAAGATCGTTCCCTGGGCATGGTTTATTAATATCACCATCTGCCATGCGCTAAGCAACCTGCAGTTTCCCTTGCGTAGACTATTGAACGCCACCGTTATAGACTAGTCTTCAGTGTACTGACAGATCGAAGTGGTTAACTAGTTACAAAAATGAAAACTGACTTGAAAATGGATTTAAACATCCAAGTATTAAGTTACTACTGGACTGTGACAAAATACTATTTTCTAGACAAAGTCTAGCATATGTCCTTTTAGAAATATAAATATTTCCACCAATGTCTGTAGAAATCAATCACCTCAGTGATTCTCCTCACCAGAAACTTACTAAGTTCCAACTCGTTTGCGCAGCACTTCTCGTGACTATCACGACTTGAAAAGAACTTCTGCGTAGATACGGCAACCATGTGCCTTGGCTCAGCGTAGACGCAACTTGCTTGCCAAGTGCTTGTGTTAGAATGAGCTAACCATGCCTCCTCCAGCTGGCTTTTATTCAAAACGGTCAGGGTCACGCGTCATCGCCTGATATCTAGAAATCCTCATATCTCTTGAATCCCTGGTCCGATTTACTTGATACTAATTGCATTCTCTTTCATTTGGCCGTGCCAGTAATCTGATCCCAGTCTCAAGTCTCTGCTCCATAGTTAACTATTTAATCAATAAATAGCCTCCACCTCTGCTATTACTCGCTACGTCACTTGACATCCAACTATCGGTAAAATTCTTCTAAATGCTTCTCGAAGCAATGTAGCGCGGTATTCAAATATCTGAACTTTCAAAAGCGGCTACAGCCTTTCCCTTGATATCTAGGTGTCTGAAACTTGGAATACCCATTCCTAGAGTTGGGCACATCCACCCCACACCTAGCAAAAAATAAAAATTGAAAAATGTTTATTTTTCCTATCTACACATTAAATCATCTGGTTCTTGAATAATAAATCTTCAAATTCGATGCATTATAAGTTCCCACGATGTTACCAGTTCGTGTATTGGCTACTTCATAGCTTCCATTATTGTTTACTTCCACAATGCGATAGGGTCCAGCGTAAAGGATTGCAAATTTCGAGTACACTCGATTTTGCACGTCAGAGGGTGTAGGTCTTTTCACTAAAACAAGAGTTCCTACGCGCAAGGGTCTGCGAAAACGCTTTCCTCTCTCTCTGCGCTCTCTCTTCTCAGCTTGGCTCCTCAACTTGTCTAAAGCTAGAGTTTCCCTCATCTGACGACTTGGTTCAATCTCAGGTGGAATAGAGATGATTCGATCCCATAATCGTGTTGGTTTAATTCCATGATGAAGCAACATAGGAATCTGTCCAGTACTCTCATGAATCGTAGAGTTGATGGATTCGGATGCTAAAGAAAGAACATCCATCCATTTCCAATGCTCATTTGGACAATAGAGGCGGCAAAATTTTGCTATCTCAGCCATCACGCGTTCCGCTGGATTGCTCTCTGGATGTCTAATAGAACAAAACAATTGTCTAATCCCAAGATTATTCATGATGGTTCGAAATTCTAATGATGTGAATTGAGGTCCACGATCTGATAAAAGGAATTCCGGTTTGCCTGCTTCCGGAATTACGCTATCTCTAATTCTCTTCGCACAATACTTTGCGTTTGCCTTCTGAATTGGATGTAACATGGTGTATTTGCTGAAAACATCCATAGTCACCAAAATATATCGGTTACCTCTTTTAGACTTTGGGAGAGGACCATATAAATCAGTCGCGAAGATTTCGCAAGGCTTAGAAGGAATAATAGGCCTTGGAAATTCTCTCAGTAATCTAGAATTATGTTTACTCCTTTGGCATAAGTCGCATTCTCGAATAGTGTTTCTGACAGTTTGTCGCATTCGCTCCCACGAAAATTTCTCTTGAATCATGTTGACTGTCTTATCTACTCCAGCATGACCTGCGATTCGATGTGCCATCCAAATAATGGGTTTTTGCAATCGTGGAGGTATCACTACTCTCAGCTTCGTATGGTCGGGATCTGCAAACTTGTAGATTAAACCATCTAACATCATAAAATCTCTTGAAATTCTTTCAGTTTCCACAAAATCATCATCATTTGGATCCATGTTTCCCTGTAGAAAACAAAAAATGTTCCTAAGACGTCGGTCTCTCCTCTGGGATAAATGGAATAACCTTAACCTTCTCAAGGTATCTTCATCCTCCTGCGTCAGGTTAACTTGAAAAACCTTAGATGTAGACTCCACTGCTCTACTCAACAAATCAGCTCCCACGTTCAACTTTCCAGGAGTGTGTTCAATAACTAGGTTGAATTGCTGAATAAAAAGTGACCATCTAGTTATTCTATCGCTGGCAAAGTTTGTTCTCAAAATGAACTCCAATGCGTGGTGATCAGTCCTCACAATGACTGAATGTCCAATTAACATTTTCTTCCACGACTCCAAAGCGAATATTACAGCAAGTGCTTCTAACTCTGTGGTGTAATAATTCCTCTCTGATGGACGAAGTTTCCTGCTAATGAACGCCAGGTAATGTCTCTTGTGGTCTTCATCCTCTTGAAGTAGAATAGCTCCAATCCCTACGGTGGATGCATCAGATTCTATGATGAAATTCTTGGTAAAGTCAGGATACTCCAATTTCACACTGTTTACCAATAACCTCTTGGCATCTTGAAATGATTGTTCACAATCTTTATCCCATTTCCATTTATTTCCTTTCTTTAACAACTCCTGCAATGGCGCAACTGTCTTGGTGAAGTTCGGACAATGCCCTGCAAAGAATTGGCATGTCCCGAGAAAACTGCGGACATTCCTCACTCTAGTAGGTCTAGGGAAATTTGCAATTGCTTGTATCTTCGTCTCATTGGGACGGTATCCTTCTCCATCCAAAATATGACCCAAAAATTTTATTTCCTTTCGAAAGAACTGACATTTTCGAAGGTTTACTTTGAAGTTCGCTTTTCTCAAATCTGCGAATAACATTTGAAGATGTAGCAAATGTTCCTCCTTAGTCTCAGATGCAATTAAGATATCATCAATATAACGAATTGCTATCTCTTTTACTTCAGGACTCAAATTTTGTTCCAGGGCTCTGATCAAAACGGATCCAGATGTTTTAACTCCAAATGGTAAACGGCGGAATACATATGTCTGCTGGTCAAACATAAATCCTGTAAACTTCTTAGAATCTTCACTAAGCCTAATATGATGGTAGGACGAAGTGAGATCAATATTAGAGAACCAGACCTTGCCTTGGAATTTCCTTAACAGTTCCCTAATGATTGGTGGTCTGTCATACTCTGGCAGTAATCTTGAATTCAAATTTCGCGCGTCTAAACATAGTCTCAGACTTCCATCTTGCTTAGACACTACTGCTAATGGATTGACATAAGATGTAGTGTACTTTTCAATCACACTGTTGCTTTCCATCTCCTTGATAATCACTTTTACTCTTTCTCGATGCTTTTCTGCTACTGGATACAATTTAGCATGAAAAGGTGCATCATCATTTACACGAATATGATATTCAAAATCCTTAATTTCACCAGGTTTAATGTCAAAAATATCTTGATACTCTTCCAAAATCTTCCCTAACTCTGGGGACTCCTTCTCAGTGTAGACTTCTCTTCCTTCAACTTCATGAAAAATCAGAGACCATTGAGCATCTCCCTCGATGTCTTCCTCTTCTTTTCCCTCGAAGTTAATCTCTTCGGTATTCTTGAATCTAATCGTCTCTGTCTTCATATCTATCACTGCTTGATATTTCTGAATGAAATCTGCTCCCAATATCATGTCAAAAGCCATGTCCTTCATTACAACAAATACATGTCGAAAATCATGTCCTCCAATCTTAATACATAAGTATAATTGTGTTTTGCACAGAGATATTTTATTGGGTATTATTCCTTGGATCTTAATTCCTGATACTGGAATTTCCTCTAAATTCTCTTTGAGCTTCCACAGAATATAAAGCTTCTCACTAACCAGACAAAGCATAGCCCCAGTATCGATCAAAGTATCGACAGGCATACCAAATACTTCGCATGATATGATTGGCATTCTAATTCTGGTACCCATTTCTTTTCGTTCGTCATTCTGTTGAATTAAGTCATCATCCTCTGCTTGCCATTTAATAATTCTGGAAGTGAAAGTATTCAAAATTCTATCTTCTACTGTGAATTCGAAGTTTTTTTTCATTACCATTCCCCCGGGATTGTTGTGTTCCCGATGGACCTGGTTCATTGGGCCTCTGCTCCACAAATTGCAAGTTATCTTGGTGTCTTGCTTCCAAATTTTTCCTCGTCTCCTTGTTAAACTCTTCATTGGACTGACGAGTATCTACATTCCCTCTGTTATTATAGTTGTTTCTACCATAGGATCTTCTTTCCTGGTACCTTCCTTGACTATCACGTGGTCTTCTCCATCGAGTATTGTATCGATTACCACCATCCGGTCTTGCATATGGCTTGTAACTGTATCTGTTACTGTACTGGTTCCATCCTCTCTTATTGGAATCTTCCCTCGGCGTTTTCTCTTCTCGCCCTTCTCGAATCTCTCGAGGTGTCTGAGAATAACTGTCAGCCATAACAGCATACACAGCGTTGTTATTCTTTGCTCCCTTCTGATGGAAGAATTGAGCGTTTGTATGATCCAGCTTCTGTAATACTTCATCAAATTGTTCCATATTATAGATATCAGCAGCGATCAAAGTCCTCTGGACGTCTGCTGGAAATTGACGTATCAATGCAGTAATCAACTCGTTATCTGGCATTGGCGGATCTAAATGTTGAAGTTTAGACAGCTGTCCAGAAAAGTACGTAGAGTATCGAGTAGGTTGTGACGTCGAGAATCTCTTCGAATATAACTCTGCTCTGACTTGCTGTTGGGTTTCCGGGGACCAAAACTTCTTCAATAGCCCACGAGAAAACTCCTCAAAAGTGGTTAGAGTGGATCTAAATGCTCTAAACCAAAGAAGTGCAGGACCTTCCAAGAACTTCCCTATCACTCGGATCTGTCTTTCTTTAGGGATCTTAGAATCTTTCAGGTAATCACCTGCTTCTCTCAAAAATTCCACGGGTGTTACAGAATCTCGCCCTGAAAATTTAGAAGGCTTATCTTCTATATTCTTAAATACAGTTATGGGGTTGGATTGAAATACTGTCCTGACCTCATCCTGTCTATCAGTCTCTCTAGCTGCTCCTAGATTTATCTGTATCTGTTCCTTTCCCCTTACATTTGGCATTTTCAACAGATGATCAGACTGTTTCTCATCCTTGATTTGACTTTTCATAGCCTCAAGTTCCTTCTGGTTTTCTTCTGCCATCTTCTTGATTGCTTCAGTTTCTTTACAATTGTCTTTAACATCAATGGATATCTGGTTCATAACAGCCTCATGACTTTTCAATGACCCTGTCATATCTGATATGTCCTTCTGAGTTGCTTGGATATCTTTGGCAATTACTTCAATGTGGGATGACAAAGATTCCCTAATCTCCTTGATTCCCTCTTGATTCTCCAGCTTGAGTGTGTCTTTAATTTCATTGACAACTGTGGTTTTGATTTCAGTTTGCAATTCAATAATCACTCCTTCTCTTATTTCTCCCATGACAAGTTCCTTGAATTGTTCCGTTAAACGTTGAACAACTAGAATTCCCATCTCGTTACTCTCCTTCTTCACTCTGACTTCCAGGTTGACCATGTCTTCACCAACTTTCCTAAGACCATGTTCTATCCTATCAGCTAAGCTTTGGGATCGAAGATCGGCATCGCGAAATTTATCGTCCATTAAACTTGCGTTAGTAGCTAATGAAGTTTCGAGCTCATGTGTTTTATCGCATAATTTATTCATTTTACTTTCAAGTGTCATTTTCAAAATTTCAGAATTCTCTTTAAATTTACTTTCCATTGAATTAAATTTACTGTTTAAATTTTCTTTCAAATTACCTTTTAACCTGCTTTCTAAAGAATCAGAATTTTCTTTAAGTTTATTTTCTAAGGACTCAGAATTTTAAGTTTTTCATCTAAACTTTCCTTCAAGTTATCTTTTAACCTGCTTTCTAAAGAATCAGAATTTTCTTTAAGTTTATTTTCTAAAGAATCAGAATTTTCTTTAAGTTTATCATCTAAACTTTCTTTCAAATTATCAGAATTTTCTTTAAGTTTATCGTTTAAACTTTCTTTAAGTTTATCAGAATTTTCTTTAAGTTTCCTTTCCAAAGCCTCAGTATTCTCTTTCATAATGGCTGCTACACGCAGTCCAGCCTCTTTTGAACTCTCCTCCAAACTCCTCATCATCCTCATCATTTCTTCCATAATTTCAATTATTATTCAAAACTTAGGGGTATACAACAGTGGCAAACACAAGCTTATAACTAGAACAAGAAATATGAATAGCTAATTGGAACACTATAATAAAATGAGATTTGTCCTAATGTCGACGTGATGGAAAAACAAAAGTCTCTACTTTTACGAATTACATTTACCATAATATCACAAGAAAAATATGCAAGTTCTCAAATATCCTCCACCTGGATTCTAATAATGTGTATATCCAGTCATCGAACGTTTAC
Organism: Meconema thalassinum; assembly: GCA_946902985.2. Taxonomy (NCBI): domain Eukaryota; kingdom Metazoa; phylum Arthropoda; class Insecta; order Orthoptera; family Tettigoniidae; genus Meconema; species Meconema thalassinum. The sequence goes on along the minus strand of OX336398.1, from coordinate 66,791,399 downwards.
TACTGAATTTACTTAACGCCCTAATGGTTAAGCCATTATCAAAAATAATCAAACCCATTCTAATTATTAACCAAGTTAAAATTTTAATTTTCCCCACTAATTGGGTTTCCTACTAATTTATTCATCCAAACCAGACATCTCTCAACTCCCAAAATATTTCTATAAAAATTATCACAATTTAAATCGGCATGCGATTGACCATGTCTAAATCGGGACCCACGTTCGAAGCCATTTCTCTCTCTATCTTATTTTATGTGCCCGTTTAGACCGAAGTCCGCACGACCACATATGCATTTTACCAATAATCAGTCAGCACGAGAGTCAAAATATCCCGGAGCGCCAGATGGGTTAAAGCAAATATAATATCCAAGAATTATTTAGAAAAATTATAAAAATTAATATTATTATTATTAGTGGATTATTATTATTATTATTATTTATATCATTTTAAATATGTTTAATTATCATCTCATTATGTGAGAATCCACATGTTCGAACCTTCGAATATGGAAAAAATATCCATTCCTCAACAAAAATAAATTTAACTTTTACAGTTACATCGGGGTTTTCCGTGGTTTCCTTAAAATATGAAAAATTCAAATAAATCTTCGAAATGCTCGGTCATCGATCCTAAACTGTTCTGAGTGCTGAAAATGCTCAGAATAACTCTAATAAGTCTTGCGTAAATCATTGCAAGCTTTAAATACGACGAAAAAATATGTGTTGGTCATCTGCAGAAAAATAGTTTGTTCCAATTAGCTAGGCATAATATAATTCAAATGTGGCTTACATTTCTTGATGGTCTTGAAGCGTAGTAAACCTGGTCTGTACCAGATTTATCCCTAGACATGCCCTATCGGACAAGCACGTATAATCCTTGTATCGGCCGCCATTGTAGACACACAAATCGTCTAGTCAGACATAGTGGTAGTATCTTTCGACGTTTGAATAAACTGTTGTTCCATTTTAATATGGGCTTCTATCAAAGCCATAACAGTTTGTTGAAATAGGGTCAGATCTAAGTGATCTCTTCTTAGATATGTCAGTTGTAACATAACTCACTGTAATCTCATCAGTACAAGAAAAACATTGACAGTCTAAGCAATTAACGGCTGTTCTGAAGATCGTTCCCTGGGCATGGTTTATTAATATCACCATCTGCCATGCGCTAAGCAACCTGCAGTTTCCCTTGCGTAGACTATTGAACGCCACCGTTATAGACTAGTCTTCAGTGTACTGACAGATCGAAGTGGTTAACTAGTTACAAAAATGAAAACTGACTTGAAAATGGATTTAAACATCCAAGTATTAAGTTACTACTGGACTGTGACAAAATACTATTTTCTAGACAAAGTCTAGCATATGTCCTTTTAGAAATATAAATATTTCCACCAATGTCTGTAGAAATCAATCACCTCAGTGATTCTCCTCACCAGAAACTTACTAAGTTCCAACTCGTTTGCGCAGCACTTCTCGTGACTATCACGACTTGAAAAGAACTTCTGCGTAGATACGGCAACCATGTGCCTTGGCTCAGCGTAGACGCAACTTGCTTGCCAAGTGCTTGTGTTAGAATGAGCTAACCATGCCTCCTCCAGCTGGCTTTTATTCAAAACGGCCAGGGTCACGCGTCATCGCCTGATATCTAGAAATCCTCATATCTCTTGAATCCCTGGTCCGATTTACTTGATACTAATTGCATTCTCTTTCATTTGGCCGTGCCAGTAATCTGATCCCAGTCTCAAGTCTCTGCTCCATAGTTAACTATTTAATCAATAAATAGCCTCCACCTCTGCTATTACTCGCTACGTCACTTGACATCCAACTATCGGTAAAATTCTTCTAAATGCTTCTCGAAGCAATGTAGCGCGATATTCAAATATCTGAACTTTCAAAAGCGGCTACAGCCTTTCCCTTGATATCTAGGTGTCTGAAACTTGGAATACCCATTCCTAGAGTTGGGCACACTACCACCACTGAGGGCAGTGTCCTGGAGCTTGAGACACTAAGTTGGGGATACAACTGGGGTGTGTGACCAGCACTACGCCCAGGCGCCCTCACCTGCAAAGCGAACAGGAGGCCTGATGAAGGGATGGGAAGAGTGGGACGGTTAAGCAAGGAAGTGAGAAGGAGGTAGGTTCCATCCCGGCATTTGCCCGAAGACGAAGTGGGAAACCACGGAAAACCACTTCGAGGAAGGCTGAGGTGGGAATCGAACCCCCTCTACTCATTTGGACCAACCGAGGCTGAGTAGACCCCGTTCCAGTCCTCATACCACTTTTCAAATTTCATGGCAGAGCCGGGAATCGAACCCAGGACCTCCGGGGCGGCAGCTAACCATGCTGACCGCTACGCTACGGAGGCGACATGTTTATAATGAAAATAATTAATTGGGTGGCAAGTAGAACTATCCCTGTGAAGACAGCTACGAGACTTATCAATGAGAACTTTGGCATAGTTCAGCAGTGGTCTCATGATTGGAAGATTTTTGCTCCACAAGAGTGCCGAGACATGCCGTCGCTTCTAAAGTACCTGACTTTGATCTTCCTCGTAAGATATGGTCGAAATTAAACCGAATCAGGACCAATTCTGGTGTTTGTGCGGACTCTTTTTTTAAGTGGAACAGGTCACCCTCTCTAAAGTTTGACTGTGGAAACGATAGACAAACGGTGAAGCACATCCTCTAAGAGTCTATGGTGGTAACATAATGGATTTTATGTTCGACCCTGACTATTATATGTGAGAAAACTGTATCATAATTATGGTCATTATAACACTATATTTCATTATGAAATAGTTTCTGCCACCAATCAGAGCTCAAGAAACAGTTGTTTGACCAATTAGGCGAGGATAGCAACACATCTGCGCTGAGTTCCAAGGCCTTCTAATATAAATTTCACTGCCTGGCCTAGTGTCATAGTAGGGTAATCGAGGAGGCCATGGTCGAATCCAAGGCATTCTCTGCGTCTCATGCGCTCTGTTCAGTAAATAAAACTGGCGAAATCTCGACAGATATTTATGAATATTTATGTTCGAACATAAAATAGTTATAATAATTATCGTCGAACATAAACAGTCGTATGCAACTCGCCTATAATGGTAATTAAGACACTCGTATGGAAATTATAAAACTCGCATACGCTCGTTTTCTAAACATACTCGTGTCTTAATTATTGCCATTATACGCTCGTTGCATAATGTACTATTACCTGCATCAGTGGACTATATTTTGAAATTAGATGTTAAATTATGAGACTATATGTTCTCATTTTTTCCCTCTCTTTTCAATTAATCATTAAGCTGTAATATGATGTAAGTGCGAACCATACAGTGCTTATTTTCTATAAAAAAAATAAGGGGTACGCTCAGTTTTAGTCAAACACCACCACGACATTTTTGGGCAATTTGAGTCTGGTTATTACTTTTCGGGCTGACATGTTAAATGAGAGTTCGCATTGGGTCAATTTATTTGTGGTCAACATGTCAAGGTGGCAACTTCAATCAGTAAACATTTCAAACCATTTTACCACCAACCATTCGTACTTGCTGCAAAATTCCTGCTTTTTTTCCAAATCTCAGCATTCGGGAATGTCTTCCGTCCCACTGTTACACGCGGTTGAAAGCTCTCTCTTATGATCTTCCTCTGCATTACCACACGGCACTGTTGGCGTTTCTCCGTCATTGTTTATGTTCGAATAATTAACTTTCAGCTTTTTCGATGCCTGGGTTAAATAGTTCTTTATTTTCTTCATCCTACAAAACTAATCACACGCACCAAATAGCAACCTACCCCCGCCTCCAAACACTAGCCTGCGTGATTATAGAGTGCCGAGTTTCCGACCAAAAGAAACTGCTTCGATAGATCGATTTAAATCGAGGAGTACTCGAAATCTCCTCCAGCTGTTGTGAACAGCGCGTTGACGCCAGCTGATCGATGAACTTTCAAGTCGGAAGTTATATTTGCAGGAATAGATACATATATACTGAACCCTTGCAAAGAAGCATATGAGACTTAGTTTCGTGAGGTGTAACAGTCCATTTCGTTAAGTTGTTGTTAAGCGCTTCTTATAACATGCAGGGTACCATATAACAAAATAACATGCAGGAAAAAGTGAATGCCAGGGTTAAAACAAATGAATTTAATAACAGATCAACTATTTACAATAAAACAAAACAAACAAGGTCTCCCAAATGACTCCCACTTGAATTAATAAAACGCCAAATCAGGCCTGATCTCAGGAGAGATCATAAACATCTGGACCAAATGTCCCAAATTACTACAATGACAATGTGCGTGTGCGGCCGTTCTACATGCGTTACGATGTGTGCAAATTAATGCGAGATTCGTTACCATCCAGTAAACCTTCAGGGGACGAATCTGCATTGTCTAGAGCTAGACAGACACGGGGAACCAATTAAACACTAATTAAATTATTCCGACACTTCCTACACTAAATAAAACAACAAATAATTTTCGCACAAAATTGGAATCAAAGAACTGCCGTAGCAAACAACATTAACGCCTAAAAACTAGGACTTTTCAAAATCAACACCAGTAAATTAACACGTGACCAAACAAGAAAAATACACATATGGCCGCTTGCCATTTTTACAAGGAAAATACAAAAGTACACCAAATGGTGTCACAACAGGCAAATCTAACATGAAATGAGTCATAGAAATCACTAGGCTCAAAGCCAACATTTACATCATAAAAACAATATTTCATTCATACGATATGCGGTAATTCGTAACGGACATGGCGAACTCCCAATTAATTATGGTCCAATGACCATCAAAGAACAGGTTTGCTACTGATAGCTTACGGGGTCAGTCGGTCAGCTGGACTGCCTAAAAGATGAATCACCCAGACATAGACGGGCGCTAAGTGGAATCTGCACATCTGTCAATCCACGTGTCAATAACCTCGACCTGCCATGGCACCAGTTCGAGTCTCGAAGAAGCGTGCTCCCAAAAGCACATAATATACGTGTGTGTGTCAGAATAAAATCTCAGCATTTCCCAAGGAAATCCAAGAATCAGCACTGGACAAGGTACAGTAGCCTCTGAGAATGCTCTGCCTTTCCAAAAAAAAAAATCAACCACAATATTTGAGGGCGGTAGCACATTCTACCCCTCATCACGAAGAATCAATACACACACCTGACACAAGAACACACACAGAATCACACGTATGGGTTTGACAGAAACCTGAAATAAAAGACATAAAATATTTTCCACCAACTTTCACTCCCAACCTAGTCCGTGACTATAGAACCTGAAAAGGACTCCAAAAAAATATAGAACTAAGGTGTTCTACAGTGACATCTTAATTTGTTGCGCTCGGCAACCCTAGTATGAATAAAAACCTGTTCGTAAAACATCTTACAACATTTACCCTCCCCCCCCCCCTTTTTTCCTACAAAAAAATGAACTTGAATAAAGCACCACTTATCGACCGTGACGATTTTCGCATTCGCATGGATAAAATCAAATAAACACGCCGTGTATACTAAATGAGACTCATTAGACAAAAATATAATCAAACAAACACTTTGGCCACGTGGCAACGTACATTTAAATCTAACAGTGTCGGCACACAAAAAAATCTAAATACAAGAAAAAAATGAATGAATGAAATATTTACAACGTTCCCGCGTCTGATCAAACTACATATTGAATAAATCAATGGTTTGTACATCACCGGGCAGCTTGTAGAACTTAACCTCCATCCCACAGCATTTCCCGACGGGAAATTTACTCGTTCATCGTCGACGTATTGGTAGAGGCGATGTACTTCATTCCATCACACAACCTTTCACCAGACATCTTGACGTTGCTTCTTGGAAAGAAATGTTCAAAGTTATTAGTTTGCCTAGCTAGAATCGCTATGAGCTACTGGCTTTCACTCACAATAAATGTCCTAGGCGATTACTTAACGTAGAACTGGCCCTATCTCAGCATTTTCTTAATCACACGCACATAGACATCACTCAAAATATAACACAAAAATTTACATAAAATTACACTCATCAATCACCACGCAACTGGCTTTAAACAAGTCTCAAATATGTCTATCACGTAGCGCTTATCTCGACTAGAGATCTCCCACCGCTAAGCGTGAACTCTGCTCCCTTGAGCACAAACTAAAATGTTTGTCAAACAGACGTGAAGTACGCTCACTAGAGCCTGATTAATTGTGACGCAAACTGGCGTGAACGTTGCTCACCACAGCTCAATAAAGTTGTGTCCTAAACAGCTCATCACCGATCAATTTATTAGAAACTGACAGAATGGGGTAGGGTGGGGGCAATTTGTGAAAATAATCTGTAGTTATCACCTCACAGACTTGGTACTAGTATCAATCTTCTTCTTTTCATCCAAACGTCTCAATGGACTTATGCGGAATTTATCGCATCGGCGGTTCTTCTGATACGCGTTTTAGCACCTTTTTTTTCTAAGGTACGCGATCCACCGCGTGGCTTTGGCGTCCTCTCTCCTGATTTGCTGATTCAATCGTGGATCGGTTGGAACTTCACTTCTGACACTCCCATAATGACGCCGATTGAGGTGCGCGTTCGTACCGAATTTGTCCTTATACTCGGCTTTGCCGGTCATCTTCAGGAATAACTACCAAGCTGCTTCTGTTTTAATCGTTGCGACACACTACCTGACTCCCCTTTGTCAACTTCCAACATGTTCTGCCTGGGCATCAGTAATAATAATAATAAAAATCATGAAGACTTATTGATCGGCAAATCAATAAGGGTTCATTTATCCTCAGCAAGGTTTTGAAATTCGAAGCAAGTGATTGATTTGGATTTTAAAAACAATATCCACAGTAGTATAGATAACATCTCTTAAGTACCCCACTCGTCTGCCTGAGTGTGCATTCCACTGTCCCAATTAGTGTGCGCGCTCCTCGCTGCAATGTCATTCACACGTCTCGCTAGACCTTCCCCCTCTCACTCACACAATTACAACTTCTGCCGGACCAGCCGTCTTGTTTACAAACAAAGCTCGCTCTCCCAAGTACCACGTAGCCACGTACATTTGAGTGTGGGTTCTCAAATTAAATTTTTGCAATATGATTCTGCATTCATTGTCCTGATTACTCATCAAATGGTTCCCTTCTGTAATACGGCTTGAGATTAGCACTATTGAACACAGATTTAGCGCCAGTGCTAAATTCTTCAAGTCTGTAAGCATTATTACCCAAATTTTTGATAATACGGAACGGGCCGATACATTTTGGACAGAACTTGGCAAATACTTTGTTCTTAGGATCCGATATCGGTGGTCTCCGAACAAGCACTAGTTCCTGTTCCTGTAGTTCACGATGAAATTTCTTCCCTCTGTATCTCCTCAATCTTTGGTCCGCTTGGCTCCTCATGTGTTCTCTGGTTCTCTGAATACGCAGCTCATGTGCTAATAACGGGTCCCTTGGGCATGGAATAATCTTATCCCAAGATCTTTCAGGCATCATGTTGTGGTGTACAACTAGTGGTACTTGACCTGTCGACTCGTGCTTCGTAGTGTTCATGCACATCTCAATATCTCCTACTCTGTCGACCCACTTATTATGATCATTTGGAATCATGACGCGGTAATACTTGGCAACACAGCGAATCGTTCTCTCACTCGGATTTCCACAAGGGTGGCGAATGCTAGACAGAACATGCTTTATTCCTAAGCTCTCTAGACCTTGTCTAAAAACATTGCTTGTAAAATATGTCCCATGGTCCGATAGGATGAATTCCGGCTTCCCAAGCGTCGGAATGACTTTGTTCTGGATTCTGCTGAGGACTTGCTTTGATGTCGTCTTCTGGATTAGACATAATACCACCATCTTGGAAAATACATCGACACATACAAGAAGGTGTCGGCATCCACTTTTTCCCTTAACTAGAGGACCAAAACAATAAATAGCGACCAGCTCGCACGGTTTCTGTGGTAATAAAGGTTTTGGAAGCTGTTTCAGTATGAAATTATTGGGCTTAGTACGCTGACACGCGTCACAAGTTCTAATTACTTCAACAATGGTGTATCGCATCTTTGGCCAAGTAAAAGTTTCCCCTATTGTTGCTTCCGTTTTGTCAGTGCTGATATGTGCTAAGCTTTCATGGACATGCCACGTCAGTCCTCTCTGTAACGATGCTGGAACTAGAATTCGAAGTTTGGTGTGATCATCATCCACAAACTTGTGAAGAAGATTGTTGAGGTAGTGGAATTTTGCTTCCTTTGCGCGGGCTTCTCGATATTCAGGTGAATCTGGCTGTAGTTCCTTCTTGTAAAATTTGATCATCATCATCATCATCATCCATGGGTCCTTTTCTTGTTCCTTCTGAATTTGTTTCAACTTGTCCAAAAATTCACGAGCCTTAGGTGTTAATGCTATGTGTTGTACATCTACTGCTGTCTCGTTCTCATCTTCAGGGTTCCTGCTTAAAGCATCTGGTATGATGTTCATCATTCCAGGGCACTGTTCTATGGTAATATCGAACTGCTGTATATAAATGGACCAACGCGTAACTCTTTCGCTTACCATCGTTGTTTTGAATAAGAAGGTCAGTGCATGGTGGTCAGTTCTGACAACAATGGAGTACCCGAAGATCATCTTGCGCCATTGTTGAAGTGAGTACAAAATCGCTAACAATTCAAGTTCGGTAACAGCGTAGTTCCTCTTGTGCTTCCTAAGTTTACGACTAGTAAATGCCAAATATGATCGATTCATGGGTTCATCAGCGTCCTCTTGGTAAAGCATGGCGCCGATTCCAATCAATGAAGCGTCTGTCTGAATTACAAATTTCTTCGCGAAGTCTGGGTACCCTAACTTCACACAATTCTCCAGTAGGTCTTTCGTGCCTCTAAAGGACCTGTCGCACTCCTCATTCCATGACCATCGATTTGATTTCTTTAGCATCTCTTGCATCGGTGCTACTGTTTCCGTGTACCCAGGACAATTCTCCTTAAAGAAACCTGTCACTCCCAAAAATGCTCTAACATGTTTCACTTTAGTTGGTGTAGGGAATTTCTTAATTGCGTCTATTTTCGCCGGATTTGGTCTCACGCCTTCAACATCAATTAAGTGACCCAAATATAGAATCTCTCTCTGGCAAAAGTGCGATTTCTTCAAATTAATTTTGAAATTCATGGTTCTCAAATTATCCAAAAGTTTGTTTAGATTTTCCAAATGTTCCTCCATTGTTTCCGATGCTATGAGTATGTCATCAACATATCTCGTAGTGAAGCTCTTGACCTCCTCAGTTAGACACAGTTTAGAGGCACGAAAGACCTACTGGAGAATTGTGTGAAGTTAGGGTACCCAGACTTCGCGAAGAAATTTGTAATTCACACAGACGCTTCATTGATTGGAATCGGCGCCATGCTTTACCAAGAGGACGCTGATGAACCCAAGAATCGATCATATTTGGCATTTACTAGTCGTAAACTTAGGAAGCACAAGAGGAACTACGCTGTTACCGAACTTGAATTGTTAGCGATTTTGTACTCACTTCAACAATGGCGCAAGATGATCTTCGGGTACTCCATTGTTGTCGGAACTGACCACCATGCACTGACCTTCTTATTCAAAACAACGATGGTAAGCGAAAGAGTTACGCGTTGGTCCATTTATATACAGCAGTTCGATATTACCATAGAACAGTGCCCTGGAATGATGAACATCATACCAGATGCTTTAAGCAGGAACCCTGAAGATGAGAACGAGACAGCAGTAGATGTACAACACATAGTCTAGTGCTCTTATCAATGCACATCCTGCTGTTTTTACACCGAAGGGCATGCGAGACCAGATATAGCTTTGGTTATCAAATAAAAACCCCGTCAATAACTGGGATTTTTCCTCAAGTTCCAGATGGTGGAAACTATTCGTTAAATCGACGCTAGAATATATCTTCTTTCCACAGAAGCCCTTCAATACATCCTTGATCCTTGGTGCTTGGTCGTGCTCGACTAAGAGTTTGCTATTTAAAACCCGCGCGTCTAGGCATAATCTGATTGATCCATTTGGCTTGGCCACAGCCAATATTGCATTTAGATATGGGGTTGCTGCTTTTCTAATCATTCCAGAATCTAATAGGTTAGTAATAATGTCCTTGACCTGAGCAAAATGTTTCTCTGGGATCGGGTACAATTTACTCTTAAATGGGGTCCAACCGGTAATTTGCATGGCATACTGAAAATGTAATACTTGTCCAGGGATCGTGTCGAAAACTCCCTTATGATGTCTCAAAATCTCTTCTAATTTGGTTCTGTAAGGTTCCCCTACTATCGCCTCCATAAGTCGCTCCTGAAGTAAAATTTCAAATTTTGACCCGCTAATTTCCTCCTCCGCCAAATGTATCCAAAGTTCCTGCGAAATATCTTGACCGTCAATTTCAACAACTGCTGTCTGGCTTACTCGTCCCTCCGTCGAATTCTTATCTTCGATCGCCTCATTAGTGCATTCTTCAATGTGCCAAGTATTCGCCCCTCTCTCTAGTGGACTCTCTTCCATGTTCAGACCAACATGACTCAACCCCTCAACTTGTTTAAAACTCACAGTGTTATTATGTAGGTCAATTATAGCGTGAAAATCAAAAATGAAGTTGGCTCCCAGAATGACATTATAATTCATCTTTGGTATCACGATGAAAGTTTGTGAAAATGAGTGGTTTAATATCTCCAGATCTAAATATGCTTGGTGCTTGCAAACTATGGTCTTGTCAGGAATGACCCCTCGGACTTTCGTTAATGGTACAGGCATAATTGGAATGGTTTGTTTATTTCCAATTTCTTTCAACAATGCTTCCGTGACTAAGCTCACCTGGCTACACGTATCGATCAGGTACCTCACTCTAAGACCTCCAACATGAGCATAAATAATTGGTAATTGTCTGATCATTCTCTCGGCCCTTCACCACTTCCTCCAGGCAATCGTCCGGGAATGCTACCCACTCTTCAATATTCGCAACAATCAACTCCTCCCGTTTTCTGGTGCCCTCCGTTCTCAGGCTATCTGGTTTTGATTTAATCGTGTTTTTTTTTAATCCTGCGACCCATTCGTTGAGTTTCACCGGTTGTCATCGTGTCTCTCCTGCTGACGTAATAAACTTTCCGCCCCCCGCTTCCTGGTGATTATCTGGACTTTGTCTATTTGCCATCGCACGCCCCCACTTCTCTTTCTCGGTTTCTTCTACATTTAATTCGTCCAAATTTTTTTGTGACTCAGCGTACCGCTCGTTCCAGTCATTACGATAATCTCCCTGGTTATCTTGCCGATAATTCCTCTGATTATTCCATCTGCCGTCCCCGTTCCTTTGGTATGGTCTACCCTGCCTTTGGATTCCCCGCCAGTTAGTATATTCTCGCTGGTACGTCCTCTGATTGTGATTGTTGTTCTGATTATTATTATAATTAACACGGCGATTCTGGAAGTTCCTATTGTTATTATTATATTGGTTTCGACCGTCGAACTCCTGCCGTCTGGGCGTAAATTGTGTGCTGGTGGACTGTGTCTTTGTCTGATTATTCTGATTGTGACCATTTTGATGCCCTTGAACTACTTCTGCCGTGTTCACGCACTCCATATTCCGTCTCCCAGTCTGCGGACTGACCATACTCGTCTCATCCAAGTGGCGGAGTATCTCCTCGGCCTGAACTGCGGTTTTGATATTTCCTGCCACTAAAAATTGCTGAATGTTCATCGGAAGCAGCTTGCCGTTGGTTAAAACCATGTTTTCGTCTGAAGGGGGCTCATCAAAATCCCGGAATTTAACTAGCTTTTGGCTAAAGAACTCAGAAAACCTTGTAGGGTGTGTGCTATGATATTTCCTGGTATATAGATCCATCCTTAACCCCTGCTGCAGTGAAGGACTCCAGAACTTCCTCAGAAATGCCTCTTTAAACTGGGCCATGTCATTAAACGTATACTTGAAGCTTTGAAACCAGATTAAACTTGGGCCCTCTAAAAATTTCTCCACCAGTCGCAGCTGTTTTGCGGGACTGACGTGTTGGTCATTAAAGTAATCTTCCAGCTGGCGCAAAAATGCTTTTGGAGTAGATCCTGAATTCTCCCTGAATTTGTCGGGTTTAAAGTCGTTTCCCCTAATTACTTGTATGACTTGGGCAGGTGCCAAACCAGGTTGTGGAGTTGATGTCTCCCCTCTGTAATTTTGGAATGTGTCGCACGTTATCTTTGGACTCTGACCTCGGCCCGTATCCTCAGCTAGCTTCGAGCCCTCCGAACTCCCAATACTTCCATGTTTCCCTACTGCGTTTTCTGAAGAGAATAAAGTGGCATTCTCTAAAGATCTTATCTCGTTCTTAACGATGAGGTCTGCGTGTTCTTGGAACTTGGACTTGATACTTTCCTCCAGAGCCTGCATTCCAGAGTTATTCTCGCCTAGCCGCTTTAATATATTCAGCCTATCTCCTTTAGTCTCATTCACCTGCTGTTCCCAATCTTTCCGGATCCTACTCTTCAAATTATTATTTTTTTCTTCGTTGCTTCCCTGATTCTTCTCAAGCTGCTCCCCTATTTCTTGTATCTGCTGCTGAGTTTTAATTAATTGTTCTCCCGTTTCTTTCTGATTCTTATTTAACTGTTCTCCTATTTATTCCTGATTTTTAATTAACTGTTCTTCAATTTCGTCTCGTATTTGCTCCTGATTTTTAGTTAACCGGTCTTCCAGGTTTTCGCGCAAGTTCATCCGTTCTTTCTCCGTCTTTATCTCCAGCTTGTCAAGTTCTTTTATCAATTCTAACACATTGTTGTCGACTGAATTAATCTGCTCCTGTATGTTTACATTTTTCGCCTCTATCCTGTTGAATTGCCCCTGTAATTTATCCTGCGTGATTTTGATTCCTGCCGTGTTGTTCACGCATGCTGTCTCGATTTGTTTCAATTTGGCGGCTACCATTCCACCTAACTGTACTAGTTTATCGTCGAATTTAGATTCTAGCTTCTTAATTTCTCCTAATTGCCTCAAATTATTTTCTGCCACCTCTCCTGCCAGTTTCTCTAATTCTACTTTAGTACTCTGATTTATTTCAAGTGTGATCTTCTCTAACTGAACTCTTTGTAAGGTTGCCTGCTCCGATAACTTGTGCTTTAGTTCAACTAACTGTTTATTATTATTATCACTCTGTTCACGCAACTCGTATAATTGTTTATCATTCTGTTCATTCTGTTCACGTAATTGAGTAGTTATGTTACTTAATTGTTTATCATTATGTTCACGCAACTCGTGTAATTGTTTGTCACTATGTTCACGCAACTCGTGTAATTGTTTATCACTATCCAATTTCTGGATCTGCAATTGTACCGTAATGTTACTGTGCACGTCCTGTAATTGTTTATCACTCTGTTCACTCTGAATTTTTAACTGTTCTTCCATCTTTGCAGACAATTGCACAGTCAACTGCGCGGACATCTGCTCCATCAACGCTTTAATCTCCTCGATGCTAGCCATCGCAAAACACACAAATATATTCTGAGAAAACAGGGTCATGCAATGGGATTTCAGTCGTACACACACACATGTCTTGATATTTAAATTACATTGATTCTAATTTAAATACATTTTCAGTCATCAAAATCTTACTGAATAATGACTTATTTCCAAACAACAAAATAACTCCCTTGTGATCTGCTTTTAAATTCCTAACTAACAGAATTTACGAACAACACTTTAATTAACCGAAGTTAATTAAATGTAAAGTAAGGCAACACCTTCCTGCTTTTGACTGAGTTCACTAAATATGCAAATTGTCTAATTTTAAGCCGGGCGCCAGAACAAGTTAACAACAAATACAATATCAACTTCCAACCTTGTTCAATATTTCTAACTTTAAGAATTCAGTGATTTTACTAATACACATGGCGGTACAACTTCGCCCCAATTTACTGAATTTACTCTTATCATGCTGACCTGGCATCATTTCTCAACGAAATAAGTATGAGATCAACAAAGCAAAAACAACAACAATCCCCACTTGGGCAGCCATTTTTGATATATGAACCCTTGCAAAGAAGCATATGAGACTCAGTATCGGGGGGTGTAACAGTCCATTTCGTTAAGTTGTTGTTAAGCGCTTCTTATAACATGCAGGGTACCATATAACAAAATAACATGCAGGAAAACGTGAATGCCAGGGTTAAAACAAATGAATTTAATAACAGATAAACTATTTACAATAAAACAAAACAAACAAGGTCTCCCAAATGACTCCCACTTGAATTAATAAAACGCCAAATCAGGCCTGATCTCAGGAGAGATTGTAAGCATCTGGACCAAATGTCCCAAATTACTACAATGACAATGTGCGTGTGCGGCCGTTCTACATGCGTTACGATGTGTACAAATTAATGCGAGATTCGTTACCATCCAGTAAACCTTCAGGGGACGAATCTGCATTGTCTAGAGCTAGACAGACACGGGGAACCAACTAAACACTAATTAAATAAATCCGACACTTCCTACACTAAATAAAACAACAAATAATTTCCGCATGAAATTGGAATCAAAGAACTGCCGTAGCAAACAACATTAACGCCTAAAAACTAGGACTTTTCAAAATAAACACCAGTAAATTAACACGTGACCAAACAAGAAAAATACACTTATGGCCGCTTGCCATTTTTACAAGGAAAATACAAAAGTACACCCAATGCTGTCACAACAGACAAATCTAACATGAAATGAGTCATAGAAATCACTAGGCTCAAAGCCAACATTTACATCATAAAAACAATATTTCATTCATACGATATGCGGTAATTCGTAACAGACATGGCGAACTCCCAATTAATTATGGTCCAATGACCAACAAAGAACAGGTTTGCTACTGATAGCTTACAGGGTCAGTCGGTCAGCTGGACTGCCTAAAAGATGAATCACCAGACATAGACAGGCGCTAAGTGGAATCTGCACATCTGTCAACCCACGTGTCAATAACCTCGACCTGCCATGGCACCGGTTCCAGTCTCGAAGAAGCGTGCTCCCAAAAGCACATAATATACGTGTGTGTGTCAGAATAAAATCTCAGCATTTCCCAAGGAAATTCAAGAATCAGCACTGGACAAGGTACAGTAGCCTCGGAGAGTGCTCTGCCTTTCCATTCTACCCCTCATCACGAAGAATCAATACACACACCTGACACAAGAACACACACAGAATCACACGTATGGGTTTGACAGAAACCTGAAATAAAAGACATAAAATATTTTCCACCAACTTGCGCTCCCAACCTAGTCCGTGACTATAGAACCTGAAAAGGACTCAAAAAGCTCAAAAAATATAGAACTAAGGTGTTCTACAGTGACATCTTAATTTGTTGCGCTCGGCAACCCTAGTATGAATAAAAACCTGTTCGTAAAACATCTTACAACATTTACCCCCCCCCCCCTTTTCCTACAAAAAATGAACTTGAATAAAGCACCACTTATCGACCGTGACGATTTTCGCATTCGCATGGATAAAATCAAATAAACACGCCGTGTATACTAAATGAGACTCATTAGACAAAAATATAATCAAACAAACACTTTGGCCACGTGGCAACGTACATTTAAATCTAACAGTGTCGGCACACAAAAAAAAATCTAAATACAAGAAAAAAAATGAATGAATGAAATATTTACAACGTTCCCGCGTCTAATCTAACTACATATTGAATAAATCAATGGTTTGTACATCACCGGGCAGCTTGTAGAACTTAACCTCCATCCCACAGCATTTCCCTACGGGAAATCTACTCGTTCATCGTCGACGTATTGGTAGAGGCGATGCACTTCATTCCATCACACGACCTTTCAGCAGACATCTTGGCGTTGCTTCTTGGAAAGAACTGTTCAAAGTTATTCATAATGTTGAATTTTGGGCTTATGCCGTGTTTATTATATTAAAATTCGACGCGTTTCGAAAGATACCATGCCTTTCTTCGTCAGGAATAATCTGGAATACGACAATGATTGCTAAGAGAAAGCAACAAAGAACATATAGAAGGTGCCCAAAGATGGACGCCGTTATAGCCCCATGTTAGGGACAACGGAAAGCAGCAGTGAATTACTTTCTCAGGGTTCTGATAATAGGTAGCCAGGATTCACTGAGATTGTAGCCGGTGTCGCGGTTGAAATTATCTGGGTGTTTACATATTTCAACCGCCTCCCTGATGATTCTGGGACGATATTGCTTTATACGGGCAAGAACATCCACTCCTTGGAACATGACATCATGGCCAGGTGTTAATGCATGATCGGCAACAGCTGATTTATCAGGTTGAATGAGCCTAATACATCTATTATGTTCCTTAATGCGAGTGCATATTGTTCTCAAAGTCTGCCCGATGTAAACCTTGCCACAAGTAAAGGGAACTCTGTAGATACCCGGTTGTTGCAATTTAGACAAACTGTCCTTAGTTGGTCGCAGGAGTTGCCTAATCTTAACAGAAGTTCCAAATACAGTCCATATGTTGTACCGACGTAGGATTTTAGCAATACGATCCGTCGTGTAAATATGTATGGTAGGTAAGCAGTTCCGCTTACATCTCTTTTCTCAACTGACGTCCTATTATTATTTGTTGGTTTCAGAACCGTAGAGATCAAAGCCTTGCTATAACCGTTGCTCTCAAAGGTGGTTCGCAAGGTATTAATTTCTTCTTGTAAAGAAGACACTTCACAAATCCTCCTAGCCCGGGTAGTTAGAGTTGTAAGGATACCATGTTTCTGGGCAGGGTGATGGTGAGAACTTGCGTGGAGATATCTATTGGTGTGTGTTGGCTTACGAAAAACGCTGTGTCCTAAAGATCCATCCTCTTTCTTGGTGACGAGAACATCTGAACACGGTATTTTGCCGTCAGATTCCTTTTCCATGGTGAAACTAATAGAAGGGTGCTGGAGATTATGGTGATCCAGGAAATGGCTAAGATTTTCCTCACCTTCGGTCCAAACAACGAGCGTGTCATCCACATAACGGCACCAGATCTTCGGTTTGAAAGGAGCCGACGACAAAGCTTTCTCTTCAAAGTTCTCCATGAAGAAATTAGCCACAACAGGAGAGAGAGAGGACTACCCATGGCCACACCATCAGTCTGCTCATAAAAATTCCCATTCCATAGAAAGGAGGAGGAGGTCATGCAGTGATAAAAAAAGCCTTGTGATGTCTTCAGGAAAAAAGCCATTAATGAGAGACATAACACCATCAATAGGTACTCTCGTAAACAGAGACACCACGTCGAGACTCACTAGGATATCACCCGGCTGAAGTGTTATAGCTTTCAACTTTTCCACGAAGTGTGTGGAATCCTTAATGTACGAAGGCGTGTTACCCAGAAGCGGCTGAAGTAGTCTACCTAAGTATTTGGAAAGGGCATATGTGGGAGAACCAATCGTACCAACAATAGGTCTAAGAGGAACATCTTCTTTATGTATTTTAGGAAGACCATAGAGTCTCGGAGGAATAGCATCCCCTGGAAGGAGAGTCTTCGCTGTATCCGCTGGAATAGATGATTGCCTGATCAATTTGACCGTGACATTTGAATAGCGAGTAGTAGGATCACGACTATTAATCCTATATACAGGATGGTCTTCCTAAAATACATAAAGAAGATGTTCCTCTTAGACCTATTGTTAGTACGATTGGTTCTCCTACATATGCCCTTTCCAAATACTTAAGTAGACTACTTCAGCTGCTTCTGGGTAACACGCCTTCGTACATTAAGGATTCCACACACTTCGTGGAAAAGTTGAAAGCTATAACACTTCAGCCGGGTGATATCCTAGTGAGTCTCGACGTGGTGTCTCTGTTTACGAGAGTACCTATTGATGGCGTTATGTCTCTCATTAATGGCTTTTTTCCTGAAGACATCACAAGGCTTTTTTTTATCACTGCATGACCTCCTCCTACTTTCTATGGAATGGGAATTTTATGAGCAGACTGATGGTGTGGCCATGGGTAGTCCTCTCTCTCCTGTTGTGGCTAATTTCTTCTCGGAGAACTTTGAAGAGAAAGCTTTGTCGTCGGCTCCTTTCAAACCGAAGATCTGGTGGCGTTATGTGGATGACACGTTCGTTGTTTGGACGGAAGGTGAGGAAAATCTTAGCCATTTCCTGGATCACCTTAATCTCCAGCACCCTTCTATTTGTTTCACCATGGAAAAGGAATCTGACGGCAAAATACCGTGTTTAGATGTTCTCGTCACCAAGAAAGAGGATGGACCTTTAGGACACAGCGTTTTTCGTAAGCCAACACACACCAATAGATATCTCCACGCAAGTTCTCACCATCACCCTGCCCAGAAACATGGTATCCTTACAACTCTAACTACCCGGGCTAGGAGGATTTGTGAAGTGTCTTCTTTACAAGAAGAAATTAATACCTTGCGAACCACCTTTGAGAGCAACGGTTATAGCAAGGCTTTGATCTCTACGGTTCTGAAACCAACAAATAATAATAGGACGTCAGTTGAGAAAAGAGATGTAAGAGGAACTGCTTACCTACCATACATACATAACACGACGGATCGTATTGCTAAAATCCTACGTCGGTACAACATACGGACTGTATTTGGAACTTCTGTTAAGATTAGGCAACTCCGGCGACCAACTAAGGACAGTTTGCCTAAATTGCAACAACCGGGTATCTACAGAGTTCCCTGTACTTGTGGCAAGGTTTACATCGGGCAGACTTCGAGAACAATATGCACTCGCATTAAGGAACATAATAGATGTATCAGGCTCATTCAACCTGATAAATCAGCTGTTGTCGATCATGCATTAACACCTGGCCATGATGTCATGTTCCAAGGAGTGGATGTTCTTGCCCGTATAAAGCAATATCGTCCCAGAATCATCAGGGAGGCGGTTGAAATACGTAAACACCCAGATAATTTCAACCGCGACACCGGCTACAATCTCAGTGAATCCTGGCTACCTATTATCAGAACCCTGAGAAAGTAATTCACTGCTGCTTTCCGTTGTCCCTAACATGGGGCTATAATGGCGTCCATCTTTGGGCACCTTCTATATGTTCTTTGTTGCTTTCTCTTAGCAATCATTGTCGTATTCCAGATTATTCCTGACGAAGAAAGGCATGGTTTCTTTCGAAACGCGTCGAATTTTAATATAATAAACACGGCATAAGCCCAAAATTCAACATTATGAATAGTAACACGGGCCGTGAAAGTCTAAATGACAATATGTTCAAAGTTATTAGTTTGCCTAGCTAGAATCGCTATGAGCTACTGGCTTTCACTCACAATAAATGTCCTAGGCGATTACTTAACGTAGAACTGGCCCTATCTCAGCATTTGCTTAATCACACGCACATAGACATCACTCAAAATATAACATAAAAATTTACATAAAATTACACTCATCAATCACCACGCAGGCTTCAAACAAGTCTCAAATATGTCTATCACGTAGCGCTTATCTCGACTAGAGATCTCCCACCGCTAAGCGTGAACTCTGCTCCCTTGAGCACAAACTAAAATGTTTGTCAAACAGACGTGAAGTACGCTCACTAGAGCCTGATAAATCGTGACGCAAACTGGCGTGAACGTTGCTCACCAGAGCTCAATATAGTTGTGTCCTAAACAGCTCATCACCGATCATTTTGTTAGAAACTGACAGAATGGGGTAGGGTGGGGGCAATTTGTGAAAATAATCTGTAGTTTTCACCTCACAGACTTGGGACTAGTATCAATCTTCTTCTTTTCATCCAAACGTCTCAATGGACTTATGCGGAATTATATTGCATCGGCGGATCTTCAGATACGCGTTTTAGCGCCTTTTTCTAAGGTACGCAATCCACCGCGTGGCTTTGGCGTCCTCTCTCCTGATTTGCTGATTCAATCGTGGATCGGTTGGAACTTCACTTCTGACACTCCCATAATGACGCCGATTGAGGTGTGCGTTCGTACAGAATTTGTCCTTAAACTCGGCTTTGCCAGTCATCTTCAGGAATAACTACCAAGCTGCTTCTGTTGTAATCGTTGCGACACACTACCTGACTCCCCTTTGTCAACTTCCAACATGTTCTGCCTGGGCATCAGTAATAATAATAAAAAAATCATGAAGACTTATTGATCGGCAAATCAATAAGGGTTCAATACAAATATTTTTAGCCTACTTTTTACATTTTGCAAAAATGAGGAAAAAGTAGACTAAGGAGATCGATCCGGGAAAATATGTGTCTGTCTGTCCTTTGTCTGTCTGGCTGTGTGTGTGTGTGTCGCCCCCCCCCCCTATCAACTCCTAAACGGCTGCAGCAATTGAAACCAAATTTAGTATGAGTAAAGATGTATACCGGAATATCTTAAGCCCATATTTGAAAATGATATCAGTGCTACCAACTGCTGAAAAAACGCACCAGAAATTTGAGCTCCATGTTGGATATCTTGGAAGGTATGCATGGGAGCTAATCCAAAATTGGCACACATGTAGAAAATACTATTTCAGTTTAATTTCCAGGAGGACATACATGACAGTGTTGCCAAAATAATTTTAAGACTTCTGGTAGGTCCAATTTTAACTTCGACACTAACAATTGGATTTCAACCAAATTTTGTATGTAATATGTGTACATAAACAGATATGACTGAGCGTATTCTTAAGAGCCACCAGGCCTACCAGCTGTTGATAATTGCTCTCTCTCTCTCTCTCTCTTTCTTTTTATGCAAATACCAATATGTCAGAAAGTGTGCAAGCCGACAGCTTTAAACTATGCACACGTATAGTACCTGACATTTTAGATTAATTTGGAGTAACTTATATACGTCAGTTCTACCAACATGATTCTAAGCCTGCTGATAGGACCAATTTTTAAATACATGTAACTTCTATCCTATCAGTTGGATTTCATCCAAATTTCGTATGTGCTATGTGTAACATAACCGATATGACTATAAGTATTCTTAAGAGCAATCAGGGCTGACAACTGTTAATAAATGCTGTCTATATTTTTTTACCCTAATATTCTAGATAGGTTCATATACTGTAGATTAATCATTGGCATGAATCTTAATTTTAAGAAAAGTAGGTTCTTTAGTTCGTCACGGAACTTCGTGTTTCTTAAACCGTTTTCAAATGTTTAAGGGGTACGCATACCCTCGCGTCCCCCCTGAAAAAAAAACAACACTGAACCATACCATCCGATTAATAATTATGTGTGCTAATTGGGTGTCGCCATGAGAAAAGGTTTGGAAAGCTCTGCTCCAAGGTGTACTGACGAGTGGATTGTCTCGCGAGCAGAATATCCACCTACCAACACACATCAATAAAAGTGGAGTCAAGGTTACCACGATAACGCGCTACGTCACATAATGGCATCTCTATTCCTCTCCTACATGCTTAGTGCAGGTCTAGACACGGCCTGTTGTCGCTGTCGTGCTGCTCTCGGAACACAAATGGCGATACAAACGAATCTCTGTTATGTTATTATTATTTATTCACTAGTAACCCACCCGGCTTCGCCCGGTATCTTTAACGATTTTCCCAGCGTAAGCTTAAAAGGCGCACGGACGGCCGGTTCCAGACAATTCAGAAAAGCCGAGGTGAACAGCGAAACACCAAACTAATACTCTTCTCTAAAGTCTTAGGCGGCTTAGGTGGCGTAGTGGGTAGCATGCTGAGCTTCTATGCCCAAGATAGCGGTATCAAACCCGGCCGAAGCCGTCGGATTTTTTAAGAACGTTAAAAATCCCTCAGTATGCCTTCCTTCGGAGGGGAAGTAAAGCCGGCGGTCCCATGTCATAGATTTATGGCATGTTAAAGAACCTTCCACTAATTGCACCTATGTGAAGCAAAATTGGATAGGTTAAGAACGTAAACAACGCTCATAGGTTTCTAGGTTCGTTGCCAAGAGCCGACTGCGGTGACGTCAAGTAGCTAAGTTCTGAACTTGGCCTAGTAGTAGTTGACGGTGGCGCTTGGCGGCAAAAGTAGAAACTATTTGAAAAATTCTAAGTTGCAGTACTTAAATTTAAAAATAGATAACACACACTAATACAGTCACCACAATTAACACCGGTTATCAGACAATTTCTACACACACCCAAAGTACACGGGGCTACATGACCGCGTTGTCGCAGCCACTAAACTTAAGAACCAACCAACCATCTCTAAAGTCTTAACTTGACACGACT
This sequence comes from Meconema thalassinum, assembly GCA_946902985.2. NCBI lineage: Eukaryota > Metazoa > Arthropoda > Insecta > Orthoptera > Tettigoniidae > Meconema > Meconema thalassinum. Next base: position 66,769,250 of record OX336398.1, on the reverse strand, counting down.
CGACAGGTTGATGCTTTTGATAGATCTTCTTTAATATGATTTGTGTTATTTTTTTATTTTTTTAGCTAATGGCTTTTAGTGCCGGGAGTGTCAGAGGACATGTTCGGCTCGCCAGTTTGTAGCTGCTTCGAGGCGGACACCCATGGGGTGAGCTACAAGTACCGTCGCGTGTGGAGTGTTGTCTCGGGAGGAGAGTTTGAATGTAAGGACGAGGAATCGGAAGGTAGCGGCTGTGACCTATAGTTAGGGTCCAACCCCGGCATTTGCCTGGAAGGAAGATGGGAAACCACAGAAGACCATCTTCAAGGTTGCCGTCGGGGGGATCCGAACCTCCTCGCCTCCCGGATATGAGCGACTGCCTGCAGCCACGCCGTAACGACCACGGCTAACTCACCCGGTATTTTGTTGGTGAAAATTAGCCTTAAAGTTTACTTGTTTAGTGCGATTATCCGTAATGGTTAGTAAATATTCAGTTTGGTGCTTTTGGAAGTTAGCTGGTTATTTGGTTGCAGTGTCCACTACGGACAGTGCCAATGTACAGTGACAGAAGCTCACTACATTACCCAAATAACCAGCTAAATTCATTAATCCAAAATATCCGGGATGATGACCAAGAGGAAGATGAACGAATCATCAAGAAGAGCACCGCATATTTTTTAGCCTACTTTCGATTTTTGCAAAAAATGAAAGTAGACTTATGAGATCAACACAGGGCGAAAAAAGTGTGTCTGTCTGTGTGTGTGTATGTGTGTGTGTGTGTGTGTGTGTGTGTGAGTGTGAGTGTGAGTGTGTCTGTGTCTGTGTCTGTGTGTGTGTGTGTGTGTTTGTGTGTGTGTACTCCGAATGTCTGTCCCCCCCTATCAATTCGAACACGGTGAATGCGAATTGAACGAAATTTGGTACAAAGGTAGCACTAGCAAAGGACACCTCAGTGTCATGTTTTATATCGCCGCCATCTTGACGGAAACGTAATGGCGGCCACACAAATGTTCAAAGCTTAAATCAAATTACGACTAACGTAATCATCCGATCTCTACCAAATTCTGCAAAAACATACCTTTATGGGGGGAGCATCCTTTGACCAAACCAATAGGCCATCAGCGTAATAGTTTGCGGATGGCGGCCATCTTTGTGTGAAAATAGATTCCCCCTATTAATTCGAACACGGTGCAACCTAATGGAACGAAATTTGGTACAGGGGTAGTACTAACAAAAGGCACCTCAGTGTCATGTTTTATATCGCCGCCATCTTGACGGAAACGTAATGGCGGCCACACAAATGTTCAAAGCTTAAATCAAATTACGACTAACCTAATCATCCGATCTCTACCAAATTAAGCAACAACATACCTTTATGGGGGGAGCATCCATTGACCAAACTAATGGGTCATCAGCGTAATAGTTTGCGGATGGCGGCCATCTTTGTGTGAAAATCGATTCCCCCTATTAATTCGAACACGGTGCAACCGAATGGAACGAAATTTGGTACAGAGGTAGTACTAACAAAAGGCACCTCAGTGTCATGTTTTATATCGCCGCCATCTTGACGGAAACGTAATGGCGGCCAAACAAATGCTCAAAGCTTAAATCAAATTACGATTAACCTAATGATCCGATCTCTACCAAATTTTGCAACAACATACCTTTATAGAGGAAGCATCCTTTGACCAAATGACTAGGTCATTAGCCTAATAGTTTGCGGATGGCGGCCATCCTTGTGTGAAAATCAATTCCCCTATTAATTCAAACACGGTGAAACCGAATAGAACGAAATTTGGTACAGAGGTAGCACCAGCAAAGGGAATCTCAGTGTCATGTTTTATATCGCCGCCATATTGACAGAAACGTAATGGCGGCCACACAAATGTTCAAAGCTTAAGTTAAATTACGACTAACATAACCATCCGATCCCTACCAAACTTTGCAACAACATTCCTTTATGGAGGGAGCATCCTTTGACCAATCTAATAGGTTATTAGCCTAATAGTTTGTGGGTGGCGGCCATCTTTATGTCAAAATTGATTCCCCCTATTAATTCGAACACGGTGGAACCGAATGGAACGAAATTTGGTACAGAGGTAGCACTAGCAAAGGGCACCTCAGTGTCATGTTTTATATCGCCGCCATCTTGACTGAAACGTAATGGCGGCCACACGAATGTTCAAAGCTTAAATCAAATTACGATTAACCTAATCATCCGATCTCTACCAAATTTTGCAACTACATACCTTTATGGAGGGAGCATCTTTTGACCAAACTAATAGGTCATCAGCCTAATATTTTGCGGATGGCGGCCATCTTTGTGTGAAAATCGATTCCCCGTATCAATTCGAACACGGTGAAACCGAATGGAACGAAATTTGGTACAGAGGTAGCACTAGCAAAGGGCACCTCAGTGTCATGTTTTATATCACCGCTATCTTTACGGAAACGTAATCGCGGCCACCCAAATGTTAAAAGATAAAATGTAATTACGACCAACCTAATAATCTAGTCTCTACCAAATTTTGCAACACCATATCTTTATGTGGGAAACATATTCAGACCAAACTGCAAGAACATCAGCCCAATAGTTTGCAGATGGTGGCCAAGTATGTGTGCAAATCGATTCCCCCTATCAATTCAAACACGGTGAAACCGAATTGAACGAAATTTGGTACAGAGGTAGCACTAGCAAAGGGCACCTCATATTCATGTTTAATATCCCTATAGCACGTTGCATTTCAACAAGCTACTACAACCAACATTCAATCATACTCCTTGAAAAGGACAAAGAGTTATAACAATACCCATGCATTTAGGAGAAAGTAGGCTATATGTTCTTTACTGAACATCTTGTTTGTGTTTTTTTTTTTTTTTTGTGTTACGAAATCTCAAAATTGAGGTACTACTTCAGTAGATACCTAGGTAAAGACATGATGATGAAGATTTATTGTTTTAAGGGGTCTAAGATCTAGGCTAGACCACCTCGTGGTTCAGTGCTAGCATTGTTGGCTGTCACCCCCGAGGTACCGGGCTCGATCACAGGCTCAGCCAAGAATTTACAAGTCTTGGTATGGTCTGGTACTGGGTCTCCCAGCCCTTGACTTTGTCAAGGGCTCAAATTCAGGTCACCTACGTCCCTGGAAGGGATATGGCACTCTAATTTAAAGATCTAGGTTATCGGCCTCTAATGGTTAGGGTAATAGTGATAATGAATGATAATGACATGAAGCCTATCACTAAAACTAACAGCTGACTTAACAACTAACTAACTTACGTACTACAAGAAAGAAAAAATAAAAAATAGGCAGGAGTAAAATAAATGAGGATTAAGGGACTTGGAAGGAAGGAGAATCATGAAAGGCAGATAGGAAAGAGAAAGAGGAAAGGGCCCGCCCCAAAGTCAGTAGGAAAAGGGAAAAAGCGTACGCAGCTCAGAAATCTCTCGGGGTCACCAACTCCTAAACTCACCAGCCGTGAGCCCTTGAGGGTGTAGCACTAAGATGGAGCTACACACACCCTGCCTCCTTAAGGGCCTTGAGCAGAAGGCAGCAGATATCACGAAGAGAAAAAGAAGGCTGACCCCTCAAAGAATGAGGGTATCAGGAAAGATGGGCTAATTAAGATGTCTAATTAAGTGAAAGACTCCCTAGGCCTCGGATACCCTAATACCGTCGGGGTCGGAAGAGAACAAGTGTTGATCAAGGGAGATCGACAGGAAAGATAACTGAAAGGAGCCCGGGAAAATTAAGTGGAAAAAATTCCGGAATCAGCTGAGATCCCGTGGTCGCCAACCCACGTCCAACAAGTCGTGAGCCCCTAGTGGGTAGGTAAAGATATATTTCGCTCCAGCATATGCCAACAAATAAATGCAAAGTTATTTTTTAAATTGCTTGTCCTTCCAGCTCGGCTTCACCCATGGATTCTGTGAGGGATCGTTCCTCTACCGTCGCAAGACCAGTGCTTTGGAGCTGAACACACTTTGTCAGCAGATACAACTGGGGATGGTGAGAGGCGATGGCTAATTTGGGTCCAATTAAGGAAGGGTCAAGGAAGGGATTTTGGAAGGAAAACTTATTGAAAGGAACCGTACCGGCATTTGCCTGGTGGTGAAAATGGGAATCTACGGAAACCATTTTCAGGAGGGTCGAGTTGGGATTCGAACCCCACGCTCTCCCAATGCTAGCCAGGCACTGTTGGTTCTTCAAAATAGCCTATACTCCACTTGAAGCTCCGTTCGGTCCAAACACGGCTATAATATGGCTGTTGGACTTTCGTTCTCATTGACCCCGGAGACTGTGGTAGCCGGCGCCAAAGTACACAAGGGGTGGCCAAACTGCTCATAGAGTTTGCCATAACAGCAGTGACGTAGACACACAATGTTTAAAGTGATGATGATGATGATAATTGTTGTTTAAAGGGGCCTAACATCTACGTTATCGGCCCCTAATGATCTGGGTTAACAGCCAAAATGTCAATGCAGTGGAAACTAGAACGAAAATTAAGTGAAAAGGAAAATACTTACAAAAGGAACTCAGATTGAAACTACTCACAAAATGGAGAGCGGTAATACTTACAAAAGAGAATTTAGAACGAAAACACTCAAAAAAGGAATAGATTGAAAAATACAAACAAAATGTAGCTTAGGTTCAAAATACGTACAAAATGCATTGTAGAGTCGAAATACTTTACTTACAAAATGCAATTAAGGTTCAAAGTACTTAAAAAATGATTGAAATTGAAAATACACAATGCAATTTAGATGGAAAAACGCGCATTTCAGATTCCAAAATATCACAATGTGCAATTGAAATCCAAAATACTTACAAAATGCAATTGAAATTGAAAATGCTTAAAAAATGCACGGTAGATTCAAACTACTCAATTGGATGGACAATGCTTACAAAATGAAATTTAGATTGAAAATACTCACAAAATGTAATTTAGATTCAAAATACCCACAAAATGTAATTGAGAATCAAAATACTTGCAAAATGCCCACCATAAAAAATGCAATTTAGATTGAAAATACTTGCAAAAAGCGGTTTAGGTTGAAAATACAAAATGCAATTGTAATTCAAAATACTCACTAAAGTCCCATCCCCTATATTGAAAGACTTACTAAAAAGCAATTAAGATTGTCAATCCTTACAAAATGCAATTGAAGTTGAAAACACTCGCAAAATATGTATAAAGTAAATGCATCACCGAGCAATCAATGAAATTACACACTGAAACTGATAGACTAAAGGTTATGGATAAAGCCCTGCGCGGATGAGGGTATCCCCGGATAAACCCGTGGATATCGCAAACATTTTCGCCATGCGGATAGCGGATAATCTGCGGATAATGTTTGGAGTAAATTTGCAGACAATTTTTAGAATACAATCCGAACTTGTTGGATATCATTACTAGGACCCGGATGTTTATGACATTATCATATTCATCTTCGCGAATGGGTCGCTTAGGACCACGCGAAATCTACACTTTCTAGCCTTCCTGTTGGCCCAGTATTCCTTCATTCGCAACGAGTGGGTCTGTTTCCGCTGCTCTGACCATCGATGTTGTGTAGTCTTCTTCTCTTCTTCCTCGAAACACTGCGTCTGAGTGATTTTCCTGATTTCCTTCCGGTCATGTAAGTTTGGTGATCCTAATTCCTTTAAGTCTTTTTTCTGTAAATTTATACCAATTCGGTGTAGTAGCCTTGTTCTTTAAGAAAGTATGTATTTTGTGTCTGTTCGGGTCCATTCTTTCTATGTGTCCCATAAATTGGACTCTTCGCATACGCATTGCGTCTGTGATTTTGGATTTCTTTTGTATATTTCTGTATTAGGCTTTGGATAATGTACACTATCTTTTGTTCTTTGTCCAAGAATTTTTCTCATTATTTTACGTTCATATTATCATATTATTTTTCCGCTTTTTTTTTTCATGACAAATGTAAGATGATGATTTACGCTAATCTCATTCAAATTATGTCATTAAACACAATTAACACTCAGAACTGAAAAGGGTTGCAATTATGGATGTATAACATTTATTTTTAAACATGGAACTTGATATACAAAGCCTAAGGAAACGACGTTCTCCTCAAAACTAAATGTGTTGCTTTAATATGTTATCTAATTGAAAATATTATTGTTATGCCCGTAGATTCGGATAACATTTGTTTATCAGCGCAGGGCTCTAGTTATGGATACCGAAGTAAAATGTTTAAAAAAAATCATTGTTGAAATTAAAGAATTCAAAGAACATACGTTAGAGTTCATAAAGCGGCTTCGGTGGCGTAGTTGGTAGCATGCTGGGCTTCTATGCCCAAGGTCGCGGGTTCAAACCCGGCCGAAGTCGTCAGATTTTTTAAGAGCGTTAAAATCCCTCAGTATGCCTTCCTTCGGAGGGGAAGTAAAGCCGGCGGTCCCATGTCATAGATTTATGGCATATAAAAGATCTTCCACTAATTACACTTGTGTGAAGCTAAATTATAGGTTAGATTTGACTAACGCTCCTAGGTTCCAACGTTCGTCGCCAGGAGTTGACTGCGGTGGCATCTAGTAACGAAGTTCAGAACTAGTTGACGGTGGCGTTTGGTAGCAAAAGTAGGAACTACTTAAAAATTGAATTTCTGCAGTCATTACTTGAATAAAAATAGATAACATACACTAATACAGCCATCACAATTAACACCGGTTATCAGACAGATTGTACGCACACCCAAAGTACACGGGGCTACATGACCGCGTTGTCGCAGCCTCTAAACTGAGGAACCACCCAACCGAAAGGTTATGTATGTCGAAGTAAAATGTCAAAACAATAATTCATTGTTGAAATTTAAGAATTCAAAAATAAAATAACATGATTCATTTTAGGGGCTTTGGGACATCTTCGTCATCATCCCCGTGAGTATGGTATGTCAGTAGTAGTGTGTTAACTGTATTAAGGACAGGAATGAGGGAACTAGAATAGGCCTACTAGGAGGGCTACTAACTAATCCTAAGTGAAAACTAAATTGGTTGCCATAGTAACCTAAGTGGTAGCCAAGTTGGCTTTCCAGTGCTGCCAACTTGCGAGAGTGAAATTCTCCTAGATTTCCCCCAGATTTGAATTTTTAGCGCCATGAGGTGATCAAAGTTGCCAAACTACGAGTGTGAAAATCCCCCCTAGATTTGCATTTTAGCGCCAAAATTCAAATCTAGTGGAATTTCACTCTCACAGATTGGCAGCACTGTAAATCCAACCTGGCAACCATTATTGATTACAGTTCGGATTGGCAGCCCTCCTATAGTTTTCTACTGAGGTACTGGTTTACTAGCCCAGCATTTTCATGGAGGGAGTGTGAACACCCGTGGGAAAACCACACTCATGACAGCCGTTGACAACGCCGAGAATCAAACATACGATCACTGGACTTGCTGTCGCTGTCCGCGTGGCCGTGGTGCATGATTTTACGAACATGGCTACGCCGCGGGTTTTTCAGCAAGTAGGATTATATCGTGTTGATTGTTGAACAGATTGCCTCGGATGTAGGGTGTGGTAGCTATGTAGAGATGAAACAATTAGCTCAGGACAGGGAGGCATGTACAGCTGCATCCAACCAGTTAAAAGACTGAAGATTCAAACAACAACGACCTACTGGAAATTTGCAATATCGATGATGATGATAATTGTTGTTTTAAGGGGCCTAACATCTAGGTTATCGGCCCCTAATGGTTTGGGTGATAGTGAAAGATGAGATGAGTTTTAAAACTACCTAAAGTAATACTAACTACAGCCTTACATACTAGAAAAGAAAGGTAACCATATAAAGGCAAATAAAGGACAGGAAGAAAAGAAATGCCCTCAACCATCGAAAAATGAGGATTGAGGGACTTGGAAGGAAAAAGAGCCATGAAAGGCAGGTAGGAAAGGGAAAGAGGAAAGGGCCCGCCCCAGTCAGTAGAAAAGGGGACAAGAGGGACCCAGCTCAGGAATCCCTCAGGGTCACCAACTCCCAAACTCACCAGCCGTGAGCCCTTGAGGGTGTAGCACTATCCAGGGTGCACCAGAAGTGGTGGGGCTACATACACCCTGTCTCCTTGAGGTCCTTGTGCAGAAGGCAGGAGATAAGATGAAAATAAAAAGAAGGCTGACCCCTCGAAGAATGAGGGTATCAGGTAAGATGAAACAAGGCGGGAAAGTGAAAGACTCCCTAGGCCTCGGATACCCTATTAGCCTACTGTCGGGGTCGGAAAAGAACAAGTGTTGACCAAGGGAGGTCGATAGGAAAGACAACAGAGAGGAGCCCAGCACAAGTAAGTGGAAGCAATGCCGGACTCAGCTGGAGTCCCGTGGTCACCAACACTCGTCCCACTAGATGTGAGTTGTCAATAAGGCAACAGTGAAAAATATTTTCGAAGCTTTCTATTTCTAGGAAAAATAAAAGAACATTCTAAAAAGCTTTCTACCGTTGGAATTCAAAGACCACAAAGTGTTCACCAGCCGACAGGGTGAATCTGGCAGGAAGCGCAATGCTTGCTATCAAACTCACACCCCCATAACGGGAAGACATGCGGGCCTGAACATTATGGGACACAGACGAGAGTAGCCTATTTATGCAACGGCCAGCTCAGCCGCGTGTGACCAATCGGCAGCGCACGTGCCACTGCTACACGCATTTAGTAATTCATTTAAAACGATCACCTCATGGTACAGTGGTTAGCATTCTTAACTTCGCGATGTAGCGAAGGAAACTCGATTTTTCCGTGATATATCGATTTAACCCTTTATAGGGCAGAATAGTTCAGTAGTAAATATATGAGTCTTCCAGTTGCAAAACTCGTTTAATCCACTTGTGAATAAGGATCAAGTCGTAAAATTATTTATTTAATTAGTTTATTTTGCTTTATTTTGTTTTGTTTAATTTAATTTTGTTTTATTTTGATTTTGTTTTGTTTTATTTTATTTCGTTTTATTTTGTTTTAAATTGTTTTATTTAATTTTTTGTTTTGCTTTTTGTTTTGTTTTATTTTGTTTTGTTTTTTGTTTTTTATTTTGTTTTGTTTTATTTTGATTTTCCAGAAAACAAACACAAAACCAAAAAACACGAAGCAAAAAAGCAAAATTCAAAAACAAATTGCAAAAGCAGAAAAACAAAACAAAAAAACAAGAAACACAAAGCAAAATGCAAAATTCAAAAAGAAAAAACAAAGCAAAAGCACAAAGCAAACACAAAACCAAAAACTCAAAGCAAAAAGTAGAGACACAAAAGATACGTGAGGCAAAACCCAGACAAAATGTTTCTCATGAAAATGATTCTTATTCACAATTGGATTAAAGAGTTTTGCAACTGGACGACTCAAATTTTATTTGTATTTATTTACATTTAATTATATCAGCCTAATTATAATTAGTATTAATTTTAATTTTTGTTTTCTTTAATATTTTAATGCTCATAATTACTTTAATAATTTTACAATTAAGATGGTAAAATTATTAGAAATTACATTCTTATAAGCTTATTGATTTTCAAAATTTAGAGGCATATTAAGCATTATTAAACAATTAAAATTAAAAACTAAAGAAATCTAGGATAATACGAATTAAAATTAAAAATGCATTACTTATATTGCCAGTTTTTTTTACTTTTTTTTTTTTTTTTTTTTTCAAAACGTTGATCTAGCACCCAAGGTCAAAGAGATAAACATATTTGATGGTATATTGGCTTTTACGGCCAGTGAATTATAAGGTGCGTTCCGGAGGCTGGAATGCGCAAACCGGTGACTACATAGGCTACTCGTGGCGTGTGTAACGAGGTGTGGTTCCGACCAGATCACAGCCCGTCACGTGACGTTACAAAGCGAGCAACAGTATGCATCAATCGTCGCATTGCAAACAGTGACATGGAGGCGTCAACCGAAGAGGTGTTGTTCGGTTTCTGACCGCGGAAGGAGTAGGGGGAACGGACATTCATCGCCAAATGTCACAAGTGTACGGCGAACACTGCATGTCCCTTGCAGGGGTCAAGGCGTGGCACAAGCGCTTCAGGGAAGGACGGGTGTCGTTAGCCGATGATGCCCGGTCTGGGGCACCCCACTGCATTACCGATGACAACTTCCAGCTGGTTGATGCACTCATTACCCAGGACTGCCGAGTGACAGTGCACGCCATAGCCGCCGTGGTCGCTCCACGACAATGCACGACCTCATACGGCCAACACAGTCGCGGCACTCCTGCAGAAATTCAAATGAGAGGTTCTTGGCCAACCTCCATACAGTCCAGACCTCTCTCCCTGTGATTATGCCATGTTTGGTCCCGTGAAAAGGGCTCTGCGGGGCCAACGATTCACCTCGGACACCGACGTCCAGCTGTACGTGCGGAACTGGTTCACATCGCAGCCCAGGGAATTTTATGAGACAGCCATTCACCGCCTCGTGTCACAGTGGGACAAGTGCCTCAACAGCCAGGGCCAATACTAGCATACAGGTATTGGTTTCTGTAATTATGCCTCCGGCTCCATACTTTTTGAACGCACCTTATAAAACTCAGCAATTTGTCTAGGTTTGTGCCGTGTCTTGTGTGGGTTTTCGCCTAGGGAGGTTATGGCTCCTTGAGCTTTTAGTTCTCTCAGTAAAGAGGCGCAGGTGCGCTTCATAAAACGGGAGGTAGCGCGCAGTTCGCTATTCCTGTGGGGGTCCGGTCGGGGACACCTAGAGCCCACTGATGAGCCAGCTTGGTGTCCTAGACAAGACACGGCACAAACCTAGAAAATTTGCAGAGTTTCAATTCACAGGCCGTGAGAGCCAATATACCATATTTTTAGCATTCTTAACTTCGCGATTTAGCGAACGAAACTCGATTTTCCGTGATATATCGATTTAAATGGCTGCCTGTGATTGGCTAGTTAAAGTGATTTCACTTTTGACCGCTAGATAGCTCTAGTGTAGCAATGAAACGTCAAGTTATAAGTAATGATTACTTTACTATAGTATCTATCATGGAATGTTTTTCAGTCTATCTACAAAATTATATTAAGCTCCGCTTATTCGGGAATGAGTAGAATCTGTAGTAGAACTTGAATTCACCTACTCGTTGGGGGGGGGGGAGAATGCATAAACTACTGAAATTAGCCAAAATACCTGAGGTTATGCTCGGGAAAAAAATCTGGAGATGTAGTAGGCCTAATAGTATTTACTCCTCCGCTGTCTATAACCCACCCACCGCCCTTTTCTTTTAAATCACGACTTATATACTGGGTCTTTCATATAAAGTAAGAACGGCAAGCGACAGTTTTGTTATTCGTTGCTGCGGTGGCCTTGGCCGAGCTTGTGGCGCGCCATGGCCCCCTGCTGTACTATTGAAAGCACGCGCATAGTACATACGAGGGCTGGTTTTTCTTTCAAGTTCCGATGGACCGTATAAAATTTTAACAGATTCGCATACCAAACTGATTTTACTACTAAATGTTTGCTTGTTTTATTCGTATGTCTCAACATAATCGCCAAAACGATTAAAACATTAGTCGTATCGTTACACCAACTTTCCAATGACCTCGACAAACTATTCTGCCGCCACTGAGTTGGGTACGTCTGGATAGTCTCCTGAATTTTTTCCTTTTTGACGAGGCATTGCCGCCCAACCATAGCTTCAATTCTCGAGAAAGGTGAGAATCATTCAGTGCTGGTTTAGACTAAACGGCAGATTGTCCAAAACTTCACACTTTAATTCTTTGTAAAAGTCTATCGTAACGTTGGTACAGTGTGGTCGTGAATGATTATGTTGAGACATAAGAATAAAACAAGCAAACATTTAGTAGTAAAATCAGTTTGGTATGTGAATCTGTTATTTTTATACAGTCCATCGGAACTTCAAAAAAAAAAAAAAAAACCAGCCCTCTTGTGTACTATGCGCGCGCTTTCAACAGTGCGGCAGGGGGTGATGGCGCGCTACAAGCTCGGCCAAGGCCACCGCAATACCGAATAACAAAACTGCCGCTTGCCGTCCTTACTTTATATGAAAGACCCTGTAGATGAAATTCCAGCCGAGTCCACCATTATACGCCTAATTTAGTAACAAGTACAGTATTGCCAAGAGATATAGAATGCAGGAGAAATATTTCGCACACCCGCCATGTTGGATTGGTGAGACGTAATAAAATTTGAAGGGCACGGTCGCGGTCGGCCGAAATAGTAGCCTACTATGACCTTGCCGAGTTAAATTGAAATCGCCCCAGCCGTTTAGAAGTTATTAGGAGGGACACACACACACGGACGTACAGACACACACACACACACACACACACACGCGGACAAAAGGTGATCTCATAAGCCTTTTTTTTTTTCATAAATGAAAATAGGCTAAAAATAAACAGAACAGAATGGCGCTAGTAGTTCAGGCGCCACAGCCCGTTACCATAGCAACCACACTCTCTTTCCTACTTCCTGTCGACCTTCCCTGTTCTTTTTTCCCCCATTTTCACCTTTCCGAACTTGTCCATTTTCCCTTCTCCAACGCAACAATGTCACAAGGGCGAGTGCTGTGGTGTGTGTGTTGCACCCATATATTAGGTAGGCTACTGCCAAGTGCATGTTGTAGAATAATACGCACGATAAAGCAAAAAAAGCAAGCTTGTAGTTCAACGTGGCCGTTAATCGCGAAATCATGAGCCACGGAACCTCCTTTTTACGTGGAATCCGAACCACAGGACATGGCATTTCACTTCGAAAATCTCACATGCATTGACCGGGAATCGAACCCGGTCCACCTTGGTGAGAGGCATACAGCTTAACCGCAGGGCCACCACGCCCCCTGCACGATAAAGCAATACTCACATGAAATAATCAACTACCCCCACCCTTAATAAGAAAACCAAACATACTGTATAATTCAAGAACTACCGTAGTGAATGGGCCCACGTCGAAGTTTTGTAAGGACCTTATTATTCGTACGCTAATACTCTAATAATGTATAATGTTGATGTAACACTTACCATTCCAATCGAATATTTCCAAGGCAATGTGATTCCGTTCAAATGGGGATGGAGAAATATTCATCCTATTGAGCCCTGGACTCATGGTTTTAAATCAACACACAGCATAGGTTACACCCAACAAATTGTATGTTTTATATTCACAGAGAAACACACGTTTGTAACACTAGCACACAGGCGCACAACTACTAGTCAATCACACGAAATGAACAGGTCCACAGAATGTCAGTGCACAGACAAGCACGTTCTCAGACAGATGGCCCACTGCCACAGCGATTTAGTTCCAAACAAAAGCCAGTGAATGCTCAATGAAAATAACGGTTTCTTAAAACTACGTTCTGTTAAAAGAGAAATGTATTTCTTTCATTCTACCAATAGTGTAGGCCTATGCTATATTGTTGTATTATACTATAGAAACTTTCTTACAGTATAAGTATTTTGATGCACTATGACTGTTTCTGCGTAATTTATTTGGCGTTAACTGTTTCCAAAAATGTTATAGCATTCATAAACTGAGATTCTTTGAGAAGACGCGTAAGTAATGCATTCTTTTTTTGCTGAACCACGGCCTTCTATAGTTCCATTCCAGCCTTTGTGGGAATGAGAATCGCACGATGGCTTTGATTCCTACACTGGTGAATACGATATTTGGTGTCCAATGAGATATTAGAGGTTCTTGGGTCGTACATTCTGAAAATAGTTTTAGTTTTTGCATTCCTTCTCACAATATGGCATATTACATCATTTAATTAAGCCTGAATCGTTGACAGATCAACACCAGTTCTTCATTATAATAACACGTATTTTTGGTACAAGGTTTTTAAATTTGTAGTTAGTAGCCTAGCAGAATAAGAACAAATAACACACGTATGACATCTTCAATTTGGCACATCAATGAATCCACGTTTCTGTGATTTTCTGCGATGTGATATTTATGTACATTTTCGATGTATGCTCCAACAATAGTTAGCCATTATATGCGTATCCCATCGTCGACAGTTCTGTTCTTTCGTGATCCTAATTTCTAAATTACTGTAATAAATTATCACAATATTATCAATATCTTTAAAAAAACTGATAGAACTAAATGGTCAGCAGTTTTAGGAATCAGCAACCCAAATATGCCCAGGATCTGTTTTTAAATTCCAGACACCCCCCAAAAAATTATTTTTGTTCCCCGGTGTTATTTAGGAGTAGTTTTAGCCTTAAGACATTATTATTATTATTATTATATATATTTTAGGCTGGTCTTGCTTTCTTATACTTCCAAAAGCTGTTAATCTTCTTGCTATGGATCTTTCTGCGCTTCTCCATCCAGGTTCTTTTGGATGCAATGTTTGGGTGGTCTGAAAATTGATGATTGTCAACTAGTTCCCTGTCCAGTGCCATATCACTTGAGATGTCTATTTCCTGAAGGTCTTTATCAACTTAAATTCTAAGCTTTCTTGGAGAGAGTAAGATTTAGAATTCGTTTATTATTATTATTATTATTATTATTATTAGCTTACCACGGTAGGTGAGTGGTTATCGTGTCGGGATACCAATCCCAAGCTTGCAGGTTCGCTCCTGGCCGTGGTGGTTTTTTAAAGGAGACAAAAATCACGGCACGCATGTCATACGTTGTTGGCATGTTAAAGAACCCATTTGAATTCAGTAAGCCGTGTTCATAATGGCAAAATTAATCTCAGGATTTTCCGTCAACACAAAGTTCCTCATTTCTCTACTAGAAAGCGCTTAGATATCTAACCTCCTTGGCTTTCATAGCGCTCAAAAGAACGACAAAATTCGACATTCCCTCTGGGCGTCAAATAACAAAGCTTGCACCCGGCCCCCGAGGTCATACGATATTATATTATTATTATTATTATTATTATTATTATTATTATTATATAGAAGCGTTGGTCCACGAAGAAGTACGTAGAACCATCAGTTAGCATTGATTCTCTTGTTCTTCTTATCTTCCCATTCTTCCTCATCTTTTCGCTATGTGTCTGTATTCTTTCTTGTGAACACTATCAGTCGGTCAACACTAATTTTCCCATTATTTAATAGTGATAATAACTAATACATGTATTCCTTTTCAGGAGTGTATATTCATTTTTTATGTATGTCTTGTTGGTGATGACAGAGGAATTCCACTGTATTTTAAATGTATCATTTTCTACTATGGGTTATGTTCGGAGTCTGAAGTATGGCTCTGCACCTATTGGTAGGTGACACTGCTTGCATAGTTCTTAGTAGTGAACCCATGTACCATAGGCCTCAAAGGGAGTCGAATCCATGTACTTTGAGAAGAGAATGAAAGAATCATACAGTTTCTAAGGGAACGGAGAGAGATTTCAAGCCAGGATTATAGCTTAACATTGTGCAAGCGCTAGGGCCAGGTGTTCCTTAGATGAGCTCATGCCTCTTGACATTTATAAGGAGCCAGTCATGGATATTATTAGAACGAGTGGAAAGTTTTGACTGTAAGACGAAGAAGCTGGACTCGGAAATTGCTCTTACGTTGCAGGAATATGGCAACCTCGCTGCTGAGTCAGAACAGGAATAATTAAATTTAACCCGTTTACGAGTATAAAAATAAGTAAACAGATACAGTACGGGGAATCATTTTGGATTAGAGATTTTTGTGTAAAGATAAACCTTGTAAAAATTGCACTGGAGAAAACTGCAAACGCAAGTAGACGTCATTGGGGGTTCACCGAGACCTAAGGAGTGGGAGAATAAAAAAAGAACAGCACCACCCACACAGTTGAGGACGAGAAATTAATTAATATCTCGGACATGCACGATCGATTTCCATGCACAGGAAGATTATTTTACGTTTGGAAGACGAGCTTTCTGGATATATAATTTTATTAATTGTGCGACAATTGGTTCAGAAGTTGGTCACGAAAAGGACTAGGATTTTATCTTTTTGTGACTGAAAGGTATAAAACTCCTGGCCTCACCAAGCCAATCATGCAGTCTACGAGAGCCCGTGAGGGGAACGTCACGCTGTATCAGTACATGCAGTATTAGTCCGTCCAGGGGGGCGTTACGCTGGAGCATCATAATCATCAGTCTACGAGCATTCCGTGAGCGGAAGTGCTGCACCACATCGTATACGCAGTATTCAAGAGCCCGTGAGGGGGACGTTAAGCTGTATCAGACATCGATCCAGAGCCTGTGGGAGGCTATGCTACAAGTTCACCGAGTGTAGACCAGTTACGATATAAGTACGCTACGCTGAGGGTTAGCAGTTCGAGACTTTGAAGAGTCCTAAAATATAAAGAACATTAAATATACGGACTTTAAAGCAATATCGCCAAAGTAAGACACAGCGACCAGTAGGGAACTTCGAGTTCCAGAAGAACACTAGTTCAATACAGTTACGAAGTTATAAGAACTCCAACAAATAAACGGCGTTACGTTTAGTAAAGACATTGTTAAAGACATTAAGTCCTGTAAAGGAACTTTACAGTAATTACGATCGCGAAAGATAGAAGTTCAAGCGAAAGGAACTTAGGAACTTAGTTTCGAAACCAGAGGGAAAACGTACTCTAGTGAGAAAACGTCAAAAATATACGATAGACAGTATACGGTCCTCGAAGGGAGGCCAAGATATAGAAACTATAGGGTGCGATAGACCACCATATATAAATAGAGGTGACGGCAATGTAAAGACATTTATCGCCTAGTTAAAGCAGATAAAGTAAAGCCGAGTAATAGACAATAGAAGCGGTTTTGAGAGACTGAAACCAGTAGTTTCCATTGTAGGATAGAGAAACTTTGAACGAGTAAAATCACACGTCCAATGCAGGTCGATAGGATTCACATCAGGGATCATCAACAGCCGACGGAAATTGTAAAAATCGTTGAGATACGCTCGTGTGATAGGAGTGAAGTGTAAATATTGTAAGAAAAGAAATAAGAGTATCGTTTTAAGTGTTTTAGGTAAAGTGAAAGCGTTTTATGCACAGTGATATGTGTTATAATATGTACCAGAGTAATATTTTTTAGTGTTTTAATGTGTGTTCAAAACGGATACACCAGTGTATAAAAAAAATGTTGTCAGTGTTAAATATAGTGAATATGTGTCAAGAAATTTCTGTACATGAAATGAGATTGTACAATATGGAGTAGGTCAAGAAGGTGGGCCAAAATGTCACATCAAACGAGAATAAAGGTCAGAAAGCGACCTTAAACATGTAAGTAAAGATTTTCATTATGTTTTGGTGTCGGGAAAAATTTTGTGTACAATTCCACCGGAGTTTTGAGTAGAAGGGATGTTTTTAAATGAATAATAACTAAATAAGAACGCGATCTGAACGAAAATAAGGTTTTAAGAAATAATAAATAATTATATGAAATAATAAATCCTGTAGAGGAAATGCATGGAATAAAAATGTCAATATTTAATGAATGTTATAAAAGCAAGCGTGATAATAATAATTATAACAAAGATATTTACATAAAGGTAAATTTGAATTATATGAAAGAAATAGCTTTTGAGCTTTTGTAAGGAATGAAAACATGATGTGAATAACAAGGTAAAGAAATCTAAATAAAGATTAAATTGAATGATATAAAAATATAGATCGTTGAAGCCTTAACAAATGTATAAGACATGATGTGAATGCATGTTCTTAAAAGGGGAGCGATTTATTGTCAACGGAAAGATTAATATAAGAATTGAGATATGTATCAATTGTTACTATGAAATTTATCAGTTCTTTGGAAGACATTCGGCCGTAAAAGTAATGTGTAGCGCAATTAAATAAAAAGTCACGCTAGGAACGCGTAAAAGTTAAAGTACTTGGTAAGTTACTTATGGAGGGTAGTTGATTGCAGTGAATTGAGATATGTTGTAAGTCCTCTAAATTGTGACGTGGATCACGAGGCCATGTGTGTATTATTTAAAAGGGAGCTAATGTATGGTATTATTGAGCGTAGGTCCTGTAAGCTACGGCTTGACCCTAAATCGCGTTTTGTATAAGTCCTCTGATGTGGAAATGTTTCCGAGGCATGTTAAGAGATTCGAACCTAGAATCCTCTTGTTGTTAAAGCCCCAAATTATTCGTCGTAGAATGTGTATTAATCTTCCCAATCAATGAGGACCCTCTCATAATTAATAAATGCCAAGGTTA
Organism: Meconema thalassinum; assembly: GCA_946902985.2. Classification (NCBI taxonomy): domain Eukaryota; kingdom Metazoa; phylum Arthropoda; class Insecta; order Orthoptera; family Tettigoniidae; genus Meconema; species Meconema thalassinum. The sequence goes on along the minus strand of OX336398.1, from coordinate 66,751,178 downwards.
CGAAAGTGGTTTATGAGCCAAAGAATATTGTTGAATGAAAATAAGCGAGTAAAAGCCAGGTCTCTCCACAGAACTGAGAATAATGTGAAGGTTTGTTTTAAAGCATTGAAGAGAGCTGCCACCGTAGGTTAGGCAGAGAGTCGCTTTCCTTGTCATAAATCACGCCCGAGTATAATGGCCTGACCCTCATAGAGCGAGGGTGGGTAAAAACCGTCTTGTAAGATGTGTTAAATACACCGTGAGTGTTTAAAGTTGTTAATGACCCGGGCGTTGAACCGAGGTCCTTGTAGATTGATATTATCGCTTGCCAATTCAGATCGTAGTTTTCTTATGTGATAATGGTCTTATAAGACAAATGAATTAAATAAAATCCCTATTGTAATATTGTATGGAAAAGAAGGAATCCACGAGTTTTGTGAAGATAACTAGGTTTCGGGAGTGATCATAGTTTTTGACTTTGTCAAGTAATCTTTATAACTCTGGAGTACACAAATAGTTTTCCCGATCACCGTAGTGAATTTGCAAAACTTGAGAGAGATAGTAAATACGGAGAACATGTGATATGCCCAAATATTGAAGTGAATAATTAACATGTAATTTTAAATGTAATTATATATTTGTTTTGATGATAAGAAAAGATAAAAATAATTCTTGAGGTGTACAAAAATATGACACCATTATTATGGGAAAGTATCGAGCCAAAGAAGCTCGTAGTTATTTGGAACTTTAAGATAAGTACTTTATGGAAGTGAAAATAATCGTGAATTGTTGGTTTTAAAGAAAACCATGTGTTTTAATCTAATATTTGTTTTATTTTTATGCTATTCCTTGTTCACTTTGGACAAGTAGAATGATATTGGTCAGTAGTTTATGTGTTTATTTGTTTGTAGCGCCATAATTTTTGATTAATTAAATGTGTTAAAATAGGAGTTGATTTTGTTGTTATTTTTGCAAGTGTATCCTCTATTTAATCCAAAATATGTAAGTCACAGAGTGGGAGAACTTACCGCTGCCCCGAAAAATCCCGAATTGAGCAATGCTGGCATACTGTGATTTGCATATTTCTTGCTGCAAGGGCACAGTAGATGATCTTAGCTACAGCAGATATAATTTCTTGGCAGAACTGTGAACCAAACCTGGGTCTTAGGGATGGTAGCCAACAAAGTGAGTCATTACAACACGAGGTGGTCTAGGTCTAGAGAGAAAGAGAAAGTCACGCAAACAAACAAACAAACAAACAAACAAACAAATGACGTTGCTCTACTGCAGGGGTTCTCAAACTTTTTCCATCGCACCCCCCTTCTGAAATATGGAATATCTAGTGCACTATCGTAGACCTAGTTGATATTTTATCCAATATTTAAAAAAAAAAGTGACAGTCAGTCTTAAAGACTAGACTTTGCATCATTTTAGATGCTACAAATGCTGGAAAATGCTAGAAAGGCTGGAGGCTTCTCGCTTCGCTCGAAGCCAAAGACTCTTGACATCATAGAAAATTATCTGCATAATACTTATCTTGCTTATCTTGTTTCAAATTACTCGCGAACGGCAAGTGCAAACCAAGGGCAAAGCAAGGTCAAGCGCGCGGGATGCCCTCACCCTCACCATCGCGCGCGGGGACGTGCCCCTTCCATCCAGTCTAAAAACACTTATATTGGGCGATGTATTGAAGATAGAGATATGCTCTCGCGGACTTTTTGTAGAACTTTTCATGCTGACCAATTCTTACGCTCATAATATATTGATATTTTTAACGGTTTGCCCAGCGTAAGCTTAAGAAGCGCACGGACGCCAAGTTTGTTTTCGACTTTTTCACTGAAATCGTTACTGCTTGGCTTCCTTTGATCATACATAAATTATTTTCTACAGAATCTTTCCTCGAGATATCCTTTACAGAATGGTGAAAACCGCATCAAAATCCATCCAGTGGTTCTCGAGATTACCCGTGACATCCAAGAATCGGGGATTTTTGTCTTATACTGACGAAGTAGAGATTGTCGGGGAACACATGCACCACGCGGTACTATGACGTCACACACCTCAGTGCATCTCAGTACATTTCGTCCCGTCACCGTAACGTAACGCCAGACCCCAGCGTAACGACGAAGTCGACAAGATAATTTAAAATGATAAAATTCCATGTATGTAGCTTATTGATTTTTTTAAATTCCATCGTTATTTTCTAAGTCAGGACTGAGAGGCAATTTTGTCCGTCCCGCCACTCCGCGTCCGTGCCGTGCCGCCAAAACTAGGGAACAACTCAAGCCTACTGGAGAAAGCAGTGCGCGGGCTTCCCTACCCAAGGTCATTGACTCGCTGATGAACACTTAAAATCCTTATTAATGATTGGTAGGCTACAACGAAGTTCGATCCTAAGTGGAGAGAAATTTTAAGTACCGGTACAAAGCTTTTCCAGTTGTCGCACGAAACTAAATCATGAACTTTATTTCATAATTTGATTAATAATAATTGTGTCAAATGAACATAAATACTCGCTCTTTGTCATTCATGCTGTATGAATGCATTGAATAGCATCGTACTTCTATTTTAAAAGGATTTATTAAAAATATATAAGTTATACATTTTTTAGTGTTTCATTTTTTTATCCACTATAAATAAATATAGAAAATGGCATCAATACCAAGAAAACTAAGCTCAGACAGCCAAAAAACTTCCCATATTGTACCTATATTTAAAAAAATCATACCCCCAAACCCCCCGAAGTGTTATTAGCCCGCAATGTGGCCCTTAGTTTAAAAAGGTTGGGCACCCCTGTTCTAAGTGATTAAGACCATCAGGAGAGATAAAATGCTCTGGATCTACTCTTACAAACCGGGGAAATTTTAGGTAGATTTCACTAAAAAGAAGAAAAGCCCTCGGGCCCATGTCATAGATTTATGACCTGTAAAATAACCTTCCAACAACTACAACTGTGTGAAGCAAAATTTGTAGGTTGGATTTGATTAACGTTCTAAGTTCCAACGTTTGTCGCCAGGTGCTGATTGCGGTGGTATCTAGTAGCCAAGTTTACAGCTAGGTGTCGTTGAGGTAGCATTTGGCAAAAGTATGAACTAGTAGGCTACTTGAAATTGATCGTCTGCAGTCCTTACCTGAATTACAGACTAATACAGCCATCACAATTAACACCGGTTATCAGACAGATTCTACACACACCCAAAGTACACGGGGCTACATGACCACGTTGTCACAGCCCCTAAACTGAGGAACCAACCAACCTCTCTGTGGGAGATACAATTTTGCGTGAAGAAGTACCGGTAACAGACCGTTAGATAGTTACACATCTGTGTCGAAACCTTACATAAGTGCAGTGTGACCACCAGTATAAATGACGGAAAGGTTACCGTCCCCATAAGAAACTGAAATGTTAAAAATATGCATAAAAAGACGAAAAACAAAGTTTATTAAGCTCCAATTGTAAAATACTTTCTCATAATGAGGTCTGGTCCTTCTACGAAAACCTCCATATTTTGCCTATTTTCGCCTATCCCCTAGTTTGCCCGAGTCGCCTCCGTAGCGTAGCGGTCAGCATAGTTAGCTGCCGCTAACTTCGTCTTCGGGAAAATGCCGGGATGGTACCTACTGTAAGGCCACGGCCGCCTCCTTCCCTCTTCCTAGCCTATCCATCCCAATCTTCCATCCCTTCCCATCCCTCATGAGGCCCCTGTTCGCTTTGCAGGCGAGGCCGCCTGGGCGAAGTGCTGATCACACCTCCCCAGTTGTATCCCTCCCGACCAGATGTTCCAAGCTCCAGGACACTGCCCATAGAGGCGGTAGTGGTGAGTTTCCTCGCTGAGTCCTTGGGAACCACCAACCTAGAGGGTAAATTGACTAAATAAAAATAAAAAATAGTTTGCCCGGTGAAATCTACCACTGCCTTGCGGCGTGCTGAGAGGGATTTTTAACTTTCGCACCACATCAGCAACCTCAGATTTTGGATTCTGGTTACGCCCCTGACTTATAGCTACTCAGCAGATAAACAATGGATTAAATGTTGCAACACTGAACGATAACCCACAAATTGTCTGCCTTTTTGTCTAGTCAACATAAACCACGAGCAGTTGATACATTTTGTACGTTTTCAGAGAACAGGAAATCAATAATGACGTGTGTTTCTGGAATGACCATGCGTATGATAACATTAATAACCATACATCTCCAATCCTTAATACAAAAATACAGAAAATCGATTATTAGGCTACACCATTGAAGTGTTGTTGTAACAGACTGCATGATCATATGGTAGCGTGGCCGAGCGGTCTAAGGCGCTGGTTTAAGGCACCAGTCTCTTCGGGGGCGTGGGTTCGAATCCCACCGCTGCCAATAATTTTTATTCTGTAATTACAATTTTTTAATGTGTTTATTAATGAATTGATATAATCGTCAACAATCATTTCTTAATACAATCAACTGGTCACAATGTGGGATGCATTTGATGTGCATATTGAGCTTCCCGTTTCCTGCCACGAAATATAACTCAGAACCAGACTAACGTAAGTCACATTATGCCAACTCTATGTCTGACTGCATAGCTAACACTTGAATTAGGCAGCAAAAAACTATTGACATTATTAAAGTTGTATAACCCCTTTATTAGTATTTCCTTTAGAATTAACGCAATATTCAGTCAGGACTGGACCTACGTTTTTTGGGCTGTACTTATGAAATCGTTTTAGGACTTAAGACTGAACTTGCGTTATGTTGGCTGTACTTATAAAATCGTTCTAGGACTTATGACTGGACATGCGTTATATTGGCTGTACTTATAAAACCAGGTTTAGGACTTAGCACTATGACAAGGTGTGTTAATGGGACTTGCGTTTGAATGTATTCTTAACGCTTCAGAACCACAATAACGTAAGTGGATTGCAGTTTGTTTCAATAATAGGTTGGGACTTTCGTTCTTACAACCCTTAGTAAATACAAAACGCGATGTTTCACCGGACTTAAGTTGTAATGGCTTAATGTAGAATCAAATTCTACATACAATGATGTAATAACCTGAAAATCGTAATTTTTGGACTTACGTTCGTCTGGTTCTGAGGTACAATATTGTCACCTCATGTGGTTTAGAAATCTACGTTTTTTATTCTTTCTCGGTTTTAAAATCACTTTCACTCCATGAAAATTCCGGAATAATGGCACCTTATTTCAACTACCTCAATCGTAAACCCAAAAGAAACGAGAAGTTCGGTCGCAGTAAATATGAGTGAAGGCTGAATATGCCAGGATGTGCAGTGGCGTACCAAAGGGGGTTCGAACGGGGCGGCCGCTCCGGGCGCCGTAAAGGTAGGGAGGCGCCAAAATCCAAAATCGAAAACATATTTTTTTTAGTTTGAATATACAGTGTGTTTACACGTTTAGTTGAAAATAATGAGTAATTCCTGTTCATGCACAACCAGGTAGCAGGTAAGTGCAATTAGCACTAGCAAAATATATTATGGTAGGTTAAATTCTCTTTGCTATTGGCTGAGGCAATTTTAACCTAGAATCATTATTGATCAACACCAAGAATCATAATTGATAATAATAAAAGTCAATTTGTTTCATTGTATTTCAGTTTCCATTATGAAACGACACAAGACAAGAGGGGCTCAAAATAGACAACTGAAACAGCAACGCACCAAAGCACTTGATAGTTTGAAATCTTTTATGACAGCTTTCATAAAAGGATCACTGAACTCTGAAAACAATGAAACTCAGAAAGAATGTGAATTTGACGGTATCAACTTAAGCCTTGATATTAATTAATCAAATATTACAGTAGTTAATAAATTGGCTAAACACGATTATCTTGATGGTACGATTCAAATCTCTCAATCCAACTCTTGGAATCAAGTGCAACGTTTTGGAACAGTTCAACAAGTGTACGCATTTTTCTCTGGTTCGACTGACAGGTGGAGTGTCCTCAAGGAACATGTTAGCTTATTGGTCAAGGGCCACTCAGATACAAGATGGAGTTCTGAAGCAGAAGCCGTGAACGCCTTATCATCTCACTTAGATGGAGTGCTTCATGCTCTAGAAAAATTGAGAGACACTACAACTGAAACCGTCGATACCAGACAGAGTGCAGCGCTGTTAATTAATGCAATAGAAAGATTTGACTTTGTAACTCTGCTATCTTTCTGGGCTGAGGTACTTCCTAAAATTGACCGAACACAGAAAACTCTGCAAATCGAAGGTATTTCGTTCACTTTTGTAATAACTTGTCTACAAGCTTTCCATGATCAGCTTAATATGTGGAGAGAAACTCTTCCAGTTGACGTTATATCAAAAGCTACTAAGAAGTGTGAGGAATGGGGAGAACCCTCGGAACGAAGAGTGAAGCGGAAAATGCCAGGGGAATCCACTCATGATGTTGGACTTTCCTGGAAAGATGAAGTAAAGCGGAGCACACTTGAGATCTTAGATAAACTTATTCGTGAGTTAAGTGAACGATTCGCCAATACCAAGGAACCGGATGAACGTTTTGGCTTCCTCTGTAATTTTCATGGATACATTCATAACGAAACCCCAAATGAAAACGTTTTGAACACTCTAAAGAGGAAATGTTTCGAAATTGCAGAGGAGTGCCCTGAAGATTTGAACGGAGAAGAACTATTTAAAGATATTAAAGATGGCATAGTTTTATTACGAAGATCAAAGAAAAATAATGAAAAGTTCGACTTGAAACCCAAAGATAAATTGTTATATTTAGGTCTTGTTTGGGGTTAGAGGCATACAGTAATTTGATCATCGCTTTCAAACTACTTTGAACGATTCCAGTGTCTGTGGCATCTTGTGAACGATCTATTATTTTCTATTATAAATACCTTTGCATCCATCAAGGCTTGGAAGGCAAATTTTTAAATTTAAGTTATGAGTCTGAAACTTCTTTTCTGTTTATTTTTTATTACTTTTCAAACAAACTAACCTTTTAATACTTACAGTTTTATTTTATTCATATTTTTCTCTTTATAATGTGTTAAAGTAACGTACTACTTAATAAAAATACATATTTATGAACATTAAACTGTGTTTAAATTATACTTATTGATCCTTGAACCTTTTAGTGTGAGGGGGCGACGACCATCTAGTTGGCTCCGGGCGCCAAGTAGCCTTGGTACGCCACTGAGGATGTGTTGTGACGTTTTAATGGCAGTGAGTTTAGTTTAAACATTGTAAATAAAGTAGCAACGTCTGTTCATGAAAATTTTGCCAAAAATCAAAGAACTTCATAAGTATAAATTATTATTATTAGCGTATGATGTTACAATTGAAAATCGGGTCACAAACTATATAAATACAGGGTCTTTCATATAAAATAAGAGCGCCAAGCGGCGGCTATGTTAACCGCTGCTACGGTCACCTTGGCCGAGCTTTTGGAGCGCCAAGGCCCCCTGCTTTAAGCGTGTATAAAATCCTATATGATGCAGCGGCCTTACTAGCGTGTGTTCAATGCTGAAATCTTACTTAGTTAGTTATTGTTGATGAAACCGAAACCCCTACTAGTGCTAATTTTGTGAGTGATTTATTCGGAGACCGTTCAAGATTCTAGCTCATCCTCTGTTTAAAACTGTTCGTGTGCGGGCATGTTTTTTATTGAGCACCGAGCCAGTATTGTCAAACTTATTTGCAATTACGTGAATCTGTGCTAGTGAAGGTGGCACTTCATCAGGAAATTGATGAAAAAATGCATCACGTACCATCCGAGCCGATTCGTAATTAAAATAAGTTGTACATAAATATTACGACGTTGCAATGATAACTGTCTCACCAAGTTAGTACTTGAGGTTTAGACTGGCGACTGAGCAACTGCACGCTTATTGCAAGGTCAAGTTTGGTAATGTCAATCTGTTATTTTTATACAGTCCATCGGAACTTGGAAGAAAAAAAACAGCCATCGTATGTACTATGCGCGCGCTTTCAATACTATAGGGGTTTCGGTTTCATCAACAATAACTAACTAATTAAAGTAAGATTTCAGCATTGTACACACGCTAGCAAGGCCGCTGCATCATTTAGGATTGTACACACGCTTAAAGCAGGGGGTCTTGGCGCTCCAAAAGCTCGGCCAAGGTGATTGCAGCAGCGGTTAACAAAGCCGCCGCTTGGCGCTCTTATTTTATATGAAAGACCCTGTATATGTAAGAAAACTTTAAAGTGAAAAATGAGCTTTCCCTTAAAATGGAGTTGCTGTTTATCTTCCTTGCATTTAAGTTTCAAAATAATGCAAGTACAAATTATTTTGTTTTTATTCTTTGAAAATATTCAAGTGTTACGCTTTCTTTCTTTCTTTCTTTTTTTTCCTTTTTTTGCCATCAGTGTAACTTAGTAGTAGGTTCTTCTTCTTCTCCTTCTTTCTCCGAATTAGGCCAATTATGGACCGCGTGAAACTTAAGGCTTCTTGGCCTTCTCTTCTCTTCTCTTCTCTTCTCTTCCCAGGACCTCTTCATTCTTAGCTTCTCATCCTCCTCTGCTTCTCGGAAATGATCCTAACAGGTTTCTTATGTAGTGGTTTCTCTTCGAACGATTTGAAATCATTCTCTCTTCTTCTAATCGCACCTCTATCACGAATTATCTCTGGCGTAATTCCAACTTCTGCTGCATCTCTCTTGACCTAATTGACCCACTTAGATGTGGTTCATAAACCCATGATGAATTGAAAGATCTTTTTGGTCAATTGGTTTTCCTCCATTCTTACCAGGAAGCCATAGAATGGCGGCCTTCTTTTCCGCATTGTGCCTGTGATCTTTTCAACATAGGTCTACTTGTATAGCTCCTCGTTCTTCCTCTTCTTCCTTTTGTCATTTCAGTCATTTTTATTAGCCTTCACCCATATTATTAGGCCGATAACCTACTGTCGACCAAAGTATTATGTGCACTCGAGTTTGAAGGTTGTTTGTGAAGTAACCAATAGACCTACATAAAATCCAATATCATCATTTTCGTCGTTCTATTTTACGTTAGTTCATGTAGGTTTGGAATTTTTAATTTATATTTTAATATTTTTCATCGCAGTTGAAACACAAAAGGTGCACGTTTTTAAGCGTGTTTCAACCCTGCGTCACATTTAAGAATTATTATCTCAAAAGCCCGTCATCAGATCGAATCCAAATTTTAACACAATATACATTGGAATGTTGTATAACTCATTCTTTTTCTTGTTTCGAATGGGCCTACTTTGGACCACGCTTGTTCAACTGTTGAGCTTTGATCTTTGCCCAGTGTTGTCGCATTTTCTGCCGGTGTAACTCCTTCCTTTCATCTGTCCAAGGGGTACCTTTCTTCCGGGGTTTTTCCTGAAATCCATGGACTTCCTTCAGGGCATGTCTCACAGATTGCCTGTCTTGAAGATCTGATATTCCCAGTTCATTAATGTCTTTCTCAGTTTCTGTCAGCCAAGTGGTACGAACCTTCTTGTTCTGCCAGAAAGTGAACAGCCTATTGGTCAGTCTTTTGGGAGGCAATCTTGCCACATGACCATAGAATGCTACTCTCCTTTTCCTAGCACAGTCAGAGAGCCTTTCTATATGTTCGTAGAGCTCGGAATTGTGCCGCCTACGGTATTCCTCATCTTCCTTTACCGGACCTAGGATCTTCCTAAGAATTCTCCTCTCTCTGACTTCCATTTTCTCCATCAGACCACTTCGGTTCAATGAGAGACACTCCATGGCATACAGGGCTTCTGGTCGTATGACTGAGGTGTAGTGCTTCAGTTTCAGGTTGCGTGACAGGCATTTCTTGTTGTAGATGTTCTTTGTCAGTCGATAAGCCAGTTCCAGCTTGTTGACTCATTCATTAATTTCAAAATTGTGTGTGTCCAAGAAACAAAGTTGCTATCATTTTTGTAAGGTAACTTTTTCTCGGCTCGGGGTGGTTGGAAAATGTAGTTTTTGGTTGCGTTGTAATCGTTATACATCAAAAAGTTATGCTGTATAACTTTTAAAAACGTAAATTAATAAACTTATTTATATCGGTTTGTATTTGTACGAGGAAATAACACATGGTTCACCAGCTAGTCGCTCCGGGAAAAGCTGTACAGCGTTGCCGAAATGGTGCCCACACGCATCATGGCGCGCATGGTAAACCGATATAAAATAAGTGAATTAATTTACGTATTTCACAGTCATACAGCATAACTTTTTGATGTATAACGATTACAACGCAACCAAGAACTACATTTTCCAAACACCCCGAGCCGAGAAAAAGTTACCTTACAACAATGATAACAACTTTGTTTCTTGGACACACAAAATTGTGAAATTAATAAACCAGTTATACAACATTCCAATGTATATTGTGTTAAAATTTGGATTCGATCTGATGACGGGATTTTGAGATAATAATTCTTAAATGTGACGCATGGTTGAAACACGCTTAAAAACGTGCACTTTTTGTGTTCCAACTGCAATAATAAATATTAAAATATAAATTAAAAAATCCAAACCTACATGAACTAACGTAAAATAGAACGACGAAAATGTTGATGGTATTTGATTTTATGTAGGTCTATTTGTTACTTCACAAACAACCTTCAAACTCGATTACACATAATACTTTGGTCGACAGTAGATGTTAGGCCCCTTAAAAAGCAATTATCATCATCAAACAATATCCTGGTAATGCTGGGTAAAACAGCTAGTATTTATGTAAAAATCTCTAGATCTGTCGTAACAGAGGTTAGAGCATTTGAGGGTAGAAGGGGTGTTGCCTCGTGCCTGGAAGGAGTATTGTTCATGTGCTTATAATTACTCCTGACTGAAGAGTTCAACAGGCTAGCTGTATTATTTAAGACGTGTTGTTTACTGCACTGGATGCAGCGGTGACGTCCTCGAAGGCAGGAAGTGGCTTCTACTGTAACCATGGCGACCAACAGTCCGGAAGAAGAAACACCGGAAACTGCGTAGTACCAGTCCTGTAACAGCAAGAACATTAATATTGAGAAGCTGCACAAGCGTTGAGATAAGATAGAATTCCTTTATATAGCCTCGTAAGAGTTGAGCTATGTTTGTACTCCGTACACACTTCTCTCATCAATCGTGATGAGTGGCACGATCGTAGGATATTTGGAGAGGGTGGGTTACGCCTACGATTAGTTCAATCGTGATTGACCAGGTCACTAATGAGCGATCGGGTCAATCGTGTTTTTTTCTTTAATCCTTTCTGAATACTTTAACGAGGTCTTTTAGCAATATCTGAAGTTCCGGTTTATTTGAAAGTTAGGGGAATAAGGATTATTAGCCTACGTGTTTATTTAATACTAGCTGAAGTACCCGTGCTTCGCTACGGGTCATAAATAAATTAAAATGTGAAGGTGACAGTTAAAACAGGGGCTACGCGGAGGGAGAGTAAGGATGGAACATTTTGTCCAACTACACCGCTCGGCGTTGACAGTGATATACAGCACACATTCAGGTTTTACTCGCTAACCGTTGGAGATACACGGAAAGTGATAAGGACATTTGGATAGAAAATTAAATTTTAAACCTCGCATATCCTATCAAAAGTTTGCTATTTCTTAGCGTTCTCTTTTTATTTGAAATGGAAATATGAACGTTTGAAACCAAAGGGTGTAGTGACGTCACTAAAATGGTCGCATCATTAAATATTGCAAAGTCTCGAAATCAAAAGCAGTCTATATGTTAACCAGGTAAATCAGCTACTTCCATGTAAAATTTTATGTAAATCGGACCAGTGGTTCTTGCGTGATTGAGTAATACACAGACACACACCATCTCATTTTTATATATTAGTATAGATTAACTAAGTTAGGATTGGTATATAAGTTTAATATTGTTTGAATTAGAATTAGTTTAATTGGGGGATTTTAATAAGCTTGGTTTATTTGCGTCAAGTTTAATTTAAGTTTTTTTTCTTCAAAAATTTAAGCCAAACTGTTTAACATTTTGTGCAATAATTAAGAAATAACTTATATGAATCAAAACAAACGCTTTAAAATGCCACATAAAAATCAGTAGTAGCCTACGTGACCCCTTAAATAGGTGAAAAGGATCTGTTGATGATCGCATGACGTTCGTAACTTGTCATCCAATTAAATACCCCCACCCCCTCTTTATTTTTTACAGAAAGTATGTTAATTAAGTGATAAATATTTCAATCATATACCCAACACGACATGTGATTGGTTCACGCTACCAGATATCGGTATCCCTACAACAAATCATCATTATAATAGACTATACTCGCAATTTTTTACTTGTTTCTTAAGACGGCGCAGCGGTCAATGCATGTGAGATTTTCGAAGTGAAATGCCATATCCTGTGGTCCAGATTCCACGTAAAAGGGAGGTACCGTAACTCATGATCGCATGATTAACTGTCATGTAAAACTACAAGCTTCCTTGTTTCTTAAGATCACTTGTACCTATTGCTGAAGAAAACAACAATGTGGTTGAACTATAGTACCGTAGTACAATAAATATCTTATGTTAATTTATTTTATTGACTGTTGATGGACTAATTTTAATCATCATCGCCATCAACTAGAGCAGTTTCCAACCACAGGTTGGGTCTGCTTACTAATTTTAATACTATTTGGTATTTAATTGAAATATTTTTCAATAAGGACACAATTTGTATTCGATAAGAATAATTTCGTATCAATACATGATTCATATTTAATTTAATATTTATTTCAGATTGAATATGAAAATGAAAATCCACAGCCTGCTTCCAGTCTCCGACCGGGTCAGGAATGGAATGAATGAAGCCCCCATCTAGCGGCGAGGATATGGACTGTGCCGGCTGCCGAGGCCTGATGCACTCCTCTGGGGCAATGATTAAATGAATGACACATGAAATGAAATGATAGTGGAGAGTGTTGCTGGAATGAAATTGTGACAGGGAAAACCGGAGTAACCGTAGAAAAACCTGTCTGCCTCCGTTCTGTCCAGCACAGATCGCACATGGAGTGACCGGGATTTGAACCACGGACCCAGCGGTGAGAGGCCGGCGTGCTGCCACCTAAGCCACGGAGGCTCGCCAGGCTCTTAGATTATGATGTTTAAATATTTATACTACTCGCCAAATCACTCGCAAAGCAGTCATTCAACAATAAGAAAACTCTTTTGATTAATGCAAATTCGGATATTGCAATCAAAAATAAATTTGTCATGTCCTTTGTGTGGAGTGGGCTTCTGTATGGATGTGAATCTTGGACGATCAGAGGTCAGGATTGGAAGCGACTTGAAGCGTTTGAGATGTGGGTCTGGCGGAGAATATTACGGGTTAAATGGATTGAAAAGAGGACTATCATCAGCATCCTGCAAGAAATTCAAGGGAAAAGAGAACTGAGACCAACTATCCATAAAAGAAAAGCTAAATTCACAGGCTGCATCTTGCGCCATAACGCTTTCCTAACGAACCTCCTAGAAGGAAAAATCACAGGGAAGAAAGGCCGACGTCGACCGAGAAAATGTTTCCTGCAAGACATCACACTAACTCTTCAATATGGTTCCTACTGTGAGATGAAACGAGGTGCTGAAGTCAGAGAGCAATAGTTGCGGAGACAAGGCATTGCCTTTAGAAGTTGATGGACCCGGCAAATACGAGGGCAGATCAAAAAATAAGTTCCACTTCCCAGTTATGGCCATTTATTACACCACCTATACAACGGCAACACGTCTATGAAGACAAACAACGTAACTTCACTTTTCCACATAGTTTCCAAGAGACTCCAAACATTTCTGCGAACGCACAACCAACTTGTCGATGCCGGATGCATAGTTCCTCCAGCGTTCTGCAACCACACGGAGACAGTGGTCTTCACCTCCTCATCGGTCTGGAAACGTCGACCACCGAACTCCGTTTTGAGCTTACCGAACAGATGAAAGTCACATGGTGCTAGATCGGGACTGTAGGGTGGGTGTTGCCAGGCCTCCCACTTGAAACGCTGCAGCAGTTCGCTCGTTTGGCGGGCCTTGTGAGGTGTTGCGTTATCGAGCAACAAAATCACACCGGCGCTCAATTTCTCCCAGCGCTTCTCTTTAATCGCTTAACGCAACCGGTGCAACGTTTGACAATACGACACCGCGTTGATCGTCGTTCCTTTCGGCATGAATTCCACGTGCAGCGTCGCGATTTCGCTCAGGTGAATGCGCCGGTTCTGTTTAATGATCGCATTTACACTGTTGACATTTGCACGGGTCCTGGACGTTGCGGGCCTGCCCACGCGATATTCGTGCGTCCGGCTTCGAATTGCTGACATCACTTTACGATCCCTTGTCGGGAAATAGCCCGCTCCCCATACACAGCACTAATTTCACGATGAATGTCCGTGCAATTCTTCATTTTGGCCCATTGGAATTGGATTGTCGCACGCACCTCATATTTGGAGTGAACGTCCAGTCGATGCGCCATTGCTTTTGGCCGCTATTCACACCATACAAGACGAGACACCACAGCGACCTGCCTAACAGACGTGTGGGCAGTGTCTGTCCCTTCCTCCGCTGTGCCCACGTTTGCGACACACTGCGCGCTGCTGCAGCGCGTTAGTGCAACTAACTTTTTGATCCACCTTCGTATAAATGGCCACATTCATGTTGTCCGACTGAAAAGCATTCTATTTCTATGACTTATTATATATGAATTGCAGCCAATGGTCATAGCAGGGTATTTTAATTGAACGCCCGTGGGCTCCCAGGAAGTTCAATTTCAAGTAGTTCCAATTTTGGCTACCAGACACCACTGTCACTGCCACCTAGCGGAAAAAGTTGGAACTTGATAGACCGTTTGGAACCAACCAAATCTATCTATGTCTACCTCTTATTAATCCCATTTCCAACGGGGTCGGGGATGAGATGCGATGAAATTACACGTGGGCACGTGGCTGGTGGTTTTTACGGCCTCTTCCAGACACCAACCTCACGAGAGGAGTTAATGAGAGATGAAATGAATGAAAATATGAAGATGAATGAAAGCTCAATTTCAAGTAGTTCAAACTTTAGCTACCACTACCACTGTCACCCAGTGGCGAACGTTGAGACTTGATAGACCAAATAACCTACAAATGTAGGTACACCAATTATAGTGGTAGGTTCTTTTACATGCCATAAATCTATGACTTGACTTTGGTTGGTTCTTAAGTTTAGGGGCTGCGACAACGTGGTCATGTAGCCCCGTGTACTTTGGGTGTGTAGAATCTATCTGATAACCTGTGTTAAATGTGGTGACTCTATTAGTGTGTGTTATCTGTTTTTTTAATTTAAGTACAGACTGTAACTTAGATTTTTTCAAATAGTTCCTACTTTTGCCGCTAAGCGCCACCGTCAACGACTACTAGCCCAAGTTCAGAACTTAGCTACTAGACGCCACCGCAGTCGGCTCTTGGCAACGAACGTAGAAACCTAAGAGCCTTGTTTACATTCTTAACCTATCCAATTTAGCTGCACACAGGTGTAATTAGTGGAAGGTTCTTTAACATGTCATAAATCTATGACATGGGACCGCCGGCTTTACTTCCCCTCCGAAGGGAGGCATACTGAGGGATTTTTAACGCTCTTAAAAATCCGACGGCTTCGGCCGGGTTTGAACCCGCTTTCTTGGGCATGGAAGCTCAGCATGCTACCGACTACGCCACAGATGCCGCTGACTTGACTTTACTTCCCCTCCGAAGGAAGGTATACTGAAGGATTTTAACGCTTTTAAAAATCCAACGACTTCGGCTTATAAAGATAATAGCGGAAACTCCTCGCCAAAACAGGAGACAGCGCTCCCCAGCACTGCCTAGCGGTCCGAGTTGGCAACGTAAGACCAGCTGATTTACAACCGTGAGATGCAACCAAACAATTATAAGAAATTATTGACCTGTGGATGATCTAATTATCCAATTGTAATGGTTGGTACGGGGAGTACTTGTGCCATATATGGAGTAATAATTATAAACAACAAAGTGACTCAAGCTATTTGGTAAAACTTCGTGACGAATAGGTCGCTAAAAATACAACAACAACAACAACAACAACAACAACAACAACAACAACAACAACAACAACAACAACTCTCCGGCACTTCAGATTATACCAGCTTGCTGCCGTACTCAACGTTTGGAACTGGATAGCCGGATAGGTCATACATAGCCTTTGGTTACACAGACGGTCAGGGTGTTTCCCGCAAGGGAGACCATTCCTTAGGAGTGAGCTATAGAATCTGACATAGCTGCTGTGGACACCAAGGCTACCCTATTCCAGTTATAGATCACCAAGTGAAGTCAACTGATATTCCGCCAGCCTAGCCAGCCTTTCTACATAGTCTGGTCCTCGATATCGCCACGCTTCCACGTTTACGAGCTACTACGCTATGTTACCTATAGGCCTAATCAAGCTGCGCAGGGATAAACTATAGAGTAGTGGAACCTGTTTCTTGCTCCAAGAACTTCTAGTCTACTAGGTGTCACGGCTGGTAGGCGGGCTAGTTTAGCACCGTGACACTCTAGCTAGGATTAGTATAGGCTTCTCCCTCACTGTCACCCTCAGTGGCCAACATATTATTATTGGGACTGTTACTTCACCGTATCTCGGGACTTAGCCAGAGAAGTAACTAACCCGCTCATTGCTTGTCACTACGTTACCAGTATAAACTACACCTGCTGTGAGTTGGGTTATCACTACTTCCTTGTTGCGCGTTTGTAATTCACCTCCGCCTTTCTGTTTACTCGAAGGTTGACTCAAGACTCTATTGAGAATGCATTTTCGATCATAAAAGGGAAAGGAGGTAATAATGTAACACCTGATGCCTCTTAAGTTTCGCAGTGCCTTCAAGACAGTATTGGTCAACAATTTGCTTTCCCCATCCCAAGGTAGTAACTTTTTGATTGAAAGCACGCATGGGGTCAAAATCAAGATGGTTAATTTACTTACGAGTGAATGTGCCACACCGGAGGGAGTATGCAAGAACTGTATTCTGTTGTTGGCTAGCAGATATTTTGCAGTCTTCATAAAGGCATTTGTGAATAAGACAAATGATTCTTCTGAATCGTATGTAAACATAGGAAGCGTTAAATTACGAAAAGTAACACATTAATAAGTGTAAATGCTTACGGGTATGTATGGGAATATTCCAGACTTCAGTAACCCACACCAATACCATGTCTTGAATTATCTGCAGTATTTTTTGGAATTCTACACACATCAAAAAAAGTTTTGCATCACCTCGGTTCCCAGATCTCCGGCATATAGACGTTGACTGTGTATATTGTATCCAAGATACAGTCCCTTTGACTGTTCATAGATGTCACTAAAACTGCTCAAAGATGTAAACAACCATGCATGAGCAGGGCCTATTAGACGGAGGGGGTACGACAGCCGATCAGTTCCAGTCATTCCACCAGGACGAAGGTACGCTGCTCATGTTGTCTGTAGTTCTACCATGCCTAGAAGGTCAATACCGCAGTTCGATCGCGTCCGCATTGTTACTTTGTGTCAAGAAGGGCTCTCAACAAGGGAAGTTTCCAGGCGTCTCAGAGTGAACCAAAGCGATGTTGTTCGGACATGGAGGAGGTACAGAGATACAGGAACTGTCGATGACAGGCCTCGCTCAGGCCGCCCAAGGGCTACTACTGTAGTGGATGACCGCTACTTACGGATTGCCGCTCGGAGGAACCCTGACAGCAATGCCACCATGTTGAATAATGCGTTACGTTCAGCCACAGGACGTCGTGTTTCAACTCAAACTGTGCGCAATAGGCTGTATGATGCGCAACTTCACTCCCGACGTCCATGGCGAGGTCCAGCTTTTCAACCCCGACACCATGCAGCGCGGTACAGATGGGCCCAACAACATGCTGAATGGACCCCACGGAATTGGCATCACGTTCTCTTCACCGATGAGTGTCGCATATGCCTTCAACCAGACAATCGTCGGAGACGTGTTTGGAGGCACCCTGGTCAGGCTGAACGTCTTAGACACACTGTCCAGCGAGTGCAGCAAGGTGGTGGTTCCCTGATGTTTTGGGGTGGCATTATGTGGGGCCGACGTACGCCACTGGTGGTCATGGAAGGCTCCGAAACGGCTTTACGATACCTGAATGACATCCTCCGACCCATAGTGCAACCATATCGGCAGAATATTGGAGAGGCATTTGTCTTCATGGACGACAATTCTCGACCTCATCGTGCACATCTTGTGAATGCGTTCCTTCAAGATAACGACATCGCTCGACTACAGTGGCCAGCATGTTCGCCAGACATGAACCCTATCGAACATGCCTGGGATATGTTGAAAAGGGCTGTTTATGGACGTCTTGACCCACCAACCACTCTGAGAGATTTACGCCGAATTGTCGTTGAGGAGTGGGACAATTTGGACCAACAGTGTCTTGATGAACTTGTGGATAGTATGCCACGGCGAATACAGGCATGCATCAATGCAAGAGGACGTGCTACTGGGTATTAGAGGTAGTGGTGTGTACTGCAATCTGGACCACAAATGCTGAAAGTCTAGCTGTATGATGGTACAACATGCAATGTGTGGGTCTCATGAGCAATAAAACGAGCTGAAATGTTGTTTGTGTTGATCTCTATTCCCTTTGTATTTAAAGGTTCCGGAACTCTTGGAACCGAGGTGATGCAAAACTTTTTTTGATGTGTGTATATAAATTGTACTGAACCAAGTATCTTTTGTTTCTTTTAACACTAATCTTTAAATTATTTGCTGCCTAAATATCAAGCCGAGACATATGTTAACTTCACAATGCAATTTCGGTCGGTGCGCACTCAAAAAATGCTAGCAGTGGGTGGCAAGGAGAGTAATGCTGTCAACTCGCACCAAGTGATAGCACTGTGATCGCTGTCTCCAGGCGAGCGCATGCTTTTACGGCCGAGTTTCCTCTACGGCCTGGTTTTAACTCGCGATCTTGGGCATAGCAGCTCAACAGACTACTACCGACAACGCCACCGAAGCTGTTGTAAACGGCCAAATATAACCTAAAAATTTTGCTACACATTACCAATATTGTAATGGTAGGTTCTTTTATATGCCATACATCTATGAAGGAAGGCATACTGTAAGATTTTAAGGCGAGTAGACACACGTTATAATGAACATAGGAATGCGATAAGATACGGAACACATTCAGCCGTGTGCGAACATATGTGTGACGCAGGGCATAGCTTTACCAACATAGAGTCGGACCTTAAAATAATCCATCACGAATCGAAAGGCAGAGCTCTTGACATAAAGGAAGCAATCGAGATACACCTAGCCAAACGAAACAATCCCAACAATCTAAATGAACACACGTTCATGGAGAGCTCACCCCTCTTCACGCTACTAAAAAACACACCCTGTCGGAAACAAAACACAATTTAGCGACACAGCCAAGCTAGATAAAAAAGGGGGGGAAATTAGGGGTTTTTTAATAGGTAAATGTTATCTGGATCAGGTGTACGATGTACTTTTCTTCTGCAATAAACCAAGGCCCATATTAGAGGCAGTATTAAAGGTGCCGGGACGTCCTCATAAGACCGTCAACGCTTAGTTCGAATGGGTTATGCTCCACGCGTGGCGAGGACTAATCCACGGTCTTTAATAGTTGTAGATCCACCTCATTCAATAACATACATCTTATCTAGGTTGGCAACACCTCACATAAACACATCGCGATCACTCCCCACAGCACGTAGGGACAGGGGGGGAAGGCAGGGAAAAACCAGTCGTTAAGATAACCACCGCAGTCGACCGCACAGCGAGTTCAAGTGAACACGGAAACTGCGAATAGCTGTAGTACGGAAGACAATCAGATAAGTAGTTAGCCTAAAATTTTATAGTTTAACCATAGTTTACAACCATATAATCTCTCTAAAGTACAATCTCCGGATAGCCATCACCATTTAGCATTTCACCTAACATATATACTGCATTTAGCATACACTGACAGTTGCAGTACCAATACTGCAACTAAATAATTGTACATATTGTAAATATTTTCACCTGTATTTCAAACATAGATTTTATAGCCTAAGTGTATTGGATCTGATGATGATCGCTTGACGATCGAAACTGGTCATCCTAGTGTTTTATTAATCTCATGTAATTTATTTCAGGATTAGGGCATAACCCATCTCTTTTGGGTACATTCGTGTTGACCGACTGAAAAGCACTAAACTCTTGTTTACTAAGGCAACACTGAAAATATGGCTTCAAACACCACAATTTTAACGCTCTTAAACGACTTCGGCCGGGTTTGAACCCGTGATCTTCTACATAGCAGTTCAGCATGCTGCCGACTACGCCACTGAAGCTGTAATATTTCGATGACTGATAACTTGTGTTATTGTAGGTGTGTGTAACTGAATTTAGGTCTAGGACTGGGGTAAGTGTCCCGAACTACTTGAAATAGGCGGAAGAGCGAGGTCATGACCCATTCGCCTATGTGAGTGGGTTTACTAATATTCATTTCAACTATCACTTTTCTAAGAAATTCAGGAGCATTTTGGAGAGAAAACTGAATCATATCTCCCAAGAATTTATTATTAATAATAATAATAATAATAATAATAATAATAATATCGTATGGCCTCGGATGCCGGGTGCAAGCTTTGAATTTTGACACCCAGAGGGTAGCTTGCATGTCGAATTTCGTTGTTCCTTGAATCACTATGAAAGTCAAGGAGGTTAGATATCTAAGCTCCTTGAACACTATAGAGCTTTCCAGTAGAGAAATGAGGAACTTTGTGTTGGCAGAAACTCCCGAGATTAATTTTGCCATTATGAACACGGCCTACTGAATTCAAATGGGTTCTTTGACATGCCAGCATCGTATGACATGCGTGTCGTATTTTTGCCGCCTTTCAAAAATCACTTACCACGGCCAGGAGCGAACCTGCAATATTAGGGTTGGTAGACCGACACGCTATCCACTCACCCACCTGCCAAGACTCAATTGGGATGCCAGAAGTTTAATGTAATAGATTCAAAGAACAGCCAATAGACAGCAACAATTATACAGAGTGACAAGGAGGAAAAGGCAATATTCTAGGTCCTTCTAGGATGTGATATTACTGGTCATTGTGATAAAAAAAAAAGTCCTCTCGGCACGCCGGAAGGCGGAGGTAGATTTCACCGGACAAGCCTGGGGATAGGCGAAAATAGCCAGAATATGCAGGTTTTCGTAGAAGGATCAGACCTCATTTATTGCGAGAAAGCATTTTATAATCGGAGCTTAATTAACTTTGTTTTTCGTCATTTTATGCATATATTAAACATTTTATTGTCTTAAGGGGACGGTAATATTCTTGTCATTTGGGGTCCATTTTTATACTTGTGGTCACACTGTCCTTATGCAAGGTTTCGACACTGATGTGTAACTATGTAACGGTCTGTTACTTCTTCACGCAAAATTATATCTCCCGCAGAGATTTTGGTTGGTTCCTCAGTTTAGGGGCTGCGATAACGCGGTCATGTAACCCCTTGTACTTTGGGTGAGTGTAGAATCTGTCTGATAAACTGTGTGAATTGTGATGGCTGTATTAGTCTGTAATACAGGTAAGGACTGCATGCGGTCAATTTCAAGCAGTAGTTCCTAATGTTGCTAACAAATACTACCGTTAACGACACCTAGCTGTGAACTTGGCTACTAGATGCCACCGCAACCAACAACTCGAAATGAACGTTGGAACGTCCCCTGCAAAGGAAAGCATACTGAGGGATTTTTAGCGCTGTTAGAAAATCCGATGACTTCGGCCGGCTTTGAACCCGCGACCTTGGGCATAGAAGTTCAGCATGCTACCAGTTAAGTCACCGAAGCCACTTCACAGTCAGATAGAAAACTGAATGTGATCTCGTGCAAGTGCGTTGTCATGGCAACGTCTGATGGCTCATTCCTCATCAATTTAGTAGTGTTGTCATGGCAACCTCTGACAGCTCTTGGCATTTTCTTATAATTCTGAAATCATTTTTCTCATCCCTTGGCGTAATGGTGGGTCATATCAAAAATTCTTTCAGACAAAAGTTTTAGGTAATTATTAGCGGAATATTGTCCATTTTGTACGGTTTTGATATTGTGCCTATTAAGAGAGATATGATTAATGTTTCCCGAAAAACCCACTTTTCCCACCCCTTTGGTCAATGGTTAGTGCTATCAAAAAACTTTTCAAACATATATTTTTGAGCCTTATCCGACACATAGTATGAACTTTGAATGGATTCGATATTTCAAATATTAAGAGAGTTATAGCGATATTTCACTTTTTCGAAAAAAGACCCCCATTTTCACCCCCGTCGCCCGATTGTGCCCATTAACGAACTCGACCGAGAGTTTATAGGGATACATATTATGTAAAAATTTCAAAGTGATTGCTGCAAAATTGCGGTATTTATCGTGTCCACAAGAAAGTGATATATATATATACATATATACATAAATTATATATAAACTTTTGAACTGACGGTGGTTTTGGGGTCTAGGGGATGTGAAACGCGAAGATATGTCGAAATTTTCCGGAAGTCGAAACATGGTACCCATTGCAATAGTTAGCTTTCTAAAGAAATCTACCTAAAAAAGTTCATATGAACATGGTGTCAATATGAGACGGTTGTCAAGATAGCCCTGTTTGAATGTAAACATTGATAACCTGTTAAATTAATTAATTCATTTCGTATCGGCCATCTATGGACCGCGTCCTTCCAACTCAAACCAACTGTCTCATTCTTCGGGCTTTGATGTTTGCCCAGTACGCCTGCATTCGTTCTCCGTGGGTTTCCTTCCTTTCCTGGGTCCAATCATTATCATTTTCAGCTTCTTGGAAACCTGGTTGGTTGGTTCCTTAGTTTAGGGGCTGCGACAACGCGGTCATGTAGCCCCGTGTACTTTGGGTGTGTGTAGAATCTGTCTGATAACCGGTGTTAATTGTGATGACTGTATTAGTATGTGTTATCTGTTTTCAATTCAAGTGAGGACTGCAGACTTTAAATTTCAAGTAGTTTTTACTTTTGCCGCCAAACGCCACCGTCAACGACTAATAGTTCAGAACTTAGCTACCAGACGCCACCGCAGTCGGCTCTTGGCAACAAACGTAGGAACCTAAGAGCGTTGTGTACATTCTTAACCTATACAATTTAGCTTCACACAGGTGTAATTAGTGAAAGGTTCTTTAACATGCCATAAATCTATGACATGGGACCGCCGGCTTTACTTCCCCTCCGAAGGAAGGCATACAGTGGGATTTTTAACGCTCTTAAAAAATCCGATGACTTCGGCCGGATTTGAACCCGCGATCTTGGGTATAGAAGCTCAGCATGCTACCAACTACGCCACCGAAGCCGCCTACTCTCGGAAACCTGTTAAATTAATAAATTTATTAGAGCACAAAATATGCAATTGAATTAAACATGACTTATCTTTTCCTCGAACATCATCATCATCATCATCATCATTAATTAATTACTTATCACTAGTACAAAACTGTGACAGAGATAACTTCCTCTGATCACACTGCATTACATGATATCTGTCACATGCTTTGCCGCAGAGGGCACACACGCACCAGCAATCCGGCTGATGGTACATTTTGTTTGCACACACCCTGAAGTGGAATCCATGCACCGCGAATCTGGTTATCAAGTGTCTCATCTCATGGAAACCCCTCGTCCAATCCCGCGATGTCATCGCAAACCTGTTAAATTAATGTTATTGTTTAATTTCTCTCTGTATTTCATGTCATGTCTCAGTCAAGGAGGCAGTGCTTTTCCATGGAAACGTGATTACATGCACAGCTGACTGATTATTATTGTGGACTGTGAACTTGAACCATGAACGCCCTAGTTTATGTGATAGTTTCTAACACTGTTTTTGTGATACGGACAGCAGTGTGAACGTAGAGTTCAAGATGCCACACATCGACACTAATGCGGAGTATGTAGACATGCTGATTGTTTATGGCTACTGCGATTATAGTTCCACTGCAGCCGTAGAAGAGTACCGTCGACGCGTTCCTAGAAGGAGAATTCCTGTTCGAAGAGTGTTTTCGAGAGTTTGACATACATTGCGTGAGAATGGTTCGCTTCCTAGTGATCATGTGCGATCGGAACGAGGACTTGACCGCCACGTGGAGAAAGATGAGAACATTATTGGCAATATCCAGCATAGCCCTACTAACCAACTAGCAAACGGCATATTGCTTCACGGCGCATTGTTTCACGATCACGGAACTTTATGGCGATTACTGCATCATGAACGATTGTACCCATTTCACCTACAGCGTGTGCAAAATCTTCACATAGGGGACAATGCCCAGCTTTGCCACTGGCTACAAAACAGCCGTCATTTGGTCTTCACACGGATAAGGCTACGTTCACCCGCAACGGAATCTTCAATACACGCAACAATCATTTATGGAGCCCCCAGAGACTTCAACGCTCATGGCACAGTATTGTAAACACAAATTTCAATATACGTTTCTCAATGTGTAGTGTGGTATGTTGGATAGCCGGCTGATAGACGATTGTATGAATGGGGCCAAGTACCTGCAATTTTTGCAACATAACCTACATTACCTGTACTACTCGAGGATGTTCATTTGGCTACACGTCTTGTTTTGCACCGTCAGCATGATGGATCACCTCCTCATTATTGGTACCAGGTAAGGGAGCATATCAATACCACATTTCCTAAATTGGTGGATTGGTCGTGGTAGTACCATTCCCTGGCCACCCAGATCTCCCGACCTAAACCCCTTAGATTATTGTTTATAGGGTTGGGTGAAGGGTGAATTATACAGAAGAAAAGTTAATACACGAGACGAACGGCTCGCTCGCATAATGGATGCTTTTGCTAGCGTATGGGAACGTAGCAATGATCTTCGACGGGCAACACGTCATATTCTTCTGCGAGTTCACTGATGCGTTGAGGTCAATGGTGCGAACTTTGAAATCTTATTGTGTAGCCTAATCACCATCACTGGACCACAAAATGACATGACATGAAACAAAAAGGTTGTTATGAAAAGAAAAAAAAGAGAAACACAAAAATTAATGTAGGCCTAATAGGTTATCAATGTTTACATTCAAACAGGGCTTTCTCAACAACCATCTCATATGCGTTTTGTGCCACAATCTTCCAAATCGTCTCAATAGCACAGGAAAAATCTTGCATGTCTTGAAAAGTCGACAGAAATATATTTATTTGTTTTAAAATGGTCGTTGAACAAATAAACAAGACGATAGTCCCTGGCAGAACTGTGTCGCATCCATCCCGCATAACAATAGAGCCGGGTGGGTAGTCTGTACACATGGGGCGCTCACAACCCATTGTGCATTGAAAAGAATATTCAAACGCAACAGTGACGAACATGTGAGATTTCTCGCACAGGTCCCCAAGTTTTAAATTAATGTAGAAATGACCTAACTTAGAAGTTCTACTGAAAAAAAATTAATAACACCCTCTAGCAATAAAATATTCAACTCCTGTATATTAGTAACATTGGCCATTTCTATAGAACATTTTTCGGATTTTAATGGCGGCGGGCAACGGACACTACACGAGTTCCAAAATATATTGAAAGTTTTATAAGTAAACAGTGTTCTTCGAACCATGGCAACCGTACTGTGTTAGTTCAATATAAAAAGGTTTGTTTTCGCCCTATAGGTATGGAATCATCTTTTTCAGATCTTCCTTCTTTTCAGGCTTCAACTACAAAACCAGTCACATGGCGCTTGGCATATAGACCAGATTTTGATATACAGCAAGTGGCACTTTGACCCAGGCGAATTCTTGTGGCTAAAGCTTGAACTACTTACAGATTGAATATCATATAGCCCGGTTTTTACCGCACTGGCATAGGCACATAGCCCACATTTTAGCAATAAAATGGGATTTGATTGTTTTGGCCCTTAGCTCGGTTTTTATATTCAGTCAATTGTCATTTGAAGCTCTTCAGTTGGTCAACATGAAATAAGCCCAATGAATGGGGGGGTGGGGGGAGGTACAACATATAAATATGTAAATACAATCCTGGAAAAAATTACATGAAAATCCACAGCCTGCTTCCAGTCGACAACCGGGTCAGGGATATAATGAATGAAGCACACATCTAGCGGCGAGGATATGAACTGTGCCGGCTGCCGAAGCCTGTCGCACTCCCCTGGGGCAATGATTAAATGAATGACAGATGAAATGATAGTGGAGAGTGTTGCTGGAATGAAATTTTGGACAGGGAAAAACGGAGTACCCGGAGAAAAACCTGTCTGCCTCCGCTTTGTCCAACACAAATCTCACATGGAGTGACTGGGATTTGAACCACGGACCCAGCGGTGAGAGGCCGGCGTGCTGCCGCCTAAGCCACGGAGGCTTAAAAAAATACATGTATTAGCTAATTACCACTATTAGGCCTAAATGGGGCAATTTTAGGATTACATGTTACGACCCTCAAATGGCCATCATCAGATCTAGATCACTGTGTTGAAGTTTGTTGTTGTTTGAGTCTTCAGTCTTTTGACTGGTTTGATGCAGCACTCCATGCCTACCTGTCCTGAGCTAATCATTTAATCTCTACATAACTACCACACCCTACATCTGAGGCAATCTGTTTAACATATTCTAACGTTGGTCCACCCCTACAGTTCTTGCCCTCGACCCTTCCTTCCATAACTAAGCTTGCTATTCCTGGGTGTCTTAGTATGTGTCCTACCAACCTATCTCTTCTCTTCATTAGCAGTCACCAGAAACATCTCTCCTCTCCCACTCGTCTTAATACCTCTTCGTTTGTAACCCTATCTACCCATCTGATCTTCATCATTCTCCTGTAACACCACATTTCAAATGCTTCAATTCTCCTCTTTTCTGCTGCACCAATAGTCCAAGTTTAACTTCCATAGAGCGCCACGCTCCAGACAAAGGCTTTCAAAAATGACTTCCTAATACCTAAATCTATATTCGATGTCAACAGATTCCTTTTCTGCAGAAATGCTTTCCTTCCCTGAGCTAACCTACTTTTTATATCATCTTTGCTTCGTCCATCACTGGTTATTTTGCTTCCTATGTAACAGATGTCTCCTACTTCCTTTAGTTTATCACCTGCCAATTTGATCTCCATAGAGGTTTCTGATTTATTTCGGCTGCATTCCAGTATTTTTCTTTTACATTTATTAATTTTCATCATGAATCCTTTCCTCGACGGAGCCCATACCATTCAAAAACAAATTCAAATCCTCAGGCGTGTCGGCCAAGATGATTATGTCATTGGCAAATCTCAGAGTTGAAATTATTTCTCCTTCAACTCGAATGACTGCTGTTGAAGTTTAAATTTACACTAAAAATAATATTATGCTACTGTTGTCGTAGCTAGTCTTTGGTTTATTACAGTACTAAAATAATCAATACCGTACAATAAACAAAATAAAGAACAATTAGTATGCATTGGAATATTCTATTTGCAATGTTTATATATACTCAGTATTGATTTAGTACTACATTGTGTCTTTTCTAAATTGTACACATGTGTATATACTTTTTACTTACATAATCCATAAACCTTCAAGACAAACAAACCTAACATATAACAAGATTCAAATTGTGAATCATAAAAAATAAACCAAAGACTAGCTACAACAACAGTAGCATAATATTATTTTTAGTATTTATTTAGTATGTAATCAGGGGCGCATATTCGAGGGTAGCTGTGGGGGCTCGACACACCGCCCTCCCCCTTCACCCCCTCCCCATGCTGAAAAAGCCAATAGAAATTAAGAAAGTTTTTTTTTTTAATCCTCCAGGTTGGTGGAACCCACGGACTCAGCGGGCAGTGTCCTAGAGCTGGGAACATCGAATCGGAAGGGATACAACTGGAGAGGTGGGATTGGCACCTCGCCCAGGCAGCCTCACCTGCAAAGCGAACAGGGGCCTCATGAGGGAAGGTAAGGGACGGGTAGGATGGATAGGCAAGGAAGAGGGAAGGAGGCGGCCGTGGCCTTGAAGAAGGTACTATCCCGGCATTTGACCGAAGACGAAGTTGGAAACCACGGAAAACCACTTCGAGGATGGCTGAGGGGGAATCGAACCCCCCTCTACTCATTTGGGCCACCCGAGGCTGAGTAGACCCTGTTCCAGTCCTCGTACCACTTTTCAAATTTCGTGGCAGAGCCGGGAATGGAACCCAGGACCTCCGGGGCGGCAGCTAACCATGCTGACCGCTACGCTACGAAGGCGACTGTATTGGTAAAAGCATAAAATAATTGTAAATTTGGTTGTACCCTAATCTTAACTTATTGGCTAAGTTATAAACAACATTAAGATTGAAATTAGACTACCTCGTGGTGTAGCGGCTAGCATATTTGGCTGCCACCCCGGAGGTCCGAATTCGATTCCCGGCTTTGCAAAGAAATTTTAAATCTGGTCTGAGGGCTGGAACGGGGTACACTCAGCCTTGTGAGGCAAAATTGAGAATTCCACAGTACGGTACTTTTGAGAAATAAATTTATCAATTTGTAAAAAAAAAACTGCTTACCTTTCTGCTTAGTAAATTGACAAATATTCATATATTTGCCATTCATACTCCATAGGCCATAATAGAAAATTCATTAAGTATAAAATTCTATTTGTGTGTTTTGATGTATTTTACAACTGCTTTTGTATTGTAGGCTACATAAACTTAGAATTTTACAATTAACTCTTATCTAAAATAATTACACAAAGGAAGACCGAGAGACAGGTGGCTGAAGGGGGTGGAAGAAAGTGTGAAGAAGAGAGGAGAAGACTGGACAAGGGTGGAGGCTGAGAGATGGTGGGAAGACAGAATACGTTGGAGAGGCTTGTGTTCCAAACAGACCCGGCCAGTGGCTGGAAACTGTGCATGATGATGATATGCTCCAGGGGCGTATATATACTTTTATTTTGGGGGGTGCCCAACCAGGGGTTAGGGGGCATGGAATAGGCCCCAAAGAAAACGGGCTCTGGGGTTCCTCCCCGGTAAACTTCTGTATAATTTGGTGCAAAATGATGAGTTTTAAGGCTATCTGGCATCACTTTTTCAACCAATTTGTTGTGATGTTTTATGTTTGGTTAATGTCAAATGTCAACACAACGAACACCATTTTAAGTTACCGTACTTCTTATTAATACAATCATCTTATGTTTCCAACCAACTCAAATTCCGTTCGGCAGTAACTGTGGCTACAGAGGGAGGCAAATTTGCCCAAAAATTGATAAGGGTATAAAAGTTAGGGAAAAGTCTTTTGTCACATGCTTCAAGAGCACTTACTTGTTGCTGTTCTTGGTTTGTTCATAAGATTGAAGGCACTGGAGAGTAATAAGAGGTTATGTTGTTACACATAAGATCAGAGCAAACTGATTGTCACACCGTTTACATCGCTCTACCTTCGCATGGCCTTGCTTTGCAACATTTGCCATACGTCGCTTAGTAACAATAGTACATGATAAGTATATTGGTTTTTAATGCTTCAATTCATAAAACATATTATATGTGACAAAAATTTCGGGAGGGGCCCGGGCCCCTCGGGCATCCCCCTTATATAAGCCCCTGATATGCTCTGGTTATTTTGCGGTGAAAATCCTCTGAGAATACTCACAATTTTCCAGAATAATCTTCCCCCCCCCCCCCAAAAAAAAAGAATTATACATATGTCTTTGAGTTTATTTACATACTTATTATTTTGTACCCCGCCCTTTCATTGGGCATATTTGTGTTCTGTGCATTGTCCACTTTAGGTACAATGTTTTTATTCAACCACTACTCTACTTTACTCTTAGTTGTGATACAGGTTTTGCCTCCTCTCAAGCCTTCATCAGTCAATAAGCAACATAAAAATTCACAATGTTCATTTTAAAACCATTACACATGACATGTTCGATTAAAATTGAACAAATTCACAGGCGTCATCGCAATAAAATAGAAATAAAATTCTTAAAGAATGGGTATAAAGTTGCAGTTCGGTTAGTTAGTGCACGCTAGGGAGTGAGATACTCTGCGGCAGACTGAGAGACACAATACGGTGATCATTAGGCTCCCTAATCAACCGGCGGTTGGTTAGACACATAATTTCAATAGCGGATGACAGCCCTCTTATATAAAATAAGATAGATGAACCTGTCACATTAAGTGTCTGTATACTCCAGACAATTAACTCTGGTTGATAAGTAGGTGGCATTTCTAATGGGTAATAATATTATTATTATTATTATTATTTTTAATGGGTGCAACGATGAAGATTGGAGTGGATAATCAACCTTGCTTCAGTTTGTGGTGTAAATTATAAGTGACAAAGGGCCTATATCCGGATTTTATGCCCATTCTTAAAGAATTTTATATTGTTAATCACATGTAGGGTAATTATTATTTTAGGTTATTTTTGTGCTGACCAATATCAATATCAAAAAGGCAACACTGTAAAATTATTTCTAAGCTCTGTATATAGAAACATGTTTATTCAAAAATATTGTAGGCCTAAGTTACTTTTACTGCAATTTTTAAGTGCCCGATTTTCAATTATTTTTCATTTGGCTCATGCTGTATATTTTCAACAGATTTTTATAAATGAGTGTTAAAGCACATTTCTTACCAACACTTAGCCAGGCTATTATTTTGTAGGTGATCATGTGTATATGAAGTGCAGGAAGTGGTCTTTGTGTTAGCATGTTGACCTGGTGGGTGTTATCAGTGGAAAGTTGAGTCTTATCAGTAAACCGGTTCCCCGCACGTCACTAACTCACAACTGGTCTTTCTAGAAAAATTGACAAGGACATCACACTTACTTCCATTTTTCAGTTGTGTCTTTAGTAAAACTTGCATTTTCTTAGTGATAATTCACAATATTTTAAGCCCTTCTCTGTAAAAGAGAAACCTGGGAAGGCCGACCACCTGAATATTTTAAGTGTCCTCCCTCTCATTATTTTAAAGGTAAGAGGGGGTTGATCTCAGCCTACTGAGGGCAATTGAATAGCTGTCTGATTTGAGAAGCAGCAATCCTGGTCAAGAGGACTTCTGGGGTTTACTTCCTCCATTTTGGTCCGTATTGATTAATGTTAACTTAAATTTTATTTTGCGAAATTGTACGTCAATCAATACAATCACATTAACTTATTATTGTCTAGTGGTACATGTTTCGGGTTCCAAATATTGACCCTTCATCAGCCACAATCATCAACATTGACACCAACATCTAAAACTATAAAAGTATTGTAAAATTGTTAAAACTTATCAAAAAGCATGCAAATATATTGTTGGAACCATGTCAAGGACACTCAGGATTCTCATAATTCGATAAATATGTAGTATAAAAAGAGTTTTCTACTAGTCCTTGGTATATTGCACTGTAGTCCATATAATGATGTGATTAATATTCCTCTTGATGTCGTTAAAATGACAAATTGGTGATAGGTGATTATTCTCTGTCAAACAGAGAAAAGTGGGAGTGAGGATATCCCAAATATGTCAGCACGTTCAGGCATAGGTCCAAAACAAAGAACTGGCAAAGCCCCGTAGCTCAAAATTGCAATCAGGAACTCATGGAGGAACTGCGATGTAACACGCGGGACAGCACATGTCTGGAAGTGTTTTAAGTCAAGAGGACTTGTCGTGCTACCACATGAATGGTAAGAAACAGGGGCGTATATAATATTTGTTTATTAATTCAAAAATTAAAAACCAATATTATCATGTACTATTGTTACTAAGTGATGTATGGCAACGTTGAAAAGCAAGGCGAAGGTAGAGCGATGTAAACAGTGTGACAATCAGTTTGCTCTGATCTTATGAGTAACAACATAACCTCTTATTACTCTCCAGTGCCTTCGCTCTTATGAACGAACAAAAGTTTTTTCCCTAAATTGTATACCCTTATCAAACTTTTGGCAAATTTGCCGAACGGAGTTTGAGTTGGTTGAAAACATACTTAAGAAATTCTACTTCTGAAAACAGACTCAATGGTCTAGTATTGTTATCTATTCACAGAGACATGCATCTCACTGACGATGAAGTTATGAACCGATTTGGCAATGCTTCAAGAAACCTTGACTGTATATTATAGTGTGAGTTGTAAATCAATACAGTAACATTAATTCTTTCGATGTAAACACTATCAAGTGAGCAAGATGATTGAATTAATAAAAAGTATCATAAAATGGTCTTACAATTAGTTGTGTTTGACATTAACCAACCATAAAACATCACAACAATTTGGTTCAAAAAGTGATGTCAGATAGCCTTAAAACTCATCATTTTGCACTAAATTATACAAAAGTTGCCCGAGGAGAACCCCGGACCCCCTATTCATTGGACCTATACCATTTCCCCTAACCCCCGGTTGGGCACCCCCCGAAATAAAATTCTATATACGCCCCTGGTACCAAATACAGTATAGGCCAATACAGGACACTTCCTGATTTAACATGGTTAAAATGGGAGATAATTTGCTAGTGGTGCACCTAGTGGTGTGACCTGGTAACTGACTTCAAATTCATATATCAATGGAAGTTTGTATGTGGAAATTATTTAATAAATTATGTCTGGAAAAAAAGTGTTATTAACATTTATACCTCAGGGTTGCTAAAGCAATTCTGGATAGATGAAAGACTTAGCCTCAGGGGTGTATATTAGGGGGGGGGAGCTGTGAGGGCTGCAGCCCCCCCCCCTCACCCCCTCTCCGAAAAAAGCCAATAAAAATTAAGAAAGTGTTGCTTTGGTAAGAGCATAAAATAATTGTAAATTTGGTTGTACCCTAATCTTAACTTAGGCCAAGTTATAAACAATATTGAGATTGAAATTAGACTACCTCGTGGTGTAGCGGCTAGCATACTTGGCTGCCGCCACGGAGGTCTGAATTCAATTCCCGGCTCTGCCAAGAAATTTTAATTCTGGTCTGAGGGCTGGAACGGAGTACACTCAGCCTTGTGAGGCAAAACTGAAAATTTCACAGTACGGTACTTTTGGGAAATAAATTATCAATTTACCTTTCTGCGTAATAAATTGACAAATATTTGGATATTTGCCATTCATATTCCATAGACCATAATAGAAAATCCATTAAGTATAACATTTTATTTGTGTGTTGTATTTTACAACTTCCTTGTATTGCCACTAATTGTAGGCTATATAAACTTAGAATTTTACAATTAACTCTTATTTAAAATAATTACACAAAGCTATATTGGTTGATATTTCTGGGTATTTTACAGTGACAATCCCTTGGGAATACAGTATAACCTGTCATATCCGGACTAATGTGGCGACCGGCCGATCCGGATATGGAAAAATCCGGATATCACAAGACTATTTTTACAAATGATATCAATGCTGCAACGAAGATCCTTGTGTACAATTCGGTTGTAGTTCCCACCTTACTTTACGGATCTGAATCCTGGACATGCTACATACGTCATTTTAAAAAGCTGGAGCAATATCACCAGCGTTGTTTGAGGAGAATTCTTCGTGTGACATGGCAAGACAAACGCACAAACACCAGCATTCTCGAAGAAGCACAGACTACCAGTGTTGAAGCCATGTTTTTAAAACGTCAGCTGCGATGGACAGGACACGTAATCCGCATGCCCAATAATCGCATTCCCAAGCAAGTGTTTTGCTCTGAACTAACTGAGGACAAGCGCTGTGTGGGAGGTCCGAGGAAGCGATTCAAAGACGTACTAAAGGCTAATATGCAAATGTGCCATATTGATATCAACAACTGGGAGACCTTAGCTCTTCATCGCTCATCCTGGAGATCAATTGTTCATTAACAAATTCACAAAGAAATTTGATACAATGGTCCGGCTAGCTCAAAACAGTTGCCAGCGTTTCGCCCCAGTGTACCAATGGGCTCTTCAGTTGGTTATGGTACACCTCACCAAGACGCGTGGCTAGTACATACTGTGAAGGCCGCTGCAAGGCACAAATGTTGCCACGAGCAGCGCCAATGTACTATGGAAGTCAAAACTTCCTTTCAAAAATAATGTTAGCTTACCTAGCTAATCCATATTGGAAATATCTGTTCCCGTAGGAAACAGGATGTAAAATTGTCCGATTGAGCTATGTTCATCGTGGTGCGATACTTTTTGAAGAAAACCGCCGACGTATGATAGAAGATCGGAGGCAGCGCAGAAAGAACAGTGTGTTCATTAGAAGACAGGGAATTAATGCGGATGTCTCACCTGGACCTGATACTACTTGTCATCACTGCGGGAAACTGTGTCTCTCCCGCATTGGGCTTTTTAGTCACCTCCGGACTCATCGATGAAGAGTCATTCAGCATTGGAAGGCCAACCTACTCGAGACGAGTGTTTGCTATCATCATCATCATTTTTACAAATATCTAGGTGACCAGAAATAATTCACGAGTTTGTTGTTGATTAATTTTAATATTTTTAACGGTTGCTTCGCGCACTGTACATTGTAACAACAGGTTTTTTTTCCCTTTTTTCGGACATTTTAGCAAAAAAACAAGGTTAAAAGATAACAATAACGATAACCACGGTAAACAATAACAGTAACAAGAGAAACACACTCGCAAAACAAACTGTCGCTTCAAGACTCACGCACAGACTGAAGGGTAGAAAGAGAGGCAGCCTCGTGTTGACGTTGGTGGCAGGCAGGCAGACAGAAGCCGTGAATGGAATATCGCTTATTCACACAACGGGATGAGTTTCCGGGAAGATGTCGTTGACCAAGTCAGGCCACAACCCCTCGCGGTCAAGCACGCACACAGCCTTCCAGCTCTGCAACTTTCACTTGTCCTCCCTGGCTAGCACACTAATGTATCCTCGCTCTCAACTACGACTTAAAAATTCATTCGGAGATGTGTCCGGATATGGGAGGGTTCGGATATCACAGGTCCGGATGTGACAGGTTGTACTGTACTCACAATTTTCCAGGATAGTCAGTCCCACTCCGAAAAAAATTGTATGTACACCCCTGCTTACAAGGGGAGGATACGATGCATGGGTCACCGATTCGAACCATCTTTAGTACACTTGTAGGGCATGACCAGGCGTATACCGGGTGCAAGTAGTAAGGTGCTCTTCTCAGCCGATTCCTAGAAATTAATTATAAATTATTCGTAATTACTGTATGGCATCATGTGCGCTGTACATTAACATGAAGCCAAGGAGAGCGTGGTGCAGCGGTAAGAGCCCTGCTTTGTAAGCGTGGGATCACTGGATCGAATCCCACCGGTGAGCCTTTTTTTTTTTTTTTTTTGAAACATAGGCAATTTGTACAACTGTGGGTGTAGTGAATAATGTTCATTTTGCAGTCAATTGTAATAACGTGTTTTGTGAGCAGGAAAAGGGATTCTGAAATCATCGTATGGGAGTCAACATTTGTGACATTACATACTGTACAGTATCGGCATTGCAAATACATTGGTATTATACACGGTCAGGTGTATTCTATCATATGTATACATTTATACGTTGAAGGCCCAGTCTCTTCCGTTCATTGCACGTCTGTAAACCATCAGACCACCCCGTAAGCAGTGACGCTTGCTATGGGTATTGGTTGGAAAATGACAATGGTTACAAAAAAAAAAAGATAAACTGCAAAGGCTCACCGGTAGGATTCGAACCAGCGATCCCATGCTAACGAAGCAGGGCTCTTACCGCTGCACCATGCGCTCGTTGGAGTCTCACTAGCGTACAACGCACATAAGACACCGCACTGTAATTGCAATTAATTAATTTCTCGTAATCGGCTGAGAAGCGCACCTTACTACTTGCACCTGGTATATGCCTGGTCATGCCCTACACGTGTACTTAAGATGGTTCGAATCGGTGATCCATGCATCGTATCCTCCCCTTGTTAGCATGCCATTATTTATTTAAAGACGAGAGTTAGTGATAAGGAGGATATGAAAAGCAGTGTTATGAATTACTTTTTTGGTTTAGCATTCCGGTTGGCTTGGGACAGATCCCAGATTTAATCTGGGGAGATAAAGCAAAAGAGAGAAAATTGTGAGAATGTAATCAATATTAATATTTTAAGGATATTTATGTAGGATTTGAGCAGGAATTTAACATACCCTTGGGTTTACCATGTAAGATTTCTGGGTTGTTAACTTGGAAATGATCTGAGCAGATCTTATAGATTTGATTTAAGCTTAATGGGCCTTCTTTCTTGTAGGCTTATATTTTATCCAAGTAATTTCTCTGGCATTTTTAAACCCACAGGTCACATCTACAACATTGGTATTACGGCTTAGCTGTTGTACTACAAACTATTGTGTTTTACATCACTTAATACATGAGTTGCGTGGATGAGAAGTTTAGGGAGTGCTACAGAATCTTCGTTACTGGAAGAATATTTAAGTAAACACAATAACTACTTAGGTCGGAGAAATCTTTTTTTTTTTTTTTTTTTTTTTTTGAGAAATGATCTTGAGAATTTAGAAAAGGAAGCTTGTAGTTTTACATGACCGTTAACCCTCCATGCGGTTTTTTCATTTAAATGTTGACTTTCTGTGGATTTATACCTGCATACTTATTTAGGGACGTTCTTAAGTAGGTTATAATGTGATTGAGTTAGAAAAACGCCTCAATTATGCTAGTAAAATGCTAGTGTAACTAGGCAAATGTATTATTTACAGATTAATAATATACATTAAGGAACAGAATTTCTTTTAGTTTTTAGATATCGTGACTCGGGAGAACACAACTTTCACAGAGATAGTTTATCTTGGCATGCTTCTTACAAACAAACTTCCTGCACTGATCACACATGATGGTCGTATTGACATTCTTAGATCGTCCACATGTTTGACATCTTCCTCGCTTTTTCTGGTTATATTGCAATGGTTCCTCTGCAGCAGAAATTTCTTTATATCAGCGGGTATGCTTGGCATCATAGCGCGACTACTCATCTGCTCTTTCATCAGTTGCAGAGCTAAATTTTGGAGGAAGACCCTCCTCCTGTCTTCAGGGTTGCCCTCATTGAACTGAAAAACAATTTGAGCATTTATCCCGGCCATATTCATCACAGCATAAAAGAGCACCAAAGGCCATCTCTTCGTAATCCTAGCCACTGTGTATGCTGAACACATCTGATCCACCGTATCTACTCCCCCTTTAGTTGCATTATAGTCCAGAATTATGTGAGACTTGTTTGAGGCTTCGTCTATTGTTCCATTGTCATGCATGGTAGAGAGTAAAATAACAACTTTGTTTTTCTTTGTAACTTGAGATACTAGAGTTAAAACTTTTTGATACCCAAATGTTGATGATCCTACCTCTCTACCTTTTTTTGCGTAGGAACTCAGCTGGCAGTTCTCTCTTGTTTTTTCTAAGAGTTCCAATACAAGTTATTTTCTTTTCAAGTAGCTCCCTTGCCAGAGGTACACTTGTATACCAGTTGTCCATGGTTAGGTTTCGGTTAGAGCCTTTGATTGGGTCCACTAATCTATGGACAATTGCAGATGGCGAATTGTTTACAGAAAAAGGGCCATCTGGCTGCTTCCCGCAGTAAACTTCGAGGTTACCGGTGTAAAATGTTTTAGCATCACAGAGGGCAAAAATTTTTAATCCGTATTTTGCCGGTTTATTGGGTAGGTATATACTGGATGAATGCACACCGCCCTCTAAATGGTTCCAATTTCTCGTCGACAGTAACGTACTCACTCAACCAGTAACTTGTTTTACACTTATCGGTAAATCTATCTCGCACATACCTGACAGGAGCAAGCTTGTCTGTCTGCAAACTCTCAACTCTTGTCGCCTTGTCATCAAAGCGCATACAACGCAGAACAAAGAGGAACCTTTTAACACTCAAGCAAGCACGTAGAATTTCAAGTCCAGTACCATCTGTGGTACAGAGTTCATTGACATTAGTGTGGCTTAGCTTCTTCATTCCCAGTAAGTACAAGACACCAAAGACAGCCATCATTCCACATCTCGTTGTGTCCTTTGCATCCCTTTCTCTAGAGTATTGAATTTCTTCTCGTTGACGCGCAATGAATAAGTTAGTGCACCTAACAATTTCGTCTCCCATTTCAGTGTCTATAAACAGTAAGAAAGCATCAATTTCCTTTTTTACATCTCTGTACCTTAGTACTGGCATGGGCAATTTCTTTCTCAAAATATTTTTGCGTTTGGTCTGGGATGTGGTTGAGAAATCAGTTTTCCTCCATTTTGTTTCTTTGTCCTTCCCCATGAAATATGCACTAGCTACAGGCTCACTAACATCGTCATCGTCACAACTCTGTTCAGAGTCAGTCTGGTGGTCGCTGAAATTAACTACTTCATTCTCTGTATCTGAAACTTCACTCTCACTGCCTTCCTTGCTTGATTCAACGGGCTGATCATCTTGCAAGTTGTTTACAAGTTCACGGATAGCCTCGTCATCAAGGAACTCCGTCCTGAAAATATTATTGCTAATATGAGAATGAAACTTACCAATATTTCCTAATTTAACACCCAGCAAAACAGAATAAATTTGGAATAAATGAATAGAAATGCTAAGAATGTCAACCATACATGGGCGTGCATTAGAGCTTGTTATACGACAAAAACGTCATTATAAATAGGCAGAAATGTTAAATATTAATTAAAGATTGTTGCTACAAACTTAATAAGCGTTAAAATAATCATAGAGAATAAAAATGGAAGCTTCCGTGGCTTAGGCGGCAGCACGCCGGCCTCTCACCGCTGGGTCCGTGGTTCAAATCCCGGTCACTCCATGTGAGATCTGTGCTGGACAAAACGGAGGCAGACAGGTTTTTCTCCGGGTACTCCGGTTTTCCCTGTCAACATTTCATTCCAGCAACACTCTCCACTATCATTTCATTTCATCTGTCATTCATTTAATCATTGCCCCAGAGGAGTGCGTCAGGCCTCGGCAGTCGGCACAGTTCATATCCTCGCCGCTAGATGGGGGCTTCATTCATTCCATTCCTGACCCGGTCGGAGACTGGAAGCAGGCTGTGGATTTTCATTTCAATAAAAATGTAACAAAGTTATTTGGATAGTTTTACTTACATGATCAGGCGCGCGGCGCACTCAGTGCGCTAGAGGTGTGTTGTACAGGAAATGTGTTTCTTATGTGGTAACAAACACAGCTACAACAATCACGTTTTCGTCACACGACAGAAGACACTCCAGAGGAGGAATAGGCGGGCGAACAACATGATGGTGCGCATTCCCTCCACGCACCACGTGAAATATCTACCATGGCGCACTCTGTGCGCCAGCGCACCCGCCGGAGGGTTAATCATGCAATCATGAGCCATGGGACCTTATTTTTACATTGAATCCGAACCACAGGACATGGCATTTCACATCGAAAATGTCACATGCATTGACTGGGAATCGAACCGTGTTCACCTTGGTGAGAGGCAAACAGCTTGACCGCTGCGCCACCACACCCCGATAATTTAGAGAATTTTTTTATTTTGAAATGTTTCTTTAAAATTATTACATTTCAATCGTGTTTAGGTTTTTTTTTTTGTTTTTTTTTTGCATTAATGGCAACTTTTGTGTTTTAATATGAGAACAGAAGGCACTTGATACGGCAATTATCGAACATGCAATTCAATGCCATCATAGCTATCTATTCCTAGTAACATGGGCGGCTTTGGTGGCATAGTCGGTAGCATGCTGAGTTTCTATGCCCAAGATCGCGGGTTCAAATCCGGCCGAAGTCGTCGGATTTTTTTAAGAGAGTTAAAAATCCCTCAGTATGCCTTCCTTCGGAGGGTAAGTAAAGCTGGCGGTCCCATGTCATAGATTTATGGCATGTTAAAGAACCTTCCACTAATTACACCTGTGTGAAGCTAAATTGGATAGGTTAAGAATGTAAACAACGCTCTTAGGTTCCTACATTCGTTGCCAAGAGCCGACTGCGATGGTGTCTGGTAGATAAGTTCTGAACTAGTAGTCGTTGACGGTGGCGTTTGGCGGAAAAAATAGGAACTATTTGAAAAATTCAAAAGTCTGCAGTCCTTACTTGAATTAAAAAACAGATAGCACACACTAATACAGTCATCACAATTAACACCGGTTATCAGACAGATTCTACACACACCCAAAGTACACGGGACTACATGACCGCGTTGTCGCAGCCCCAAAACTTAAGAACCAACCAACTAGTAACATGTTGATTACTTCAATGCTCAGTTAGATCTTATAATAGTAAATTTACAACTAATAACCTGAACGTTTAGATCTTTAGACCAAGAAATGTGAACACCATAGAATGCAAACTGCCACACTGCTCAATCGTCAAATGACACACGAGTAGAAAAGGCTCACATCTCTGTTGAACAATTTACTCCATATTTAATGTCGTTACATGGATTGACATGCCCGAAATTGAAAAGAGAAAGGTGAGCTGTGTTCTTTTACAATTTTTTCCATTTCCTTATGTGAAAGACTAGTTGTTGCTACTTCAGAAATCAACCTCTACAATGACAAGAGCATAGCTGGAATGGGGTGCTGAAGTTGCTTTATGGTGCAAGTCTATACTTCCAGGCTCCTTCACAGCTTGCCCTCGAAAAATTTCACGCCACGCCACTGCTACTGCTTCTTGTCACAAATGAAATGGAAGAATGACCACAAATTCTTCTACATAATTATTGCAGCCATATACAGCATGTGTCTTTCCTCTCATGTCGAGAGGAGATATCAATAAATCAAATTCACAATTAATTGCTGAAATTAAGTAATTCCAACACGTAAAAAACAACACAAAATTCATCAACTTATGCACACGCTCTTATGGCGGGGTAAGGTATCGCCAGGCAGGGCCGTAAAAACGGGCACGGACCCCGAGCATCTTTCTTAGCCCTTTGATATCCTGGAAATATCAAATGTGCTTTTTTTATTTTTAAAGCCCCTTAAAAGAAACTCTGTCCATTTTTTTTTTTTTATTTGCAAACTTCTCAAGTAAAAATCAAAAGATTTCCTAGTTCCGCCTTGTCAATACATTATATTCAAAATTTTGTGATGTAATCACATGTCACAATCTACATAGGTACATGTTTCGATACCTATATGCATTGGCATCATCATCAGCCTTACAGTGTATTGGCAGCACTTAAAAAACACTGTACACTGTAAGGCTGATGATGAAGCCAATGCATATAGGTATCGAAACATGTACCTATGTACTGTAGATTGTGACGTGATTACATCACAAAATTTTGAATATAATGTATTGACAAGGCGGAACTAGGAAATCTTTTGATTATTATAGTAAGTCAATATGGAGAAATGGGTGACTTTTGGTTGGTTGGTTCTTAAGTTTAGGGGCTGCGACAATGCGGTCATGTAGTCCCGTGTACTTTGGGTGTGTGTAGAATCTGTCTGATAACCGGTGTTAATTGTGATGACTGTATTAGTGTGTGTTATCTGTTTTTTAATTTAAGTACTCCAACTTAGAATTTTTCAAATAGTTCCTACTTTTGCCGCCAAGCGCCACCGTCAACGACTACTAGACCAAGTTCAGAACTTAGCTACTAGACGCCACCACAGTCGGCTCTTGGCAACGAACGTAGAAACCTAAGAGCGTTGTTTACATTCTTAACCTATCCAATATAGCTTCACACAGGTGTACTTAGTGGAAGGATCTTTAACATGTCATAAATCTATGACATGGGACCGCCGGCTTTACTTCCCCTCCGAAGGAAGGCATATTGAGGGATTTTTAACGCTCTAAAAAAATCCGACGGCCTCGGCCGGGTTTGAACCCGCTATCTTGGGCATAGAATGGGTGACTCTATGAGTCAAAAAGAAAACTTCTCAAGCACATCCTTTATATGGATACCAGCCAGCAAACCCACGGCTGAAATCAAGGAAAAGCTTCTTCAGAACAACAGAGGCTCTTGTCGGGACACCACAGCAATCCCGAACCGATCTATGGCACGCAAGGTTTAACGGCCCAGAGGGTCGGCTCTCACCATGTGAAAAGTTACCTGCAGGCTACACAGAGAAATGGATCACATGGAGATCGCTCAACAGACCACGGTCAGGAGTTACTAAATGCAAGAATAACTTAATGAAATGGGGTTTTCGAGTGCAGTCACCGCTGTGTGGATGTGATGTAACGCAGACTTCCTCCCACCTGCTCCAGTGTAGCCACTGTCCAACAACTTGCACATTGGAAAACTTGGTACGTGCAACACCAAATGCAATAGCGGTTGCTAACTTCCTGGTGGCAACAGAGTAAATGAACTGTCAAGTAATAGTACATTATGCAACAAACCTATAATGGCAATAATTAAGACATGAGTATAATGTATTTATAAAACGAGCGTATGCGAGTTTTATAATTTCCATACGAGTGTCTTAATTACCATTATCGGCGACTTGCATACGACTGATTATGTTCGACGATAATTATTATAACTATTTTATGTTCGAACATAAATATTCATAAATATCTGTCGAGATTTCGCCAGTTTTATGTACTGAACAGAGCGCATGAGATGCAGAAAATGCCTTGTATTTGACCATGGCCTTCTCGATAACCCCACTATGACACTAGGCAACGCAGTTCAGAAGGCCTTGGAACTCCACGCAGGTGCGATGCTAACCTTATTTAATTGGTCAAACAACTGTTTCTTGAGCTGTGATTGGCGGGAGAAACTCCTTCATAATGAAAAATGACCATCATTATGATACAGTTTTCTAACACATAATAGTCTGGGTCGAACATAAATGTTATATTAAAACTCAGCAATTCTTCTAGGTTGACCTATGGTCTAGAAGCTGCTACAATGACTCCCCGGGATACAAGCAATTGAGGTCCACAGTGGATTTTATTTTTGCTTTAAGACAGTTACAAGAACAGCAGTATGAGTATGGAACAGATCTACTGATGGCCTTCTTGGACATTGAGAAAGCATATGACAGTGTATGCAGAAACAAAGTATGGAAGTCCCTGGAGGACAGAGGAGTAGAAAAATGGACTATAAGGAGGATAAAGGAGATGTATAAGGGAAGCGTGAGCTGTGTAAAAGTGGGAGGAGAGTGATCAGACTGGTTGGAACAGAGAAACGGCCTGAAACAAGGAAGTGCACTGTCACCGTTACTTTTCATTGGGGTGATGGATGACATAATGACCCGAGTGGCACAAGTAATTGGGGAAGGAAAGATGAAAGCAATGGTGTTTGCAGATGATTTGATGATTTGGGGAAACAAGGAGGAGGAAGTACAGGAGCAGTTGGACGTGTGGGAAGGAATATACAAGGATATGGGATGAAATTTAGCATAAATAAGAGTGAGATGGTGATCACAACAAGGAAGAAGGAAAGAACCACAACGGGAATAACAATTGGTGGGGAAGAGCTGAAGAAAGTGGAGAGTGTTTTAGATCCCTTATTTGGGGGTGGATCTAAAAGGGAGAGTTGCTGTACTAATTTATGAGGTGGTGCCTAAAGAAGGGTAGCTTCCCTTGACAGGGCAAGCTGACCAGTGTAGTGTGTTGTGGTGTGCTAGGAACTAGGGGGCGTTCCTATAAATAATGTGGTAGTGTTTGAGGGGATGGGACCCACTGCAAAGGGTCGCTGTACTAGTCGCTCAGCTGACTGCTTGTTATGTAATCGACTCTGCTCGTATCAGCCGGGTGGCACGCGCTGCTTGCTGGCAGCCGGCTCGAGAAACACAAAGATACCTGAGTTAGCGCTAATGGCTTACCGTCTGTCACGTCTTTACGTGACGGGAATAAGGAAGGGCGTTGGGATGTAAAGAGGCGTATAACAGTAATGCTAGTGTAGAGTGTGGACCAAGTGTTTTATTGGTCTGTGATATTCTTTGTGTGAGTCCCTTGTAGGGAATGAAATTATGTTTATAATGTGATACAAGTTGTGGGTTGCAGGTTACATAAATAGGAACTCTGAACACGATTGACTGACTCACCTCGGTTGACACCAGCGTAGCTTCGGCCGTCTTGATGGAGCACGGACAATGGAGAGAGAGTTTGACCTCATTAGGACGTCTTCTTATACCTTCTGGCGCCCTCCTGTCAGCAATGTATTGGCCCAGTTAGTACTATGTCGCTGAGTGTAATGATTACGTAAGGCTTGAGCTGCTTTATGGAGTAGCAAGCTGTCCTTACAGTATTAATGGATGTTGCCCCGGCTTTCCAAGGGTTGCCATTTTAGGGGATTTAGCCAGATGTTGGGGGGATGGTCTCCAAGGGGTGCATACCCCTGGGATGCTGTACAAGAGTCTTCCTTCATTTGTTCGCGTCCTCGCGAACGGGAACGGAACTGGAAGTTGGGATGTTGACGTAGTGGTCCTGGAAAACCCTCTCGTATCTCCTGGTGGCGTCGTATCGAAGTGTGGGTGTGAGGTGAGCCCGTGTTCAGAGGGGAGGGTTATGGGATTTACATATATATGTATACATTGACATTGTGAAAAAACAAACAAAAAAATTGACATTTGCGAAAGATTTGATTAACATTGGGAAAAAATTGACATTTTGAGAAAAATTGAACATTAAAATAAATTCGATATGTAAAAAAAAAATTGCCCTTGCATTTGCTGGCATATTGCTAGTTTTAAAAAAAAACATGGTTTCTGATGGTGACGTGTCACATATTTGTGCAGGGAGGAAAAACCCAGGGCCGAACGGATGATTGCTTCGCCCGCCCCATCTTAGGGAAAAAAATGCTCCCTGCAATAAGAAAGGTAGAAGAAAATAGAAAAATGGGTGTTCCAGGGTATAATTTAAGGGAAATATTCAAAAGTATTTATTTGTGTGGGAAAAACGGAAC
Source organism: Meconema thalassinum (assembly GCA_946902985.2). NCBI lineage: Eukaryota > Metazoa > Arthropoda > Insecta > Orthoptera > Tettigoniidae > Meconema > Meconema thalassinum. Next base: position 66,706,518 of record OX336398.1, on the reverse strand, counting down.
ACCCTGACAAATGGGGAAGTTAGAAGAAGGAAAAATGAAAGAAAACAAATCATACACATGATGGACATTGGCATTTTGGTGAACAAACAAAAATATATATAGTGTATAGTTGTATAAAGCTTATCCTGAAAAACTTATAAATTACAATGACCTTATGTCTAGTGGAATAATGGTATACAGTTTATCCTGAAAAATTATAATTTACAATGACCTTATGTCTACTTAATCGCGCTAATCCCTTATAATTATAGTTTTCATGAGGTACCTCGCGTGCACGCTACCCGTCTGTACGTACTCTTGCCGTCTCACGGCTGATTCTGTACGGCCACTTCTTGGTACGGTATAGTGGTCGTACCGCTTGTATGTGTGCTTAATACCTAACCTGTGAAGCATCCTCTGTGGGTGAATGCTTTCACACTTGACAATGAGAGTCACTGCCACAAACCGGTTGCGCCCTCATTGTCGTAATCTGCGTCACATTTTGACGCTTTATGTGTTTTAATTGAGTTGATCTGCCAGTAAGCCTGGTACCCCACAGGCACCAGTCCTGCTGTGCAGATTCATTTTAGAGTGTGTAGCTGAAAAAGAAAAATGTGGTGAGTGTTTGCGAGTGTGTCGGGATTAGTGCAAGTTGAAAAAAATAAAAAAAAAATAGTACACATCATGGCATGCTGTAAATAATATGCCACTGCTATATGGCAGTGAAATTCCTGTCACCAGTTTTCTGTATCTGGTGACGATGCCTGTGAAAAAAAAATGGCGAGGTTTAGAAAAAAAACATATTAGTACTGGTTGAAGCTGGTCTTTTACTGAAAAGAAAACATGATTAATGTTACTTAGCTGCAAGGCCGGGCTTACCCTATACGGTGCCGTAATGCCGTAAATAATATGTAGTTGGTCTTACCCCGGTAGCGGAATTGTGGTTACCGGGTGCCGATATATTCCACTTTGATTATTCCTATCTTAATCTAGTTTATCCTAAGTATTGTCGGGCTTACCTCGGTAACGGATTTATAGTCACCGAGTGCCGATATATTCCACGGTGATCTATATATATTTAAAAAAAAATGCCTTAAATGTAGGTTTATGTTACCTTATGTCTTACCTTACTTATTTAACTTATTGATAAAATTACTTAACTGTAAAACTATTCTGTATTTACATGCCGAGTGGACCTTATTCTAAAGCCGAAATGTGCTGTGCTATTATTAGCAACAGCTGTCAGTAAATTTGCTTACATCTAAGTGACCTTAACATGGCACTATGACTTAAGTACTAAAATTTAGATGGAGGCTGGCCGCTTGATTTCTCTCGCGGGGGCGCCCTTGTAGTACATTGTCGGGACCGGAACCCAACAATGCCTCGTAGTCCCCTCCGTTTTAATACTATTGTCGACATCTATTCTAGGTCTTAATACTAGTACTAACCTATTCGCAGGCGCCTTACGGTGCCACTAAGCTAACCGTTTCGCCCGCTGTAACTTTCGTGTTCATAACCGTGTGCTGTTCCTATTTGACGTAGGTGAGCCGCCCACTTGGCTCCTGTGAGGGGCGCGCAATGCCCCTCTCTTAATGCCCTCTGGTTGCCCGTTGCGTCGCCATTTATGTGGGCATTGGACAGTGTGGTCCAATGGCATAATATTGTCTTCGCCTTAATCGGCCGTCGCAATCTGCTTTCGCAGTGATATTTGCCTCTATGGGCCGCCGTAGTATGCATTTTCGCATTGATATATAAAGTTGCCTCTATGGGCCGCCGTAGTATGCATTTTCGCATTGATATATAAAGTTGCCTCTATGGGCCGCCGTAGTATGCTTTTTCGCATTGATATATAAAGTTGCCTCTATGGGCCGCCGTAGTATGCTTTGCTCCAACGCATAGGAGTTTTGCTTCCCGCTATGGAAGCCGTGCCTTACTTAAATTTAAACTTAACTAGCAGTCTAGTCATAATGGGGTCGTCTCTAGGGATAGCTCCCGAGGCCGGCGCGGAGTGAGCTATTTCTCCCGCCATTCTCAGAAAGTCTCCCTGCAGGTCTTGGCTTCGACGACCGTGGCACAAAGTGGGTTTAGCATCCCTTCCTCCCAGGGGCGGTTTATGCGCACCTAGGATTCCAGAGCTTGCCCGACCAGGCCGCGAATGCTTTGACCTTACGTAGTTCGTCTGTTTGGTCTAGTCGTCAGTTAAGTGAGGTCGCTGCGCTGTCGCGCCAACTGGGGAAGGGTCCACATCGCCTTCCCCATCTCTCAAAGTGTGGTTCTCCTGACCTTTGGCTTACACCGTTGTCAACCATCATACCGTATCAGATTCCTTTGTAAGAGAGAAAAAAAAAATGTGCCGTAACCTGTGTGAATGGTTCAATCTCCGTGTAAAATGTAAAATATTTCCAGTGTAGCGGGGTTGCAGATCTTCTAAGTACATAGGCTACTTCTGGCCTACCATCGCTATGTCAGCTTCCCAGCAATAATGCCTTCTTTACCTTAATGGAGGTGTTAGTAGGGTCTGTAATGTCAGGTACCCTGTTATTAGGATTTGGGGGTAGTTATTCGTTGAGTGGGCTTAAAGCATGGTAGGAAGGGTTTTGCGCACCTTTGGGTTCCACGTTAGTGGTGGCCTAGAACCGGTGGTGGCACTGGGATGCTTCTATAGTGAGTGGAGTGGGGAGGTAATTCCCGGGATTGCAAAAATACGAAAATTCATGCAGGTTTGATATTAAAATCCCTGGTAATTGGATGGGATACTCATGCATGTGTCTGGATATGAAGTTTTTGCCTTCATGTACGGATAGGTGTAGGATGGGGCATAATACCATATGTTCCTTTCATGCGGGAGAGCTTAAGTACTAAAGCATGGTTAATATGTATCTATGGCCTCCTCTCTCATTTGGAGAGGCGCATTATGCTTCTTTTAATGTTTGCTGAGCCACCCCTAATACTCAGGCGGTGCAACGGGGCTCAAGGCGTAGCTTGCCTGCTCTTTAGACGCATGAAGTCCATCAACCCCAGTGTGTATTATGTAATGTAGTGTAGCTGTTTATGGTCGTGTAGATGTGTTTGCGTTGTTTATGTCAGGCTTGAGAAGGTTATGGGAAGGGAGTAAGGTGGTACGCTGGTAGCCTGTTCTCCTGTCGTCCTCCCTTGGTCCATGTTGGCTTTCTATCCGCGCCTTGGGATAGTAGGGCTGCATGACCTAATCTGGTCGGCCATTTGCAGTGTAGATGTGGCCAGTGGTCGTAATGCGACTGGTCATGTGCTAGTCATCTGTAATGATTTATTTGGGGGAATAGAATCGCGAAAAGAAGTTATTAAGGGGCGGTCCTGTTTCCTCAAAGTCCCTATGTTCGCTCCTAATTGGTGAGTGCGAGTGCGTGTGTGTGTGTGACTACGTTCCGCTACACCACGCGGACGGTTGGTCTGTTATGAGGCTAAGTCCTAATATGTATCGCCTTTGTGGGCAGAAGGCGCCCGTGGCTTGCCAACGTGCCCTTGCGACCGTGCCCTATAGGCCCAAGATAAGTTTCGCTGTGTCACGTCTTGTCCATTGCCAAATGATTTTGCAGTGTGGAGAAAAAAAATGTATGGCGTTATATTTGTTATGTGTGTGTAATTTCACGGTCACGGGCTATACGCAATAGTGTCTCGTCACCGCAGTATTGCAGTGTGAATAGTCTGCAGTCAGCAATTGGTATGTGCAATAACAGGCTGGGAAGTTACTGTTTGTCATCCGCTGGTATGTGCCTTTTTGCACGAATGCAAGTGTGGTCATTGTTTTGGATTCCTAGCCTAATGTAGCAATTCGCCCTAGTTAGGTAATGACGTCGTGTGGCCATTGTTCTCTAAGACCTGTGTCTTGCGAAATTTTCCTACCTGTGTTCGTGAAATGTATTCCTCTATGCCTGGTGTAATTCGAAATTTTATGTCTGGTTTTTGGTGGGAGGAAATGTAGTATTCCCTGTTCATGCACTTGTATGGGCCAATTTCAGTATGATTGGACGCCTGAATATCTGTTCTCCTTTGCGTCTAAATTTTCACTGGAACTCAGACCCGTGACCTTATGTCATTCTCTGTGTTTTATGTTTGCGTTGTGTGACAGGGCTTGGGGCTTTCCCAGTGTGGTCGTTGCTTGTGTTCCGTGTACCAAAAATACCATTGGATAGTTAGTTTTTGGTACGCGTGTGGTGTGTGGTCATGGGTTCGAATCCGGTTGTCTGTAAAGACTTGGTGTGATCATTTTCGTGCCGCATATAATATGGCATGTTCCCGTGGATGTGCGATACGCATATGAAAGCATACATCCCTGTGTAGAGTTTGTACGTTTTTGAATTCCCCTCGTAGTGTAATTTTGGAAGATATAGGGTCTCTAAATCGGGCGTGAATGATGTGTTGATTTCTGTCCAGTAGGCTTTGGCTCGCTTGTCTGCGTCGAGCAGTCTTGCTCATTGAGGAGTATGTTACAGCTGATACGACGGTGTTGAATTACGATGTTGTGTGCTTTCATTTGTTTCATGCTCTGCCCACGTCCTAGTTTTCTGCACGTGTGTGTGTGTGAACCTGATTGCTGCCTATAATGATTGCTAGCAGTGCCTCTCTCATTGTAGAAAAAAAACTTTGTGGTTTAATATGACCGTTGATTTGTAGCTCATGCGCCAGGGGATTTCCGTTTTACTTGGAATCCAAACCACAGGCCATGGCATTTCATTTCGGAAATCCCATATGCGTTGTACGCGAGTGTGTCTGGTCCGCTAGTCGCGTATTTGGTGACCAGATGCCAGAGGCGATTGTATTGTTTTTCGTTTATGACCCGCTGTTAGTGGGACTGTCCCAATTAGTCTTAGCTTTCCCATTATCCTTATTCTAGGACTGGATATCTACTCAACCTTATATTCCTGGTATTCAGAAGGTTGCGGGTTTGGAGACCGCCTTTTACCCAGAGTAATTGTTTCCGGCACCATGAAGGTTGTGTCTCCGGGACAGTTCTGGTGAGTGTTAGGATCGTATCCCGGCGCGGTCAGTGGGCTATTTCTTGGCCCTCTTTTCACGCCTGCCCGTGGGATTACTTCCTTTCCTTTTGGCAGTATTTCCGCCTTTACGTGTACCTATGTCTAAAAATTATGTCGTGAACACCATAAAAAAATGTTAAAAAATAAAAAAAAATGGTGCTTGGGACCTGAGTGTAATATTTACCATGTTGGTAACGTGAGTACTACCGTAATCTGGTTACGTCTCAGGGGAATCCACCGACACTGTCTAGTACACATTAGGAAGGCCATTGCAAGACGTAATTGATATACCTGTATCCACGTCACGAGCAAAGCCAGTGCACTATGGGAGTCAAACCTGCCCTTCAAAGTAATTGTAACTCACCAAAATGACAGTGTCTCGTCCCGATGTGCAATTGGGCTTTTCAGTTGGCTAAAGCACACCTCACCAAATTTTTGAAGTTAGTTTGAGATTCTTAATTCCTGCCACACTTACGGCTTTCGCCCGCAACAGGAGAATCTATCAAACTGTGGAACCCTAACATAGAACGTTTAGTCATTTCTACTTAGAAAGACTCACTTAAGCTTTATGCTGTGATTTTATGCTTAAGTTGTGTTCAAAATATCTCTTTCTCGGCCTGAAGCCTGCTTGGCTTCCACTTGGCTTAGCATATTTAGAGACTTTACGTTATGGCGTTAATCACTTCGCCCAATAACCATTGATGGCCTGAGAGAAAAATGCCATGGTTCCGAAAAAAAAAAAAACAAGAAGGATTTAGAAGTGTTCCTTCTACTTTGGCTATATTGCACTGTATATACATAAAATAAGAAAGAAAAATATGCGATTTCATGTTTATTATGTACTTGTTGGACCATTTTCTTATCGCCCCCGTGTGAAAGAACTTATGTGGCCTATAATGTTGGTGTTAGCGATGTTAGTTTATTTCTGTGGCCCTGGTGGAAGTCGTTATCCTCTTTCGAGCTTCAGTGCTCCGAAAGGTGAAGGGTTTTGCCCTGTTATTAGATTATAGGCCTCTGGAATCCACTGGGGTGTTCCTTTGCTACCTTCCGGCGGAATTTCTAGCAAAGTAAGCTTTGGCCTACTCCCACCGTAGCGCGTGTCTATAGGTTTAAATGTACCTGTATTCGAGGGCCTAATTGCGCTTGGCGCTGCCCTAGTAGATTTTACGGGAGTGTGTATATATTTAACTGCGTGGTTTTGTGGGATAGTTAATAACATTTTTCCTAATTCCCGTGTAGTGTGCAGTAATGCCCGGTCAAAATGTTCGTGCGTATATCGTGCATCCTGAGGGCCTAATACCGGTGTTCGCCTTTGTTCTGGCAAATTTGCCCTTTGAACTGGCGGTAAAGGTCGCTTAATGGCTTGTGTCCGGCCTAGCAATGTGGCGGCTTGTAGCCCGACCGCTTGTCGGCCTGTGGCCACGGCCGACTCCTGCCAGTGTGTTAGCCTATCTGTGTATGTGTACGGAGGCTTTATGTACTGTAGGGCGGGCTCTATGTCGTCAGCCCATGACGTGGTTATGTCCCTTTGTTTCCCTGTCATATCGTGTGTGTGTAGTGGCCCTGGCTTCAACTCCCTCTCATCCCTCTGTTCCGAGGGGATTGTTCTAGGCTCTGCCCCTCGGTTTGGCAAAATCGCCTCCCGATCCGGGGCTGAAGGACGTGTGTTTGTGTTAGGTTTATTTTGTAGTAAGTTGGAGCCTAACCTGGCCGTCTTCTTGACTGTGGCCACGGTGAACTCCTTCCATTCTGTGGCAGTACGTGGCGAGAGGGACATCCTCGCAAATTGTCGAGTCAGCGTATCTACGCTTATGTCCTCTCTCGGGTGGGCTGATGGCCCTACCATGAACTCAAAAATGGCCTTATTGGCTTGTAGCTCACGGTATTTGTCCCAAATTTGGGTGTACTGCCTTATTGAGGCTCATGGCCTGCTTGCAAATTACTGTATTAATGTATTAATGTTTCTGTGCTCTGTATTGTTTTGTGGCCGCTAGTTGGAGAAGCGCTTGGACGCGAATTAGCTCCCTGTATTGGGCGTGTAAACTTGTGTAGTGCACCCTCATTCTCTCGAGGGTTGCATTATCTATTACGGGACCATGTGTGGTGATTAATTGTCGGTATATTCTGTTTCTTTGTATATGGAACCTATTGAGGTGTTCATGTATGTGATTCAAGAGTGTATGTGCGCATCTTAATCGCGCTGTCCTACCCTCTGACGGGGTGTATGGCTGTTTGCCCTGTATTGCCCCGATTTTTGTTTGGAGTGCCCGTATTTGTGTTTGCCGGCCTTGTATGTGCCCTTGGCATCTGAACAATAATGTTAATAATATTGGCGTACCCCTATTGCCTCTATGGCTTGCAATCTCTGCATGAGGTGCCATTCTGACTGCAGTGTATGGGCCTACAATAAGAATAAAAAAAAGTCTGTACGTGTTTGACAGTGTATTCTTATATTTCTTTGATTCTGTATGGGGTTAGGGGGTTGGTTTATTAAGAAGTTCCCCTGTGTAGCTAATTTGGAGCACACACAAAAAAATGGTGCTTTTTGTCTGGGGGAAAAAAATTTTCACTATTTGCTTGGCTTTTTGCGGTACGGAAGGGGTCGTTTTAACTACGAGGGCTCGTTGATTGAGTCCCTTTTCTCTATGCGTAGTACCCCGCCTCCACCAGTGTTTTAGATCCCTTATTTGGGGGTGGATCTAAAAGGGAGAGTTGCTGTACTAATTTATGAGGTGGTGCCTAAAGAAGGGTAGCTTCCCTTGACAGGGCAAGCTGACCAGTGTAGTGTGTTGTGGTGTGCTAGGAACTAGGGGGCGTTCCTATAAATAATGTGGTAGTGTTTGAGGGGATGGGACCCACTGCAAAGGGTCGCTGTACTAGTCGCTCAGCTGACTGCTTGTTATGTAATCGACTCTGCTCGTATCAGCCGGGTGGCACGCGCTGCTTGCTGGCAGCCGGCTCGAGAAACACAAAGATACCTGAGTTAGCGCTAATGGCTTACCGTCTGTCACGTCTTTACGTGACGGGAATAAGGAAGGGCGTTGGGATGTAAAGAGGCGTATAACAGTAATGCTAGTGTAGAGTGTGGACCAAGTGTTTTATTGGTCTGTGATATTCTTTGTGTGAGTCCCTTGTAGGGAATGAAATTATGTTTATAATGTGATACAAGTTGTGGGTTGCAGGTTACATAAATAGGAACTCTGAACACGATTGACTGACTCACCTCGGTTGACACCAGCGTAGCTTCGGCCGTCTTGATGGAGCACGGACAATGGAGAGAGAGTTTGACCTCATTAGGACGTCTTCTTATACCTTCTGGCGCCCTCCTGTCAGCAATGTATTGGCCCAGTTAGTACTATGTCGCTGAGTGTAATGATTACGTAAGGCTTGAGCTGCTTTATGGAGTAGCAAGCTGTCCTTACAGTATTAATGGATGTTGCCCCGGCTTTCCAAGGGTTGCCATTTTAGGGGATTTAGCCAGATGTTGGGGGGATGGTCTCCAAGGGGTGCATACCCCTGGGATGCTGTACAAGAGTTTCAAGTATCTGGGAAGCCTGATACAAGATAATGGAAGAAACGATAGAGAAATAAATGAGCGGGGGAGACAGGCAGAAGCATTCCGGAGGAGTGTGAGAAGCATGTTATGGAGCAAGGATGTCCCTCAGAACAGCAAAAAGATCCTATATCGGACGTACTATGTCCCTATCCTGACGTATGCCTCGGAGACCTGGGTTATGAAAGGAAGGGAGAAGAGCAAAATACAGGCCAGTGAGATGAGGTTCTAGAGAAGCAGTATTGGAGCTACAAAGATGGACAGAATAAGAAATGAGAGGACCAGAGAATTAATGAAGGAGGAACCATTACATGATGGTATAGAAAAATCTAGACTTAGATGGTACGGACATGTAAAACGAATGGAGGAGAAGAGGATACCCAGGAGGATACACGAGACGAAGTGGGAAGGAAAGAGACCGAGAGGAAAACCGAGAGACAGGTGGCTGAAGGGGGTGGAAGAAGAGAGGAGAAGACTGAGCAAGGGTGGAGGCTGAGAAATGGTGGGAAGACAGAAGACGTTGGAGAGGCTTGTGTTCCAAACAGACCCGGCTAGTAGCTGGAAACTGTGCAAGATGATGATGATGAGATGAAATTTCTAAGATCAAGTATTCAGAAGACCAGACGAGACAAAATTAGAAATGAGTCAGTCCGCCTAGAGCTAGGGCTGAAAAGAAGTTTGCTTGACATTCTTGAGGAGTCGAGATTGAAATGGTTCGGTCATCTGATGAGGATGTCCTCTATAGTAGAACACCTAAAGCCTAGTTTGAAAGGGAGATAATTGGCAAGAGACCAAGAGGTAGACCTCGAGATGGGTGGATGAAGCAGGTTCACAGAGCTTTGACTTAGAGGAGCATAGAATAGAAGACAGTGGTGGAAGAAGAATGGTGGCAGGACAGACACCCGGCCTGCTGGAGTGGAGAATCGATGATGATGAACATGTAAATAATATGCATTATTGCCGATATTAACTTAATACATTGTAAGTGCTTTTGACACGAAGAAATAAAAATTATTATTTTTGGAACATATTAATTTTGTTCAATGTAAATTTTCAATGTCATTTCCATAGTATATGACAGAAACTTTTACTCTCTCTCTCACCACAAGAACAGGTTCAATGGCTTTCACAACCTTTTGTACTAAAATTTACAAAATTAATTTCTCATGAATTTTTCTAGGTTTGTGCCATGTCTTGTGTGAGATTTCGCCTACGACACCACGCTGGCTCATCAGTGGGCTCTTGATGTCCCCGCCCGGACCCCCACAGGAGTAGCGAACTGCGTGCTACCTCCCTTTGTTATGGAGCATACCAGCGTCTCTTTATTGCAAGAACTAAAAGCTCAAAGGAGGTAGCGCGTAGTTTGCTACCCCTGTAGGGACCTGGGAAGGGACACCAACAGTCCACTGATGAGCCAGCTTGGTGTCCTAGGCGAAACCCCACACAAGACACGGCACAAACCTAGAAAAATTGCTGAGTTTTAATGCAACTAAACTTCATTTTATATTTGTGATTGGTTTATCGAAAGACACCCAGTGTAAATTACTTAATTAAAATCCGTTCGACTAGAATTTGGGAAGCCTGATACAAGATAATGGAAGAAACGATAGAGAAATAAATGAGCGGGCGAGACAGGCAGAAGCATTCCGGAGGAGTGTGAGAAGCATGATATGGAGCAAGGATGTCCCTCAAAACAGCAAAACGTACTATGTCCCTATCCTGACGTATGCCTCGAAGACCTGGGTTATGAAAGGAAGGGAGGAGAGCAAAACACAGGCCAGTGAGATGAGGTTCTTGAGAAGCAGTATTGGAGCTACAAAGATGGACAGAATAAGAAATGAGAGGACCAGAAAATTAATGAAGGAGGAACCATTACAGGATGGTATAGAGAAATCTAGACTTAGATGGTATGGACATGTAAAACGAATGGAAGAGAAGAGGATACCCAGGAGGATACAAGAGACGAAGTGGGAAAGAAAGAGACCGAGAGGAAGACCGAGAGACAGGTGGCTGAAGGGGGTGGAAGAAAGCGTGAAGAAGAGAGGAGAAGACTGGACAAGGGTGGAGGCTGAGAGATGGTGGGAAGACAGAAGACGTTGGAGAGGCTTGTGTTCCAAACAGACCCGGCCAGTGGCTGGAAACTGTGCAAGATGATAATGATGATCATAAAACAGAATCGACAAAATTTTAAAAGTAGAAAGAAGAATAGCTAGAACATGTATAAATAAAAAATGTCAGAAAGATGGACAGTGGCGGATGTACCAAATGAAGTGGTATACAGAGAACTGTAGCCCATCACTGATACTATTCAGAAGAAACATATTTCTTTTTTTTGTCACATCATGAGGACACCAGAAACCAGGCTATCCAGAAAAATTGTAGTGAAACTTTGGAATATGAAACAACAAGTAGGATGTATTAAGGAAATTAGAGATGATATGAAAGAATTAGAAATAACCTTGAAAGACTTCCAAAACAAAACAAAAAAATTAAAAAAAACTGAAAGATATAAAAATAAGATTTCAGGCAAAACTAGACAAACGTAATTCAGTAAAAAGGGTATTGACAGATGAGGAACGCCAGAGAAGATCAGAGCGAATGAAAAGCTACTGGGCGACTCGGAAAGGAAACTTACTGTAGATGAGGACCAAGAAATGATTGACTGAAGTGGTCCAATGAGGCCGTAGTAGCAGAAGAAGAGGAAGAAGAATATATCATAATCAATATGGGAAAAAAAGAGTATGACTAAGGTCATAGATATACACTGTCCATCTTTTTCACTCCAATAATATTCCTCAAGAATTTCATCTTGCTTCTCTCCCTTCTTTTCCTAACCAAGGTTTCTGAGGCATACATTATGATTGGAACGTACTACATACGATATGCAGTATAACCCTTCTGCTGTTTTGAGGAACATCCTTACTCCATATCAGGCTTCTAATACTCTTCCTGAAACGTTTTGCTTGTCTGCCCCTCTCATTTATTTCTCTGTCGTTTCTTTCATTTTCCTGTATCCAGATACTTGAAACTCTCTACTTTCCTCGGTCGTTCCCCACCAAATGTCATTCCCATTGTGACTATCTCCTTCATCCTGGCTGTGATATTTAACTCTTATTTATGCTAAATTTCATCCCATATTCTGGGACGAAACATTTCCACAAGCTTCCAAGATTAATTTGTTCAAGATGTTCCTAATACCTATACTAACGTCATCATCATCATCATCATCTTGTACACTTTCCAGCCCCAGGCTGGGTCTGTTTGAAACATAAGCCTCACCACTTAGTCCTTTCTTCCCACCACCTATCCGCTGTCACTCTAGTCCAGTCCTTGCCTCTCTTCTTGACACATTCCTCCACTCCTTTCAGCCATCTATCTCTTGGTCTTCCCCTTGGTCGTTTCTTCTGCATCTGCATCTCATGTATCCTCTTGGGAATCTTCTTCTCTTCCATTCTCTTTAAGTGTCCATACCACCTCAGTCTTGATGTCTCAATCCTACCCTGCAAGGGCTCCTCTTTCACTATTTCCCTGACCTTTTCATTCCTCACCCTGTCTCTTCTTGTTACACCGATCCTACTTCGCAGGAACTTCATTTCACTTGCCACTATTCTGCTAATGTCTCTTTTCTTCATTATCCACGTTTCTGATGCATAGGTCAGTATTGGGATATAGTAGCTTCTGTATAACACTTCCTTGCTTTTTTGTGGGACATCTTTATTCCACACTAAGCTCCTAATGCTTCTCAGAAATGCTTCTGCCTGTCTGCCACGATCCGTAATCTCTTTGTCATTTCTCCCATTTTCCTCCACCATATGGACTGGAAATAGAAATGAAGTTCCTCCGTTCTTGCCTTCAAAATACAAAAATGGATAAAATAAGGAATGAGGATATCTGACAACAACTGGGATTGGAAAGGAGCCTGCTGGAGATACTCGTACTCAAGAGATTGAGATGGTATGGTCACATGAAGAGGATGGCTCCCCACATGATACGTCAAGTGTACGTAAGCCAGAGTGTCCCCGGGAAGAGACCAACAGGAAGACCTCGTGATGTGTGGGAGAAGCAAATTTACAAGGACCTTGAAGCTAGAGATAACAACTGGCATCAAATACAGGAACAACAGTTATGGAGGGACAGGACAAATTGGAGACGGCTCATATAGGGGAATGGATGGACAAGACAAATTGGAGACGGCTCAAATAGGGGGGATGTCTCAAAACGGTATGGCCATGACGCTGCAAGAGAGCATCAAAGACAAACAACTCCTTTATATTGGGCTTGTTCAACTCGATCAACCCATGCAATTGAGGTTTCAATGTAAGGCTTTTAGGAGCGGGGGGGGGGGGGGGGGGGTTGAGCCGAACCTCACCCAATCTCACGTGGGAGAGAGGGGGATCTTGACAAATATTACGTAATTCTTTTTTCCTGCAAGAAACAGCGTAAAATTGCAAGAAAACTGGGTTGAATTAAATAAAAAAATGTTTGTCCATTAAAACATGACAGCAGACTTCAGGCTTCCGAAAAGAAGTTTCTAAGAAGCATGCTTCAAAAAACTAGGAAAGACAAAGTAAGAAATGAGAAGATAAGAGAACAAGCTGGAATAAATCAGTCCCTGAACGAGACCATAACTAGGGCATATTTGCGATGGTTTGGTCACGTCAAACGTATGACAAAAGGAAGAATTGCAAAACAATTGATACATACTGAGATTACTGGAAAGAGACCTGTTGGAAAACCTAGGAGAAGATGGCTGGACCAAGTGAAGGAAGATATCACATCCAAGGGAATTAGCTGGGATGAAGTCTTGAAGGAGCAGTGGTACATGAATCGACCAAAATGGAGAGCGCTCGTAAACCACACCCGGGAAACTGGAGTGGAAACTTGATGATGATGATAAATCATAATTATATAATATCAAAACTCAGCAAAACTTCTAGGTTTGTGCCGTGTCTTGTGTGGGATTTTGCGTAGGAAACCAAGTTGGCTCATCAGGCGGCTCAGGTGCGCTTCATAAAAAGGGAGGTAGCGCACAGTTAGCGACTCCTATGGGGGTCTGGGCGGGGACACCAAGAGCCCGCTGATGAGCCAGCTGGGTATCCTAGGTGAAACCCCATACAAGACATGGCACAAACCTAGACGAATTGCTGAGTTTTAATTCACTGGCCGTGAAAGCCAATATACCATATAATAATACTGTATTATCGTGGTTATGCGAACGCCACAGAGTAGCACAGTAGCCCCTCGATTTGAGTAATTCCTACTTAAGTATTTTATTTTTCAAGTTTCTCACTGTGATTCTAGACCAGGGCCATCCAGTCATTGCGCTCCGAGAGGGCGCTCGCGCTCGGGGAGCACTGGGCAATCCGACTAGCGATCCTTCCTTACCACCACTACACCGTGGCAGCGAGGAGACATGAGACAGACGGACGATGTTCGGACCGCGTTGACTAGATATGTACGGTCGTACGTACAGTCGAGAGGCCGATGGCTTTTGTGGGTTTGTTCACATCATATTGATAGGGCTGTTTTGCCATAAAATAAATATACCGCATATACAAATCGAATGGTACTCCGATGTATGGAATGTGCAGGAAACGAACGCAAGTGTTAACTAAAGAATACAGTAGGCCTATTGTAATTTATTCCAAACTGAAATGTGAACATATAAGAGAGGAAAATTCAACAACATGTTACCAATATGAACTGATAGTACAGACCTTGAGTGACTCTTGCTCCTTTATAAGCTGTACAGAAAAATGAAATTTTCCATTCTGCTTCACCACTACATCCTTTTTAGCCTATTTTCACTTTATGAAAAAATAGATTTATGAGATCACCTATTATCCATGTGTGTCCCCCAATAACTTCTAAACGGCTGGAGCGATTTCAATGAAACTCGGTATGGTCGTAGCACCATTTCTGCCGACCCCAACCGTACCCTTCAAAAATTATTTCATTTCACCAATCCAACATGGCGGCTGTGCGAAATATTTCACCGGCATTCTATATCTCCGTAACTATTACTGATATCACCCTGAAATTTTGAACGGTGATAAACGGCACTACTCATACTTCATTAAAAGACTCTCAAAAACCTGTTAACTACAAAATGAACATGGCGGCCAAGCGAAGTTTAAACTTTTAAATAGACTTTTCTCGCTATTTAACCATCCAAACGCAATGAAGCTTGGTACAGCAAATGTCTGAACACATTTTAATGTACTGGCATCTTCAATTGTCTACACAACCTCAAGATGGCGGCTTTGCAAAATATTTTACTGGCATTCTATATATCCGAAACTATTGCTGATATCACCCTGAAATTTTGTACGGTGATAATGGGTACTACTAGAAGTTAAGCTATGAGACTTCCAAAAACCTGTAAAATACAAAACGAACATGGCGGCCAAGCGAAAGTGAAACATTTTAATAGAATTTTCTCGCGATTTAACCATCTGAGCGCGGTGAAATTTGGTACAGTAAATGTTTATACACATTGTAATGCACTGGCATGTAATTTAGTTCAATTGTTCACATAGCCCCAAGATGGTGGCTGTGCATACTTTTAAAGTTAAGTTTTTATTTCTTATGTATTAATCATGCGATCGAAGTGAACGTTTGAATAATGAACCTACACAAAAATCGTCATCTAACAGTACATAACTCTATGGCCTACATATATAAAAATCGAACATGGCAAACAACCGAAATATTTAGGTGGTTCTCAATATCTACGAATCTATTACAGCAATCAAACTTAAATGTTGTATGTTGATAGAGGCAATTGACATAAGTCATCATCGGCTTTAACTCGAATCCGAGTATAAATCTTCTTCCTTCAGTCCAGTTTGTGGATGTGTTTACGGTGACTAAAGAGTCCAATCCTGGCATGGAACAAGCGTCCACACAAGTCACATTGTATTGCTGGAGGAGGACGTGGTTGGGCTGCTCGAAGTTTCCTAGCTTGACGCTTGGCCTCTTCATGTGTGCGTCGATCCCTTTCAAACGTCTTTACAGTATCCGAGATGGTACGGCGCCAAGTTGAGCGGTCTTCAGCCAGCATGTCCCACGTTTGTGAATCAAGACCTGTCAATTTCAGGGTCTGCTTAAATTGGTCCTTGTAGCGCCTCTTAGGACCACCATGAGGTCTGGTGCCATAGCATAACTCACCATATAGCATTTGACGAGGTAATCTCACATCATCCATCCGATGGACATGACCAATCCATCTAAATTGGTGACCTATTATGGATGATTCTACGCTGTTGATTTGAGCCTTTTCCAGAACAGCAATATTGGTAATGCGGTCTTCCCATTTAATCCTCAGGATTGATCGAAGTTTTTGTAGGTGGAAGCGCTCAAGCTTCCTAAGATCACATCGGTAAAGGGTACACATTTCACAGCCATACAACAATGTAGAAATGACTACTGCTTTGTACACCATAAGCTTTGTACTCATGGACAGATCTTTATTCATGAAGACCCGGTGCGCTAATCGTCCATATGCTGCATGGGCTGCACCAATTCTCTTATCCACATCTTGCTCACAGGTACAGCTCACAGAAATGGTACTGCCCAGGTACGAGAAGTGGTCTACCTGTTCTAATGGCAAATTTGAGATGGAGATATTGAACTGAGGAATAGGTGTGCCTGGTGAAGGTTGTGCCAAGACTTTAGTCTTATTGACATTTATGGTAATACCAAAGCGATCACATGTACTTTTGTAACAATTAACTGACTCTTGCAGCTCTTCTGGTGTGAGAGTTGGCGACGCAGCATCATCTGCATACAACATGTTAGTAACCTTAGTAACCTGAGTTTTCCTCAAGGAGCAGAGACGAGTTAGGTTGAAAAGGCCTCCATCAAAACGATACTTGACCTCCACACCTGGGATGTTTGTGGGTGAATCATAAAGCATTGCAGCCAAGTACAGCGTGAAAAGCTTTGGAACCAGTACACATCCTTGTTTCAGTCCATGGGTAATAGGAAATTCATCGGACATCTTATTCTGATGACAAACCTGACCTGTCATGCCATCATGGAGAGCCTTGATTAGATCTACAAAACACTGAGGGCAACCAAACCGCTTCAGCACCGCTCACATGGCTGGTCTTGGAGCCGAATCAAATGCCTTTTCCAAGTCATAAAAGACTAAGAAGAGTGGATTCTGTTGTTCTCTACATTTTTCTTGTAGCTGTCTCACACAGAAAATCAAGTCAATTGTGCTTCTGGAAGCTCTAAATCCGCATTGTGACTCTGGGAGGATCTTCTCAGAGATAACCTTGAGGCGGTTAAGTAGAATTCTTGCAAGAATCTTCCCCACAATTGATAGCAGTGATATACCACGGTAGTTGCCACGAACACTGCGATCACCCTTTTTAAAGATAGTGACGATAGTGGCATTCTTTAGGTCTCCAGGTACCATTCTTGATTCCCATATTCTGAGGATAAGGATGAAAATCCTTGTTTTGAGGGAATGACCTCCGGCTTGAATTAGTTCCAGAGGGATGTTATATGGGCCAGGTGCTTTTCTGGGTTTCAATTGGGTGATAGCTGCACTGAATTCATGATAAGTAGGAGGTACTGCCAACCACAGTTGTTCAGGTTGTTGCAGCACATCACAAAGGAAGTCTTCAGCAGCTGCTGATGGACGAATTAGGAGATTGGAGAAGTGCTCCTTCCAGCGTTCCAAGATTTCTTGACTATCAGTAAAGGTAGTAGAATTATCAGCGCTTTTCAGTGTACCTGATGATGAGCGAGATGGTCCATATATTTCCTTGAGTACTGCATAGAAGTTCCTCAAGTCTCGAGCATCTGATAGTCTCTGCAGTTCCTGAGCCTTCTGTTGCCACCAAGTATTTTTAATCTGCCTTATCTGCGTCTGGCATTTACCCTTGAGTTCCAGTAGTTTATCTCTCTTTGTGTTGGAAGTTGGGTCTTGTAGATGGGCAAGATAGGCATTCCTTTTGGCATTGATGAGACAGAATTTCCTCATTGTTGTCATCAAACCAGTCTTGTCTTTTCCGCACTATTTAACCAATGGTTTCCTCAGCTGACTGTGTGATAATCTTCTGTAGTGTGGCCCATTCTTGCTGAATGTCATTTGTTACTGGGTTTTCTGATAACTGGGTGAAGATCCTGTTTCCAAAATGTTTATACATGGATTCATCCTGAAGTTTGGATGTATTAAACTTCTTTCTTGGCAAACTTTTGATGTTCCTAGTGTAACGTTTTGCTAGCCCACATGTTGGTAGCGACAATTGTAATAGTTTGACCCTCACGTTGAGCGACAATTGTAACAGTTTGACTGCCCCTAACTGTTGGGTGATAAATGTAACTGTTTTCCTTTGCCTAAGCTATGTTGTTTTAATGGGCCCCAAGACCTCAACGCAATGCTGAAATCTAAATTTGTATTTAACAACGTCTAGCTCTGGTAGAACACCTTCAAGAATCTATTCACTCAGATCGTGGTATGATTTGATCATTAACCCAACAAACAATTGTATCAGGAGAAGGAATTGGTCTATATCTAATGCTACCTACTGAAAGCAAAGATTGCATTGTAAAAGAATTGAATTTATTACATAAAACAAGTATAGCAAAATTAATAATAATAATAAGTTTAAAATTTAAATTGGAGCGTTGCGATTTTAATATTACCGATAGAAAATTACGTGAAAACGGAGTCTGATAAATTATTGATTTTACTCTTATTCCCAAGCTATGAAGTTACTGAAATATTGAATATAAAACAAAGAGAAACGAGAGATTGCGTATTTCTGCGTCATCCGCGCTTACCACTGGAAATGGCCGAAGCCTTTCCCTCGTACTGGATGATGCTGTGAGCTTCCCACAGTCTCCTGGACGTCGTCATCTTTGTCGATATTTGATGATATTCTGGCAGATTAGATAATTCTATGGTCCGTACATCGGACCCAAACACTCGTACAACCACACTGGTTAAGTTTTACAAAAGTTAGTCCTCCACTCCACGGAACATCGGAGCGACTCCCACTTGCAACCGAACTCGTTAAGTTCTACCCAGATTGTCCTCGTTCCACGGAACATCGGAGCGACTCCCGCGTGCAAACATACTCGGCAAGTTCTACACAGATAGTCTTCGTTCCACGGAACATCGGAGCGACCCCCGCGTATAACCATACTCGGCAAGTTCTACACAGATTGTCCACGTTCCACGGAACATCGAAGCGACTCCCGCGTACGACCATACTCGACAAGTTCTACACAGATTGTCCTCCACTCCACGGCGCGTCGAACGATATATCCACACGTCGGCTCCCCACTCTTCATCCGACTTCTAGCTTACGTGGTCTCCACTGATTGGCTGCACCCCACGCGCTATACTCCCCTCCTCTGGCTCATTACACTCGGCGGGAGGGTTCCGTTCCAACTATCCGCCTTTTCTTGACGCTGCAACCCCGCTTGCGTAATACTTCCCGACAAGATTAAGCGTGTACTTGAATTCCCAGTGAGTCACGTCTCTCGATATACCCTAACTGACGAAACTCCGTTAAATTCCGTAATCACATAACTTTCTATGATATTGTCGTTCGTAATAATTTGCTTGATAGCGTTTTCTAAGACATAGAAAACCTATCTGTATGCTTATAATTTTTATAAAATGCTCCGAAAATATCTTAATAATAATTATAATAAATTAATAATAATAATAAATATACATGAAAAATTCTCTTGGCTGAACAATTTGCCGCGTAAATAAATATAGAATGGCTTTCTACTGACTTATGCCAGTGGCATAAAAACCCCTCGAAAAACACGTTACATGTTCGCCTCGGATCATCGGATGATTTACCGTGACGACGGTCCATTATCCGATTATCCCAGACACGTTAATAAACCCCATCCAAAATACATATTACATAAATGAGATCACCCTAAATTACAGATATATACACTCATAATTTTTCTTCACGCACTTTGTGTCAAAGTTTGTTGTCACTATGGATTGCACTTTGCAACCAGTCCAATGTTTTACATACAGAATAGTGTTCCACGGATATTTCCGCCTCTCAAATTTCTCTATGTTGGAGAAATAGACATAATTAATGTGTGAGCACTATGTATTTATGATGTCATATCACACGCATTGAAGGTGTTCTGATATATTTATATCACCATAGAACTTCCTAATTTCACTGGAGGTCCCTTCCTTATGGTGAAATTTAATCTCACTTATCACTGAGCACACGATCACACTATTGTGGCAGCGCCTCGTGACCATAATACTTAATCTCTCTTTAAAGTAGATTAAATTAATATTGACTTCTGAAAAAAAAAAACAGTAAATGCGCATTACATATAACACCAAATATTTCTGTGCCGTAATCGCCCTGTCTTGTTAAGTTCCCGTAGACCATATTCTACTTAATACTAGTTCTTAACACAGACCAGTTCTCCTCACACAAATAATACCTTTGTACAAATTACCTTAAATTACACACTTACAAATCTTACATGGCAAGGCCGTAAACAGAAATCACGTGTGCTGATATGTATAAGTTTCATGACGGACTGTCTCGCCTTCTGATGGCCCATCTTTTGCCTCGTGGACGCCTTAAGCAAAAATACCCTGTCCAAGCGCTCACCCATCTCTAGGAGGCAAATGGGAATTCACCAGCGCTACCAAATTCTGGCCTTGGTGTATCGAGACATGTTAGTGCTCAAGAGCATCCGACAATCCCGTCATATTTCCCTGTACCTTAAAAACTCTCATTTACTTACATACTACCCCCCTGTGTGACTTCTGATACGCCTGCCTGGAAGACCATCTCCTCCCATGCACCAAATACCACACTTACTCATTTGATAGGCTGGCTCGCCAGCTAAACACACTCACTTTATGACACATATTTTCGTAGACTATGTATATTATACGTCCCGTATAATCTGTTTCCCTTACTATCCTCCAGCACATATGCTGTTTGCCAATACGTTTGGAGACTATAAATGTTTCTGCGTCACCTGCTTCCAACCTTGCAAGTGGCTCCCTTTAAATGAACGTCATCACGTTGCTCCACTAGCATATTTCTCAGTGTCTGTAACGATGCCCTGTTGCTACTGTCCACACATGCTAACCCTACTTTCCTCTGGTGTAACACCTCTGCTTGACACTCTATGACCTAAAAATGTCACTTCTGACTGACAGAATGACGACTTAGACAGCTTCAAAGTGAACCCTGCCTGATCTAACTTCTGAAAAACTATATCTAAATGACGTAGATGCTCCTCAAAACTGCGTGAACTAATTACCATATCATCTATGTAAATGGTTACAAACTCTCCTGTGTCAACCCCTAATGTGATGTTTAAAGCCCTAATTAAAGCTGCTGAACTACTCTTTAACCCATAAGGTGTTCTACAAAATTGATAAAGGTTATATTTATGACTAAAAGCTGTAAATGGTCTATCTTCGTACATAAGTGGCACTTGCCAAAAACTGGAACTCAAATCTACACAAGTGAAATACTTCTTCCCCTCAAATGTTTGCATTAATTCCTCTATTGACATAGATTTCAGCTGATCTGAATTAATTCTACCGTTAACCAAACGAGCGTCTAAACAAATACGAACTGTGCCGTCGGTCTTGGGTACCGTGATCAAAGAATTAACATATGGACAGTTAGAGTGCTCAATAATCCCATCTTCAAGCATCTGATTAATTTGTGCCTCGACTGCACTCTGATAAGCGAAAGGTACAGGATATCTATGTCCTGTGAATACTGACCTATCAATAACGTTCAATGAATGTGTATAGCAATTGGCCATACCAATGCGATCCTCAAAAACTCTCCTATTACACAATAACACATCATAGAGCCGAACACATTGTTCCACCTCTATATTTCCCTGAAATGCAGCATCACGTAACGAGTCCTCTAGACTTCCGTTCGTAATCACACTGCCCACAAAACATGGAGAACCCCGCTCTACGGCTGGCGATATCTCCTTTAACGTACAAATCACACCTACAATACTACTCCTCTGAATATGGTCATTGAACGCTACTTCTACTTCAGAATCTCCCCATTTAAATTTCAAACTCCCTACATCATAACATAAGTTACCAGACACTCTACTTAGCCACTCTGAACCCAAGATAACACTGAATACTAAATTTGGAATTACAAAACAAATCTGCTTCTCTACATGATTATTAATTTTAATGTCTACTAAAACTTGCTTAGAAATTACTTTAGACCTCTTCCCAACAGCTGTGATAACAAAAGTGCTTTTAATTGGCATCTCCTCAAAATTTACTCCAGTTCCTTTCATTTTATCATAAAATGCACTACTTATGCAACTCTTCATACAACCACTATCAATTAAAACATCTGTGTACGCCTCGGACACGTTAAATTTAACTATGGGGCTCTTACTAACCACTTCCTGAATAATACCTTCATCATTTAGTTCATGTTCTCATTTCTTACATTTAGGTCATAGGGTTCCTGTATAATTGTATGGACAGGGCATGCTACAGACTGAGATTCTGACCTTACTTCGCAGCCTGGTTCGCGTTTAAAGAACCGCTACAGCTGGCTGTAGTACTACTAACTACGGCACTGGTCTGGTTGTTCTGGGCTGTGTTGTCATTGTTTGGCTGTATATTACTACCACTAGGCTGTCCTCTTCCTTGACCCCTATTCTGCTTGTAATTATTGTCATTATAATTTCTCCCTTGATTTCCCCTGAAATCATTGTTTCTCCCTTGATTTCCCCTGTAATCATTGTTCCTCCCTTGATTTCCCCTGAAATCATTGTTCCTCCCTTGATACTGATTACCATAG
Organism: Meconema thalassinum; assembly: GCA_946902985.2. Lineage (NCBI taxonomy): Eukaryota > Metazoa > Arthropoda > Insecta > Orthoptera > Tettigoniidae > Meconema > Meconema thalassinum. Next base: position 66,684,142 of record OX336398.1, on the reverse strand, counting down.
CCATTTCCTCTGTTCTGATTTAGCTGATTATTGTTATTTCTATTTTGAGCGTTGGCCCCTTCGCCACCGTTCCCTTGAACTTCTTGATGCCTGGCTTCATTAGGTCTATTATTATTATTACCCTGGTTCCGATTGAAATTGTCCTCATAATCCCCTCTCCCTAGTGCATCAAATGTGCTTAACAAATTTTCTACTTGTGATATTGTCTTTACATTCTGGATACAAGCAGCCTCCTTGACCCTATAGGGAAAGTGCCTAAGTAGCAACCTTACCACATCACTTTCCTTCTTCAACCCATCCAGATATTTACACACTAATACCTGCCCTAAAAAGTATTCGGTCATGGTGGAGCTTCCTTTAGGGTTATATTTACCACACACTACTCCCTCACGATGCTGCGACTGAATAACCTCATTCCAGAACTTTTCACAGAATTTCATTTTAAAATCATTGATATCAGTAAACTTGTCTCTGTAGACAGCAAACCAATTCCTCGTTTCCCCCACAAACACTTGTTCTAAAATTTCAACTACCTGGCAACACTCAATACTACCATTTTCCAACCTCTCCCCGAATTTATTTTCTATAGTGTTCATGAACTCCATTGGGCACCCCTGTCGATTGCTGAACTTACCCAGTTCTACCTCCCTGTGTGTGCTATTCACAAAAACTGGCCTGTTCTGACTATTTTCTTGCCTGATCCTAGCTTTTAATTTTAACTCTAATTCTGCGATTTTCTCCTCAGCCTTCCTCTCAATACTGTTTACTGTTAATTTAATGTTTCCTTCTGATTCTTCTACTTTATCATATAGCTTTGCTTGTTTCTCCTCAATCTTGCTAATGCTCTCTCTATTACTCTCTCTTAAATCATTTACTTCTGCAACTATTTGCGAGTGGACTTTCTCAATTCTACCCCCCAGCTGTTCCTTAACCTCTTTAGTTGATACTTGAATCTTGTCAATTTCTCCCCCCAATTTCTTTTTAACCTGCAGTGTTTCTAATTTAACTAATTCCTTTAAATTTTCAGCCTGTGTGCTGATTCTACTTTCCAACTCCTCCTGTACTTTTCCTAATTTCTTGTCTACATCTGCAATGATCTCTTTAACCTTCTCTTCCATTACTCCTCTGATTTCTCCTCTAATCTGCTCCATTTTCACACTAATTTCCTTACTGTTTTGTTCTAATTTAGCATTTAAAGTTTCAGTACTCTCTCTATTTTCCCTACTGTTTTGTTCTAGTTTAGCATTGTTTTGTTCTAGTTTTGCATTTAAAGCGTCTGTACTTTCTTTATTTTCCCTACTGTTTTGTTCTAATTTGGCGTTTAAGGCATCTGTACTTTCTTTATTTTCCCTACTGTTTTGTTCTAATTTTGCATTTAAGGCATCACTACTAACTTTGTTCTGATACATGAACTCGAGAAGTAAAGTTTTTAATTCTGGTTGGCCGCCTACACTCCCTGTTTCAGTATCGGGATTTACCTCCGCTACCCCGGTACTACCATCACTCGACATACTGCTCGTATCATCACTCTCCAGTTGATGACCACTACGTAACCTCATCTGTCTTTCTTTCTCATCCCCCATAATTATATACACTGATACAGACAAATAACCCCCAAAATACAGGCACAGAAATATATACCCTTCTCCTTCCACAAATGTTATTAGGTTTTCAGCCCCAAGTTGTCGGCGACAATTGTAATGTTTTGCTAGCCCACATGTTGGTAGCGACAATTGTAATAGTTTGACCCTCACGTTGAGCGACAATTGTAACAGTTTGACCCTCACGTTGAGCGACAATTGTAATAGTTTGACCCTCACGTTGAGCGACAATTGTAACAGTTTGACCCTCACGTTGAGCGACAATTGTAATAGTTTGACCCTCACGTTGAGCGACAATTGTAACAGTTTGACTGCCCCTAACTGTTGGGTGATAAATGTAACTGTTTTCCTTTGCCTAAGCTATGTTGTTTTAATGGGCGCCAAGACCTCAACGCAATGCTGAAATCTAAATTTGTATTTAACAACGTCTAGCTCTGGTAGAACACCTTCAAGAATCTATTCACTCAGATCGTGGTATGATTTGATCATTAACCCAACAAACAATTGTATCAGGAGAAGGAATTGGTCTATATCTAATGCTACCTACTGAAAGCAAAGATTGCATTGTAAAAGAATTGAATTTATTACATAAAACAAGTATAGCAAAATTAATAATAATAATAAGTTATAATTTAAATTGGAGCGTTGAGATTTTAATATTACCGATAGAAAATTACGTGAAAACGGAGTCTGAAAAATTATTGGTTTTACTCTTATTCCCAAGCTATGAAGTTAATGAAATATTGAATATAAAACAAAGAGAAACGAGAGATTGCGTATTTCTGCGTCATTCGCGCTTACCACAGGAAATGGCCGAAGCCTTTCCCTCGTACTGGATGATGCTGTGAGCTTCCCACAGTCTCCTGGACGTCGTCATCTTTGTCGATATTTGATGATATTCTGGCAGATTAGATAATTCTATGGTCCGTACATCGGACCCAAACACTCGTACAACCACACTGGTTAAGTTTTACAAAAGTTAGTCCTCCACTCCACGGAACATCGGAGCGACTCCCACTTGCAACCGAACTCGTTAAGTTCTACCCAGATTGTCCTCGTTCCACGGAACATCGGAGCGACTCCCGCGTGCAAACATACTCGGCAAGTTCTACACAGATAGTCTTCGTTCCACGGAACATCGGAGCGACCCTCACGTATAACCATACTCGGCAAGTTCTACACAGATTGTCCACGTTCCACGGAACATCGAAGCGACTCCCGCGTACGACCATACTCGACAAGTTCTACACAGATTATCCTCCACTCCACGGCGCGTCGAACGATATATCCACACGTCGGCTCCCCACTCTTCATCCGACTTCTAGCTTACGTGGTCTCCACTGATTGGCTGCACCCCACGCGCTATACTCCCCTCCTCTGGCTCATTACACTCGGCGGGAGGGTTCCGTTCCAACTATCCGCCTTTTCTTGACGCTGCAACCCCGCTTGCGTAATACTTCCCGACAAGATTAAGCGTGTACTTGAATTCCCAGTGAGTCACGTCTCTCGATATACCCTAACTGACGAAACTCCGTTAAATTCCGTAATCACATAACTTTCTATGATATTGTCGTTCGTAATAATTTGCTTGATAGCGTTTTCTAAGACATAGAAAACCTATCTGTATGCTTATAATTTTTATAAAATGCTCCGAAAATATCTTAATAATAATTATAATAAATTAATAATAATAATAAATTAACATGAAAAATTCTCTTGGCTGAACAATTTGCCGCGTAAATAAATATAGAATGGCTTTCTACTGACTTATGCCAGTGGCATAAAAACCCCTCGAAAAACACGTTACACTAGGTGGTTTAGGTCCGATGGATATCCTGAGCTTACATATAAGAAGTTTATAATCTGTCCAACAATCGTCTATATTCCTTGCTGTTCTGGTAATAAGGGTGTCCTTCTTATCACATTGCCGGGTAATGATATAATCAAGAATGTGCCAATGTTTGGAATGAGGATGCATCCACGTGTTTTTGAAGCGGTTAGGTAGCCGGAACTGCGTGTTGGTAATGGAAAGTTCGTGTTCTGCACAAAGACCAAGAAGCAACAGTCCATTGAGATTACATTTTCCAAGTCCCTGTTTGCCCATCACATTATTCCATAGCCTGTGATCTTTCCCAACTCTGGCATTGAAGTCACCGAGGAGCAAGAGTTTATCTGCAGATGGTACCTTGGAGATGATTTCACTTAGCTGATTATAGATCTGAGCCTTTACTTCATCATCAGAATCTAAGGTAGGAACATAGGCAGAGATGAGTGTCATAAAGGAACCTCCTGAGAGTGGTATGCGGAGAGTCATGAGCCTTTCTCTGACTGCAATGGGCGTAAGTTGGTGATAATTTACCAGTTTGGTCTTCACAGCGAAGCCCACACCATGAATACGACATTCACCCTCCTCTTTTCCTTTCCAGAAGATGGTATATCCTGTTCCAGATTCAGTAATCTTGCCTTCAGAAGACAGCCTAGTTTCACTGAGAGCAGCAATGTCAATGTTGAGTCTTGATAACTCATGGGTTACGAGAGCTGACCTTCTCTCTGGTCTAACGTTATTGTCCAAATCAAGCAAAGTTCTGATGTTCCATGATCCAATAATCAATTTCTGATTCTTTACTGTTTTTGAGTTTTGACCGCATGAGGGGTGACCTGCTGAGTGCGGTTGCCCAGCCGGACCAAGATTGTGACTTCCGATGTTTAGCCCACCTTTTCTAGGGCCTTCCCCATGTGGGGTGGGCAGCGGTGATCCTAAATAGGCCTGCCCAAACACAGATGCAGGACCGAATTCCTGAGTAGTCACAGAGTCTCCGGAAGACGACCATCACACATCTGCTGCCAACGTGCAGGTCCGAACTAGGGGCTTCTAGTTACACCCATAACCTGCCCCACTGTCCATATCCCATCGCCGTTGGACTTCGAAAGTAAGTGACGTTCGGAAGAAGTGCCACTGGCGTGAATTTGTTTAGCTTGCCAGGACGAGACCCACACACTATGATCTCTGAGCCTTATCCTGCGGCTCACAAAGAATGAGACATGCAGGACCGAACACAGAGACTGCAACGAACTGCCGCATACTCAAGTACTACTGAGGTGCGCCTTTACAGCCAGTCCGTCTGGCCTGACCTCTTCCGCCTCTATGACCGTTGGGAGCCATGAGAGTGATTGGCTCCTCCTCCGCTGATTTTGCCGTTGGGCCAAAATGTGCCCATCATAACTATGGACAATAGTTTGCCCTATTAAACCTGAGCAATAGGCTGACCCTTCCGCCAACCACAATGTGCCCGAGTTCACCTCTTTCACTGCAGGTACCGTTGAGGACTGCTGTTTGGATGGCCCTATTCTAGACTATGTTCTTAGAAGTCTTAAATACTAGTCTTAACTAGTCTTAAATAAAATGATTTAAGCAAATTGATTTTTTTTTTAAATAAATCCAATGTAATCAAGCACAAATTAACTTATTTACATTAAAAATACGCATTTTGAAAAATCTCACATGAGATTAGAGGAGGGAGTAAAGGGTGATGCAAAATCTCACGACATCTCACCAGGGGGAGAGGGGGTCGAATAATCACCAAAATCGTCTCATATAATTGAAGGATGCCCCCTTAGCCACACAGACTGCAAGCATTTTAAATAAATTTCCATATGCAACGAGTTTTCTTCTACAAGGTCCCATCCCTTTTTTCTTTTAGGAATTGCACCGTTAAGAGCTTAGTTGGTTGGTTCCTCAGTTTAGGGGCTGTGACAACGCGGTCATGTAGCCCCATGTACTTTGGGTGTGTGTAGAATCTGTCTGATACCTGGTGTTAATTGTGATGGCTGTATTAGTGTGTGTTATCTATTTATAATTCAAGTAAGGATTGTAGACATTGAATTTTTCAAGTAGTTCCTACTTTTTCCACCAAACGCCACCATCGGCGACTACTAGTTCAGAACTTGGTTACTAGATGCACCACAGTCAGCTCCTGGCGACGAACGTTGGAACCTTAAGAGCGTTGGTCAAATTTAACCTATAATTTAACTTCACACAAGTGTAATTAGTGGAAGGTTCTTTAACATGCCATAAATCTATGACATTGGACCGCCAGCTTTACTTCCCCTCCGAAGGAAGACATACTGAGGGATTTTTAACGCTCTTAAAAAATCCGACGACTTCGGCCGGGTTTGAACCCGCGATCTTGGGCATAGAAGCTCAGTATGCTACCAACTACGCCACCGATGCCACTCATTAAGGAGCTTCTCTGGCCATATCCATTCCTGAAGGACGCCTCGGCCTTGAAAGGATGTTATTGGCTCATTTCATTCATTTTTTAAATTAAAACTAACATAGTTATATCATCATCATCATCTTGCACAGTTTCCAGCCACTGGCCGGGTCTGTTTGGAACACAAGCCTCTCCAACGTCTTCTGTCTTCCCACCATCTCTCAGCCTCCACCCTTGTCCAGTCTTCTCCTCTCTTCTTCACGCTTTCTTCCACCCCCTTCAGCCACCTGTCTCTCGGTCTCTTTCCTTCCCACTTCGTCTCATGTACTCTCCTGGATATCCTCTTCTCCTCCATTCGTTTTACATGTCCATACCATCTAAGTCTAGATTTCTCTATACCATCCTGCAATGGTTTCTCCTTCATTAATTCTCTGGTCCTCTCATTTCTTATTCTGTCCATCTTTGTAGCTCCAATACTGCTTCTCAAGAACCTCATCTCACTGGCCTGTATTTTGCCCTTCTCCCTTCCTTTCGTAACCCAGGTCTCCGAGGCATACGTCAGGATAGGGACATAGTACGTCCGATATATGATCTTTTTGCTGTTCTGAGGGACATCCTTGCTCCATAACATGCTTCTCACACTCCTCCGAAATGCTTCTGCCTGCCTCCCCCGCTCATTTATTTCTCTACCGTTTCTTCCATTCTCTTGTATCAGGCTTCCCAGATACTTGAAACTCTCCACTTTCTTCAGCTGTTCCCCACCAATTGTTATTCCCGTTGTGGTTTTTTCCTTCTTCCTTGTTGTGATCACCATCTCACTCTTATTTATGCTAAATTTCATCCCATATCCTTGTATTATTCCTTCCCACAAGTCCAACTGTTCCTGTACCTCCTCCTCCTGGTTACCCAAAATCATCAAATCATCTACAAACACCATTGCTTTCATCTTTCCTTCCCCAATTAATTGTGCCACTAGGGTCATTATGTCATCCATCACCACAATGAAAAGTAACGGTGACATTGCACGTCCTTCTTTCAGGCCGTTTCTCTGTTCCAACCAGTCCGATCTCTCTCCTCCCACTTTCACACAGCTCACGCTTCCCTTGTACATCTCCTTTTAGTCCATTTCTCTACTCCTCTATCCTCCAGGGACTTCCATACTTTGTTTCTGCATACACTGTCATATGCTTTCTCAATGTCCAGGAAGGCCATCAGTAGATCTGTTCCATATTCATAGTGCTGTTCTTGTAACTGCCTTGCAGCAAAAATCAAATCCACTGTGGACCTTCCTGCTCTGAAGCCATGTTGTTCTTCCCTCATCCCTCCTTCTATCCTTGTCCTAATTCTCCTTTCCAAAACTTTCTCGAACATCTTTGCACAATGACTCATCAGTGTTATTCTCCGATAGTTTCTGCACTCTGTTCTACTACCTTTCTTGAAGTTCAGGACAATTATTCCCTTTTTCCAGTCCTCTGGGGTCTTCCTTTCCTTCCATGCTGTCTTCATCACTCGGTACAACCATTGTATCCCCACCTCTCCTGCTGCTCTCGCCATCTCCACACTCAACTCATCCACACCCAGTGAAGAGCTTTATTAGCACCAGATACAGCAACGTTTGAGATATTTTTTGACATAATCACCATCAGAATTGAGACAACTGTCCTATCGTGGGATCAACTTTTTGCATTCCTTTGTCGTAGAAGTCTGCTGCCTGGGAATGGAACCAGTGTGTTACATTCACGTTCAGCTTACTAAGCACCCCCTGTTGAAGGAAGTGTGTGCCGGGTGGCTGGCGAAAAAGAAAACATCCGACCAAAAAATGCAGCACTGACTTCAGGAGCGTATATAAGGGAGATGGGGGGGGGGGCGGGGGGCGGCCCCCCCGAAATTTTTGTCACATATATTATTTGTTTAGGAATTAAAACATTAAATACCAGTATAATCATGTACTATTGTTACTAATCAACGTATGGCAACGTTGCAAAGCAAGGCGACGGTAGAGCGATGTAAACAGTGTGACAATCAGTTTGCTCTGATCTTATGTGTAACAACATAACCCCTTATTACTCTCCAGTGCCTTCGCTCTTATGAACGAACCAAGAACAGCAACAAGTGCCCTTGAAGTGTGTGACAACAGTTTTTTTCCCTAACTTTTATACCCTTATCAAACTTATGGCAAATTTGCCTCTCTCTGTAGCTACCGGTACTGTTGAACGTAGTTTGAGTTGGTTGAAAACATACTTAAGAAATTCTACTTCTGAAAACAGACTCAACGGTCTAGTATTGTTATCTATTCACAGAGACATTCATCTCACTGACGATGAAGTTATGAACCGATTTGGCAATGCTTCAAGAAACCTTGACTTTATATTATAGTGTAAGTTGTAAATCAAAACAGTAACATTAATTCTTTCCATGTAAACACTATCAAGTGAGCAAGATGATTGAATTAATAAAAAGTATCATAAAATGGTCTTAGTTGTGTTTGACATTAACCGAACATAAAACATCACAACATATTGGTTGAAAAAGTGATGCCAGATAGCCTTAAAACTCATTATTTTGCACCAAATTATACAAAAGTTTCCCGGGAAGAACCCCCTTGAAATAAAACTCTATATATGCCCCTGACTGACTTGATGATGGCAACGAGTTCCTTGACAGGATCGTCATGGGTAATGAGACGTGGGTTGCTCACTTTCTGGTCCTCCAGTCAGTATTTTCACACTGGCGAAGAACAGAAGACGAAGGTGACACGCTGGTTCCATTCCCGGCAGACTGGCAATCTTTTGACTGGTTCCATGTAGCCCTCCATGCCTCCCTGTCCTAAGCTAATCGTTTCATCTCTACATAGCTACCAACGGGCCCGTCGAGAGGGAGGGGCAAACGGGGCTGCAGCCCTGGGGCCAGGTCTTGCCGAAGGGCCAGCAAAGTGGAAAACCCAGGAGCGGACAAATTTTCCCTATTACGTATTTGCCAACAAATTTGGCATTTTATTACACTCAATGCAACGAGCCTATAATGGCAATAATTAAGACACGAGTATCTTTATAAAATGAGCGTATGCGAGTTTTATAATTTCCATACGCGTGTCTTAATTACCATTATAGGCGAGTTGCATACGACTGTTTATGTTCGACGATAATTATAACTTTATTATATGTTTTAACATAAATATTCATAAATATCTGTTGAGATTGTCACTAGAATTTTGTGATCGGGTGCTGCGCTGAGTATAGGATATCTCTGATTTCCAAGCTCTCTGATCGACCGACGCATGCGCCCTGTGTGCTTCAATGCCATATGTGCAGATTGAGCGCCAGTATTCAGTAAAAATGTCACCGAATGCGTTTGAAAACAACGCGCTGTGTAGAAATTGGATTTGGAGATATTAAGGTGCAGTGCTATTTCTTGTCTCATATTCACCGGTTTATTTACGCGAACATATGGACGATGCACTTTCGGTAATTTATACAGACATGTTGGATTTTGAGCGCATGCGCGAAGGTATCCTTATCTAATTGGTCAAACAACTGTTTCTTGAGCTGTGATTGGTGGGAGAAACTGTTTCATAATGAAAAATAGTGTTATAATGACCATCATTATGATACAGTTTTCAGACATATAACAGTCAGGATCGAACATAAAATTGAATATGCTACAAAATACTATAATGAGAACATGTAAATAACCATTAGCCTATCTTCATATCTTTGCGGCGGCCAGAGAAATAGTAAAGTTGCCACTGTTTATTGGAGGAAAAAATCCACTGCCTGCTTCCAGTCTCCGACCGGGTCAGGAATGGAATGAATGGAGCCCCCATCTAGCGGCGAGGATATGAACTGTGCCGGCTGCCGAGGCCTGACGCACTCCTCTGGGGCAATGATTAAATGAATGACAGATGAAATGAAATGATAGTGGAGAGTGTTGCTGGAATGAAATTTTGACAGGGAAAACCGGAGTACCCGGAGAAAAACCTGTCTGCCTCCGTTCTGTCCAGCACAGATCTCACATGGAGTGACCGGGATTTGAACCACGGAACCAGCGGTGAGAGGTCGACGTGCTGCCGCCTAAGCCACGGAGGCTTCACTGTTTATTGGAGGAAAGTTTCTAAATAATATTTCAACTAATAACCGCTAAGCTACATTTATGAACCTTCACAAAGTTTAGTACATAAGATTGTGATGAGAGAGAGTAAAATTTTAGATACAACAGAAATGACATTGCAAATTTGCAATGAACAAAATTAGTAGGCCTACCTACGTTCCAAAAAGAGTAAATTTAAAAAATCAAAGTTTATTAGTGGGCCTTAAAAATAAAAAGTGACAGTCAGTCTGAAAGACTAGACTTTGAATCATTTTAAATGCTACAAATGCTGAAAAATGCTAGAAAAGCTGGAGGCTTCTCGCTTTGCTCGAAGCTAAAGACTCTAGACATGTTAGAAAATTATCTACATAATACTTATCTTGCTTATCTTGTTTCAAATTACTCACGAACGACAAGTGCAAACCAAGGGCAAAGCAAGGTCAGGCGCGCGGGGACGTGCCCCTTCCATCCAGTCTAAAAACACTTATAGTGGGCGATGTATTGAAGATAGAAATATGCTCTCGCAGACTTTTTTGTAGAACTTTTCATGTTGACCAAATCTTATGCTCATAGTAGCCTATATTGATATTTTTAACGGTTTGCCCAGCGTAAGCTTAAGAAGCGCAGGGACGCCAAGTTTGTTTTCGACTTTTTCACTGAAATCGTTACTGCTTGGCTTCCTTTGATCATACATAAATTATTTTCTACAGAATCTTTCCTCGAGATATCCTTTACAGAATGGTGAAAACCGCATCAAAATCCATCCAGTGGTTCTCGAGATTACCCGTGACATCCAAGAATCGGGGATTTTTGTCTTATACTAAAGAAGTAGAGATTGTCGGGGAACACATGCATCAAGCGGTACTATGATGTCACACACCTCAGTGCATCTGGGTACATTTCGTCCCGTCACCGTAACGTAACACCAGACCCCAGCGTAACGGCGAAGTCGACAAGATCATTTAAAATGATAAAATTGCAAATTTGATACTTACACGATGTTATTTGGCGAAACAATATGGAGGGGGCCTGTAAGTCCTAGCCCTAGGGCCTGTACTCGCTCTCCACTGCCCTGGCTACAACACCTTACAGCCGAGGCAATCTGTTTAACATATTCTAACTTTGGTCTACCCCTACAGTTCTTGTCCTCAACCCTTCCTTCCATAACTAAGTTTGCAATAGCTGGGTGTCTTAGTACGTGTCCTACCAACCTAGCTCTTCTCTTCATTAGCAGTCGCCAGAAATATCTCTTCTCCCCCACTGATCTTAACACCGTACCTCTTCATTTGTCACGGTACTCTATCCGTCTGATCTTCATCATTCTCCTGTAACAGGACATATCAAACACTTCTTTTCTCCTCTCTTCTGCTGCGTCAACAGTCCAAGTTTCACTTCCATGGAGTGTCACACTCCAGACAAAGGATTTCAAAAATGACTTTCTTATACCTAAATCCAGGGGCGGATCTAGGGGAGGGTGAGTAGGGCGACCGCCCAGGGTCCCGCGGTCCGGGGTCCCCGCGCCAAGGATTTAAAAAATTTAATTAATTAATTAACACTGGAGTAGTCGCGCGGATCACTATTGTAATCCAGGGGAACATTTTATGCTGCAACTAAGGATTGGCAACACTTATAACCTTGAGCGGTCATCTACCTTCCCGTCACATACCCATATTGCTGTCAGTCAAGTGGCAGCGCTCAAAAAAGATGCATTGTTTTTTGGTGGATTTTTAAATTTTGTTTGGATTACAATAGTAATCCACGCGACTATTTATGTGACTATTTTTGTTTGTGAAGTAGTTTTTTGTTTTTGTGTTTTTAGTGCTTTTTATTTATATTTTTCATTAAGACTAAGTGGCAATTAATGCATTGATCGATGAGTAATATCTGAGTTAAATAGTGAACATATACGCCGCTGGCTTGCAGAAACTGGGTGATAATGAAAGTGTTCTTGGAGTATCTGATGAAGAAAATGACTCGTTGAAGAAAGGCCTGACACTGAAAGTGGGGAAAGCAGTTCAGAAGAGAGTGACCAGGAAGACAGAAGACAATAAATTGAGCAGGATAGGCTTTACCGAGAATTTTACCTTGGAAAAGACAGAACTTCAAGATGGTACTGCACCATTATTCATAAAAGGGCTTAAGTACAGACATGGTTACAGTATTTTGGGAACACCCTGTAACTTCCTAACTTGCCTCTGAAGTCGATCATAACAGCTGGTCTGCAGCAAGGAAAAGCCATGCTATCATGAAAGAGATCGGCAGAGCTCGTGTTTCCGACGAGAAATCCGAAGCTCATCGATAATAACCATGTTGACTGTGTCTAACACCATATCGATCGATTCACCTGAGAGTGATTAATACAAATTAATGCATATTTAGCGCTTTATGTAAGCAGATACATGTGTCTATATGTATATTTCCATGGCAAAAAGCTATTATTAAGAAAGCCATTATTAAGAAAGTATGAAGAACAGAAGATGATATGTTAACTCACTGCTGATCACGTTTCGACTGCGATATATTTCGTATCGAGTCATGACGTGTGTGTGGTGGTGGGGGAAGCAGATGTGAGACTCAGGCGACCTCGTGCAGAGCTCAATGTATATAGAACTTGACAGCGCAGAGGGTTGAGCTGGAAATCAGTGAAAGTAAAATCGCCAGCTAACGGGAGTTGTAAAAACGTGTGACCGTGCTGAAGTGTATTCTAGTTCGTTGAGCATTCTACGTGAAGTAGAAACGTGTTTAATAGGGCTCAGACATGGTCTTAAACATGTAATAATTTACCTCTGTGACTGTGTGTCTACAGCAACTAACGGGCCATGCGGATGGATACTTTTATAATCACGACAGCGAGCTCAGCCGTGATGTGTCACGAAACTCTGCATATAAACCGTCGTGGAAATGCAGCCTAGATTTGATTCACTCTTCACTGTGATTATACTTTTTGAAAAGAGTACATTCTCAAGCAAGGTGTCAAGGGGAAGGGACAATATGAAGCTTATATCCACTACGATGGTAGGCTAAATTGATTTAAGAATACTGCATTAGCAGGGTACAGCGGGGACTTGTCGAAGGCAACTTTCTTTTAGCATGAAGTGTGCACGCGACTCTCGTGTCAAGAGGGGCCGCGTCGACCCTCGTGAACTTGTTCATACGCGCGTTCTCACATTGGAACTTGTTAGTGACGGTTCGAGTTCACTTTCGCGTCGTGACGAGTTGATAAACTGTGTGCGGTCCTTCCGTTGGTGTTCGAATATGTATGGGAAGATATCGCCAGGATATGTTGGAACTATTTCGACCGACCGGGTGTTGCTCGAGCCTGGGAGGACTTTGGTTCGTTCTATGGAAACCCAGTTGAAGTCCAGCATATTTTCTGTTGGTCCGGAGCTGATTATGGCCAACGATATCCTTTTTTCCTCATCTAGATTCGCCAAAGGTACTGATCACTTCAACTTGTTACAGTAGTGTAGCGTGGACATTTAGAAATACCACTTTGCCATATTTGATTTTGTAGTTTAAATGGTTCAGTAGAAAGTGCAGGTTCGATGTTTATTTCGAGACTGACCTTCTATGATGCCAGGATTTTGACTCATAAAAATGAGTGCATCCTTTGTGTAATTTTGATGAATAAATTAATAATTTCAGTAGTATTTTACAGTATTTAAACTGACATGCTCATTCTTATTTGTCGAGAAGCAAATGTAGGAAGAAGATTTACAGTTTTTCTTGTGTAAGAACATTTTTAGTAACGCAACTTTCTTTTGAGAACGTTGGTTGAGTTTTCATATTCTAGTGCATTGTTCTTTAAGCACTTTCGCTTGGATTATCGTATTCTTTAGAGGGGAATTTTCCTTTTCGTATTTTGATTAAGATATTAGAAGTTTTCGGACCCAGTTATTCTAAATGTGACTTCGAGTCCTTGGACTATATTTTCTTCAGTTTTTTTTAAATAACAGATTTAACTTGTGTTTTCTGAGCGTGATTTTCGAAATGGATTGCCTAATGGGTCATTAGTCGCTTAGCCTTTGTTGCTAACCTAGATCCATGCTGTAGGTCTAATCCATCGACATTTTCGCGTTCGGGAAATTCAGGGAGGATCTTATTTTGAGATTGAATTTATATTTTTATAGACCTCTTTACAACCTCAGTTTGTGTGGTTGGGCAGCGTTATATACAGTTTATATATATTTTTTTTTTGAAGTTAACACTGGATTAAATTGATATCATTGCCTTTAGTGCAATAGTTTTTCTATTAAGAGGGTATTTGAACGACATCCAAATTTGCGAGGATAATCCCAGGGACGACTTACTATAAGTCATACGTTTAAGAATTATGGATCTTGTAATAAATCAATGTAAGGCAAGTTTTTAAAGTTAGGTGGAATATTTCTGAAATCCACTGGGCTTTGTTGGCAATCTGTTACGGGATCATATTTTTCGAGTTCAGGATTTTTACCATAAACAGCTGATTTGCATAATTGTGGATTTATAACAGTAAGGCTCCTATTATAGGTGCATATTGGTCTTTAGAGAGGCATATACTATGAGTAATGTCTTTGTGTTTAAATATATTGATGCAATGCTTTGTAAAGCATATTTTTCTTGTTGAGGATTGAGCTAGGTGTGCCAATCAGGATTAGATTGATTAGGGTTTTAACCCAGAGAGAGGTGTTGTTTTAACGTAGAATGGTTAATAATTGGTCATTGTTAACTTTATCGCTGTTATCGTGAAAATGCCTGTGTGAAGATTAATATTTTTCCGAGCAGTATTGTTGGGAATCTTGAGTGGATATTCGGTTAAATATTTCCAGTAAAACTAATATAACAATTTTGTCATAAGATGTATGTTTAAAAAGGAAACCGATAACTATTTAAGACTGACTTTACAATTAATTTTTGCTTAGCTTAACTGTTCGGCAGAATTTCCCTAAAACAAGAATTGAAATAATATTAAACAGAAAGGAATGTCGTGACTTCAAGTCAGTAGGAAGGGAATAATTGAAATTATTCTGGAATTTTGTGTAAATTATATTCTGTAAATAGGCCATATGAATTTCTTCATTCAATAACAAGAACATATAAAGTTACTGAAGATGTCGTGTAGGATTAGTAATTATAACCAGGATATTTTTGTATAAGATGTTATTTCCGTTAAGGAACCGAAATTAATTTAATGTATTCAAGTCTTATAATATTTCTCTTTTTGTAAATGCTTACCCTATGGGATTGATCATCATTATTATTAATATGCCTTATATTTTAATCAGCTAAAAGTTAGTTGTGATAATGGATAATATATATATTTTTTTTCTGGAAGATAATCCAATATAATCAATGAGATTGTTTTTTTTTTTTTGATTGGTCGTGGTATCGACGAAATTGATATTCTTCTGTCTTGTTTATTCTTACAATAAATCACTTTACTACTTGGTTTTAATTATTGCGTGATGCTTTATAGAGGTGATGGAAGGGTGTATTAAGGGGGCCATCGCTAGGTATTTTAGTGTTTACCACACCTTTGAGATTCTTTCTTCCTTTTGAAGAATTCTCGTGTTTTGAGCTAGTCTTTTCTTTTTCTGAGCCTTGGTCAGTCTTAATACATCCTGTTAGGTATTCGAGTGGCCCTATTATCCCTGTGTCTGTTGGTAGAACTTGGGGGGTCTTTAGAGCCGGGGCATTTTCAGGTTCTACGATCCAGCTGCTATCCAGGGATTCAACAGGTATTGGTAGGTAAAAGGGTACATTAGGTGGCGCCCAGCTCAGGGGCTTCGAAAAACTGGAATACCAGAGCGAATACCAGGGAGTTGAATGCCATAATTCTGCCAAAATTGAAACTGAAAGTACAAAGTGGAAATTAGTTTTATGATCATGTAACACAGATCGCGAATTGGAACACCGTGTTTCTTGTGTGACTATGAATCAAGGCGATAAAATAATGGTGAACCAATATTTTGGCACGAACTATTGGAATTCCTATGGAACAAAGCAATTACGAGGATACTCGAGCTACTTGACCCACAAGTGGTATTGCAACCATTATTAATTTTTATTTTATTTTATGTATTGGAGTGGTGCCACACGCTTTGTTAATAATTTGTTCTACTTGTTTCCGGCTGATGATCATTGCTGACATCATTAAAAATAGAAGTATTTGTAGTAAATTTAAAATTTAAGTAATGGTAGAATCACAGACCTTCACCGATATAAACCAACACGCACTTGTATATGGTCGATCCCAAATGAAATGGGGCACTTTGTGTTTAGACATAAGTTTATTTTAAGGTAACGCCAGACAATAAGAATGAGCATATATGGTAAATGGTGGTTGTTTGTAGATGTTCTCGCTGTGCTTTGTTGGTGTGGTATTCTTATTTCTTGTGAAGTGTAGTGAAGCATGTCTGAAGGTAATATGGTGACTGTTGGTGACGTTAAGAAGATGTTTGAAATTCTTCAACATAAAATGGACAATTTGAATCAGGACATTGAAAATATTAAGGTCCAAACTAGATCTGCATTAGACCATATGTCTGAAACTGTGCAGGGTGCAGTTGCTGAAGGTATCAGGGGGGAAATTGATACTATGCAATCCTCATTGAAGGCTATCAATGACAGTTCTAAAAGGGTAGAAAGGAAGGTTACCAGTGTAGAATCTAATATCGAAGATATCCAGGATGATAATAGAAAAACTCAACTAGATATGAGTACACTACGGGCTAATGTTGGATTGGTACAGGTTGCCCAAGAAAGAATCCAAACTAGTCAAACATCAATCCAAACAGATCTTAACAATATGCAAACTAGTCAAACATCAATCCAAACAGATCTTAACAATATTCAGACTAGTCAAAGGGGAATTGAGGAAACTGTAAAGGATGTAAACACTAATGTAAGGATTATGCAATCCCAAATCAATGATTTAAGAACAGATGTGGGATTAATAGAATCCAGTCAAAATAAAATGGAGCTAGAGGTCCGAAAAATCGAATCTAGTCAAAATCAGACGGAGTTTAAGTTAATGGAGCTAGAAAAATCTAATAAAGAATTTCAAGTTGAGATTAGACTAGACTTTGAAAAGAGTGTGAAGCTCAGTAAAAAAAAATTAGAAACACTTCAGCTGCAGTTTTCCCATGACACTAATCAGACCCAGAATAGCCTGGAACAGTTGAAATGTGAAATGGGGACACTCCGAGCTCAAGTCACTGATCATACGAAACTTCTCAGGGATGATTTTGACATCGATTTGAAAGGGATCACAAGTGATAATATTGTAACATTTCGTCAAGATATTATGAAAATTAATGAGGAATGTTTTAAAGTTGAGAAATCTAAGTTAGAATCTAAACTTGCCACTGGTCTTGCAACTAATAGCAAAGACATAATAAATGTTAGGGAAGATCTAAGCAAAAGAATGGATGGAATTCAAAATACTCAGGTTAATAACATATCCGATTTAGAGAAGCGTATTAACAATGTTGAAACTAAAGTCGACCAAAGTAAGATAGAGTTAAATGAGGTCAGGGAGAAGAAAACTTCCGAGATTAATGAAATTAGAAAGGGTCTCGAGCAAATTAATCTAGAGGGGCATATCAATTTAGATACTCTAAAAGATCAATTGCGATCACTTTTACAGTCCGATTTTCGAGTTCTAGTTGAACAACCTGAAGTGATAGTACCTGATGGTAGGGAAAGGATGATACAGGAATCTTCCAACAACGAACCCAACGTTCGGCTCAGTCAAATGGAACATTCGAGTCCCATTCGAACAAGCAGGGAAACTTTTAGTTCTCCGAACCCCAACGTAGGCGTGGGTGATCATACTTCGAAATCATCGGAAAGGACACCGAATGTAACCATAATACGAAATTTTGATGACAAACCTAGGAAGTTTAGCAATTTGGATGGAATGACACCAATCGAATTTGTCAGGACATTAAGAGATTACTTTTTGGAGTCACATGTGCCACGTGAGCGTGAGCTACGTATGGTGGAAAGGTTTCTCACCGATGCTCCGTTACAATGGTTCAGGGCTTTTCGTTACACATTTGACAACTTTGAGCAGTTTTCGGAAGCCTTCATACAAAGATTTTGGTCGATCGAGGTCCAACAGAATGTGAGATCAGAAGTCTATTCACGCAAGTACTCCAGTACAGGACCAACCAGCTACGCTGAATACTTTGCGTGTCAGTTAGCAAAACTCCGTTTTCTTCAGCCGCCGTTAACACAGGAAGAACTCCTTGAAGCTATCTCACGTCAATTGCCTGCGGAAGTAAGGAAATCAATTATTTCCTCCGGAGTATCGTCTTTAACGTCGTTAGATGACCTGTTACGTCGATTAGATCACATGAGTATGATGACGCAACCTACTATAGTCAAAAATGCCAGGCAGGAATCGAAAGTTGTAAACGCGGTAATGATGAACCGTACACAGCAGACGGATCGTTTCGAACAAAGAAGAGATGATAGAATAGGTCCTATTAGAAATACCCATCAGGAAGAGAGGAGATGGGAAAACCAACGTAGGGACGCCCAGGAGAGGCCTTGGCAACGTCGCTACGAGGAGAGAAATTTTTATCGAAGAGATAATGATCGAGACCGGAATGATCATCGAGAAACGCCTTATGATAGGAATTACAGATATGATCAAAATAATCGAGATAACAGATACAATAGGAATGATAGAGATACCCGAGACAATAGAGATAACAGATATAATAGGAATGATAGAGATACCCGAGACAATAGAGATAACAGACAAAATCAAGGGTACTCGAGATACAACAATTATCGAACGGAGGCGTCCGATAAAAAAGTGCAACAGGAGAGGCTCAAGAGAGGGCGAGATAAGTCCACGGAGGTTGGACGAAGAAAATCGAAGGAAAGAAAGGATGAAAATCTAGATAAGTCACAACCCAGTACTAGCAGAGAAGGTCGGAGTTCAGAAAGAGCTCCGGATCGAGAAAAGAAAACGCCAATTTCCGGGCGAAATTAATAACTGACGTTGCCACGCATTCCTCTGATATCACGATTTTTGAAATATTTGAAGCTACTGACGAAGACCTTCTATTTGAACCAGAAACGAAACCGAGAGGAAGGATAGTTGAACTTCCCGTTATTGATATACTAATTGGTCTACAACATTGTAAAGCCTTGATGGACACAGGTGCTATGATCTCAATAGTTGACGAGGACTGTTTTGAAAGATTGAAACCAGAAAATCAATTTACCATTCTTCCAGCATCTCCAACAAAAATTCGTGGGATATTTAAGGATAAAACTATGAAATGCAAAGTGCAGATTCTAATGAAATTCTGGATCAATGAGAGAAGTTATGAACATATTTTTATAGTCGTTAAGAATATTAATTTTGACGTCATACTAGGCATCGATTTTATTACTCAAGCTAGAGCAATCATCGACATGGACAAAGGAATAATAAGATTCAAGGAAGAAAGTATAGAGGATGTAGTGATGGAGGAAATGGATGGAAACGAAATTAATAGAGATATCCCTAGAATGGAAATCCTAGATCACGTGTTATGGCAGAAATTAGCAAGTTCGCGAGAATTTACTGTCCTGAGGATCATGCGAGCTGGGTGAAGTTCATCCCACTCATGGAAAGATGCATGAATTCCACATTCCATGAGAGCTTATCAGATATACCTATGGTTGTTCACCATAATAAGAGGCCAGAAAGAGCCTGGACAGAGATCGTGAGATTTCTACCTAAGGACAGGGAGCCTACAGTCCAAGAAAGAATTAATTCAGCCAGAGAAAGCTTGATGGATGCAGCCGAGAAGCGGCATAAACGAATCAGAAATAAAAGATATCGGCCACCGATGAGAGTAGGCGAGATGATTCTCGTCAAGAAACCGACGAAAGCAGATGTGGCTAAGAAGCAATTCACCAAGTTTTCCTATGTCTTCCACGGACCCTATAAGATTGCTAGGTCGTTCGGAAATAATTGTTATGAAGTAGTAAGCCTAAATGAAAGAGAAATGATAGGTCGTTTCAATGCAAAGAACCTGAAAAGATATGTGAAGAAGATAGACTGAGTGTTGACTGAATAATGCTACATATGCTGAGATTACCTGGAATGGTGTAAATAAAAGTTGAGGAGACTTTTATTTAAGGTATCAAAGGGAAAATGCACCATTATTCATAAAAGGGCTTAAGTACAGACATGGTTACAGTATTTTGGGAACACCCTGTAACTTCCTAACTTGCCTCTGAAGTCGATCATAACAGCTGGTCTGCAGCAAGGAAAAGCCATGCTATCATGAAAGAGATCGGCAGAGCTCGTGTTTCCGACGAGAAATCCGAAGCTCATCGATAATAACCATGTTGACTGTGTCTAACACCATATCGATCGATTCACCTGAGAGTGATTAATACAAATTAATGCATATTTAGCGCTTTATGTAAGCAGATACATGTGTCTATATGTATATTTCCATGGCAAAAAGCTATTATTAAGAAAGCCATTATTAAGAAAGTATGAAGAACAGAAGATGATATGTTAACTCACTGCTGATCACGTTTCGACTGCGATATATTTCGTATCGAGTCATGACGTGTGTGTGGTGGTGGGGGAAGCAGATGTGAGACTCAGGCGACCTCGTGCAGAGCTCAATGTATATAGAACTTGACAGCGCAGAGGGTTGAGCTGGAAATCAGTGAAAGTAAAATCGCCAGCTAACGGGAGTTGTAAAAACGTGTGACCGTGCTGAAGTGTATTCTAGTTCGTTGAGCATTCTACGTGAAGTAGAAACGTGTTTAATAGGGCTCAGACATGGTCTTAAACATGTAATAATTTACCTCTGTGACTGTGTGTCTACAGCAACTAACGGGCCATGCGGATGGATACTTTTATAATCACGACAGCGAGCTCAGCCGTGATGTGTCACGAAACTCTGCATATAAACCGTCGTGGAAATGCAGCCTAGATTTGATTCACTCTTCACTGTGATTATACTTTTTGAAAAGAGTACATTCTCAAGCAAGGTGTCAAGGGGAAGGGACAATATGAAGCTTATATCCACTACGATGGTAGGCTAAATTGATTTAAGAATACTGCATTAGCAGGGTACAGCGGGGACTTGTCGAAGGCAACTTTCTTTTAGCATGAAGTGTGCACGCGACTCTCGTGTCAAGAGGGGCCGCGTCGACCCTCGTGAACTTGTTCATACGCGCGTTCTCACATTGGAACTTGTTAGTGACGGTTCGAGTTCACTTTCGCGTCGTGACGAGTTGATAAACTGTGTGCGGTCCTTCCGTTGGTGTTCGAATATGTATGGGAAGATATCGCCAGGATATGTTGGAACTATTTCGACCGACCGGGTGTTGCTCGAGCCTGGGAGGACTTTGGTTCGTTCTATGGAAACCCAGTTGAAGTCCAGCATATTTTCTGTTGGTCCGGAGCTGATTATGGCCAACGATATCCTTTTTTCCTCATCTAGATTCGCCAAAGGTACTGATCACTTCAACTTGTTACAGTAGTGTAGCGTGGACATTTAGAAATACCACTTTGCCATATTTGATTTTGTAGTTTAAATGGTTCAGTAGAAAGTGCAGGTTCGATGTTTATTTCGAGACTGACCTTCTATGATGCCAGGATTTTGACTCATAAAAATGAGTGCATCCTTTGTGTAATTTTGATGAATAAATTAATAATTTCAGTAGTATTTTACAGTATTTAAACTGACATGCTCATTCTTATTTGTCGAGAAGCAAATGTAGGAAGAAGATTTACAGTTTTTCTTGTGTAAGAACATTTTTAGTAACGCAACTTTCTTTTGAGAACGTTGGTTGAGTTTTCATATTCTAGTGCATTGTTCTTTAAGCACTTTCGCTTGGATTATCGTATTCTTTAGAGGGGAATTTTCCTTTTCGTATTTTGATTAAGATATTAGAAGTTTTCGGACCCAGTTATTCTAAATGTGACTTCGAGTCCTTGGACTATATTTTCTTCAGTTTTTTTTAAATAACAGATTTAACTTGTGTTTTCTGAGCGTGATTTTCGAAATGGATTGCCTAATGGGTCATTAGTCGCTTAGCCTTTGTTGCTAACCTAGATCCATGCTGTAGGTCTAATCCATCGACATTTTCGCGTTCGGGAAATTCAGGGAGGATCTTATTTTGAGATTGAATTTATATTTTTATAGACCTCTTTACAACCTCAGTTTGTGTGGTTGGGCAGCGTTATATACAGTTTATATATATTTTTTTTTTTGAAGTTAACACTGGATTAAATTGATATCATTGCCTTTAGTGCAATAGTTTTTCTATTAAGAGGGTATTTGAACGACATCCAAATTTGCGAGGATAATCCCAGGGACGACTTACTATAAGTCATACGTTTAAGAATTATGGATCTTGTAATAAATCAATGTAAGGCAAGTTTTTAAAGTTAGGTGGAATATTTCTGAAATCCACTGGGCTTTGTTGGCAATCTGTTACGGGATCATATTTTTCGAGTTCAGGATTTTTACCATAAACAGCTGATTTGCATAATTGTGGATTTATAACAGTAAGGCTCCTATTATAGGTGCATATTGGTCTTTAGAGAGGCATATACTATGAGTAATGTCTTTGTGTTTAAATATATTGATGCAATGCTTTGTAAAGCATATTTTTCTTGTTGAGGATTGAGCTAGGTGTGCCAATCAGGATTAGATTGATTAGGGTTTTAACCCAGAGAGAGGTGTTGTTTTAACGTAGAATGGTTAATAATTGGTCATTGTTAACTTTATCGCTGTTATCGTGAAAATGCCTGTGTGAAGATTAATATTTTTCCGAGCAGTATTGTTGGGAATCTTGAGTGGATATTCGGTTAAATATTTCCAGTAAAACTAATATAACAATTTTGTCATAAGATGTATGTTTAAAAAGGAAACCGATAACTATTTAAGACTGACTTTACAATTAATTTTTGCTTAGCTTAACTGTTCGGCAGAATTTCCCTAAAACAAGAATTGAAATAATATTAAACAGAAAGGAATGTCGTGACTTCAAGTCAGTAGGAAGGGAATAATTGAAATTATTCTGGAATTTTGTGTAAATTATATTCTGTAAATAGGCCATATGAATTTCTTCATTCAATAACAAGAACATATAAAGTTACTGAAGATGTCGTGTAGGATTAGTAATTATAACCAGGATATTTTTGTATAAGATGTTATTTCCGTTAAGGAACCGAAATTAATTTAATGTATTCAAGTCTTATAATATTTCTCTTTTTGTAAATGCTTACCCTATGGGATTGATCATCATTATTATTAATATGCCTTATATTTTAATCAGCTAAAAGTTAGTTGTGATAATGGATAATATATATATTTTTTTTCTGGAAGATAATCCAATATAATCAATGAGATTGTTTTTTTTTTTTTTGATTGGTCGTGGTATCGACGAAATTGATATTCTTCTGTCTTGTTTATTCTTACAATAAATCACTTTACTACTTGGTTTTAATTATTGCGTGATGCTTTATAGAGGTGATGGAAGGGTGTATTAAGGGGGCCATCGCTAGGTATTTTAGTGTTTACCACACCTTTGAGATTCTTTCTTCCTTTTGAAGAATTCTCGTGTTTTGAGCTAGTCTTTTCTTTTTCTGAGCCTTGGTCAGTCTTAATACATCCTGTTAGGTATTCGAGTGGCCCTATTATCCCTGTGTCTGTTGGTAGAACTTGGGGGGTCTTTAGAGCCGGGGCATTTTCAGGTTCTACGATCCAGCTGCTATCCAGGGATTCAACAGGTATTGGTAGGTAAAAGGGTACAGTACCTAGAGCCGTTGGAACCTGGAACTTCGCAAACAAGGCAACAAGGAGAAACCTGTATATATTCAATCATATTGTGTTTGTTGCTCTTATCCTAAATATTACTATATGAAAAAACTTGATTCGTATCGGTATTTTTCTTTTCTTCAAAATTTTCAACTTCATAGGAAACATACGTAAATATAAGCTTATCTTATGTATTTTTGTTACATATACAATATATAATCTTGAATAGCATTATTGTTTATCCCAAAATTGTCTCTCATATAAACCCTTAACCCTAATAAATAATAATTAATAAAAAATAGTATTAAATAAATCTATTTTAAAATGGATTACAATTGTAATCCGCGCGACCACTAAGGTTACCAAATTTCGTGCGACTACTCCAGTGTTAATTATACGTTTCAAACTTTTCAAACTAAGTTATAATTCATATTCTTTTTTCAGTGCAGCCATGCCCTCCCGTGACCGTTTAGCAAGTTTAGATTTCAGTGAAATAATATAAGACTTCAGCCGAGAAAAGAAGTCCCAAAGTGATATTTTGATATTTCATAGTTTACACATAATCTTCATCAAGGGGACATAAAGGTTTCTTTCATTTTGTTAAAATAATGTACTGTAGTGTATTCATAATATGGTAACTATTCTTTATTTTATTATTATTACAAAACTATTTTCCATTTGATTTGATTTTTTTTTATTATTTCCTATTGTTGTGGACCCCACCTTATCATATCGCCCAGGGCTCCGCAAGGCCTGGATCCGCCACTGCCTAAATCTATATTTGATTGTATTGGGGTTGTACCGTATTTATGAATAAAGGTTTTAGTGGCAGATATTTGTGATTTCAGTTGTGTGGTACCCACAAACAAATGTTATTTGTGGGAGAGGTCAGTAATCTAAGGTTAATTTAATAAATTTCCTACTGTGTTAGTTCAATTGGTAGCCAAAAAGAAACATAGACCTACAATTAATTGTTTTGCAAAGTGACCTACTTCAATTTCACGACATTATCTTCTGTGGATGTTACCGTACAAGATTTTTTTAAATAGAATGCAGACTTGTACTTAGGAATACAATTTGCACCGCAATTATCAGTGGATTCATCGTTTGGGGGAAACTGTAGACAAACAGGTAAAAGTGCTAAGAAATGTGTGATCAGACCCAGAATTTAAAAAAATGAAATTTTATTTTTCTGCTGTAGGCCTATATGAATATTTGGACTTTTATGAACATTTTGGTGTATCATTATTGTTATAAAGCCATTATAATAATATCATATGGCCTCGGGTGCAAGCTTTGTTATTTGACGCCCAGGGGGAAGCTTGCATGTCGAAACTTGTTGTTTCTTGGAACGCTATGAAAGTCAATAAGCTCCTTGACACTAGCGCTTTCTAGTAGAGAAAGGAGGAACTTTATTGTGTTGGCGGAAAATCCTGAGATTAATTTTGTCATTATGAACACGGCCTTCTGAATTCAAATGGGTTCTTTAACATGTCAACATGACATGCCCATCGTGATTTTTGTCACTTTTCAAAAATCACTTACCACGGCCAGGAGTGAACTTGCAAGCTTGGGGTTCGAAGTCCGACACGATAACCACTCACCCATCGTGGCAAGCTATAAACCCATTAATGTTTATTATTTTTTATAGTATTTTAAATTTTACTACAGACACAACAGGATGTCTGCATCCTTTGAGATTTATATTCACAGTTCAGAAACTAAATGATCTAGAAGGCTGTGGTTTTGCTTGCTTCTCTTTGGTTTGTGATTGTCATTTGTTTTACGAACATAAACATAAACAAAGTTAAAAAATGAATTGTTTGATATTTTGTATAAAAAATAGGTTTCCATGTTTATTGTGAAATTGTTGCGTGTTATATCTTTCATTTTACAATGACTAAACCAAAAGGTATCTTCAAGAGACGTCAGAACTAAGGAAACAAGATTATCGATTGCTAGTATTATGGAAGTAGAACTAGGCCTACAACAGTTGTGGTTATTTGAGTGAAACTTTGCACAGTAATAACTGTAGTGGCGAGAACAATGTTGATACTCCTCCCAGTGCACTGAAAATAACAATGCAGTCTCAGTGAGTAGGAGTTAAATTACCGGTTCATGAAGGTGGTGTAAATATAATTATAGTTTTTAATATCAGTGTTGAATGTGATGTGATAGTAGGTTATGTGGTGGGGATATAATAATAATAGTACTTTATGAAGATATGGTAAAACTGACGAGAGCTACTTTGTGGGAGACAATTCTTAAATTACTGAAATTGGCTCTCGTGTAGTCTTCGTTGCCCGTTTCGAAAGTGCGTTATTTTACTTAGTAGCGCTCTGAAAATGCTTTGTAATTACTCTGCCACGCTATTAGAGCCATTTGCCACTAAAAAACACCGCGTAAACACTTCCAAAATAAGGAAATAGTCAACATTAACTTTCAAGTAATAAACTTCAAAAAGCACTTCACCATGTTTGATTACGTAATGCTGCCAACTTACTGAGATTGTACTACTAGGCAAAACCATTGGCCTGGATAAAGATTATTGATGCGTGACTATCCCCACTATGCGTGACAAACACCAGGGGTGTTAATATTAGCCTAACGGGGCCGCACTACCTAACCTATATTGGCCGGTAGCGCTACAGAACAGGAGACCAAAGGTAGTATGTAGTATGAAACTTCAAAATAACACAGGAAAACCATGATATCTGGCGTTACTCTACGTCAGTCATACCCTCAGGTAAAGAAAAAATATACATAATCTCTCAGAATCATGCAGTTAATTCTTAGAGCTTTTGCCAACAACTTTTGTACATTTCATTGAAACGCATGTAGGGTATCAAAACAGATGGCATTTACTGGCTTAATGGCGGCTCTATGCAATCAGTGACGTTTAAGCAGTCGATTTTCGTGGAATACCAGACGACATCGTGTGATTATAAACCAGTGAATAATATTAAGATAGACGTAAGTAAGTAAGGATCTAATACTGTTTTTGGGAAGTCCTGTAGAATCGTAAAATAGAAGACTAATTTAATTCTTTATTGGATATCGGATACAAGTTTGGCATTTTGTCACCGCCCTCTTGGTTTCCCCATAATAATTATGCCTGACGTAAGCATTCAACATGTATCAACATCCAATGAGTTAACAGATGTATGCCCCATCTGTGAAAGAAAATGTGAAGATGAGTTGGCCGTCGCATGTGATGGTATATGCCAGAGATGGCACCACTTAAGCTGCACAGAACTACAGCAGGGGCAGTTCAATGCACTTAAATCATCCAACAAGAGGAAGTCAAAACTTCTATGGTTGTGCTACAAATGTGATCAGGACTTTCAACTATTCAAAGTAAGTAAGGGATTACGGGATGAATTAGAATCGATTAAAGTTGACGTCAATGCAAAATTAAATAGTCTGTCTAATGAAATTCATAAGCTAAATCAGGCTACCGTAGAAGGAAGTTCTAGTGAACCAGTTCACAAAATTCAACAAAGTCAAATAAATATCCAGTGCCAATTAGGATCTCAGGCACATGAGGATACTCAGGGACATCACGTAGAATCTGAAATTAATGCAAACAACAACTCCTTCATTGAGATGTTGCCGTACCGTCAGAATGAAACTGTTGATGATATGATTACTAAATTCCAAACAGTAATAAGGGAAGACATACGTAAAGTTGTTAGTGAGGAATTCAAGAAAACCAAAGGATCCACCGGGAAAAATAATGAAATCACTATAACTGAAATCAAGAATGCCATAGGCTCTAACGACGGAGAGCTGGAGGACACATTATCGGAAATAAGTAATGCTGAGAAATCTCACCGCACACCCGTAAAGAAGAATTATCATAACACTAGGGAAGAGTTGGTTCAGAAAAGTAATATGTTGACCAGGAAAGGCACCAGAGCTGAAGTCAATGCTAATCGTATGACAGAAAAAATAGATTTGCCAGCAGAATCATATGCTCACTTTAGTCGAAAAGTTACGGATTCCATTGCTCCCTTTAGTCAAGGATTAACGGATGCCCATCCCTCACGAGATGAAGGATTCCCTTACAGTCCAGAACAACCATCTGACGAAACAAAATGGTCTGAGGCCGTAGGTCGACGACGTAGGGGCAACCTTCAGTTAATTCATACCCCAACAATCATAGGGACTAAACATAATTCTGTGGAAAAAGGAAAGGAAAGACAATGTGATGAACTCCAAGCAGTATCACATCGAGCATGGCTGTACATTGGACGACTACTTCCGAGTGCGACCACTGATAAAATAGTGAGCCATCTAAAGAAGCTGCAAGTAGACGAGATATATGATTGTGAAGAACTTCAATCCAAAGGTACACTCAAATCCTTCAAAGTTGGAATCCCCATTACAGATCTCAACAAAGTTGTCATCCCTGAACTCTGGCCAACAGGAGCTCTTATTAGAAGATATCGTCTTTTTCGCTCCAAATGGCAAGGAGCAAGATTTACGGATTAATCTACTAATCTGGAATGTGGAAGGATTGAAGAGCATCATCGACCTATCCCCGAGAAATATATTTGATAAACAAGACATTCTCATCTTAACTGAAACTTTTGCGACCAAGGCAATACATATTACCGGATTTTACTCAGAGCATGTCCTCGCTACCCAAGGACCAAGAGGAAGACCTATGAGAGGTATTTCCTGTTACTTCAAACCCACAATTGGAAAGTTACTAGCTGCCTACAGTGACGAGGAGACCATAATAATCAAATTAGAGAACTTAACACTCATAGGCCTTTATATAGAACCTTCAACATCCTTAGAGGATGTCATAACAACGGTCCTGACTGCACTAACGAAAGCAAACCCTAAAACCAACGTAATCATTGCTGGTGACTTCAACTGCAGATTAGATACTGACAACATCAGGAGCAAAGAATTACTATTGTTAATGGAAGAAGAAGGATTTACCCTCGTCAATAAAAAAGATGACAAAACGTATTTCGCATACAATGGGAGTAGTACAATAGATTTAATTTTCTTCAGGGGAGTCGGGATGAAATTATTGGACTACACAGTTCGTTCCTCAGGAGCAGAAGCACCACTTAAGAAACATTGTCCTGTTGTGGCACGCTTCGTAATTACTGGTAATGCTAAAGTTCAGAATGAGAAATGTATCACAAAGAATATCTCCAGAAAGTTGAATGAAAGTGTGCTCCTGCAATGTACAGACAAACTTACCCACTTTAATGATAGAATAAAAGCGAACGATCTTGATTCTGCTGCTATTGCGCTAGAGAATATAATTCAATCCTCAACCACCACAAAAACAGATCGAAAATCACAAAAATGGTTTAATAAAACCTGCTACTTAGAAAGGAAAAGAGTATTGCATGCCCTTCACAAAGCAAAGGTTAGCAATAAGCAAGAAGACCTAACAACGTATAGTCACCTGAGAAAGGAATATAAGAAATTACTCAAGAAAATTCGAAATGACTTCATCGAACTCGAAACATACAGGATGGTGGAGGAAGCAAAGAAAAACCCTTACTTAGCTCTCAGACCCCGGAAAACACAAGCTGCAGGAAAAATCGATATGTCAGCCTGGGAGGAACATTTTACACTTATTCTGAACCAGAATGGATCCACAACAGCTTATCATAAGAAAGAAATCGACCCTGACGGCTTCAATATATGCTCGTTCACGACAGAGGAGGTTCGAAATGCTGTGTCTGTTTTGAAAAACGGAAAAGCACCCGGACCGGACGGTATCTTTAATGAGCATATCAAGACAGCAGTTACGGTATTACTCCCAGCTATTACAGACCTAATGAACCTATGCTTACAATCAGGAGACATACCATTGTCATGGAAAACTTCTACAATAAAGGTACTACACAAAGGAAAAGGAGATGTGTGTGACCCCAACTCATACAGAGGGATTGCCCTAGAAAGCAATTTATTAAAGATACTTACAAAGCTCATGACGAACAGACTTACTGAAGAAATCGACGTTAAAATGCCAGAAGAGCAATTTGGTTTTAGACGAGGGAGAAACACGCTTCAGGCAATTAGAAATCTAAAAGATGACATAGAGAATACCCTTAGAACACCTCAAGGAAAATTCCATGCAGTATTTATTGATTTCTCGAAAGCCTTCGACAATCTAAGCAGGACCATCATCTCCACGAAACTAAATTCGATATCGACAGAAAATAAAGCACTCACAATTCTGGTTCATAACATGTTAAGGAGCAATAATATAAAAATCTGCGACAACGTAACCATTTCCAGACAGATCATACAAACGAACGGCGTACTTCAGGGAGATCCCCTCAGTCCCCTGCTGTTCAATGTCGCCACGCACGATATTGTTCATGCAGTCAGAGAAGTTTCAAAGGAAACGAAGATATACCTTTACGCCGACGACATGGTTTTGGGGTCGCAGAACATCAGGGACCTCCAAATTGCAACCCATGCTCTGGAGAAATGGGCAGATAAGAATGAATTGCAAGTTAATGCAGAGAAGACCGAGCATATGATTTTCAGGAAGGGTGGACGTGTTTCCCAAGAACAGAGAATATTTTTCAAAAGTAAACCACTGAAGACTGTCAATAGCTTTAAATATCTGGGTGTAACGTTACAAACGACAATGAACTCGTTCAAAATCCACGTAAAACAAAGAGCGACAGCAGCTACCAAGGCTATATTTGACGTCAAAGCCATTACAAGACTTTCCTTGAGATCCGCCATTGCACTCTTCGATGCAAAAATTGTCCCAATCCTCACGTATGGCATAGAGATAATTTGGGACAAGTTAAGCATAGGAGACCTCCGAACATTGGAACAGGTAAAGGCTAGATACTTGAAGGCTGTCCTTGGAGTATCCAAATACACGCGATCGAGATTAGTGTATGTGCTCTCTCGGGAACCCTTCTTGATGGAGGATTTTAGATTCAAGTTCGCTTTGCCTACTACGACCTGCTGGAAGAGGGTTCTAGCAGAAAGAACGTTGAAAAGAAGTGAAATCTGGGAAGAATTCTACTCGACCGAGGCTATGATCAACAGAGCATGGATGGAACCGAACCAGGACTTGCGGCACTTTGTGACCTCTTTGGCTGTGCACGGTTTCCACCATAGAATGTGCAAGACAAAGACATTCCATGATCCGGACCCGGCCTGTGTCTGTGAGCTGTGTGACGGAATCTGTGAACGTTATCACGTTCTTCATTGCAGAAATAGAGGGAAACCCATCATAGATCACTGCATAGGCTGAAGTGCATCTTTCCTTGCATGTTATTTGTAATTTTGCACAACTTGTGCGCAATAAAACGTTATTAAAGGTATAAAAAAAAATAGGTAATGAAATTTGCCAAAGTATTTTTAGTAATGGTATCCGGAGATTTTAAAATAATAGATGTTGACTCGTCCGCTGCCATAAACCCACCCAGCCATCCCAAATAGATACACGACTTATATAGCAGAAATGAAGTCTTTTGGAGCCATCTTGCTTACTAAGTCAGGAATGCCAACCCCACGCATTTGGTACTATTTCACATCGGGTATAGAACGAGTAAGCAAAAGAGCGTCGATAAAGTAATGTAATGAAAAATTGCGCCAATTGTCAGTGTTTATTTATGTATTTATAATGTTTTACGTTCAAAAACAGACCTAACCTGGGGCTTACGCCCCAGACCCCTTGCTTGTGGTACTAGCAGTAATTTTCGACCAGGCAGTACCTAACCTAGTAGCGGATATAAATTCTATCTTATTAATGTTTTACATACAAAAACAAACCTAACCTGGGGCTTACGCCCCAGACCCCCTTGCTTGTGGTACTAGCAGTAATTTTCCGCAAGACAGTGCTTAACTTAGTGGAAATTTGTAACAATTTCAAACTTTACGAGTCATATGGTGAATTTTGTATTGGACATGTTGGTAACGTACTCAGATGTTCGTTTTTCGGGTGTCACATGACGTATGACGTAGTGTCCAAGATGGTCCATAGTGAAATGAAGACAATGCTAAAAGCATTATTTTCGTAAATAATCAATTAAAAGGAATTATTCCGGTGCAGCAGTGGCAATTGAGAAAGTAAAACGACTCCCAACATCTCCGAGAAAGGTTTGTCAATCATAAAAACTATATTTTCAGTAATATACCTTGTTGAAAGTTACGACGGTTTGGTCTGGAAATAATAATGTTGGCACTCTGAAATAATACAGTAACACTCTCTAGCGATAAAATATTCAACTCGTGTATATTATTAACATTGGCCATTTCTATAGAAAATTTTTCGGATTTTAATGGCGCCGGGCAACGTATAGGCCTACTACACGAGTTCCCTCTTCGGCTGTCTGTGACCCGCCTAGCCATCCCAAATATGAACGTGACTTATATAGATGAAATTCCAGCTGACTCAGCCATTTTTAGCATCATGTACAGTAGGCTATTGCCAACCCCACACATTCAGTACTATATCGCATCCGGCAGACCAATTTTGTCACGCACTAATCTTTATCCTGGCCAATGGTTTTGCCTAGACCAATATTTTCTTCCAGACCAATGGTTTTCGCCTGGACCAAATTCTTAAATTACTGAAATTGGTAGCGGTTCACTTTAGACCATCCTTTGTATAAATATTTTTTAAAACTGAAATTACCCGATTTAATAATCGGAAGGATATCAGGAGAGGATTGAGTATTAGATGTTCACTGCTCCGCTGTCATAGAGCCACCATCCCGCCCAAATAGCGACACGACTTATATAGTTGAAATCGAAGTTCTCACCCCCATCTTTCTCACCAAGTCAGTATTGCCAACCCCACGCATTTGGTACTATTTCTCACGTGATGTAGCCTATGAAATCACTAAGTGAACTCAATTACAGTGTTTATTTGTGTATTTATAATGTTTTACATACAAAAACAGACCTAACCTGGGGCTTACGCCCCAGACCCCTTTGCTTGTGGTACTAGCATTAATTTTCGATCATTCAGTACCTAACCTAGTAGCGGACATAAATTGTATGTTATTAATGTTTTACATACCACAAAAACAGACCTAACCTGGGGCTTACGCCCCGGATCCCCTTGCTTGTAGTACTAGCAGTAATTTTCCACAAGACAGTGCCTAACTTAGTAGCGAAGGCGTGTGGTGAATTTCTTTATTCAAGTTGGTAACGTAGTCACATGATCGACTTTCGAGTCTCACATGACTGTCAAAGATGGCGTCCGTAAGTGAAGAAAGTGAAGAAAAATTGCATTCTTTCCGTGAAATAACAATTATTGCGGTGCAGCAGTGGCTATTGAGTATGAAGAGATTCCCGAAAGGTATGCATATGTATGTATGTGTACCCCTTATTATTCCCGTTTTTCCAACGGGGTCGGGGATGAGATGCGATGGAAGTCATTGTGGCGGTGGTTTTTACGGCCGGATGCCCTTCCTGACGCCAACCTCATGAGAGGAGTTAATGAGAGATGAAATGAATGATGGTGAATGAAACTGGGCAAGGATGTGGAAGGAAGCGGCCGTGGCCTTTCAGAAGGTACTGTCCCAGCATTTGCCTGGTGTTGAAAATGGGAAACCACGGAAAACCATTTCAAGGACAGCCGACGGTGGGGCTCGAACCCACGCGTCTACCGAGTCAGCAGAGAGCTTGGTCCCATGACCTAACGCTGCGCATTAGCCAGCTGAGCCACTACTGTCGGTTCCGAAAGGTATGCATATCATAAATGATATATTTTCAATAAGCTAAGGTGTTAAAAGTTGTTAAAAGTGATGAAAAGGGAGGATGGTCTAAAGTGAACAATAAATCTGAAGGTAAAATACCTGAATTAATAGTTGAAAAATATCTGGAGATGATTTTGTAATAGGCCTAGAGGTATTAGCTAGGGCTGCGCTACCTAACCATTACTGGTCTAAGCGAAAACCATTGGTCTGCCGGATGTGAAATAGTACCGAATGCGTGGGGTTGGGGATACGGGGCATGATGGTACATGATGCTAAAATGGCTGAAACTGCTGGACATTTGCCTATATAAGTCGTGATCCTATTTGGGGTGGCTGGACGGGTCTCAGGCAGCAGAGGAGTAAACTTCTATTACTACATCATCTCCAGATATTTTTCCGACTATTAATTCAAGTTATTCGCTTAATTTCAGTAGTTTCAGAATTTTATAGAAAGGAGTACCTTCCGTAAATTTTTACTGGAAGGAGTTAGCGCAGGGCCATCCAGTCATTGCGCTCGGCGCTCCTTCCCCTACGACCACTACACTGTGGCAGCGAGGAGACGGACTATGTTCAGACTAGATACGTACGTACAGTCGTTCGGCCGACGACTCTTGTGGGATTGTGGACATATTAATAGGGCTGATGCCATAACAAATATACGGCATATACAAATCGAATGGTATTCCGATGTATGGAATGTGCAGGAAACGAACACAAGTGTTAAGTAAAGAATATTGTGATTTATTCCAAACTGAAATGTGAACATATTAGAGAGGAAACTTCAACAACAAATTACCGGGTGAGTTAGCCGTGGTCGTTACGGCATGACTGCTGGCAGTCGCTCACATCCGGGAGGCGAGGAGGTTTGAATCCCCCCGCCGGCAACCTTGAAGATGGTCTTCTGTGGTTTCCCATCTTCCTTCCAGGCAAATGCCAGGATTGGTCCCTAACTGTAGGCCACAGCCACTACCTTCGAACTCCTCGTCCTTACATTCCAACTTTCCTCTCCAACGGTACTTTTGTAGCTCACCCATTGGGTGTCCGTCTCGAAGCAGCTACAAAACTGGCGAGCCGAACATGTCCTCGGACACTCCCGGCACTAAAAGCCATACGCAAAAAAAAACAAAAAAAAAACAAATTGCGTTCTTTTTAACACATTACATCTCTGTTGCACACAAAACATTTGGCATGCCTTTTATAGGCTGTACAGAATTTGTATACTGTTCAGTCATGAC
Organism: Meconema thalassinum; assembly: GCA_946902985.2. Lineage (NCBI taxonomy): Eukaryota > Metazoa > Arthropoda > Insecta > Orthoptera > Tettigoniidae > Meconema > Meconema thalassinum. Next base: position 66,649,513 of record OX336398.1, on the reverse strand, counting down.
CACTGCGAAACTAATTTACTTACACGCTGTCAATAATGCGCATTGGACTAGACTAGCGACTGATGGATCGGCTGCACACTTCAGCGTGCTCAGCCAGCCAAGCTCCTCCCACCACTTCTGAAACTACCTTCCACCAAAGCGCGCGGAGTACAGGCTTAGAGCACGGCCAGAGCGCTGTCTGGATGGCCCTGAGTTAGTGCATATCCAAGCGTTCACGATACCGAATACACTAGCCTACCGAATGCGTGGGGTTTGAATATTTTATTTGCCCATTTATGTTTTATTTAGCGTTTGGCTTTTAGTGCCGAGTGTGTCCGAGGACATATTCGGCTCGCGAGACTTTGTAGCTGCTTCTATGCGGGCACCTATGGGATGAGCTACAAGAACCGTTCAATTTCAAGTAGTTCCAACTTTGGTTACCATAACTCACTGACACGTAGTGGCAAACATTGGAACTTGATAGAGGGCTTGAAACAAAATATAACCTACAAATTTTGTTACACACTACCGATTGTAGTGGTAGGTTCTTTTTCATGCCATAAATCTATGACATGGACCTGCAGGTAGTGATGTGGGACAGGTAAATACCCAGTGGGAAGGTAAATATAAATTGGGTATTTACCCGGGTATTTACCCAGTGGTCATTTAAATACCCAAAATGAGGGTATTTTCAGTTTTTGAGCTTTGTACAATACTTGTTGATGTGTTGATGAAGTGTTGGACAAACAAGGACTGAAACACAGGTATTTGATGCCTTAAATTGAAATCAGGAACAATATTGATCCTTCAAAACTTAAAAAAAATTGTTGTTTCGACAATGTAACCGTGTCTTTGAGTGTGTTTTTTTCCCTAGACTAAAGGAAAATATTGGATAAAACCTTTTGGTTGTTTTGTGTTTTAAATTTTTAATAAATACCAAGATATTGAGAAGGTCGAGTTTTATTACGGTACTGGAAATGAGCAACAAAGATGTGGGAGGGAATAGCTACTTTTGTAGTAATAAGAGTAGGCTATTTGCATATTAATTGAAAGTGTATGCCAAAACTCAAAGGGTGATAAAATATATTCAATAGAAAAATTTAAAGAAAAAAAAAACTTAGTAAAGTGCTTTTAAGTTATTTTTCATTCAATTTTAAATATTAAAGAAATATTAATTTTTTAAATCATACTCTAAATAATACAAATGCATGTCAGGAAGTTTTTGTAGTATGTGGTCTCTATAATGGGTGAAGATGTGCTGTATGCCAGCAAGCATATGGGTTGGCAACATTGCTCAGCTCATCCTACCCAGAATTCAAACTGACACTGTACTTCCCTCCCATTTTCTATTCCTTGTTTGATTTTCTATTTACTAGTCTTTTTGGTTATTTGATTATTTATTTTATATATGAACTAGCAACCCACCCCGGCTTCGCCCGGGAACAGTTATGAATGCAAGGTGATAGGCTACTTCTAATTGAGGTCTTATAAGATTTTCTTGTATACGACATTAGTCGTTTTCCCTCCAGCAGTGAACACGAGAAGATTTCGGTTTGATGTAACAAGCGATAGAGCCACGTAAAGCTGTCCATGAGAAAAACAATCTCCATTAATATCAACTCCAGTCATGCTAAGTGTCTGATCCTGTGCTTTGTTTATAGTCATGCCAAAGCCGACTCTTACTGGAAATTGTACTCGTTTGAAACGATAAGGCAAATCTGAAGGAATCATATGGATTCTGGGTACTAAGACCATTTCTCCTGTACCACAGCTAGTTAAGATAGTTGATTCAATGAAACAATTTTTCAAAGTTTTCACTACCAATCACGTCCCATTGCATAACTTTGGTGGGTGTAAATTACGTAGCAATATAATAGGCACTCCTACTTTTAAAATAACCTTGTGTGGTGGCAAGCCAGAAGGAAATAAAGAATTTAGGAATTCTGTAGGATAATGAACAGCTTCTTCACTATCGACTACTGCGTCTAGCCTACCGAGTAATATACTTGAGCCTGGGCAGTGAATTTGGAGAACACCAAGTCATTAGTTTTCACAACTTGTTTGTTTGTCGACGATAATATTGCTCTTTCTTCAAACCATGAATGAGACTTGTTAGATAGGCCATAGATTTGAGGATAAACGCTATCAATCAATTCTTGAATACTGCTTACTTAAACACAGAAATCATGACTGAGGGTAATTTTCCCGTCAATGACCGGTAAATCTCCATTTCCGACTCTAAGTAACAAATTAGCAAACAGATTATTATCTTCTGAAGATAAGAATAGCCTACTCTCATGTTAGTTTTGAGTGCCAATTTTGTTATCCGGCCAGATGTAAGATATTTTTAATGAAGCGTTCACTTCGTCGGCTCTAGTTCCTCTGGTAAGATTTGACGAAAATCTCCGGCGAACAAAACTGTGCAGCCACCCATAGGCGAGTTCCGATTCCTTATATCACGCAAGGTCCTGTCTACAGCTTCAACGGAAGTTTTGTGCGACATTGTAGCCTCATCCCATACAACTAAAGAACAATTTTGGATTCAACTAGCAGTGTTACTTCGTTTTGAAATATTACATACATTTCCATCACTACTGCTGACTTTCAAAGAAAGTTTAAATGTTGCATGTGCTGTTCTTCCTCCTTCCGAAAGAGTGGCTGCGATTCCAGATGATGCGACGGCATGAGCAATATTACCAGCAGATCTCACTTTGGCGAGCAACACATTAATCAAGAACGGTTTTCCTGTGCCTACAGGGGCATCGAGAAAAAATATCTTACCTTCCTTCTTAGTGTTATAAGCTTGTTTCTGATCGTGGTTCAGACTGTGTTCTTCTTGAGCAACGGTTTGAAGGAGCCGAGAACGAAGTCTTTCTTTCTCTTGTGGCAATCGAGAAATTATTTGTTGCTCTGTTTCATTGTTACGTGATGCGTGCTTTTTTTTTTCCGATGTCAATGAACTATGACCTATATCCGTTTTACATCTCGGCATGATGGCTTAACATCACTGACTGAACTATTAATTATAACGAATTCTTGTCAGACGTAATTTAAGAATGGCGAGGTGCATGAAACACAAATCCCCCTTCCGTCCAATCTTAAATTGACTGTGTATTTTGCGGAACGAAAAGTTCACAGGCGAAATGAAGAGAAACCGAGTTGCACTTCCAGGGAATGGCCAGGTGCATGGAACACAAATCCTCCTTCCGTCCAATCTTAACTTGACTGTGTATTTTGCGTAACGGAAAGTTCACAGGCGAAATGAAGAAAAGCCGAGTTGAACTTCCAGGGAAACTCCAAACACAACCAGCCTTCTCTGAAGTCTTAACACTGCTGCTGGCTGTATCTGGGATAATAGGTTCGCCCGCTAGTTAGGCTGTAACAGGGGTGATAGACTCGCCCTTAGCTAGCTCGTAAACTGTCTCCTCAATATTAGAATGGACATGGTTGGAAGATGTGAAAACGTAAAACACTTACAGTGGGCGATGTATTGAAGATCGAGATATGCTCTCGCGGACTTTTATGTAGAACTTTTCATGCTGAACAATTTTTACACTCATAGTATTTAGATATCTTTAACGGTTTGCCCAGCTTAAGCTTACAAAGCGCCCGGTCGCCAGTATTTTGTTTATATTTTCACTGAAATCGTTACTGCTCTGCTTCCTTTGTCTGTCTGTTAGGTAGTCAGCCCGAAGGCTGGTTGGATCCTCAAAAAGCACCACCATTACGTTATGTGAGTAGATACCCACAAAAACCTTTGATCATAAATAAATTATTTTCTACAGAAATCATCCTCGAGATATCCTTTACAGAATTGTGAATACCGCATCAAAATCCATCCAGGAGCATTCCACAGAAAACAGGACATTTAGTCCAAAAGTCAAAACTTCAAATGTTGAATTAAAAAGTGCTAGTATTATGTATTTAAGTTTTAAATTTAATATATTTAATAAAATTTTGCTAAAATTTGCACTTTTAAGTTGGCATTTCTGATCTAAGATGGCAACCTGCTGATTTGTTCTGAAGCAGTAAAAAAAATTGGTCGGTTTTGGAGGCTTTGCCAGGGCAGACAAAGGATCTTCAGACATTTTGACTGTGCTCTTTGTAGAAAGTAAGTACATGATAACACATTTTCAGTAATCAGTATAATAATTTTTATAATTATGAGCAGTAATTAAGCCATGATTAGTTGATAACATCTTTGTCCCACACGTGACAGAAAATTACAATTATTTTTGCCTCTTGTGAATATGCTTCAATAATTTTACCTGTTTTTTAATTTTATAAGTTGGTTTTATGTTCTAAACCTACCATAATTTTAGTCATGTCAATTATAGGTTAGGTTAGGCATTGAAGTTTGTCCCACACGTGACGAGGATTGTTATCACTTGTGTGATATGGCGTGTATTATGGTAATATGATTTTCAGTTCCATAGCTGATTTTCATGGGTTTCATCTTTTAAATGTGTGATTTAAGAATTAGACCTATGTTATGTTAACAACTGATCCTTTTCGTTTATTTTTAATGCGAATTTCCTGTTGAAGTAGTAATTAAAAATAATTGCTGATTATTTAGAAAGTAGTAAATGCATTCTGGACTTAGTAACTTTTGAAACAACTATTTTCTCTCTTTCTAAGTGTAGGCAATGTCTAATATTGCTAGTACAAGTGCAAGTAGGATGCAAAAAATGCGTGAACGACTAATACGTGAAGATCCTGATTTCCAAAAACGGGAAAACAAGCGGATATCAGAATTGAAGAAGAAAAAGAAGCAAGGTATGACTGAAGCTGAGAAGGAGAAACTTAGAAAGTATGAGAGGGACCGGAAAAGAATCCAGAGGGCAAAGAAAAGGGGTGATAAGCTTCAGCAATTTTCCTCGACTTCCTCACAAGGATCTAAGAGTCCATATCAATGTCTGCAGTCACTGGGAAAGGCCGTATGGAGAACGACACGTGCATTGCCCAAATCGCCAACGAAGAAAATCGCCGTTTTGACATGCTTAGCGGAACGTGCTAGTTTATCTCCACCAGCCAATCGTTCCAATTCAAATTCCAAGATCGATTATTCAAAAGTGAGGGATTTCTACTTCAGGCCAGATATTGTATATACATGCCCAGGAATGAATGACTGTATCACTGTCTGGGAGAATGGAATCAAGGAAAAGTTACAGAAGCACTACATGACAATGTTCTTGAAGGAAGCTTTTTCTATTTTAAAGGAAGAAAATCCATTGCTGGTAGTTGGTTTCTCCAAATTTTGTAGTTTGCATCCAAAGAATGTTTTACTTTTGAAAAACACTCCATCTGATCAGTGCAAGTGCAGAGTGCATGAGAATTTTATTCTCAAACTCAAAGCCCTGAAATACAGCTATTCAAACTCTTTCTGGGAGAAAATACTGTGTGATGTGCCGATCAATTCTGCTTGTTGGCAAAACATTTGTGAAGCCTGCTGTGATGGCAAACTTTTGCAAGTGCCAGCAAACAGTGATGATGAAGTTACTTGGAAATGTTGGGAACATTCAGACCAGGGATTAAAACTTTCTGCTAAGGAAGGTTGGTGATTTATTCGAAGCAACAATACAAGATCTGCCAGGCTTCAAGACCCATGTGAATCTCAAACGAATTCAGTCTGCAGCATTCGAGAATGACAAACAAGAAACCAGTGGTATCCGCATTCTGCAGATTGACTTTGCCATGTCTTTCTCATGTGAATACCAGAACGAAATTATGAGTGCACTGTGGTCCCGCCAAAGTGTGTTATTATTCCCAGCGGCGTTGTTCTTTAAAGGAGAATGTCAAACATTCCTTGTTTGTTCCAACACAAAGAACAAGGACAAAAACACAATATTTACTTTCATTGATTTTTTATATAGTATTACCTTTAATGCAGAACAACCAAACAGCGAAAATCCTACTGAAGCAGTAATCTGGAGTGATGGTCCTGCCTCAGAGTTTAAAAACAGGTACATGGCCAAAGTTCTAAACCTGCTCTCTGAGAAGTATGGCAAACCTTTTTTATGGAAGTATTTTGCAACATCCCATGGAAAGGGAGTTGTTGATGGAGTAGGGGGTAACGTCAAACGGATTGTTCGTGAGAAAATTATGAGTCAAGGAGAAGGTGCCCCAGTAGTTCAGAGCGCAAAAGACTTTGCTGATCTTGCTGCAAAAACTGTAACTAGTACCAGAATCTTCTATGTTGACGAAGAGTTCATCAACAAGAAAATTGAACGAGAGAATCCTTGGGCGGATGTTCTATCAATCCCTGGAATTTCATCATTTCATATAATGAAATCGGCTGGACTGGCCTTACAGTGTAAAAATAATGCTCTCTCTTTAGATGAAACAACTTTTGGTGCTGAAGCTCCGGTGTATGATTTGTTGGATTCTGCTGTCAACCAGTGGGTGATAGTTAATTATCAGGGTGTACACTACAGAGGAGAAATAACTGAAATTGACCAAGACAGTGTAAAAGTTAATGTCATGCATGAGTCAAAGGTTCCTGGTTTCTTCAGATGGCCAAAAGAACAGGATGAGATACTTTACAGCCGTTTTGAAATTGTGAAGATAATTCCTGGACCAGTAATTGCCAACAACAGGGGACTGTATAAATTTAATGACAATTAGTTAATAATTGCGGACATTTATGTTGCAATTATGTAACATTAACATATGAGTTGCTATTTTGTTTTTATTTCATTTGGTAAACCAAGAAAAGAATGAGACATCATACAATGTCCCACACGTGACATCAGTGTCCCACACGTGACATTAGAAAAAAAATTTTTTTTGTCAAATTTGTTAACTATTTAAAATTGATGTATATGATGGTTATTTAGGCAATAGTATATAGCTTTTAATAAAATACTGTATTACAGTGAAATGTTCTTATAGATTCACAGATTTTTTTTAAAGAAATGGAAATTATTTTTTCCATGTCCACTGACCATGTCCCGCACGTGACGGTTATGTTCCCTTCAATATTTCAGGTACCCATAGACATTTTAAATATGTATTCCTCCACATAAACAGAGTTGGTTTAGTACTTTTCAGCTGCACACTAGTTGATTGTTACATTTCTTTTTATTGAAGCAGAATAACAAAAGATGTATTGTAAAATGAGTGTGAATGTCCTGCACGTGACAGTGGAATGCTCCTCCAGAGGTTCTCGAGATTACCCGTGACATCAAGAATCGGGGACTTTGTTTTATACTAAGTAGAGATGATATTAAAAACTGTTCTGAAAAACTGTATATTACACCTTTTGTAGAACTTGGCCAATGCTCTGAATAAATTTCCCCCAACTTTTATCCCAATGTTTGCAAAAAAGCCTAGTTCAATTCTAACCCTGCGTTTTTCAGGTTATAACTATTGAATTTTATCTCCTGATGATTCCCTATTCTAATTCTGTTTTTAAGTCCCAGTGCTAATTAAATTGAATTTTATTAACTATCTAATGTTGTTACATTTCTAAAAAGTTAATATAGAATAGTTTGCATACCGGTAACATTTTTTAAGGTTCAACTTACCACGACGTATGATTTTTAATGAAAAATCTATAATACCTGGGTATTTACCCAAATTGGGTATCGAGTATATATCCTGGGTATTTACCCCGATTTATAAATACCTGGGTATTTTACATCACTACCCGCAGGCTTTACTTCCCCTCCAAAGGAAGGCATACTGAAGGATTATAACGTTCTTAAACATCCTACAACTTTGGCCAGGTTTGAACCCGCAATCTTGGGCATAGCATTTCAGCATGCTACCGACTACACCACTGAAGCCGCTTGCCCATAATTCACCTTGATGATAGTGGTCACACCTCGAATGTTACTACAGTAAGTTGTGATCTAAAGAGGCGATGGTGAGTGGGTTATAGACGGCAGAGGAGAAAACATCTATTAACTTACAAGGGGAGGATACGATGCATGGGTCACCGATTCGAACCATCTTTAGTACACGGCATGACCAGGCGTATACCAGGTGCAAATAGTAACTTAAGGTGCGCTTTTCAGCCGTTTCCGAGAAATTAATTAATAGCAATTGCAGTGTGGTGTCTATGTGCGTTGTACGCTAACAAGAAAACAATGAGTGTGTGGTGCAGCGGTAAGAGCCTTGCTTCGTAAGAGCGAGATCGCTGGATCGAATTCCACCGGTGATCTTTTACAGTATGTTGTGTTTTTATTGTTGTAAACATTGGCAATTCGTACAACTGTAGGTGTCGTGAACAATGTTTATTTTGCAGTCAATTGTAATAACGTGTTATATGAGCAGGAAAAGGGATTCTGAAATCATTGTACGGGGGTCAACGTTTTTGACATTACTTAATGTACAGTATCGGCATTGCAAATACATTGGTATTACACACGGTCATGTGTATTTTATTATATGTATACATTTATACATTGAAGGCCCAGTCTGTTCCTATCATTGCAAGTCTGTGAACCATCAGACCACCCCGTATTCCCCAAGCAGTGACTCATGCTATGCGTATTGGTTGGAAATTGCCAATGGTTACAAAAGAAAACACAACATAACACACTGCAATGCCTACCGGTGGGATTCGGTCCAGCGATCCCGCGCTTACGAAGCAGGGGTCTTACCGCTGCATCACGCGCTCGTTGGATTCTTGCTAGCGTACAACACACATGGACTTTGCACTGCAATTGCGAATAATTAATTTCTCGGAAACGGCTGAGAAGCGCACCTTACTACTTGCACCTGGTCATGTCCTACACTGTACTAAAGATGGCTCAAATCGGTGAACCATGCATCGTATCCTCCCCTTGTTAGCACAGCCGTTCCACAATTATTATTCATCATTACAGAAGAGTTCCGTTCTCGTATACTGTTGCCATGTTATCTTGTTTTATTGTGGGTTTCTATCAACATAACCTGTAGTGGTACATTTTGAGGATCCGACCAGCCTTCGGGCTGATTACCTGACAGATATGCATGGTAATATATTTGTAATGCCTGTATTGTGTGAACATTACTGATCTGCTATGATATGCTTGGACGGATCTGTATGGTACTTTTCTTTTCAGCTCTTGGTTATGATGCGAGGAACAGAACTCGAAGAAGAAAGAAGTTATCGTTCATTTAAAGTAAGTTGTTGATATGCTATTGTTCGTTTGAATAATTTGACTAAACTCTGTATGCTAGGAGAAAGGGATTGACATTTGGCCGAAAATTCCACGTCAGTCATCATCCCTCTGTCTCTTGACCAATCCATGTTCGTATAGTTGATGTCATAATACTAAGCGTTGCAATATTATAGCCCACGTGCTTCAGTGCCTGGTCAGCTGTAGACCTATTTCTGGCTTGTACAGTTTGGCAACCTCGTTCTCAGACCACATGGCGAGGCAAGAGCTGTTAATCCCATTCTCCCAGCTTACAGAGTATAGTTGCTCATATTTTGGTGGATTTAAGTTATTCAGTGATAGGTTACTGCCATTCTCTGTCATGTTTGCAGCTGCAGAATGTACTGGTTGAGGGTTTGTCGTAGTTAATAAAACTCAGTAATTAACGCCTCAGGAAGGATGAGAGAAGAACAACATGGCTTCAGAGCAGGAAGATCCACAGTAGATCTAATTTTTGCTGTAAGACAGTTGCAGGAAAAACATTATGAATATGGAATAGATCTACTATTGGCCTTCCTGGACATAGAAAAAGCATATGATAGTGTACGTAGAAGTAAGGTACCGTATGGAAGGCTTTGGAGAAGAGAGGAGTAGGAAAGCAGACTATATTATGGAGGATAAGGGAAATGTACAATGGAAGTATAGTCGAACCTCCATAACTCGAACCTCCATTACTCGAATTTTCAATATCTCGAAGTAATTTCTACTTCCCGGCCATTTGTCCTATTCTTGACGTGTATTTATTTCTCTATTACTCGAAATTCGATTATACGAATTTCTCGATTTTTCGAAGCAAACTTTTCCTCCCTAGAAGCAAAAATTGTTCTCTAACTCGAATTTTGTTCCTAAGCGTTTATATTGCGGCTTATCTGTCCACCCCTGCTCTGACTGCCCACCCCTGCTCTGTTCATTAACCTTAGCTGGTGTGAGAATTCCCAGTGCTGATAAGATTCCACGGGCCATCCCCGCGCATTGCGTCAGCACCAGGAAAACTTGCAGCTTGTATCTGGCTGTTCAGTGTACGCTTACAGCCCTGTAGATGCAATCATGGAGAAACGTAAAGTGAAATGCCTGAGCCTGAGTGAAAAAGTTCGAGTGATAAGTGAAGTGGAGAAAGGTCAGAAAAAGAAGAAGGATATTGCAGCTGAGTATGGAATTCCTCCCAGCACATTATCTACAATACTGAAAGATAAAGACAAGATTCGTCTGGCTGTGGATGAAACACGATTTGCACCACAGCGGAAGAGGCTTAAAACTTCAACATTCCCGGAGCTGGAACAATCAATGATTCAATGGGTGACCCGTGTGAGAGACAAAAACATTCCAATAACCGGTAGCTTAGTTCGTGAACAAGCAGAAAAATTTGCTAAAGACTTCGGTTATGAATCTTTTCAGGCCAGCAGTGGGAGGCTGGAAAAGTTTAAACTTCGGAATGGAATAGTGCAGATGGTAATGTCAGGTGAAAGTGCTGCTGTCAGTGAAGTGGACTGTGAACATTACAAAAAAAACGTTTTACCAGCCCTGTTACAGGAGTACAGTTCTAATGACGTGTTTAATGCTGACGAGACTGCTTTATTCTACAAATGCCTGCCTGGAAAGACACTGGCCTTTAAGGGTGAAAAGTGTTTTGGTGGTAAAAGAAGTAAAGAAAGGGTTACGGTAATGCTGGGAGCTAATATGACGGGAACAGAAAAACTAAGACTTTTAGTGATCGGAAAATCGGCGAAGCCTCGCTGTTTTTCGGGTGTTAAGTCTTTACCGGTCCTGTACCAAAGCAACCGGAAGTCATGGATGACAAGCTCCATTTACGAATCTTGGCTGCATGGTATTGACAAGAAGTTTCAACATGAACGGAGGAAAGTTCTACTTTTTGTAGACAACTGCCCAGCTCACCCCAAGGTGCTCACTCAGGAGCTGAGAGCAGTGCGCGTGGTCTTCTTGCCACCGAACTTAACATCAAAACTACAGCCAATGGACCAAGGGGTGATTAAAAACTTGAAACATTACTATAGGAAGAGGGCTGTTCAGAGAATTCTGAGAGCAATTGACTCCTAGGAGTCATTAACAGACATCAATCTACTAGAGTCGATAACAATGCTAAGTAAATCGTGGGCTGGTGTGAAACAGGAAACAATTGCTAAGTGCTTTCGCAAAGCAGGATTTTCGAAAGATTACTCGCAAGCTGCAGAAGACGAAGAGGACGAAGTCATTTCTGTTCCTGAGGAATGGGCGGAATATCAGCAGCTTGTTAATTGCGAAGCTGATTTTGAGAGTTACATAAATGTGGACTGTGATGTTATAGTGGCGGAACAACCTACGGGTATCGTCAACACTGCTGCCGAGCAAGAAGAACTGAAAGAAGACGATGATGGTGATTCGCAACAAGAAGAGTTGCAGCTGCCCTCTCCCGCACCGTCAGCAGATCAGGCGTTAAGTGCAGTGGCTGTTCTTCGATCGTACATACAGAGTCAGCTGTATGTAAATGACAGTGTTTTCACAGCAATAAATGTTGTTGAAAACTATGTTGAGGAAAAGAAGCGTAACAGTAAAAAACAAAAGAAACTAACGGATTTCTTCCCAAGGTGCTAACGGAGGTACTGTATGTTCCTTTTTTAATCACTGTACGTACGTATTCTGTCTGCTACTGTAAGCTATACAGTATACCTAGGTACAATTGTTATACTGTAATTGAAGTTATGCCATAAAGTGCTGTATGAGTTTTTTGTTGTTAAATGCTGTCAGATATTGTTGCACTGTATTCCGTAATGGTTCATAGACAAATGTGATTAAATAACGCGCTAAAGATGCCTAAAATCGGTATTTCTCTATTTCTCGAAATTTCGATAACTCGAAATAAAAATTTTCTCCCGAGGTGATTCGAGATATCGAGGTTCGACTGTATAAGCTGTGTGAAAGTAGGAGGAGAGAGATCAGATTTGGCTGGAACAGAAGAATGGCTTGAGGCAAGGAAGTGCACTTTTACCGTTACTCTTCATTGTAGTGATGGACGATAAAATGACCAGAGTGGCGGAAGTGATTGGTGAAAGAAGGATGAAAGTAATGGCATTTGCAGATGATTTGATGATTTGGGGAAACAAGGAGGAGGAAGTACAGGAGCAGTTGGATGTATGGGAAGAAATAGTACATAGATATGGGATGCAGTTTAGCATAAGCAAAAGCGAGTGTATGATCACAACCAGGAAGAAGGAGAGAGTCACAACGAGATTAACAATTGGTGGGGAAGAATTGAGGAAAGTAGAGAGTTTCAAGTATCTGGAAAGCATGATACAAGAAAATGGAAGAAACGACAGAGAAATAAATGAGCGGGGAAGGCAAGCAGAATTATTCAGGAAAAGTGTTAGGAGCGTGGTATGGAGTAAGGATGTCCCTCAAAACAGCAAAAGGGTTATATATAGGACGTACTCCGTTCCAATCCTGACGAATGCCTCAGAGACCTGAGTTTTGAAAGGAAGGGAACGAAGCAGAATACAGGCTAGTGAGATGAAATTCTTGAGAAACAGTATTGGAGTGACAAGGGTGGACAGGTTAAGAAATGAGAAAATCAGAGAATTAGTCAAGGAGGGAGCATTACAGGATAGGATAGAGGAATCAAGGCTGGGCATGTTAAGCAAATGGATGGGAGGAGGATACCCAGGAAGATACACGAGATGAAAATAGAGGGAAAAAGACCAAGAGGAAGCCCAAGAGATAAGTGGCTGAAGGGTGTGGAGGACTGAGTGCGAAAGAAAGGAGAAGACTGGACCAAGGTGGGAAGACAGAAGACTATGGAGAGGCTTATGTTCCTAACAGACCCGACCAGTGACTGGAAACTGTGCAAGATGAAGATGAATTAACGCCTCAAGCCTGTTCACATGCCAGATGACTACACTACCGATTACACAAGAGAGGGTCGGTAAGCACTGTATGCCGTCATAGCATTGAGTACAGTACAGATGCAGCTGGCAAGATAGCCTACATTAGTTGAGATAATAAAGGCCTGTGGTGAAGTACTGTAGCCAACCTCGTATCCCGTGAACATGGTTAGATATAGAACAACACATTTTCATGGTGTCCACAGGCAGGAAAAGTCAGGAATTTTGTTTTTGGTCAGGAAAAGTCAGGAAAAAGTGTGAAAAAATCGCGTGAGTCAGGAAAAAATGGTGAAAAGTATTAGAATGTCAGGAATTTTATATTAACCATACAGTATTTTGTGTTTTACGGCCATATTTTGATGTTACTAGTTCAACTAATCTCTGAACATAAAAAGCAATAACTCACTGAACATTATGGTAAGTTTCCAATTTTACAGTACATCATAGTAAAAACCTCATTTATCTATATCTTGTAAGCTTTTTTTAGCGTTGGCGTAGGGATGTGGCGACCCCATCGCCCAGCACATTGCACTTTATTATGTATTTTAAATGAATAAAGGCGAGCGTTGGGCAGCTATGGGGATAATGGAGGCTGCAAATAATATATATATTTGTTTGCTCAATAAACCTCTTTTCCGATGTTACTATGACTTCACGAGTCAGGAATTTTGTAGAAAAATGGTCAGGAAAAGTCAGGAAAATTGACATTGAAAATTTTGGAGACTTATCTTCTCAGTAAGTCTTTCAGTAAATGTGTTTGTATGTTTTAGCACCGTGTGATTTTTACTTTTGAGGAACCTCAAACAAAAAGTATAAAGAAACAATCTTCGTACTTTGGAGGGTCTTGAGAACAAAATAACTGCACTTATACGAAATATCAGTGAGGATTAATTACAGCGAGTGTACCAAAACTTCCTACGTAGGTGCAATGTGTGTTTAGAGAATGAAGGACAGCATTTCCAGCAACTACTCTCATGTAAGTAATGATTATTATTAAATACATTAAAAAGTGTAAACGTGTTGAACTAGTTGGGCACTACGCTGCTGCTAACACCAGTGCCTTGCTCGACAGGCTGCTACTCCCAGTGGCCACATCGCTGAGGTTCTGCAGAGAAGGACCTCGCTGTATACAGTATATTCACTTCTGCAACACAATACATCTTCCCCAACACTTGAGGCGCACGGTTCCAAAATCCGCCTTACCCAGTTTTTAGGAAAATTGATTTTTTCGCTCTTCTCCATAGCTCATATGATTTAGCATCTTTATCAACAAGAAATTAGTTCCAAAACCCGCTTTATCCCATGTAAATGTAAAATAAATGTAATTGGTATTCTGCCCAAAGGCAGGTCCGAGCCTCCGAAGAACCTATCCTCAGCCGGAGTTTATGTGCGGTAGGGTGGCCAGGCCTTTCCGCTCCTCCTTATGTTGGCCAACAGCGCGCAGTACCTAGAACCGGTATACCATCCAAGTTCGGACCACGCCCAATGTCGCTTAACTGCGGAGTTCTCATGGGAGCCGGTATTTCAACATGGCCATGTAAATGTAACATCATCATCATCTTGTACAGTTTCCAGCCCCAGGCTGGTTCTGTTTGGAACATAAGCCTCGCCACTTAGTCCTTTCTTCACACCACCTCTCCGCTGTCACTCTGGTCCAGTCCTCGCCTCTCTTCTTGACACATTCCTCCACTCCTTTCAGCCATCTATCTCTTGGTCGTTTCTTCTGCATCTGTATCTCATGTATCCTCTTGGGAATCTTCTTCTCTTCCATTCTCTTTAAGTGTCCATACCACCTCAGTCTTGATGTCTCAATCCTACCTTGCAAGGGCTCCTCTTTCACTATTTCCCTAACCTTTTCATTCCTCACCCTGTCTCTTCTTGTTACTCCGATCCCAAACCCCGCCTTATCCTATATAAGATGATGTTTCCAAAATCCACCTTATCCATGTATGTGTCATCGAAAGTGGAACGTATCTCAAAGAATACTCTATGGAGAAGGCGTCAGCACGATATTTATGAAGTTCTATGTAGACCTACACTGTGTAAATGTGTATTCTCTGAAACTGGTGGCAATGCTGTTTTCAATTATTTAGCACCAGATTTTTACACACATTACCGTATTTGCTCGCGTATATCTCGCCCCCGCGTATATCTCGCACCCCATTTTTTTTTAGTTGAAATTTCAGGGGAAAAAAGTACTCGCATATATCTCGCATTCATTCTTGACGCCGTCATATAAATGACCGTAATAAACTTGAGGTATAAACACGTTCGATTTAGCGCGCCACAAGTCGTCATTGAAAAATACGTTATAAGCTCGTTAAGGATGATTCAAGGCAGAAAAGGAACTCCAGCATAAAAGGATGATTCAAGGCAGAATTTAGAGCGCAGACGCGTAGCGATCGATACGATCGATATCTTCCATATCGATTCCTCGCTACATGCCCGAGCGAGCTCGAACTTAGCCGAGCGCGGCTGAAGCGTGCTAACACCCACGCGGCGCCGCTTTACATGCTTGCACGCGGCCGAGCTCTGAAGCAACGCAATACGTAAAGACGAAATCATTGAGATTCGAGAAGACTGAACTGCGTTTCTCTGCGATGTAACAGTAGGCCTACTTGCGTAATCTTCGAAACATACGAGCATGTTGGTGCGAGTGGTATAGCACAGATTTCCTTATCTTCAAAGCCCAAACAATACAAGAGGAATACGGAAATTCCCCGCGTATATCTCGCACCGACAAATTTCACTCGTATTTTCGGCTCGCGTATATCTCGCACCCCATTTTTTTAGTTGAAATTTCAGGGAAAAAAAGTGCGAGATATACGCGAGCAAATACGGTACTTATTTTCTGGATAATCATTTCTTAATTTTTAACATATTTTATGACTTTAGAGAACATAAACAATAAAACAATTTTGATTATAATATCACCTTATGACCCAAGCCTTCATGGCTTAGGCGGCAGCACGCCGGCCTCTCACCGCTGGGTCCGTGGTTCATATCCCGGGCACTCCATGTGAGATCTGTGCTGGACAAAACGGAGGCAGACAGGTTTTTCTCCGGGTACTCCGGTTTTCCCTGTCAAACTTTCATTCCAGCAACACTTCCACTATCATTTCATTTCATCTGTCATTCATTTAATCATTGCCCCAGAGGAGTACGGCAGCCGGCACAGTCCATATCCTCGCCGCTAGATGGGGGCTTCATTCATTCCATTCCTGACCCGGTCGGAGACTGGAAGCAGGCTGTGGATTTTCATTTCATCACCTTATGACGAAAGTTATCATTACCTAAGTTTTAGTTACGTTTCCAAAATCCGCCCTTATGATAGTTCCAGAACTCTCCTTATCCCATCTTAATTTGTTAATACTGTATCTTCCTTCTATATCATGAGTTGTATGCAGATCGCAGGTATATGAATAAGGGCATATATCTCGATGTAATAAACATGGATAAATACATTAATTTTACTGAAGTTGAACAAGAAACGTACTTTTCGTCTCCTGAAAAATTTGCCAAAATGGATAAGGTGGATTTTGGAACCGTGCGCCTCACTTGTTTCATTTAGAGGCTTGAACACCTTGGTGTTCAGTGCCGTCCATTGAGGTTGTTTTTAGGATTTGTCTGATTTATAATCTGTGTTGCTTTTGTGTCTTTAGTTGTGTGTGTATTTGCAGTTTAAGTTAGTGTTTGGAAGGAGGTGGCTGTGGCCTTAAGTTAGGAACCTTCTCAGCAATTTCCTGGAGCAGAAGTGGAAAACCACAGAACTTTCCTTGTGTTGCTAACTGGAAATATCTGTTCCCGAAGGAAACAGGATGTAAATTGTCCGATTGAGCTATGTACATTAACAAATTCACAAAGAAATTTGATAAAATGGTCCGGCTAGCTCAAAACAGTTGCCAGCGTTTTGCCCCAGTGTACCAATGGGCTCTTTTATCAAATTTCTTTGTGAATTTGTTAATGTACATAGCTCAATCGGACAATTTACATCCTGTTTCCTTCGGGAAGAGATATTTCCAGTATGGATTAGCAAGGTAAGCTAACTTTATTTTTGAAAGGAAGTTTTGACTTCCGTAGTACATTGGCGCTGCTCGTGGCGACATTTTGTGCCTTGCAGCGGCCTTCACAGTATGTACTAGCCATGCGTCTTGGTGAGGTGTACCATAACCAACTGAAGAGCCCATTGGTACACTGGGGCGAAACGCTGGCAACTGTTTTGAGCTAGCCGGACCATTTTATCAAATTTCTTTGTGAATTTGTTATTGTGTTGCTAAGCCTGAATCCGTCTTTGTGATTGAAATTATTGGGATGCTTCACAATCTCTTTTGCCTCTCTAATTATCCTGTTTTGATATATAGGAACTTTAGCAACAGTTTCGGCCTTATCGAATTCTATGGTGTGTCTCGTGACTCAGCATGATCAGCTATTGCAGATCTGTAGTTTATTTGTTTTGTGTCTCGAATGTGCTCTGATATCCTGATATCCTGGATATCAAATTGTAATTACAGTAGAGTCCCGCTCAACCGACCTTCGCTTATCCGTCATTCCGTATTATCCCACTCGGGTAGACTCAATCGAACTTTTGGTGTACACTAAATTCTTGGACACCCGATGTAGAGGTTGCTGCCATGGGACAAGCACTAACGAGCATGAGGATGGTGAAGAAGAAGAACGAGGTATTGCAGAACAAAAGGATAAAGTGATGTCTCACAGTCAAGTATAGAGTACATTGGATATGGCATTAACTTAGGCTACGTGAAGCAACAGCTGGAGGTAGTTGCAACGGAGGTGTTGATTTTTCGTCGATGGCAAGATTTCGCAGCAAGAATACGCATCAGCAGACAAGCAGACATTGTTGACAAGTTTATATTCTTAAGTTATTTGGAGTGTTTTTGTTCTATACTGCATGTACAATTGAATTGATAATTCAGTAAATAGTGTACCATAAAACATGGCATTGTTTTAGTAGTACAGTATTGCCTACCTATTTGTTTTAGTTCATTTTCAAAGTCATTCTGTATTATCCAACATTTTCGGTCATCCGACATACTCCAGGTTCCAGTAATAGAGGAAAAATTATTCCTGCCACCAATATGAGTGTAATAAAGTCCCTAATGTCTAATATTCATTCATGTTCTCAATCCGCTGATTGGTCGGCAGCAATCCTCCTCTTCCATTCTTCCCTGTCGCCAGTCAGTCTCTTCATGTCTCTGTATGAATGGACATCAACATCCGTTATGATCTGTTTGATGTATTGCAGTCTCGGTCGCCCTCTTCCTTTCTTGCCCCGAATTATGCCATCTAACACGGTTACCATAAAGTTATTGTGGCAATAGACATGTCCTATCAGTTAGTCTCGTCATTTCCGTATTGTTTTGAGAAATGCTCTCTTTTCATTAATTGTTGTGAGCACTTCGTCATTCGTCACTCTTGCGGTCAATGGAATTTTTCCCATCCGCCACCAACACCACAAAATGTCTAATAAGGAAGAACTAAAAGTATCTTGTATATATTTAATAGTACTTGAAGACATGAATTACTTAAAATCTCTGAAGACGACATTAAGGACAGAGAACAATTTAGAAATAAAATCAGAAACACGAAAATTGTACAAGTTTCAAGGAAGGACACATCAAGGAAAAAATGGACAGAGGAAAGGAAGAAAAAATACTGTGAACTAATCAAGAGGTTTTGGGAAGAAAAGAAGAGAGGGAAAGGAAGTGAAGCTGTGATTGGCTCAAGTTCTCACGCTCTCCTGAAGGGGAATAATCTGAAATAATAATAGTCGCAAAAGTATTTATTACGGATTATGTTAGAATGGTGAACAAAAGGGGACAAGAGATAGAAAATAGGGAAGAACTGAAGAAAATGTGGAAAGAATATTTTGAAGAACTTCTGAACCCAAATGGAAACCACGGCGAGGAGGAAGAAATCGGGGAAGAGAAAGATGGACTGCAAACAGAAAAGGACTTAAAATGGAAAGAAGTGGCAGTTGCAGTGAGGAAGATGAAAGGAGGGAAGGCACCGGGTGTGGATGAGTTGAGTGTGGAGATGGTGAGAGCAGCAGGAGAGGTGGGGATACAATGGTTGTACCGAGTGATGAAGACAGCATGGAAGGAAAGGAAGACCCCAGAGGACTGGAAAAAGGGAATAATTGTCCCGATCTTCAAGAAAGGTAGTAGAACAGAATGCAGAAACTGTTGTTGTTGTTTCCTATGGCTAGCCCGGATTCCAATCCATCAGCTTTCTTGCGTTCCAATAGAGTTGTGTAAGGTTTCCAGAAGTTCTAGCAGTCACATCAAGTTTGTTGCAATGTAGCAGGTGCCCCTTATCCATTTTACTTCCAGGTTCGTGGCAACGTGTGCATTCTTCAGATCTCAGGATGTTGATTCGTTTCAGATGAGCTGCAAGGCAGTCGTGGCCAGTGCATACCTGCCAACTTTTACGGTTTATCCGTAAAATTTACGGAAATTGCAGCATTTTACGGTTTTACGGACGAACGGTGTCATTTTACGATTTCGCGGACAAAAATTTGAAACGATAATTTACATTCGATAATACCGCCCACTTCCGTACAATCGATTGTTTGCGTGGGTCGAAGGCAAGTCCACGATAGTCGATAACTCGTTCTTTGATATGATTCGTACTTTTAACCGTGTGATGGCTGTGTCGTCATCGTAATTGAATTTGAAGCCGGGATAACCGTTCTTGCATGTGAATCTTAGGTGTTGACAGGCTCTGCTTCGCATATTCTTTGTTCCGCTCCGTTCGCTCGTTGCGATTTAAACCATATTCTTTGACCACGTTAGTTGTTCATTGTTCGCGAAGTTGGCGTTCCTTGAATGTTTTCGTCTTTTAAGGTTATGGCATATTTTAATGAAGCGTTCGAGTTTTTGGCTATAACTTCGTGCTTCGCAGTTTCCTGTATTCCTTGGACTAATTACATTCGTTCCACGTGTGTGTGTGTTTATTTTTTTCTACCATGTGCATATTCTATCTTCACGAGGTTGGCGTCGTGTTCATTTAATGGTTGGTGTGTTTTGACATGTTTTAATGAAGTGTTGGCTGTCTTAATTGTTTTATGTTATAATTTTATGTGACGTTCAGTGATCCAGGTTCCTTTCGATGTTTTAGTAGATATCGAGAATGAACAAATCCAACAAGAAACAGTACTTCCAGACATTTAAAGAATCATACTCGGTTGATTTTCCGTGCATACTAAAATCAAGAAAGAGATAAAAATTTGCCTTTTGCACGGTATGTGGGTGTGATATTAATATTGCATATGGTGGAAAAAACGATTTAAGTAATCATGTGAAGTGCGGTGAACACATTAGTTATGTTAAATCGAAGAAGATAGCAAGAAAATCAACACCTTTTTTGCTAAGTCTGGAAACGTTTACAGTGACGTAATTAGGGCCGAGTGTCTGTTTACTTCCTTTTTGGTGGAACACAATGTGCCCTTAAGTGCGGCTGATCATGCTGGAGCTTTATTTAAGAAGATGTTTCCCACATCAGAAGTTGCAAAGAAATATAGTTGTGGTCGCACGAAAACGACATGTATTGTAAATAAAATGGCAAAAAATGCATCATCTGAAGTTGTTAAGTGCCTTCAGAACGGACCGGATACAGATAAATTCCTTTTCTTTTCATCAGTGAGAAACTACTTTTATACTGCCTGTGACTACATCATCAACAAGTTTCCACTCAAGGATGACGTGTTAAAGAATGCTCAAGTTGCTAGGTTAGACAAAATTGAAGATTCACACTTATCTTCCATTCGTTTTTTCTTGGAAAAGTTTCCTATCATGTTATGCAAGGAAGAGAATGAAACTACAGATGAGGTGGTGAATGTGCTTCAGAGGCAGTTCACAGCTCTTCAGGTAGATGACTCTTTGGCTGCACATCAAGATGCTGCAAGTGATTCCAGTTGGGCACAAATATCAAGAATTCGTGGAGCCGATGGACTTCTTAAGTATAACCGAATTTTTAGAGTATTGCTCTCTATTCTCACCATACCCCATAGCTATGCAGAATGTGAATGTTTTTTTTTAGCTTTGTGAAGAAAAATAGAACACAGTTCAGGTCATCCATGTCCAATGAATCTCTGGAGTCTATTTCTATTTTGAAGACCAGGAGTTCTGGTCCCTGTTATGACAAAACATTTTCTCAAGACTGTTTGCAGGAAGCTAAAAAGGCCACAACCATGACTTAAAAGTCGAACTAGCATGTGATTTGCAGTGTGTATTATATTATTTCTTGCCTGTGTTACGTTAAACAAGTTTTATTGTTTAAAGCCTTTTTCAATTATCGTATATCAGCTTAATCTATCAAGGAAGTCCTGTTATGTCTGCTCCAAACCGATATTCACCACGCCTGCTGCTGATTAACATGGATTTCTTCTTGATTGTTATGTTCATCTACAAATCATGTAAGTAGATATGATTTCATTGAAGTATCCTGTTTAAAGCATGAATTATTGTATTTTGTAGCCCAGAAGTATTATTATTTTCGTCAAGCCGGGGTATGTCGAAAATCGTTAGATTTTTTTTGTCGCGCGTGAGTTTTACTGATAGCCCTTTTCAAAAGTTGGCAGGTATGCCAGTGTTAAGTCTGAAGAAGGCTACAGCTTCTCTTCTTGGTGTTAATTTATATTGATCCCATTTAGCATCAATGTCTTTCCATAATTTGGTTTCTGCTGTTTTCTTTGCCATTTCTTCATACCTGTTTTTGATAGTATTTTTCAAGATCCTTTTTGCTGACATAAAATCAGTCTGACTGACAGGTTGTTGTAGTGTGGTACCTTTTTTTTTGCTAATCTGTCTGCCTCTTCATTTCCTGCTATTCCAACATGAGAAGGGATCCACTGAAATGAGATCTGTTTGTGGAGTCTTTGAAGGGTTTTTATCATACAAAAAATTTCTTTAAGTTCTTTATTTTGGGGCTTATAATTTGACGAGATGGCTTGGATGGCTGCTTTTGAATCTGTAATGATAACACATTTTTGATAATCAATGTTTCTGCCTAATAACTGATGGAGTGCATGTGAAATTGCTCTTATCTCAGCATCAAAGTTTGTTTTGTTTTGGCCTACTGGGAAGTAGAGTGAGAAGAGAGATGAATATTCCTGCAGAAACTATCGGGGAATAACACTGATGAGTCATTGTGCAAAGATGTTTGAGAAAGTTTTGGAAAGGCGAATTAGGACAAGGATAGAAGGAGGGATGATGGAAGAACAACATGGCTTCAGAGCAGGAAGGTCCACAGTGGATTTGATTTTTGCTGTAAGGCAGTTACAAGAACAGCACTATGAGTATGGAACAGATTTACTGAGGGCCTTCCTGGACATTGAGAAAGCATATGACAGTGTATGCAGAAACAAAGTATGGAAGTCCCTGGAGGTTAAAGGAGTAGAAAAATGGATAATAAGGAGGATAAAGGAGATGTACAAGGGAAGCGTGAGCTGTGTGAAAGTGGGAGGAGAGAGATCGGACTGGTTGGAACAGAGAAACGGCCTGAAACAAGGAAGTGCACTGTCACCGTTACTTTTCATTGGGGTGATGGATGACATAATGACCCGAGTGGCACAAGTAATTCGGGAAGGAAAGATGAAAGCAATGGTGTTAGCGGATGATTTGATGATTTGGGGAAACGAGGAGGAGGAGGTACAGGAACAGTTGGGCGTGTGGGAAGGAATAATACAAGGATATGGGATGAAATTTAGCATAAATAAGAGTGAGATGGTGATCACAACAAGGAAGAAGGAAAGAACCACAACGGGAATAATAATTGGTGGGGAACAGCTGAAGAAAGTGGAGAGTTTCAAGTATCTGGGAAGCCTGATACAAGATAATGGAAGAAACGATAGAGAAATAAATGAGCCGGGGAGACAGACAGAAGCATTCCGGAGGAGTGTGAGAAGCATGTTATGGAGCAAGGATGTCCCCCAGAACAGCAAAAAGATCATATATCGGACGTACTATGTCCCTATCCTGACGTATGCCTCGGTCACCTGGGTTATGAAAGGATGGGAGAAGAGCAAAATACAGGCCAGTGAGATGAGGTTCTTGAGAAGTAGTATTGGAGCTACAAAGATGGACAGAATAAGAAATGAGAGGGCCCGAGAATTAATGAAGGATGAACCATTACAGGATGGTATAGAGAAATCTAGACTTAGATGGTATGGACATGTAAAACGAATGGAGGAGAAGTGGATACCCAGGAGGATACACGAGACGAAGTGGGAAGGAAAGAGACAGAGAGGAAGACCGAGAGACAGTTGGCTGAAGGGGGTGGAAGAAAGTGTGTAGAAGAGAGGAGAAAACTGGGCAAGGGTGGAGGCTGAGAGATGGTGGGAAGACAGAAGACGTTGGAGAGGCTTGTGTTCCAAATAGACCCAGCCAGTGGCTGGAAACTGTGCAAGATGATGAATAATAGTCGCCAGATAAAGTGACAAAGCATTAAATTGGGATCCCTGGACCTGCGTCCTGTGCATTGTGCTGCCATATGTTGTACTCTGGTGGTTGAAATATAAATCAAGCTTGCCCTTACATTCTGCTCTGTGGTGAATGCGGCACGCAGCTGTTGGCTCTACCTCATCCTAACACAACACAATACAACACATGCAAACCCAAGCCAAACTAGCCTTTATTGGTATTATTGAGTGTTATTTTCGGAGGTGGAGCCCGTGAGATCTGGCACACTCATTCAGGAAAGCGCTGTCAGTACCACATGTCAGTTGGCACGCTCGTTCAAATGAATGCAGAATAAGATAAGCTTGCTTGAAATTTAAATCTACTCAAACTTATATAAACCGATGCTGATCTCATCATCCGCTTTATATGTGAGAGTGGGTTAGGGCCAGCAATCTAAATTTTCCGGTGTACATTGACTCAATGACTTGTTCGTTTTTGAATGCTGCATTTTTGTTTTTCCGTAATGTTTGTTTATATTATAATTATTAGGTTTATTTAATTTTTTGTTTGATTAATTTTAGGTCTTTTCTAATTTAGGTGTCCACCTCTAAATTGTAAATTCCATTTCAAATTTGTATACTGGGTGCACACAAATGATTGAAGTGGTTTCAAAATATTCTTGTTTGTTTATTATTTGTTGTAACATTATTTTTTTTTATAGACAGATGGAAGAACTCGCTAAGTTTTTTATGCGCCTACATGTGCTCGATATGTGCCCCATGAGTGGCTCTACACACATCAATTCTATAGTCAAGTTCGTCCCACATCCAACGTAGCATGTCGCTGTCAATTTGACTAAAGGCGTTGATGATGCGGGTCCGCAGTTCTGTTAGATCAACCGGTAATAGTGGAGTAAAAACTGCGTCTTTCACATAACCCCATATGAAGAAGTCGCAAGGGGTGAGGTCTGGCGAGTGTGGAGGCCATGACATGAGGGCGTGATCTTCATTCCTGATACGACCAATTCATCTTTCTGGAAGTCTGCTGTTCAGAAAATCACGAACATCACCATGGAAATGAGGTGGAGCACCATCCTGTTGGTAGGTGAAGTTCATGCTATCGGTCTCCAACTGTGGCAGGAGCCAATTCTCCAGCATATCCAGCTAGATGGGCCCTGTAATGGATTTTTAAGCATAGAAGAAGGGACCGTAACTTTAAATTTCGAGATGGCACAGAGAACATTGAGCTTGGTAGAGTCAAGAGTAGAAGACTCATCATGTCTGCCGAATGTTGCAACTGTTGCGATCTCGTGGGCGTTAAGGGAAACACAATGTATGGAGGCTATTCAAACAAAACAAAACTTTGAGGGCTACTTGCCTTACAATATCAAACACCATCACCATAGCTCTAATAATATGGCTAGAAATGATTGACAAAACCGCACTAATTATCATTTGTGCGCACCCTGTACTTTAATCTGTGTTAAGAGGGGCAGATGACCTCATAGTTCCACCCCTTAAAACAAGAATAACTAACTAACCAGAGTCCGTCATTTTGTGTAGGCTAAGGATAGGTCATACAAGATCCACCCACTCGTACTTAATGAGAAGGGAAGATCCCCCACTTTGTACCTGTGGAGCCGTTTTCACCGTGGCCCACATTTTAACCGAGTGTGTGGATCTTGCTGACTTACGAAGAAACCTTGGTTTGCAGATGACACTTAAACTTATATTAGCCGATGACGCGGTGGCTGCTGATCACGTTATCCACTTTATAAGTGAGAGTGGGTTAGGGCCAGCAATCTAAATTTTTGAGTGTACATTGACTAAACGACTTGTTCTTTTTTTAATGCTGAATTTTTGTTTTTCCGTAATTTTTGTTTATATTATAATTATTAGTTTTATTTATTTATTTTTGTTTTATTAATATTAAGTATTTTCAAATTTAGGTGTCTACTTCTAAATTGTAAATTCCATTCCAAATTTGTGTACTATAATCTGTGTCAGAAGGGGCTGATGACCTCTTAGTTCCGCCCCTTAAAACAACATTTATTTATTTATTTATTTATTTATTTATCGTATGGCTTTTAGTGCCGGGAGTGTCCGAGGACATGTTCGGCTCGCCTGAGTCTGTAGCTGCTTCCAGCGGACACCCTTAGGGTGAGCTACAAGTTCCATTCAATTTCAAGTAGTTCCGACTCACTACCAGATATCAATGACACCTAGTGGTGAACGTTGGAACTTTGATGCAGCGTTCCGACAAAATCTAACCTAACAATTCAGCTGCACACAAGTTTGGTCTGTGGAAGGACCTTTCACATGCCATAAATCTATGACATGGGACCGCCGGCTTTACTTCCCCTCCGAAGGAAGGCATATGAAGGATTTTTTTTTTAGCGGCTTTGGGGGCGTAGTTGGTAGCATGCTGAGCTTCTATGCCCAAGATAATGGGTTCAAACCCGGCCGAAGCCGACGGATTTTTTAAGAGCGTTAAAAATCCCTCAGTATGCCTTCCTTCGGAGGGGAAGTAAAGCCGGCGGTCCCATGTCATAGATTTATGGCATGTTAACGAACCTTCCACTAATACACCTGTGTGAAGCTAAATTGGATAGGTTAAGAATGTAAACAACTCTCTTAGGTTTCTTCTTTCGTTGCCAAGAGCCGACTGCAGTGGCGTCTAGTAGCTAAGTTCTGAACTTGGCCTAGTAGTCGTTGACGGTGGCGCTTGGCGGCAAAAGTAGGCACTATTTGAAAAATTCTAAGTTGCAGTACTTAAATTAAAAAACAGATACACACACTAATGCAGCCATCACAATTATCACCGGTTATCAGACAGATTCTACACGCACCCAAAGTACACGGGGCTACATGACCGTGTTGTCGCAGCCCCTAAACTGAGGAACCAACCAAGAATTTTTAACGCTCTTAAAAAATCCGATGACTTTGGCCGGGTTTGAACCCGCTATCTTGGGCACAGCAGTTCATCATGCTACCAACTACGCCACCAAGACCGCACTTTAAAACAACAATAACTAACTAACTAAAGGTATCCTAATTCTGGTGGTATTATGTCGTAAGATAGCTCAAACATTGCTGTATCTGGTGCGAGTATAGATTTTCATGTAACTACAGTATGTTTTCTTTTTGATTTAAAAAATAGGGAAACTTAATTACTGGTTGCACCTCATACATTGATACCAAGCTACATTTTTTATTATTTCCATATTTATCTTGTCTTTTCAGATGATGAGAACATCTGCAGTTTGGACTTGAATCAGCCCCTTAACTGAGCATCAGAAGTCAGCCTTACAGCTCCTGGGATGCTTATGGCATCTTTAATTCATCACAGCTCGCCATTGACATCGTAAGAAGTATGAAAGGTAAGACCCTGCTCTGTTTATTCAAGTCTTTGAACTGTCAAGATGCCTGGAACATGTTTGGAAACAAACGCAGATTCACCAGCATTTCGAACCTAGCTGCAGGGACAATAATTGTGCCGAGTAGAATTGAGAAAAGTTGTTGGAAGGTAACCAATGCTATGTAACTCAGGGTTATTAGTACCGGTACGTTACGCAATGAATACCATGTGTAGGGAAATAAAACACCAAACTGATATATGGAATTATCTTAAGGTTGTTCTAAATCTATATGGAATTATATGGAATTTATAGGTTGTTGTGTTTTTTTTTTTTTTTTTTACACTCATATTCCCGTAATTTTGACCAAATATTAGTTAATGGTGTTTCTTCATTACCATTCATTATGGAGTTTGACTCAATGTAGGCCCTTTAGCCAAGAAGTACTACAATGTGCTTCATAGAAGGGACATAAGTTGTGGCTATCCTACAAGGTTTACCAACATGAGTACATCCAGGCAAAATACCTAGAAAGATTTGCTGTATGAATGTATTTTTCCTATTATCAATTATTTACATTGAGTGTCCTTTTTAGTTATGACCGGATGTTGATGACCTTAAAATTATCGAAAAATGACCTATAAATGAAAATCCACAGCCTGCTTCCAGTCTCCGACCGGGTCAGGAATGGAATGAATGAAGCCCCCATCTAGCGGCGAGGATATGAACTGTGCCGGCTGCCGAGGCCTGACGCACTCCTCTGGGGCAATGATTAAATGAATGACAGATGAAATGAAATGATAGTGGAGAGTGTTGCTGGAATGAAATTTTGACAGGGAAAACCGGAGTACCCGGAGAAAAACCTGTCTGCCTCCGTTTTGTCCAGCACAGATCTCACATGGAGTGACCGGGATTTGAACCACGGATCCAGCGGTGAGAGGCCGGCGTGCTGCCGCCTAAGCCACGGAGGCTGTGAAAAATGACCTATAAAATGCCCCTAAAATTTTCTTAAAATTACCTCATTAAAAAAAGACCTAAATATGATCAATTTCATAATGATTGTCTTGTACAAATAATACTAATCAATAGATTAACAATTTATTATCACTAGGTCATTTTCATTTCTACTACAATGTGAAAAAACATATTGCTAACTAAACATACCTTAGTTAGCGTTGCAATACACCACCATCGTCATCCTCAAGTTGTCAAAGGTGAAGGAACGGCGGTTGTCATCTAATACTGTTTTATATTTCGAGAAACTTCTCTCCACTTCCACTGATGTAATAGGAGCATATTTGAAAAACACTGTCACTGGCTGTTAAATCCTCTACAAAAATGTGAATTCTGAAGTCTTCTCCCAACAAAATAATGGCTATTTAACACACTGTCTGATACCCTTTATTCTTGTCCAATACAAATTTTATTTTCTGTCTGACTTTGTCCCCAATCTCACCTTTTACATGTTTTATACAACATGTTTTATACTAACTCTATTGACTTGGCCAATATCATGCCACTTTCTTCTAGGCAGGTTATCGTTTCTGGCTAAAGTAAAAAATTTGATTTTATGCAGGCCAATTTACCTTCCATTTGAGGATCAGAAAACAGGTCCTGTGAACTCCCAATAGCCTTATCATTTGTCTGATCAAAGCCATTCGCTACCATTCTCTACTTCTCTCACTATCTGAAAATTGTCACAATAGTATATGCATGCAATCAACCAGGTACCCCAGCGTGTTAACTCTGGTGCTGGGGCAAAGCTACATCAGGGGCCTTGTCTTTGAAATACTTAGTGCGGGATGGTGCTTTGGCAATGACTTTCTTTACTGTAGAAACTAGGTTATCTACTTCTGAAAATTGCAATTCGATGAAAAGCATGGGCCAGACAAGTAACATGTGTTGTTTCTAAAGCCTACCCGGCATTCTCAGATTCTTTTTATCATAATTAAACAGTTTTAAGTGCAAGAGATTTTATTATAGCCTACTTGCTTCCATCATGGATTACAAAGAATACTACTCTTTCAAAGAATACATACAAAGAGTACTAACAAAAAAAACAAAGGATAGCTGTTGCATCAAGGAACATACTTACAAAATGATATCCCGATATCCAACATACTCCCACCTTCGAGTCAAGACTAAATTCTCAACGACTCGAACTAAAACAACAATTCAGAACACAGTACATGAATAACAATATTAACAAAAAATAACAATCAGTCAATCAAATCACAATCACTTTTGGAATCTAGCTGGCAGCTGTACTTTTCGTCCACATCTAGTTTGCACAAGTCCAACTACCTCCTCACTATCTTCCACACTCTTTTGGACAGTTGTCTCAGTTCCACCACTCTTGAAAAGTTCATTGCCTGTTTGAATCTCCCCTGCACAGATTTCCAAAGGATATAGTCTTTGAACTGGTCGAAAGAGGACCCCTGAAGCCGTCTTCAATTTCACCAAGCGAACTTCTCTGTCGCGTCCTGGAATAAGCTGTTCCACCACAGCTAAAGGCCAATCGATTCGCTTCTGGTTGTCGGCTCCAACAAGAACAACTTCTCCCAGTAACAACTTGCGACTCTTCTTTTGAGCAGCTAAGGCCAACTGACCTAGATACTCATTCCTAAATCGTTGTCGAAAGCTGTCTCTTAACCTCTGACGATTTCTGCTCCTTCTGTTAAGGTTGTCAGAATCCATCACATCACAGTCTGGTACCCCCATTTCTTTGGTATCTAACAGAAACATATTAGGTGTGATAGGGGTTAAGTCGGTACTATCGTCTGACACATATGTCAGCGGTCTAGAGTTCATCACAACTTCGCAGTCACATACGACTGTCTCCAACTCCTCATTGGTCAGTGAAGCTTTACCAAGAGTTTTCCTTAACAGTTGCTTCAGGAGCCTTATCAGGCGCTCCCACCATCCTCCCCACCATGCTGCTGTGGGAGGATTGAATCGCCAGTCAATCTGATGAACAGTGCTATATTTTGAAATCTTGTCCCAGTCTAGCTGACTGAAGGCATTGTTTGTCCCAACAAAATTTCCACCATTGTCTGTATATACAATTGAAGGTCTACCCCGCCGAGCCACAAATCTTCTGAAAGTTCGTAGAAATGAATCCATGGACAACGATGAGGTCAACTCCAGGTGAACTGCGCGGTAAACTGCACACGTATATAGACATATCCATACTTTGTGATTGTCTCTTAAATACAAAGGCCCTGCTAAATCGATACCTGTGGTCTCGAAAGCAACTGCATCCCGCACTCGTGGTTCAGGCAGAGCTGGTGTATTTGCGGATATACCTCTCGCCTCATACCTCCGACAGATAATGCAATTAGTCAAAATGGCTCGAATAGCTTTCCTTCCCTTTAGAATCCAGAATT
The DNA here is from genome assembly GCA_946902985.2 of Meconema thalassinum. NCBI lineage: Eukaryota > Metazoa > Arthropoda > Insecta > Orthoptera > Tettigoniidae > Meconema > Meconema thalassinum. Next base: position 66,619,357 of record OX336398.1, on the reverse strand, counting down.
TTTCCCTCAAATGGCTTAGGAGACCTTGCACTCCTACATGGCAAGATTTGACATGTGCTCCGAGCACTAGCTTCTCAACTACAGGATGTTTGGAAGGTAACACTGCTGGTATCCTGAAGTACTCCAAATCACTTCTTTCGGTGATCCTCGTCTTCAATCGAATGACTCCATCGACATCCATAAAGGGGCACAACGTAGAAAGTTTCTCATCTGTGACTCCCCTAAAAGTCTCCCTTTGCACCAATCGTATGAGATACTTCTCTGCTACGTTGAATTCCTTCTGTTGTAGCTCACTTTGACCCGCTACACATTTCTTTCTACATGAATTACTGAACCGCAGTATCCAACCAATGACCCTTACAACTTTCTCATAATCATTGGAGAAATTGTAGAACTGACCCACATCGCTCTCGTTGCATAGAAGTGCCGAGGTGATAGCTTTCCTACTTTCCAGCCTTACCATTTCTTCATCTGGTTCTGGTGCTTCTGAAGGCCACTCTCCCTGTGGCAGCTTCAGCCATGGTGGCCCCTCCCACCATTTAGACTCCAGCAATTGTTCAGCAGAGCATCCACGACTAGGAAGATCAGCAGGATTCATATTGCCTGGTACGTGCCTCCAAGCTTCCTTCGCTGTCAGAAGCTTGATCTCTTGAACCCTGTTCCATAAAAAGACTCCCCAATGATCTTCCCGCTGTATCCATGTGAGGACAGTAGTCGAGTCAGTCCAGAAGAAGAAATCTGGATGTAGTTCTTCAAATTCTTTCTTCAAAGATGCCATTAACCTAGCTCCAATGGTTGCAGCTAACAATTCTAGCCTTGGAATAGTCATTCCTTTGAGCGGTGACACTCTAGACTTTGCCTGTATCAGCTGTACATGTACACAAGAATTGTATTCCAAGCGTAAGAACACTGTTGCGGCATATGCAAGCTTACTGGCATCACAAAAGGTATGAACCGAGCACCTTATTACACTATCACTAACTCCCATGACACAGCGTGGCATCTTCACATCTTCAAGTGCAGGAAGTTCTTGTAACCATAATAAGAATGCATTTCTCACACTATCTGGAACTTCTTCATCCCATCCCCCTTTCATGGCCCAACACTGCTGTAACAAAAGCTTTGGACATAGCGAAACAGGGCATGTGAAGCCAATAGGATCAAACACTCTCTGTGCTATTGACAATATAGTTCTTCGAGTGATGGCCTTAATGTCCATAGGCTTGTAGCCACTCACAGCTAGAGTATCGAATTTTCTGTCCCAAATAAGGCCTAGAACAGGAGTAGCTGTCTTATTTTCTAGATTAGAATCTGAATATTCCCAACCTCTCAAGTCAAATTTTGCTTCTGCCAGTATGCTTATTGCTTCTTCTTGAAAACGGTGCAAGTCCTCAGTAGATTGTAAACTGGTTACACAGTTATCCACGTAAAAACTCTTTTTTAGCTTCTCGATGGTAGCTATGGAATACCTCCCATTTCCCATACGTTCAAGACGTTTCAAATGTAAATTGATCACTGCACCTAACAAGAACGGGCTGCTAGTCACTCCAAACACAACTCGTGTATGGTGGAATATTTTCAACTCTCCCTCAATGTCAACCCACAAAAACCTGAGGAAGTCCCGGTCCTCTTCACATAAGCTGATTTGCAAGAATGCTTTCTTGATGTCTGCTATTACTCCAATTTGGTGGAGCCTAAAACGAAGAAGTAATGTAGGTATAATTTCAATTAGATTAATGCCCTTCTCTAAACACTGGTTCAGCGATGGAGAGCCATGCTCTCTAGACGAAGCATCGAAAACAGGTCGAACTCGCGTTGTACTGTTTTCTTTAAAAATGGGTCGATGAGGTAAATAGTGGCCTTCATCCCACTGTGACTCAGGTACTTCTTCAATGATTCCTTCTTGTGTCCAGTCCTTCAGAACTTCATCATATATTTCTTTGAAATCACTTTCTTTCAGCTTCTTGATGGTGTGTTCCATTCTACTTTTCCCCAAATTGAAATTTCTTGGAACTGGTGGGTGTCCTTCAATCCATGGCAACCTCACTTCATAGCGTCCCTCTTCATTTGTCCTAACAGTATCCATAAAGTAATCATGTGTTGCCCGTTCCCTCTCTTCTCTATTCTTCCTTTCACCTGGATCTTGAATACCAAGTGCATCCAGCTCCCAAAGTTTGCTTACAGATTCGGTATGAACAAGCATTGAAAGTGCTGTCATAGAATTGGAAGATTTGGGCCCCTTTATCTTTCCTGTGACAATCCATCCCAGATAAGTCTCAATTGCAACAAGCCCACATTGTAAAATCTCCCTTCTGCCAGTGAGAAGTTTTCCATATATATCTGCTCCCACCAAAACTTCAACTGGTTTATCTTCATCGAAGAGCTGTATACCTTTTTCAGTAGTTTCAGTCAACCATGGCCCAGGCTCAATGACAGGGATGCGAGAAGAAATGTTTTCTTCATCCAGTGCTTCGAAATTACAAGCATAGGTCCCCTTGAGACTTTTTAACCTAACCTTGTAACAAAGATGTGGTTTTGGATTAGACACCTTACCCCCAAACAAACCATGGATCAGTGTCTCTTCACCGATGGGCTCATATCCCATACACTGAGCAGTGTCCTTCCTAATATAGGAACGTTGCGAGCCTGGGTCCATGAGGACACGGACTTGTTTTTCTTGCTCTCCTCTAATGGTCACCATGAGTGTTTGTAAAAATACCTGACTACAGTTCACATTTGATAGAGAATTCTCAACCGTTCCCCCTTCTTTTGGAGTTTGCTGCCTGTGACTTCTGGGACACATAACTGGGACATGCTTACCCTCACAAATAATACATTTTAACAGTGTTTTACATTTTCTACTAATGTGACCAATCTTAAGACAAGAAAAGCAACAGTTCCTTCTTTTTAAAATGTTCCTCTTGTCATCCAGATCCATTTTCTGGGCCTTAAAACAAGCATCGCTTGAGTGATTACCTTCACAAAAAACGCACTTTTTTTGGTTTGGCTTAAAATTGACAAGGCCAGCTGCAGTTGGAACATTAGTACCGGTGTTATGACGGTTTGATTCTGCTCCTAATGTTTTCATGCTACCCTTGGAGTGGTTTCCTATCTTGAAGCCTTGGACTGCCATACAAATTCGCTCCTCATTTTCAACCTCGCATTTCAAGAAATTCATGAGGCTATCAAGTCTGGTTTTACCATCAGTTTGAGCCGAACTGGTGTTGTAGCTTCTCTGCCAAGCTCTCAAAACTTCTTCAGTGAGACATGACTCAACAAGTGGAAATAGCATTGCAGCATATTTATCTGTAGCTACTCCTAAAGTTTCCAAAGCCCTTAACTGTGTCTCGATTTTATCATATAGGGAGGAAAGACTGACTTGATTATGCTTCGAATTCATCGCTAGAGTCAGTTTGAGCAATTCCCTGACATAGAATTCTACCAAAATGTCTTCACGACCAAACCTAGCTTTCAAGCATTCAATAGCCTTGCTATAGTTACTGCCTGTAGGGGGAAAACTTTCCACCACTTCCCTAGCTCTAGTGTTTGGCTCCATAGCTTGTAACAAATACTGAAATTTGTCAGAATCATCTATGTCAGAATCGTCATTAATTTTCTTAAATTGACCCCAAAAGGTTAACCAGTCCTTGATTTCCCCTCCAAATTTATTTAACTCAAGAACAGGTAGTTTAAATTTTCTCTTGGTTATGTTTGACATAGACATACTATCATCAACAGGGTTTAGGCTCCTTTGCAAGTAAATACTTATTCTTTTGTACTTGCCTGAGTATTCATCAGCGGTCTGTACCTCTGTATCCAAATCCTGCGATTTGGTAGCCGTATTTTGCAGTAGCAAATCCAAAATTTCTGCATCCAAACGCGCCATCTCCTCGAATTTCTCGCGTAGTAATTCCAGATCCGCCATAACCTCCACATCATCTTGCTTTTCTGTGTTCACTCTTGAGTTTCTTCTTTCTTCCAAGTTGTTATACACGCGAGTAAATGCCGCCCGCACTACCGTACGTTTCTTTTTCAATGTATCCATGACCAATTGACTATGTGTTCAAAAACTGGATAAAACACTTCCCGATATATGTTGCTCTAATATGCAACCCACAATTTAACAAAATAATCCTGTCACGGTCGCCATATGTTGTTTCTAAAGCCTACCCGGCGTTCTCAGATTCTTTTTATCATAATTAAACAGTTTTAAGTGCAAGAGATTTTATTATAGCCTACTTGCTTCCATCATGGATTACAAAGAATACTACTCTTTCAAAGAATACATACAAAGAGTACTAACAAAAAAAACAAAGGATAGCTGTTGCATCAAGGAACATACTTACAAAATGATATCCCGATATCCAACAACATGCACCATCTTATTGTAAAATAATTTGATAGATTTTGCTGCCTTTACCATGTAAGGTGCTGCATCTGTTAGGAAGAGGAGCACGTTCTCATATTGTATTCCCCTAGACCCTATTAAACACATAGATTTATCGAACAGTTTGCATATCTGAGTGTGATTAACCGCTTCCAAAACCTCTGAGGTCAGAAAAGTTTGCCCAGGACTATTTGTTTCTAGGGTCCCTATCACTACATAAACTACATCATCATCATCATCATCTGCTTTAAGTCGAATCCGAGTGTAAATCTTCTTCCTTGAGTCCAGTTTGTGGATGTATTTACGGTGACTAAAGAGTCCAATCCTGGCGTGGAACAAGCGTCCACACAAGTCACATAGTAATGCTGGAGGAGGACGTGGTTGGGCTGCTCGAAGTTTCCTAGCTTGATGCTTGGCTTCTTCATGTGTGCGTCGATCCCTTTCAAAGGTTTTTACAGTATCCGAGATGGTATGGCGCCAAGTTGAGCGGTCTTCAGCCAGTGTGTCCCAGGTTTGTGAATCAAGACCTGTCAATTTCAGGGTCTGCTTAAATTGGTCCTTGTAGCGCCTCTTAGGACCACCATGAGGTCTGGTGCCATAGCATAGCTCACCGTATAACATTTGACAAGGTAATCTCACATCATCCATCCAATGGACATGACCAATCCATTTAAATTGGTGACCTATTATGGATGATTCTATGCTGTTGATTTGAGCCTTTTCAAGAACAGCAATATTGGTAATGCGGTCTTCCCATATAATCCTCAGGATTAATCGAAGTTTTTGTAGGTGGAAGCGCTCAAGCTACATAATGTCCCTCTGAATCTGTAGTCTCGTCAATTGATAAGTAATTTTTTCCCCCATTTACACATTCACGTCATCATCATCATCATTGTACAGTCCCAGTTTCCCGGGCACTGTTTATGAGCCTCTTCCCCTTCACCCTGTCCGTATACAACTTGTCATGGAGAACATCATCCACTCTCCATCCTCTGGTCGCTAGATCAATCTTGATCATGTCCATCCATCGGGTTCTAGGTCCTCCTACAAGTCTTTTTCCATCCACCTGTCTTTCCAAATTTATTCTGCCTGATCTTGTAGGCTCCATCCTCATCACATGCCCGTACCACCGACGTGATCTTAGGAAGCTTGAGGGTTTCCACCTACAAAAACTTCGATCAATCCTGAGGATTAAATGGGAAGACCGCATTACCAATGTTGCTGTTCTGGAAAAGGCTCAAATCAACAGCATAGAATCATCCATAATAGGTCACCAATTTAGATGGATTGGTCATGTCCATCGGATGGATGATGTGAGATTACCACGTCAAATGCTATATGGTGGGTTATGCTATGGCACCAGACCTCATGGTGGTCCTAAGAGGTGCTACAAGGACCAATTTAAGCAGACCCTGAAATTGACAGGTCTTGATTCACAAACCTGGGACATGCTGGCTGAAGACCGCTCAACTTGGTGCCGTACCATCTCAGATACTGTAAAGACGTTTGAAAGGGATCGACGCACACATGAAGAGGCCAAGCGTCAAGCTAGGAAACTTCGAGCAGCCCAACCACGTCCTCCTCCAGCAATACTATGCGACTTGTGTGGACGCTTGTTCCATGCGAGGATTGGACTCTTTAGTCACCGTAAACACATCCACAAACTGGACTGAAGGAAGAAGATTTATACTCGGATCGAGTTAAAGCCGATGATGAGATGTGCTGACTCGGTCTAATAGGGATGTCTTGATTCCGGCTTGTTTCCTCACCTCCTCATTCTTTAACTTGTCCATCTTGGTCTTATGGATGGTGGATCTAAGAAATTTCATCTCTGATGCTTGCAGTCTTGATGCATCTGTCCTTGTAAGGGTGCACGTTTCAATACCATAAGTCAATATTGGTATAAAGTAGCTGTAAAACATCACCAGTTTTGCTGGTTTTGGAATCATGTCATCCCATAGAAGTGTCCTTACTTGTTGGTAGAATTCTGATCCCTTTTGTACTCTGTTGGTAATTTCTTTACTGACCAAATTATCACACTTCCAAGGTAAGGAAAACTGTCCACACACTCCAGCTGGTGGTCTCCTAGTTTAACACTTGCTGGATGCCCACCTCTGTTGACTGACATCACCACTGTCATAGTCTCGCTGATGTTGAGGTTATATTCCTGGAACTGGGATTTCCATACATTGAGTCTGGTCTGTACTTCTTCTGTTTCACCCCAAATCATGATGTCATCAGCAAAGGACACTGCATGCTACGGTGGGTGAGTGGATAGCGTGTCGGTCTACTAACCCCAAGATTGCAGGTTCGCTCCTGGCCGTGGTAAGTGATTTTTGAAAGGCGGCAAAAATACGACACACATGTCATACGATGTTGGAATGTCAAATAACCCATTTGAATTCAGTAGGCCATGTTCATAATGGCAAAATTAATCTCGGGAATTTCCACCAACACAAAGTTCCTCATTTCTCTACTAAAAAGCGCTATAATGTTCAAGGAGCTTAGAAATCTAACCTCCTTGACTTTCATAGTGGTTCAAGGAACAAAGAAATTCGACATGCAAGCTACCCTCTGGGTGTCAAATTACAAAGCTTGCACCCGAGGCCATACGATATTATTATTAATATTATTATTATTATTACTGCATGCAATTCACCTAACTTTTCCTTGACGTTCTTCATTATATTATCCATAATAGTGATGAACAGTAGTAGGGACAGTGCACTGCCTTGCTGAACGCCATTCTTGGTCTCAAACCATGATGATCGTCCTTCCCCAATTTGTACACAGCTAATAGTCTTTGTACAGCATCTGAACTTTCCTTGCTAGTCCCTCGGGCACATTTCTTTTCCTCAGGCACTCCCAGAGCTTATCTCTTATAACACTATCATAGGCCTTCTCTGGGTGGTTGGTTCTTAAGTTTAGGGGCTACGGCAACGCGGTCATGTAGCCCCGTGTACTTTGGGTGTGTGTAGAATCTATCTGATAACCGGTGTTAATTGTGATGACTGTATTAGTGTGTGTTATCTGTTTTTTAATACAAGTAAGGACTGCGGACTTTTGAATTTTTCAAATAGTTCCTACTTTTGCCGTCAACGACTACTAGTGCAGAACTTAGCTACCAGATGCCACCGTAGTCGGCTCTTGCCAACGAACGTACGAACCTAAGAGCATTGTTTACATTCTTAACCTATACAATTTAGCTTCACACAGGTGTAATTAGTGAAGGTTCTTTAATATGCCATAAATCTTTGACATGGGACCGCCAGCTTTACTTCCCCTCCGAAGGGATTTTTAATGCTCTTAAAAAATTCGACGACTTCGGCCAGATTTGAATTTGCGATCTTGGGCATAGAAGCTCAACATGCTACCGACTACGCCACCGAAGCCGCCATAGGCCTTCTCTATATCCAGGAATACAATGACCAGGTTCTTGCCTTTCTCCCAATATTTTTCCATCAGTATGCGGGTGGTAAATATTAGATCCATTGTCGATCTGTTATTTCTGAAACCATATTGCTCCTCCTCCAACTGTGGTTCTCTGATGGTTCTTAATCTTCTTTATACGATCTTCTCTAGAATTCACGTATTCGGTTTAACGTGACTTCGTAACATTTTGACTGACAGTTTTTACGGAATGTTGATTCGTCTGGAATAGTATGACCAGTGTGGCATTCAAGGAAATTACTTAATTTAGGATTGCTTAGTTTTCCTAGTGGAATATTACCACTAATAAACACTTCACATAATTCTTTATAAAAGGAAGATGACTTGTTATTTGATCTCGAAGCAGTTTCTTTTAACAGTAATTGGGACACTTTCCTTTTTTCCACATTTTCAAGGCCTCGCAAATGTTTATCGCGCTCGACGTGTTGTTGTACGGTTAACCGTTTATCAGTTGTGAACATGTTTTCACCGAAATCTGACACATACTGTTTTAAATGGATTGCTTTTGTTTGGCATTCCAATTGCATTGCACAACAAAACGTCACACACCTACAACACAAACACACCTTAAAAGTCCTATAGTTGCTGGGTAACTGAGTGAACGATCAGAGGCCAGAGCTGCATCAGAGCTATCAACACTTCGAATAACAATAAACTCGATACAAACCACAAGGCGCTGAGAAGATTACCCCATTATTTTTCTCAGAGGCCAGAGCTGCGTCAGAGCTCACAAACCACAAGGCGCTGAGAAGATTACCCCGTTATTTTTCTCAGACTGACACAATACTCACATGCACGTGAAGAAATCGGTGATGCAAACTGTACACACAAATGCATCATGGTCAAGAAAAATTAAAACTGCTGCGTAGTTAAGAAACAGGTAATGAAAACAGATGAACACTGCAGAACTACAGTATATGGGTTAGTCCAAGAATGTTAATACTGACATGTTGAGAAATACAGATACTAAAAAAATAACTTTAAAATGAGCATTTAACCATATTCGATTAAAAGAAATTACCTATAAAAGTATAACACATGAAAAATGACCTAAAATGCACCTACCGTAAATGTTAGAAAATGACTTTATTCTGGAAAATGTAGGAAAAATACATTTTGATGACCTTTAAAAACCCCATATATCTAACATATTTGTTGCAGAATACTCTTTGTTACCACTAAGCATCGTCTCCGTGTACTCAGAAAAAAGACGACTTTTCATCAAATATCCCGGCCCTAGTTATGACTGACACAATTTATTGGGAAATAGTCTAATTACCACAGGTTTCCTGATCTCATATTGTAGTAGTAGTAGAATTGGCAAGGCTAAAAGTGCTTTCTTAAGAATGGGCTCGATTTTCAAGTGTCATAACCTCACCCTCAGCACAAAAATAATACTCCTCAAATGCTATATACAGTATACACATTGCTTCTGTATGGCATAGAAACATGGATCTTGAAGGAAGAAACCATTTCAAAGCCTAACGCGTTTGAACTATGGTTATACAGAAGGATTCTAAAGATACCATGGACTTGTAATATTACATACCAACCAAGAAGTATTCTTCTTCTTCTCTTCTGCCTTATCCGATACAGACGTTGGCTACCACCTTCTTATCCTGTGCAATCCTGAAGAGTTCCGTGGAAGGCAACACAAACCACTTTCGTAAATTATCCATCAAGTTATTCGTCTCCTTCCCGGATCACGCAGACCTTCAATTTTACCCTGAAGCCAAGTTTGGAACAGAGCCTCTTGAGGATAGAATCAAGGAGAAATCCTTAAAAACTTGTTGGCATATTGACTAGTCCAAAAATGTTCCTTCTTCTAAGCGGCAAATGGGCCTTAGATAGGTCTGTTCCAAACTTGGTTTGTTCGATCCTCGTCATAGGCGAAGTATTGGTCTTTCAACAGCAACTTTCTCCTTTTAACAGGAGTAGCAAACAGCCAGGTCCAATAGACTGGAGTTTTTAACAATATTTTCAGCATTTTAACATGGAATGTTTAGACACGATACCCTGATGGTATTATTATAAGGACTCATAAAAGACTTGTTTTGACAAGCACTTAAAGTGCCCCTTTTAATATGTTATTTTAATGTATGTTTCGCCTGGAACATTTTTAAGTGTCTTTCCTTTTTTGTTACATTCGAGTGTTTTATTCACCACTTCATCTTTCATTTTTAGTATGTTTCATTTTTATCCATTCTTTTTCATGTTAATCTACATTTTATGATATATCCTATGATTTTACTGATGATTTGTATTTTTGGCGGATGAAGGGGCCATCATAATAGGCCCCAAAACATGTACCATATGAGATTAATATAGCCTATATAATTGTGTATTGATCAGGCGGATCTCCCAAATTATATTATACTTGATTGTCAATCAATATGGAACCATGACTGAGTCTACATTCTTCTTCTTTCCTAGCGTGGTGCAGGGTCCGCTTGTTTGGTTGCTGTTCGCCACTTCTTTCTGTCAAGGGCATCTTCATGTTTAAGTCCACACATCACCAAGTCTTCCTCGATTCTGTCCAGCCATCTTTTCTTTGGACGTCCACGGGGTCGATTTCCTCCTGGATCGTATTGGTGAGCTGTTCTTCCCACAGAGTTCTCATCACTTCTAGTGAGATGCCCATACCACCGAAGCTGTGCTTCTCTCATTTTATCGGTAACTAGCAGTAGTACCCGGCTTCGCCCGGTGGAATGATGATAATATTTCAGTCTCCTTAACATTCAACGTCATTGATGAAGATGATACTGACGATGACTACTAATGAACGGGTATAATAAACTTACACTCTAATAGAAATACATATTTTTAAATTACCGGCGAGGAAGACTGTGGTGTTGCCTAGTAGTATAATGGGCGTAACATCTAGGTCATTTTCCCTTTTGATGAGGATGACAATGAAGACTACTACTACTGAACGGGTGTATCAACCTTACAAACTAATGCAAATACATTTGTTTTTAAATCACAGGCTAGGTAGGCTGTGGTGTTGCTTAGTAGTACTGTATAATGGACGTAACATCTAGGTCATTTGCCCTTTTGATGAGGATGATAATGAAGACGACTACTACTGAACGGCTATATCAAACTTACAAACTAATGGAAATACACATTTTAAAATCACAGGCGATGAAGACTGTGGTGTTACTTAGTAGTATAATGGACGTAATATTTAGGCCATTTGCCCTTTTGATGAGGATGGTAATGAAAACTACTGTTGAATTCACACGACAAACTTACAAACTACCGTGAAAGAAAGAAATATTTCAAAATGCACAGGCGATGAAGACTTATTGTGTGTGGTGATTAGTGGTATAATGGGCATAACATCTAGGTCATTTGCCCTTATGATAATAATAAGGTAATGAAAAATGTCTACTAAACGAACATGGTGTAATTTTAAATCTGATATAGGTAATTCAGATTTCTACCTTCGATGTCTTCCAAAGTCTGAACGTTATTTTCTGGCTTAGGCCTATACTCGATGCGTGTAGTGAAAGAGCTTATAGAGTACTGCTCGGGTCCAAGCTGCACGAACCTGAGAATATCGCAGATGATGACGATATGTGATGACAGACGTTCGGGGGGGGTGTTCCCGGTCCTATTCACATTGACCGGTGAATCACTCATTCTTTCGTAACACTACAGTGGTTTGAGCAAAGACCCTGTATGAACATCAGCATAGTCAGCAATACCAGGTAACACGGCGGGGTCTGGACATTCCTCTCATGTCAACTCGCGATGAATCAGCAAGCTATTCTCACACCTGCCCCCTCCTCCCCCCTCCACCCACCAGGGTCTCACAACTTGTGGGATGTGGGTTTGCGACCACGGGACCCCAGCTGAGTCTGGCATTGCTTCTACTTACTGGTGCAAGGCTCCTTTCAGTTCTCTTTCCTGTCAGCCTCCCTTGGTCAAACTCTTGTTCTCTTCCGACCCCGATGGTATCAGGGTATCCGAGGCCTAGCGACTCTTTCGCTTTCCCGCCTTAATTGGCCCTTGTCTAATCATTCCTGATAGCCTCATTCTTTGAGGTGTCAGCCTTCTTTTTCTTTTCTTAATATCTCATGTCTTCTGCTCAAGACCTCAAGAAGGCAGGGTGTGTGTAGCCCCACCACTTCTGGTGCACCCTGGATAGTGCTAGTTCCTCAAGGACTCATGGCTGGTGATTTCGGGAGCTGGCAACCCTGAGGGTTTCCTGAGCGGGTCTGGTTTTACACCTTTTTTCCATTGCCTTTGGGACGTACCCTGTCCTCTTTCCGGGAATGGAGTGGTCTGTCCGCAATTTCAAGCAGACAATGTTACTCGCAGGGTACCAAAGGCTAAGTATACAAATTTTGGTTCTGAACAGTGAAACGGTGTAGATTTGTGCCAAAGGGCCTAAGTGCAGGGAAATGGGGTGATCTCTCCGCAATTTCAAGTGGACAGGGTTACCCGCAGGGTTCGAAAGGGTAAGTATACAAATTTTGGTCCGAATCGGTGAAACGATATAGATTTTTGCCAAAGGGCTTAAATGCAGGAAATGGGGTGGTCTGTCCGAAATTTGAGGTGGACAGTGACATTCACAGAGTTACAAAGGGTAAGTATACACATTTTGGTTCAGATCGGTGAAACGGTGTAGATTTAAGCCAACGGGCCTAAATGCAGGGAATGGAGTGGTCTGTCCGCAATTTCAAGCAAACAGTGTTACTCGCAGGTTACCAGACGGTAAATAACAAATTTTGGTTGAGATCTGTGAAACGGTGTAGATTTGGGTCAAAGGGCCTAAATGCAGGGAATGGAGTGGTCTGTCCGCAATTTCAAGCAGACAGTGTTACTCGCAGGGTACCAAAGGGTAAGTATACAAATTTTGGATCTGATGGGTGAAACGGTGTAGATTTGGGTCAAAGGGCCTAAATGCAGAGAATTGGGTGGTCTGTCCAAAATTTCAAGTGGACAGGGTTACCCGCAGGGTTGCAAAGGGTAAGTATACAAATTTTGGTTCGGATCGGTGAAACGGTGTAGATGTTCGTCAAAGGGCCTAAATGCATGAAATGGGGTGGTCTGTCCGAAATTTTAAGTGGATAGTGTTATTCACAGGGTTACATAGGGTAAGTATACAAATTTTGGTTGAGATCGGTGAAACGGTGTAGATTTGGGCAAAAGGGCCTAAATGCAGGGAATGGGGTGGTCTGTCGGAAATTTCAAGTGGACGGGGTTACCCGCAGAGTTCCGAAGGTTAAGTGTACACATTTTGGTTCAGATCGGTGAAACGGTGTGGATTTGTATACATAACAGACAGACAGACAGACAGACAAACATTGAGCTTTATATATATAGATGGCTGCAACTCCCATCTGTTTCCGTATATGTTCATTCCTGACATGGTCAAGCCGTGTAACACCCATGGACCAACGTTACATTTTCATCTCCATTCCATGTAGGGCTTTTTCATGCTTGGTTGAAGCTGGCCAACATTCTGTGCCGTAAAGTGCCACTGGTCATATCATGAACTTGTAAACTTTCCCTTTCAAAGGGATAGGTACTTGCTTATCGCACAGCACTCCTGTGAGTTGGCGCCACTTCATTCTATTGTGGGTGGCTTTTTTGGCATAGTTGGTAGAATGCTGAACTGCTGTTCCCAAGATCGCAGGTTCAAACCCGGCCGAAGTCATCTGATTTTTTAAGAGCGTTAAAATCCTTCAGTATGCCAATCCGCTAACTTCAATATTCCAGAGGTGCTGCCACCCATTCGCTAGAGTGGATAACAAAATAAATGTGCGTGATGCGCAGCCTGTAGACTATATGCTACAGCCGGCAACCCGCAGTGAAGGCAGCGCTTGAGACAGAAAAAAATAAAAACTGCATGTAGCATATATGCTACGTAAGGACAGAGGAGGGTAGCCATGGAATCAAGACGTGCAGGTAATTAACATGTATTTGTATATTAAAGTAATGTAAATGTTTTAAAAATAGCTTACAATTGATCAACAGTTAATGTGCTATTGAAAGTAAGTATTGGTAATATATCGGTACTACGAGGGCTGTTTATGAAGGGATTTTTTTTTTTTTGTAATTAACCGAACATTTTATTTTGAAACCACATTTATTTTCAGGTTTTACATACCTTCCTCTATTTTTCTACATAGTTGTCTTGTTTATTTAGGCACTTGTCATACCTTAAAACTAAGTTCTGAAATCCCCCTGCATAAAAGTTTGCTGCCTGTTCTGACAACCAAGAATTCACGGCTGTTTTCACTTCTTCTTCGTCTGCGAAGCGCTTCCCACCAAGATGACGTTTCAGCTGCGAAAAGAGGTGGAAATCGCTCGGAGCAAGGTCAGGGATATACGGTAGGCCATCCAAAACTTTCCACCCAAAAGAGTCAGTCAGTTCCCGAGTCCAGGCAGCAGTGTGAGGTCTTGCGTTATCGTGAAGGAGCAAAATTCCCCTCGTCAGCATGCCGCGTCTTTTGTTCTGAACTGCACGTCGGAGTTTGGTCAAAGTTGCGCAGTAGGCTTCTGCGTTGATCGTCGTTCCTCGTGGCATAAAGTCCACCAGCAAAACACCACGCCTGCCCAGAATACAGTTGGCATGATCTTGCGCTGTGACGGAGTTTGTTTGGGTTTGACCTTGACAGGAGAGGTTGAGTGTCGCCATTCCATTGACTGTTGCTTGGTTTCTGGTGTGGAATCGGATACCCATGTTTCATCTCCTGTGATGATTCGACTCAACATGTCATCCCCTTCTTGGGCATAACGAGTCAAAAAAGTGAGGGAACTGGCCAATCTCTTTCGTTTGTGGTCTTCTATGAGGAAACTGGGTACCCATCGAGAGCACAATTTCCTGTACTTTAGGTTTTCAGACACAATTTTATACAGTACACTCGAGGAAAATCCATTGATAGAGTGGTTATCGTGAATCTTCGGTCCTCGTGAATTTTCGTGTCAATTGCAGTCACCAAGTCATCTGTGATCACAGATGGTCGACCTGAGCGTTCATCGTCATTAACATTTTCACAGACACTTTTGAACTCGCGTACCCATTTTCGCACTTTACCTTCCGTCATTTCATTATCACCATACACCTCACAAAGCTGACTATGAATTTCTGCAGCCGACATGTTTCTTGCACTCAAAAAAAGTATCACAGATCGTACCTCAGACGCAGCGGGAGAATCAATAATCTTGAACATTGTAAAGATGCACAGTTCAGCGTACAGGTTAGCTACACAGCTGCAACTGATGCCTGCTTGTTCGCAAAGGATGCCGTGAGGTAGCGTGCACGCTTGTTGCGGCGCGCACCAACTACGGGCTTTTAAAAAAAAGGCCCTTACTTAAAAAACAGCCTTCGTATAATACCCACAGGATCACGTTTTGCATTACGTAGCATTTACTCTACATCAGGCAATTTTTTTTCTTCCGTGTGGTCTCCTGAGAGTCCGAGTGCAGGTCTTTCTAGTCGACGCCCGTGGGTGACCTGCGTGTCGGGATGAGAGATGGAATGGATGAAGATGAATGAAATTGGGCAAGGATTTGGATGGAAGCGGCCGTGGCCTATCAGAAGGTACCGTCCCAGCATTTGCCTGGTGTTGAAAATGGGAAACCACGGAATACCATTTCAAGGACGGCCGACGGTGGGGCTCGAACCCACGCGTCTACCGAGTCAGCAGAGAGCTTGGCCCCATGACCTAATGCTGCGCTTTAGCCAGCATAGCCACTGCTGTCGGCAATGACCTTGACATTTTATACTTGCAACATGATTTTATGTCTGAATTTTCCTCATTTTTAGCATGTCTTTCAGTGCTGCAGATAATACTCAAGTCACATGTGGCTTAAATATTGAGAAATATGTGGTCTTTAAATATTATATAGCCTACTTTCTCTTACTACATAGCCTACTTTCTCCTACCTTGTAATGAAGACTGTAACATTAAATTTCACCATTTATTTCTTCAGCCTTGAATGATGCAGACATTGTGGAACTGATGACTCTGTCGATCCCGATGTGTCTGATATTGAGCTGAAGATTGGAGATGATGATGGGAGGGAAGATGACCTGAGACTGAATACAACATCTCTAACAATATTGAAGAAAGTAGTTCTGATTCTGAAGATGATACGTTGCCTCTGGTAGACATTCACCAGAGAGGAGTGATATGGAGGCACAGGACCGAGTAAGTTTAGTTTATCATTCTCATTTTCTTTTGGATTTCCGCGCCTTTATTCCTGGGTAATCGGAATATTTATGGCTACAAATCCTACACATTATTAACTTTTTGTATTATTTTTTTTTTGTTTGTTTTCTATTGCCAGTTTTCAACAACAAATACAAGTCAACAATGGACAAACGTCCATGGCTGCCGATGGGACTGTTGATGTGAAGAGACCCTTTGATTATTTTCTTCGACAGCATGACCACTTTTGCAAATGTTAGACATGTCCAAATGACTGGAAATTCTATGAATTACAGTGGGGCAGAAATGAGGAAGTTCTGGGGGGTAAGCATCATTGCTGCACTCTTAAGGTTCCCAAGACTAAGAATGTGCTGGGGAAGCAGGACGAGATACCCTTTAATTGCAGACGATAAATATGGAACCGATAAATTAGAAGAAACAGAAAACAAGGTTACGTTGGTTCGGACATGTAAAAAGAATGGGTAAGGAAAGAGTAGCAAGAAGGGAATTAGAAAGAGAAGTCAAGGGAAAGAGACCAGTTGGAAGACCGAGAAGAAGGTGGTTGGACCAAATTTTGAAGAACATTAGAGAAGCTGGATTGGATGTGGCAGAAGTGATGGAGCAGGAAAAATGGAAGGACAGAAAGGAGTGGAGGAGGCTTGTAAACCACACCCGGGGTACTGGAGTGGGATTTCGATGATGATGATGATGATGTTGATGATGATAACAAGAGATAGATTCTATTTGGTCCAAAATAACCTCAAATTAGTAGATGACGATGCTACCACCCGAGAAGAAAAGGAGGATAGCTATTGGAAAGTACGCCCACTACTTCAGAGTGTTAGAACTACTTGCCTAGAGAATGACCGACCAAAGTGTGTATGGAATGATGAGCTGATAATCCCCTTCCATGGTAAAATTACGATGCATCAGTATGTAAGAGGGAAGCCTCATCCTGTAGGAATGAAATTTTTTGTAATGGCCTCACCTTCCGGTATTCCTCTTGATTTCATTTTCTATGAAGAGAAAGGAAGGGAAATAATGGCAGAGAAGACTCCTCTCTCAGAAACACTTGATATTGGAGGCCGTGTTGTGTTGAAGCTTACAGATTCGCTTCCATCAGGATCAAGTGTTTACATTGACCCATATTTTACGTCCCTGACTTTGCTTGAAAGTTTTCTGAATCACAGAAGCATCTTGGCAAGTGGCACAACTATGGTGAGCAGGTTCGCTAGACTGGATATTCTACCTTACTACCAATTCAAATTGGACGTGGCAGAAGATTTAATAATGTATCAGAATGATGAGGAGAGAAGCCTCCGTGGCTTAGGCGGCAGCACGCCGGCCTCTCACCGCTGGATCCGTGGTTCAAATCCCGGTCACTCCATGTGAGATCTGTGCTGGACAAAACGGAGGCAGACAGGTTTTTCTCCGGGTACTCCGGTTTTCCCTGTCAAAATTTCATTCCAGCAACACTCTCCACTATCATTTCATTTCATCTGTCATTCATTTAATCATTGCCCCAGAGGAGTGCGTCAGGCCTCGGCAGCCGGCACATTTCATATCCTCGCCGCTAGATAGGGGCTTCATTCATTCCATTCCTGACCCGGTCGGAGACTGGAAGCAGGCTGTGGATTTTCATTTCAATGATGAGGAGAATGAAGATGAATCGAACGATGTATCTGATGATGATGGTGATGAAGACGATGGAAATCGAAACTTGAAGAGCAGCAGAATACCAGCGTCTATGCCGTCTGTTCAATCCAGGAAGTTTCAGGCTTTGCATCTACCAGAAATGATGAGCAGAATGCAAAAAAGTAGATCAAGATGTTGACTACTGGGCTGCAAGGGATTCACTTTTGTACAGTGCAAAAGATGCAAAATGGACCTGTGCGTTACGGAAAATAGAATCGGTTTCTCAGCATTTCATGAGTTATAACTGGATATTGTGGATTGCACTCTCAATTTTATGTTCTTTTGAATATAACTTCTTATGTGCTTTGACTTTTTAGTCAAAATTATTTAGGGGGGCGTGGTGGCTCAGCGGTCTAGCTGTGTGCCTCTCACCAAGGCGGTTCGGGTTCGATTCCCGGTCAATGCATGTGAGATTTTCGAAGTGAAATGCCATGTCCAGTGGTTCGGATTCCACGTAAAAAGGAGGTCCCGTGGCTCATGATCTACAGATCAACGGTCACGTTAAACTACAAGCTTCCTTCCTTTTCCAAAATTATTTAAATAACATTTCTTAATTATTTGTATTTTAGAGCCTCCGTGGCTTAGGCGGTAGCGCGCCGGCCTCTCACAGCTGGGTTGTGGTTCAAATCCCGGTCACTCCATGTGAGATCTGTGCTGGACACAATGGAGGCAGACAGGTTTTTCTCCGGGTACTCCGTTTTTCCCTGTCAAAATTTCATTCCAGCAACACACTCCACTATCATTTCATTTCATCTGTCATTCATTTAATCATTGCCCCAGAGGAGTGTGACAGGCTTCGGCAGCCGGCACAGTTCATATCCTCGCCGCTAGATGGGGGCTTCAATCATTCCATTCCTGACCCGGTCGAGACTGGAAGCAGGCTGTGGATTTTTCATTTTTTCAATTATTTGTATTTTGATTTTAGATAACGCAAAAAAATAAATAAGTAGAAAAATGTACAAAAAATGTTACTATTATTGTACATACTTTAAAAGGCATTAAACCATTGGTAATGATGTATCACAAAACAATTTAGCATTGCAAAGTAGTGGGAGGAGAGTAGTCATTATGTCCAGATGTAGCTTTTTTGCTACATTATTATTATTATTATTATTTATTTACCATAAATCGTACACGAAGTATGGAAGGCCTAGTGAAAAAGGGCAAGCCCCACATACATATTTCATGCTCCACAGGCACAGCTTACATCTACATGTCATAATAGCCCAATGATTTTGAAAAAACTTTTTTTTTTGGTGATAAATATGTATTATTTATGTTATTACAATATGGTCAGATTCAAAGAGTTGATACATTTAAGTATTTGGGTGAATGGATCCATTCAAATGGACTTGATAACACAGGAGAGATTGAAGGAGATGGAATTTGCCTATAAGCTTACTCCCACCCGTTACAACAAACGATAGATATCGTTTCAAGCAAAAATTAAACATTATGCAACTGTCATTAAGTCAGAGGTATTATAATATGGTTCTGAATGCTTAACATTGAATAAAAAAATGAAACCAAGTTGAACTAGAGAAAAAAGAAAGAAAAATACTTCGAAAAATATTGGGTCCCCATAAGAATAAAGAACATGAAGAGGAGAAATGAAGACCAGTACGATCATATAGAAGAAATTAGTTTCAATTTAAAAGAGAAGACTAAAATTTTATGGACATCTTTACAGGATGAACAGTAATCGGCTTTCGAAGAAAATGTTTGATTACATCTCTAAATTAAAGAACACTACAGGATGGCTGGAGGAGATACGATAAGAACTGCAACAACTGAAGTTGACGGAGGAATTTACGTGAAGGGTCCATTCACCAGATATTACACGTTTCAAAGTCCAACGACGGCCTACAAGGGTGATGTCAGTGGAACAGCAGCAAAACAATTAGCCGCCAAATGATAATGTTCTAGGAAGAAAAGAAAAGGAAAAATAATTTACCATTGTCTTGTATTCTAAACGGTCTATAATTGGCCAAATTCTGTATATATGCAGTATGTATTATTTTACCCAATTGCAATAAGTTAAACACAAAAGTTCTGATCTGAGCTCAAGACTGAAGAGGGTATGGCATTAACATTTCGATGTCTGTTGCTTCGTGAACACTCCTTGAATGAACGTTCTTCGGCCTGCATTGAGGTCCAGTCCAGTTTTGTTGTTCCCCTCATGGTGAAGTACCTCTTCTTCTGTGGTACACCTGGCTCTTGCAGTTCTGCTGTAATCAGAGAGAAACATGTACAAATCAATGTTGATACAGGATTTACAATTCCCCAATTTTGTGAACTTTACCGCTGTGAGATATATCACACCCAGTTTCAGACAAAAATGGAGATTCTCATTGCCAAGTCCAGTTTTAACATGAAAACATTTTGGTTGGTTGGTTCCTTAGTTTAGGGGCTGCGACAATGTGGCCATGTAGCCCCATGTACTTTGGGTGAGTAGAATTTGTCCGATAACCGGTGTTAATATTGTTATGGCTGCATTAGTGTGTGTTATCTGTGATTCAGGTAGAAGGACTCCAAACGATTAATTTTTCCAAGTAGTTCCTACTTTTGCTTCCAAATGCTACCATCCACGACACTTAGCTACAGACGTGGCTACTAAATGCCATAGCAGTCAGCACCTGGCGGCGAACATTGGAACTAATATAGCATTATCAAACTTATCTACAAATTTTAGCTTCCTCAAGTGTAGTAATGGAAGGTTCTTTTTCATGCCGGCTTTACTTCCCCTCCGAAGGAAGGCATACAGAGGGATTTTTAACGCTCTTAAAAACTCCGGCGACTTCGAAAACATTTTGTCTTTGTTTGTTTTAAACAACCATATTAAGTTTGTTGAGTGCTTTCGTATTCCCTTACAAAGTTATTTAATTAACTAATAATTGGGTCCGCCTTTTGAGCAATGGGGATTGAAGATAAATGTGGAGAAGAGTAAAACAGTGGTGATGAGTAGAGATAAGAAAGAAGGAAAAGGAGTAATCAAACTAGGAGATAAGGAATTGGAAGTAGGGAAACTCAAATACTTGGGAAGCGAACTGACTGAAGATGGGAGACTACATTTGGAAATTAGCAGAAGAATACAACTCGGGAGGTACAGGGACCTAGTATGGAACAAGGATATACCAATTAAGGCTAAAGAAGTTATGTACAAAGCATATTATGTTCCTATAATGACATATGCAGCAGAAACTTGGACAATGACTAAGAGGGATGAGAGTAGAGTACAAGCAGCTGAGATGAGATTTCTGAGAAGTATGGTCCAGAAAACGAGGAGGGACAGAGTGAGAAATGAAGATATACGGAAAGAACTGGGAGTACAGAAACTAAATGACAAACTGGAGCAAAACAGATTGAGATGGTTTGGACATGTCAAACGGATGAATGAAGTAAGGCTACCAAGGCGAGCACTGGAACGACGGATGACAGGGAAGAGAGGACGAGGAAGACCAAGAATGCGTTGGATGGACTCGGTGGAGAATAGTATTAGAAAACGGAACCTGGATTGGAACACTGTGTCGGAAGAGGAATGGTGGAACGACAGAACTTAGTGGAGAGGAACCATATTTGCCCCCACTCAGTGTCAAGTGGAAAAGGGGAAATGATGATGATGATGAATTGGGTCTGCCTAGTCAATACATGTATAGATTAGAAGCCATACTTTTTTCAGTTTTGCTATACAAAATTGTTAATTTGTAGCTCTTCAGTCTGTCAACATGATTGTATCCAATGAATGGGCGGGGTGCTAGATATAAAAATGTAACGACACTCCTGGCAAAAATTACATGCATTTATTAGATTATCACAAATAATGGGGTACAGATTCTACACAGATGCTACTTATGAAAATATAGAATTAATTCATTTGGAGTTCCATTATTTGTGATAATCTGCACAGAGATTTCAGACGAATTAAGAACACTGCGATCAGAATGAATGAAGAAGTACTGGGCTGATAAGAAGAATCAAACAATACAACCTTCAAAGAAAAAGTGTACATGGAAGACTCAAGTGGTCCAATGTGGCCAATAAAGTTAATAATAATAAAGTTTTTTTTTTAGTACTCCGTGAAAGCCGATCACATTGACGATCAAGGAAATTTCCACTATTAGGGCGTGTGTTGTACAAAAGAGTGGGCGTACAAGCAACATATATGGAAGATAAAACATACAAAGCATGTGGGACAAAACCTGTGATCTCCAACTATGACTACCATTGCCCTGTCATTGAGCTAATACGTTGGACATGCTAATGGCACAGATGTTCAGCGGGTTTCACTTGAATACACAACAGGTATTGTTGTTTGAGTCTTGAGTCTTTTGACCGGTTTGATGCAGCCCTCCATGCCTCCCTGTCCTGAGCTAATCGTTTCATCTCTACATAGCTACCACACCCTACGTAATATTCTAACCTTTCACTTGTGGCAACTCTCCCTTAGAATTTGTAACAAATTTCCAATACTTGAGGGTCACCCTCCAAACTACGGGAATTACGTTTTCAATACACATACAAGAACAAATAGCAGCTGCAGCAAAAACAATATATGACATACCCAAATTACAACTACTGTCAGTTTCAACAGCAATGGCACTATTCAAGATCAAAGTCATGCCGACTGCCACCTATGGAATACATCTAATCTGGAACTACCTGCCGGTCGGAAATCTAAGAAAGCTGGAAAGCGTTAAATCTAGCTTCCTCAAAAGAGGAAAATTCACAAGAAATAGTTATGCTTATATCCTTGCGCAGGAAACTCTCTTCGTAAAACACTGCTTTAGTTTATCGGAGACACAAGCATATGCAACCTTCATCGAAGAGAGGAGCAGCAAAGCAAGACAGATACCGGAGGGAATAAGAGAAACAGTCGCAATGTCATCAGACTGTTGGAAAGGACCAAACTTCCAACTCCGACACCTGTACACACGATTTGGAGTGCACGGCTTTCATGGAAAAATTTGCACAGCTGCATCTGTAAGCTATGTAATGAACGGTGCCCGAAATATCACCTGCAAGAGTGTAAAAATAGGACTTTATCACTAATTGAGCAATCTAAAGATTGGTGAAATCACGACAATGTAACTTTTCATTTTCTCAGTACACATTGTGTTTAATAAATATAATATAAATATTCTAACCTAGGTCTAACCCTACAGTTCTTGTCCTCGACCCTCGTCCACGCTCCAGATAAAGGCCTTCAAAAATGACTTCTAACTCCTAAATCTATATTTGATGTCAAAAGATTCCTTTTCTATAGAAATGCTTTCCTTGCCTGAGCTAACCTACTTTTTATATCCTCTTTGCTTCGTCCATCACTGGTTATTTTCCATCCTAAGTAACAGAAGTATCCTACTTCCTTTAGTTTTTCACCTGCCAATTTGATGTCCATAGAGAATTCTGATTTATTTCAGCAGTATTCCAATATTTTTGTGCTATGTTTAAAATGTTATACCGCCAGAATTGCAGCCCTTTTCAGTTCGGAGTGTTAATTATGCTTAATGACATAATTTGAATGATATTCGTTTAAGTCATCATATTGTCCTGGCCCCAGCCCTGTATGAAAGGACTGTGCCTATAAATACATAAAATATAATCAGAGGTAACTACGTAAAAGACGACATGGCAACGCGACTACGGAGTAGACCTTAGGTCATAGACCTAGCTCCAACAGCAAGCACTTGGACAGGACACAGAGGACATTACACTCCCAACATACCGCTGAGTGGGCTGACCGAGCACCTTTTACCTATAAATAGAGGTACGAACACGCGCCGCGGTCTCTAATTGGAACGTGGACTCTTCTGAACCGGG
Source organism: Meconema thalassinum (assembly GCA_946902985.2). NCBI lineage: Eukaryota > Metazoa > Arthropoda > Insecta > Orthoptera > Tettigoniidae > Meconema > Meconema thalassinum. The sequence continues at coordinate 66,595,840 of OX336398.1, read as the reverse complement.
AGTTACAGTATTACACTCTATCGGAGTTGTGCTACGCCGGACCGATATGGGGGATGGCCCCATATCGAGTCCCAACGCCACCATCATCATGGAAGACCGGTATCTACGGTGGGGTGAGTGATCTCGTGCCTGCTTAATTCCTTTTTCCCCCTAGATTATTATTTCCATCCTCCCCTATTGCAATTGCCACTATTTAATAATAAACCCCCCTTTTGAACAGTCTATTGACTACCTTTTTATTTCGTTTAGGTTAAGAAGCCCTTCCCTTTAGATTAGTATCTAGTTTTAAGATCTCCATTGAACGCTGACATGCAGGAGGCGCTGCACAGCAAGTGTGCGACCTAGAGGTAAGCTAGGTGAGTATTCCTTCCTCCCGCCAATTCCCCTGTATGTAAATTGCTCTCTAAACGTGTCCGCAGTTCTTCATAAGACATCCTAGCAAATCCCCGTAGGTGCAAGGATGCCCAACAGCTCTACACAAAAGTAGAACAAATGGTGGACAGGTGCCGGGTTAAACTCAGTAGACACCGGTAACGCCGTCCAGCCCATTCACAACAACAGCTCTACATAATAGTAGAACAAATGAAGGAGGCGCGGGTTAGTCAAACCAAAAACACCCTTAACATAAAAGTAGAACAAATGGAGGGAGGCGCGGGTAAGAAACAACAGCTCTACATAAAAGTAGAACAAAATAGTGGAAGCGCTGGGGTACCGTGACGTTGTCGTCAGACAACGCCTAAAGGAGTTCAGACAACGAATTTCTACGATACAGGTCCCTAAAACCCTCTTATGCAGCCAAGCATAATTTACCCAAAAATTAAGGAAAATTTTTTGAAGTACGGGTCAAATATTAATTTTGGTACCCACCCACACCCGCCCCAGTAACTAATACATATTTAAACGCCCCCTATACTCATTACATTAGCGAAGTGAGTGAGACAATTTAAATCCCCCCCGAGCAGAATTTTTTTTAGTAGATTAAGTTAGAAAATATTTTTTACACAATAATTATAATCCCCCCACCCCCACCCTGTTAAGAGTTCGCGATAGACACCTCTTACGCCAAGCGATTTGAATATTAACAACCCCTATCTAATAAGTCACTAGGAATATTAACGGAAGCCTAGTAGGAAGAGATATTGATAACTACCCTACCATATTCAGAGAATTGCTCCTTATTTCAGATTAAACCCCCCACAATGAAGCTCTATTAGGAATAAGATTGTGATATCCCATAGAATAAGTTGGAGTGAATAAATAACTTTGTATTTTTTTACAGCAGTGCAACTATACATTGTATATGATTGTAGGCTAAAATATTTTCTTCTGAATCCATTTTAGTATAACTTAGCGGAAGGTGGTATTGGCTACATGCTTACATAGGGTTAGGAGACCTTGCAATCACATTTCTGCAAGGTGCCGCATTATTTAGTTTGTAAACGCATTCAGTCAAGACGTACTACAGTTTCTCTTTTGTTATGAAAGCCGACCACAGAGGAAATGCTTATTTGTCCATTGTAACACAATCCAATATGCCATATGACTGACACGTGCTGAGCACACCGTCCGCCGCAAGGACATTAAACCCGACACTATCTCGCTAGCTCAGCGTGCAGACGCACTCGAGCGGAACCCAGACACCTTGAGTTCAATTCCTGGCACTATTCACTCACACGCCAGATGACTTTGCATAAGTTTGCCTTTATTATTTTTGTTTTCAATGCGAAGCGTGCGATAGTAGAAAAGCGCACTAATGATTTTAAAGAAGTAAGCGTAGAATACACTCTTAAGGTAGAATTCTTTTTCCAGCAGTACATTTCAAACAGGACATTCAGTTAGCAAAGAAAACACCATTCCCTCACGAAGTAACATAGGTGAGAAAGGAATCCAGTAGGAATTTATGAAAAAACGCCGACAAATGCTCGGCGATATCAGTATAGCATACAGGCGTAAGCACGGACTTGGGCACAGCAGGGCAACATCGCAACGTACGACAATTGTTATCAAGAGTATCATCGTTAGTATATTAGTAATAAGTATTAAGTAGTTTTAAGTGAAGTTGAAGTGAAGTTGAAGGAATATATTATAGATATCTTGATCTGGCACAATGGTTAGCACAGCCTCAAGAACACGACGTTATTGATATCTTGCAGCAGGTCCAAGAGTGCACCTCGCTTTGAGATAAGGGTAGTATGGAAGATTAAGGAGATAATAACACACCTACGTTGATAACAAATGCCATTAATAAATAAGATTAGTGTCCACACCGTGGTCCCAAAGTCCACAATTTACGCAAGCCAAATGCTTAAAAGTAGAAACGTCACACCCAGAGGGAAGTAATTAGTTACAGGTATATTGGTCAATATAATAATGACAACCGACGACCGAGGACTATCATTTCAGATTCAGGGACCTAGCCAACCCGCTGAACACGTTAGAAGTAGTCCAGATATTAGAACGCTACTGAACTTTGAAAGGACATAGCCAACCCTTTCACCTAGATGACGTTCGTTTTAATACTTTCAGGGAATTAAACCCTCCACGTTATACATCTTGTGGCGGTCAATTCAAACTTAATACATAATAAATTTAACGGCCGCTGGGACGCGTTCTGTATCGAAGTACGGACAGCCTGCCAACAGCCGATATCTTTATAGTATTCTGACAAGATATTAGGAGATATTTATATTAAAATGAACTTAATACATAAATAACTTAACGGCCACTGGGATGCGTTCTGTATCGAAGTACGGACAGCCTGCCAATAGCCGATATCTTTATAGTATTCTGATAAGATATTAGGAGATATTTATATTAAAATAAACTTAATACATTATGAACTTAACGGCCACTGGGATGCGTTCTGTATCGAAGTACGGACAGCCTGCCAATAGCCGATATCTTTATAGTATTCTGATAAGATATTAGGAGATATTTATATTAAAATAAACTTAATACATAATGAACTTAACGGCCACTGGGATGCGTTCTGTATCGAAGTACGGACAGCCTGCCAATAGCCGATATCTTTATGGTATTCTGAACAGATGTTAGGAGATATTTATATTAAAATAAACCCAATACATCATGGATTTAACGTCCGATGGAATGCGTCCTGTATCGAAATACGGACAGTCTACCAACAGGCGATATCTCTTTGGTATTATGTTTAGCATGAGGAGATAGTGACACGTTTTATGATATTGTAGCATAGTAGGTAATCTGAAACCTACACAGCTGGACACATCTGCTGATTTTCTATATAAAGAGTAACCAATATTGAAAAGGAGACTACACATACGCTGAAATTAATAAATAAAATTGAGTTAATAAATTTTTTCTCAATGCACTATGATTATTTGTGATAAATTCATAATCTTTCAATATATTAAGATTACGGAGCAACAAAAGAAGGCAACAGGATATGTAAAAGAAATAAAACTATGCATCTCAGGCATAATATTAGTCAGTCCATATAGAGCAACCCCATTATTTTTTTACGGAGCAAAGGTAGACATTTGATTGAAGATACAGCCCCCATTAGTTTTATTAAAGAGCAAAAGTAGCTATTTCAGTGAAGTTACAGCCCCATTATTTTGCTTACGGAGCAAAAATTATCATTTCAGTGAAGATAAAGCCCCATTATTTTTCTTACGGAGCAAAGATAGGCATTTCAGTGAAGATACAACCCTATTAATTTTATTAAGGAGCAAAAGTAGCCACCTCATTGAAGGTACACTTTAGAAAATTATCATGGCTGCGGATACAACATAGAGAGAGCTTAAATATTTAAGAAATACCTTTAATATATATCGCCCCCCCCCCTTCAAGAGATTTTTTTTCACCCCTGTCCAGGCACGTTATTCCACCTTCCCCCATGTATATAGCATATTTAGCTAAGAAAAGATAGTATTATTAGGTTTAGCATTAAGAATTAAAGTAGATAATAAATCACCTCTCCCCCCCACCCCTATCTAACGTGGCAAGTTTTACAAAAGGGTCTTACATACCATGTCATTAACAGTGTTATTATTTTCAGGCAATTATCACATGGCAATAATAAATGTCATTTTTTTCAGATAATATTATCGTATTAATTTATATTTCCTGAAGTTCTATACAGTGCACAGAATTTCCAAGTTAGCCCGGAGAGGCAATAAATAATTTCCCATTTCAATAACTTCCCGACGAAACAGTCGCCATTTTAACGATAATCTATTTAAACTTAACGATCCAGTGTACACGTAGTGCGAGTATCCTTACATAATGTCTGCATATCTATAGATTAAGAAGCGAATACGTCGCTTAAATCACGCTGAGAAAGTAAGGATTAATTCTCAGCTATAGCAAAGGTCTACGTCGATGTTAAGAAAGTTTTTTTACGAATATAAAGGATTCAAGTTCTACGAAATATAAGAGTATATACGCAGCTAAATGCTTAAGGAAGCATGTTGCAGTTTTACAACGACGCATATAAGACGTGGTATAGTGTATGACCACAATGGCCAATATGTCAATGAATACATATTGCACGTTAGTTTATAAGGATATTAGTATATATGTCATAATGCAGACATTAAGTAACGAGATTAACTCGTACGACGTAACGAACTTCAGTGAAAAAAAAAATAACGGCACCAGGGTAATCCAATCCCTCTGTACAAAACGTTAAGAGAGATTTCTGATTTCAGACTAATTATACGCTGTACAATCCTGTAATCCCCCAGTAGGACATTCATGCAGGATGCCCCCCGGACGAACGTGACGCAAGACCAAAGTTACAACACGCATGGCAGCAACAGCAGTCAAAACCTACAAACCATACTAGAATGTCAGCCGATTTAGGCAGGAGCCTTCAGCTATTTATCACCAATACTTTAATGTTAATTTTTTCTCTTAATAACATAACTACATGTTTTTTATGCACATAATCAAGTAACTTTGACGGAATTTCACGTTTTCTAGGATATTTTTACAATTTTATTTTATCATCCCCACGTTGTAAGGAGGTTATTCATAGTAGCGCACCCTCATAGCTACACTTGGCCTAGAGTACAATACACTACATTTTTTCTTTCCCTTTTTTACACACGCTACAAAGGGCGCGTGCTAGTTCATAAGGGATCGCCATTATTTAAGCTCCTTACAGCATCATTTTCCATCGTAGGAAAATTACAGAATGCATGCATCCTCGAGGCAGGGCTCGACTTGACGGCGTCGTACGCAAGTCACGCACTAGTCCGAGTACGGTGCTAATAATGTAAATTTCCTATGCGATTTCATTCAAGATATATCTTTCAGCTTCATTTCTTTCAATTTATATTTCCGCTGAAATTCCATTTATTATTTTTCTTCAATTTTAACAAAACAATGTCAATACTTTTATGCAAATTTCAACTCTGCCAAATAGGCAATACAGATTATGTCAATCATACAATATGGGATGTAGACAGATACAGAGAACTATCTGCTATGAAATGACTGTAAAACAAACCACCCCAACACTCTTGCCACGCCTTCCAACCCTTAGCACGGTACAATTTTGCTCATCCCCCGACCTACGAAGAAGACCAGAAGCGACGAAGGACGATACAACGAATCGAAAACAAATTCACATCGACGAAAGGAAAGAAAAGAAGAAGAAGAAAGAAGAAAATAAAAGTTTCCGCCCCCACGTCTAGTCCAATAATCGAGGACGATTATTAAAACAGGAAGACGACTTGTCCTGGCCCCAGCCCTTTATGAAAGGACTGTGCCTATAAATACATAAAATATAATCAGAGGTAACTACGTAAAAGACGACATGGCAACGCGACTACGGAGTAGACCGTAGGTCATAGACCTAGCTCCAACAGCAAGCACTTGGACAGGACACAGAGGACATTACACTCCCAACATACCGCTGAGTGGGCTCTATACCTATAAATAGAGGTACGAACACGCGCCGCGGTCTCTAATTGGAACGTGGACTCTTCTGAACCGGGAGTTACAGTATTACACTCTATCGGAGTTGTGCTACGCCGGACCGATATGGGGGATGGCCCCATATCGAGTCCCAACGCCACCATCATCATGGAAGACCGGTATCTACGGTGGGGTGAGTGATTTCGTGCCTGCTTAATTCCTTTTTCCCCCTAGATTATTATTTCCATCCTCCCCTATTGCAATTGCCACTATTTAATAATAAACCCCCTTTTTGAACAGTCTATTGACTACCTTTTTATTTCGTTTAGGTTAAGAAGCCCTTCCCTTTAGATTAGTATCTAGTTTTAAGATCTCCATTGAACGCTGACATGCAGGAGGCGCTGCACAGCAAGTGTGCGACCTAGAGGTAAGCTAGGTGAGTATTCCTTCCTCCCGCCAATCCCCTGTATGTAAATTGCTCTCTAAACTTGTCCGCAGTTCTTCATAAGACATCCTAGCAAATCCCCGTAGGTGCAAGGATGCCCAACAGCTCTACACAAAAGTAGAACAAATGGTGGACAGGTGCCGGGTTAAACTCAGTAGACACCGGTAACGCCGTCCAGCCCATTCACAACAACAGCTCTACATAATAGTAGAACAAATGAAGGAGGCGCGGGTTAGTCAAACCAAAAACACCCTTAACATAAAAGTAGAACAAATGGAGGGAGGCGCGGGTAAGAAACAACAGCTCTACATAAAAGTAGAACAATATTCTATTTGTGATGAATAGGGCCCGGATGTTGATGACATGTCAGTTTTTTACTGAGCTGTCTAAAACAATGCTGAAGTACATAGCAACTCCGGACAGGTCACCTTGTCTTCAAATATGTCATTTTCATTTTGCATCTTTATGCATTTTTTCCATTTTAAGGGCATTTTCTAAAGTTTGGTAAATTATTTTGGTCATATTTTACAGAAATTGGATTTTTAAGGTCATTTTTTCCCCCAATTTAGTCATGTCACATGAGGGAGTTACGTCTCTCCGAGTTGAGAAGAAGCTAATAGCTACATTTGACAACATCAGAATTACATTCGTAGTACAGTGCAACTCAGACTGAAGTAAACATAAACCCTTTGTTAAGGGCTAGAAATTTATTTTGATTGACTTTTCAGTTGGAGCTTAAGATATCGTTTTCGAAATACTGGTGAGTTTTTTTTTTTTTTCAAGCGAATTGACCACTTAGGATCACGCAACAACTTTATTTCTTTTTCTTATTCTTTGCCTGGAGTTTCCTCTGTCTCCAATATTCCTTCATGCGTTCACTGGCATTTTTTCTTTGGTCTTCTGTCCAAGTTTGTCCACTTCTCTTAGGTCTTCCGTCATCTTGAAACCCTTCCAGATTGTTCACTTTGCTCTTAAATACATTTCTTTCTAGCATTTGAGATTCTGTGATGTTTAACTTTTCTAAATCTTTCCTAACTTCCTTAATCCATGTTGTGGTGGTCTTTTTCTTCCAGAGATAGTCGAATATTTGTTTAGTTAATCTATGGTCGTTCATTCTATAGAGATGTCCGAGGAATGTCAGCCTTCTCTTCCGCATAGACGCGGAGATTCTTTCCACGTTCTGGTAGACTTCTCCGTTGCTTCTCAGTCTCCATCCATCTTCAGTCTGAACTGCACCCATGATTTTTCTAAGAATTCTCCTTTCCATGACTTCTAGCTTTTCGAGGCTATAGTTCATCGAGAGACATTCACTGGCAAAGAGGCACTCTGTTTTTACGACAGTGTTATAATGCCTTATTTTGGCATTCCAGGAGATGCACTTTTTGTTGTAGATATTTTTTGTTAATCCATACGCTCTTTCCATTTTTATAATTCGATCTCCAACAGCTGCTTTTTCTAACCCATTCTCCTGTCTAGTCTCTCCTAGGTACTTGAACTTTTTTACCCTTTCAATCCGTCCTATCTCCGTGTCAAGGAACTTTGGTCCATGTTTGTCATTTGTCATAAATTTTGTCTTTTCAACTGATATCCTTAGTCCTGTTTGGCTAGCGATCTTTTCCAAGAGGTTGATTTGTATGACTGCTTCTTCCGTGGTTTCCGATAGTACTGCAAAATCATCTGCAAACGCCAGGCAGTTGACTTTAATTCCTACCGACTTCCTCCCGAAGCAGATTGGGTTTATTCCTCGACTCTCCAATTCCGAGTTCCAAATTCTCACAACCTTCTCTAGGACACAGTTGAAAAGGATTGGTGATAGGCCATCCCCTTGCCTGACTCCTGTCTTAATTTCGAACGGCCGAGAAAGCTCTCCCATGAACTTCACCCTGAAAGTTGTGTTTGTTAGGGTCTCTTTGACTATATTTGCTAGTTTGGTTTTGATTCCAAATTCCCTTAGGATCCTGTCTTAAGGTCTCTCTGTCCACTGAATCAAATGCCTTTTTAAAGTCTATGAAGGATACCACAATTTTCTTATTACTCAGCAGTCTGTGACGGATTATTGATTTCAAGTTGAAGATCTGCTCAACACAAGAGCGTCCTTTCCTAAACCCTCCTTGGTACTCGCCTAGTTGTTTGTCCAGCGTATCTTCTATTCTGTTTAGAAGAATCTTGGAGAGAATTTTATAAGCAATTGAAAGGAGGGACACACCTATGTAGTTGTTCACGTCTTGCTTATCCCCTTTCTTGTGGAGCGGATGGATCAGTGCTGTTTTCCATTCTTCTGGAATTTTCTCGGTTTCCCAGACTGCACCAAGGATTCTGTGAAGGTCGTCTAGAATTTCTGGCTCAGCCCATTTAATCATTTCTGCTGTTATCGAATCTTCTCCACTTGCTTTGTTGTTCTTTAGGTTCTTGATGACATCCCTGATCTCTTCTTTTGTTGGTGGTGCATCCTCTTTTGAGTTTTCTGGTGAGTCTGCTATTTCTAATCTAGAAGTGGGGGTTGGACAGTTCAAAAGATCTTGAAAGTATCCAGCTAGTATTTCGCAGTTTTCATGGTTGTTCAGTCCAATTTTTCCCTGCTCATTTCTAAAACTCATACTTGGGGCTTGGTAACCCTTAAGTTTGTTTTTGAATGTCTGGTAAAAGTCTCTGGAGTTGTGTTTAACGAAGTTGCTCTGAAGATTTTCTAACTGTGCTGCTTCAAAAGATCGCTTGGTCCTACGGAAAATTCTTGATGTTTCTTTCCTCTGTTGTCTGAATTGTTCCAAGTGTTCCCTTTTTCCAGAAGATTTCCATCTTCTCCATTCCTCAGACCTCTTACTGAGAGCTACATCGCAGTGTTCGTTCCACCAGATTTCTCTTTTCCTCTTTGCCAACCCCAGTGTCTTCTTTGCGGCGTCATTGATTCCTGTACAGAGTTGTTGCCAACTTTCCTTTTTGGTGCTGCGGATTTCTTCCCTAAAGTTCTTAACAATGTCGTGGGAAATATTCAATTTGCTCATGTTATATTTGGTTATTCTAGGTGGGTCTCTCTTTTGTCGTAGCGGAAGGAAGCGGATTTTGGCTTTGGAAAGGTAGTGGTCTGAATCGAAGTCACCGTTTCTAATCACCTTGACATTCATTACCTCTTTTGCGTTTTTCCTTGATATCGCTACATGGTCAAGTTGGAATTCCCCTGATTTGGGGATACCCAGGTTTTCGCTTTTCTTGGGAGTTTCCTGAAATTTGTTGACATTATTCTAAACTGGAATGCTCTGCAGAGTCTTATGAGCCTTTCCCCATTTCTGTTTGTCCTCCTATGCGCTGGGTAAACTCCCACGATGTCCCTGTATTTTCTCTCTTTTCCTATTTGTGCATTAAAATCTCCCAGGAGAATTTTTATGTTTTTCTCGGCTATCTGCAAGATTTCAGTGTCTAAGAGATCCCAGAAATCGTCCACCTTCTGTGGATTCTTTTTGTTGTCTTCATTAATGGGAGCATGGCAGTTGATAAGCGTGTACTTCTTGTTTTTACACTTGAATGTAAGTAGCGATAGCCTTTCTGATTTCGATGTGAATTCTGTGACACTAGTCACTATCTTTTTGTTTACGTAAAAGGCAGTCCCTAGTAGAGGCATGTTTCCCATTATTTTTATTGCTGGCTTTCCTTTAAATACTCTGTAGTGTTCAGTGTCCACAACATTCTTGTCTAAGAATCTGGTCTCTTGCACAGCTAGGATCTGGATTTGATTCTTGTATAAAAGCTTTTAAAGTTCTTTTTGCTTTCCTACTTTGAGGAGCGAGTTAACATTTATGGTCCCAATGAAGTACTTATGTTTAAATCTCAGCTTGGAAGGTATTTCAAGACGCTCCGACTCGTCTTTGTTGCAGTTGTTGGGACTCCCCAGAACCCTAGGTCCCGATGCATTGCATAACGCAATGGTGGATTTCTCTTTCGAGCTACCACCTGGGGTAGTGCTTTCTTTCAGCGGACTTTCCATTCTGCAAATAAAGTTGTGATTTGTTAGGGGAGGAATTATCTTCCAAAGTAAGATCGGATTGTGAGTCCGAAATGATTGTTTTTTCGTGGTTTACTCCACTAGGTTCTTCCGCTCTCTCTGCCCTTGGGAAATACTTTGTTTCCTCTTCCGCCTTTGAGACCGTTGACCAGTTTCGCCTAGTAACCCTAGGTAGGGGCCCTATGACAGGGTGCTACCATCCGGAGCCAGATGGACCCTGGTTTTTTTACGAGGTTGATACTCCTCCTGCTCCTCCTTCCTCTCCACTTGCGAGATGAGGCCCCGGGCTTGCAACCGGCACTGGCGGAGTTACTGGTGAGTTTATTATTATTATTATTATAACAAAGAACTGATCAGCTCCTCAAAACAGAAAGAAGAATCATTAGAACGTGCATAAATAAAAAGTATCAGGTTGAGGGAGTCTGGAGGATTCTCCCAAATGAAACTGTCTATCGTGAGATTGATCCAATCACCAGCACAATGAAGAAGAAAAGAATTTCATATTTTTTCACATCTTACGGCTTCCAGAAAACAGAATTGTACGCCAACTGGTGATGAGAAATCTAGGAAAGAAAACTGGAGGAAAATGGATCCAAGAAATCCAACAAGATCTCAAAGCAGTTGGACTCAAGATAACAGATGCCGAGGAGAAAAATAAAATTAACACCATTCTTAAAACTCACAAATTTTCTGCAGAAATGACACACAGAAAGCCTATGGAGATTTCAGATGAGTTGAGAAAATCCCGATCTGAAAGAATGAAAAAGTACTGGAAAGAGCGCAAGAACCAAGCAGTACTACCTTCAAAGAAGAAGTGATTGTGGAACGACTCAAGTGGTCCAATGTGACCAATCAAGATTAATAATAATAATTATTATTATTATCATTTTATAGTGCATTTTTAGAATTTTTGAAATATTGGTGAGTTTATTATTATAAGACCATTTTATCCATTTTATAGTGCATTTTTTTATTTTTAGGTCATTTATTAGTTATTTTTGAAATTTTTAAATGCATTTTTTAAACTTTTTTTTTACGGATGATGATGATAATTGTTGTTTTAAAGGGCCTAACATCTAGGTTATCGGTTTGGGTGATCGTGAAGGTGAAAATGAAATGCAATGCAAACTTAAAACTAAAACGAACTACTAACCTACATACTAGAAGAAGAAATGGAAAACTAAAGGAGAATAAGGCAAATAAAGGACAGGAGGAAAATAAATGTCCTCAACGCTCGAAGAATGCGGATTGAGGGACTTGGAAGGAAGGAGAGCCATGAAAGGCAGATAGGAAAGTGAAAGAGGAGAGGGTCAACCCCACAGGTAAGGGATAAAAGGGGGAAACCGGACCCAGCTCAGGAATCCCTTGGGTTCGCCAACTCCCGAACTCACCAGCCGTGAGCCCCTGAGGGTGTAGCAATATCCAGGGTGCACCAAAAGTGGTGGGGCTACATACACCCTGCCTCCTTGAGGGCCTTCAGCAGAAGGCAGGAGATAACATGAAAAGAAAAAGAAGGCTGACCCCTCGCAGAAGGAGGGAATCAGAAAAGCTGAGACAAGGGCCAATGAAGGCGGGAAAGGAAGAGACTCCCTAGGCCTCGGATACCCTAATACCGTCGGGGTCGGAAGAGAACAAGAGTTGACCAAGTGAGGTCGACAGGAAAGAAGACGGAGAGGAGCCCGGCACAAGTAAGTGGAAGCAATGCCAGACTCAGCTGGGGCCCCGTGGTCGCCAACCCATGTCCCACTAGATCTGAGCCCCTGGGGGGACTTTTTTTTACGGCATCAAGATCCGGGCCCTAGTCATGAAGAAAACGTAACGGAAAGATATAGGGCCTATGTCATAAACATCCGGGTTCTAGTACTGATGTAAACAAATTCGGATTGTATCTTATTCTAAACCCTATCCACAATCATTATCCGCAGGTTATCCACTATTCGCACAGCCTTATAAACTATATCCGCATGGCAAAAAATTTTGCATTATATTGCGTGAGCTGTGTGAAAGTGGGAGGAGAGAGATCGGACTGGTTGGAACTGAGAAACGGCCTGAAACAAGGAAGTGCACTGTCACCGTTACTTTTCATTGTGGTGATGGATGACATAATGACCCGAGTGGCACAAGTAATTGGGGAAGGAAAGATGAAAGCAATGGTGTTTGCAGATGATTTGATGATTTGGGGAAACAAGGAGGAGGAGGTACAGGAACAGTTGGACGTGTGGGAAGGAATAATACAAGGATACGGGATGAAATTTAGCATAGATAAGAGTGAGATGGTGATCACAACAAGGAAGAAGGAAAGAACCACAACGGGAATAACAATTGGTGGGGAACAGCTGAAGAAAGTGGAGAGTTTCAAGTATCTGGGAAGCCTGATACAAGAGAATGGAAGAAACGATAGAGAAATAAATGAGCGGGGGAGGCAGGCAGAAGCATTCCGGAGGAGTGTGAGAAGCATGTTATGGAGCAAGGTTGTCCCCCAGAACAGCAAAAAGATCATATATCGGACGTACTATGTCCCTATCCTGACGTATGCATCGGAGACCTGGGTTATGAAAGGAAGGGAGAAGAGCAAAATACAGGCCAGTGAGATGAGGTTCTTGAGAAGCAGTATTGGAGCTACAAAGATGGACAGAATAAGAAATGAGAGGACCAGAGAATTAATGAAGGAGGAACCATTACAGGATGGTATAGAGAAATCTAGACTTAGATGGTATGGACATGTAAAACGAATGGAGGAGAAGAGGATAACCAGGAGAGTACATGAGACGAAGTGGGAAGGAAATAGACCGAGGGGAAGACCGAGAGACAGGTGGCTGAAGGGGGTGGAAGAAAGCGTGAAGAAGAGAGGAGAAGACTGGATAAGGGTGGAGGCTGAGAGATGGTGGGAAGACAGAAGACGTTGGAGAGGCTTGTGTTCCAAACAGACCCGGCCAGTGGCTGGAAACTGTGCAAGATGATGATGATGATGATGATTGCACACTTACATTAATAGCTTGATGTTTGTATTCTTACAGATCTGTCCACTATATCCAGTTGAACCGCAAGTTGCATCAACAGACCTGGACGAGAATGAAGTTTCAGTTGTGTGGTCCTTTTTTTCTTAACATATATACAATAATTGTACAGTGAGTCTATATCACGACTCGGCCGGCCGGCGCGCCCAGCTTATCTGCCTCCCGTTGACTCATCACTCCCCACTCGGCATAACATAGCATAGGAATAAGAACAAAACAGCACTTGGCTCACTTTATCCGTGCATGACATGAGATACCAATTCAAATTTAGAAAGTAAGAATTAATAAACTAAGATGTTGGAAATGTTCTCCTCCTACATCCACACATTTCTGGCATCGTCTTAGGAAACTCCGATTCACACGCATAAGTTCGTCTTCCGTAATTGAGGTTATTTCTCTCCGGATATGTTCTGCTATTTCATTTACTTTTTCCTCGTTAAGTACACGTTTTTAACACTTCGCTTCTTATCGAGTAAAGAACCAGTTCCCCTCAATTTGTTTACGAGCTTCCGCACGGTCTCTCTCTGTCGAGGGCACACACCTGGAAAATGTGTTATGAACCGTTTAACGACTTCCCTGCAATACTCTGTTTTCACATAATTATCGTACATAAATACCCTTTCCTCTATCGTGTACACACGTGGAGGCATTATTAGAATTATACCCAAAAGTAACACTTCACAACTCGAGAATAGTTGGAGCAACAGATGAACACTAAATATATGTTATAAGCAGTACCAGAACTGCGAAGTGCGCGCTGTGTAACAGGAAGTGATCAGTGAACGGGAGGCAGATAAGCTTGGTTCGCTGGCCGGCTGAGTCGTGAGAGAGACTCACTGTATTTCTTGTACTACATTGTGAAGTTCAAAATAAAAGTTATTTTTCAAATATCGGCCTCCTGTGGTTTTAATTTGGAGGTTATTTTTTATTTAGCGTACGGAATGGCTTTTAGTGCCGGGAGTGTCCGAGGACATGGTCGGCTTGTTAGAGTTTGAAGCTTCTTCTATGCGGACACCCATGGGGTGAGCTACAAGTACTGTCGCTTGTGGATGAGATGAAATGAATGAAGATGAATGAGTAAGTTCAATTTAAAATACACTGACCGGCAAAAAAAGTGGAATAGTTAAAAAAGTAATATCAAAATTATAAAACTAGCCATGAAAAAGATTTAATCACATTTTAAAAGCTTTCCACGCATTAGAACAAACACCTGAAACATCCGTGAATAGAAATTGATAATATGACATTTCTTTGGGTGGGTTATTACCACCAATTACCCCCAATCTCCGATGAGCCTATCTTAATGGTTTTATGGCGGGAAGCGCACTGTAAGCGCTTGAGGTTTATGAGTGTTGCCTCTCGCTTATTGTTGTTCTAGGGATAGCAACTGGCATTTGTTGAACACGTGTGAACCATTGTCACACATTTTAGCAAGTTATCCATGTCCAGTTCACACTAAAACATGCCTCTTAGACGTGAAGAAGCTGAACAGGCAGTTGCATTGGTGGAGGATGGTCGCAGCTTCCGTAATGTTGCTGAGGTCATTGGATCATCTCTCGGTAGAATTCACCGTGCAGTGCAACGTTACAGAGAACTCCAAACATACGAGAGGAGACGAGGGTCAGGCGGGAGAAGAAGCACAAGTGCCAGGGATGACAGATTTCTCACCCTGCAAGTTCTGCGTGATCGCCATACCACAGCAGTTCAGGCACGAAATCAACTGGAAAATGTCAGAAATGTGAGAGTGAGTGAGCGAACAGTAAGAAGAAGGTTTGAAGAAGCTCATCTTTCGTCCAGGAGACCTGCACATGGAACCGCACTCGAACGACATCACAGAGAGGCGCGTCTTCGCTTCGCAAGGCAGCATCTGGGACTGGACCCACCATCATGGGCCTCTGTTCTTTAGCCTTAGATCCCCTGATGGAAGATAAAGAGTGTGGAGAAGGCGCGGGGAGAGGTACCGCCCTGTTGCTTTCTCCTCCAGGACTCCATTTGGAGGTGGCTCGGTTATGGTGTGGGGTGGCATCAACGTTATGGCCCGCACTGAGTTGGTGTGCACCGATCACGGGACGCTCAATTCCCAAAGGTACATCGAAGAGATCCTGATGAACCATGTGATGCCCTTTGCGCCTTTCATTGATCAGAATTTCATGCTGATGCAGGATAATGCCCGCCCTCATACTGCTCGCTGTGTTGTACAATATCTACAGGAAGTGGGGATTCAAACCCTGGACTGGCCAGCTCGTAGTCTTGACTTGAACCCCATCGAACATGTATGGGATATGCTTGGAAGGAACGTCAGACAGCGTGACCACACCACCTTGGCACAACTGAGAACATCGCTGCTGGAGGAATGGGATCGCATCCCGGCAGATGCCATTCGACGAGTTGTGAACAGTATGCGTGAGCTTTTACAAGCTGTCATAGACGCTAAGGGTGGAAACACTCGTTTTTAGTGACCAGTGTTCTCGAGCTGTGCAGTGCAAACATTAATACTGTTTTGTTTGGCAATATGTTTGATAAAAACCAGCCTAAAAAGCATTATAAAAAAATAGAAAATTGTAAGATTTGCAAAATTTAACAACATTTGTGAGTTAAAGCGTGTTGTAAAACATCTTTCGGTATTTTCTGTAGCCAACCATCAAAAATTTACATGAATAATGCAAATATTGGAAAACCGATACATTTTAGTGGAATAAATCAGGAAATTACATAAAAAATTAAAGTGTTCCACTTTTTTTGCCAGTCAGTGTGTAGTTCCAACTTTGGCTACCAGATGCTACTGATACCTAGCGGCGAACGTTGGAACTTCATAGAGCGTTTCTAATGAAATAATCCGCAAATTTGGCTACACACTACCAATTGTAGTGGTAGGTTCTTTTTCGTGCAATAAATGTATGACATGGGCCCGCCGGCTTTACTTACCCTCCGAAGGAAGGCATCGACGACTTCGGCCGGGTTTGAACCCGCGATCTTGGGCACAGCAGTTCAGCATGCTACGCCACCGAAGCTTTAAATTTGGTGGTTTCTCCAATATAACACGAAAACATGAATTTCGAAACTGTGGAGGATAGCGGGGTGGGGAATAAAAGAAGAGGGTTAGGTGAATCTATAGTCAGATTTGGAGGTTATCTAGGGTAGGACGAAAAGGAGGGATAAAGCTCTACCCACAATGCGCAGTCGGCAGACAGCAGTTGAAGTCAGACCCGTGCTCTCTTATGGCGTCATTCACAATGTGAAGTTGTATGTCAGTAGTAGATAGTTGACAATCGGCAGCGTGTGGTCGGCTGTCGCCAATTTTATATTTGACAGCCAACTGCATATTTAAGAGCCAATCAGAAAAGATCACAAGCTGACGTCACTTGGTCGTTTTCCCGCTCGTCATCAGCTATGTAGTTGACTAGTTGTATTTGCGGTAGGCCTATATTTTTCGCATAATAACAGTATATAAAAAGATGATGACTGAATGACCTTGAGATAGAAGATATAACTTATTCATTGATCTTGTGAGGGAAACGCCATTGGATGTATGACATGTGTGAGCCCAAGTATTTAAAAGGAAACAGTTCATTGATTATAATGTTTATCTTTATAGCAAATGTAATGCAGTGGAAGGTAACGCTGAATGAGAGCTCATCGTACGATAACTTTTTCTATGTAGGGTCTACCGGTACTGAAATTAGCCAAAATACATTTTCTAATTACGAAAAATAAATTAGGAAATGATATAGTAATAGATTGAACGTGTAGGGAGCCCTCGGGCGTTCAATCAAAAATGACCAGCTACACAAAAACAATTCTGTTCAAAAATCAGTAGGCCTA
Organism: Meconema thalassinum; assembly: GCA_946902985.2. Taxonomy (NCBI): domain Eukaryota; kingdom Metazoa; phylum Arthropoda; class Insecta; order Orthoptera; family Tettigoniidae; genus Meconema; species Meconema thalassinum. Next base: position 66,578,655 of record OX336398.1, on the reverse strand, counting down.
ATTCGGAGTTCGTTTTGTTATTACTTATTTACAAGAGGGATACTGGATGTACGAGTATTTTCCTTCAATTTTAACAATGCTGTGCCAGTTAGCAGCAATAAAAAATAAACCGTACAGCTCCAAGTCGTCCATCCTTGCAAATTTTAGGTTAGGTTCTCGACAGTTGACAACTTTCTCAAGGAAAAAATGAAAGTCAAATTATTATTTACTCCTAGCATTTTAACGACTGCGCATTGTGGGTGGCTAGGTTGTGAACTACCGACTTCTGACTTCATCTGCCGTCTGGCCACTACCGTCTGCCGACAGCGCATTGTGTGTAGAGCTTAAGGAATGTGTACTGGGATTTGGAGGTTATGTCTGTTTGTAAACCTGACTCGATATTTGATTTTATAGCATTTGGCATATAAAACGTGTTAGATAATAGATTTTTAATTCGTCCTATTTTATAAACCAGCCTCAATACAAAAGCAACATTGATAACATTATTAAAATACAGCTACATTATGTAGGTTATGTATGCTGCCAACATTACAAAATGAACAACATAGGCTATCTCGAATAACCCTCCGCGGTGACAGCCAAGAATGCTAGCCGCTACACCACGAGGCGGTTGGACTATCATCCCAGCATTTTCCCGGAGGGAATGTAGAAAACCCCGGGGAGAAACACACTTAGAATAGCCGCTATCAGTGCTGGGATTCGAACCTGCGATATCTGGACTTTCTGAAGCTGCCACTGCGGCCATGGTGCACGGGTACGCTGCGGTACATCATATATGCAACAGTCAGATAAAATCATGGTTTGAATTAACGGGGGAATTTGTGGTGAGCTTCCATCCCTATCTGAATTGTATCTCACTAACAGGGTTGCCAACTCTCCCGTAATTAGCGGGACCAGTGCAGTGGTCAAGCCGTTTGCGTCTCACCAATGCGAACCGGGTTCCATTCCCGAACAGTTTTACTTTTTTATTAATATGTTGCCTGTCAGAAGAAACCGTCCCATCATTTGCCTGGAGCTGAAAATGGGAAACCACGGAAAACCATTTCAAGGACGGCAAATAGTTGATACACCGGTATTTTATAATATTTTTAGCACAAATATTAATCTATTGTAAAAGGGAGTTTTTTTTACAGATATTGCAGTTTATAATACGGAACTCATTTTATTAGAGGTTTTGTATCTTCCACCAGTACTAGCGTAAATAAAGAATACGATATGGATCAACGAGATTAATAGACGTGACACCGCTCATAACCTTAAATTCCCTATAAATAGGCCAACTTGCGAGTAAATGCAATGTGCACAGCATTAGATCGTGAAAGGTTTGCCCTGTTCCCGGACCTCTTGATTCACAGACCAACACGTAATTTCATATGGATTCCGTTAAAATGAGTCATATTGATGTGATAAATATCGTTTAAAACGACAATCTCGTAGCAAAAATATCTAACCCGTCCGGGATTCGAACCCGAGATCTCTAGATTCACAGTCAATGACGCTAACCCCACGGCTATTTCGACCACATGATCATTAGGTACAAGATGGTAACTTATTTTCACGTACCAATAATTCTGCACCACGGAATTAAGTTTCATTTATATTTCGGTTGTTTCGATAATGTTCCTGCGTAAAATTGAGTTTAAAATGCCTTATGAATAGGCCCTCTTGTGAGTAAAGAGAATGTATTCAGTAATAGTTCATGAAGGCTTGCTCAATTCTCGTATAACCACAACGATTATATTATATTGATGACTGCATTACTGTTATGTGGGTTAATATTTGAATAGCCATTGTGCAGAAACATAATACCTGCAATGCCGACTACTTACAATGTTTGATATTAAGGCATTTTACCATTTAAATACTGATACTGTAACATTTTTATAAAGTCCTTCATCGTGGTTGATGACTATTGTGGTTCAATAAAACAAACATGATATGAATAAATAATATACACTGTGGTGTGACCTTACCTGTGATAGTGTAATATAATAAGTTGTTGAGCGCCAGATTCCTATTTAAGATAGTGAATCGAAATTTATTGATTTAACCTCGGCTATCAGCAGTAGAGTCGAGAACCACTTACCCGGGCCGTAGTGAGACAAAGTCATCTAACCAATCCGTATTTAATCAAGGAGTATGATTGCCTTAAAGTACCAACTACAATGAAAGAAATAGGCATTACGTTGAAGAGAATGAATTTATTAAATGCAAAAACAAAATATTAATAAAACAGAATAGTGATAGTCACACAATTGAATTTAAAATTACTCAATGCGGCAATTAATTATTTAAAAGAAAATGAATATTAAAATGAATTGAAAGTTAAATGAAGTTAAATTATAATAGAGACGATAGTTTTATTGAATTGTTGGCTCACCCAGTCGAAGATTCGTCATATTTAAGAAATGATCGATGATCTCGATGTTACGTCGCTTATGTTTAAAAAATGATGTGATATCTCATTTACTATGAAATATCCTCATTAAGTACGTTGCCATCTGTAGAAAGACTCTTGATCAGGGATATAACCCATTATGTATTGATATAGATGTCGGCAAGACATCGTTCAGTGTCGACTCTCGGTGCTCAGTCCATTAGGACCCAGAAAGAAAGGTTACAACTTCCTTCCTTCATTGATAGCTATAGATCAATGCGTCTTTTGTCGGAGTCGCAGGTACTAATGACTTCCTTGTCACGTGGTCTTCGACGGTCTCCCCCTCCAGTAAGCTTCCCTTTCTTCAGTGTTCATTCTCTCACGAGGGTTAATTGCACCACAATTTGTAATCTTAGACGCGTACGTACCGTAGAAAATGGCGTGTTGGTTACACCATAGTGGGTGTCTTAGCATCTCAGGAAAATGACGCAGTTTGCCGTGGTGAAATTCTTACTACGTCGTTCAGTTTGTGACGCACAGGGTTAGTCCATATCGCCAGTCTTGTTGCAATATATAATACTTCGTCTCTTTACAAGTAATTGTTAATAAAAATCTAATTGAATATAATAATCAAAACCGCTTACAATTATCTGATATAAAAATCATCTCATGGATGTACTAGTTAATAATAATAATAATAACATGATAATAAATGAATAACCCTTTAAATATAACAGCTATGGGATCGAATCGTTACAATCGCCCCTGATATAAATAATTTAAAATAAAATGTAACATTATTTATATCACTACACATCCTACACAAATGAATACAAATTTAAATATTAATACCCCCATAACGACAACATACAAATAATACCCTTCAACAATACATAAAGATATACAAGAACATACTCTTTTCACTTTACATATTTGTACTATCATTTCTCATTCTTCCAAATGTTCATAATGTTCATTCTTCTTTATATATGTTGTAAAAAAAATATACATAAATGTATTCTTCACAAAAAAATCATATTTTAACTTTCATTCATCTCATTCTTCCAAATGTTCATAATGTTCATTTTTTTTTTTATATGCTGTAAAAAAAATACATATAAAATGCCCTTCACTTTTATTTTTGACATATATGTCAACGCTGCACTCGTTTATATTTCGGTGATCGTATGCATGACATACAATTTTGGCTTCATCTCTTTTGAACGTAGTTTTTGTATATCAGTCTGGCGTAGAAGTACATTGTTGTAATACCAGCTGATTAACCCATAATAACTATTACAGCACACGATAATAGGATGCAAACAATACAATATTCCTTTCGTCTTTATAAAGGGATTACTCAAATGCAGTAAAATTTCAATAATTGAAGAAAAAAATAACTTAGCAAGATACCTAAGGCAATTCCTATTTCAGTGCATATGTCATACATGTAAATATTTCCCCAAATACATAATGACATCGAAATACCTCAAAGCAGTTATTAAACAGTTCATTTAAATATCCAAGTTACTACTCACCTGCCTTCGTGGCTTAATTCTTTCTTAGGCCACGGCCGCCTCCTTCCAAATTAATACTTCCTAAGTCTCCACGACTTCTTAACTTCTCATAAAACCATAATTCCTCTTTACTACTTCTCGAAAACAATAACTTGAATTTTCAAAATCACCAATAAACATAAAATCTGACTTCTCGTTCACTTTATAAAATTTAACTTAGCGTCAAGATATAACTTTTCCGTAACGTCATTCCTTACTTACCATAACAAAATGATTAAGACTTGGACAAAATGCTACTCAATACCTGAATTACGTATATCACTAAACTATTTCACAAAAACACATGACAAACTCCTCGGAATAAATATTTCGTTCCACAAAATATTAATGCTCTTATACTTTGAACTTAGTCTAATTATGATTTGACTTTTTGCTGAATACCTAAAAACCCCCCTTAGTTTTCTCTCAAAACTCTTAATTAAGTACCGTGTCCTCCAAACACCACTTCCTACTTGTTCTGACCGCCTGGACTATAGCTCACTCTTGCTATACCAGAATCTCTCAAAACTCATCGTGACTTCACACGTCACATACAAAAAACCTCCCCTATTCGTGGTATAATCCCACATCTTCTTACTGTTACAGGTCACCTCTTACTGACCAATAACACACTAAATTTCAGCTAAAAAATCTTACATGCTTCGACTAATTCCTTGGAATAATAACATCACACTTAGCTTTCCTAACTATTGTCTTCCTAAAATAATGACAGTGTTCCAGTTGACAGTCAATAACACTGACACTCATAATTAGCAAATATTCTCCCATAATCACTTCATAAAGCAAGTTCTGAGTTCTAACACAGTTCAGATACTTTCTTCTCTATCAAATTAAATGCGTAAATTACACCTGCCTTTAATTGAAACTTCATTATTATCCTTTAGGTATCTTCACCTTACATTACTAACTTATTCTTGTCTTCAAAATTTTAAACTTATCTTTACTAACTCCGTATGACATAAATAAAACTTTAATTTCCTGTCTACTAAAAAAAAAGATTTATCTTTAAATCCTCAAACGTCGAATTATAACAAATTCCTTTCAATATTAGTAAATATTATGTCAACCTTTTAATTATAATTATTATCTTTACTTTAACCTGTGTGTAGGACAACAATCTACCACATCATTAATTCGTTATTAATCATCAGTAACTTTTTACTACAAAGTGGTTTAGCTCAATAACAAGCCTTGTAATATCTTTAAAACCTGCGTAACTGTAACTCAAACTTGGACCATATTACCTTTGTAATCTCTTATTACCTTGTGTGCATACATCCATATATACTTAAAAAAAAAACTCACAACATTAACTTCACGTAGTCCCGTAGACACCATAAAAAATCTCATTGCTCAACGGAATATACCTTGCTGACCTACTTCATCCTCCAAAAACTTCCTCCAACCTACTTCATTTGGCATCTTACCAAAACTTAAAACCACATTGCTCAACGGCATTACCTTCGTTGGCCTACTACTTCAAACTCACGTCCATTTACGTGAAAATACACACATACACACACACATATCTGTCAACAAGTATCAGATGTCCTAATTAGTTACTACTTCTTTATTTCAACCCGATGTTGGTTAATTCATACAACGCATTACCATTAACAATTCTAAACCACTTATAAATTTCTCAACATATATCCGCTGATAACCTCGCTGTCCTCAACTGAAACTTCTTTATTAAATCAATACCTAATTCTTCAACTCATTCGTTTTATTACCACTGTATCATCTGATCTTCACTCACTTTTGAATTAAATCTTTATTACCATTATATTCTTAATTATGGTTGCCATAATAATTATTACTTTCTTTCGATTACTTACCTATGTAATAACCTTCCTACTTTTAAAATTTAATTCTTACTTCATCCAACTTACCTGCAGTTTAAGGACCTACATTCAACTTACCTGCATTGCTCAATAGCACGACAACCTCTGTCTTCAAAATTAAATAATTTTAGTCAATCTAAATCAATAAGCGTAGGCACTACGCGCCCCTTACCATCCTAACTTCACGACTGAATTAAAATTACACACAGCAGGTTCCTTATCTACCTCTGTTAAATCCTATTAAACTTCATTACTTAATATTTAAGTCATACGGAACAGTAACTATCGGTAATATAAATTTACATAAATACGTTCACTGGCATTTCACCGTTCTTACCACATTCATCTTCAATTCTATCTTTAACTAGAATTCCACATAATTCCTTCCGTGTTACATTAGTTTCTACTTCCTCTGTACTACATTCATCCATAGTAACACAGTACTTCGGCTTTCCCCCTCTCACATCCCCAAGTCTGGCTAATTCAGTACGCCACTGCACGTCATATGCTTTCTTTCTCTCTCTCATCCTGATTTCTTTCTCCTCTAGCAACTTAATTCTCTTTTCTTTCATTTTACTTCTAAAATATCTACCTTTAGGTTTCATTTTCATTTCTCCGTTACTATCACTTAATGCTCTCTTTAGCCGTGGTCTACTGCTTCTGCTCTTATCTATCTCTCTCCTCCTCTTAACCTGTTTACTAATTATGTTCTTCTGACTATGACTTAACGCACGCTTCTCTGCCACTAATAATTTCATATTAACTTCCTCTATCACAGGACTAAATTCTTCCCTAGTTTGCCTATCTAATTTATCTATGATTGTCTGCATCTTAATCTCTTGGGTGCTTAGTACTTTCTTTATCTTACCTACTTCTATCCCTATCTTTTCTCTCATCTTCTTCACTTCTTTTTCGCTACATTCTATAGTCTCTTCTACAGCTATCCTGCGTTCATCTAAAATCTCCTTCAACTCTACTATGCTTTCTCCTACTATCTCCTCTGACGCTAATCTATTTTCACCTAAAATCTCGTCTGACTCTAATCTGATTTCACCTAAAATCTCCGCTATTTGCCGTTCCTCACCTAAGATCTCCTCCGATTCCAATCTGCTTTCACCTACAATCTCCAATGACTCTAATCTACTTTCAATTACAGTCTCCACTAATTCCAATTTGCTTTCACCTAAAATCTCGTCTGACTCTAATCTGATTTCACCTAAAATCTCCGCTAATTCCAATTTGCTTTCACCTAAAATCTCGTCTGACTCCATTCTACTTTCAATTATAGTCTCCTTACAGGCTGTCTTTACTGATTCTACTGCAGTTTCCCCTAAAGTCTCTACCACCTGCCTAGTTTCCACTTCTACCAATTTGCTAAAACTTTCACCTTGAGTTGCTATTTTCTCTTCAATCGAAGTTACTATTCTTTCCTGAATCCTACTTTCTGCTGCTTCTAATTTCTTATCTACTGTCTTAATAATATCTTTAGCCTTCATCTCTACCTCCTCCTTAATTTCACCTCTGATTTCCTGTTTCACCCCCTGAATACTCTCCTGTAGCATATCATACTTCATACTTAATTCTCTATTCATCGTTTCCACAATATCTAGTTTTACATTATTCTCTTCCAATTTTTGATTTATTTTACTCATATCTTGATTTAGCCTACCCATCTCTTCTCTCATCTCCTTACTATTTTTATTCATATCTTTATCTAATTTCTCAAATTTACCATTGAATTCCAAATAATTTCTTTTATTCTCTTCACTATTTTTATTCATATCTTTATCTAATTTCTCAAATTTACCATTGAATTCCAAATAATTTTTTTTATTCTCTTCACTATTTTTATTCATACTTTCATCAAATTTCGCACTTAAATCTCTACTCATCTGCCTTATGAGCGCAGTTAATGGATCTTCAGGAATCTCTATAGACTTTTCTTTCTCTAGACTACCACTAGTCTCAGGATGTATCTCTATATTCGTCTCGATATTTTCCTCTGAATTAGTGTCAGGGTTAACCTCAGGATTATTTTCAGGATTACTCTCAGGATTATTCTCAAGATTTACCTCCGACATCTTGGTATTATTCTCTACGCTCTCAACATCGCTACCGCTATCAACCTCCTTATAATTAACTTTCTTGACTGCATCCCTACTTCTCAACTGCCTCTGTTCCTCCTCCGACATCTTGAAGTACACCGTATAACAATTGCCCGTCCAAAATTTCACTTCACTTCACTGTCCCCCAAAAGCACTGACAATTTGCACTGAAATTATACACTCCTCTGACTAAATACCGAATGGTTTTCGTGTCCTACTTTGTGGCGCCAAATGTAACATTTTTATAAAGTCCTTCATCGTGGTTGATGACTATTGTGGTTCAATAAAACAAACATGATATGAATAAATAATATACACTGTGGTGTGACCTTACCTGTGATAGTGTAATATAATAAGTTGTTGAGCGCCAGATTCCTATTTAAGATAGTGAATCGAAATTTATTGATTTAACCTCGGCTATCAGCAGTAGAGTCGAGAACCACTTACCCGGGCCGTAGTGAGACAAAGTCATCTAACCAATCCGTATTTAATCAAGGAGTATGATTGCCTTAAAGTACCAACTACAATGAAAGAAATAGGCATTACGTTGAAGAGAATGAATTTATTAAATGCAAAAACAAAATATTAATAAAACAGAATAGTGATAGTCACACAATTGAATTTAAAATTACTCAATGCGGCAATTAATTATTTAAAAGAAAATGAATATTAAAATGAATTGAAAGTTAAATGAAGTTAAATTATAATAGAGACGATAGTTTTATTGAATTGTTGGCTCACCCAGTCGAAGATTCGTCATATTTAAGAAATGATCGATGATCTCGATGTTACGTCGCTTATGTTTAAAAAAATGATGTGATATCTCATTTACTATGAAATATCCTCATTAAGTACGTTGCCATCTGTAGAAAGACTCTTGATCAGGGATATAACCCATTATGTATTGATATAGATGTCGGCAAGACATCGTTCAGTGTCGACTCTCGGTGCTCAGTCCATTAGGACCCAGAAAGAAAGGTTACAACTTCCTTCCTTCATTGATAGCTATAGATCAATGCGTCTTTTGTCGGAGTCGCAGGTACTAATGACTTCCTTGTCACGTGGTCTTCGACGGTCTCCCCCTCCAGTAAGCTTCCCTTTCTTCAGTGTTCATTCTCTCACGAGGGTTAATTGCACCACAATTTGTAATCTTAGACGCGTACGTACCGTAGAAAATGGCGTGTTGGTTACACCATAGTGGGTGTCTTAGCATCTCAGGAAAATGACGCAGTTTGCCGTGGTGAAATTCTTACTACGTCGTTCAGTTTGTGACGCACAGGGTTAGTCCATATCGCCAGTCTTGTTGCAATATATAATACTTCGTCTCTTTACAAGTAATTGTTAATAAAAATCTAATTGAATATAATAATCAAAACCGCTTACAATTATCTGATATAAAAATCATCTCATGGATGTACTAGTTAATAATAATAATAATAACATGATAATAAATGAATAACCCTTTAAATATAACAGCTATGGGATCGAATCGTTACAATACGAAGACTTTAACATGTGCCATGTGCTTTGTTTCAATCACTTATCACCAGAGTTCGCATGAGCGTTTACTGTCAGAATGAAAGTGTTCAGCAATGCGATCCAGCTGGCAGTGCGTCTTACACACTTCCGTTCGATCAACCACTGCCAGCTGGATCGTCCCATTTTTCAAAATCACTCCCACAAATATCCAGCAACCGAGTGGAAAGATGTTACACATCAATAATAATATTGGTTCATTTGTTCTATTCTTTAAACATTAATGATTAACTTAGAATTCTAACTTCTTTGGCATGTTACTCTTGTGTCTCTTAATTCTTCCTATGGGGATGGGTAACCTTAATGTTCCTCCCTTAAACAATACTAACTTATTTAACTAACTTCTTCCTTCCTTCTGAAGTGTACTTCCTATGTAGATATTAATAGTGCAATTTCATCTCCTTAAAGTAATACACCTGATCCAAATAATTATACTTTCGATAATAATACTAACAATAATGTAGCAATAAAAATAATAACAATAATAATAAGAACAAAGTGTCGCCAATAGGGATGATTATATTAGGGGTAATGCTTCTAGTTTTTCCTCGATACTGACAATGCTCCTTCAGCAAATTAGTGTGAAGAGAAGCTAGCAGGTTTTTCTTTCTCACTTGGTCAACTCTTGTTCTCTTCCGACCCCGACGATATTAGGGTATCCGAGGCCTAGGGAGTCTCTTCCTTTCCCGCCTTAATTGGCCCTTGTCTCATCTTTTCTGATACCCTCCTTCTGCGAGGGGTCAGCCTTCTTGTTCTTTTCCTTTTTCCTCCTGCTTTGTGCTCAAGGCCCTTAAGGAGGCAGGGTGTATTTAGCCCCACCACTTCTGGTGCACCCTAGATAATGCTACACCCTCAGGGGCTCACGGCAGGTGAGTTTGGGAGTTGGCGACCCCCGAGGGATTCCTGAGCTGGGTCTGTTTTTCCCTTTTATCCCTTACCTTTGGGGCGGACCCTCTCCTCTCTCCCCTCTCCTCTCCTCTCCTCTTTTCATTCTATTCCCCTCTTCTCTTTAAGATTCCCGCACTGTTTTTTGTTACATGGTTCCCCGTGTATCAAAATTTCCTTTCGCGATTTTTGTAGGTATTTTTAATCTACGTTGCATTTTGTAATTTTTTCGATCTAAATTGCATTTTGTGAGTGTTTTTCAACCTCAATTTCATTTTGTAAGGATTGACAATCTAAATTTCTTTTTAGTAAGTGTTTCAATATCCGGGCCAGGGCTTTTGTGAGTATTTTGAATTTCAATTGCATTTTGTATTTTCAACCTACCCCGCTTTGTTCAAGTAGTTAATTCTCAATTGCATTTTTGTGGGTATTTTGAAACTAAATTACATTTTGGAAGTATTTTCAATCTAAATTGTATTTTCTAAGTATTGTCCATCCAAATGAGAAGTTTGAATCTACCATGCATTTTGTAAGCAATTTCAATTGCATTTTGTATTTTCAACCTACCCCACTCTGTTCAAGTAGTTAATTCTCAATTGCATTTTGTGGGTATTTTCAATCTCATTTACATTTTGTAAGTATTTTGATTTCACTTGCATTTTGTAAGTGTTTCGACTGTACGTTGCATTTTGTACGTATTTTGAACTTAACCTACATTTTGTGCGTATTTTTCAATCTATTCCTTTTGTGAGTATTTTCTTTCGAAATTACCGCTCTCTTCATTTTGTGAGAAGATTCAATGTGAGTTCCTTTTTGTAAGTATTTTCCTGCTCACTTACTTTGTGTTCTGGTTTCCACTTCATTGCCATTTTCGCTATCACACAGACCATTAGGGGCCGATAACATGGATGTTAGGCCCCTTAAAACAACAATTATCATCATCATCATCATCATCATCATCATCAGGTTTTTCTTTATTCGCTTTCTGGAAGGGACAATTTCAGTATTTCTGTTCTTGCTATGGGTTCCTTGCGGTGTTGTCTTTATAAATTTACGTCCTTGCATTAATTCCTTTTTGGCTACTGCGGTGCAGCTTTTAAATTTCGTTGCTCTCTGTTTATTGCTAATTGGGGTTGTGTTGAAGTGTCATTCCCTTGTAATGGCTGGATGGTTGTGTCCTGATTGCGGTCATTCCAGATTGCGTTCTCATTAGCAGTCCAGATTGCGGTCACTTTCATTTTAGGGAAGAACTATAAACATTCCAGCGTCCAGATTGCGATCACTTTTCTTGGGAGACCGATCCTTGGTTCTTCCCGACTGACCTATACCTTCCGTAAGTTTTGAGGTTAACATGGGGAAACTTGATATTTCACTACCTGACCTAAGAATACAGTTCAGTGTTCAGCTGAGCACACCCCATAAAACTTCGCTTAAATAATCAAAACCCCTCCCAATCTGACAGCACCTCGTAAAGCAATGATTATAACTAGGGCTAGGATCGATATGCTCGATAAAATCTCCAGATATGCTCGAAGACCATGTGTTTTATGCTCGATAGATATGCTCGAAAAAACCATTATATGCTCGATAGATATGCTCGAAACCCCCATTATATGCGGTTAACTTTGCAGAAAATGCTCGAAAAACACCGCTAAAAACTATAGAAAGGAATGTGAAACGAAAAAACCAATAACATACCTTTAAATACGAGCTTTATTTTCTAATTGTATGTGTGATACACTGCAATATACTCGCATTCAAGTTTTACAAGTATATATAAGAGAAGTGCTCTTATTAAAAATACAGTTTTAAAGTTCATTTACAAAATGTTCAGAATTAGGCGCGTCAATGAAGTAGATCTGCATTGGTCTGTACAACAAGAAATTTTCTATGTTTTCAGTTTTGAATGATTTTCTTAAATCAGTCAATAAAAGTTTCAATGACGAGAATGACCTCACAAAAGGTTAAAAGCCTGCGGTTCTATTATTCGCACTAGATAGGCTTTTCAATAATTATTTCTGTTTTCGAACCTTAAGGGTTGTCAGGGCCCGAATTCGGGGGAGAATTCGAAGAAATATTTAGACGAAAACCACAAGAATAGCCTATGCATTTATATGCTTCTATTCTGAAAACCGCGGTTTTATCCATTTATATGCTCGATAAATTTCAATTCTGTTGGTCCCAGAGAGGTGAAAATACTACCGAAAGGCTCCTTTCAATGTGTTACTATTCAGGAAAAAAATATGCAAATATGCTCGAATCCGAGCTCTAATTATAACATTTGTATTTCCAAGAATAGAAACGTTTCAGGATCGGAATCAACGACCTTTACTTTCAACAACATTGTTGTAACGGGAAATTTTATACTTACAGGGTAAAATTTTTAATGTCTGCCCCTCTTCTGCAACATGAGGCGCGAGATATCTATTTTCATAAAAGGTACTGTATATCGCGAAAAAAAAAATATTTTCATTACCTCGAAAAATTCGTCTCGTAAAAGTAATTTGTTCTGCGTTTGATTCTAAATCCCCTTTGTAATGAATTTTTGTCCCCGCCCCCTCCTACACACAAAATCAAACATTTGAAGTTTAAGGTTTTTTAACATTCCAGATTTGAAATATGTGACTTTTGATTAGTCAAAATGAATAAGTTCACTGTGAAAACTACTCAAATTATAAGATAGTATTTTTGAAGGAAGCTTTCTAGACTATTTATATGATATTGGGCACAGTTTCAAGAGCATTTTCAACAAATGTGTAGCTCAATAGTTATTTTTTTCTGGGTTATGGTCGTAACCAGTGCCGGCCCTAGGTCTTTTTGTAGTGTAAGCAAATAATATATTGCCCCCCCCCCCCCCCGCCATACTCATCAGAGTACTATTTTTACTAAACGTGTTATATGGCCAAAAGGTAAAAGGCAAAGAGATACACCAAAAATAACTTAAAACCGAACATTTATATACAGGCCATTGTTATTATAGAATGACAATATTATTGTTGATTTTTTGAACACTGTTGAAATCTTTTAAAAGTAAAACGAGATTTTCCTGGCTTTCACTTTAGAAAATTCGTTCAGCAGCAAATCTGTTTCCATTTCATTCAACAAATCATTTTCAATGGCCAAAGTAGCTAGTTCACTCAAGTGCTCTTGGCTTAAAGTCTATCGCAAGTACGTTTTTATAAGTTTTAACTTCTTTCTTCGCTGGCCTCTGATACCGGGAGAGTTAGCAGAATCCTCAATGCAACAAAAACATTTGGACCAGGCTCCAGGCACTCCGTAATAGTTCTAAGTTTGTTTCATAAGTGGCATCACCCGTAAAGCGGCGACTCTTTAAAATGGTCATGCTGAAATTTTCAAATATTATTTCGTTTTTAATTAAATACAAGTTTTTCGGGCTTGTAGGCCGTGGTCCAGACAGGATATCTCCCGACGTTTCACCGGAAACTGCGTCCGGCATTATCATTCCACTGCAGACCAAGGAAAGGAGCGGAACCCTTGATAATGCCGGACGCAGTTTCCGGTGAAACGTCGGGAGATATCCTGTCTGGACCACGGCCTACAAGCCCGAAAAACTTGTATTTAATTATGAACGCCGGCCGTGAAAGCCTAAGCTGTTATATTATTTCGTTTTGTTTGTTAGTGAAATAGTAAAGTAAAACTGAAAAGACGAAACATACACAGATTGGTTATGTTATCTGGTTACATTGTTTATAATGTAACTTAACAGTTTGTTAATGTTGTAGAAATTAGAATTTGTAATGTTTACAACATTACAAACTAGCTCCGGGCGCCCCTAACTTGATATTTCGGCGCCCCCCGTCTCACAGCGCCACCCGCGGCCGCCTAGTTCGCTTATATCTCGCGCCGCCCCTGGTCGTAACTTCCTGAGCTAATACCACGCGCATGAGGAGTGGAAGTGAAAGGTGAGGAAATCCACAAAACTTACGGAAGGTATGAGTCAGACGGGAAGAACCAAGGACCGGTCTACCAATAAAAGTGATCGCAATCTGGACGCTGGAATGTTTATAGCTCTTCCCTAAAATGATGGTTGGTTGGTTCTTAAGTTTTGGGGCTGCGACAACGCGGTCATGTAGCCCCGTGTACTTTAGGTGTGTGTAGAATCTGTCTGATAACCGGTGTTAATTGTGATGACTGTATTAGTGTGTGTTACCTGTTTTTAATTTAAGTACTGCAACTTAGAATTTTTCAAATAGTTCATACTTTTGCCGCCAAGCGCCACCGTCAACGACTACTAGGCCAAGTTCAGAACTTAGCTACTAGACGCCATCGCAGACGGCTCTTGGCAACGAACGTAGAAACCTAAGAGCGTTGTTCACGTTCTTAACCTATCCAATCTAGCTTCTCACAGGTGCAATTAGTGGAAGGTTCATTCTTCTTCTTCTTCCTCTTCTTATGGTTCCTATCCGTTCCGGATGTTGGCTACCATCTTAACTGTTCTTTAGCATGCCATAAATCTATGACATGGGACCTCCGGCTTTACTTCCCCTCCGAAGGAAGGCTTAGGCTACTGAGGGATTTTTAACGCTCTTAAAAAATCCGACAGCTTCGGCCGGGTTTGAACCCGCTATCTTGGGCATAGAATCTCAGCATGCTACCGACTACGCCACCGAAGCCGCCTCCCTGGAATAATAATGAGGTGAATGCAATCTGGAATGACCGCACTCAGGAAGACACCGGCTGGATTCATCTGTGTGCATGAATACTTTGCTTTAAGTTGCGTTGAGGAGTCCCCGTATTATTTGTAACGTTGTCTGTTTTTACCGTTTGTAGTCTATTGTGGATTACTGCGTTTTTCCATGTCTATTACAGGAAAGTGTATTTCCCTGTTTGTAATTGGCTTATGGCCTGCCAATGCTGACAATTGTCGTGTTACCTTAAGAGTTTTCACTGTATTTGACTGTCCTTAAGTGAGCGTCGTGTACCGTGTGCTTGGGTGTGTGTATACGTTCCTTATTATGTGTTCTGTCAGTGTATCTGCGTGATGTCGCGTATCACTGTCAAGCTTTGTTGATCCGCACTTTGATGTGTGTATGCTAACCTGTGTTATTGCGCTGTCTGCGTGCTATAGTGTTGCTTGTTTCCTCCTTTTCGTGGCTTTCTTGGGATGCGGATCGGATGCGGATAACAGTCGTAAGGATGTGGGGCGGATGCGGATAACAGTCGTGAGGATGCGTTGCGGATGCAGATGACAGTTGTGTGGATGCGGATAACAGTCGTGAGGATGTGGGGTGGATGCGGATAACAGTCGTAAGGATGTGGGGCGGATGCGGATAACAGTCGTGAGGATGCGGGGCGGATGCGGATAACAGTCGTAAGGATGTGGGGCGGATGCGGATAACAGTCGTGAGGATGCGTTGCGGATGCAGATGACAGTTGTGTGGATGTGGATAACAGTCGTGAGGATGTGGGGTGGATGCGGATAACAGTCGTAAGGATGTGGGGCGGATGCGGATAACAGTCGTAAGGATGTGGGGCGGATGCGGATAACAGTCGTGAGGATGCGTTGCGGATGCAGATGACAGTTGTGTGGATGCGGATAACAGTCGTGAGGATGCGTTGCGGATGCAGATGACAGTTGTGTGGATGCGGATAACAGTCGTGAGGATGCGGGGCGGATGCAGATGACAGTTGTGTGGATGCGGATAACAGTCGTGAGGATGCGTTGCGGATGCAGATGACAGTTGTGTGGATGTGGATAACAGTCGTGAGGATGCGGGGCGGATAACGTTTTGTTTATCCGCGCAGGGTTCAAAATGAGCCGACCGCGGTGGCCGAGAGCGCTAACGAGCTACCTCGTGCCTCGCTGGCATCGGGAGAGCGTGGGTTCGAATCCCACCTCAGCCGTCCTGAAAATGGTTTTCGTGGTTTCCCATTTTCACCACCAGGCAAATGCCGGGACGGTTCCTTTCAATAGGTCCACGGCTGATTTCCTTCCAATATCCCTTCCCTGACCCGTCCTGAAAAGAAAAGTACATGGCCATTGGCTGCATTATTAAAACTACAATTAAAAAATGAGCCGGCGCCAGTCCTCGCGATATATTTTTTGACACCAGTTCTCAAGGGTTAGCATTAACAACGTAACCAAAAATGCAGCATTTTGAAGGTGTTTAAAGATAGAGGGTAGCCTACTCTATTACGAAAACTGAGCGGATTTCATTTTTCGAATTCAGCACCCACGACTAAGCTTCTTTGTAACAGAAATGCTGTTGACCTGTGTTATTCTTAACTAGCGATAGATTGTGAACAAGCAGCAAAAGTGCCCCGTGTCTTGGTAAATTAGGTACCATCCTAGCATTTAACTTGTGGTGGATTGGCTTGATTTGTGGTTTTGATCCTTAAATCATCATGCTCCACCGGGTGAGTTAGCCGTGGTCGTTACGGCGTGGCTGCAGGCAGTCGCTCACATCCGGGAGGCGATGAGGTTCGAATCCCCCCGCCAGCAACCTTGAAGATGGTCTTCTGTGGTTTCCCATCTTCCTTCCAGGCAAATGCCGGGGTTGGTCCCTAACTATAGGCCACAGCCGCTACCTTCCAACTCCTCGTCCTTACATTCAAACTTTCCTCCCTTTACAACACTCCACACGCGACGGTACTTGTAGCTCACCCAATGGGTGTCCGTTTAGAAGAAGCTACAAACTATGGCGAGCCGAACATGTCCTCGGACACTCCCGGCACTAAAAGCCATACGCAGAAAAAAAGAAGAAGAAAAAACACATGCTCCCACCTCTCACTTACGGTCGTAGTAAGCGATTGAACACGCATGGTTAAGCAGCGAGGCGAGAAAAATTATGAATAGACATCTGAGAATCGGACCACTTTGCTTTCAGTGGAGACGGGCAGCAATGGCAAGCCTTCTCTTCTCTTTGAGATCTGCTCAATGAGAGTGTATTAATAAACGTCATATATTTAGATTCCGCGAACAGCTGTGTGTCAAGGTCAAAGGGGTAGCTCTCAAGTCAGTGAAGGATCCCGTCGCATCTTCTCAGCTTTATGGCTTCAGCAAGGCAGCAACTTACCGACCATACTTTACAATCTATACAGTAAATTGAACAAGCAATGAAGGAAATTAGAGAATTTCAATAAAGTAGGACTAAAGATTCAACGAGTCGGGTGGACCAACTGAATAGAGGGGGTTCGATTCCCACCTCAGCCATCCTCGAAGTGGTTTTCCGTGGTTTCGTCTTCGGGTAAATGCCGGGATGGTACCTCCTATAAGGCAACGGCCACCTCCTTCCCTCTTCCTTGCCTCTCCATCCCGATCTACCCCTCCCTGCACCGCCCGACAAACTGCACCAGATTACAAAGCTGGCATTCGATGGTTTAATCAGTTTAAGGAAACAGGGACTGTAGAGAAAGAATCCAGGCCAGGCCGACCACCAACATCAGCAGTGAACGCACGCTTTCACAATGGCTGGATTGGTACGTGCAATCATTTCAGGAGTAACTGTCAAGATGGTGGCTGAAATTGGCTCCCGCAGGTGCTTCAAATCCCGAATTTTTTCTGCATACACAATGTTTTTAATGTACCCCCCCCCCCCCCCCCAAAAAAAAAACAAAGGGGTGAGGTCAGAACTTCATTGCTGATGACATCGTCATGTTAGCCGACACACCAGAGGATTTGAATGAGTTTTTAAATGGTATGAACTGAGGTCGCCTCCGTAGCGTAGCAGTCAGCATGTTTAGCTGCCGTCCCGGAGGTCCTGGGTTCGATTCCCGGCCCTGCCACGAAATTTGAAAAGTGGTATGAGGACTGGAACGGGGTCTACTCAGGCTTGGGTGGACCAACTGAATAGAGGGGGTTCGATTCCCACCTCAGCCATCCTCGAAGTGGTTTTCCGTGGTTTCGTCTTCGGGTAAATGCCGGGATGGTACCTCCTATAAGGCAACGGCCACCTCCTTCCCTCTTCCTTGCCTCTCCATCCCGATCCACCCCTCCCTTCCCATCGCTCACGAGGCCCCAGTTCGCTTTGTAGGTGAGGCCGCCTGGGCGAAGTGCTGATCACACCTCCCCAGTTGTATCCACCCTGACCAAATGTTCCAAGCTCCAGGACACTGCCCGTAGAGGCGGTAGTGGTGAGTTCCCTCGCTGAGTCCGTGGGAACCACCAACCTAGAGGGTAAATCGACTAAAAAAATGAACTGAGTCGTCCAGTTGCAGAACTCGTTTAATCCACTTGTGAATAAGAATCATGTCATAAAACTATTTATGTTCGACCCTGACTATTATATGTCTGAAAACGGTGTCATAATGATGGTCATTATAACACTATTTTTCATTATGAAACAGTTTCTCCCACCAATCACAGCTCAAGAAACAGTTGTTTGACCAATTAGTACCTTCGCGCATGCGCTCAAAATCCAACATGTCTATATAAATTACCGAAAGTGCACCGTCCATATGTTCGCGTAAATAAACTGGTGAATATGGGACAAGAAATAGCACTGTACCTTAATGTCACCAAATCGAATTTCTACACAACGCGTTGTTGTCAAACGACTTCGGTGACAGTTTTACTGAATACTGGTGCAAAATCTGCACATATGGCATTGAAGCACACAGAGCGCATGCGTCGGTCGGCCAGAGAGCTTGGAGAACAGAGATATCCTACCCAGCGCAGCACCCGATCACAACATTCTAGTGACTGGACAGATATTTATGAATGTTTATCTTAAAACATATAATAAAGTTATAATTATCGTCGAACATAAACAGTCGTATGCAACTCGCCCATTAAGACACTGGTATGGAAATTATAAAACTCGCATACGCTCGTTTTATAAACATACTTGTGTCTTAATTATTGCCATTATAGGCTCGTTGCTTAATGTACTATTATGTTCGACCCTATTATATGTCAGAAAACAGTATCATAATGAGGGTCATTATAACACTATTTTTCATTATGAAACAGTTTCTCCCACCAATCACAGCTCAAGAAACAGTTGTTTGACCAATTAGATAAGGATAAAATCGCACCTGCGCTCACTTCCACGGCCTTCTAATTTAAATGTCACTGCGTGGCGTAGTGTCATCGTGGGGTAATCGAGCAGGCCATGGTCAAATACAAGGCATTCTCTGCGTCCCATGCGCTCTGCTCAGTACATAAAACTGTCGAAATCTCGACAGATATTTATGAATATTATAAGTTCGAACATAAAATAGTTATAATAATTATCGTCGAACATTATTTTAATATTTTATTTTATTTTACTTTGATTTATTTTGTTTTATTTTCTTTTGTTTAATTTTATTTTGTTTTATGTTGATTTTGTTTCATTTTGTTTTATTTCGTTTTATTTTGTTTTAAATTGTTGTATTTAATTTTTTGTTTTGGTTTATTTTATTTTGTTTTTATTTTGTTTTGTTTATTTTTTTGTTGTATTTCGATTTTGTTTTGTTAAACAAAACAAAAAACACGAATCAAAATGCAAAATTCAAAAACAAAAGCATAAGCAGAAAACAAAAAAACAAGGAACACAAAGCAAAAAGCAAAATTAAAAAAGCAAAAGCAGAAAACAAAAAACAAGGAACACAAAGCAAAAAGCAAAATTTAAAAAAAGCAAAAACAGAAAACAAAAAACAAGGAACACAAAGCAAAAAGCAAAATTCAAAAACAAAAGCATAAGCAGAAAACAAAAAAACAAGAAACACAGAGCAAAAAGAAAAATTCAAAAAAAGTATAAGCAAAATACAAAAAAACAAGGAACACAAAGCAAAAAGCAAAATCCAAAAAAAGCATAAGCAGAAAGTCAAAAAAAACAAGGAAAACAAAGCAAAAAACAAAATTTAAAGAAAAAGCATAAGCAGAAAACAAAAAAGGAACATAAAGCAAAATTTAAAAAAAAGCAAAAGCAGAAAATGAAGAAACAAGGAACACAAAGCAAAAAGCAAAATTCAAAAAAAGCAAAAGCAGAAAACAAAAAAACAAGGAACACAAAGCAAAAAGCAAAATTCAAAAAAGCAAAAGCAGAAAACAAAAAAAGGAACACAAAAAAAGCAACATTCAAAAAAAAGCATAAGCAGAAAACAAAAAAACAAGGAACACAAAGCAAAAAGGAAAATTCATAAAAAAGCAAAAGCGGAAAACAAAAAATAAGGAACATAAAGCAAAAAGCAAAATTCAAAAAAAGGCATAAGCAGAAAACAAAAAACAAGGAACACAAAGCAAAAAGCAAAATTCAAAAACAAAAGCATAAGCAGAAAACAAAAAAACACGGAACACAAAGCAGAAAGCAAAATTCAAAAAAAGCAAAAGCAGAAAACAAAAAAACAGGGAACACAAAGCAAAAAGCAAAATTCAAAAAAAAGCAAAAGCAGAAAACAAAAAAACAAGGAGCACAAAGCAAAAAGCAAAATACAAAAAAAGCAAAATACAAAATAAGCAAAAGCAGAAAACAAAAAAACAAGGAATACAAAGCAAAAAGCAAAATTCAAAAACAAAAGCATAAGCAGAAAACAAAAAAACAAGGAACACAAAGCAAAAAGCGAATTTCAAAAAAAAGCAAAAGCAGAAAACAAAAAAACAAGGAACACAAAGCAAAAAGCAAAATTTAAAAAAAAAAAGCAAAAGCAGAAAACAAACAAGAAAGAAAAGCAAAATGGAAAATTCAAAAGCAAAAGTAGAAAGCAAACACAAAACCAAAAAAAAAAAAAAAAAAAAGTGGAAAAAAACAAACGACCAAACGGACGAGCGCTTCTAGACAGTTGGCACGCTTCGATTTGTCCGACAGTTCCCAGTAACTAACTATAAGATTTCGTGAATTATTAAAGAACAGAATTATGAATTCCCATACATATAAAAGGAAACGTGCACCTTTTATTACTAAAAATGTTATTAGCCTACTTTTCAAATTTTGTAAAAAAAATGAGGAAAAAGTAGACTTATGATATCGAACCGGGAAAATGTGTGTCTGTCTGGCCTTCTGTCTGTTTGGCTTTGTGTGTGTCCCCCTATCAACTCCTAAACGGCTACAGCAATCGAACCCAAATTTGGTATGAGTAAAGATCTCTATCTGAATATCTCAATGCCGTATTTGAAAATGATATCAGTGCTACCAACTGCTGAAAAAACTCAATTGAAATTTCAGCGCCATGTTGTATATCTTGGAAAGTATGCATGGGAGCTATACCAAAATTGGCACACATATAGATAATAATATTTTAGTTTAACTTCCAGGAGGCCATACATGATAGTGGTGCCAAAATGATTCTAAGCCTGCCGATAGGTCCAATTTTTAAATGCATATAATTTCTACACTATCAATTGGATTTCAACCAAATTTCGTATATGTGTAGATAGTCAGATATGACTGAGCGTAATCTTAATAGCCACCAGGGCTGCCAACTGTTAATAAATGCACTCTTTATTGTTTTTATCCAAATACCAATATATCAGAAAGTATGCAAGCCGGCAGCTTTAAACTATGCACACGTATAGTACCTGACATTCTAGATTAATTTGGAGTAACTATTACGCGTCACTGCTTCCATCATGATTCTAGGCCTGCTGATTGGTCCAATTTTAAAATGCATGTAACTTCTATACAAACAAATCGATTTCATCCAAAATTGGCACAACAATAGATCATAATAGTTCAGATTATTTCTGACCAACACATGCATGACATTGTTGCCAACATGATTTTACGCGCTGATAGGTCCAATGTCTAAGTACTGTCCCCGTAAATCCGGATAGTAGGCTGTCAGATATCCGCCCCCTCAAACGGATTGCCAATAATCAAACGCACCGGCACAGCTACATCAATGAAAATGGCACTGACAGATACTACCGAGATTAGAGCACAGCAGTTAACAAGAAATTATTGTGGAACACACCAAAATATACGGGGGTTCATACTTACCTTTACTTACCTCTTCAAATTAATCTCGGGTATGGGTTGCCAACTGGATTACTTAAAGTATGCCCACACAATAACCTCCACCATGATATTTAGAATGAACCAAGACGGAAACAAGAAACTTTAAACTGTACAATAATTTATTTCACATAAAGGGGTGATTCTAACAAAAATTCAACAAAATACACGTGGCAATCAGAAGCCATTGTCAATATAATCATGTCCTCCTGTAGGACTTGTAGACGTTACATACAAAATTTTTATCTTTCACTTGCTTATAAAGAACGTAATAATAGTAATACACTTGGAATGGATGCGGGAATTGGAACGAGACATGTAGCAATTGTTTTCCTCTTTCATAAACATCACACTTTATTTATAACTGCAAGCCTGTTATGTGGTCGACCTTGGCCTCTAACATACAGTTGTCAGGCCAGCTGCGATCCACCCTACATCAAGTCGCATGCCTACGTCGTCAAACGGGCCCACCTGTCCAGCTAACCTTAGCATATGCTCGTGACATCAGAGCCTAGCTCCTTTTCAAACGCTTTATATGTCCTCAATTCAACTCAAATATTATCACGCAAATCTTTTAAATGCTCCAATCAAATATTACTGGATTACTCTAATAATCCCAAAACTTGTTTAATGGTATAATCCACCTGTATAATTAGCGTTCTTTAGAGTATATTAACAAAACTCTTAATGTTTATAACAAATGCTCATTAATTGTTTATAACAATTATAAATTGTTTATAATATTGTCAAATGACAATTGAAAAATCTATACACGCCTCTCTTAATTCCTTTCATTTCCAATTATTGTTAAAGATATTTACACAATTATTTACAATATTTATATTGTTAATTTTAGAAATACATTAAACCACACGTTTATCCGGTTGATAATTACTCAAATCAAGTTAATATAATCGACCAATGAAGGTTAGTTATATTTAAGCTTATATTCAGGTTTAATAAGTTTTAATAATTATTATTATTATTTGTGACGGTAACCTCCATTCAAAATCGTTATCTCAAATTATTTAACACTCTTGTTAATTTTAACAGTAATTTCACATGATTAATTTTCAAAGGACCTGGACAATAAACTCAGCGGAAAATACTTCGCTTCAAACGCACAAATTGCATAAAATAGGCCCAGAATTCATCATATATTTCCATATATATGGCATAAAAATCTTCCACAATCCATACACAAAACCTCCACTTATAATCTCATCAACTTCATTAATATTACTGTGGGAATCTCCTTCACTTATTCAAGGGCATTATTCATCAGCGACTTTTACACGTCCACTGAACTAACCATTATACATCCATAGTTCCTCTTCAAAAATTCTTATATTCATTAATTGTTTCAAAACTGTTATTATTTTAACCTTCGCGGGTTTCATTCATGAATCGATATGAAGTAAAAATTTGCCAATCACAAATAAATTTAATAGCAAATACGATTATACACGCCTCTCTGGTCTATCAAAATTGAGATTAATATCTCCTAAGTAATATAGTATAAAAATACTATCTTCAATCAAAGTTCATCTAAACTGCAAAATAATCGAATAGAATACAATTAGACTTTGGAATGCAAACATTATTGTTCCAATCTAGTATTGAGAAAAACTCCTATCAAAAGTTAATTACTATAGTGTATTCAATAAATCGTAATCAAAGTTCATATTTCATAAAATTGTCTATAATGCAATGGTAATTTCAGAACTGACGATAAATGTCTATGTTGCAATCATGTTCATAAAACGACTAGTATTTCCAAGATCGTCGATACAGAAATAGATTTTAACGCTCTAAAATCTTTTAATTATTCTTCATTCTTGAGGATGACAGAAAATTGGTCAAAGTAATTTACTGAAATAGAATTACTTTAATAAAATGACACGCTGTTGAATTCAAATCTGCCATAGAAAAATCATTAACTTTACAGTCAAATCGTGACTACAAAAATATGCAAATTACTGAAAGAGTCTAGATATCAGTCTCAACTGATCCAAAATTATTTAACTATGCCACTGACATAACAATGTCTTAATAAATCGTAGAAAAAGGCATAACTCATCGAAGTGTACTGAGTACAGAGATATCAAGCAAGAATATGGGGCAAAATATAGGACAGAACATATGAGAAAAATTGTTGCTCAGATATCGCTAAATGGCTCAAATAAAACAAGAAACGTTCACGACTACCTTATCTGTTGATTGAAGTTCTAGAAAAAAATCTTCCAAAGAAGACTGGTGATGGTTCCATTTCACCAAAAAGATGTGCTCCGTCCTCGAACCTGGAACCAGCGCCCTCGGAGAATAGAACTGCTTCCTCCTCCGGAAATTGCACTGCTCCGTGTATACGATAGACATCCTTCTGGCAAAACTCTTCTTTGTGAGCCGGGTCTACCCTGGCCTCTCTTGATAGTTCCCTGAAGTTCTGGTAGCAATTCGCCATGAAGTTTATTGCAGTTATTTCCGTAGAAATATTCATATTTGTGGAGTATGAATATGTTTCCACTGCCATTTGATATAATTCAGCGTTGGACAACGATGCATGAGTGTAGTTGGATATTCACTACATGCTCGCTTTTGTAGAAAGACGACTAGCGAAGTTCCATGCTGCTATTTCACTCCATCGATATATGTCCCAATTGCATTAAAGTCCTTAGCCTTCCATCTCCATTTCCGTTATAATAGTTGAAAGAACTGCGATATTATATTGTTCCATGTTAGAATGCAGCGTTATATCATCAAATGCAATATGTAGTAGCACGGTTGCAACACGTGTCAGCCGTAGCGTAGAATGTGATATTAGAAAAGTGCTTCTCAGGTGGCGAGAAAATCACTTTTGTCTGCCGTCTTAAAATGCCAATATCTTTCGAATTATAATCTTGAAAATGTTCAACCTTTCTACACACTTTAATATAGTACTGCACAATAGAAGTAGCTTAAAGGCATTAGTCAACTCTTGATATATTATCTTATAGACGCGTTAATGTGTGCGTTTCAACTTCGCCTAGTTTCAAACACCGTAAAATGGAACTGCGGCACGCTCGAAGCTCGTTCAATGCGGTTGGCTATACCACACGCGCTAAAGACGACTTGTTTCACTTATTCACTCGAAAACGACTATAACATCAGCAATATATATGCGGTATGAGATATATCTGCGATATGAGAGCTCCTCTTCGCTGTGCAAGACCTTTTATCAACTTCTTAAGGGGCGTATCCATCCCTTCCATAGCTTGTTTCTCCGTCATAGCTAGAATTTCTAACTTTGGCTATACTTGACGGATTTTCAAATTTCAAAAACTCAAAAATAATTTCTTCAAAATTCCAAATCAATGCCATAACTGAAAATAGTTTTCCACAATTCTGCATTCCCAAAAGTAATTAACTATGATAGTTTCAGTAATCTCCGTCTCCCTCCTAACTATCGTTCATTGGTTCGAGTCTCTCCTCCAATCGCGTAACTTCTTCCTCAGCACAATTCCACGTTTCCCTGCGACTGCGTCGTAAATCTCAGATCTTTCTCGAACAAAATCATGACGTCACCAAGAATCTCAGCTCAAGCAGCCTACTTGCGTAAAGTCTGCGTCACCCGTGCTTACGTCATTGATATCCACGTCACAACTATGACAGCCATAACTTTCTTCATATTTTTCCAATACAGCCGCCGTGGTCTCATATAATTCAATTTACGGGGGCAGTACATGCAACGTCCATGCTATCCATTGGACTTCAACCAAATTTTGTATTCTGTACCTTAAGAGATAGAACTAAGAATATATTCAGTCACCAGGACTGCCAACTGTAGTGCTCTATTAGGCTACATTATGGCAGTTATATTTCGAACTAATTAGAAAATTTGATATTACCAACTCAATTTCGTCATTATTATAATTTGGTCCATATAGAATAATCAGTGGAATGAATCTTATATTTCGAGAAAAGTAGGCTCTTTAGTTCGTCATGGAACTTCTTGTTACGGTATTTATTGTCTTTCTTGAATTAATCTGGGCGTTGTGCAACACTGGAACCTTATTATCGCCCGGCAGTGGCCAAGCCTCACCTGAATAACAATTAGGCCTACATACGAGGGCTGCTTTTTAAGTAAGTGCCATTTTTTTTAAATTAACCGAACATTTTATTTTGAAACCACATTTATTTTTAGCCTATTTTCATTTATGATAAAATAGGCCTCTTAGATCACCTTTTGTCCGTGTGTCTGTGTGAGCGTGTGTGTGTGATGGTGTGTGTGTGTGTCCCCTGATAACTTCTAAACGGCTTGAGCGATTTCAATGAACACTCGGTAAGTTCATAGCACTATTCCGGACGACCACGACCGTGCCCTTCAAATTTTGTTACGTCTCACCAATCCAACATGGCGGCTGTCCGAAATATTTCACCAGCATTCAATATCTCCCGAAACTATTACCGATATCACCCTGGAGTATTTTACGGTGATAAAGGGAACTACTAGAAGTTCACCTATGTGACTATTGAAAACCTGGTAACTACAAAACCAACATGGCGGCCAAGCGAAGTAGCGACGTTTAAATAGACGTTTCTCGCGATTTGACCAACCAAACGCAATAAAACTTGGTACAGTATATGTTTATACACATTGTAATGCACCGACATCTAATGTAACTTCGTTCAATTGTTTATATAACCTCAAGATGGCGAATGTGCAAAATATTTCACCGGCAATCTATATCTCTGAAACTATCACCGGTATCACCCTGAAATTTTGTACGGAGATAAAGGGCACTACTGGAAGTTCATCTATAAGACTTTCAAAAACCGGTTACCTACAAAACTAATATGGCGGCCAAGCGAAGTTGAAAATTTAAATAGACCTTTCTCGCGATGTAATGATCCAAACGCAATGAAACTTGGTACAGGAAATGTTAGTTCAATTGTGTACATAACCTCAAGATGGCGGCTGTGCGAATTTTAAAATTAAGTTTTTATTTCTTGTGTCGTAATCATGCGATCGAAGTGAAAGTTTGAAAATGAACTTACGCAATAATTTTCCTTTGATGGTACATGACCCTATGGTCTATACATATAACAATCCAACATGGCGACCATGCGAAATATTTAGATGGATCGCAATATCTACGAATCTATTACAGCAATCAAACTGAACTTTTTAATGTTCATTGGGGTTATGAACATAAGTTCACCTATATGACTTTCAATAACCTGGTGATCACAAATCCAACATGGCGGCGACGCGAAGTATAAATATTCACATGGACGTTTCTCGAAATTTAACCATCTGAGTGCAGTGACACTTGGTACAGTAAATCCTTATACAAATGTTAATCCCCTGGCATCTATTTTTTTCAATTTTTTCCA
Organism: Meconema thalassinum; assembly: GCA_946902985.2. NCBI lineage: Eukaryota > Metazoa > Arthropoda > Insecta > Orthoptera > Tettigoniidae > Meconema > Meconema thalassinum. Next base: position 66,551,061 of record OX336398.1, on the reverse strand, counting down.
TAACCACAAGATGACTGCTGTGCGAAATTTTAAAATCTCGTTTTTACTTCCTATGTCCTAATCATGCGATTGAAGTTTGCACACTACACGTACACAATAATCTTCATGTAACAGTACATAACTCAAGACCTACATATATAAAAATCCAACATGGCGACCGTCCGCAATACTTAGTCGGTTCTCAATATCTACGAATCTATCACAGCAATCAAGCTGAAATTTTGTATGTTGATAGAGGCAATTAACATAAGTAGGATATATGAAAATAGGCTGTATAGTTCTTCACGGAACTACTTGTTAGGTTTTACATACCTTCCTCTATTTTTCTACATAGTTGCCTTGTTTATTTAGGCACTTGTCATACCTTAAAACTAAGTTCTGAAATCCCTCTGCATAAACGTTTGCCGCCTGCTCTGACAAGCAAGAATTCAGGTCTGTTTTCACTTGTTCATCCTCGGCGAAGCGCTTCCCACCAAGATGACGTTTCAGCTGCGAAAAGAGGTGGAAATCGCTCGGAGCAAGAAGCGGAAGACATGTTGAGCCGCATCATCACAGGAGATGAAACATGGGTACCCCATTCCACCCCTGAAACCAAGCAACAGTCAATGGAATGGCGACACTCAACCTCTCCTGTCAAGGTCAACCCCAAACAAACCCCGAAGAAGTGAAAACAACCGTGAATTCTTGGTTGTCAGAGCAGGCGGCAAACGTTTATGCAGAGGGATTTCAGAACTTAGTTTTAAGGTATGACAAGTGCCTAGATAAACAAGGCTACTATGTAGAAAAATAGAGGAAGGTATGTCATCATCATCATCTTGCATAGTTTCCAGCCACTGGCCGGGTCTGTTTGGAACACAAGCCTCTCCAACGTCTTCTGTCTTCCCACCATCTCTCAGCCTCCACCCTTGTCCAGTCTTCTCCTCTCTTCTTCACGCTTTCTTCCACCCCCTTCAGCCACCTGTCTCTCGGTCTCTTTCCTTCCCACTTCGTCTCGTGTATCCTCCTGGGTATCCTCTTCTCCTCCATTCGTTTTACATGTCCATACCATCCAAGTCTAGATTTCTCTATACCATCCTGTAATGGTTCCTCCTTCATTAATTCTCTGGTCCTCTCATTTCTTATTCTGTCCATCTTTGTAGCTCCAATACTGCTTCTCAAGAACCTCATCTCACTGGCCTGTAGTTTGCTCTTCTCCCTTCCTTTCGTAACCCATGTCTCCGAGTCATACGTCAGGATAGGGACATAGTACGTCCGATCTTTTGATGTTCTGAGGGACATCCTTGCTCCATAACATGCTTCTCACACTCCTCCGGAATGCTTCTGCCTGTCTCCCCCGCTCATTTATTTCTCTACCGTTTCTTCCATTATCTTGTGTCAGGCTTCTTCTTGAAAGCAAAAGTCTTATCCAGCACTGGCTTGCTGGGCCTATCGTAGGTATGTAAAACCTAAAAATAAATGTGGTTTCAAAATAAAATGTTCGGTTAATTTTAAAAAACGGCCCTTACTTAATAAACAGCCCTCGTATATTAATACAGCCATCACAATAACACACTGGGCACGATGTCCAAGCCCCTTAATTGAAAAAAAAAACTAGTCTATATTTTGATGTGTTACTGTTGCAGGTGCTGGAAGCCGCCGGAAAGGCGAGCAGTACGGAAGCTCACGTGCGACCAGCGATAGCAGAACCCGCTCCAATAAGCAGCTCTAGCGACTCCGATACTCGACTTCCTGCGACCTAACATGAGGCTCGTGACGGCTGGAGTCGCTCTCGCTGCTACCTTCCTCAGGTTCCAACCCGAGCCATTCCTCGATTAGAATAGGTCCGCTTCTTCGTCAGATGTTCACAGAGTCATGTCATGCCATCTTATATATAAGGTGCATTCAAGAAGTAACGAGCCGGAGGCTGGAATGCGCAATCTGGTGACGACATCGGCTAATCGTGGGGTGTGTAACGAGGTGTGGTTCCGACCACATTGTGGAAGGTCACAGCCCGTCGCTAGAGGGCACGCGTGCACGTCACGTGACGATACAAAGCGAGCAGCAGCATGCATCAATCGTCCAACCAAGACCAAGACAGTAGGCCATTGGACATGCTTCCAGGTGTGGTTGAAGACTGTGGAGCACCCATTGGGCACACACTTTTCGCAAGTGCAGTCGTTCCTTCATGACGGTGTGCACACTTCCGACGCTCAATCCGACCACGGTGGCTATGGCGTTCACTGTCACTGGGCGGTCCTGGGTAATGAGTGCATCAACCAGCTGGACGTTGTCATCGGTAATGCAGGGGGGGGGGGGGTGCCCCAGACCGGGCATCATCGGCTAACGACACCCGTTTTCCCTGAAGCGCTTGTGCCACGCCTTGACCCTTGCAAGGGACATGCAGTGTTCGCCGTACACTTGTGACATTTGGCGATGAATGTCCGTTCCCCCTACTCCTTTCGCTGTCAGAAACCGAACAACACATCTTTGCTCTTCGTTTGACGCCTCCATGTCACTGTTTGCAATGCCACTGGCAGCGTTGGACGATTGATGCATGCTGCTGCTCGCTTTGTATCGTCACGTGACGAGCACGCGTGCCCTCTAGCGACGGGCTGTGACCTTCCACGCTGTTTGGAACCACACCTCGTTACACACGTCACGATTAGCCGATGTCGTCACCGGTTTACGCATTACAGCCTCCGGCTCGTTACTTTTTGAACGCACCTTATATATATATATATATACAGCAGTCGTCTCTTCGGGCCAAGGAGAAAAGGTTTTGGGAGAGGTGTAAATTTTGGTGATGGGGGAGTTTGGATTTTGAATTTGGAAGAAGGTGTGTTGGGATTTTTAATTTGGGGCATAGCGGTGAAATTTGGAGATGGGCTGTGGAGGGAAGTATCGCTTCTGGGAAGGGAGATTTAGATGTAGGAATATGGAGGAGAAGGGTGACTGCTTTAGTAGTTGTAGGTAGAACTTTAAATGACTGATATTTTCGAAGAACAATGAAAACACGGAAACAATCGCAGCAATTGCCAAAAGTAGATGGAGTAACTTATATTGCTCGGGGGTTTTTAAGGTTTTTTGGTTGTTTGGAAGTAAGTAAGTAAGTAAGTAAGTGAGGTGATTAAGGGGGCTGTATTTACGTCGAGATCATAAGATGGATAATCGTGGTGAAGATGATATGTGAATGGAGTATGAGTCGATGTAAAGCTGGGTTTTCCTAGGCGCGGAAGCGGAGAGCGGAACGCGGAGAGCGGAGTCGGAGCGCGTGGGTTTCGATAAAGCTCCGCTATAGATGTTCTGCCAACCAATGAAGAATTAATTTCAGTACTATGTTTCCGTAGTTGGCACTCACCCAACGCTCACACCAAACCGACTGGCGAAAGCGGGAATAGTCTGTTTTGATTGATTTTCCTCGTGGTGTTGTTGGTTGTTTTGATTTGTTCAGTATTTTGATTATTTATTTGAATTGAATTGAGAGTCAATCATGCCACTGCAAGGAAGGAAAAATTGCCAAGCGCCGGGATGTAAGAATTATAATGATAGTAAGAACAATACGCCAATTTTCATCTTCCTGGTGTTGACCATGTGTAAAACTAGTGGCAATATGGACTACTCTCGAATAAAAATATATAGAGAATTAAGGTGTACATTTCATCTCTAGTTTGTTTTCTTACCCATTCTCCTTTGCATTGCAGTACAATTTGTGGTTTAGGGCTATGGGGAGGGTTGGGTGGCAGCCGGCATGCTAGGCAAAAAGTGAGGTTATGGCAATATAGTTTGTGCATTTGGACAGTTTTCTTTATATTCATCGAATATCGCAACAATTCTGTAGAGTAGGAGAGCAATGTTTAATTAGCCTAAAGGTGAATTAAGCTCTAGAACGGCATAAATGTGTCCTTCGTGACAAATCTATTGCCAACATTGATATATATCAAAATGTATTATTTTCCTATCTGGACGTACATTTCTACGCCTAGCGAAAGGCGCAGTTATGTTTGTGTTATTTTCATCAATAATCAATAACTCATCGCAGAACATACTGTTCAATTACGTGTAATAAAGGCTACATTCATATGGCTTTTTACTTTTTATGTTGCCAGACTTGGTATAGCGGTACATAGCCTCAGGTGGTGCTCTCTCTCGGAAATTCTATAACCAAAAGTGACGAATCTCTTATACTTACATGATCCTTGGGCTGGTGGAGTGACTGGACGTCTGTACAAGTTGTGTGTAGTTTTATTCAATTATGCCCCTTGTGTGTTTAGTATAAAGTGTGTGCACCATGAGTGTGTGTCCGTTTACTGCTTTCTGTTATAAACCTGCGATTTCAGTTCTTCTACATCTTTTATTTCTTGAAATAGATCATAGAACTCGTTTTTGGACAATCGATAGTACTCTTTGAATCTAATTTAGTCATCAATTAAATGGCTATTTATAAGAATTTTAAACAATCCCTCATTTTCACGCGTTTTAAATATGTTACTTGCACATTTTCGATTCGCCGGCACCGTGGTGTTGGGGTAGCGCGCCTGCCTCTCACCCGGAGGCCCCGGGTTCGATTCCCGGCTCGGTCAGGAATTTTAGAAACTGACGTGAGGGCTGGAACGGGGTGCACTCAGCCTCGTGAGGACAATTGAGTAGCTGTCTGACAGTGAGGCAGCTCCCCGATCACGAAAACCAAGATTAACGGCTGAGGGGACCCGATGCGCTGATCACCCGTCACCCCAATATCTGCAGGCCAAATGGCTGGGCAGCGGTCGTTTGGTAGGCCTAGGCCCTCACGGGCTGAAGTGCCAGGGGTTATTTACATTTTCGATCCTTCACTAAATGCAGTAGGAACCCTTCCTCCTCCTCCTCCTCCTCTTCCAAGTGTAATAAAATAGAAAGTCCAGATTCCACGTCCATATCGACCTCACCTTATCACTCCCACGCCACGCCTAGGAAAACCCAGCTTAATGGGGATGATGTTGAATGGTATGAAGCATTGCTGTGACGATGTAGGAGGAGATTAATGATATATGTAGATTATTTATTTACATATTTTACGCCCATATTGGAGCACTTAAATCAATACATTTGAGTAAATTTCTTATTATTCTCCTCCCAGAACTTCCTCATCCTCTCCGACCTGGAAGCCCTTTGTGTGTGTCCGATATGGTATATTGTTTCTGTTCAACTGTTATTAGTTTGAGACTTATGCTTTTGTTCTTCAAAATCCCCTTCTCTTCTCTGTCTTTGATTTGTTGCCGAGTTATACCCAATTCTTCCAAATCATCCTGAACTTCTTTGAACCAATTATTATTGATTTTATTTTTCAAAAAGTAATCAAATAGTTGTTTCAATATCCTGGTTTCTGGCAGTCTTGAAATGTGACAGAAAAAGGAAATTCTTCTTTTACGCATTGTAGTTATTATTGATTCATATTCACGATAGACGATGTTGTTAGGCAACAATCTCCACTGTCCATCAACCTGGTGTTTTTTGTTAATAATTGTTCTAATAATTCTTCTGTCAGTTTTCTGTAATTTGTCTGTTGTAAATTTTACATTCTATTTGAATAAAGTTTCACTAGCATTAGTTGCCTCTGGTTTAACTATGGAATTATAGTGTTTCAGCTTAGCGTTTATCGAAAGAGATTTCTTTTTATAGGTTGGCCAGGTAAGTCTTTGTGCTTGTTTAAATTTAGTTGTTCCGTATTCTACTGCTTCTTTTTCATTTGTGTTCCATGTTATTATTTCCCAAGATATTTGGATTTCTGAACAATTTTAATCTCTTTATTATTGTTCAGTTGAACGACTGGTAGATCAACTTTAAAAGTTGGCATCATTTCTGTTTTTCAAATGAAATTTGTAATCTTTTTTTTTTTTTTGCTATAATTTCTAGTTGTTCAATTTGAAATTAAGCCTCTTTTATTGTATTTGCAAGTAATGCTAAATCGTCCGCAAAAGCAAGACAGTTGCATTTAATATTTCTACCGATCTTGATATTTGGTTGACATTTCTTGTTCCATTCACGCATAACCTTGTCCAATGCACAATTAAACAAGAATGGTGAAAGTCCGTCTCCTTGTCGGAGTCCAGTTCATATAGTGAATGATTCTGATAATTCACCTCTAAATTTAACTTTTGCCTTCGTATTTTTGAAAGTCATACTAATGAGGTTAACGAGTTTTTGGTGTCGGCCAAATTCATTAAGGCTTTTCAGTAATGATTCACGATGGATACTGTCGTATGCTTTCTTAAAATCTACAAATGTGATGACTAGACCCTTACTTCGAACTCTGGTGCTTCATTATCCATTTTAAAATAATGTTTTGATCCGGACAGCCTCTACCTGGTCGAAATCCTCCCTGATATTCTCCAAGTTCTTGGTCGAGTTGTTCTTGGATTCCTGTGTATATAATCGTAGATAAAATCTTGTATGTAATATCAAGCAAGGATATCCCCCGATAATTATTTGTTTCTTTTATGGGGGAATGCTATAGTTGTGGATGATGGTGTGAAATATGTAGAGATGATTGAGGGGGATGGTTGTGGTGAAAATGATGTGGGGGTGGAGTATAGTACAGTATAGGAAGATGTATTGGAAAATGATGTTTGATGAATGTAGGATAAACATGGTAAATGTTTGTGGAGATAAATATGATGATGAATTTTTATATATACGGTATAAATATTATTGAATCAGAACAAGAAGCTATTAACCAAATTGATCAGTTAAATGAAACGGCGGAAAAAGCGGGCTTACAGATTTCGTTGATAAAAACAGAGATGATAACAAGTGATCAGAAATACACTGAGAAAATGATAAAAACAAATTATGGGAGCATCAGGGTCACTGGCCGATTTAAATATATTGGAGAAATAATGAGTAGCAATGGGACGGATAAATTGGCAATTGAGAACAAAAAAGAGAAATTGGAAAGATTAAATTTTAGTACAAAAAATATATACAATAAAAGGACCCTGTCTATCAATGCAAAATTACGACATTTTAATACAGTTGTTAGACCAGTCATCTTTTACGGCATGGAAACTACAAATATAACCGGAATGGAGAATTTGCTCAAGATAGAAAGAAGAGTTTTAAGAAAGATTTATGGTCCTAGGATAACACTGGAAGGTTATAGACTGAGATCCAATGCAGAAATTTATAGTAAAATCGACAACCTTGAAGTAATAATCAGAAAACGGCGACTTCAGTTCTACGGACATATGGTCCGCATGGATTGCTCAAGGTTAAACAAACAAATTTATGATAAAATCTGGAACTATAAAGGGCAAGGAGGCTATGTAAAACAAATGAAAGAAGAACTTCAAAAATTCAAAAATACTGAAGAAGATTGTCTAAATCGAATAGAGTACAGAAAAAAAATTGGCCTCAAAATTCTTGTCGGGGAGAAGAAGAATCTCAACAGAGGAGAATGGACTGCTGAAAGAAGAGCTGCGCAGTCGACCAGGATGAAAGACTTCTGGAAGAGAAAGAAGGAAACTAGACCAATAAAGAAGTGATATTTGCGTGGTCCTTGTTGGCCTGTCCGCGGTGTGTGTATATATATATATATATATACATACAGGGTTATTAAAAATGATTGTCGGGGTTTCGTAAATGTTTTGTAGAAACAGTGGACAACATACCATTGTTATTGTTGCAGTAACTGTTACACTAACTCTCAAAGTTTTGTTCTACATCGATTTAGTACCATGTATAACCACCAGATGGCAGTAACAGCAGTATTTGACAAAATGGCGGTCAGCGGTAAAGAGAAGGCGTTTTGTATTCTCGAATTTCATCAAACCGGCCCATTATCAGAGTCCAGCGCCATTTTCCTACGACGTTCGGGAAAGACCCTCCCTCCGACATCTCTACTCGCAGATGATATGCGCAATTCGTGAATACCGGTTGCTTGTGTAAAGGGAAAAGCCTTGGCCGTCCCCGCGTGTCAGAAGCAGACGTGAATCGGATCAGGGATGATTATCTCCGTAGTCCGAAGAAATCGACTACAAGAGGCAGCAGGGAACTGCATGTTAGAGCATTTTTAAATCAATATCTTCCAAGACGATGGATTGGACGTGGAATGGAACATGATCAGATGCTCTTATCCTGGCCACCAAGGTCACCAGACTAAACACCGTGTGACTTCTTCCTGTGGGGGTATGTCAAAGATCACGTATTTGTTCCTCCTCTACCAGCGAATATTCTGCAACTGAAGCAGCGTATCTGAGCCGCCTTCGACACCATCACACTTGACATGTTGGGGCGTGTGTGGGAAGAGATGGACTTTCGAGTTGATGTGTGTAGAGTGACCAGAGGCACACATATCGAGCATTTGTAATGCAGGTAAAAAAAACTTTTTGAGTTACAGTACGCAATAAAACACGATTCGACTTCCTACGTCAATTGCACTGTGTGTTATGAATTTTTGTAACCCCGACACTCATTTTGAATAACCCTGTATATAAATACATGGGTTGGTTTTTTAGTTTTGGCACCTTAGTTATAACTGCATTAATAACTCACTTAGATGGTTCCAAGTTTCACAGGTCCTCGATGAAGTCCCCACCGTTGCGTACAACGTGTTCCCAGCGATGCGGAAGTCGTTGGATCCCGTTGGCACTGCCCAATCTATTGATGGTACGAAGAGAGCACTCGGCGGCCTGATTAACGTCTTCAATGGTACGGAAGCGCTCCCCGCGCATTGTCATCTTCATTTTCGGGATGAAGTCATAGTCGCAGGGACTGATGTCGGGAGAATATAGGAGTGATAGAGGACCTCCCAGCCCCAGCGATCCAACAATGCCGACAAAACGCCTGCTGTGTGTGCCCTAGCATTGTCATGCAGAACGATGGGCGGTATAACCATGTGGTGGCGCCGTTTCCTTCTCAGAACTCCTCGGAGATGGTCTTGCAGAAACGAACAATAGTACGCCGCATTAACGGTTTGCCCTCGGGGAACAGTATGGTGAATGATCACACCATCCCAATCAAAGGCAAGAATCAACATTACCTTCACATTGGTGGGGGTTGGTCGAACTGTTTGTTTCCGTGGTGATCCGTGGTGCCGCCATTCGATTGGCGTTTTAACTGTGGCTCATAAGATCTGGCCCACGTCTCGTCAATGGTTATGATACGCCGTAAGAAGGCCTCTCCTTCGCGCTCATAACGCTGCAAGTGCATACGACAAGCGTCATATCGCAGCCATTTGTGCATGTCGGTTAAGTCATGCGGAACCCATTTGGACGCAATCTTCCTCATTTTCAGTAAGTCCTTCAGGATGTGCGCCAGTCCGGTATCTTGCTCTAATTGACGAATCGTTACGTTCCGATCCACCTCTACTAACGCGGACACCATCTGCACATTGTCATCACTTACTGGTGGGTGACCAGATCGAGGCATGTGCTCCACACGTTCGCGCCCATCTCGAAAGGCTGCAACCCATCTTGCTACCGTTCTGAACGGTAACGCAGCTGCACCGCACGCTTCCTGCAATCCTCGGTGACACTGTTTAGCACTGCGACCCCTAGCACATTGAATTTTTATCCAAGTTCTCTGCTCCTGCTTGGAAAACATTGCGACTGTCTTTCGCGAGCGCTGGTCTCACACTACTCATCTAACAGGCACGACTGCGCACGAGCGGTGGTGAGCATGGGCGAGGTCATGTGCTCTGAGGGAGGGGATGCAGGGCAGCAACCGTCGGTAAAAGTGGCAGCGCCCAATATTGTTGCAACTTGGCACTGAAGCATTAGTGCCAAAACTAAAAAACCAACCCATATATTATTGTTTGTTGTAATTTTCGAAGACTACGGGTGGAGCCAGCGGGGAAGGCCTTCTGTTTCCAATGGAGTGGCGTACGTGAGCGTAAGATGACTATACTGTACTAGGCAGTTAATCTGGTGCTGGGAGAAGTGCCCTGAGGCTGTAGATACCGAGCTTTGTGCGTACCGCGGCTCAAAGTGGCTTTTCTTTTTGTAATAGTGGTCTTACCATAGGGTTGTTGGTATCTTGTGCTCGTTGTAGGTATGTCCTCTTCCACACGTCTGGATGTTAGTTAGGTACCTATTGGAATGGACACCATGTGGCGACTTCCGGAAAATTTTGACATATCCCCAGACTAGTTATTAACAAGAATAATGTACATCCGCCTGAATCAATACTATAAAGAAAAAAATAATTATTTAACTTGTTTTCAGTACATGTTTCGAGGATTAATTACATTTTATCCCCTTCATCAGCTCTTTAAAAAAAGCGTAGCACAGTAATAAGATACGTATTTAAACCTAATATGGTGCACCATAAAATTTAGGTTATAAGAACAGAATAAAATGAAATGAAATAGATGGTTATTTAACTACACTGTGATATTTATTGTACGAATATTTAATACAAACGCCAAAATATTTATAGGTCATTCACAATGCTAAAAGATGCGATCATAATTCCTTTAATGAGTTGAAAGATGAAAAAAACACAAGAGGAAAGGAAATTATCCAAGATGCAGTGCTGACAAAGAAACTTAAAAGAGAATCATTCTTTGAGTCAAACTGTAAAATGATATAAATAATATTGTATAGTTTCAGATATAATAGCGAGAAAGAACAATGATGAATTGGTGGGAATCTCTTGTAATATTTAAAACATTTATAGCCTGCTTTTTCTCATTCGAAAAGTAGAAACGTAGGTTTATGAGATCAATAAAAAGATGAACGTCAACGGTGAGCGCAAGATGTCGTAAGCCTTCCCAATCTCTTCCTAGACGTACGTGGATATATAAATTCTCACCGAACATACAGTAGTACTTCAAGTGTTAGTTAGTTATTGTTTTAAGGAGCAGAACTACGAGGTCATCTGCCCCCTCTAAACACAAATTAAAGTATACAAATTTGGAATGGAATTTAAAATTTAGAGGTAGACACCTAAATTTGAAAAGACCGAAAATTAATAAAACAAAAAATTAAATACAACTAATAATTATAACAATAAACAAAATTTACGGAATAAACAGAAAGTTCAGAATTCAAAAATGTACAACACATCTGAGGCGGATAACGCTCGGCCGATACCAAGACCTTGAATAAACCATTTATCGCCGCCGCACAAAAGCTGCTGTGACAGGCAAGGAGCGATAGCTCGTCGGCCTAACGCAGTGGTTCCCAACCTTTTGTGGCCCATCTCCCCTTTCTGGAGGTTGACTAACACCTATCGCCCCCTTTTCATTTTCATTGTATGCCTATTTTAAATTGAAGTAAAATGTAAATAATAAATCAGTTCAATTATTTTAAACATTTTTATTACCGTATATAAAAACAACCGAAGCAGCTAAATTCGGTCACTCTTAAATAAAATAGATTAAAAAATTAAAATGTACATTTTTTACGATATTTTAAGAACAAAAAAGTGAAATAATTAACTCTGATCATTGACAAACATTTAAAAAACAGGAGTACATGTTTTCATTTTTAAATTGGAATCTGGAAAAATTAAGAAAGTTGACAGTTAAAATTTGAAAAAATAGATGAATGTTTGAAAATTATGTTGTTGTTGGTTTTTTTTTTGTTTTTTTTTTTTTTTACCTTTTCAATGGCTGCCTTGTGCTTGGTGGATCTCAATTAAAGCCTCAATATCCGGCTTTAAGTTCGTTAAGTTCAGTCCCAAGTCTCCTTTGAGGGAAATGGGCAACTTATTTCTTTGTTTTGTGAGGAGCTGGACAACAGAACTAAATCCTTTTCCAACTATGTTGACGGGAACGAGATGAGAAGTGGTTCAGTTTTTCCCCACAGTTGTGGATGAAAAATGAAAATCCACAGCCTGCTTCCAGTCGACCGACCGGGTCAGGGAATGGAATGAATAAAGCCCCCATCTAGCGGCGAGGATATGAACTGTGCCGGCTGACGAAGCCCGTCGCACTCCTCTGGGGCAATGATTAAATGAATGACAGATGAAATGAAATGCAAGTGGAGAGTGTTGCTGGAATTAAATAGTGACAGGGAAAACTGGAGTGCCCGGAGAAAAACCTGACTGCCTCCGCTTTGTCCAGCTCAAATCTCACATGGAGTGACCGGGATTTGAACCACGGACCCAGCGTTGAGAGGCCGGCGTGCTGCCGCCTAAGCCACGGAGGCTTGTACAGTTGTGGATAAGTGTCCATAAGCTTCACCCAGGCTAACTCGTAACCGCCAACGAGAGGCGTTCCTGTCACATTTTCCGTGTACTACCCGGCAACTTCTACTGCAGGTACAGTACTATTTTAATTTTCCCCCCTTTGAATACTCATCGCCGCCCCCCCCCCCCCTGATTACCCAAATCGCGCACTTGGGGCGATCGCCCCCAGGTTGGGAATCACTGGCCTAAGGGAACTCCGCCTCAGCTGTGAATCAATATAATTGATCGAGGGATCCCATCTAATGATGTAATCAGTATTACCCTTGACGACACTGTATAATTATTCTTTATGTGAACTACGTTGCTCTCAAGTGTATTGAAACATATTCAATAAAGCACTAGGCCTATTTATATAATTATGTCTTGTTTCAGTATTCAGTCTTTTGAGTGGTTTGATGCAGCCCTCCATTTCCCCTGCCCTGAGCTAATCGTTTCATCTCTACATAGCTACCACACCCTACATCCGAGACAATCTGTTTAACATATTCCAACCTTGGTCTACCCCTACAGTTTTTATCCTCGACCCTTCCTTCCATAACTAAGCTTGCTATTCCTGGGTGTCTTAGTATGTGTCCTACTAACCTATATCTTCTCTTCATTAGCAGTCGCCAGAAACATCTCTCCTCTCCCACTTGTCTTAATACCACGGTGGGTGAGTGGATAGCGTGTCGGTCTACCAACACCAAGATTGCAGGTTCGCTCCTGGCCATGTAACGATTCGATCCCATATCTGTTATATTTAAAGGGTTATTCATTTATTATCATATTATTATTATTATTAATTAGTACATCGATGAGATGATTTTTATATCAGATGATTGTAAGCGGTTTTTATTATTATATTCAATTAGATTTTTATTAATATCCATTTACCTGTAAAGAGACGAAATATATATATATTGCAACAAGATTTGCCAATAAGGATCAACCCAATGCGTCACAAACTGAACGACGTAGTAATAATTTCACCACGGCAAACTGCGTCATTTTCCTGAGATGCCAAGAAACCCACTATGGTGTAACCAACACGCCATTTTCTACGGTACGTACGCGTCAAAAGATTACTAGTTATGGTGCAACTAGCCCTCGTGGAGGAATGAACACAGAAGAGAGGGTAGCTTGCTTCTAGAGTGGGGGCTGTGACACCACGTGACAAGGAAGTTATTAATACCTGCACTCGACAAGACATCCATTCATCACCAGCTCTCGATAAAAGAAGGAAGTTGTAACCTTGCTTTCTGGGTCCTAATGGACTGAGCATACAGAGTCGACACTGAATGATGTCCTGCCGACATCTATATTAGTACATAATGGGTTATATCCCTGATCAAGAGTCTTTCTACAGATGGCAACGTATTTAATGAGGATATTTCATAGTAATTGAGATATCACATCATGTTTTTAAACATATGCGACGTAACATCGAGATCATCGATCATTTCTTAAATATGACGAATCTTCGACTGGGTGAGCAAACAATTCAATAAAACTATCGTCTCTATTATAATTTAACTTCAATTAACTTTCAATTCATTTTAATGTTCATTTTCTTTTAAATAATTAAACCGCAGTTGGTAAATTAAATTCTTTTTTGTAACTATTAATATTTTGTTTTTGCATTTAATAAATTCATTTTCTTTAACTTCATGACTGTAACTTTTCATTGTGGTTAGTAAATACTATAGGCAAATTCAATCATGCTCCTTAAATAAATACTGAATGGTTAGTCAACTAAGTTACACTACGGCCCGGGTAAGTGGTCTCCACTCTACTGCTGATAGCCGAGGATTAATTAATAAATTTCGATTCACTGTCTTAAATAGGAATCTGGCGCTCAACAACACTTATTATATTACACTATCACAGGTAAGGTCACACCACAGTGTATATTATTTATTATTATTATTATGTTTGTTAAATAGAACCTTTACAATTGTCAACACCACGTTCTACAACTTATATTAAAAATGTTACAGCCATGGTAAGTGATTTTTGAAAGACGGCAAAAATACGACACGCATGGCATACGATGTTGACATGTCAAAGAACCCATTTGAATTCAGTAGGCCGTGTTCATAATGGCAAAATTAATCTCGGGAGTTTCCGCCAACACAAAGTTCCTCATTTCTCTTCTGGAAAGCGCTATAGTGTTCAAGGAGCTTAGATATCTAACCTCCTTAACTTTCATAGTGATTCAAGGAACAACGAAATTCGACATGCAAGCTACCCTCTGGATGTCAAATTACAAAGCTTGCACCCGGCACCCGAGGCCATACGATATTATTTATTATCTGATCGTCATTCTCCTGTAACACCACATTTCAAACGCTTCAATTCTCCTCTTTTATGCTGCGCTAACAGTCCAAGTTTCACTTTCATAGAGCACCACGATACAGACAAAGGCTTTCAAAAATTATTTCCTAATTGTGAAGTGTTATGTTGTCACCATCCTTCTTTATTGTGTTGAAGCTTGGACCATGTCTCCTTGTCTTGAGCTAATCGTTTCATCTCTACATAGCTACTACACCCTACATCCGAGACAATCTGTTTAACATATTCTAACCTTGGTCTACCCCTACAGTTTTTGTCCTCGACCCTTCCTTCCATAACTAACTTTGCTATTCCTGGGTGTCTTAGTATGTGTCCTACCAACCTAGCTCTTCTCGTCATTAACAGTCGCCAGAAACATCTCTCCTCTCCTAATCGTCTTAATACCTCTTCATAATTGTAACCCTATCTACCCATCTGATCTCCATCATTCTCCTGTAACATCACATTTCGGTGGCTTATTTGATAACATGCTGAACTCAGGTGTGGTCCCGTGGTCGCCAACCCACGTCCCACTAGATGTGAACCCTGGGGGGGGGGGGGGGGGCACTGGAAATATGTGCTATGTTACATAAATATGTGTGTTCGTTTCTTGCTCATTCAACGACAATCGCCATGTTTGTTTGGAGCATGAGAAAGGAAGGAAGCTTTTATTTTTACGTGACCGTTAATCATGCGATCATGAGCCACGGGACCTCCTTTTTACGTGGAATTCGAACCACAGGACATGCCATTTCAACTTGAAAATCTCACATGCATTGACCGGGAATCGAACCCGGTCCACCTCGGTGAGAGGCCAACAGCTTGACCGCTGCGCCACCACGCATGAGGTCTCGTCAACTGTTACCGATTCGCACACATTGACGTCACATTACTGTTACCAACATATGGGATACAACATACACCTTTTAATTGTGTGAAAAATCATTAAATTTTATTAGCTTGTTTCTGAAAATTTTGTAATATGGACTGCGTTAGTTTTGGAATCATTTATCTTACTCTTCAAATTTTTAGACTTTCAGATTTTAGATGCTGATGTCATATGTTTGAGTCTTTTGACTGGTTTGATGCAGATCTCCATGACCCCCTATCCTGAGCTAATCGTTTCATATCCACATAGGTACATCACCTTACATCCGAATCAATCTGTTTAACATATTCTAACCATGGCCTACCCCTACAGTTCTTATCCTCCATCCTCCTTCTATTACTAACAAAAGTTTGCTATTCCTGGGTGTCTTAGTATGTGTCCTACCAACCTATCTCTTCTCTTCATTAAGTTAGCAGTTGCCAGAAACATCTCTCCTATCCCACTCGCCATAATACCACTTCATTTGCTACTCCATCCACCCATCTGATCATCCTCATTCTCCTGTAACACCTCATTTCAACTCTTCTCTTTTCTGCTGCACAAACAGTCCATGTTTCACCTCCACGGTCCGGACAAAGGCTTTCATAAATGTCTTCATAATATCTTAATCGTTATTCGATGTCAACAGATTTCTTTCCTGTAGAAATGTTTTCCTTGCCTGTGCAAAACTAATTTTTATATCCTGTTTGCTTTTTCCATCACTGGTTATTTTGCTTCTTAAGTAGCAGAAGTCTCCTACTTTCTTCAGCTTTTCACCTGCCAATCAGACGTCAATAGGAGCTTCAGATTCCTTTCGACTGCATTCCAATATTTTTGTTTTACAATTACTGATTTTTTCATAAATTCTTTTCTCAAGACACAGTTGAGTCGTCAAGTTACAAAACTCGTTTAATCCACTTGTTGTGAATAAGAATCATTTTCATGAGAAACGTTTCTCTGGACTTTGCCTCGCGTATCTTTTGTGTATGTTGTTTTCTACTTTTTGCTTTGTGTTTTTGGTTTTTGGTTTTCTCTGTGCTTTTGCTTTTTTTAATTTTGCTTTGTGTTTCTTGTTTTCTACTTTTGCTTTTGTTTTTGAATTTTGCTTTTAACTTCGTGTTTTTTTTGTTTTTTTTATGTTTGTTTTCTGGAAAATCAAAATAAAACAAAACAAAATAAACAAAACAAAATAAAAACGAAATAAAATAAAACAAAATAAAACATAAAGAAAAATAAAGTAAAATAAAATAAAATAATTAAATAATAGTACATTATGCAACGAGCCTACAATGGCTATATTTAAGACACGAGTATTTTTATAAAACGAGCGTATGCGAGTTTTATAATTTCCATACGAGTGTCTTAATTACCATTATAGGCGAGTTGCATACGACTGTTTATGTTCGACGATAATTATAACTTTATTTTATGTTTTAACATAAATATTCATAAATATCTGTTCAGTCACTACAGTAGAAAGTTGTGATCGGGTGCTGCGGTGGATAGTATATCTCTCTTGTCCAAGCTCTCTGGACAACCGACGCATGCGCTCTGTGTGCTTCAATATCATATGTTCAGATTGCGCACCAGTATTCAGTAAAACTGTCACTGAAGTCGTGTCAAAACCACGCGCTGTGTAGAAATTGGTTTTGGGGATATTAAGGTACCGGTACAGTTTATTTCTTGTCTCATATTCGCCAGTTTATTTACGCGAACATATGGACGGTGCGTATTCCATGTCGGTAATTTATTATAGTTCGACGTTGTGTTTATGTCCGACATGTTGGATTTTGAGTGCATGCGCGAAGGTATCGTAACCTAATTGGTCAATGAACGAGCTCTGATTGGCTGGAGAAACTGTATCATAATGAAAAACGGTGTTATAATGACCATCATTATGATACAGTTTTCTAACACATAAGAGTGAGGGTCGAACATAATAGTACATTATGCAACGAGCCTATAATGACTATAATTAAGACACGAGTATTTTTATAAAACGAGCGTATGCGAGTTTTATAATTTCCATACGAGTGTCTTAATTACCATTATAGGCGAGTTGCATACGACTGTTTATGTTCGACGATAATTATAACTTTATTATATGTTTTAACATAAATATTCATAAATATCTGTTGAGAGTCAGCTATCGCAGAGCGAGCGTTGGGTGTCATATCTCTGTCTTTCCAGATCTCTGGACGACCGACGCATGCGCTCTGTGTGCTTGCAATGCCATATGCAGGCCATATGTTTACATCTGCCACCCCTCAGTAATATTGTCACTGGAGTTGTTTCAAGACAATGCGCTGTGTATAAATTATATTAAGGTACAGTGCTATTTGTTGTCTCATATTCGCCAGTTTATTTACGCGAACATATGGACGGTAATTTATTATAGTTCGATGTTGTGTTTATGTCCGACATGTTGGATTTTGAGCGCACGCGTGAAGGTATCGTTACCTAATTGGTCAATGAACGAGCTCTGATTGGCTGGAGAAACTGTATCATAATGAAAAAGAGTGTTATAATGACCATCATTATGATACAGTTTTCTGACACATAATAGTGAGGGTCGAACATAAATAATTTTACGACATGATCCTTATTCACAAGTGGATTAAACGAGTTTTGCAACTGGACGACTCAAGTAATTATTCAGTTTCTTTTTAGTTTTTGATGGAAATGTATACTTTGAGGGCACTGGGACAAGCTGTGAGTTGAGAAGAAGTAGACTGTACCTCTGTCGCCGCCCTGAGTCCTGCCTCTACAGCACCGCTCATGTACCCGGTCCACTCTAGAGCAGTCTCGGTGCCTGCCAGGAAGACTCGCTTGGCGATAGGAGCCCTCAGTGCGGGCCCGTATCGGGACAGAGAGCCCGGAGGATAGTAACAAGTGTAGCAGCCTCCAATGTACTGCTCCTGACTCCACAGCTTATCCACGTAGTGGGCCGGCTGGAAACAAGACACAGCAACATTAACCCTTTGTAACAGCCTCCAATGTACAGCTCCTGACTCCATAGCTTATCCACGTAGTGGGCCGGCTGGAAGCAAGACACAGTAACATTAACCCTTTATAACAGCCCCCAATGTACTGTTCCTGACTCCACAGCTTATTCACGTAGTGGGCCGGCTGGAAACAGGACACAGTACCATTAACCCTTTATAACAGCCTCCAATGTACAGCTCCTGACTCCACAGCTTATCCACGTAGTGGGCCGGCTGGAAACAACACACAGTAACATTGACCCTTTATAACAGCCTCCAATGTACTGCTCCTGACTCCACAGCTTATCCACGTAGTGGGCCGGCTGGAAACAAGACACAGAAACATTAACCCTTTATAACAGCCTCCAATGTACTGCTCCTGACTCCACAGCTTATCCACGTAGTGGGCCGGCTGGAAACAAGATACAGTAACATTAACCCTTTATAACAGCCTCAAATGTGCTGCTCCTGACTCCACAGCTTATTCACGTAGTGGGCCGGCTGGAAACAGGACACAGTACCATTAACCCTTTATAACAGCCTCCAATGTACAGCTCCTGACTCCACAGCTTATTCACGTAGTGGGCCGGCTGGAAACAGGACACAGTACCATTAACCCTTTATAACAGCCTCCAATGTACTGCTCCTGACTCCACAGCTTATCCACGTAGTGGGCCGGCTGGAAACAAGACACAGAAACATTAACCCTTTATAACAGCCTCCAATGTACTGCTTCTGACTCCACAGCTTATCCACGTAGTGGGCCGGCTGGAAACAAGACACAGAAACATTAACCCTTTGTAACAGCCTCCAATGTACTGTTCCTGACTCCACAGCTTATCCACGTAGTGGGCCGGCTGGAAACAACACACAGTAACATTGACCCTTTATAACAGCCCCCAATGTACTGCTCCTGACTCCACAGCTTATCCACGTAGTGGGCCGGCTGGAAACAGGACACAGTAACATTAACCCTTTATAACAGCCTCCAATGTACTGCTCATGACTCCACAGCTTATCCACGTAGTGGGCCGGCTGGAAACAGGATACAGTAACATTAACCCTTTATAACAGCCTCCAAAGTACTGCTCCTGACTCCACAGCTTATCCACGTAGTGGGCCGGCTGGAAACAGGACACAGTAACATTAACCCTTTATAGCAGCCCCCAATGTACTGCTCCTGACTCCACAGCTTATCCACGTAGTGGGCCGGCTGGAAACAGGACACAGTACCATTAACCCTTTATAGCAGCCCCCAATGTACTGCTCCTGACTCCACAGCTTATCCACGTAGTGGGCCGGCTGGAAACAGGACACAGTAACATTAACCCTTTATAACAGCCTCCAATGTACTGCTCCTGACTCCACAGCTTATCCACGTAGTGGGCCGGCTGGAAACAAGACACAGTAACATTAACCCTTTATAACAGCCTCAAATGTGCTGCTCCTGACTCCACAGCTTATCCACGTAGTGGGCCGGCTGGAAACAAGACACAGTAACATTAACCCTTTATAACAGCCTCAAATGTGCTGCTCCTGACTCCACAGCTTATCCACGTAGTGGGCCGGCTGGAAACCAGACACAGCAACATTAACCCTTTATAACGGCCTCCAATGTACTGCTCCTGACTCCACAGCTTATCCACGTAGTGGGCCGGCTGGAAACAACACACAGTAACATTGACCCTTTATAACAGCCTCCAATGTACTGCTCCTGACTCCACAGCTTATCCACGTAGTGGGCCGGCTGGAAACAAGACACAGAAACATTAACCCTTTATAACAGCCTCAAATGTGCTGCTCCTGACTCCACAGCTTATCCACGTAGTGGGCCGTCTGAAAACAAGACACAGTAACCTTAATAGTACAGTACAGCTGGAATGGTTTTGTTCCAAAAACCTTTCTATGGTTGGGTTATTGTAAATCGTTAGAAAAGCACAAAAAAAGCTTAACTCTAAATTTCGGAATAATTTGTAGTATCATGTTGTCGTAAAACAAAAACAAAACCATTGAAAAGCGTTTTTCTCTAAATCTACGTATTTTAAAGAAAAGTTTTTAAAACAAAAATGTAGAGGACATTGTCACCTACAATTTGTCTCATTGAGGTCATGTCATACGTTTTGAAATGCAGAAGTTAGTTTTTTTTCCACAAAAGAGTGAATCAGAAATTTGTTCCTCTAAAAATTGTCTACAACATTTATTTAACCGTTTGTTTCCTCCGACTTACCGTTCCAAAGTTATAGCGCAGCAAATGCAACGCTGCGTAGTCAAGGCTACTATTGTTACTGCGGAGAGAGCGGTGGGCATAGTTTAGACCGGGACCGGTGTCGGACAATTTTCACACTTCGGCAGACTATAACTTTGGAACGGTAAGTCAGAGGAAAAAAATGTTTCAATAAATGTTGTAGAGAATTTTGAGAGGAACAAATTTCTAATCCGGTCTTTTGTGAACAAAACTTTTTTTCTAGGACAAAAAGTGAAAAAACACTTTTTTGGAGACTTTGGCGCCACCTAACTTCTGCATTTCAAAACGTATGACATGACCTCAATGAGACAAATTGTAGGTGACAATGTCCTCTAGATTTGTTGTTTAAAAAAACTTTCTTTAAAATACGTCGATTCAGAGAAAAACGCTTTTCAATTTTTTTTGAGTTTTCCGACAAAATGATCGTGCAAATTATTCTGAAATTTAGAGTTAAGCTTTTCTTGTGCTTTTCTAACGATTTACTAAAAGCCAACCATAGCACGGGTTTTGGAACAAAAGGGGTTTCTTCTGTGCAGCTGTACTGTACTATAACCCTTTATGTATGGGATAGTGGTCTCTACTGTATTGTTACGAATGCTTGACAGTTTCGTCGCCCGCGCGTGACTCAGGCCGCTCCGGGCTATTCCAGACTGTGTGTTGCCAGCGCCTTACGCAACAGGGCTGTAAGAACAAAAGGGCACGGTCTAGAATCTACGCAGCTCACCCAAAAATTGAACTTTCGAGAAGCTGTGAATCCTGGGCTGCTCTGGAAACATCCATTGAGTCACCAGCCCCGCTATATAAGCGACCTGGCCAGCGAGGGGAGTGAGTTTTTGAGGACTGTGTTTATGAGCGAGTGAGTGTGTATTCCAGTGCGACAGAGGCTATTGTAGTGCGGTGAAGTGCTGTGTATATTGCGAAACGCAGTGGACTGTTTTCCTAGCCTCCGAACGGCGAGACAGTGCACATTCAGAACAAGTGAGTGACAGACAATGGCTTGTTTACATGAGGAAGAGTGCCGTTACTTCTAGCCAGGAACGGGTCTACCTAATTATTGAGGGAAAAACTGCGCGAGCAAGTGAAGAGGAGGTGAGTGAACTCCATAAGGGAGGAACCTGACTGAGACTGCCCATTGGTTTCCAAGTGTTTATGGTGTACTGTAACTTGCTAGACCTACAATAAAACTTATTTCTTTAAAGGGCCAATTGTGTTGTGCTTTCTACCTACTGTGATCCAATTTACGAACTGGCTACTAGGGCTAACACGTAACAGTATATTAAGATGGGTGATCCAGCTTAAGAGAGGAATGAAATGTCAATATTCATTCGATTGTCGAACATGTTACAAATATTGTTGACAAATGATGCACATGTCACAGTAATGGCATGTTTGTGGCAACTAAAGGCAACTTTTATGTGTCAAATTCTTATAAGAGTTTTTTAGAAAATTTTCAAAATTTGCCTTTTTACCGTGCAACATCGTTTCCCGTATATATCCCAAGTTTATAAGAAATTTCATACTTTCTTTTTTTTTCAAGGTGTGTATTACATCTGCACCTACCAAATGTACCTCAATCACTAACATAAATAGAGTAATAAAAACAAATAAAAATTCTAATGACCTAAAAGAGGTACATTTTGTAGGCGCAGATGTAATACACATCATGAAAAAAGAAAAGTAGGAAATTTCCTATAATCGTGGGATATATACTGGAAAAGAGGATGCATGGCAAAAAGTTTGTCAAATTTTGAAAATCTTCTATAAAACTCTTATAATAAGAATTTTGACATTATAAAAGTTGCTTTTGGTTGCCACAAAAATGCCATTACTGTGATATGAGTATCATTTGTCAATAATATTTGTAGCATGATCAACAATCGAATGAATATTTACATATCATTCCTCTCTTAAGCTGGATCTCTCCCCCCCCCCCCCCTTAACCACCTGTCATAAGGACTGTTTATGCTTTCAAAGATGCTGATAGTTGAGTCTTTCAGCCAAATTTCAGAGAATTTTCATGCCGAAGTGCCAGTATTTCTAAAAATCAAATATTATATACATATCTATAAGGTGCGTTCAAAAAGTAAAGAGCTGGAGGCTGGAATGCGCAAACCGGTGACAACATCGGCTATCGTGGCGTGTGTAACGAGGTGTGGTTCCGACCAGAGCGGGGAAGGTCACAGCCCGTCACTAGAGGGCACGCTCGAACGTAACGAGACGATACAAAGCGAGCAGCAGTATGCATCAATTGTCCAACGCTGCCGGTCGCATTGCAAACAGTGACATGGAGGCGTCAAACGAAGAGCAAAGAGGTGTTATTCGGTTTCTGACAGCGGAAGGAGTAGGGGGAACGGTCATTCATCGCCAAATGTCACAAGTGTACGGCGAACACTGCATGTCCCTTGCAGGGGTCAAGGCGTGGCACAAGTGCTTCAGAGAAGGACGGGTGTCGTTAGCCGATGATGCCCGTTCTGGGGCACCTCCCCTGCATTACCGATGACAACGTCAAGCTGGTTGATGCACTCATTATCCAGGACCGCCGAGTGACAGTGAACGCCATAGCCGCCGTGGTCGGATTGAGCGTAGGAAGTGTGCACACCATCATGAAGGAACGACTGCACTTGCGCAAAGTGTGTGCTCAATGGGTGCCGCACAGTCTTCAACCACACCAAGAAGCATGTCGAAATGCCCACTGTCTTGGTCATCTGCAGCGCTATACGAGGGAAGGGAATGGGTTCCTGGAACGAGTGGTGGCTGGAGATGACTCATGGCGTTATCACTTCGAACCAGAATCCAAACGACAAAGCCTCCAGGGTCACCACCACCTAAAAAAGGCAAGGCCATCCACACGAGTGCAGGAAAGGTGATACTGACGTTCTGCTTTGACCAAGATGGCCCCCTTCTGATACACTTCATGCCGCACAGGACAACAGCGAATGCCCAGCGTCACTCGCAAACCTTGACCACCCTTCGCTAAGCGATCAAAACAAAACGACCAGGCAATCTCACCCGTGGGGTCATTCTGCTCCACGACAATGCACGACCTCATACGGCCAACACAGTCGCGGCACTTCTGCAGAAATTCAAAAGGGAGGTTCTCGGCCATTATACAGTCCAGACCTCTCTCCCTGTGATTACGCCATGTTTAGTCCTCTGAAAAGGGCTCTGCGGGGCCGACGATTCACCTCGGACGCCGAGGTCCAGCTGTACGTGCGGAACTGGTTCACATCGCAGCCCAGGGAATTTTATGAGACAGCCATTCACCGCCTCGTGTCACAGTGGGACAAGTGCCTCAACAGCCAGGGCCAATACTTCTAACATACAGGTACTGGTTTCTGTAATTATACCTCCGGCTCGTTACATTTTGAATGAACCTTATACTTGACGTAACGTGTTGGATTAAAAAAAAAAAAAATAACAATAAAAGTGTAAAACAAATTATAGAAATAACAATAATAAACATAAAATTAAAATAATAAAAGAAATATAACATTAAGATAATAAATATAACTATAACAATTATGAAAATAATAGTAAAATCAATTGGAAATTGGTTAATTAATTACTTCAGTAGAAAAATAAACTTTCTGCAGCTTGTCCCAATTAATTGGGGTCGCCGGAGCCACCAGGCTCATTTTGGTTTTGACCGGTCATGTAAAGCCGGATGCCCTTCCTGACGCCACGTGATTATTCAGGTGAAAATTCCATTTCGCCGTCACCGGGATTCGAACCCCGGCCGTCCGGTTGAAAGACGAGCAGCTAAGCCAATGCGCCATCACGCTCCCCAATTCAGTAGAAAAATATCAAAATTAAATCTATAAGAACATAAATTGAAAATGAAATTAAATATATAAATATTAAAATTAGAGAAACAAGAAATAACATTATTAATAAGGGCCTTATTTTTAGTGAAATAAAACTGTTGATTTCGCTATTAAAACTGGCACTATTTCGGTGGATATTTCACGAAATAAATTGTATTAATGATGGACGTTTCATCTGAAATCTTCCTTATACAGGGAGATTCTTTTTCTGGATCGGGGCCAGCGACCGGCTGCCGGGCGCGCGCGTCTTCCGCCAGCCAACCGAGCTCGGGCCACGGATAGCTCGCAGGTGGAAACCGTAACAAAGTATAACTGCCTCAGAACTAATTGACCCTTGTGAAAATCTAGTAGGAAGCTGAAGAGAGAGTCTGTTTTCTCAGCCTGCTGGGTGCTGTCCGCTGCGTCACCCGTCTTAAGTACACTCTGTTCCCGCAGCAATTGTCACTCACCCACTCACTCACACGATAACAACCATTATTTATTTCACTCGTTACAAACTGTATTAGGTGATTAGAATAACTAAATGACACACTAATACCTGTAATGGAATAATATTGCAACGAAAATATTACGATTATATAGTTCAGCACTGTACTGTTAATAATCAACCATTGTTTCTGCGTGTTGTGGTACGATGCGTTGTCAATAACAAGCACTGAGTTGCGTTCCAAATTAGGGATCAACTTTTCTTTTAACCAACGAATATAATATTCACTGTTCATATCTTTGTGGTAGTCCTCACTTCTTTTATGTGACTGGTAAATAAGTAGCACGTTGGGAACAACTGGCTGACTGTACCTCTCGGTTATAAATCTGTCACAAGACGCAGCCTTTCTTCCTTCGCCCCCTCTCGCCCCTTCCCAACCCTCGTCTGCATAGCAAGCTGTCATTGAACTTGAGGTAGGCCCGGTGGTCAGCTTAAGTTTCTCACTCACGGGCCAATTTGTTCCGAGGGAGTTATATATTAGTTAATGGTAAATTCACAAGCAAATCATGATTAAAGAATTTACCTTTTCACAGAAGATGCTGAAAATGTTTTCTTTCAGCTGACAGAAAGGCGGTGTGCAGTGTAAATAAATTAGCGTTTACACGTAGTAATTCCCTTCTGTTGTGATGGATATCTGGTTGGTTCTTAAATTTAGGGGCTGCGACAACGTGGTCATGTAGCCCCGTGTACTTTGGGTGTGTGTAGAATCTGTCTGATAACCGGTGTTAATTTTGATGACTGTATTAGTATGTGTATCTGTTTTAATTCATGCAAGGACTGCAGACGAACAATTTTCAAGTAGTTCCTACTTTTGCCGCCAAACGCCACCGTCAACGACTACTAGTTCAGAATTTAGCTACCAGACGTCACCGCAGCCGAAGCCGTCGGATTTTTTAAGAGCGTTAAAAATCCCTCAGTATGCCTTCCTTCGGAGGGGAAGTAAAGCCGGCGGTCCCATGTCATAGATTTATGGCATGTTAAAGAACCTTCCACTAATGCACCTGTGTGAAGCTAAATTGGATAGGTTAAGAATGTAAACAACGCTCTTAGGTTTCTACGTTCGTTGCCAAGTGCCGACTGCGGTGGCGTCTAGTAGCTAAGTTCTGAACTAGGCCTAGTAGTCGTTGACGGTGGCGCTTGGCGGCAAAAGTAGGAACTATTTGAAAAAATCTAAGTTGCAGTACTTAAATTAAAAAACAGATAACACACACTAATACAGTCATCACAATTGACACCGGTTATCAGACTGATTCTACAGACACCCAAAGTACACGGGGCTTCACGACCGCGTTGTCGCACCCCCTAAACTTAAGAACCAACCCAACCAACCAGATTCCCAAGAAATTAAAAAAAAACATGTGTGCTTCTTTAATTAAATCTTGCAAGAAGCTGTTGTTCATGTCATGTTCTTATCTGTGCACTGACACTTCACATCCTCGTTGATGAAAGTTCAGTGATTTCATGACTTTAATGACCCTCGTTATCTCGCCTATGCGCTATCCGCGGACCGAGCTCGGTTGGCTGGCGGAAGGCGCGCGCACCCAGCAGCCGGTCACCGGCCCCGCTCCAGCAAAGCAATCTCACTGAAGTATGGGGTAAATCTAACAAATTATGTGATAAGGGGGTCTAAAGAGCACTCTTTTAATGTATCCTTGTTATTAAATCATAGAGCAACCAAATATACAAAATGTTATCAGCCGCGAACTCGCACTGCTCTATCTACGACCACAACGCCATTTGATGTAATCGATAGCAGATATCGATTTTTATCGATAGGCTTAGATATGGCGGAACTGAATTCACATACTTCCGGATTTGTGGGCATTTGTGTAGAGAATATGCAGCACTATCAATCAAATGATAAGGAAACCACGACGGCCAGTTCCTCAGAAGCATTTAAGCATGTTTATAGAACTTTTTTTCGATAATATTTAGCATTTTTCGTACCACGTGGAGTGTAATTATTTCGTGTTTATTTGCGCGATTCGCGCAATCAATCAGATTTCGTGATATTGTAGGGGACCTGAGAGGGTGCCCTCTACAATGTAATATCTGGGGGGATGAAATATGAGTAGCTGGGGGCTGCTTGGAGCTCGAGTGTAAGAGGTGTCGGTTGTGGACTGGTTCGAGGGCGTGTAAGCGCTCGAAAGGAGAACTCCCAAATGTATTGTTTGATCGGGTAGTTCGGGGATGCGATATCGGGATTAAGGGCGGTTTGGTGCTGGAAGCTCTGAACAGCTGAGCTGCTGCTTGGAATACTGCTAACGTGGGCGACTGCCAGCTCGCGCTATAAGCGAGCCCAACACTGTGACGTAGACGAGTGTCTGACTGAGGAAGTCACGGGACAACTAACTAAGTGTTAGCTGGATCCTACCGGGACGGGGGATGAAGGGCAGGATCTTAACAATTAAAGAAATAAACTAAAAAACCAGTTGCTTCTAATATGACTGAGTTTAATGGGGTACCTCTGACTTGAAGTACTCCTAGAATTGGCAGAACAGTTAATGAATCAGATGCTTATTACAATCCAAGCACTAGGGGGTGAAAGTGTGGATGTTTGTGTGAGGAGTGGTGATCGCTTAGACACTTACCCTTCGGCGGTCATCGGGGCGGCGCTCGGCAGTGGTCTGGCACAAGGTGGCTCTGAGGAAGACTGACCCCGAGTTACCTCACCTCTCCAGCTTTATTGCCTTTTGAGTGTCGAGTGTGCACAATTGCACATTTCACAGGATGTGAGGAGTTGGCCGGGGTTATTAGAGGTTGTTGCTATGTATTAGGCTTAGATGTATGTTAGAATTTTATAATGTATTCCGAAGGCGTTTGTTTGGGGATAGATGAATGTGTCGTAGATAGAAGGGGATGGGGGTGCATCCCCCGGATGCAACAATATTTCGCGAGTTCATTTTGCTAAAATACAGTACTTTAATTCTAGCACACTCGCTACTTGCAGGTCACGATATAAGATATGGAGACACCGAAGTTCTGTCCACCACGGTGTCTTACCATGCCAGGCTACAAAGGGAGGCCATTGAAATCCTGAAGCATACTAACAGCTTCAATCTTAAGGAGGAAGCAGAACGTGTGAACAGAGCTTGGCTTCCAGTCCTTAATCCCCTCAAGCCTGCCCTTATTGACCGTCGTAGACGAGAAGATGCAACAGACGAGCAGCCCTGTCCTTGATGCATTACTTTTATGTGGTACGCCGTTGCTATGGTAGCCTCTATGTGTGGGTTGTTGACTATTTATATATCTTCTGTTTACTTGTTTTACCTCGCTTTATGTAACCTGTGAACATGCTGAACGCAGTATTCAGCGAAACGTCAGGACGACAAAATGTCCTTGGAACACGACCTATAAGCCCGCGAAACAGAGATTCCTATTTCAACGCCGGTCGTGAAAGTCTACATTTTTACTTGATAGGGCCCATAATTATTAATATTGTGTGTGTCAGCCGCTGAGTGTAACGCTCCTGTGTGGAACGCTTCAGCACATGCTAAGCAGGTTTATACTGCCGTCAATGACACTGCACGAATAATCTCGGGATGTCTGAAACCAACACCAGTGCACAAACTATACCCTATTGTTGGAATAGCCCCACCCAACATCCGGAGGGCCACTGCTACGGATGCCGAGAGAACAAAGCAGGAGAATGACCATCGACATCCACTATATGGTCACCAGGCAGCAAGGTCTCGCTTCAGATCCCGCAAGAGCTTCCTTGCTAGGACTCTGGCGCTGGAGAGAACACCAGAGACAACTCGTCTCAACAGATGGAGGAGCTCACTGCCCACAGACATGTCACCAAAGGAAGAACTGGCTCCTGGCGCCGACCTACCTTATCCTGTGTGGAGGTCCCTCAACCGCTTTAAGAGTGGGTGTCCCTCGATGCAAGACCAACCTGCAAAAATGGGGGATCCTTCCAGCAGGCGCAGACACCTCTTGTGAATATGGAGCTGAACGAGACCCAAGCCACCTACTTATCTGCCCCCTCCTGGACAACCCATGCACAATGGAAGATGTTTTTAGAGGAAGTAGCAAGGCCATCGCAGCTGCGTTTCTTGGAAACGTTGACCGGACAAGGAAATGGATGAATGAATAATTAAAATACATTAAAATGTTAAACCACATGAAAATACAAAATAGTTTGCCCTGTAAGGAGTTAAGGAGGCGCTAACGGAATGTTTGAACAAAACAGATTCTTAATATGATTCTACCTCACAAACCACTGAATCGCCGTTTTCAGCCACACCAATTATTTATTTCATATTTTATCGTATTGTGGTAAAATCTCTGTGTGGTGTGATTATTATCAATATTGTGATGCGATCTCATTTTCTGGAGAGTCAAACCCACATTGCTCGGGCAATTTGAATTCAGTATGCCGTGTTCATAATGGAAAAATTAATCTCGGGATTTTCCGCCAACACAAAGTTCCTCCATTCTCTACTAGAAAGCGCTATAGTGTCAAGGAACTTAGATATCTAACCTCCTTGACTTCCATAGCGTTCCAAGGAACGACCAAATTGGACATGCGAGCTGCCCTCTGGGGGTCAAATAACAAACTTGCACCCTGTACCCGAGGCCATACGTTATTATAAGGTGCGTTCAAAAAGTAACGAGCCGGAGGCTATAATGCGCAAACCGGTGACATCGGCTAATCGTGGCGTGTGTAACAAGGTGTGGTTCCGACCAGAGCGTGGAAGGTCACAGCCCGTCGCTAGAGGGCACGCTTACACGTCACGTGACAATACAAAGCGAGCAGCAGCATGCATCAATCGTCCAACGCTGACAGTCGCATTGCAAACAGTGACATGGAGGCGTCAAACGAAGAGCAAAGAGGTGTTGTTCGGTTTCTGACAGCAAAAGGAGTAGGGGGAATTGACATTCATCGCTGAATGTCACAAGTGTGCGGCGAACACTGCATGTCCCTTGCAAGGGTCAAGGCGTGGCACAAGCGCTTCAGGGAAGGACGGGTGTCGTTAGCCGATGATGCCCGGTCTGGGGCACCCCCTCCCCCCTGCATTACCGATGACAACGTCCAGCTGGTTGATGCACTCATTACCCAGGACCGCCGAGTGACAGTGAACGCCATAGCTGCTGTGGTCGGATTGAGCGTCGGAAGTGTGCACGCCATTATGAAGGAACGACTGCACTTACGGAAAGTGTGTGCCCAATGAGTGCCCCACAGTCTTCAACCACACCAGGAAGCATGTCGAATGGCCTACTGTCTTGGTCTTGGTCTTGGTTGGACGATTGATGCATGCTGCTGCTCGCTTTGTATCGTCACGTGACGTGCACGTGTGCCCTCTAGTGACGGGCTGTGACCTTCCACGCTCTGGTCGGACTCACACCTCGTTACACACGCCACGATGTCGTCACCGGTTTGCGCATGCCAGCCTCCGGCTCGTTACTTTTTGAACGCACCTTATATTATTATATAGTACACTGGTCCATATTTTAAAACTCACAAACGAACATGCACGCGCTGAAATACCGCCCGCCTCACGAATGCCCTGCTTGGAGCCTAGGCTCTCTGCTGACGCATTCAGCTATCGACCTTCCGCTTAGCGCATGCGCAATTGCCTTCTCTACCAACAGAGACTTGAGCCTGATTCAAAGGAGACTCATTAGCTGCTCAGTCCCGCGCTGAGAAGCTGGCGTCAATCCCACCGTGGCAAAATAATAATAATTAAAGTTATCGGTTTTACGTCCCTTTTAATTATTCCGGCTTTTAGAGACGCCGGGGTGCCGGAATTTTGCCCCGAAGGGGATCTTTAACGTGCCAGTAAATCTACTGACACGGCTCCCTCGTATTTGCCTACCCTCAAATGCCAGCTGACTGCGCAATGATACGAACCTGCAACCTTGGGCCCAGCAAGCGAGAACGTTACCCATGGCTACAGAGAATAATACCGAAAACTAGAGATTAATTTGCCTATGCCAACGAAAAATAGGAAAATTTAAATGTGCATATTCCTTGAGAATGTTCACAGTACACTCAAACGGAAACGCGTTCAGCTTCCACATCAAAGATAAGATACAGTCAGTCTGAGAGACTAAACTTTATATCATTTCAAATGACGCATGCTACAAATGCTACACATGTTAGAAAGGGTCAGGAGGGCTTCTCCCTTCGCTCGAAGCCCCAGGACTCTCTCAACAGACTCCATTACCCATTAACTTAGGCTTCCCGCGCTGGAAACGGAGAGCGGGAGGTGCACTCTGCTGCAAGACGTCACGCACTCGCCATCTACGTATCGCATAACGCCAGACCCCAGGAGTAAACTCAGACTCAACAGACTCCATTACCTTTTAACTTAGGTTTCCCGATGGGGGCTGCATGACGTCACGCACTCGCCGTCTCCGTATCGCATAACGCCAGAGCCCAGGAGTAAACTCAGCCTCGGTGCATATGCACTGAACAACATGATGACGTCATACACGCCGTAATCGTAACGCATAACGGTAGACCAAAGCATAACGATGAAGTCGACAAGATCATTTTAAATGATAAAAATTGGCAATCGCAATATCTGCCATGAACAGCATTCAGAATATAAAGAAAATTTCAATAGAAACTGCGTTGAAAATATTGAAGCGAAAGATCTCACCGATATTAACGTACGGCCTGACAGTAATCTGGGACCAACTGCAAAAGAGGGACAACAAAGAAATTGAAGAGATAAAGGCTAGTCTCTAAATTTACACTATCGCGATTGGTTTACCTGCTGGCCAGAGAACCATTCTACATTAAAGATCTCAGGTTTGAATTATCACTGCCCACAACAGGAGCATACCAGAGCCTATTACAGGAACTTCGGGACAAAAGGGAAGATATATGTCTAGATTTCTTCTCCACAGACGCGATGATAAACAGGGAATGGATAACGGCTAACTATAAGGTGCGTTCAAAAAGTAACGAGCCGGAGGCATAATAAAAGAAACCAGTACCTGTATGTTACTGTAGAAGTATTGGCCCTGGCTGTTGAGGCACTTGTCCCACTGTGATACGAGGCGGTGAATGGCTGTCTCATAAAATTCCCTGGGCTGCGATGTGAACCAGTTCCGCACGTACAGCCGAGGTGAATCGTTGGCCCCGCAGAGCCCTTTTCACGGGACCAAACATGGCATAATCACAGGGAGAGAGGTCTGGACTGTATGGAGGGTGGCCGAGAACCTCCCATTTGAATTTCTGCAGGAGTGCCGCGACTGTGTTGGCCGTATGAGGTCGTGCATTGTAGTGGAGCGACCACGGCGGCTATGGCGCTCACTGTCAGTCGGCGGTCCTGGGTAATGAGTGCATCAACCAGCTGGACGTTGTCATCGGTAATGCAGGGGGGTGCCCCAGACCGGGCATCATCGGCTAACGACACCCGTCCTTCCCTGAAGCGCTTGTGCCACGCCTTGACCCTTGCAAGGGACGTGCAGTGTTTGCCGTACACTTGTGACATTCGGCGATGAATGTCCGTTCCCCCTACTCCTTCCTCTGTCAGAAACCGAGCAACACCGCTTTGCTCTTCGGTTGACGCCTCCATGTCACTGTTTACAGTGCGACTGGCAGCGTTGGACGATTGTAGCATGCTGCTGCTCGCTTTGTATCGTCACGTGACGTGCACGCGTGCCCTCTAGCGACAGGCTGTAACCTTCCACGCTCTGGTCAGAACCACACCTCGTTACACACGCCACGATTAGCCGATGTAGTCACCGGTTTGCGCATTCCAGCCTCCGGCTCGTTACTTTTTGAACGCACCTTATATGAACTGAGGCACACCATGACTCGCTTTGAGGTCCATGGTTTCCACTACAAAATCTGTAAAAGAGGTATCTACCATGAACC
This sequence comes from Meconema thalassinum, assembly GCA_946902985.2. Lineage (NCBI taxonomy): Eukaryota > Metazoa > Arthropoda > Insecta > Orthoptera > Tettigoniidae > Meconema > Meconema thalassinum. Next base: position 66,518,362 of record OX336398.1, on the reverse strand, counting down.
AAGTGACCTGTGTCAGTGTAAACTCTGGTGACCAATGTGATAAAATGGAAATGCAGGAAAATCTAATCGACAAAATTTTGTAATAGTTAAGTGCTAACTGAATTATAGAACTATGCATTGACCACTATATCTATAACTATATCATTATTGTATGGCCATTGGCTGCATTAAATCCCTCCTTATATTATTCTGCGAAGGTCCCATTCCATTTTTGTACCAAAAATAAGGTCCCATTAACACCAACCTTCACATATGGGGTACCTACAGGTTCAGCATAACCCAATGCGTAAGCGAAACGCACTCACCCACTCTTTAAATGCCTCACAATTAAATAAATACCTTAAAACATGTATATTTACAAGGAAATAATGAAAGAATGCAACACGGTAACCACGGTAACAGAATCTCACAGGTCCATCTATTTCTGTAAGACCTAATGCAATTCCAATTATTACATTACTGTGAAAGTTTCCAGACGGTTATAAGGTTATCACAGAACCAAATTAAGCTGTAAAATGCATCAATACATACAGAATAATGCGCTTAAGGGGGTCAAGGAGCACTATAGATTTTTCACGCAATTTTCACGTGTGAGTGTGGTACGAAAGGTCTTTTTCAGCCGACTCTAAAGGGTCCCCGAAAACCACATTTAAAGGCCCTTAAATTAACAGTGTCTGTGATATTCCCAGAAAACTAACTTCGCTCTGATGTCAATGAAGGAATGACAAACCCCTAACCACTGCACCAGTAGCTGAATTGATAAAGTCTGATGATTCATACCAAGGACAAATCAGTCATAGCATTGATGATTGAGATTTTGCTAAGTGTACTCTTTACAACTAGAATATTCGCGGGCGAAGCCGCGATGGTTAATGCTAGTATATAATTAATATTCCTTGAGAATTAAATGGGTATTCTAAGGCTCCAGCTTTGCCACTGTTGAAACACAAAACCTTATGTTGTCCTTACCACAAGAGCTTCTTGAGACTTGTAGAACCTCGCGAGTGACAAGCAGACAGCCTTCTTCCTCCCCTCCTCGTCCATGGTGGACATTTTGATGGCGTGGTTTCCGTAGACGAAACAGACAACTCCATCCAGTTTGAAACCTGGCTTCAGGTCTTCCATTACGTGATTGACTATTTCGATGCCATCGTAACACGTGACGAAACCGTTGTAACCTGCAAGAGCAAAGAATGATCTCTGGTTAGCACAGCATAAACCCAAAAGCCTTGGAAATGCTTTTGAGATAGCAATGAATATTAATACTCTTTTGAAAAGTAAGATGATTCACCTTTCAACACAGGCGCGGATCTAGAGTTTGGCTTTGGGGGGGGGGGGGGGGGGGGGGGTCAGAGAATCGAAATTGTTAAGAAAAATGGTATCACTAACAACGCAATCACAAAATAACCAAACGTGCAAAACCAGACCAATATTTTTGCAAGCTACATGGTTAAAAAAATTGATGCGTTTAGCGCACCAAAAATATTCGTACGAATTGCACAGCGTGTTTTGCGACTTTTACATCGAGCTTCGAGAAAAGTATCAAGGTACGTTACAGTTTCGGCAAGTCAACTTGGTACCGACAAAGGGAGAAAGTCACAGCTTAAATTGCCAACCAAGCTTGCAGTTTGGACGTCGGCAATTTTTTTTGGTGCGAAAAAAGCCCCAAATTCCTATCCGTGCGTTGCTGCTCATTCATCGTGACATCACTATAGACATCGATTCGGTAATCACAAGGTTTGCTAAACAAAATAGACGAGTTGATTTTGTTATATAAATAATCGTTGTTATATAACAGGTATGAAGTTGTAAATATGTACAGTTGTAACAGAGCATAATAATTGCAATAAAGATATTTTCAGTATTGAATAAAATAAAATAAACTGTTTTTCAGTTAAAATTCGTTAAGTTTTATTTGTCTGATTATTGTGTTTTCATTTTTTGAATTTGCAAAAAAAAAAAAAAGTCTCCGTTTGGGGGGGGGGGGGTCATGACCCCCATGACCCCCCCCCCCCCCCCTTGAATCCGCGCCTGTTCCAACAAGTAGATGCAACTAGAGGGCATGTTAGAACGATTGTATTGTCCGCGGAACAATCGATTTAAAAAATTGCTATATGTTGTTCTAGCATCCACGATTATGGCCGATAAAAGGATGTTTTTGGAAAATTATTTCTTAAGTTCATATCAGGAATGTTCTACGCGGTTTTATTTATTCCTCTTTAGTAAGAGCAGTTTTATTTTTCGAGTCAAAAGCACTGCAACATACAGAGAGGGATGATACACAATATTAAAAAGGAATAATACATACAACAATGTCTCGAATTAGATTGTCTTCGCCCAGAAACGGGCCACTGTCTCACCCCTTTCATGGCCTTCCATTAACTCCTGCGTTGTGCAAGAGCACGGGCACAGTTCACAGGAACACAGGTGTATCATGGTTTGTCTCTCCCCACACTCACAGAGTTCTGATTCCTGTAAGTATCCTCATTTGTGGAGACTTTGCATCTTCCAACACCAGTCCGAAGTCTGTTGAGTGACCGCCAAATTTCCCAGTTGTTGTTGTGGCCTGCTGGAAGCCTTTCCTTGGTCTTCATCCAACCTGGTGGTATGGTGGATTGCCACCTCGGGTTCTGTAGTAGGCATCGATGTTGTTTGCAGAAAACTTTTCCTTGATTTTAGCCGCCTTCTTGCAGGCTGGTGACCAAAAAGAGGGTGAGCATGGTCCTCTGCGGCCTTTTTTCGTTCCGTTTGTGCTATGACCTCACGGCGTACCTCAGGAGGGGCTATTCCTGCCAAGGAATGTAGTTTGTGGACAGGTGTAGGGAAGAAGCTGATTCCTGCAAGTGGTGTCCCTGCATTGGTACTGGAATAGAATTTCTAGTACTGAACTGAACGACAGCATTCCAAAAGCATTTCAATTCATTTGTAAGAGCAGTAATGTTGTGTATATACACTACTGGTGTATATCGTGCCGGCCACTAATGTCTTGTCACTCTTGACCATGATAATTACTAGGGCTAGGATTTTTAGGTAAATAAATATTTTAAGCATTTTATCTTTAAATACATACATTTCTGCTTTTCACTCATTAGCACATAAAAAGACATAATATTTACACTTAAAAAATCAGTATGCTAGATCTTTCAGTTTATTACATTTTTGTTCTGTGTTACTTCAACGGGGAAGAGCCTGTGAGCTATCTAATCTTCATGCAGAGCGTATGTCAGCTTGAACAGTGTTATTCTTAACTTGTCGCCCCGAGCCTCTCACTGTGGAAGCCGGGGATTTCCTTGTCCATAGCCATATTGCACCACGTGCTCGACCTCCCCCTCCCCCCCCCCCCAGCTACCTGGAACCAGTGTCACTCACATGCAGTTCATTTCAGTCTAAGGCAGTTCTACGATGCCTAAAGTAAAAACAACTACACGTTATCGTCTGCAGCAGTATGTTGCAGAATTTAAAGATAATTTTACTTCTAATGGGGACGTTCTGTTCTGCCAATCATGTGAGAAAGCAATAAAGGCTGAACAGCAATCTCAAGTTACACAACACCTGAAGGACAAGAAACATATTGCCCCAGTTTCGCGCCTTCAGAATAAGTGTTTCGCGATAATTGTCGGTCATTTGTGATGGACAACCTGAAGATGTATCTCGTTTCCTATTGTAATGCTTCAACAGTCTGTGAGACATAGAATAAATTGCATTCGTGAGTACTGCAGATTGTTTATATTTACATTAATAAACTAAATTATAAAAACATAATTTTACTTTTTTTTGTCACATATTTCAGGTATTTTTAATACATACAAAATAAATATTTTCCCGATTTTTAGCACCTAAAAATCGTAGCCCAAATGTTTACACATACGTGTTCAAAAGTATATTTTGCATTTTTCACTGATTTCTCCTCGTTTTGTAATATTTTTCTATACGATAGAAGTTATTACAAAGAGACCCAGGGCCGGATTTAAGAGTAAGCCACCTATAGGCGTAAGTCAATTTGCCGCCCCTCTATAGTTCATATTTGGTTAATACATTTGTTTTATACAACAAAGAGATCGAGTTCATTGGCGTTTTCATCTTTTTTTTAACATAAAGTTCATTTAATTTAGATAAAACTACAATTTTAATGGCTTACATAATAAATGTTATACTGAAATTAGTTATCTACTTGTGTTTTCTTACTTCTTTTAAGATTCATTAAAAATGAAATGGGTTTCGAACTTAATTAATTTGTTCTTGGAGATCAGTGATCACTATTGTACACATATTTTTATATTTTAATGCTAATGACTGTCTTTTGCGTAATTGAAGAACTGTGTTCAATTTGAATTAAGTTGTCCTGCATGGTGAAATGAAAATACTCAAAATGTTGTTAATTGCTGGTTTATTTGTTGAAACATATACAAACTTCTCTAAAACAACTCACCCCACGTAATCTTGATGTTCAAATTTACATAGCTAGCTTTCTTGCGAGATTTCTTAATGGCAAACCCGTTAATAATGTCCTCATATGAAAGTGTTTTTGTTGTATTTGCCTCAATACAAAGTAATGAAAGTGAGTTTAACCGTATTTCAGAAATACTAGTTCGCAGATAGTTCTTAACTCTTCTAAGGCAGGAAGACTCTAGAAGGACTATTATAAAGATAATAGCGGAAACTCGGCCGTAAAAGCATGCGCTCGTTTGGAGACAGCGATCACAGTGCCATCTCTTGGTGCGAGTTGACAGCATTACTCTCCTTGCTAGCATTTTTGAGTGCGCACCGACCGAAATTGCATTGTGAAGTTAACATATGTCTCGGCTTGATATTTAGGCAGCAAATAATTTAAAGATTAGTGTTAAAAGAAACAAAAGATACTTGGTTCTGTACAATATTTATATAGAATTCTAAAAAATACTGGACTGCTTCTGCATATAGTTTGCTTTGCCATAGGCAGTAGAACTGAAGGCACTGCACCAGGCCAAATACTGAAAATTACAAGGAAATATTAGGACATTGGTTTTAATCTATCCTTTTTGACATACTGGTATTTAAAAACGAGTTGAACATCCTTAATTACATTAAAAAACAGTTACCTTCTTATATATTTCCTAATAAAGTCAGTAAAATTAAAATTTGTGTTTCTGAAATTGTTAGATTACACCAACGTCCTTTAGCTTTAATAGTGCAATACGTACACTTTAGAGGCAGATGACCTCGCTGTTCCGCCTCTTATAACAACAATAAATAACTACGTACACTTTCAATCGGAAATATTGAAGCATGTTGTTAAATGTTAGGCCTACTGTACCGTAGAGTCACCACGTTTTATAATTATTCTGTTATTTCAATATTAACATTAGGCCTACTATCAACAATCTACAAATATCTTACCCTTGACCTAACAAGTTTTTGTTTCTGAAACCTTTCTCTACAAAGTGGTCTGAGCATACAACATAAGTTCTGTTTAAATGTTCTGGGCCATTCCTTTTCAATACGTCATGTAAGTCAGCTCTTCGGCTTCGAATAACCCACAGCGTGCATCTATAAATAAATAAAGAACAGGCTAAAATATGCTAAATTATATTGTAAAAGCATTGTGTATTAAAAGAAAACCGAACTATCAGTGTAATGGTAGGCTACTTGTTTACAATAAATTCATACTTACATTTCCTTATTTCTTGGGAACCTGAAGAAAGATTTTGGGTCTCTTTGTTTATAATTATTACAGCCATATATGGCACAAATAGTCCCCGTACCAACCATTACAATTGGATAATTAGATCATCCACAGGTCAATAATTTCTTATAATTGTGTGGTTGGATCTCACGGTTGTAATTCAGCTGGTCTTACGTTGCCAACTCGGACCGCTAGGCAGTGCTGGGGAGCGCTGTCTCCTGTTTTGGCGAGGAGTTTCCGCTATTATCTTTATAGTTTTAACCCTCCGTCGGGCGCACCTCCGCGACTCCCGAGTTCGGGCGCAGTGTGCCTGACAGGCCCTTGTTGCATAGACGTCAATAACACTCAATTAACGCAATTATCTTTTAAATGATAAGTGGCATTCATTAGGATATGCATAGGGAGTTTATTCAACATCAGGTGTTTTAAAACACACAATAATTTATTGCTCACAATCAAACTTTAAAATAATAGCTCGCATTTACAACCCAACCAAATTGCGTTCAGTTTTCATGTGAAAAATTCAGACAAATATTAAAATTACGAACAAAACTTAAATAATGTTCTTATTACAAAATAAGATACAGCACAATGGAGTCAGTCTTAACAAAAAAAAATAGTGATTTTTAGTCGGTCAACACTATTGTGTTGACCGACTGTAAAGCACCAAACTTCTGTTTACTAAGGCAACACTGGAAACTGGCTTCAAACACCATAAAAGTCAGTCTTACTTGGAATCACTTTTGGAATGCTCAGCAGTAAAGGTACATTGCCTCCAGTAAAGAGCAAGGTTGGTAAGTCTTACTGTATCTGTATGGGGCAGACAGATTGCTTTGTGACATTCATAGCATTCATAATTCGACATCCTTTGACCCATTTATTCCACGAAATAACCACAATCTATGTATTTCTTATTCATAAAATGAGGAAAAGAAACAATTATGCGATGGAATAATCAGGGAATACGAACCTTCCAAAGTAGAACGAGTTCGGGCGCAATGCGCCTCAAAGGCCTGGAGGGTAATTACTGCGCTTTACGGAGGAGGCGGGAAAACTAACCGGAAGCATTCGGAAAGGGACCTAGAGATAGGAAAATACTAAAAGGTGCAGGTGCATAGGTGCCCTTCGGGAAGATGGGGGAGCAAGAAAAGATTTTCGGGGCCTGTCAGGCCAGCTGCGCCCGACGGAGGGTTAAGTAACATGTATTCTTAAATTCGTACGAAAAATATTATTATTAACGTCTGAAAACTTCATTTTAGATTTTGAATGAATTGCCAAACTGCCGCCCCTGTAAATTTGCCGCTCTAGGCTGCAGCCTACTTAGCCTATTTAGAAATACGGCCCTGACCGAGACCCGTGCGGATCATTTCCGAGGAGGAGAGAAAGATACAGAGCGAAAGAATGAAGAGGCTCTGGGAAGAAAAGAGAAGGAAAGCCAAGAAGCCTTAAGTTCTATACGATCCATAGTTGGCCAAATTCGAAAGAAGAAGAAGGAGAATTTATTTCAACAATGTGAGTGAAACAAATTCTCGGTTGGTCTATTCTATCCGTAAAATCCGTTGGATCGAGGTTCCCTAAATGGAGAGGTTACTGTATTTGGAAAATGTATGCTACTGACTAGGAAGAGATGGCAACAGGGCCGTATTTCTAAATAGGCTAAGAAGGCTGCAGCCTAGAGTGGCAAATTTTCAGGGGCGGCAGTTTGGCAATTTAGGCTATTCAAAAGTTAAAATGAAGTATTTCTGACGTTAATAATATTTTCCGTGTGAATTTAAGAATACAAGTTACTTAAAAATATATTTAAGTTCTTATACATAGCCTACTTTCTAAAACCATAACATAATACAAATTCACAAATACAACAAAATCACTTTCATATGAGGGAGGACATTATTAACGAGTTTGCCATTAAAGGGACTTAAGAGTGAGTTTTCATGAAATATGGACCAAAATACGGAAATTTGAATTTTACCGAAAATTGGTGCCCACACCTTTTCAGAATCAAGGAGTGTTGGATTTTTTTTCCGTGGCGCCATTTTTAAAGCCCAGGCGGTGATTTTAAGATGGATGCGCATCATTATTAAGACAAGACCTTCAGTGAAGATCAGTGAGCAACGTGACCACATACGTCTTCGACAGAGCAGAAAAAGGACCACCCCGGGAAAGAAAACTGCATGAAAAAAGAGAAAACTGCTGAACTTGTCCCTAGAAGACAGGATGAAGAACTCTGAGGGCTGTACATTTGGTGCAGGGCAGTTCTGAAGTAAGTAACTAACCTCCAACTTCAATTGCAGTTTTCTCATGAAGTGATTTTTGTTTCATGTAATATCATAAAAAATGCTCCTTGTATTGCAGTTTTGAAGATATTTGGTTCAAAGTTGGTTTGCATATTAAAATATGTATGAACATTACAATTTGCTCTGGATTTTTATGTCAGTGAAAATTAACTGTTTTTTTTTTGCTTTCAAAAATAAATAATTTTTATTTTTAGGGCAAAACATGAATATTATCACTATCATTTCTGACTCTCATATAAAAGGTACATAAAATTCCAGAGCAATTTCCAATTGTTCATGTATTGTGCTACTGTTTACCAAGTATGGATGAAAATAAGTAAAAACTCCATCGCAAGGAACTTTTTTTATGACTCTATGTTTTGAAAATATTTTTATTATTATTTCAGAAACAGTTAGAGTAATAAATTTGAAATTCAGAATATCCTCTAATTAGAGGCATATCTACATGTGGTTAAATTTTCAAATTGATCTGTCCAGTAGTTTCGGATTTTGGAAACTCATTCATAAGTCCCCTTAAGAAATCTTGTAAGAAAGCTATGTAAATTTGAACATCAAGATTACGTGGGGTGAGTTGTTTTAGAGAAGTTTGTATATTTTTCAACAAATAAACCAGTAATTAACCACATTTTGTGTAATTTCATTTCACCATTGTAGGACAACTTAATTCAAATTGAACACAGTTCTTCAATTACGCAAAACATAGTCATTAGCATTAAACTATAAAAATATGTGTATAATAGTGATCACTGATCTCCAAGATCAAATTAATTAATTAAGTTTGAAACCCATTTCATTATTTAATGAATCTTAAAAGAAGTAGACTATAAGGCATCCAACGTTTAGAATGAAGCATTGGTCTTATGGCGCGTTACGACAGGGTTGCCACTCCATGAGAGGAGGCAGTACAAAGCGCTTCGCGTACACTTTCCGCACATTCGGCGATTGTGCAGTGAGGAAGACTTGAATTAAGTACTGTATAATAATGATAAATTAGGTAGTAGTAGGCTAACATAACACATACAACGAAATTAAATTAACTATAAAGTCATTATATTTAACATTCCTGCTATTCTTGCGAAGTGCATTACTTAGCCTCTTTTTGCGTAGCGATAGTACCGGACCCTGCCCTCTCTCACTACGTACTTTTAAAACGGTAGTCTATGATATTCCTGTGGCCAGAGCAGTTTCATTGACTAAATTATTTATACTTTCGTTAGGTTTAAGATTCTTAAAATAACTGAACACATTAATTACCATCTGTTTTCCCTCCTTCTGAGCACTTGACCACGCTTTCTTTTCACAAAACTATCCATTGTTGTACGTGAAATACGTTAAATCTAACAGAACTGCTGCACACACACTCAAGATAGAGACTGCTGAACAACTGAAATACAAGCTCGAATGACATAGTAATAAAGTTGTGAGTAGCAAGCTGCACCCCGCTGTCCTTCGGAACTTCATTCATATAATCCGCGGTCAATGAACAGCCCGGCCTGTGAAAACAATTAAACGTGCACTCTGGGTAAGCAGGTAGAAAACTTCTTCCAACATTCCTCTACAACTCTCAAACTGACATGACATGGTTATCTTGAAAAATAGAAAAGTTGGCAGCATACGAACATTTTTCAATACTGCTATGCGGTTATGAGAGAATATTCAGAAGTTTTACCTACACGAAAATTGTAATATTGCCAGTATAAAATATTTCAATAATCCATCATCAAGATGCACTTAGGTACACGCGTGTGAAAAATAGGCATCCCAAAGTCAATGCAACATGATATAAGATCGATTTTACTAAAAAGGGGACACAGTTTCTCGTGTTTTAAAAAATATGGATATCTAATTTTTCTAGCATTTCTATCAAGTTTACGTAATTCTAATATAGGACAAAAAAGATCGGCAAAACATAGTTCTACCCGAATATGCTGTTTTTTTCGCCAAAGAAAAATTTTCGACTGATATGGCAACAGTGGATTGCTAGAAAATGACAGCGTCATACATGGCTCACGTACAACAGAAAGAGAGAAGAATATCCCTAGCTAATCCGTGCTTCATTCTAAACGTTGGATGCCTTAGAGGCTTAGTAAAAAACACAAGTAGATAACTAATTTCAGTATATAATTTATTATGTAAACCATTAACATTGTAGTTTTATCTGAACTAAATGAACTTCATGTTTAAAAAAGATGAAAACGCCAATGAACTCTATCCTTTTGTTGTATAAAACAAATGTATTAAACAAATATGAACTATAGAGGGGTCGGGGGGCAAATGGACTTTAGCCTATAGGTGACATTCTCTTAGATCCGGCCTGGATGGCAGAACTTTCACAACGCACTGAGATAGTGAAGAAGCAGGCCTTACACTAAAACGAACCAAGTGTTACTTGAAGGTAGTGGACAGACAGCGTGCATTATCTCGTCCCTTTCAGTTAATACGAGATATCGATCTCAAGGAGGAAGAAATATTTTACCTACAGGTGTATTTTCCAGAGTTGGAATCTGACAGTTCAGCGCCACTGGGCAAAAACAGTTGACGACTAGATCGCACGCAATGCTTGTTGCCATGGAAACCATACAGCGCTGCCAATTTGAATGATGCTATTTGACCACGTGCTTGTCACCGAACAATCGCTTGTTTGGTTGTAGTGCACGCCCACCTTGCTGCGTTTCGCAATCTGTTGTTTTGATTTAATTAGTTAATTACTTTTTCGTGTAGGATTTATACTTATTTATACTTTATACTTATAGTTCATTAGTGACCGTTATTTATGTATGTAGCAATGTTAGTGTCAGTTTAGCTTAGGTTCGTGTTCATGGCTAGCTTTGTTTTTGCTTGCGAGTGGTGACGTTTTTAAGAATGACTGCTCGTAGAGGTAGGCCGAGGATACATCCGGTTCGGGACTTGTCAAGACCTGTTCGAGGTGTACCTATTCGAACCAATGGAAGGAAAATGATTATCGCCGCGCGGGATTTTTTGAAAGGGATGATGAAAATATCCGAGCATCAGGCGATCCATTAATTCCATTCAGTCGCGCGCAGGAGCGTAGGCTACTGCATCTGCTCTTGGAATTAGTAAGACTACTGTGATAAGCTTCTGTCTTCTAAAGGGTGAGTTAATAGCCTACACAATGAGCGTATATTTTTTAATATATTTGTGTGTTTCTTGCACCTTGAAACTTATTCTACAGGAAATATAAATAACTAAATATCACGGAAACAAATCACGTGTTGACGTTTCGCTTGGAACATTTTTGCTTTATGATACGATAGTATTCGTAATATTGCTATTGCTATTCATTACAATATTTTAGGCCTCTCCTCAATTTGACGGGTTATTATTTAATTTTACAGTGTGCACCGAACAGTTTTAAGCATTGCTTTGTTTACGATTTTTGAAAACCATCTGAGTAAAAGTGCAATAAATGTAATAACGATGCTAATGATGTTATGAGCATGAGGAAAAGAGCGGAACTGTCAGATTCCAACTCTGGATAATACACCTATCTTCTTCTTCTCCTCAACCGCTAGGTTGGTGGGTAACATGCATGTCTTCCAAAACGACTTCTTTCTCTGGCCTGGAGTTTCAAATGGCAATAAGTGTGCTTGCCTTTAATGCTGTCTATGAATTGAGTCCTTGGTCTTGCCCGACTCCTCTTTCTTTCAAGCCTCCCTTCGAAGAGTGTGGTGCAACAGTCAGAATGACGAATCAAATGGCCAACAAAACTATTCCTTCTTCTATTTAAGGATTCAACCAAGGTACGTGTATCCTTTGCTCTTTTGAGAACATTCTCATTCGTGGCTTTGTCAGTCCAAGGTATCTTTAGTAGTCATCGCCAGCACCACATCTCGGATGCCCTAAGTTTTGATACATCTGCTTGTCGCAGAGTCCATGTTTCAGAGCCATAACTTGCAATACTCCATACAAAACTTTTCACGAAGTGTTTTTGCACCTCTAAGTTAACAGTCTTGGATGTTAGTAAAGACTTCTTTTTTGAGAAGGCTTCTTTTGCCTGTGCGATTCGAGCATTTACTTCTTTCGTACACTTTCCGTTTGATGTGATCAAGCTCCCCAGATATTTGAAATCCTTTACTTGGGCTAGTTTTTCACCATCCATTAGCACATTGACTATTTGGTCGCCATCCCTAGTGCATGCCATTACTTTGGATTTTTATTTATTTATCCTCAAACCACACTTCTCTTGCAATAATTCATTTATGTGATTCAGAGCATTTTCCATATCACTCTCATTTTCAGTTATCAGGGCTATATCATCTGCAAATCGTATGGTACTGTACAGCTTGCCATTAACTTGTATGCCATGACTGTTGGTAGCTAGGAATTCTTGAATGGCTTCTTCAATGTAGATATTAAATAACAGAGTTCGCATTTCCACTACCGGTAAGAGAAACTGTGAAGGAGAAGTTAAAAGAAGGATAGGTATGGCTAAGAAAGCACTGTCTAGTCCAACAAGAATATGGAAAGATCATCATATCACCAAGAAAACAAAGAAGCGACTGGTTCAAGCTTCGGTATTTCCTGTGGTCACGCGTGGCTCTGAGTCCTGGACCATAAATGCTGCATTCCGTAGGAGAATCGAAGCCTTCGAGATGACGTGTTATCGAAGAATGCTAAGAATATCGTGGGTAGCAAGAAGAACAAATGAATCTATTCTGAAGGAGATAAGTATTGCTCCTAAAGCACGCTTACCCCTAAACATCCAAAGGCAAATGTTGAGATTTTTCGACGGCTTTGAGGAATGTATCATCCAGGATAAAGTTGACGGAAAAACGGCTGAGGGGACCCGCCTCGAACCGGTACCTTGACCAGATAGAGAGTCTAACTAATCCACCACTTCAGAAATTAATGCACACAGCAAAAGACCGCGGTGTTTGGCAGGGTATTGTTAACAGAATTGCGTGAAGGCTCACGACGTTCGAAATCGAACTACGACCAAGAAGAATGGGGATTTTAACACTTACCCTTCTCAATCCAGAATGGCTGCTCGTAGAAGACCAGGCACTTCATTACAAGCCCCATGGGAATTCTTTGTAGAAGACCATTTCTTAATGGAGGTAATGGAGGATCAAAGTGTATCTTCAGCTGTAATCAAAAAGGAATTGTTTCTGAATACAGATTACATATTTGCCAAATTTATTAGCATGTGTACCCAGGTATTATCAGAACATCTGTGAGTAAAATATCCCGAGTATTTTACTGTATTGAAGAATCTTAAGGTATTCATTGACCCTTCCGTTAGTCATTTTCAAGAAAATTTTCGTTTTTTTTATGGTCTCATTCAATAGTATGTCCTCTCTAGTCTCCAGAAATATATAGTTTATACTACTGTAGTTTTATTGTTGTTTAGCTCATTTATATTCACTTTAATAAATCGGTGAGCACGCTTTTCAGCAGCTGTTACTTTGACGCATAGGTGCAGCAGATAAAGCACGCATTAATCTGGCTTTGAAACAGTCTACTCCAGAACTAAAACAATGTAGGAGATACTCTCGGGTCGGAGAATGCAGAAGATTGACCTAAACTCCAAAAAAAGGCAGTTTTTAGGAGTTGAAAAGTAAGACTGTTTACTCTAAATGTGTACCTCAAGTTTAAGTTACGATTTCTCTCACTTCATTTTTTTTCAATATTTTTCTTGACTTGGGCAGTTAAAATGTCCACTTAGAATGCAGATATTAGTTTCATTTAAAAACTAAAATATAGACAAATAATGCAGCTATGTTGTAAAGCAGAATGAAGCTGTTAAATTGAAATTAGGGATCGCGCCCCCCACAATTCATTTATTTTTTCAATCAAAATAACGTAAATTGTAAAACAAAGCTAATATATTTACCTCAATCAATGATACAAAAACGATTCTGCTATACAACATTCTGAACATACAGCAGATCAATTTGCGACAACAATGACTCAATTAAGTCCTAAAAACGCACGTTATTTTTGTGATTAATCTTTGAAAAAGACCCCCCAAATTTATTTAATTTTTCTTCTTTGGCATAAATACACTAGTTTATATTCCTTGGAATCAGTGATATCAATTTCAAGAAAATAAGTTAACTTGTAATGAAATGTCTTCAGTAGTGTCGATGAGTACCTTAAGGGAACCGGATAGTATAGATTATCCAACAATGCAACTGTTTTAATTACAGAATTCTGGAAATTAAGAAGTAATGATGAAATATACCGCAACATTGAAAACATAACAGACACAATAAAAAGAGGCGATTGCTATTTTTTGGACATTTACATCGAATGAATGACAACAGGTTAACCAAACAGATATTCAAATATCTTTGGAACAAGAAATTAACAACAACTTGGATTCAAGAAGTTAAAAAGGATTTAGAAAGAAACAATATAAGAGAAGAAGATGTAATAGAGAGAGAAATGTTTAGGAAAAAAGTGTTGGGTATGGAAGGGTTCCAAGGAAGGAAAAGAAAAGAGGCTCAAATTGGTCCGAAGAGAGAAAGAAGATGCATGGTGTGAAGATGAAGGAATCCTGGAGGAAGAAGAAGGAGTCCTGGGGGAAGAAGAAAGAACACCAAAGGACTAAACATTGAAATTGGCTCGTGGTCCTTAGAAGACCGTAACGGAGAAAGAAGAAAAGCTTTGTTATTAGATAACCATGGCAATTAGAAACTTGAGATAATTACAAGTTATCAACAACATCCATGGCAGTATTTCGATAGTGAATTATACAAATTGAAATCATAATTGAAAAATAATAAACATTTGAAAATTCTGAAAATTTTAGAAGAGTACTTGTATTTTGGCACCTTTTTCTCTGGTGTTAAAATAGATAATTGGGTGAAATCTATAAATTCCTAATCTAATGTTATTGATACATCTTGTGAAGCCAAGTTGTTGTTGACAGGCATTTGGTTTCGATTTTAGGAATTTTTGATTTCGTCAATATCCATCCTTTAGCCCCCCCTTTTTTTGTTTTTTGTTTGTTTTGGTTTCCGAATTTGGCCAACTGTGGACCGCATGGAACCTAAGGCTTTCTGATCTTTTCTTCCCAGAACCTCTTCATTCTTTCACTTCTAATCTTTCTCTGCTCCTTTGTTATGACCAAATTTGGCCTGTGTTGTGGTGGTTTTTCTTTGAACGTCTTGATATTGTCATCTCGGCTTCAAAACGTTTTCCTATCGTGAATGACAAGTTCAGTTAGTCCAACTTCATTGGCGTCTCTTTTGACCTCTTCTACCCATTTTGTAGTAGCTTTCAACCCTGTGATGTATTTAAAAAATTTCTTTGTCAGCCGGTTCACGTCCATTCTCATCAAATGCCTGTAAAATTTTTGCCTTCTTTTACGCATTGCGACTACAATGGTTTCGGTCTGCATATACAGATCTTCATTTTTCCTTTTTTTTTCATGTTCCATCATCTTTCCGTGGTTCGAGAATTTTCCTCAGGATCCTCCTTTCCTTTATCTCAAGTTCCTTCAGCTCCCCTTTCTTTTGTTCAGGGTTAGATCGTATTTGAGTTATTTTTTAATGTTCAATTTTTTAATCTTTTTTTTTTGGATGACTTCCATTTTGATTCTCAGCTTTTGGTTTGTAAGCATCTATAACTTCAGAAAATTTCAACTTGATCAGGCTTGTGGTTCCTGAGAAAAGGGTCCAAAGTATCGACATTTTTAAATCTTGAAAAATTAAGGTTAAAGATTCAGTCGTTTCATATAATTGACGTATGCATGGTTACATTAAAGTAGCAATAATGACCTCAAATATGGTTTCTCTACCTATGTGTTATATATTGGTGTAATCGGGAAAGAACGGAGAATTTTTTGAACTAAAAAAAAAGCTATTTTCGGTCATTCCACACTACCTGGTTTACTTAACAGTCATGCATACCTGCCAACTTTCAGAAATAGAAATCCAGAAGATCCCAAAGCGCAAAAAATTAACGCGTACATGCGTCGTCAAGTCTTAATAAAAATAGCGAGAAAAGACTACAGCGAAAGAGATTACAAACTCTTTGTGATGTGAGACTATCTGATGTATTTTGCTAGTTTCCAAAAATTCTGAATATGCCTCTCTGAAAGATTGATGATACCGTTTCTTACTTGAATTCATCGCGAAAACACTAAATCGCACAAAAATTTGTCACACAATTGCACGAATACCAGAACTATAGCAAACAACGCTTAAAACTAAGCTTTCCCGCTTACAAACAGTCGAAGCACAAAGAGTAATAAAATGCAACGATAATCTGCGAGATGTGACTATCGATAGACAGTTCTATCGACTTTCAGCGTAATGTCAAACGCCAGGAATTAATGACAAAAGCGCAGCGATAATCTGCGAGACGGGATTATCGATAAAGTTATCGGTCGATTTTCAGTCGAAATTAAACACTCGCATCTCAGAATAGCAGCTGTTTTTGAAAATCAAAACTGATTATGTGATTTGGATGCAGAGAACGGAATAAAGCTAGGGAGTTGAAAATTCGGAAAAAACTATGCTAATCTGGACAACCGGAAAACACTCCAAAAATCCGGAAATCTTCCGGAAAACCTGAAAACTTGGTAATGCTAAGGACAATGGGTTTTGACAACGGCTTATTTTACACAATAAATTAAATGAGCAAATTATAAAAACAAATTTCAGTTATTTCCGTTTGGTCAATGGTTGTTAATTTTATACTAAACAAAGATCTGACCTTTCTAAGCCACCTGATAACAATAAACGGGGGATGAGTGGTTAACGTGTCGGACTACCAACCTCAAGCTTGCAGGTTCGCTCCTGGCCGTGGTAAGTGATTTTCGAAAGGCGCAAAAATCACGACATGCATGTCATACGTTGTTGGCATGTTAAAGAACCCATTTGAATTCAGTAGGTCTTGTTCATAATGGCAAAATTAATCTCGGGATTTTTCGCCAAAAGAAAGTACCTCCATTCTCTACTAGAAAGCGCTATAATGTCAAGAAGCTTAGATATCTAACCTCCTTGACTTTCATAGCGTCAACGAAATTCGACATGCAAGCTGCCCTCTGGGTGCAAATAACAAAGCTGGCACCCGGCTCCCGAGGCCATACGATATTATTATTATTATTATTATTATTATTATTATTATCTATTATATAAGGCTCAAATACCACTCATTCATTCATCACGAAATCTGAGAAACCACCAAACACATTGGAATGATATTTGATATGCAGCTTCCTCAAGGGCCGCAAACGCCCACTAAGAAAGGTTTTTTGGATATTCAGGTTCTAAAGGGGTGTTAAGGGGGTAAACCTGCATTTCCCGATTGGTTTCACTGGGGGATGTGATACTCGGCATATAAACTCATCATTAAAAATAAGAAGACACGGGTCTGAGGGTTTTTCGATGTGGTGTATATTATGAGGTGAAAGGGGTGAAAAGTGGGGGTTGAAGGATTCCTAACGGAGCGTGTATCTCTTAAACGACATAGGCGAGGAGTTTAAAACTCAGCGGAAAAAAATCACCATAAAAAATAAGTAAATAGGTGTTTGACAGGTTTTTTTTTCATAAATCCAAGGGGACCATGGGGAGGGGTGAAATTCTGGAGAAAAATAACAGGTTATATTTCTGAGTGGAAAATTATACATGGCCTATGTTGTAGACAATAACACATTACATCTTTTTTGTCTCTTGCTATTTCATCATACGACGAATACTTAGGGACTTATTAATGATTTTGTACTCTTTGGCCGGAATTTTCTAAGTCCCAAGAATGACATAAAAATTGATTCGAAAGAAATGTCAAAAAAATAGTTTTTTTTAATACTTTTATTATATTTTTCACTTCTTTTAGGGTCCGAAACCAACATGATATTTTGATGTTTTTTTTTCGTCCCATGCGTTTTTGGTTTCAGGTGATAGAATTATTTTCCACTAGAACCCATGCTTATCTATCTATATAAGTAATGTTATAACGGGATTCCAAATGTTATTGGGGGCGAAGCCACGGGTAACAGCTAGTTTTACAATAAATATGAAATACAGTGTTATTGTCTGATTTTGTACAGGGTGTTCATAAACAAAGTCACAGAAAACAATCCCTTAAGTGAGATTTTAGTGATTCAGGTACACTTTTCTCAGGAACTACTTAAGTTACAGGCCTGATCTTTTGTAATGTGTTGGTAGCCAAGTATTTTTACAGAATTAACCGATAGATATTTAAAATAATCTTTATATTTACAATTTATAAATTTAAAAAATATACTGTTTAAGAGGCAAAAAAATTTTTTGTGTTTGTTAATTTATAAACGGCTCAAAATGATTTTCTAGAAAATCCAATCCGTTCATTTTGTCAAGCCACATGTTATTTATATTCCAGGAAAATATTAAGTATCCTAGACAAGAAAGTTTCAAGAAAAGTGTACCATACTTGAGAAATGTATATACTAGAATATTGTTTTTTGTGACCTTGTTTTTGAACACCCTGTAAGTTACAAAATCAGACAATAATATTTCATATTTATTATGAGCAGGTTGTTTAGAAAGGTTAGATCTTTATTTATTGTAAGATTGGGAACCATTGACCAAACGGAAGTAACATAAATTTATTTTTGAAACGTTGTCATTGTGTACCATATTGTTTTTCACTTCATTTTTTTTCTACCCAAATGAAGTACATTACACATCAGTTGTTACGTCCACCTTCTCAACATAATCTCCTGGTAACTTTATGCACTTTTGCCATCGAAGTGTCAGACTCTCCAGACCTTCCTGAAACCATTCTTTCGGAGTGCTGCGTACCCATGGCTTTGACAGCGACCACACAGAGGTTTCTTCATGTTCCCGAACAGGTGATAATCACTTGGTGCCAAGTCGGGAGAATATGGTGGCTGTGGCAGCACCACGAATCCCATTTGATCAATGGCAGCGGTAGTCTCTCGGCTAGTGAGGGGGCGGGCGTTGTCGTGTTGTAGATGCTCACCTTTAGCCCATTTTCCTGGCCGCTTAGTTTGAATGACACGACGTAAGCGCTTAAGGGTTGCCACATTTGCTGCACTGTTAATCGTGGCCCCAAATTCCAGCCAGTCAATGAGGATGATGCCCTTTGTGTCCCAGAACTGGACACAGCTGTCAAGGCATGGGTACACAGCACTCCGTAGAATGCTTTCAGGAGTTTCTGGAGAGACTGACACATCGATAGAAAATGTGCATAAAGTTACAAGGAGATTATGTTAAGAAAGTGGACGTAACGACTGATGTGTAATGTACTTCATTTGGGTAGAAAAAAAATAAAGTTTAAAACAATATACAGGGTGTATCTTAATTATACCGACAAAAATAGTCAGTGACGCCTTGCGTGTTATGTAAAAGACGATGCCGCAATCGGATTGGCGGAGAAAATTTTTCCCTCCGAGAAAATTAGGTTACTTTATTACTTCCGGGCGCGCGATTCAAATCTACGAACTCGGCTCAGCAACAGCAAGTACGGCGAGTTCGTAGATTTGAATCGCGCGCCCGGAAGTAACAAAGTAACCTCATTTTCTCGGAGGGAAAAATTTTCTCCGCCAATCCGATTGCGGCATCGTCTTTTACATAACACGCAGAGCGTCCCTGATTTTTTGTTGGTATAATTAAGATACACCCTGTAGTACGCCCCTTGTATATCCGGATGGCGAGAAATGTTTCGTACTTCCACATCCGCGCAGGGCATTACTTGTAGGAGATTCGCCAGTCTTGTAACTGTATATTTACCTGTGTGGGAGGAGGAACAGCCAGGATGGCGAACTGTGCCCTGAACACTTTCCCTCCCAGGGTGCGCACCGTCACTCCCTTGTCCGAGTACTGGACCTGGACTACAGGGTCGCCCAAGTGAACTTGACCTGCAAATAGAGAGAAACCTTCAAACACATATCTCAACAAATCATTAAACTATCTTGCAATTTGTCTTAATTCTCCTTTATTATTATAATTTCAAATGATCTTGTCGACTTCGTCGTTATGCTTGGGTCTAACGTGCGTGACGTCAGACAGAAATACAGGGTGACTCCTAAAGAGATGTACACGATGTCAGATAAGAATACTGGGTGACTCCTTAAGAGATATACAAGACGTCAGATAAGAATACAGGGTGTCTCCTAAAGAGGTGTACAAGATGTCAGACAAGAATACAGGTTGACTCCTAAAGAGCTATACAAGACGTCAGATAAGAATACAGGGTGACTCCTAAAGAGATATACAAGACGTCAGATAAGAATACAGGGTGACTCCTAAAGAGATATACAAGACGTCAGATAAGAATACAGGGTGACTCCTAAAGAGGTGTACACGATGTCAGACAGGAATACAGGGTGACTCCTAAAGAAGTGTGCAAGATGTCAAACAGGAATACACGGTGACTCCTAAAGAGGTGCACAAGATGTCACACAAGAATACAGGGTGACTCCTAAAGAGATATACAAGACGTCAGATAAGAATACAGGGTGACTCCTAAAGAGATATACAAGACGTCAGATAAGAATACAGGGTGACTCCTAAAGAGATGTACACGATGTCAGATAGAAATACAGGGTGACTCCTAAAGAGATATACAAGACGTCAGATAAGAATACAGGGTGACTCCTAAAGAGGTGTACACGATGTCAGACAGGAATACAGGGTGTCTCCTAAAGAGGTGTACACGATGTCAGACAGGAATACAGGGTGACTCCTAAAGAAGTGTGCAAGATGTCAAACAGGAATGGTTCCCGGTCAATGCATGTGAGATTTTCGAAGTGAAATGCCATGTCCTGTGGTTCGGATTCCACGTAAAAAGGAGGTCCCGTGGCTCATGATCTCAAGATTAACGGTCACGTTAAACTACAAGCTTCCTTTTTTTCAAACAGGAATACACGGTGACTCCTAAAGAGGTGCACAAGATGTCACACAAGAATACAGGGTGACTCCTAAAGAGATATACAAGACGTCAGATAAGAATACAGGGTGACTGCTAAAGAGATATACAAGATGCCAGATAAGGATACAGGGTGCCTCCTAAAGAGGTGTGCAGGATGTCAGAGCAAAATCCAGGGTGACACTTAACGAGGTATACAGTATGTTAGATTCAATTCAAATACAGGGTGACCCTTAAAAAGGTTTGCAAGATATCAGATTCAAATAATGGGTGACCTTTAAAGAGTTGTAACAGATGTCAGACTCAAATTCAGGGTAACCCTTAAAAAGGTGCTCGCGCGGGAAGCCTAAGTTAATGGGTAATGGAGTCTGTTGAAAGAGTCCTGGGGCTTCGAGCGAAGCGAGAAGCCCTCCTGAGCCTTTAAGTTGTGTGACCAATTAGATAAGGATACCCTCGCGCATGCGCTCAAAATCCAACATGTCTATAAAAATTACCGAAAGTGCACCGTCCATATGTTCGCGTAAATAAACTGTACCTTAATATCCCCAAATCCAATTTCTACACAGCGCGTTGTTTTGAAACGACTTCGGTGACGGTTTTACTGAATACTGGTGCACAATCTGAACATATGGCATTGAAGCACACAGAGCGCATGCGTCGGTTGGCCAGAGAGCTTGGAAAACAGAGATATCCTACCCAGCGCAGTACCCGATCACAACATTCTAGTGACTGAACAGATATTATTTATGAATATTTATGTTAAAACATATAATAAATTTATAATTATTGTCGAACATAAACAGTCGTATGCAACTCGCCTATAATGGTAATTAAGACACTCGTATGGAAATTATAAAACTCGCATACGCTTGTTTTATAAACATACTCGTGTCTTAATTATATTCATTATAGGCTCGTTGCATAATGTACTATTACGACATGATCTTTATTCACAAGTGGATTAAACGAGTTTTGCAAATGGACGACTCATATCATTTTAAGTTTTTGCCATGAATGAGGTCTTCTGTATTTCTGTATGTTCCAGGAAATCTCACGTAAGCATCGCAAACAATGATCAGTGCTATACGCTTCTTGATCTGTCCACCATATTTCTACAGGGTGAAACTGACTGTAAGCATGCGCGAGAGCCGTAATAATACATTATGCAGCGAGCCTATAATAGCAATAACTAAGACACGAATATGTTTATAAAACGAGTGTAAGCGAGTTTAATAATTTCCATACGAGTGTCTTAATTACCATTATAGGCGAGATGCATACAACTGTTTATGTTCGACGATAATTATAACTTATTATATGTTTTAACGTAAATACAGGGTCTTTCATATAAAATAAGAGCGCCAAGCGGCGGCTTTGTTAACCTCAGCTGGGGTCACCTTGGCCGAGCATGTGGCGCGCCAAGGCCCCCCTGCTTTAGCGTGTGTACAATGCTGAAATATTACTTTAGTTAGTTAGTTAGTTATTGTTGATGAAACCGAAACCCCTACTTGTGCTAATTTTGTGAGTGATTTATTCGGAGACCGTTCAAGATTCTCGCCAATGTCATCTAGCTCATCCTCTGTTAAAACTGTTCGTGTGCGGGCATGTTTTTTATTGAGCACCGAGCCAGTAGTGTCAAACTTATTTGCAATTACGTGAATCTGTGCTAGTGAAGGTGGCAATTCATCAGGAAATTGCTGAACAAATGCATCACGTACCCACCGAGCCGACTCGTACTTAAAATAAGTTTTACATAAAAAATACGATGTTGCAATGATAACTGTCTCACCATGTTAGCACTTGAGGTTTAGACTGGCGACTGAGCAACTGCATGCTTATTGCAAGGTCAAGTTTGGTAATGTCAATCTGTTATTTTTATACAGTCCATAGGAACTTGAAAAAAGAAACCAGCCCTGGTATGTACTATGCGCGCGCTTTCAATACTACAGCAGGGGGCCCTGGCGCGCCACAAGCTCGGCCAAGGTGATCGCAGCTGCGGTTAACAAAGCCGCCGCTTGGCGCTCTTATTTTACATGAAAGACCCTGTATTCATAAATATCTGTGGGATTTAGTAACTTCAGTTAGTGAACAGAGCGCGCTGGGTGGTTTGCTGACTGAACAGAGTGCATGCGCGTGGGTCAAAGCACTTCGAAAGCAGATACCATTTACTTTGCTAGGCAATGCTATTGTTTACAGCCTGCATGATGAACCGTAATGCCGTCCAGCTCTAGCATTCACTAATATTGACACCGAAGTCATTGGAAAGCAATGCGCTGTGTAGAAATTTAAGTTGGGGATATTAAGGTACAGTGCTATTTCTTGTCTCATATTCGCCAGTTTATTTACGCGGACATATGGGTCGGTGCACTTCCCATGTCGGTAACTTATATAGAAGGATGCTGTGTTGCTAACTTCTGGACGTAGATTTATAAATTTCTTGCATATGTCATAGTATTTTCTTGTTACCGTAAAGGTTCGTGCTGATTTTGTCTTTGTGTTTGGGATTGTAACTACAATGGTTGATCCGATGTCCAATTTGAACTTTCAAATCATGTAATTCCTGTCCGACATGTTAGATTTCGAGCGCATGCGCGAAGGTATCCTTACCTAATTGGTCAATGAATGAGCTCTGTTTGGCTGGAGAAACTGTCCCATAATGAAAACTTGTACTATAATGAGCCTCATTATGATAGAGTTTTCGGACGTATAATATTTACAATTCGCCATGGTCGAACAAAATAGTACAGTATGCAACGAGCCTATAATGGCAATAATTAAGGCACGAGTATGTTTATAAAACGAGCGCAAGCGAGTTTTATAATTTACATACGAGTGTCTTAATTACCATTATAGGCGAGTTGCATAGAACTGTTTACGTTCTACGATAATTATAACTTTATTATATGTATTAACATAAATATTCATAAATATCTGTGGGATTCAGTTAATTCAGTTAGTGAACAGGGCGCGCTGGCTTTGCTGACTGAACAGAGAGCATGAGTGGTCAAGGCACTCTGAAAGCAGAGACCATTCTTTTGCTTGCTAACACAGAAATATGTTGGATTTTGTGCCCATGCGCGAAGGTATCCTTACCTAATTGGTCACACAACTGTTTCTTGACCTCTGATTGGTGGGAAAAACTGTTTCATAATGTTGTTGTTTGAGTCTTCCGTCTTTTGACTGGTTTGATGCAGCCCTCCAAGCCTCCCTGTCCTGAGCTAATCGTTTCATCTCTACATAGCTATAACACCCTACATCCGAGGCAATCTGTTTAATATATTCTAACCTTGGTCTACCCCTACAGTTCTTGTCCTCAACCCTTCCGTCCATAACTAAGCTTGCTATTCCTGGGTGTCTTAGAATGTGTCCTACTAACCTATCTCTTCTCTTCATTAGCAGTCGCCAGAAACATCTCTCCTCTCCCACTCGTCTTAACACCTCTTCGTTTGTAACCCTATCTACCCATCTGATCTTCATCATTCTCCTGTAACACCACATTTCAAATGCTTCAATTCTCCTCTTTTCTGCTGAACCAATAGTCCAAGTTTCACTTCCAAAGAGCGCCACGCTCCAGACAAAGGTTTTCAAAAATGACTTCCTAATACCTAAATCTAGACCCTCCGTGGCTTAGGCGGCAGCACGCCGGCCTCTCACCGCTGGGTCCGTGGTTCAAATCCCGGTCACTCCATGTGAGATCTGTGCTGGACAATACGGAGGCAGACAGGTTTTTCTCCGGGTACTCCGGTTTTCCCTGTCAAAATTTCATTCCAGCAACACTCTCCACTAACATTTCATTTCATATGTCATTCATTTAATCATTGCCCCAGAGGAGTGCGTCAGGCCTCGGCAGCCGGCACAGTTCATATCCTCGCCGCTAGATGGGGGTTTCATTCATTCCATTCCTGACCCGGTCGGAGACTGGAAGCAGGCTGTGGATTTTCAATACCTAAATCTCTATTCGATGTCAACAGATTCCTTTTTTGTAGAAATGCTTTCCTTGCCTGAGCCAACCTACTTTTTATGTCCTATTTGCTTCGTCCATCACTGGTTATTTTGCTTCCTAAGTAACAGAAGTCTCCTGCTTCCTTCAGCTCTTCACCTGCCAATTTGATGTCCATAGAGGTTTCTGATTTATTTCGGCTGCATTCTAGTATTTTTGTTTTACGGAGTCCATACCATTCAAAAACAAATTCAAATCCTCAGGCGTTTCGGCCAAGATGACGATGTCATCGGCAAATCTCAGAGTTGAAATTATTTCTCCTTGAATCTTCACTCCCACTTTAATTTTTTCTCTAATTTCCTTCATTGCTTGTTCAATGTAAAGATTGAAAAGTATGGGTGATAAGTTGCAGCCTTGTCTTACACCTTTCTGAATACCAGCTTCTCTCTCATGTCCTTCAGCTCGAATGACTGCTGTCTGGTTTCTGTATAGATTGTAGATCACCCTCCTATCCCTGTACTCTATTCCAATCGTTTTCAAAATGTCAACAATTTAGTCCAATCAACGTTATCAAAAGCCTTTTCTAAGTCTACAAAAGCCATGAACGTTATCTTATCTTTCCTTATTCTACCTTCCAAAATCAGCCTAAGAAATGAAAAATAGTGTTATAATGAGCCTCATTGTGATACAGTTTTCTGACACATAGGCTAATGTTAACATATCGACATCGTCGAACATAGAACACATTTAAGCAATTACGAATCCGAGTTAGTTATTTAGTTATTGTTGTTTTAAGGGGCGGAACTACGAGGTAATCTGCCCATGGCCTCGTGAAATGCCACAACGATTTATCCCTTTATAGGGGAGAACTATTTTAAAATGTTTTTGATCTGTATTTGCATTGTAATTATTGAAAATCCACAGCCTGCTTCCAGTCTCCGACCGGGTCAGGAATGGAATGAATGAAGCCCCTATCTAGCGGCGAGGATATGAACTGTGACGGCTGCCGAGGCCTGACGCACTCCTCTGGGGCAATGATTAAATGAATGACAGATGAAATGAAATGATAGTGCAGAGTGTTGCTGGAATGAAAGTTTGACAGGGAAAACCGGAGTACCCGGAGAAAAACCTGTCTGCCTCCGTTTTGTCCAGCACAGATCTCACATGGAGTGACCGGGATTTGAACCACGGATCCAGCGGTGAGAGGCCGACGTGCTGCCGCCTAAGCCCCGGAGGCACTATTGTAATTATTATTAATTTTAATTTTTAATTCCTTATTTTAAGATTCTCTTTTTATATTTATATTTAAACATTATGTTTTATTTTTATAATTATTTTCACTAATATTTTACAGTTGTAATTTTAATCTTTATATTTACGTTTGTAATTTTCAGTTTTATTTTTACAATATTATTTTTTATTTATTTTAATTTCTATATCAGTGGAACGTGGCTAATTCGAACTTCTATAATTCGAAATATTCTTTAATTCGAGTTTTTCTCTTGGTCCCTAGCATTTTATATACAATCAATGCTAAAAAATCGTGGTTAATTCGATATATATTTTGGATAATTCGAAGTTTTTAGTGTAAAAAGCCGATCGGAAGCCAAACAGTTGGGACAGTTGGTTCAGTTCCCGAAAAAACTGTTCCGAGTGCAGCCCAACCAACAAACCACATCACAGAACTTAGGCTTTTTTTAAAGTAGAAATGACGTAAATGATTCTGTTTTCCGTTCCTTAAATTTGTGAGCTTCTTTTGTGATCGCTGAGAGATTTCATTGTAGAAGACAGGTAAAAATATCAATCATTTTTGAAAAACGGTAGATTTCTGGATTACTACTGTCGTTAAATAGTACATCTTGGTTTTATTTTTCATTTGAAACTTTTGAGTTTATTCTCCATACAGTCATTATACAGTACCGTTGTCTGCTTTGTTGAACGAAAATCATTACGTAAACATAATACAATATATTTTCTACCCTTTTTCAAAGAGCTTTCTTAATTCGAATTTTTGGATAATTCGAATTTTTTTACTGGTTCCTTGAGGTTCGAATTATCCAAGTTCCACTGTATTACCTGGCACTTTAATTTCATTTGTTTTCATTTTTTCATGTTAAAAATTTAATCAGTGCCTTAGGCGACGGAGATACAGAAATGATATTTGATTTTCAAAAATATTAGCATTCCACCAGAAAATTCGTTGGAATGAGACTGGAAGATTCAACCCTGAACATCTTTAATGATATAAATTATCCGAATGGTAAGTGGTTAATATAGAGACCAACAAAACAGGTTTGAGAATCTCCGTGGAAAAAAACGAAATTTATTACAAACATCAAGAACGCTTCAAAATATTTGGCAACAGATATTGGCCCAGTGGAAAAAGTAAAGGAATTCAAATATCAGGGAGAAATAATTCAAGAAAATGGTTTCGAAAATCCTTCGGTAGAAGAAAGGGTACACAAGATGGAAAGGGCATATGGTATCACTAAGAATTTTTATAACAAAAAGTGCTTATCTAAAAATCTTAAAATAAGGCACTACACTACAGTTGTGAAACCGGAATGCCTATACGCAAGTGAATGTCTGGTACTAAACTAAGTTATAGATTAGATTAACTTGAAGTACTAGAAAGGAGAATCATGAGGAAAGTTTTCGGCCCAGTGAAAACAGCAGAAGTTTGGAAATTATGATCTAATGATGAAATATACAGGAACATAGAAAATATAACAGAAACGATAAGAAAAAGGAGATTGCAATTTATTGGACATATTTACAGAATGGATGATTCCAGATTAACAAAAAGGATATTCAAGTACCTTTGGGAGAAAAGGGCAACAACTAGCTGGATTCAAGAAGTAAAGAAAGATTTAGAAAGAAATAATATAAGTGAAGAAGAAACGGTGAACAGAGAGATCTTTAGAAAAAGGGTATTAAGTATGAAAGGATTCCAAGGAAGATTGCCAAAGAAACCTGGTGCGAAGTGGTCCGAGGACAGAAAGAAGCAGCATAGTGAACGGGTGAAATACTGGAGGGAACGGAAGAGAAAACAACAAAGTGTGAAGAATTGAAATTGACACGTGGTCCCTAGCAGGCCTCATCGGAAAGAAGCAGAAGAAGAAGAAGAGACCACTACCTACAAAAGATTAAGTTAAATAGCAATTAACTTATTAATCGTTAGTAAAGACTTGGTGAAAACGGCCCTAAGAGTTAACAAGTAGTTCCGTGAAGAACTAAAGCCTATTTTCATATATCCTACTTAAAAAAGGAAGATTGTAGTTTTACGTGACCGTGAATCTTGTGATTATGAGCCACGGGACCTCCTTTTTACGTGGAATCCGAACCACAGGACATGGCATTTCACTTCGAAAATCTCACATGCATTGACCGGGAATCGAACCCGGACCGCCTTGGAGAGAGGCATACAGCTAGACCGCTGAGCCACCACGCCTATCCTACTTATGTTAATTGCCTCTATCAGCATACACAATTTCAGTTTGATTGCTGTAATAGATTCGTAGATATTGAGAACCGACTAAATATTGCGGATGGACGCCATGTTGGATTTTTATATATGTAGGTCTTAGAATTATGCACTGTTCCATGAAGATTATTGTGTACGTGTAGTATTCAAACTTCAATCGCATGATTAGGATACAAGAAGTAAAAACGAAATTTTAAAATTACGCACAGCTGCCATCTTGTGGTTATGGAAACAATTGAAATAAATTAGATGCTAGGGGATTAACATTTGTATAAGGATTTACTGTACCAAGTGTCACTGCACTCGGATGGTTAAATTGCAAGAAACATAAGAAAAACAGTTTGATTGCTGTAATAGATTCGTAGATATTGAGATCCGTCTAAATAGTTCGGATGGTCACCATGTTGGATTGTTATATGTATAGGCTATAGAGTCATGAACCATTAAAGGAAAATTATTGCGTAGGTTCATTATTCAAACTTTCACTTCGATCGCATGATTACGACACAAGAAATACAAACTTAATTTTAAAATTCGCACAGCCGCCATCTTGAGGGTATGTAAACAATTGAATGAAATTAAATATCAGTGCATTACCATGTGTATAAACCTTTGCTGTACCAAGTTTCATTGTGTTTGGATCATTAAATCGCGAGACAAGTCTATTTAAAACTTTCAACTTCTCTTGGCCGCCATGTTCGTTTTGTAGTTAACCGGTTTTTGAAAGTCTCATAGATAAACTTCCAGCAGTACCCTTTATCTCCGTACAAAATTTCAGGGTGATACCCGAAATAGTTTCAGACATATAGAATGCCGGTGAAATATTTCGCACAGCCACCATCTTGAGGTTTTGTAAACAATTGAACAAAGTTAGATGTCGGTGCATTATAATGTGTATAAACATATACTGTACCACGTTTCATTGCGTTTGGTTGGTTAAATCGCGTGAAAACGACTATTTAAAAGTCGCAACTTCGCTTGGCCGCCATGTTGGTTTTGCAGTTACCAGTTTTTCAAAAGTCACATAGGTGAACTTCTATTAGTTCCCTTTATCACCGTACAAAATTCCAGGGTGATATCGGTAATAGTTTCGGAGATATTGAATGCTCCTGAAATATTTCGCACAGTCGCCATGTTGGATTGGTGAGACATAACAAAATTTGAAGGCCACGGACGGGGTCGTCCGGAATAGTGCATTGAACTTTCCGAGTTTCATTGAAATCGCTCCAGTCTTTAAGAAGTTATTAGGGGGACATACACAAACACACACACGCACACATAGACAGGCACACGGACAAAAGGTGATCTCATAAGCCTATTTTTTTTTAGCCTACTTTCGATTTTTGCAAAAAATGAAACTAGACTTATGAGATCAACACAGGGCGAAAAATTGTGTGTCTGTCTGTGTGTGTGTCTGTTTCTCTGTGAGAGTGTGTACTCTGAATGCCGAGTGTGGCTCTAGCCACGAACGAGTAAGGTCATGCTTGTCTGGTGCATCTGAGCAGTGAGAGTGCAGCCAACACACAACAGTTAAGTGCGCCGAATAGCTTCGCCTAAGCTTAGTACAGGCTCTTTGTCAATTGGATAGAACCCCAGGAAGAAAATGCAAACCATCAGGAAAAATACGTTGAAATGCTCCTTCCAACGGAACACCACGCGTCCGTCGGCAGCGGAAATTCACACCTTTGTGGCGGAGATGCTGAAAATCACGGTCGACCAACTGGAGACCCTGCAACTTGACGCACCGTCCAACTCTGTTTTTATCAAGGTAATCTCTCAATCTATTATGGACAAACTTTTGAGTAAATTTGCGGGAACACACAGGCTTACTTTGTTTAATGGGGAGTCTGTTGCGGTAGAAATTGCCGCTGCCGGCATGGAAGCCACGCGGGTAAGGCTCTTTAATATTCCGCCTGAATTATCAAATGATACAATACGCACCCATTTTGCAAAATATGGTACAGTCAAATCCATCACAAATGAGAGTTGGTCCCAGTATTACAAGTTACCAGTTGCAAATGGTATCCGACAAATACAAATAGATTTAAAAAAGCAAATTCCGTCCTTTATCATGATTGATGGGCACCGTGGACAGGTTAGCTATGAAGGGCAAGTTAAAACATGTGCCATATGTCAAGCTATAGACCATCTGCGTATCGACTGTCCGCGCCGATACTCGGCCATGACGCGCCTTGAACGCGACACACGGACAACTAGCCTTGCGGCTATGGTCACCCCTAGATCCAGCCGCCTTATAGACGACTCCCCGCTTCACAGCCCAGGCGATACTCAAGCACGCTACGATACAGATTTTCCCCCGCTAGACAGCACGCCTCCCATGGAGACGGAGCCTGTCACCCTGGCTGACAGCATAGGTGTGCCTGACATGAATCCAGAGTCTGTGGTCTTGCACCAGGAAGAGTCTTCACAGCAACCCTTGGATGCTGACCGGTCACCCCCTCCAGTTGCCAAACCTACCCATAGTTCCCCCCACGGAGAAGGCTCGGCACAGGAAAATTCGGGGATACGCAAAACGACCACCTGGTCTGAGGACATTGAGGAAAGCATGCTCGTTAGCCGTGGGCATACTTCTGATGACTCAGATGCTTCGCTCGCAACCCCAGTCGTGAAAAATCGTAAACCTAAGCGCAAGGTTAACCCTACTTCCGATGAATCCGATGCTTCGCTCGCCACCGAACTTGTTAAAACCCGTAGAGCACAGAACAAGCCTAAGCAGCTGAAGAAAGGTGAAATACGTGTCAGTGAGATAGACCCTCGTTTCCGAGTGCCGGAAACCACCAGAAGTTGTCCAACAGAGGCCTCACCTGCTGCGAGCCTTACTACCGGCGAAGCCCTTGAGGTTCAGCAAATGATGTCGGACCTGTGTCATATGGCAACCCTTCCTAGCCCCGGACCCATTCTTTCACTTCTACGCAAGTGCGCTCAAATGGGTCAGCATGAGGGAGTCCCCGAGTTCGTTAGCAAGATGCGGGCTAAATATAGTGAGCAGTCCCGGGAGACACTGCAGGATTTGGATCTACAGTTAGCTCCCCTCTTAGCCGATATCAACTATGGACCATAATTCACATTTGAAGACCTATGCCACAGTAAATGTTCCTGGCTTGAGGAATCCGGCCACTCAGGCGCTGTTAAGCCGTTTTCTGCGTGAATATGATGTTGACATTCTTTTTCTGCAAGAAGTCAGCGAATGCAATATTGGCTTCCTCTATGAACATGACTATATAGTTAACATGGGCACCACTGCTAGGGGTACGGCCATTATCTACCGTAAAGGCACCCTAGTAACGGATGTGGTGATGGATCCTTCCGGGCGTATAACATCTGCTACGGTACATGGTGTCAGGATCATAAATGTTTACAGTCCATCTGGCTCCAATTATAAATCTGAGAGAAACGTTTTATTTAGGCAAGACATCTTACCCCATCTGGTAACGAATCTCCCCATTCTATTGATGGGGGATTTCAACTGCACCTTACGCCCCCAGGATCAGACGGGTTCCTTCAATTTCTGTCCTGGGTTACAGGGACTCACCCAGAGCATGCAACTAATAGATATATGGCCACACATACATGGCAACCAGATCCAATATACATTTTGCCGTGGCGCCTCTAAATCCAGGATTGATCGGGCGTATATGTCCAGTACGCTTGCCTCACGTGTACGCGGCTGTCGGATAATCCCTGTCGCCTTTAGTGATCACAATGGCTTTTTATTTACGGCGCGAAGTGCCGTCCCTGCACACACAATACAAGGGCGAGGCACGTGGAAAATGAATACCAACTGCTTTGAAAAGGAGGAGGATTCACAGCGTTTTGAGGCTGTGTATCGGCAGTGTCAACGGCTGAAACACCGTTACAACAATGTGGCTGACTGGTGGCTAGAAAAGGTGAAGCCGGCCATTCGGGCAGTCGCCAAAGCCATAACCTTTGAACGTAATCAACGTTTATATCGGAAACTGGACTTCTATGACACCGTGTTACAGGACCTCCACCATCGAGAACAACTAGGGGAAAATGTGTCGGTGGCACTACGCACGATTAAGACAACCATCTGCCATGTCCGAGAAAGCAATTTAGCCACCCTACAGCAGCATGTCAAGAAATATTCCTTGATTGACAGGGAAAAGATGTCTGTTTATCAGCTTGGCCGTCTCCGCCGCTCGCAAGGGCGTCAGTGTATTAGTCAGTGGACGGGACCGGATGGGGGCATATTAACGACCCGTGAGGAACTACTTGCAGAAGGTGAGCGCTATTTTCGGGAGATGCTGGCTGAGGAACCAGTCTCGGAATCGGCAGGTAACCAACTCTTGACGTCTACGGACCGGCACCTGGACAACGACTGCATGCGTCAACTTGGCGCCCCAATCATGAAGGCAGAGATCGACTATGCTCTCCGAAACACAGCTAATAACAAGACGCCGGGAATAGATGCTCTGCCGTATGAATGGTACAAACACTTCTGGCACCTTGTTGGGGATGAGGTCACCCAAGTCCTCAACTACCTATTCACACATGAAGTACCCCACGGCTTTACGGAAGGCGTTATCCTTTTGATTCCCAAGATTAATGTTGTGCGTGGTATTGCTGACTACAGACCAATAACTATTCTCAACACGGATTACAAGTTGCTGGCCAAAGTCCTAGCACTTCGGCTCAAAAGTGTGCTGCACAGCTTGATAGGCCCTGGTCAAACCTGCACGATACCCCAGAAGACCATTCTGCATAGCATTCTTGCTATCCGAGACCTCATTCTTTATGCTTCAGGTAATGGAAATCACGCGGCTGCCTTGCTGAATATTGACCTGAACAAAGCCTTTGACAGGGTCACCCACGCATATCTTTGGCAAACTTTGCGTCACTTTCACATTCCTCTGGGCGTCATACACTGCCCCCAACGACTCTACGCATCCGCTTCATCCAGAGTGTTGATAAATGGATTTTTATCCCGTCCAATTCCCGTCCATAAATCCATCAGGCAGGGCTGCCCATTGTCGATGGTGCTCTTTGTTTTGGCTATTGAACCCCTGATCCGCAGTCTGGACGAGAAACTCCAAGGTATCGATCTGCATGGTGCCCATATCACCCTGCGGGCATATGCCGATGACGTGACCGTCTTTATCACTGATGAGTCAGAACTTACGTCTACAAATAGCATCATGGACACCTACGCCCTAGCATCAGGTGCACGCATCAATGCTGCGAAGTCATCGCTCATGCCCATCTGCTTGCCTACAACAATCAGGACGCCGCACGACCTAGCCATTCCAATAGTTGACAGGTGTACAATATTGGGGATAACTTTCTTCCCCGATTTTGCAGAAACTGTCAGCTATAACTGGAACCGGAGGCTAAATACGCTGAGATTTCAATTAAAGGAAGAACTGACGAGAAGATTGAACCTGATACAGAAAGTGTGGTTTATTAATACCTTTGCCCTGTCCAAAGTATGGTTTCTGGCACAAGCAATCCCAGCTCCGCACGTTCTCTGCCAACGAATGGAAATGGCCATCGGGTATTTCCTCTGGTCTGGATACCGCTATCGGATTCGTCGAGATCAAATGAACCTGCCACTCCGAAGAGGCGGACTGCAACTTGTGGCAGTTGAACACAAATGTGCCGCCTTGCTGGCCGCACAGCTTTTTCGAGCGCAACACCATATGGGGGACCCCTTTGTCACTGTCTGCATCCAGTCACTTGTCCCAGGTGTGAATCCCCAGAAGCTCATCCCAGCCAATGTTTTCAAGAAGGAACTCGCAATTCTTAACCGTCTGAAATCCAGTGTCTCCACACCCTTCACCGCCCTCCCTACCAAGGTGCTTTATAGGTTTCTGCTCGCCGAAAGACTCTTCACTCCCTATATACAGATGAAATATCCTACGCGAGCCTGGTCGACTATTTGGGAGAACCTGTGGAATCCCTGGATTCCACTGGAATGGCGATCGACATTGTATGAGTACCTCAATGAAATTGTGCCGACCAGAGAAAAACTGTCTCGGCATGGGCAGAGTGATGTCGACCAGTGTGATGCCTGTGGTCGCACTGACACATTAGACCATCGAGTCACTACGTGCGGGAATGCGACAGTCGTCTGGACTTGGACCCTCCAGGCAATATCTGGAATCTGCGGACGGCCGCTGGACGTGTCCGATGGCATGAAGGTGCAACGTTTTGCAGTAACACATTCCACTGGGGAAAAGCGTAACGCCATCCTCTGGTTCACGGCGGGAGCGATTCATTACAACCTCTCCCGCCACAGGTCTCGGGACCACACACTGGTGGGGTTCTTGGACCACCTCCGCAGGGAGAGATGGAAATCCGCCAAACATGGAACACTGACTGCAGCGTTTGGACGGCTGTTATCTATGTTTTGAATTGGACAGCCACGAGTTCTTATCGTCAGCCTGGAGTGTTTAATGCGTATAAGTGCGTGTGACTTTAAAATGATGCAGTGACGATTACTTTCTGTGTTGACCTTTACAAAGGTGCAGTGACATTTTGCTTCTGTGTTGCTTTATAAACAATGGTGCAGTGACTTTTATTTTCTGTATTAACTATTCAAATTGTGCACTGACAATTCCTTTCTATGGGTGTAAAGTTATTACTATGTAAATAAACCCACCTAAAAAATAAAAAATAAAATAAAAAAAAGATGGGATGAATGTAAAAAAAAAAAAAAAAAAGAGGTTATACTGCAAAGTGTCTGCAGAAAGTTTAGCACTGGGTAAGTCTCCATATTTAATAAACGCAAAACGCTTCAAAGTTAAAAAAAAAAAAAAAAAAAAAAAAAAAATACCTGTCCCCCCCCCACCCCTATCAATTCGAACACGCTGAAACTAAATTGAACGAAATTTGGTACAGAGGTAGCCCTAGCAAAGGGCACCTCAGTGTCATGTTTTATATCGCCGCCATCTTGACGGAAACGTAATGGCGGCCACCCAAATGTGCAAAGCTTAAATCAAATTACGACTAACCTAATCATCCGATCTCTACCAAATTTTGCAACAACATATCATTTTGTGGGGAGCATTTGTTAACCAAACTACAAGGACATCAGCCTAATAGTTTGCGGATGGCGGCCATGTTTGTGTGCAAATCGATTCCCCCTATTAATTCAAACACGGTGAAATCGAATTGAACGAAATTTGGTACAGAGGTAGCACTAGCAAAGGGCACCTCAGTGTCATGGTTTGTATCGCCGCCATCTTGACGAAAACGTAATGGCGCCCACCCAAATGTTAAAAGCTTAAATCAAATTTCGACCAACCTAATCATCTGATCTCTACCAAATTTTGCAACAACATACCTTTATGTGAAAAGCGTTCTTTGACCAAGCTACAAGGTCGTCAGTCCAATAGTTTGCATATGGCGGCCATATATGTGTGCAAATCGATTCCCTCTATCAATTCAAACACGGTAAAACCGAATTGAACGAAATTAGGTACGGAGGTAGCACTAGCAAAGGGCACCTCAGGGTCATGTTTTATATTTCCGCCATCTTGACGGAAACGGAATGGTGGCCACCCAAATGTTAAAAGCTTAAATCAAATTATGAACAACCTAATTATTTGATCTCTACCAAATTTTGCAACCACGTACCTTTTTGTGGGAAGCATCTTTGGCTGAACTACAAGGTCATCAGCCCAATAGTTTGCAGATAGCGGCCATTTATGTGTGCAAATCGATTCACCATATCAATTTAAGCACGGTGAAACCGAATTGAAAGAAATTTTGTACAGAGGTAGCACTAGCAAAGGGCACCTCATATTCATTTTTGTTATCCTTATAATACGTAGTATTTCTACAAGCTACTACAACCAACATTCAATTATACTCCTTGAAAAGGACAAAGAGTTATAACAATACCCATGCATTTAGGAGAAAGTAGGCTATATGTTCTTTACTGAACATCTTGTTCATCAATGAAAATAGGCTAAAAATACGAAATTATGGAAAATAATTCCAAGAATGCTCCATGGGAGGTGGATTAAATCAACAACCTCCCAAGTCCTTGGACATTAATGTAGTCAACTAACCTACCCCGCTCTGACTTCCCAGACTGAAGACTCAAACACAAGTGAAGGAAGGGGTGTATTGCCGCTGACTTACCCTCGAGTTGTTGAGCCATCTTGATGCTGAGCTGTTGGGTTCCTCCCTGGACTCTGCATTCTTGAGCTCCATCCTTGATGGCCCAGACACAGTCGATACCGTACCCCTGTCTCATGTACCACAGGTAGAACAGTAGAGACATCTCGTGAGCGTCTGCAGAGTTGCTGACGTTACACATGGAGCTGAGGAACTCGGCCCCGTCCCTGAAAACAGAGCAGAACTCTCTCAAGAATGCTGCCATCGTTACCTCCAACTTGACGTTTTAGTGCTATGCTAGAGCTATCTAGCGGTCAGAAGTAGAATAATTTTAACTAGCCAATCACAGACAGCAATTTTATTCAAATCGATATATCACAACAAATCGAGTTTCGTTTGGATTTTGATCAATTTGTTTTGAATTTGTTGACTTTTTGAGCTGGTTTGAATATTTTTTTTATTTTGACTAATTTGTTTTTGAATGTTTAGATTTTTGAGCTGTTTTTGACTAATTTTGAAAGGTTTCTGTTTTTATGGGGGGGGGAGGGTTATGGATTTTAACTAATTTTGTAATTGTATTTGTGCTTTTTTGGATTTTCCGATTTTGTTTTACTTTTTGAGTTTTATTGGTAAATGTTGCAAATTTTGACTTTTTATGACTTTTTGATTTTTTTCTATTTTTTTACTTTCTGAGCTTTTCTTTTTGGTTGGTTGGTTGGTTGGTTGGTTTTTAAGTTTAGGGGCTGCGACAACGCGGTCATGTAGCTCCGTGTACTTTGGGTGTATGTAGAATCTGTCTGATAACCTGTGTTAATTGTGATGACTCTATTAGTGTGTCTTATCTGTTTTTTTAATTTAAGTACTGCAACTTAGAATTTTTCAAATAGTTCCTACTTTTGCCGCCAAGCGCCACCGTCAACTACTACTAGGCCAAGTTCAGAACTTAGCTACTAGACGCCACCGCAGTCGGCTCTTGGCAACGAACGCAGAAACCTAAGAGCGTTGTTTACATTCTTAATCTATCCAATTTAGTTTCACACAGGTGCAATTAGTGGAAGGTTCTTTAACATGCCATAAATCTATGACATGGGACCGCCGGCTTTACTTTCCCTCCAAAGGAAGGCATACTGAGAGATTTTTAACGCTCTTAAAATCCGACGGCTTCGGTCGGGTTTGAACCCGCTATCTTGGGCATAGAAGCTCAGCATGCTACCGACTACGCCACCGAAGCCACCTCTTTTCTTTTTGTTAGAAAAAATTGACTATTTTTGCTTGTTTTTTGATTTCCATTTTTTGAACTGTCTTCTAGTTACTGCACAGATATTTATGAATATTTATGTTTAAACATGTACTAAAGTTATAATTATCGTCGAACATAAACAGTCGTATGCAACTCGCCTATAATGGTAATTGAGACACTCGTATGGAAATTATAAAACTCGCATACGCTTGTTTTATAAACATACTCGTGTCTTAATTATAGCCATTATAGGTTCGTTGCATAATGTACTATTATGTTCGACCCTGACTATTATGTGTGAGAAAACTGTATCATATTGAGGCTAATTATAACACTATTTTTCATTATGAAATAGTTTCTCCCACCAATCAGAGCTCAAGAAACAGTTGTGTGACCAATAGGGATGTATAGAACTAGCACCGATAGAGCGCACTGCTGTTGTACTGGGTAAGCGCAAGGCGCTCTTCATTTGTCTGCTATGTTTTCATGCCGCTAATATCCACGAATTTAAGTTGTTTAAATTGTTATTTTCGTAACTATGCCGAGCTATTGCAGTGTTCCTCTTTGCAAAAATCAGGGAAGCTCGTTTTCGTTTCACCAATTTCCACAAAATAAAGAAATGAGGAAGAAATGGTCACATGCTTTTAGAAGGAAACATTTAGGCGAGAAAAAAAATCTGACCGAATATATTAAAGTGTGTTTCCATCATTTACAACCCGATGACTTCACAAAAACTGTGTTGGATAAGTGTGACTTACAATGGAAAATAATTCCTATTTTGTACCTATAAACTGATTAGACATTTCGATAACATCCACTGAATTTATGCGTTTGTAGGCCTATTTGAAGGTGAGAGAGCAAGATAAAAACCGGGCGCTGTTCTACCGCTTTTTCCGTGGACCACGAACACAACAAAAATAATTATTTAGGAAGAGGTCATACACAAGAAAATTGCCAGATTATCACGATAAGCCTACAATATCGGAATCTGCAGAAATCATCTCCATTGAAGTACGGGAAAAAATCGTCAATATACACGAAGAAATGAAAGTAACATTTCTGACTCCCATTTTCAAAGACATCAATAGGCTACTCGGTCAAATACTTCAAGAATAAATGTCGCAACATTAACAGTCACAAACGTATTATGGTTGATTTCTTGAAATCGGAATTAATCGTCAATTTCCATCTGCCTGACGGAGAATGTGGTAGCGACTGACTTCTACATTCTTGAGACATAGTCAGTTGAATGGAAACAGTTCGTGGCCCTAAAGCAGGGATTCTCAAACTTTAAAAAAATTGTACCCCCCAAGTCCTTTCCCAGGGGTAAGGGAACGATTCTGATTGCGAAATTGACAAAATTACATAAGAACCAAACGTTGCGATGCATTTTCGAGGTACATATTTAATTACCGGTATCAACTTTCTTTGATTATGTTTACCTTAAAACACGACAGTTTCATGTAAGCTATCAACCTAAAAAAATACATGAATCGAAGTCTGTAAGCAGGGGGAGCAAGTGAATATTTAAATCTCAATTTATGATTTAAGTATTTTGGAGATATATTTATCAATATAGGCCTACAATACTCTAGTAATTGTAATCTTTAGTAGAAAGCATGCTGATCATATTCATTATTTGAATAATAAAGCGTGTTAGAATTTTGTTATTACCGCTGTAGGCTATTAATTCTTCCTTCCTCCCGCTGGTTTTAGTGCCTCTAGTCCGTAGCTCATTTTGCAGCTGTTTAACGCTTAAACGCTGAAAATCGTTTATCATATATTAGGAGATATACCTATAGAATTAATTAATATAGTCTTGGAGTAAAATTAGAGAATATATAATTTACTTTAGCTTAGAAAATTCGGTCACAATTTACACATTCGTCGCAGCTGACTGGGACAAACATAAGACGATCGCCTTGCGCTTACCCAGTACTACACGAGCGCTATCTGGCGCGAACTTTCTCCCGCTACATCCCTATTAGATAAGGATACCTTCGCGCATGCGCTCAAAATCCAACATGCCTATATAAATTACTGAAAGTGCACCGTCCATATGTTCGCGTAAATAAACTGGTGAATATGAGACAAGAAATAGCACTGTACCTTAATATCCCCAAATCCAATTTCTACACAGCGCTTTGTTTTGAAACGACTTCGGTGACAGTTTTACTGAATACTGGTGCACAATCTGAACATATGGCATTGAAGCACACGGAGCGCATGCGTCGGTCGGCCAGAGATCTTGGAACACAGAGATATCCTAACCACCGCAGCACCCGATCACAACATTCTAGTGACTGAACAGATATTTATGAATATTTATCTTAAAACATATAATAAAGTTATAATTATCGTCGAACATAAACAGTCGTATGCAACTCGCCTATAATGGTAATTAAGACATTCGTATAGAAATTATAAAACTCGATCCGCTCGTTTTATAAACATAATCGTGTCTTAATTATTGCCATTATAGGCTCGTTGCATAATGTACTAATATTTAATTAGTTTATTTTATTTCACTTTATTTTGTTTTATTTCGTTTTAAATGGTTTTATTTAATTTTTTGTTTTGTTGTTTGTTTTATTTTATTTTGTTTTTATTTTGTTTTGTTTATTTTTTATTTTATTTTGATTTTGTTTTGAATATTTTGTTTTATTTTATTCTGTTTTGTTTAATTTTGATTTTCCAGAAAACAGACATAAAACCAAAAACAAGAAACACGAAGAAAAAAAGAAAAATTCTAAAACAACAGCAAAAGCAGAAAACCAAAAACAAGAAACACAAAGCAAAAATCAAAATTCAAAAAAGCAGAAAACAAAAAACCAGAAAACCAGGGCAAAAAGCAAAATTCAAAAAAAGGCAAAAGCAGAAAACCAACTAAAAACCAAAACCAAGAAAGAAAAGCAAAAAGTAAAATTCAAAAGCAAAAGCACAAAGCAAACACAAAACCAAAAACACAAAGCAAAAAGGAAAAACTAGAAAACAACAAACACAAAAGATACGCGAAGCGAAGTCCAGAGAAACGTTTCTCATGAAAATGATTCTTATTCACAAGTGGATTAAACGAGTTTTGAAGGCTCACTGTGCGTGGAGACACTACTGCGCATGTAATATGTACCGAAGATGAGTTTAGTGCTTTTCAGTCGGTCAACACGAATGTACCCAAATGAGCTTGGTTATGCCCTAATCCGGAAATAAATTACATGCGATTAATACATACACTAGGATGGCCAGTTTCGAGCGCCAAGCGATCATCATCAGATCCATTACACTTAGGCTATAAAATCTACGTTTGAAAATACAGGTGAAAATATTTACAATAATGATGTACAATTATTTAGTTGCAGTATTGGTACTACAACTGTCGGTGTATGCTAAATGCAGTATATATTCTGTTAGGTGAAATGCTAAATAGTTATAGATATCCGGAGTTTGTAATTTGGAGTGATTATATGGTTGTAAAAATCAACTATGGTTATACTGTAATATTACAGGCTACTACTTATCTGGTAGTCTTCCTTTCTGGAGCTGCGCGCAGTTTTCGTGTTCACTGTAACTCCAGGTGTGGTCGACTGAGATGGGCTGTTATCTCAACGACACGGGTTTTTCCCTTTTCTTCCCCCTGTTCATATGTGCTGTGCGGAGTCAGTGCGATGTGTTTATGTGGGGTGTTGCCAACCTAGATAAGATGTATGATATTGAATGAGGTGGGTCTACAACTATCAAAGACCGTGGAACATTCCCCGCCACGCGTGGACCATAAGCCATTCAAACTAAGCGTTGCCCGGTCTTATGAGGACGTCCCAGCACCTTTAATACTGCCGCAAATACGGGCCTTGGTTTATTGCAGAAGAAAAGTACATCGTACACCTGATCCAGATAACATTTACCTATTAAACTCCCTAATTTCCCCCCTTTTTTATCTAGCTTGGCTGTATCGCTAAGTTGTGTCTTGTTTCCGACAGAGTGTGATTTTTAGTAGCGTGAAGAGGGGCGATCTCTCCATGAACGTGTGTTCATGTAATATGTACCGGTCAAGAAGGAACGGCGCACTTATAGCAACCCTAATTTGCAGGAAGTCTAATGTCGGATTTAATTACTGTTTTAGAAAATAGCTTACTCTGTCCAGCAGTTGGTGAGGATGAACTCACGGACCGTCATTTGGTCCCATTCCCTGGCGTGTGGAGCCTCCCACGGACAGTCGATGGGAATCTCCCGACACATGCGATCCATTCGGCGAGTCATCTCCTTCACTTCCCCAGTAGCTGCAGGGTTGGTCCACCAGAAGGAAGGCCAGTCCGACCGGTAACGGAACTGGCGACCCTAAGAACATAGTATGGCTCAAATTACACTAGATAGGTGACCGTAAGTTATCAGCCTCTACAATTGACTGCTGGATAAAGAGGCAAACAAGGGAAGAGCCAGAAAATTAGACCTGGCCTACAAGCTAACACAGAACAGGTATAACAAACGGGCAATAGGCATATCATATAAGACCACAATCCACACTAAAATCAGAAGGATTGTACGCTTCATAGTATCTAATTTTAAATTAAAAAGGGGAGCTGCAAGAACTCAAGCAAAAAGGAAAGAAAAAAATCTGCGGACAATTCTGGAACCTGAGAAGACATCTGATGGAACTTGGAAGAAGAAGATCTCTATAAATGTTCGGAAAAAATCACGGACACAATGCGGAAAAGACGGCTGAAATTCTATGGACACCTGGTAAGATTGGGCGAGAACCGACTAACCAAAAAGATCTTCAAATACCTCATGGGATTAAAGGCCACCTCTAAGTAGGTAGAAGAGGTCAAGAGGGATGCAGAAGAAGTTGGAATTACTCCAGAGTTGATCCACAATAGAAGTGAGTTTAGAAGAAAGGTCGACAGTTTAAAATAATTTGAAGAGAAACCAATTAC
This sequence comes from Meconema thalassinum, assembly GCA_946902985.2. Taxonomy (NCBI): domain Eukaryota; kingdom Metazoa; phylum Arthropoda; class Insecta; order Orthoptera; family Tettigoniidae; genus Meconema; species Meconema thalassinum. The sequence goes on along the minus strand of OX336398.1, from coordinate 66,475,865 downwards.
AAAGAAACCCGTGCGGATCATTTCCGAGGAGGAGAGAAAGAAAATGAGCGAAAGAATGAAGAGGCTCTGGGAAGAAAAGAGAAGGAAGGCCAAGAAGCCTTAAGTTCTATGCGGTCCATAGTTGGCCAAATTCGAAAGAAGAAGACTACTATTCAAAAGAAACGGAACTGAAATTTGGTAGGGTATACAAGTGAGAATTAAACAAATAATAAATAAATTAGTACGGTAAATTAAATAAATGCATAAAATAACTTTTTGAGTTTTATTGACACATTTTGACTAATTTTCAAATTTGTGTTTTTATTATTATTATTTTGACCTTTTTTCACTTTCTGAACTTTTCTTTGACACATTTTGACTGTTTTTCATTGTTTTTTTGATTTGCAATCTTAAAAACTCTCTCCATCACAGTTTAACATACAAAATTAAAGTCAAATTGGCAACTGTTATGTTGTCGGGTTTCCCTGATAAGTGAAACATTTATCAACCTATCGTTGCTCTGTTTGTTGCAGGTTGATTCTTAAGGTAACAGCTAAAATACTGACCTCTCAGAACTCTGTTATTACATTTAGTATTTTTAGCCTACTTTTCACATTTTGCAAAAATGAGGAAAAAGTAGACTTATGAGATCGATCCGGGCAAATGTGTGTCTGTCTGTCCTTCTGTCTGTCTGTCTGTCTGGCAGCGTGTGTGTCCCCGCTCCCCTTATCAACTCCTAAATGGCTGCAGCAATCGAAAAAAAATGGTAGGAGTAAAGATCTACACCAGAATATCTCAATGCCGTATTTGAAAATTATGTCAGTGCTACCAACTGCTGGAAAATCGCAATTGAAATTTGAGCTCCATGTTGGATATCATGGAGGGTAAGAATGGGAGCTATTTCAAAATTGGCAGTTTAATTTCCAGGAGGCCATACATAAAAGTGTTGCCAAGATGATTATAAACCTGCTGATAGGTCCAATTTTTAAATGCATATAACTTCTACACTATCAATTGGAATTCAACCAAATTTCGTATGTGCTATGTGTACATAACCATCTACGACTGAGCATATTCTTAAGAGCCAACAGGGCTGCCAACCGTTAATAAATGCTCTCAATTTCTTTCAACCAAATACCAATATATCAGAAAGTATGCAAGCCGACAGCTTTAAACTATGTACACGTATAGTGCCTGACATTCTATATTAATTTGGACTAACTTATATACGTCAGTGCAACCAACATGATTCTAAGCCTGCTGAGAGGTCCAACTTTAAATACATGTAACGTCCATACTATCATTTGGATTTCAACCAAATTTCGTATGTACTATGTGTACCATAACAGATATGACTATGCGTATTCTTAAGAGCAACCAGGGCTGCCAACTGTTAATAAATGCTGTCTCTATTATTGTTACCCTAATATCAATATATCAGAAAGTATGCAAGCCAATAGCTCTAAACTTTGCACACGTATCGTACCTGGCATTCTAGATTAATTTGGATTAACTAATTTACGTCAGTGCTGCCAACATGATTCTAAGCCTGCTGATAGGTCCAATTCTAAAATGCATGTAAATTATATACTAACTATGGATTTCATTCAAAATTGGCACAACAATAGATCATATTATTTCAGATTATTTCTGATCAATACATTCATGGCATTGTTGCCAACATGATTTTACGCGCACTGTTAGATTCAGAGTTTAACTGCATGTAACGTCCATGCTATCCATTGGACTTCAACCAAATTTTGTATTCTGTACCTTAAGACATGGAACTTAGGATATATTCGGTCACCAGGGCTGCCAACTGTAGTGATCTATTATGCTACATTATGCCAGGTATACAGTATTACGAACTAATTAGAAATGTCGATATTACCAACTTAATTTCGTCATTATTCTTGATATATCCATATAGATTAATCATTGGCATGAATCTTGAATTTTAAGAAAAGTAGGCTCTTTAGTTCGTCACGGAAGTTCTTGTTTATATCATGTGATCATTTTACATACAGTAACCTACATTAGCATAATGTTTTTCTTGGGAATATCTTTTCTGCCAACAATTGCCCAACCTAGGCTCGCGATTGTGGTACGTATTGCGCATCCTATCACTAAGAACACGTGAGAAAAAAATCATTGTAATACACCTTATACTTTAGTAGTTAAAAGGGAAACTGATTTGAAAATACGGTTTTGAGAAAATTAACGATAAAGTTACCTCACTTTCTTAAATATCCATATGAATGCTAGGCTCTTAAAATCCTTTATTACTAATGCAGATATTTATATCAGGTGCGTTCAAAAAGTAACGAGCCGGAGGCTGGAATGCGCAAACCGGTGACGACATCGGCTAATCGTGGCGTGTGTAACGAGGTGTGGTTCCGACCCGAGCGTGGAAGGTCACAACCCGTCGCTAGAAGGCACGCGTGCACGTCACGTGACGACACAAAGCGAGCAGCAGCATGCATCAATCGTCCAACGCTGCCAGTCGCATTGCAAACAGTGACATGGAGGCGTCAACCGAAGAGCAAAGAGGTGTTGTTCGGTTTATGACAGCGGAAGGAGTAGGGGGAATGGACATTCCTCGTCGAATGTCACAAGTGTACGGCGAACACTGCATGTCCCTTGCAAGGGTCAAGGCGTGGCACAAGCGCTTCAGGGAAGGACGGGTGTCGTTAGCCGATGATGCCCGGTTGGGGCACCCCCCTGCATTACCGATGACAACGTCCAGCTGGTTGATGCATACATTACCCAGGACCGCCGAGTGGCAGTGAATGCCATAGCCGCCGTGGTCGCTCCACTACAATGCACGACCCTATACGGCCTACACAGTCGCGACACTCCTGCAAAAATTCAAATGGGAGGTTCTGGGCCACCCTCCATACAGGCCAGACGTCCCTCCCTGTGATTACACCATGTTTGGTCCCCTGAAAAGGGCTCTGCGGGGCGAACGATTCACCTCGGACGTCCAGCTGTTCGTGCGGAACTGGTTCACATCGCAGTCCAGGGAATTTTATGAGACAGCCTTTCACCGCCTCGTGTCACAGTGGGACAAGTGCCTCAACAGCCAGTGTCAATACTTCTAACATACAGGTACTGGTTTCTGTAAATATGCCTCCGGCTCGTTACTTTTTGTGCGCACCTTATATAATCATTTCACCAAAATGATCTATTGAATCAGATTCTTCTGATCGGTAACTCGGCACTCAGCAGCCTGATCGAAACAATATGCGATGTAGCCTGATTTTCTGCTCGATAAAAGCTTTGTGCAATGCCTGCCTTATTCGAAGAAATTTACTTGCTTGGGAAAAGTAAGTACGGTTACTTACTCTAACAATCGTGAAAAGGAAGTTCTGTTCTTACAAGCACTCAGGCTAGTGTTTGGAGGTGGGACAGCTTGTTAGTTTGTGTGTGAGGTTAGTTTTGAAGCAAGAAGAAAATAGCGAACTATTTTACATCCACCCAGGCATCGAAAAAAGCTGAGAGTTAGTGAATTAATGAGTTAATAAATTAACATAATTCAAAAAGATGGTATATTGGCTTTCACGGCCAGTGAATTAAAACTCAGCAATTCTTCTAGGTTTGTGCTGTGTCGTGTGTGGGGTTTCGCCTAGGACACCAAGCTGGCTCATGGGCGGGCTCTTGGTGTCCCCGCCCGGACCCCCACACAAGACACGGCACATACCTAGAAGAATTGCTGAGTTTTAATTCACTGGCCGTGAAAGCCAATATACCATCTTTTTGGAAGCCTTCAGGTTAAGGCTGCTTGAGCTTTTAGTTCTCGCAGTCAAGTTGTGCAGTTGCACCTAATATAAATGGAGGTGACGCGCAATTCGTCACTCCTGTGAGGGTCCGGGCGGGGACACCAAGAGCCCGCCGTTGAGCCATCTTGGTGTCCTAGGCGAAACCCCACACAAGACACGGCACAAACCTGGAAGAATTGCTGAGTTTTAACCCAATTCAATCTTTCATTTAACATGTCAGCCCATAAAGTATTAACCGGACTCTGCAAATTACCGAAAATTGCAAGATCATATCAGAAACCTCTATGGACATCAAATTGGCAGATGAAAAGCTGAAGGAAGTAGGAGACTTCTGTTACTTAGGAAGAAAAATTACCAGTGATGGACGAAGCAAAGAAGATATAAAAAGTAGGTTGGCTCAGGCAAGGAAAGCATATCTAAAAGATAAGGAATCTGTTGACATCGAATATAGATTTAGGTATTAGGAAGTCATTTTTGAAAGCCTTTGTCTGGAGCGTGGCGCTCTATGGAAGTGAAACTTGGACTATTGGTGCAGCAGAAAAGTGGAGAATTGAAGCATTTGAAATGTGGTGTTAGAGGAGAATGTGAAGATCCGGTGGGTAGATAGGGTTACAAACGAAGAGGTATTAAGACGAGTGGGAGAGGAGAGATGTTTCTGGCAACTGCTAATGAATATAAGAGATAGGTTGGTAGGACACATACTAAGACACCCAGGAATAGCAACTTTAGTTATGGAAGGAAGGGTCGAGGACAAGAACTGTAGGGGCAGACTAAGGTTAGAGTATGTTAAAAAGATTGCCTCGGATGTAGGGTGTGGTAGCTAAGTAGAGATGAAACGATTAGCTCAGGACAGAGAGGCATGGAGAGCTGCATCAAACCAGTCCTAAGACTCAAACAACAACAACAACTGAGATTGCCCCTTAAATTTTGTTTAGAAAAAAGCACTGAATTCCTATCCCTGGTAACGACTACCCACAATGGATCGCTATTTACCTTGCTGCACGCGATCCTCCACAATGGATCGCTATTTACCTTGCTGTAATGCACGCAATCCTCCACAATGGATCGCTATTTACCTTGCTGTAATGCACGCGATCGTTGTCATTGAAGCAGTCGATGGTCTTGCAGCCTAACTCGTCAATGAGCTTCATGATGTGCTTCTGAGAGGACCCCACGAAGCTGGCTCCCAAGTCAGCCCAGCCGTAGTCTGGTCCAGACACCGTGTACGTGCGACCACCCACACGATCGCTAGCTTCCACTACCGCCACTGTCAGACCTCGCTTCCGTACTTCCCTGGCAGCCGTCAGACCTGTGGTGATAACAGTATCATTAGAATAACAAGATCGGACGCTGAAACCAGACAATACTATGTACTGTGCCCATATGGACAGTGGCACAAGTCGAACACGGAACCATTTAATAAAGGATGATAGAACTTTTATAGAAACCATAGCTAACCAAGGGAATATTCTTTCAGAGAACAGACTTTAAAACCTAGTCCAGAACATGCAGGTGGCTTATTAGAAACTCACAGGAAACATTAAGTCACGTTAGTTTGTCACTTTTAATATTGAATGCCATTAAAAGAGCGATTAAGGAAGCTAGCAGCAGTGGCACTGCAGAGCCCTAATGGACACTAGACATTCCTCAACGCATGCGAGTTTAGAAGGATTAATGACTACTGAGGTGTTAGATTTCGAGGGGACTCTTTTTAATATTAACGGTTATTACAGCCATTAAGGCAGGCCCCGAATAACTGAAACTTGCATGTAATTTGAACACATAGAGAAGGAAGTTCCCAAACAGTAGCGAAACGAAAGTGAAGAAAAACTTAACAAGCTAAAATTACTACTTCATAAGGCCAGAAGCAGAGATACACATAGGGAGAAGATTTGTTTGAAAATTTAAAGCCTGTAATGCTTACTATAGCGCATCCAACGTTTAGAATGAAGCATTGGTCTTATGGCTCGTTACGACAGGGTTGCCGCTCCATGAGAGGAGGCAGTACAAAGCGCTTCGCGTACACTTTCCGCATATTCAGCGATTGTGCACTGACGAAGACTTGAATTAAGTACTGTATAATAATACTACTAGTAGGTTAACATAACACATACAACGAAATTAAATTAAATTAACTATAACGTATGCTGAATGTGACATAAAGAAAACAATCAAAATAAAATAAATAAAGAACAAACACAAGGAAATGTGTGAAGTTTCGACTGCAGTTAAAGTTGAAGTACGTTATTAAAGAAAATACTCCTCATTGGCTTACCTTTCATGATTTATACTTTCTTTGGGTTTAAGATTCTTAAAATAACTGAACACATTAATTACGACCTGTTTTCCCTCCTTCTGAGCACTTGACCACGCCTTCTTTTCACAAAACTATCCATTGTTGTATGTGAAATACGTAAAACACAACACGTTCAATCTAACAGAACTGCTGCACACACACACTCAAGATAGAGACTGCCGAACTACTGAAATTCAAGCTCGAAGGCCACAGTAATAAAGCTCTGAGTAGCATGCTGCACCCCGCTGTCCTTCGAAACCTCATTTTTATAATCCGCGGTCAATGAACAGGCCGGCCTGTGTAAACAATTAAACCTACACTCTGGATAAGCAGGTAGAAAACTTCTTCCAACATTCTTCTACAACTCTCAAACTGACATGACATGGTTATCTTTAAAAATAGAAAAGTTGGCAGCATACGAACTTTTTCAATGCAGCTATGCGGTTATGAGAGAATATTCAGAAGTTTTACCTACATGAAAATTGTAATATTGCCAGTATAAAATATTTCAAAAATCCATCATCAAGACGGCACATTTAGCTACATGTATGTGAAAAATAGGCATCACAAAGTCAATGCAACGTGATATAAGATCGATTTTACTAAAAAGGGGACTCAGTTTATAGTTTTTTAAAATAATATGGATATCTAATTTTTCTAGCATTTCTATCAAGTTTACGTAGTTCTAATATAGGACAAAAAAGATCGGCAAAACATAGTTTTATCCGAATATGATGTTTTATCGACAATGAAACATTTTTGAATGATATGGCAACAGTGGAGTGCTAGAAAATGACAGCGTCATACATGTCTCGCGTGCAACAGAAAGAGAGAAGAATATCCCTATCAAACCAGTGCTTCATTCTAAACGTTGGATGCCTTATAGCAGAAAAGTCGGTGACTCGACAATGACGACATTGGGGAATAACACGCATTGATACGAGGGTGTAAGAGGTAAATAGACCGGTCCTGAAGAAAGATAATAACCTTTTAATTAATTAAAAATAATTGACCTTTTAAATTCATTCCACCAGAAAGGAACCTTACTTTTAGGATGTTTTTTTTACACCTGCGAATAAAGTTATAAGTAAATCGAAGCATAGACTTAGGAAAAGAGGTCAGAAAGCAATTGAGGGACTATGTTTCACTAGAATCAAATAAAAGAGCTCCGAGCGAAGCCAGAGTATGACAGTTTCTTAAGAGACTCCTAAGGGAGGTTACGCTACATGACAGTTCATCACAGTTTCTCCAGCACGCCTTGCTGTAGACAGGCCGCGCCATATAAGACAGTTCATCCAGACCTAGGGTAGGTTACGCCTCGTTACGCTACACGTATCCAGTACGTCGAGTTGTAGGCCAGTTACGCTACAAGTGCGCTACGCTGATAGTTAGCAGTTCGAGACTCTGAGGAGTCCTAAAGTATAAAGTAAACTAAATCTACGCACTTTAAAGCAAATTCGTCAAAGTAATATACAGCGATCAGTAGGGAACTTCGAGTTCCAGAAGAACACTAGTTCGATAGAGTTACGAAGTCATAAGAACTCATGAAAATAAGCGGCGTTACGTCCAGTAAAGACGTTGTTTAAGACACTAAGTCCTGTAAAGGACAAGAGTAAACTGTAGTTACGATCGCGAAAGGTAGAAGTTCTAGCAAAAGGAACTTAGGAACATAGGTTCGAAGCCAGAGGAAAATCGTATTCTAGTGAGGAAACGTCAAATAATATACGATAGAAAGTATTCGGTCCTCGAAAGGTGGCCAAGATATAGGAACTATAGGGAGCGATAGACCGCCATACAAAAATAGAAGTGACGGCAAAGTAAAGACATTTATCGCCTATTTAGAGCAGATAAAGTGAAGCTGAGTAAGAGACAATAGAAAACAATAGAAGCAGTTTTGAGAGACTGAAAAAAGTAGTTTCCAGTGTAGGAGAGAGGAACTTTCAACGAGTAAAACACATGTTCGATGCAGGACAATAGGATTCGCATCAGAGATCGTCAACAGCCGACAGAAATCGTCAAAATCGCAGAGATACGATCGTGTGATAGAAGTGAAGTGTAAATATTATAAGAAAGAAATAAGAGTATCATTTTAAGTGTTTTATGTAAAGTGAAAGTGTTTTTGTGTCAAGTGAAATGTGTTCAAATATCTACCAGTGTAATATGAGTGAATATAAATTGAAGATTGTGAAAAAGAGTGTTATGATGGGGTACTAGAAAGGTAATGAGATGGGCGACCCCATTCAGAAATATGGTCACCGACCAACATTGCACATGAGGTGAGTCATGAAATTTTATTATATTTAATGTTGTATCATGTACTAAACTAGTAAAATCATGCAATGATTAGGGAGATCGAGCACGGATTCACTAAGTAATTGAAATGCAGTAAGTAATTGTGAAAAATGATTGAAATGATGACAAATATTAACCACGAGTCTAATTTTGTTGATTGTAAAGATATAATTTGCGTTATGCAATGTAAAGTAATTGAAACCCGTAAAATGAATAATAAGTGATTAATGAATATGAAAGGAAGAATCGACTATAATTGTACCACTGGCAAGTATTTAAGCCTAGTAAATGAATTTAAGAAGTAAAGTAAATGAGTACCATGAAAATAATAATAATAATAATAATTGTCGAGTTTTGTACTCCTGAAATAACGGTTTGATAATGAGTTGTCGCACTCCATAATAAAGTGTTGTTGAATAATGAAAATTTGAAGGAATAATAATAATAATGAGCTCTAACTGAAAGGATTAATTAATTAAAGGACAGTGAATACCTTAAATATTGTTGAAATGATAATGAGTTTTGCAGACCTTTAAAATGAATAACGTAAATGGTGGATACGGAACACCAAATATTGTATTGTGAAATTGCAGGCTGTTATGCCTAGTTATGGAAATATAGGAAGAGGAAGACCAGAGAGTTTTACCGCGTTGAAATAAAGTTGTTGTGATAAGGAAAGTTAAATGTATGATGGGAATCCAAGTGATTGTTGTATTGCCAAAATGGGTCAAGTTAAAAGTGAGTTAATAAGTTTGCTTCAAGCTAGAGTTGTACGTGATCCATGATTTGCATATATTTGTGAGATGGGAAATAAATAAGTCGGATTCTTCGTCGCTTGAGGATGGCACCCATTGGCAGGTAAGAGGCCTGGCCAGGTCAGCTTATGGTACATTATGGTAATTGCTAGTAAGACCCGTTGGGAAGGACTAAGAATCTCCAACCAGGCATTGTTACAATTGTTGGCATATGAGACTGGAGGGAGAACTGCGGCCCCTGCGAGATACTGACAACTGGGGATGCAATTGTTGTGTCCGAGCCTTAGTCATGTATGGCCGATCCCGATTGATCCAGCATTGCTTATCCGACAGTAAATGGAATTGTTGTATTGACTGGAAGACAAAGGTCTTGCCAGGTCAATTTATACGTCGTGTATCATCTCCGAATTTAATGCATAATCAACTGGAAACACTAATTAATAATATGAATGAAATAAGGAAGTAGGTAGCTGCAGTAATTAAATAATATGTAAAACTTGGATGTCCATTCAGTGAAGGGAAAAAGAAATAATCATTGAGCCACGTGGGGCGACGGTCTAAGCGAGGGTCGTAAATCTTGAACTAATTACCGAAGAGGGAAGGGAGGAGGATATCCGACCTTGGCCTTGCTTCTAGTAAGGGGACGGAAACCATATAATGGATGTTTTGTTAAGGAACTTTAAATAAGGGTCTGTGTGTATAGTAGCAATTAGCTAGTGCTATGCAAGATTTTTGATCGAAAGGTGCTAGAATAAATTAAAGTAGATATTTGTAATGCTGGGATGGAGACGATTCTCCCAAGCCAAAGTTTGAAATGATTAAGTAATATTTGACGGACTTAGTCAAATATTAACATTGTTGATAAATAATCGATTCCTACCTCGAAAGATTATGATACAAACGGGTATTGAATATAATGATTTTTTAATATGGTTGGAATAAATCCACTGAACGGAAATGAAAATAGTGCATGATACAACATAAATAAATCACCTCATGGCATGAGTAAAGAAATGGAGAATTATTGGATTCGATTCATGGCATGTCTTTTAAAATATATGTATTGTGCTTTTAAGAAACCTAAGGCTTTAGGGAAACAAGTCGTTCAGTTTAAAGAACTAAATAAAAGTTAAGTAAATGAAAGTGTGAATAAAGAATAACCATGAAGGGAAATAACGTAGTTTAAATGTCCGCTAGCCTTAGAAGTATTTTTGACCAGAATGATAGGCACACTCTGTGTCTAAATAAATGTAAACTATAATGAAATAAATATTAATGATGATTGTTAGATAAGCTAAGCAAGATGATTTTGAGTGATTGTTAAGATGATTTTGAATGCTTTTGTATTGATTTTTGATTGATTCATACTTGATGGGACAATTCCAAGTAAATATTTGTTTGATTATATTTTTGAGTTTTGATATTTTTGAATAAAAATAAATTCATCTTAAATATAATGTGTGAGTTGTTTAGTAGTCTTGTTAACCTGATAGTGTATCATATCCGAATGTGAGGTCATATTGTGGGTTGAACGGTACCCACCCCGAAGCCGCGAGCTGAGCCAGGATATGACCAAGCATTCTCCATCTATTAATGGGTACAGTACTAGAGGTATCCGGGCGCTTTCTATAACCCCCAGGGGCTCACAACTTGTGACCACGGGACCCAGCTGAGTCCAACATTGCTTCCACTTACTTGTGCCGGTTTCCTCTTTGTCATCTTTCCTATCGACAACCCCTGGTCAACTCTTGCTCTCTTTTCCGACGGTATTAGGGTCTTTCACTTTCCCGCCTCAATAGGCCCTTGTCTCATCTTTTCTAATCCTTCATTCTCCGAGGGGTCAGGCGGCTTCGGTGGCGTAGTAGCATGCCGAGCTTCTATGCCCTAGATCGCGGGTTCAAATCCGGCCGAAGTCGTCGGATTTTTTTAGAGCATTAAAAATCCCTCAGTATGCCTTCCTTCGGAGGGGAAGTAAAGCCGGCGGTCCCATGTCATAGATTTATGACATGTTAAAGAACCTTCCACTAATTACACCTGTGTGAAGCTAAATTGTATAGGATAAGAATGTAAACAGCGCTCTTAGGTTCCTACGTTCGTTGCCAAGAGCTGACTGTGGTGGCGTCTGGTTGCTAAGTTCTGAACTAGTAGTTGTTGGCGGTGGCGTTTGGCGGCAAAAGTAGGAACTATTTGAAAAATTCAGAAGTCTGAAGTCCTTACTTGAATTTAAAAAAAACAGATAACACACACTAATACAGTCATCACAATTAACAGCGGTTATCAGACAGATTCTACACACACTCAAAGTACACGGGGCTACATGACCGCTTTATCGCAGCCCCTAAACTGAGGAACCAACCAACCAACCAACCATCCGAGGGGTCAGACCTCTTCTGTTCTCTTCATACTGTATATCCTGCCTTCTGCTCAAGGCCCTTAAGGAGGCAGGGTGTGTGTAGCCCCACCACTTATGGTGCACCCTCAATAGTGCTAAAACCTCAAGGGCTCACGGCTGGTGAGTTCGGGAGTTGACGACCCCGAGGGATTTCTGGGCTGGGTCCGGTTTACCCCGCCCCCCTATTTCCATTGCCTCTGGGGTGGACCCTATCCTCTTTCACTTTCCTATCTCCTTCCTTCCAAGTCCCTCAATCCTCATTCTTCGAGGGTTAAGTGCATTTATTTTCCTCCTGTCCTGTCCTTTATTTGCCTTGTTGTCCTTTTGTTTTCCATTTCTTCTTCTAGTATGTTAGCGTGTAGTTATTTCTAGTTGTAGTTTACCTTACATTCTCTTCTTTCAGTATCACCCAAACCATTAGGGGCCGATAACCTACATGTTAGGCCCCTTAAAACAGTAATTATCATCATCATCATCAGCTTTGTAGATTGCCCAGTGTTTTAGTATCTATTGCAATGGGAACCATGTTTCGACTTTGACATATCTTCTCGTTTTACATCCCACAAACCACCGTCAGTTCTAAAGTTTATACAAGGTGCATCAGGGATGATGTTACAAACCATCAGGGATGATGGAGAAAGTCAAATGGATCCATTTGAGATAAGGAACCATAGTCCAGAAACGATCGAGTAGACAGTTAATAATAATCCCAGTTGTTTAACGTCCATCCCCAATTCTAATTCTAACAGACGCCGGGGTGGCGGAATTTCGTCCCGATGGCTTTCTTGCTCATTGCTCAAATTACACTAGATAGGTGGCCGTAGGTTATCAGCCTCTACTATTCAAAAGAAACGGATCTGAAATTTGGTAGGGTATAGAGGTGAGAATTAACTAAATAAATTAATAAATAAATTAGTAAATTAAATAATTTATAAATAAATGAATGAATAAAAAATAATTATAAATTAAATACATTTATTAATTAAATTTTTGAGTTTTATTGACAAAATTTTGACTAATTTTCAATTTTTGTTTTTTATTATTATTATTATTATTTTGACCTTTTTTTCACTTTCTGAACTTGTTTTTGGCAAATTTTGACTATTTTTGATTCTTTTTTGATTTGCAATTTTTAAAACTATCTCCAGCTCAGTTTAACACACAAAACAAAATCAAAATGGCATCTGTGGTGCAATCCTGGAAGTGGTTTTCCGTGGTTTCCAACATCTACTCCAGGCAAATGCCCGGATGGCACCTAACTTGAGCCACGGCCTCTTCCTACCCAAAACCTATCTCCTAGCCAATGTTGGTTTATTGAGGTTTTTAAGGGGCGGAACTACGAGGTCATCAACCCCTCTTGACACAGATTATAGTAGTCTATACAAATTGGGAATGAAATTAATAATTTAGGGCTGGACATCGAAATATGAAAAAATCGACAATTAATAAAAAAAAAAAAATTGATTATTATAATAATAAACAAAATATTACGGAATAAACAAAAAAAAACAGAATTAAAAAAAAAACAAGTCTTTGGCTCAATGTACACTGGAAATTTTAAATTGTGGGGACAAACATCACAGTGACACAGGTTATTTATTTATTTATTTATTTATTGGTGCCTTTATTGTGGCGAAGTTAGGGCTCTAGGCCCTCTCTTACACTTAACCACACACAGTGCAACTTACATGAATACTCACATATGTTATTCTTAACCTACCAAACTTAAATACTAGGAATACCTTAAATACTAGAATAAAATAAAATAAAATAAAATAAAAATTAAATTAAATTAAATTAAATTGGCGACTGCGTGATATTAGCTAAGCTATACAATTTAAATGACATACATTTTTAACAAAATTATACTATTGTCATTCACTCACACATTCATACACAAATTGTTCTAGTTGGCCTACGAATTCAAGAGGAAATCTTTACATGCACGTTTGAAAGTTGTATGGGATGTACAATTTCTGACGTCACGAGGACAGTTATTCCAAATTCTAGTTTCCGACACGAGGAAAGAGTTACTGAAGGCAGAAGAATGATGTAGAGGAATTGCAATTATAGATCCAGATCGCGTGTGACGATCATGAAAGGAAGAAAGAAAACGAAATTACAAGAGAGATAGTGAGGAGTACTTTCATTGAGAAGTCGATAGATGAGGATACATATGTGCAGGTTCCTTTGTTGTTCTACTTTTAGCCAGGAAAGTAGATCATAAAAAGTAGACACGTGTGAGGAACATTTCAAGGAGAAAATAAACCTAATGCAGGAATTTAAAACTCTCTGAAGTTTCTTGTTTTGTTCACCGGTAGCATCTACTAATACAACATCACAGTAGTTAAATATAGGGAGTATAAAGGTTTTATTTTCAAGTTACGGGGTAGAACGGACTGGTGAATCTTAAGTGGATGAAGTGACGAGTAAACTTTCCTGCATGTATTAGTAACGTGCCCATCCCAATTCAAAGTTTCATTTAGTGTGACTCCAAGACTTTTTACCGATTTAGAGAACGGGATAGCAACACCATTTAGTTGAATTAAAGAAAGCGGTCTACTGTGTAAATGGAAAAGCAATTTAGTTATCAGATGAATTGTACACCCACCCAAATACACGGGGCTACATGACTGTAACTCACCACTTAAGCCACCGCCAACAACCACGACGTCCACTTGAGTAGCAATGCTGGCCATTCTTTCTCTCTTCTAGTTTCTCTGTGTAGGAGTGTGCAGAACTCTATGATACCAAACACAGCACGGCCTTCCTTTATATGTGCTGCCATCAGTGGTTTAGCCACGGAGGGGGGTCTAGAATCCCCCCATTGGAAAATCAGCAGGTTGTGATTTGTGTCTGTGGTGATGTGCTGTTGTCACCTTATTGTCTGGGTCCCCTCTTGTTGCCTCACATGTCTTCATGACAACGTATAACCACAGTCTACCTACAGTTCTCGAAGCTTGGCTCATATTTTTCTACCGCGAGACAATAATAATTTAGGTCTACGCACACCGGCGCGGGATGCGGGAACGGGAACGGGAGCGGGATTGACACGATACCCGCAGTCGCTGCGAAATCGTCTTTGTATTCTGACCAGCGCGGGAAACAGTTCCGAAATGAATTCGTCTGATGAAGTGCAACATAAGGAAAATATATACCAATTATCGGGAAGCTATCTCGCCTTGCTATTGCTATTAGATTTTTGCCTACTGGGGATTCTTTCTCGACAATTGGCCACAGTTTTCGTGTTGGATTCACAACTGTTGGAGCTATCGTGAGAGAGGTTTGCCAAGCTATCTGCGATACGATGCGATAGTGCAGTTTATATTTAGTTTTAGGGTCGGTCAGTTCGGTTTTCTTTAGGTTAATCACCACGTGACAAATGAACACAGAAACAAAGAATTGATGCTAACCAGGTACTTGCAGTTCCTTTCCTATTTCGTCCCTGAGCTTATCTTTATTCCTTAATCTTCATTACTCATGTTATTGATATAAGGCAGGATATTTCCTGACACACTCTATTAACAGTTCCGTCGCCATTGCTAAATGGATGCGGGACGCGGGAAAACGCAGCAATCCCGCCATCTGTGCGGGATTGTGACGCAGCAGTCTGAGTGGATGCATATCCCGCCAAGTGCGCAAATGTTCGCGACATTCCCGCATCCCGCGCCGGTGTGCGCAGACCTAATGCTCTCAAGCAAGCATGTGCCGACTGCGCTGTGTTTGTGTATGTTATTGTTGCTGGGTTTACTGTATGTGAGCATTGTGTAAAGCAGTGTTTCCCAAACCTTTTTGAGTGTGTACCACTTTAAGAGATGAGAATCTCTCGCGTACCATCTAATGGTTGGGAGATAGAGTTACTATAACCCCCACCACTACGTAGCAGACCAATAGACCGATTGTAAATTGTGTTTGTTAGAGTTAGACTGTTGAAGTTCAAATCATAAAAAGTGTGTCGAGTTGTTTTATTATTCTATTATTTAAACTAGTTTCCATGATGGTTCCGTATTGACGTACTAAAGAGTTTTAACAACAAATTGTAATCCCAGTTGTTTAACGTCCATCCCCAATTCTAATTCTAACAGACGCCGGGGTGGCGGAATTTCGTCCCGATGGCTTTCTTGCTCATTGCTCAAATTACACTAGATAGGTGGCCGTAGGTTATCAGCCTCTACTATTCAAAAGAAACGGATCTGAAATTTCATTGGTTGTGTCCAAATGGTGAAGTATTGTGATTTTTGCCAATTCAAGCTTCGACCAGTGTTTTGGAGCGGATTTACGAATTAACTGTCCACTGATTCTCTGTGTTTTGATGGCTGAATATCTTCGCTGACACATATATGTTTTTAGTTTTGCTCAACATTTTCCTGTGACCTACTTATATGGTGCACCATATTAAGTTAAATAGCCATTTATTTTTTGAGTGCTACGCTATCTTATATCTTTCTTCGAATATTTGTCTTGGCTGATGAAGGGGATAAAAGCAATTAATCCCCGAATCATGTACCAGGAGCAAGTGTAATTATAATTTATTTTCGTTTATGTATTGACTAAGGCGGATATACAATTTGTTGTTAAAACTCTTGTTTTATTATGTATTACAATAAGTTGGCCTATTCAATTCAAACATTCAGAAATGACACTGTACAAATAATATTAATAAAATAACTCGTAATAATTGAACATAAAATCCAAAGTTATAATAATTGAACATAAAAACCAAAGTTCAACTAACAACTTCAATGTGAAATGTGAGCTTGAAGATTAGAATCCAACTTAGGAATGTCTGGTTTAAGAATGCTGAGTCTCAAACGAAGATCGTTTTCCACTGTAATAAGGAGCCTATTCCGGTATTTGTTCTTGAGATAAACAAGTGAAGAAAATGCAGTCTTGCACAAGTACGATGTAGTGAAAGGCAGTAAAAATCTGGGGTCTGGCGTTACGTTACGGTGACGGGTCGAAATGTACCCAGATGCACTGAGGTGTGTGACGTCATAGTACTGCTTGGTGCATGTGTTCCCCGACAATCTCTACTTCGTTAGTCATCATCATCATCATCATCATTTCCCCTTTCCAGCTCCTGCCGGGTTCGGGGTATTTATGGCACTTCTCCACTTTCCTCTTTCCTTCCACGATCTTGTCCCAGTCCAGATTTCTTTTTCTTACGCTGTTCTTCACTGAATCAATCCACCTTGTTCTAGGTCTTCCTCTTGCTCTCTTACCATTGCCCTTCGCCTCCAGCATCTGTCTTGGTATTCTATTTTCCTCCATCCTCTTTACATGTCCAAACCACCTTAGTTTATTCTTCTCAATTCTCTCATTTAGTTTTTCCATCCCAACTTCCTTCCTAACATCTTCATTCTTCACTCTGTCTTTCCTTGTCTTTCCTATCATACTTCTTAGGAATTTCATTTCACTGGCTTGGATTCTACTCTCTTGCCTGCTTGTCAGGGTCCAAGTCTCAGCTGCATAAGTTAATATGGGAACATAGTACACTTTATACATTACCTCCTTGCTTTTCCTTGGCACTTCCTTATCCCAAACAAGTTTTCTTACACTTTGATAGAATGCATTGCTCTGCTGTACCCCCCTGCCAATCTCCATGTCCAACCTACCAGTTTGCATCAATTCACTTCCTAGGTATTTGAACGTGTCCACAATTTCCAAACTCTGACTTCCAATTTTCACAGTGCCCTTTCCTTGTCTTTCCCCTCTTGTCATCACCATGGTCTTGCTTTTCTCTATACTGATTTTCAGGCCGTACTTCTGAATATTTTCGTTCAGTGCATCTAGTTGTGTTTGCACTTCTTCGGTGTTCCTTCCCCAGACCACAATATCATCTGCAAATAACAGTAACTTCATTTCTTTATGTCTATACGCTTCCTTTGTTTCCTTTACAATTTCATCCATCACCATTATGAACAAGAGAGGTGACAGCACACTCCCCTGTCTTAGTCCAGTCTTGTTCCTAAACCAATCTGTCTTTCCAACTGGGGTCAGCACCCTGCTAACACAGTTGTTGTACATTGCTTGCACCATTTCCAACATTTCTCTTCCCAGTCTCTTCTTAACCATGGTTTCCCATACCTTCTCTCTGGGGACACTATCATATGCCTTTTCTAGATCTATGAAAGTCATGATCAAATTCTCTCCATATTCCCAGTTCTTTTCCATCACCTGCCACAAGCTAAAGATTGGGTCCACTGTGGATCTTCCACTCCTGAAGCCATACTGTTCCTTTTGCAACTCTCCTTCCACCTTTCTTCTCATTCTTCTTTCTAATATCCTTTCCAGTATTTTTACTATCTGTGATATGAGGGTGATCCCTCTATAGTTATCACACACCTTCTTGTCCCCCTTCTTAAACACTGGTATTATTAGCCCTTTCTCCCAATCTTCTGGTACATATTTCCGTTTCCACACACACTTTAGCAGTCGATACAACCATTGCATACCAACAGGTCCAGCAGCCTTTATCATTTCTACACTGATTTCATCCACCCGTGTTGCTTTTCCCATCTTCATTTTCTGTACTGCTAATTCCACCTCCAGCATTGTTATATCATCTTCTGTTATAGAGTCGTCAGGTTGTGTCACTTCCATCTCACCAGTACAATTGCTCACATTCAATAGCTTATCGAAATACTCCTTCCATCGTCCCTTTATCTCTTCTGGGTGTGTTAACAACTCTCCATCTTCCTTTTTCACTAGCTTTGTAGTAACTCTTTCTTTCCTCTTACTTCTTAGAAGCCCATACAGCATCCTTTTACTGTCACTTACATCTGTTTCCATTCTTCGTGTAAATTCTTCCCAACTTTTCTTCTTTTCTTCTCCTACCACTTTCTTACACCTCCGTTTGCTGTCGTGATACTTCCTTTTGCTTTCTTCTGTTTGATCTCGGTTCCATTCTTTCCATGCAGACTTCTTTTCTTTCACTGCTTCCCTCACTTCCTCATTCCACCACGGTGTCTCCTTCTCTTTCACTCTTGTTGACGTCCTACCACAAGCACTCTCTTCTGCACCAACAAATGCCTTTTTAAAGTGGGACCATTCCTCTTCTATGTTTTCCACTTCAGTAACTGGGATTTGTTGCTTCAATCTCTCCTGAAAATCTTCCTGTACAGTTTTGTCTTTCAATTTCCATACTTTTATTTTACTTTCTCTGATCTCCTTTAGGTTTTCCAATTTTTCCCATCTAAATTTTGCCACCACAGCTCTATGGTCCCCATCAAATGCTTCTCCTGGTAAAGCTGTCACATCTATCAGCTTTCTGCGATTAGTCCTTTCCACCAGAAAGTAGTCAATTACTGATTTTGTTCTTCTATCGCCCCAACCATATCTCGTAATTTTCCTGCTGTTTTTCTTCCGAAACCATGAATTACCCACTATCAGTCCATTCCTTTCACAAAAGTTTACAAGTTCCTCTCCTTCCCGGTTCTTTTTCCCATATCCATATGGTCCAATGACTTCTTCCTTTCCTTGTCTCTCGGTTCCGACTTGTGCATTCATATCTCCCATGATCACCACTTCTACATCTGAAATTACTCTTTCTACATCCTCCAGGAATACTTCAACATCTTCTTCTCTGTTTCCAGTCTGTGGTGCATACACTTGTATGAAGTCCATCACGTCATTTTTCATCTTCATTCTAATTTTCATTATTCTGTCACTCACACACTCGACCACTTCAACATACTCTTCCAGTTGTTTCGAGGTTATCAGTCCCACGCCATTTTTTGCCTCTTGGCCACCACTCCAGTATAATCTATATCCTTTCCTCAATTTCTTCCTTCCTTTACCTTTCCATTTCACTTCACTCAGCCCCATCAATCCAACATTCTCCCTCTCCATGAAGTCTACCACCTCCTCCACCTTGCCTGTCACGGTCATGACATTCATGATTCCCACTTTCATTTCGGTTACTGGTCGCCCATTTCTCACAGTTCCCCCAGTACCAAAAGAACTGCGCGTCGCCTGCAGGGTACGCCCTAACATTCTCCGAGTCATTTGAAGTGCCATTTCCATTTTAGGCTATTATTACGATGGGGTCGCCACTCCCAAAGGCATTTTATGAAGCTACTGCCAGCTATTATACAGGTCGCCCCTAACATGGGAAACAGACGCCCTTGCAGCCGCCCCTAACCTGGGAATCAGACGCTGCCGATTGATGCTGTACTCATACTATTCCCTGAGTACTGGGTTGCCTCTTCCGCAATCTCCACCGTTCCGAAGTCCATCTTCTCCGCTGCAGATTCCGTTGAGGTCTTCGCACGTAACCCTGTGCACGGGGCCTATGTTATACCCCATAGGACTGGGTCCTCACCAGAACTTAGCCGGTACAGTAGTTCCATGGTATATTACAGTACCGTTGCCCACCCCCGCGACGTGGACGCGCCTGGCAAGAATTATCCATGTAGCCAATTATAATTGCCTCTATTAATATAAAAGATTATTACTTACATAGAAAGAAGTGAACAAGAGCTGACATCATATTGCTATGTTTTGTAATTACTGTACACATTTACCGCCAAATCAACTTCTCCATTATTGTCTAGGGCTTTCTCGTCTATCCTCCAAGGGAAGCACATCGAGTAGGCATTGCACAACATTCCAGGCATCGATATGTATTCCATCGCCATTCACAATATTATTGGTATCTGTTAATTAGTGGATACAAAATTAGCTGTTTTTATTTTGTTTTGTACAGCATAACATATATGCCAAAACATACCTGTCATCGTAACATCAGTGAGTCACCTGATTAGATGCCGCTAATCCAACATCCCATGTGTAAGTTTTTTCACAAATCAAAATACACCGGTAGCCCACAAGGGGGTTTTTCCTGTTTTTCCTACATTTCTCTCGGGGAACATCAATCCTTATTAAGGTTTTCTTCAATTTTTCAGGACCATACATTTCATCATCTATCTGCTTATTATTGGCATACCGAATTTCACGCAATTTGGGCAGTAATCTCTACCATCCACCAATTATATAAATAAAATGGGCCATGGAAACACGCCAAACCAGAGAAGAATTTGTCTTGGAAAATCAACTTTTCACAATGAATGGACATACTAAGTTTACAGATGTGTAACAACTAGCCTCCATTAATAGAGTTATCTGACTTCGTTAGTATAAGACAAAAATCCCCGATTCTTGGATGTCACGGGTAATCTCGAGAACCACTGGATGGATTTTGATGCGGGTTTCACCATTCTGCAAAGGATATCTCGAGGAAAGATTCTGTAGAAAATAATTTATGTATGATCAAAGGAAGCCAAGCAGTAACGATTTCAGTGAAAAAGTCGAAAACAAACTTGGCGTCCGTGCGCTTCTTAAGCTTACGCCGGGCAAACCGTTAAACATATCAATATACTATGAGTGTAAGATTTGGTCAGCATGAAAAGTTCTACAAAAAAGTCCCTGAGAGCATATCTTTATCTTCTATACATCGTCCACTATAAGTGTTTTTAGACTGGATGGAAGGGGCACGTCCCCGCGCGCTCTGGTGAGCGTGACGGCATCCCGCGCGCTTGACCTTGCTTTGCCCTTGGTTTGCACTTGCCGTTCGCGAAACAAGGTAAAGTATTATAAAGCAAGATAAGTATTATGTAGATTATTTTCTAACATGTCAAGAGTCTTTGGCTTCGAGCGAAGCGACAAACCTCCAGCCTTTCTAGCATTTTTCAGCACTTGTAGCATTTAAAATGATACGAAGTCTAGTTGCTTCATCATTCCATAAAATCGAAGTATCAATTTTTCCAATGAAATTCAATACGCCTAATCCAATAGCGTAATGTCATACGACACTAAATTCATTAAATAATTAATTGTTTCCAGCTCTCAAGCTATAGAACATGGACAAGATTCTCCACACGTCTGACCTTTGGTAATGGTTCCGCGATTCTCTTTTTTTTATGATTCACAGCTGACTGTCGTCCATAGTTAATAATAATAACAACAACATATGAAAGTTAACAAACGTCAAACGAAATGCATGCACAACGTAGCCTAAAAACGTGAATATAAAGAACGCTAAATATATTATCGCAGGTGCCTAAAAGACATTCTACAGTGGAAATGTGTTACATAAATTAAGTAGAAAATATTAAAAAGCTTTTATCCACACCACAAATTGAATGCCTACCTCATCGCGAGATATCACGGGGTGACGAATTAAGTTTTAACACCATCATCAGTGTCCTGTAAAACCACATTTCAAATGCTTCAATTCTCCTCTTTTCTGCTGCTCCAATAGACCAAGTTTCACTTCCATAGGGTGCCAAGCTCCAGACAAAGGCTTTTAAAAATGACTTCCTAATACCTAAATTTATATTTGAAGTCAACAGATTCCGTTTTTGTAGAAATGCTTTCCTTGCCTGAGCCAACCTACATTTTATGTCCTCTTTGCTACGTCCGTCACTGGTTATTTTGCTTCCTATGTAACAGAAGTCTCCTACTTCCTTCAGTTTTTCACCTGCCAATTTGATCTCCATAGAGGTTTCTGATTTTTTTTCGGCTGCATTCCAATATTTTTGTTTTACCTTTATTAATTTTCATCATGAATTATTTCCTCAAGACAGAGTCCATACCATTCAAAAACTTATTGAAATCCTCGCGCGTGCCGGCCATGATGACGATGTCATCAACAAATCTCAGAGTTTAAACTATTTCTCCATGAATCTTCACTCCCACTTTAAATTTTTCTCCAATTTCCTTCCTTTCTTGTTCAATGTAAAGATTGAAAAGTATGGGTGATAAGTTGCAGCCTTGCCTCACACCTTTCTGAATATCAGCTTCTCTCTCATGCCCTTCAGCTCGAATGACTGCTGTCTGGTTTCTGTATCGTAGATTGTAGATCACCCTCCAAATGTTAATTGCCTCTATCGACATACAAAATTGCAATTTGATTCCTGTCATAGATTAGTAGATATTCAGAACCATCTAGATATTTCGGATGGTCGCCTCGTTAGATTTTTATATAATTATGAAGGACTTAGATTTATGTACTATTGGATGAAGATTATTGCTTAGGTTCATTATTCAAACGTTAGACTTCGATCCCATGATTAAGTCGTATGAAATAAAAACCTAATTTTAAAATTTCGCACAGCTGCCATCTTGAGGTTGTGTAAACAATTGAACTAAATTCTATATAACTGCATTACACTGTTTATAAACATTTGCTGTACAATGTTTCACTGCGCTTGTATGGTTAAATCGCGAGAAAAATGTACATTTTTCAAATTTGCTTGGCCACCATAGTAGGGGAGCAAGGAGAATCTAAAGCCCCCCCACCACTACTCCCAATGCAAGCCGATATCTCCCAAACCCATGGTCGGATTTTGTCAAATAAGATGCTGTAGGACTTGCGGTGACGTGCTCTTTCATATGGACAAAATATTTCCTCCCCAAAATAAAACCCACCCCTACTAGGGGTGAAATATAATTTTTTAGTAAACGTGGCTTTCCATGAGCGACAGACATGAGGTTCGGTGGTAATATGAAATTAAACGTGGTTATACATGAAAGACATGCGTAGGGTGGGACGCCATTATGAATTAACATTTTTAGCCTACTTTCGATTTTTGCAAAAAAACAATGAAAGTAGACATATGAGATCAACACTGGGCGAAAAATTGTGTGTCTGTCTGTGTGTGTGTGTCTGCGCGTGAGTGAGTGTGTGTACTCTGAATGTCTGTCCTCCCCCCCCCCCATCAATTCGAACACGGTGAAACCGAATTGAACGAAATTTGGTACTGAGGTAGCACTAGCAAAGGGCACCTCAGTGTCATGTTTTATATCGCAGCCATCTTGACAGTAACGTAATGGCGGCCAACCAAATCTTCAAAGCCTAAATCAAATTAAGACTATCCTAATCATCCTATCTCTACCAAATTTTGCAACAACATATATTTATATGGCGAGCGTCTTTTGACTCAACTACAAGGTCATCAGCCCAATAGTTTGCAGATGGTGGCCATGTATGTGTGCAAATCGATTCCCATATCAATTAAAAAACGGTGAAACCGAATTTAACGAAATTTGGTACATAGGTAGCACTAGCAAAGGGCACCTCATTGTCATGTTTTATATCGCCGCCATCTTGACGGAAACGTAATGGCGGCCACCCAAATGTAAAAAGCTTAAATCAAATTACGACCAACCTAATCATCTGATCTACCAATTTTTGCAACAACATACCTTTATGTATGAAAAATCTTTTGACCAAACTACAAGGTCATCAGCCCAATAATTTGAGGATGGCGGCCATGCTTGTGTGTAAATCGATTCCCCCTATCTATTCAAACACGGTGAAACCGAATTGAATGGAATTTGGTACAGAGGTAGCACTAGCAAAGGGTACCTCAGTGTCATGTTTTATATCGCCGCCATCTTGACGAAAACGAATTGGCGGCCACCCAAATGTTAAAAGTTTAAATCAAATTACGACTAACCTAATCATCCGATCTCTACCAAAAAGCTTTAACACTTGAGACCTCAGTAGCCCACTAGTGAGGCCGAGTTTTTTTTTGTGGCTTCAAGACACAACAGACCTGCTCGGGGCTAGCCGAGCCCAGTCCTCACCACGACATGATAAGTCTAATCTCAGGAATTTGGTTGGCGTGCATGAAACATGATATGACAACTGAGCTAGCATGGGACAAAGAGAACAGTTGAAAGTCAAGCGATGAAATAATGCATATCTCTCTGTTGCGAAGCTGACTGATAAAGACTGTGTTAGATAGTAATGCATTTACTGATTCAGCAAACATACGCATACTGTGGAGCTCTGAATTGAACTTTGGAAGAAAAAATCCTTTTGTTTTCGGTAATTACATATTAATGATTATTTTAATGATGTAATGCTAATTTTTCCCATATTTGTAGTTATTGATAAGGTAATTAATAGGGGGCGGATTTCTATGACAAGTCATATTTTCCCTTAACATTATATCTTATTGTCTTGTATTTTCAACACGTTTCCAAGCATGATAATCCAAATTAAACAGGTTTTGTTGGGCATATAAATGCATATTTAGACTTTCTTAAGTTTTATGGCATATTTTGAACAAAATATCATTATAAACGGCATATTTTGGTAATTTTTATTAGAATTTAGTTTTATAAAAATCAGAATAAGCTCTAGAAATTATTGTTCAGGATGGACTGGAATATACTACTGAAGAACCATTCTAAAGTTGTGTATGGAATGTTTCTAACTGGGTCAATTCCTGGAAACCGGGCTATTGTTTACACGGAAGCAGAGGTAATTCCACAGTTATTTGTCATCGTTCTTATCTCTCTCCTTCGCCCTTCCCTCTTCCACCTTCAACACACTGAATGACCTTGTACCTCATTAATTATTTCATTAATGCAGCCAATGGCCATACACTTTTCTTTTCAGGACGGGTCAGGGAAGGGATTTTGAAAGGAACCGTCCCGGCATTTGCCTGGTGGGAAAAATGGGAAACCACGAAAACCATTTTCAGGACGGCCGAGGTGGGATTCAAACCCACGCTCTCCCGATGCCAGCGAGACACGAGATAGCACGTTAGCGCTCTCGGCTACCGCGGCCATTAGGGAGCTTCAGTCATTCAGTTCCTTTCAATATGCCTAAAACGAAAGTCTCAATTTGTGGTAAGTTGCGAAGTTTTGTTCGCGAGTTCGGTGAAAACATATTCAGTACGGATGGAGTGATGATAATCTGTCAATTGTGTGAGGTAAAAGTTACTGCCGAAAAACGCTTCTCTGTGCTACAACATTGTAGTTCTGCAAAACATAAGAATTGTGTAACTAGATATTCTGCACTCGAAAATAGGCAACGTCTGCTATTCGAAACCCCGACATCAAGTTCACAGTGTTCACAATTTTCACAAGATCTCTGCAAGATTATGGTTTCGTCTAATATACATTTAAAGAAACTTAACAGCCGAAGCTTCAGACAGTTTCTTGAAAAATATACAAAGCATCCTGTTCCCAACGAATCTCCTCTCGGGAAGGACTATCTGACCCCTTGTTATGAAGAGATGTTGGATATAATAAGGCCTGGCGTGGGAGACAGTAACATATGGGTTTCAATAGACGAGATCACAGATGTGGCTGGAAGATATGTAGCAAATGTGATCGTTGGCACGCCGAAGGATGATGATGATGATGATAATTGTTGTTTTAAGGGGCCTAACATCTAGGTTATCGGCCCCTGATGGTTTGGGTGATCATGAAGATGAAAATGAAAAGCGAACTTAAAACTAAAACTAACTACCAACCTACATACTAGAAGAAGAAATGGAAAACTAAAGGAGAATAAGGCAAATAAAGGGACAGAAGGAAAAGAAATGCCCTCAACCCTCGGAGAAGGCGGATTGAGGGACTTGGAAGGAAGGAGAGCCATGAAAGGCATATAGGAAAGTGAAAGAGGAGAGGGTCCGCCCCAAAGGTAAAGGACAAAAGGGGAAACCGGAAGACCGGCCTGGAGATACGTTCCTCCTGACATGTGAAGTGCTAGAGAAGACAAACCATTCCACCATTACAGTTCTCTTCGACAATTCAATGAATCTGTTGTGGCCAAACGGGGCAAAGAGAGAGCACATTTTTCTATTTGTAACTGACTCTGCTCCGTATATGGTGAAGGCAGCCAAGGGACTTAAAATGCTATACCCGAAAATGATACATGTGGCATGTCTTGCACATGCCTTGCATAGGGCAGCTGAAGAAGTTAGAAGTAGCTACCCTGATGTTGATAAAGTAATATCGAACTGTAAGAAAGTGTTTGTCAAAGCTCCACTTCGCGTTCAGAAATTTCAAGGAGAAGCATCTTCACTACCCCTACCTCCCCAGACAGTTATAACGCGATGGGGGACTTGGCTTGATGCCGGAGTGTACTATTGCAACAACTTAGATGTCGTGGAGAAGATCGTGAAGTCTTTTGATCCTGCAGAATCGTCCTCCATATAAATCACTCAAATTTATTTTCAAGCAGTACATTAAAAACAGACCTGGCTTACATAAAGTCCAATTTTAATTCTTTATCTGGAGCAATCACGCAACTGGAAATTTCAGGTGCAGAACTAAGCAATGCACTGGATGTTGTAAAGTGCATTGAACAGGAATTAAAGCATGCGAAAGGAACACTAGCATCTAGGGTGTGTAGAAAACTAGAAAATGTACTGAAAAAAAAATAGCGGACTTGTGTACCTGCGTGGAATAAGTGACATTCCTTGTGGAAACCCTTCATCTGCAGATTTCCAGGAATTTTCTCCAAGTGATAATACTCTATTCAAGTACGCTCCCCTTATATCGTGTGATGTCGAAATAAGTTTTTCTCGCTACAAGACGATACTCAGCGACAACAGGAGGGGATTCTCATTCAACAATCTTAAGATGCACGTGGTCATAAATTCGCTCCCGCAAAAGAGGAATTTCACTTCCAGCCTAACCAGCTTCACGTATTATTCTGGAATGTTGAGGGTCTTAAGAGCGCCACAACATTCACTAACAATAACCTACTGCATTCTCATGATATACTTATATTACTAGAGACTCTGTCGGCCAAACCCATAGACATTAATGGATTCTACGCACAGCATATACCTGCAACACAAGGGCCAAGAGGTAGACCGATGCGTGGCACCTCCTGCTACTACAAACCTAGCCTAGGTAAAATTCAGAGTACGCACCAAGACCATGACACACTGATAATAAACTTCGAATGGATATCAGTGATTGCCATATATGCACCGCCACCAACACCTATTGAAGAGTTGATAGCAACCATCATGCTTTCCTTGGGACACTTAGCTCCAGACAGAGACATAATACTGGCTGGTGACCTAAACTGCAGACTAGACATCGATAATCAAAGAGCGAAAGAACTACTTGAACTAATGACAGAGGAAGGTTTTATCCTTGTTAACAAGGTAGAAAACAGAACTTATTTTGCTCATTCAGGGTGTAGCACTATAGATTTAGTTTTTTTATAAAGGCTGCAACATAAAGCTTCTGAACTACACTGTATGTCTCACTTCAGAGGAGGCGCTGATAAATAAACATTGTCCAGTCTCGACCCACTTTAACATCTCAAGATTGGATAAGATAGAAAAACCTGATGATACTAATCCTTCTCGACAGATCGATGTAGATGTTCTTAAACAGAACTTTGAGGAATGGAAAGAACCTGATAATTGCATAGAGAAAAACAATATTGATGCAGCCGCCTTATCTCTGGAAAAGACAATTAAATCTGCATTTGTTTATCAGCGGAAAAGAAGATCGCGAATATGGTTTGATGAAGAATGCTATTTGTTGAGAAGAAGCGTCCTTGAGGCCATGCATGCAGCAAAATTCAATCAGAACCAGGAGGCAATAAAACATTACAGCATCATTAAGAAGGAATACAAAATGTTGTTATCGGTGAAACGAAATGAACATCTCGAAAAAGAGGCGAGAAGGATAATAGAAGAAGCTGTCAACGATCCATTTCTAGCATTGAACCCTAGGAAAACACAATGTAGTGGAAAAATAGAAATGATTGAATGGGAAGAACACTTCTGGAACATACTAAACGTTGAAGAAGATCTCTGCAATCCTGTGGTAGCTTTGTCAGGAACATACCAAAAAGAAACTGACCCGTTCACAATGGAGGAAGTGCACGAAGCTATTATGTCACTAAAAACAGTAAGGCCTTTGGACCCGACGGTATATGCAATGAACATGTGAAAGACTCATCAGAGGTATTACTTTCGGCAATTTCGGACCTAATGAATCTTTGTCTTCAAATGGGTAACATCCCCTCAGCATGGAGAATTTCGACTATCAAAGTGATATTTAAGGGGAAAGGTGACCAGTCAGATCCGAACTCCTACAGAGGGATTGCTATAGAAAAGACCATGATGAAAATAATGACAAAGCTTCTTACGAAGAGGATCACAGAAGAAGTAGACCATAAACTCCCAGATGAGCAGTTTGGATTTCGTAAAGGACGGAGTGCCTTTCATGCCATTACCAACTTACTCAATGACATTGAAGAAACACTACGACACCCAGGTGGAAAATTTCACGTTGTTTTTGTCGATTATGCAAAAGCTTTTGACATGTTAAGCAGGACTTTAATACTCGCAAAACTGGAATCCATAGTGAGTGAGGGTAATAAACTAACGAACCTGATAAGTAACATTCTGACGACACACTTCATACAAATAGATGACCGTGTCTCAACCTCGAATTTGATAATGCAAACCAATGGAGTACTTCAAGGAGACCCACTCAGCCCCCTCCTGTTCAACATTGCGACATATGATGTGGTGATGGCAATTAGGCAAGGAACAGCAAATCTCACAATATTATTATACGCAGATGATATGGTCATTGGCTCGAGATCCATTACTGAAGTTCAAAAAGCCTTAGACAATCTAGATAGGTGGGCAAAGGACAATAAGATGAAAATAAACACAGAGAAAACTGTGAAAATGACTTTTCGGAAAGGAGGCAGAGAGGCTTCAGGAGACAGGATATACCTAGGAACGACTCCCCTTAAGTCAGCCAATACATTTAAATATCTAGGATTGACAATGCAAACAACAGCAAGAGCCTACAGAGTTCACATAAAGTCTCGAGCAATAGCCGCTATCAAAGCCATATATGATATCAAAACAATCACGAAGCTCTCTTTGGGAACTGCTATGACATTATTCGTCTCGAAAATAACACCCATCGCCACATAGGCTATGGACTTTAAATCATATGGGAGAAATTATCCTTTGCAGACTTGAGGACGCTTGGAGGAGTCAAATCGCGCTTCCTGAAGGCTACCCTGGGGATATCGAAGTATACAAAATCAAAATTAGCATATGAACTCGCCAGGGAGACCTTCTTCATTGAGGACCTTCGGATGAAGAGAGGGCTACCATCCACAGACGCCTGGAAAAAACTAATGCAGGAAAGAGTACAGAAAAGGGACGAAATCTGGTTCGAGTTTTACACCACGGAGGCCATGATGACTAGGACGTGGATGAACACAAATCAAGACTTGCGACACTTTGTCAATTCGATGGCGGTACATGGGTATCACCATAAACTGTGTAATACCGAATACTTTCATGACCCTGATGAATCCTGCGTATATAAATTATGCGGGGTGCAATGTAGTAGATACCTCGTAATTTCTTGTGCAAATCGGGGATCATCCATTGTGAAGTTTTGTGAATGACAGTTTGTTTTCATCAATATGCACAATTTATGCGATTTATCTTTAATAATAATAATAATAATAATAATAATAATAATAATAAAAAATTGCAACAATTAGAATAATGGAGACTAGATCAGGTATGAAAGTATCATTCAAATAACATATGTTTTGTGTAATAATTAAAACTGTTTGACTCTTGGACAGTGAAATTAACTGAAGTTTTTATGTCTTCCACAGAGTCCGCCCTTGCCTAGGAGTATGCAGTGTAACCTCAACGAGTTCATGAAATATTCATCATTTTAGTTGATTTTGGGTTAAAGATTTCGAAGAATTAAAGCTTTTTAACTCTTAATTAATTGCGGCATGTAGCATTTATAATGAAAGTGTTTCTACGTAACGTAGATGCTATTCATTAAGTCATATTTTGAATTTTATAGGTAATGTTTTTATGTTGTTTAGGTCATAAATGCTTACATATTTCATACATTCTTAGGTCATAGAAATCCGCCCCCTAGTAGTTAATGATCTTTTTTAGCCTATTTTCAATTTTGAAAAAATAGGCTTATGAGATCACCTTTTGTCCGTGTGTGTGCGCGTGTGTGTGTGTGTGTGTGTGTGTGTGAGAGAGAGGTGTGTGTGTGTGTCCCTAATAAAATCTAAACGGCTGGAGCGATTTCAATGAAACTCGGTAAGTTCATAGCACTGTTCCCGGCGACCTCGACCGTGCCCTTCAAATTTTGTTACGTCTCACCAATCCAACATGGCGGCTGTGCGAAATATTTCACTAGCATTCAATATCTCCGAAACTATTACCGATATTGCCCTGAAATTGTGTACGGTGATAAAGGGCACTACTAGAAGTTCACCTATGAGACTTTCAAACACCTGGTGACTACAAAACCAAAATGGCGGTCAAGCGAAATTGAGACTTTTAAATAGACATTTCTCGCGATTTAACTATCCAAACGTAATGAAACTTGGTACAGCAAATGTTTATATACATTGTAATGCACTGGAGTCTAATTTAGTTCAATTGTTTACATAACCTCAAAATGGCGGCTGTGCGAAATATTTCACTGACATTCTATATCTCCGAAACTATTACAGATACCATCATACAATTTTGTACGGTGATAAAGGGTACTGATACAAGTTTACCTATGTATATTTCATAAACCTGTAAAGTACAAAACGAACATGGCGACCAAGCGAATTTGAAATATTTTAATAGACTTTTCTCGTGATTTAACTCTCTGAGCGCAGTGAAATGTGGTACAGTAAATGAATTTGCAGATTGTAATGCACTGCCATCTAATTTAATTCAATTGTTTACATAACGTCAAGATGGCGGCTGTGCGAAATTTTAAAATTAAGTTTTTATTCTTGTGTCGTAATCATGCGATCGAAGTTAAAGTTTGAATAATGAAGCTAGGCAATAATTGTCCTTGAATGGTACATAACTCTATGGCCTATACATATAACAATCCTAAATGGCGAGCTTCCGAAATATTTAGACGGTTCTCAATATCTATGAATCTTTTACAGCAACCAAACTGAATTTTTTTTATGTTCATAGAGACTATGAACATATGTTCACCTATAGG
This sequence comes from Meconema thalassinum, assembly GCA_946902985.2. Lineage (NCBI taxonomy): Eukaryota > Metazoa > Arthropoda > Insecta > Orthoptera > Tettigoniidae > Meconema > Meconema thalassinum. The sequence continues at coordinate 66,444,575 of OX336398.1, read as the reverse complement.
ACTTTCAGTAACCTGGTGAGCACAAATCCAACATGGCGGCGACGCGAAGTATAAATATTTAAATGGACGTTTCTCGCGAATTAACTATCCGAGTGCAGTGAAACGTTGCACGTTAAATGCTTATACAAATGTTGATCCACTGGCATGTAATTTATTTCAATTGTTTGCATAATCAAAAGATGGCTGGTGTGCGTACTTTTAAAATCTCATTTTTATTTCTTGTGTTCTAATCATGCGATTGAAGTTTGAATACCACACGTACACAATAATATTAATGTAATAGTACAAAAATAAAAATCCATCCTGGTGACCATATGAAATCTTTAGACGGTTCTCAATATCTACGAATCTGTTACAGCAATTAAACTGAAATTTTGTATGTTGATAGAGACAATTAACATGAGCAGGATATATGAAAATAGGCTGTATAGTTCTTCACGGAACTACTTGTTATGTATTTGTTTGCAGATAACCCGTATTCCTGTCATATCTGAGAGAGAAACCATTGTACCCTTGAGCCCACGAGAAGGAAACAGCAAGACATTACAAGTCAAGGTGAGGTTTTTTAATAACCTCTTTGATATGAATTTAGATATTCATGGCGGTTTATTTTATTTATTTTTAGAAAGTTGGTATTAAAAGCTATACCGCTGTAGCAGTCGCTGAAAAGCCGAGACGCTCTAGAGTGGAACCAATGCCAAACAGTGAACTATTCAAAACTCAGGTAAGACGAACTTAAAATGCTATCTCAGTTTACCACTGTTGAAACCCCAAGACAAAATTCATTACCTGTACATAACTGGGGCGATGACTGCTTTCTTGGTTAAGGGGACTTATGAGTGAGTTTCCAAAATCCGAAACTACTGGACAGATCAATTTGAAATTTTAACCACATGTAGATATGTCTCTAATTAGATGATATTCTGAATTTCAAATTGATTACTCTAACTGTTTCTGAAATAATAATAAAAATATTTTCAAAACATAGGGTCATAAAAAAAGTTCCTTGCGATGGAGTTTTTACTTATTTTCATCCATACTTGGTAAGCAGTAGCACAATACATGTACAATTGGAAATTGCTCTGGAATTTTATGTACCTTTTATATGAGAGTCAGAAATGATAGTCAAAGTGATAATATTCATGTTTTGCCCTAAAAATAAAAATAATTTATTTTTGAAAGCAAAAAAAAAAACAGTTAATTTTCACTGACATAAAAATCCAGAGCAAATTGTAATGTTCATACATATTTTAATATGCAAACCAACTTTGAACCAAATATCTTCAAAACTGCAATACAAGGAGCATTTTTTATGATATTACATGAAACAAAAATCACTTCATGAGAAAACTGCAATTGAAGTTGGAGGTTAGTTACTTACATCAGAACTGCCCTGCACCATATGTACAGCCCTCAGACTTCTTCATCCTGTCTTCTAGGGACAGGTTCAGCAGTTTTCTCTTTTTTCTTGCAATTTTCCTTCCTGGGGTGGTCCTTTCTCTGCTCTGTCCAAGACGTATGTGGTCACGTTGCTCACTGATCTTCACTGAAGGTCTTGTCTTAATAATGATGCGCATCCATCTTTAAATCACCGCCTGGGCTTTAAAAATGGCGCCACGGGAAAAAATCCAACACTCCTTGATTCTGAAAAGGTGTGGGCACCAATTTTCGGTAAAATCCAAATTTCCGTATTTTGGTCCATATTTCATGAAAACTCACTCATAAGTCCCCAATGGCTGTGTATTTGAACCCGGCACAAGACCATAATGGATGTCAACCGGGAAAGTACAAGACCATCTTTGTTTTTTTTAAACAAAAATAAATAAATTCAACTTAAGCGTCGTTCCCTATGGACTTAACTGGGTAAAATTGAGAAATCGTCAGTCGCTGAGCATTCTCTCTTGCCCGGTCACGATGCACAGTACGGGGACACGGAGATACTCTCCACGACCGCACACTACCACGCCAGGCTGCAACGGGAAGCCATAGAAATATTAAAACATCCCGACAACTTCAATCGAAAGGAAGAAATTGAACGTGTGCGTAATACATGGATCCCGGCCCTTAGGAACACCAAGACCAAGAAATCACGCACACGTCAACCTGTAGAACCTTCCCGCTACAGCCCGCCAGTCGCACAGGTGACACCTGACCCTCACAAGCTCGGTCGCCGAAGCCGGAGCAAACACCGCACCCCGCAACATGTACGTGAGACCAGACGATCTAGCCGGAATGCGAAGAGAACTCTCGGCTCACCATGCTAATTTGACTATCCAAACTGCCTTCCAGCCATTAATTCATCGCCAAGATGCACCCAGCCAACAGTTATATTCAAGCAACAATACCCCACTACAAACCGTTACCCATTATTTCAAGCCTCTTCCTCATTCCACTGCTGACCAAGGAAAGGAGCGGAACCCTTGATAATGCCGGACGCAGTTTCCGGTCGGGAGATATCCTGTCTGGACCACGGCCTACAAGCCCGAAAAACTTGTATTTAATTATACAGTTTGTGTTTGCGAGAAACTAGCATTAATCAACCATCTAATGCTGTTAAATTTGAGTTGCAGTGCCTTACGTTTTACACTGTTAATCATCTATATTAATTTAGAAGAGTATTATCAACGTACAACTTTACTTTTCTCTTTCCCATATTTTAAAATATTTATTTAAAACCCTCTAAGCGCCAACGTCCTTTTGAAAGCCCGTTTGGTTTTCATCTGAAAAATGCCAACGTCCTTTCAAAAGGACGTTCAGTATTTATTTTTTATTATTAATAGTAACAGTCATTTCCTTTCAGAATTTCTCAATATAGTTAGTTAAAGACTTACTGTTTTTGCAATAAAGAGCCTCTTTTAATTTTAATGCCATTGTTTCAGTATATCAGTCCAATCAGCAGGCATTTTTTTTGGCGCGCTTTACATGGCGCGGCATCAACACTAGCAGTCTTGCTGTGCACGTTGTCCGCTCTGTGTCTAGTAGCTCTCGATCTTCTACTTGTTCTTTTTTTATTGCTGTGAAAATGAGCCGATCTCCTGTTAGTTAGAACACTATTCGTAATATGATCGAAGAAGAATTTTGGGTTATTATTATTATTATTATTATTATCAGTAACCGACAGTAGTGGCTACGCTGGCTAAAGCACAGCATTAGGTCATGGGATCTAGCTCTCTGCTGACTCGGTAGACGCGTGGGTTCGAGCCCCACCGTCGCCCGTCCTTGAAATGGTTTTCCGTGGTTTCCCATTTTCAACACCAGGCAAATGCCGGGACAGTACATTCTGACAGGCCACGGCCGCTTCCTTCCACATCCTTGCCCAGTTTCATTCACCATCATTCATTTCATCTCTCATTAACTCCTCTCATGAGGTTTGCGTCAGGAAGGGCATCCGGCCGTAAGAACCATCACCACAAAGACTTCCATCGCATCTCATCCCCGACCCCGTTGGTAAAACGGGAATAAAAGGGGTAGATATACATACATTATTATTATTATCAGTATTATTATTATTATTATTATTATTATTATTTGTAATATGTTATGTAAGTGTTACGTAAAAGAAGTTTGTATTGTATTCCGTAAGTATTGACATATAAGCCAAACGAATGTAATAAGACTTGTGTTGTATTTTTGGCTCATTTGAATATGTAAATTAATTATTTTTATTACCGATTTATTTTAGGTTCAAAATGAATGAAATTTTCATTATAGCTTCATAATAAGTCGTACTATTCAATAAGTAGGTTCGCGATGCATAAAAATATTTTTGTTCTACCAAAATTGTATTGCTAAACTTTGGTTTTGTTTTATTTTTAATTAATATTTTTGGGTTCTGGCTGCCAAATGTTTACAAATGGTCATAAATGAACTGAGTAAGGCTTTAATCGTATAGGCCATCATATTAGTAAACAAATAACGAAAATTTCAAGTTTCTACCTATAATAACAGCTGAACTATGAGTGATCAAACAAAAGCGTGCAAAAAACGAAAACTGGCCTTGGCGCTCAGCGGTAGGCAAACCGTAATAGCACGCGGCGCTCAAAGGGTTCAGATTAATTGCAATAATAAATCTCAATTCCCTGAGTGTGATGTAAACCATGTCTTTCAAAATTTAATCCTTTGTAGTTGTTTTAGAAAATCAAATTACGAGAGAGATTATTTTTTGAAGTCTTCCTTCCTGCAACAATGGGAAAAACCTAAGAACGTTGCCGAGGAATATTGTAAACGAGAATGTCTGAGGGTTAGAACACGGTACACTCAGACTTGTGAGGCTACATGGATGGCCGTTTGACTGCAATAAAGAAATAAAAAATAAAGCTGAGAGGAGGAGAGTTCAATTCCCACTTCAGGTATCCTATAGGCAATGCTGGATTACCCATTAGGCCCGACAAGGCCCAGGCCCAGGGCCCCTAATTATCTGCCCCCCCCCCACCCAATTTTATTCCGAAGATTTAGAAAAAAATTATCCAGAACTGAGACAGTTTCAGCATTATATTCAATTACAATATCCTTTAAAAACTGAGTTCACTCATTCTGAACGTTACAAAATTCTTATTCGAGACAAGCTTGAGTCTGTTTTTCCGAACGTTGAAATTGCTTTTCGCATTTTCTTGACCCTCATGATAACGAATTGTTCTGCAGAGCGCTCTTTCTCAAAATTGAAACGGATCAAAAGTGCGCAAAGTAGTATCATGTCAAAAGAACGATTAGATATGCTAAGTTTAATGTATATCGAGTCTGATGGGAAATTGATGTTGATGTCATTGTAGAAGATTTAATTGACCGAAAAAAAAACAGAAAACAAAATTTGATTATATTTTACAGACGTAAAAAATAGTATGATTTGTTAAATTGTTCATCAAATCATCTGAAATGTTTTCAAATAACGGCGATCGTTTCAATTGAAACGTATTGTTACGGCTGTGAGTTTGTGTCATCGCTCGCCGCATGAGTCACAACTGCCCCAGGGCTGGGCTGTGCCCTGCCTCCTGTATTACGTGCGCCTTATGCAACGGGGCTACTAGGACAAAGGGATAGTCCAGAATATTCGTGACTGGACCAGCGATGGAAACCTCGAGAAGCCGTGAATCCTGGATGGATCTAGAAGCATTTATTGAGTCACCGGCCTGCTATATAAGGGCGACCTGTCAAGCAGTGGGGGTTGTTGTGTTTTTATGAGCTAGTGCGAGTGTTTATACTGAGCGACAGAAGTGTGGTGACGGAGTGCCGTGGAGTTACGAAATCCAGTGACATTGTTTCTCCCAGCTTGTGAACAGCCTGCAGCAAGTGATCGTAAGTAATTGTAGTCGGCGTACATAAGGGAGAGGAGCAGGTAGTTTCTGTCAAGGCCACCGTACTCATTAGGACGGATTAACTTCTGTGGTCTGTTTACAAGTGAAAGGGGCCAAGAGCGCTCAAGGAAGAGACTTGAGGAAACTGGAGTAAGGTTCCAATTGCTTGTGTTTGCTGATGAGTAGTGTAATTTTCTGGTCGCAATAAAGTTAATTATTTCTTTAAGCAGTAATTGGTGTTGTGCTTCCTACCCACCGTAATCCAGTTAACAAAAGTGCCACTAGGGGGGTGGCACGTAACAGTATGTATATATATGTATATATGATTTAATAAAAAGTGTATAATTCATCTTGAGAAAAAACTCTTATGTATACTTTATTAAATATACAGGTGCTAACAAATATACAATATTTGAAAAAATAAAAGGGCCCCATAATCTGAGGGACTTGGACCTCATTTTACCTTAATCCGGCATTCCTATTGGCCAAGTTGTTTTTCTTGGTTTTCCCAGGAAAATGCCGGGATGATTCCTAGTAACATAGGCTTTTAAACAATTTCTACACACACTCAAGTACATGGGCACAAATAATGAGCAGGGCACTTCAGGAGTTGTTTATTGCACGAATACTGCGTAGGGGAGCTGGATTTCTAAAAGAACAACCTTGATGCTACTGCAACCAGTGTTGCCAATCTGGTGTTTTAACACCAGATCTGACGTTTTTGAAGTTCGTCTGGTGCCAGAAACGTTCTAATAGTGTCATAGCAAAATACTGGTGTTATTTCAATTAAACCAGTGCCAAATCTGGTGCTTAACGGATATTTCCATGAAATTGTGTCCTATGACAAATAAGTAAATCCTGGAAGCCATGTAATAGTTTTAATGAAGTTAAACAATTAAGATAGGCAATGTTCAACCTTACACGTGTCAAGATAACACTCCAACAGGGGACGTCCCTGAAATTCTCATTCGCGTGCATAAGTGCAAAGTATGCAAGCCTCCGTGGCTTAGGCGGCAGCACGCCGGCCTCTCACCGCTGGGTCCGTGGTTCAAATCCCGGTCACTCCATGTGAGATCTGTGCTGGACAGAACGGAGGCAGACAGGTTTTTCTCCGGGTACTCCGGTTTTTCCTGTCAAAATTTCATTCCAGCAACACTCTCCACTATCATTTCATTTCATCTGTCATTCATTTAATCATTGCCCCAGAGGAGTGCGTCAGGCCTCGGCAGCCGGCACAGTTCATATCCTCGCCGCTAGATGGGGGCTTCATTCATTCCATTCCTGACCCAGTCGGAGACTGGAAGCAGGCTGTGGATTTTCATTTTCAAGTGCTAAGTATGCGCAACATGCAGGGCTCAGTGCAAGTGCACTTGTACAATGAATCCACCTATCAACTATTTTCTTCCCAGCTCTCAGGGGATTTCCCAGTTTCATGCGAAGGCAGTTTATGTACTTTCGCTCCCTCACTCGAATGCAGATGTAGGGAGAGTGTTTAGCTAAGTTTAATTGGTGAAAACAAAGCAAAGAAATCGATTGAAAGTTCAAAAATTGCATCCCATTCTGTGTGTGTGATTTGGACTAAAACAGAGAGAAAATGCTATCACGACGAAGAACTTTCGAAGGATATAATAGAGGCCAAAATTGGAAGTATGCAGAGCTACAGCAGTAGGTTAGAAAGATGTAATAGCGGTAGTAGGCTCAGCAAGTGGAGAAGACGATTTTTAATGAAAGAAATTTTAGTAAAAAGCCGTTTGAAAAGAAAATCCACAGCCTGCTTCCAGTCTTCGACCGGGTCAGGAATGGAATGAATGAAGCCCCCATCTAGCGGCGAGGATATGAACTGTGCCAGCTGCCGAGGCCTGACGCACTCCTCTGGGGCAATGATTAAATGAATGACAGATGAAATGAAATGATAGTGGAGAGTGTTGCTGGAATGAAATTTGTGACAGGGAAAACTGGAGTACCCGGAGAAAAACCTGTCTGCCTCCGTTTTGTCCAGTACAGATCTCACATTGTAACGATTCGATCCCATAGCTGTTATATTTAAAGGGTTATTCATTTATTATCATGTTATTATTATTATTATTAACTAGTACATCCATGAGATGATTTTTATATCAGATAATTGTAAGCGGTTTTGATTATTATATTCAATTAGATTTTTATTAACAATTACTTGTAAAGAGACGAAGTATTATATATTGCAACAAGACTGGCGATATGGACTAACCCTGTGCGTCACAAACTGAACGACGTAGTAAGAATTTCACCACGGCAAACTGCGTCATTTTCCTGAGATGTTAAGAAACCCACTATGGTGTAACCAACACGCCATTTTCTACGGTACGTACGCGTCAAAGATTACTAGTTATGGTGCAACTAGCCCTCGTGGAGGAATGAACACAGAAGAGAGGGTAGCTTGCTTCTAGAGTGGGGGCTGTGACACCACGTGACAAGGAAGTCATTAGTACCTGCGACTCCGACAAAAGACGCATTGATCTACAGCTCTTAATGAAGTAAGGAAGTTGTAACCTTGCTTTCTGGGTCCTAATGGACTGAGCACCGAGAGTCGACACTGAACGATGTCTTGCCGACATCTATATCAATACATAATGGGTTATATCCCTGATCAAGAGTCTTTCTACAGATGGCAACGTACTTAATGAGGATATTTCATAGTAAATGAGATATCACATCATTTTTTTAAACATAAGCGACGTAACATCGAGATCATCGATCATTTCTTAAATATGACGAATCTTCGACTGGGTGAGCCAACAATTCAATAAAACTATCGTCTCTATTATAATTTAACTTCATTTAACTTTCAATTCATTTTAATATTCATTTTCTTTTAAATAATTAATTGCCGCATTGAGTAATTTTAAATTCAATTGTGTGACTATCACTATTCTGTTTTATTAATATTTTGCTTTTGCATTTAATAAATTCATTCTCTTCAACGTAATGCCTATTTCTTTCATTGTAGTTGGTACTTTAAGGCAATCATACTCCTTGATTAAATACGGATTGGTTAGATGACTTTGTCTCACTACGGCCCGGGTAAGTGGTTCTCGACTCTACTGCTGATAGCCGAGGTTAAATCAATAAATTTCGATTCACTATCTTAAATAGGAATCTGGCGCTCAACAACTTATTATATTACACTATCACAGGTAAGGTCACACCACAGTGTATATTATTTATTCATATCATGTTTGTTTTATTGAACCACAATAGTCATCACCACGTATAACTTACATTAAAAATGTTACATTTGGCGCCACAAAGTAGGACACGAAAACCATTCGGTATTTAGTCAGAGGAGTGTATAATTTCAGTGCAAATTGTCAGTGCTTTTGGGGGACAGTGAAGTGAAGTGAAATTTTGGACGGGCAATTGTTATACGGTGTACTTCAAGATGTCGGAGGAGGAACAGAGGCAGTTGAGAAGTAGGGATGCAGTCAAGAAAGTTAATTATAAGGAGGTTGATAGCGGTAGCGATGTTGAGAGCGTAGAGAATAATACCAAGATGTCGGAGGTAAATCTTGAGAATAATCCTGAGAGTAATCCTGAAAATAATCCTGAGGTTAGCCCTGACATGAATACAGAGATAAATCTTGAGACGGATACAGAGGTACATCCTGAGACTAGTGGTAGTCTAGAGAAAGAAAAGTCTATAGAGATTCCTGAAGATCCATTAACTGCGCTCATAAGGCAGATGAGTAGAGATTTAAGTGCGAAATTTGTTGAAAGTATGAATAAAAATAGTGAAGAGAATAAAAGAAATTATTTGGAATTCAATGGTAAATTTGAGAAATTAGATAAAGATATGAATAAAAATAGTAAGGAGATGAGAGAAGAGATGGGTAGGCTAAATCAAGATATGAGTGAAAAATTAAATAAGCATAGTCAGGAGTTCAATGTTAAATTTGAGAAATTAGAAAAGAATTGTCAGGAGTTGAATTTGAAGCTTGATAAGAATAGTCAGGAAATGAGAGAAGAGATGGGTAGACAAAATCAGGAAAGTAGGAAGGAATTTAATGAGAAGTTTGAACAATTGCATAGAAATAGTAAAACGATCAACCAAAAGCTGGAAGAAAATAGTAAAAAGCTAGATATTGTGGAAACGATGAATAGAGAATTAAGTATGAAGTATGATATGCTACAGGAGAGTATTCAGGGGGTGAAACAGGAAATCAGAGGCGAAATTAAGGAGGAGGTAGAGATGAAGGCTAAAGATATTATTAAGACAGTAGATAAGAAATTAGAAGCAGCAGAAAGTAGGATTCAGGAAAGAATAGTAACTGTGATTGAAGAGAAAATAGCAACTCAAGGTGAAAGTTTTAGCAAATTGGTAGAAGTGGAAACTAGGCAGGTGGTAGAGACTTTAGGGGAAACTGCAGTAGAATCAGTAAAGACAGCCTGTAAGGAGACTATAATTGAAAGTAGAATGGAGTCAGACGAGATTTTAGGTGAAAGCAAATTGGAATTAGCGGAGATTTTAGGTGAAATCAGATTAGAGTCAGACGAGATTTTAGGTGAAAGCAAATTGGAATTAGTGGAGACTGTAATTGAAAGTAGATTAGAGTCATTGGAGATTGTAGGTGAAAGCAGATTGGAATCGGAGGAGATCTTAGGTGAGGAACGGCAAATAGCGGAGATTTTAGGTGAAATCAGATTAGAGTCAGACGAGATTTTAGGTGAAAATAGATTAGCGTCAGAGGAGATAGTAGGAGAAAGCATAGTAGAGTTGAAGGAGATTTTAGATGAACGCAGGATAGCTGTAGAAGAGACTATAGAATGTAGCGAAAAAGAAGTGAAGAAGATGAGAGAAAAGATAGGGATAGAAGTAGGTAAGATAAAGAAAGTACTAAGCACCCAAGAGATTAAGATGCAGACAATCATAGATAAGTTAGATAGGCAAACTAGGGAAGAATTTAGTCCTGTGATAGAGGAAGTTAATATGAAATTATTAGTGGCAGAGAAGCGTGCGTTAAGTCATAGTCAGAAGAACATAATTAGTAAACAGGTTAAGAGGAGGAGAGAGATAGATAAGAGCAGAAGCAGTAGTCCACGGCTAAAGAGAGCATTAAGTGATAGTAACGGAGAAATGAAAATGAAACCTAAAGGTAGATATTTTAGAAGTAAAATGAAAGAAAAGAGAATTAAGTTGCTAGAGGAGAAAGAAATCAGGATGAGAGAGAGAAAGAAAGCATATGACGTGCAGTGGCGTACTGAATTAGCCAGACTTGGGGATGTGAGAGGGGGAAAGCCGAAGTACTGTGTTACTATGGATGAATGTAGTACAGAGGAAGTAGAAACTAATGTAACACGGAAGGAATTATGTGGAATTCTAGTTAAAGATAGAATTGAAGATGAATGTGGTAAGAACGGTGAAATGCCAGTGAACGTATTTATGTAAATTTATATTACCGATAGTTACTGTTCCGTATGACTTAAATATTAAGTAATGAAGTTTAATAGGATTTAACAGAGGTAGATAAGGAACCTGCTGTGTGTAATTTTAATTCAGTCGTGAAGTTAGGATGGTAAGGGGCGCGTAGTGCCTACGCTTATTGATTTAGATTGACTAAAATTATTTAATTTTGAAGACAGAGGTTGTCGTGCTATTGAGCAATGCAGGTAAGTTGAATGTAGGTCCTTAAACTGCAGGTAAGTTGGATGAAGTAAGAATTAAATTTTAAAAGTAGGAAGGTTATTACATAGGTAAGTAATCGAAAGAAAGTAATAATTATTATGGCAACCATAATTATGAATATAATGGTAATAAAGATTTAATTCAAAAGTGAGTGAAGATAAGATGATACAGTGGTAATAAAACTAGTGAGTTGAAGAATTAAGAATTGATTTTATAAAGAAGTTTCATTTTGAGGACAGCGAGGTTATCAGTGGATATATTTTGAGAAATTTATAAGTGGTTTAGAATTGTTAATGGTAATGCGTTGTATGAATTAACCAACATCGGGTTGAAATGAGGAAGTAGTAACTAATTAGGACATCTGGTAACTTACTTGGTGACAGATATGTGTGTGTGTATGTGTGTATTTTCACGTAAATGGACGTGAGTTTGAAGAAGTAGGCCAACGAAGGTAATGCCGTTGAGCAAGGTGGTTTTAAAGTTTTGGTAAGATGCCAAATGAAGTTGTTTTTTGAGGAAGTTTTTGGTAAGATGCCAAATGAAGTTGTTTTTTGAGGAAGTTTTTGGTAAGATGCCAAATGAAGTAGGTTGGAGGAAGTTTTTGGTAAGATGAAGTAGGTCAGCGAGGTATATTCCGTTGAGCAATAATTATTTTTTATGGTATCTACGGGACTACGTGAAGTTAATAAGGGAGTTTTTTTTAAGTATATATGGATGTATGCACACAAGGTAAAAAGAGATTACAAAGGTAATATGGTCCAAGTTTGAGTTACAGTTACGCAGGTTTTAAAGATATTACAAGGCTTGTTATTGAGCTAAACCACTTTGTAGTAAAAAGTTACTGATGATTAATAACGAATTAATGATGTGGTAGATTGTTGTCCTACACACAGGTTAAAGTAAAGATAATAATTATAATTAAAAGGTTGACATAATATTTACTAATATTGAAAGGAATTTGTTATAATTCGACGTTTGAGGATTTAAAGATAAATCTTTTTTTTTAGTAGACAGGAAATTAAAGTTTTATTTATGTCATACGGAGTTAGTAAAGATAAGTTAATATTTTGAAGGAAGAATAAGTTGGTAAGATAAGTGTATACCTAAGGGGTAATAATGAAGTTTCAATTAAAGGCAGGTGTAATTTACGCATTTAATTTGATAGAGAAGAAAGTATCTGAACTGTGTTAGAACTCAGAACTTGCTTTATGAAGTGATTATGGGAGAATATTTGCGAATTAGGAGTGTCGGTGTTATTAACTATCAACTGGAACACTGTCATTATTTTAGGAAGACAATAGTTAGGAAAGCTAAGTGTGATGTTATTATTCCAAGGAATTAGTCGAAGCATGTAAGATTTTTTAGCTGAAATTTAATGTGTTATTGGTCAGTAAGAGGTGACCTGTAACAGTAAGAAGAAGTGGGATTATACCACGAATAGGGGAGGTTTTTGTATGTGACGTGTGATGTCACGATGAGTTTTGAGAGATTCTGGTATAGCAAGAGTGAGCTATAGTCCAGGCGGTCAGAACAAGTAGGAAGTGGTGTTTGGAGGACACGGTACTTAATTAAGAGTTTTGAGAGAAAACTAAGGGGGGTTTTTAGGTATTCAGCAAAAAGTCAAATCATAATTAGACTAAGTTCAAAGTATAAGAGCATTAATATTTTGTGGAACGAAATATTTATTCCGAGGAGTTTGTCATGTGTTTTTGTGAAATAGTTTAGTGATATACGTAATTCAGGTATTGAGTAGTATTTTGTCCAAGTCTTAATCATTTTGTTATGGTAAGTAAGGAATGACGTTACGGTAAAGTTATATCTTGACGCTAAGTTAAATTTTATAAAGTGAACGAGAAGTCAGATTTTATGTTTATTGGTGATTTTGAAAATTCAAGTTATTGTTTTCGAGAAGTAGTAAAGAGGAATTATGGTTTTATGAGAAGTTAAGAAGTCGGGGAGACTTAGGAAGTATTAATTTGGAAGGAGCCGGCCGTGGCCTAAGTAAGAATTAAGCCACGAAGGCAGGTGAGTAGTAACTTGGATATTTAAATGAACTGTTTAATAACTGCTTTGAGGTATTTCGATGTCATTATGTATTTGGGGAAATATTTACATATATGACATATGCACTGAAATTGGAATTGCCTTGAATATCTTGCTAAGTTATTTTTTTCTTCAATTATTGAAATTTTACTGCATTTGAGTAATCCCTTTATAAAGACGAAAGGAATATTGTATTGTTTGCATCCTATTATCGTGTGCTGTAATAGTTATTATGGGTTAATCAGCTGGTATTACAACAATGTACTTCTACGCCAGACTGATATACAAAAACTACGTTCAAAAGAGATGAAGCCAAAATTGTATGTCATGCATACGATCACCGAAATATAAACGAGTGCAGCGTTGACATATATGTCAAAAATAAAAGTGAAGGGCATTTTATATGTATTTTTTTTACAGCATATAAAAAAAATGAACATTATGAACATTTGGAAGAATGAGATGAATGAAAGTTAAAATATGATTTTTTTGTGAAGAATACATTTATGTATATTTTTTTTACAACATATATAAAGAAGAATGAACATTATGAACATTTGGAAGAATGAGAAATGATAGTACAAATATGTAAAGTGAAAAGAGTATGTTCTTGTATATCTTTATGTATTGTTGAAGGGTATTATTTGTATGTTGTCGTTATGGGGGTATTAATATTTAAATTTGTATTCATTTGTGTAGGATGTGTAGTGATATAAATAATGTTACATTTTATTTTAAATTATTTATATCAGGGGCGATTGTAACGATTCGATCCCATAGCTGTTATATTTAAAGGGTTATTCATTTATTATCATGTTATTATTATTATTATTAACTAGTACATCCATGAGATGATTTTTATATCAGATAATTGTAAGCGGTTTTGATTATTATATTCAATTAGATTTTTATTAACAATTACTTGTAAAGAGACGAAGTATTATATATTGCAACAAGACTGGCGATATGGACTAACCCTGTGCGTCACAAACTGAACGACGTAGTAAGAATTTCACCACGGCAAACTGCGTCATTTTCCTGAGATGTTAAGAAACCCACTATGGTGTAACCAACACGCCATTTTCTACGGTACGTACGCGTCAAAGATTACTAGTTATGGTGCAACTAGCCCTCGTGGAGGAATGAACACAGAAGAGAGGGTAGCTTGCTTCTAGAGTGGGGGCTGTGACACCACGTGACAAGGAAGTCATTAGTACCTGCGACTCCGACAAAAGACGCATTGATCTACAGCTCTTAATGAAGTAAGGAAGTTGTAACCTTGCTTTCTGGGTCCTAATGGACTGAGCACCGAGAGTCGACACTGAACGATGTCTTGCCGACATCTATATCAATACATAATGGGTTATATCCCTGATCAAGAGTCTTTCTACAGATGGCAACGTACTTAATGAGGATATTTCATAGTAAATGAGATATCACATCATTTTTTTAAACATAAGCGACGTAACATCGAGATCATCGATCATTTCTTAAATATGACGAATCTTCGACTGGGTGAGCCAACAATTCAATAAAACTATCGTCTCTATTATAATTTAACTTCATTTAACTTTCAATTCATTTTAATATTCATTTTCTTTTAAATAATTAATTGCCGCATTGAGTAATTTTAAATTCAATTGTGTGACTATCACTATTCTGTTTTATTAATATTTTGTTTTTGCATTTAATAAATTCATTCTCTTCAACGTAATGCCTATTTCTTTCATTGTAGTTGGTACTTTAAGGCAATCATACTCCTTGATTAAATACGGATTGGTTAGATGACTTTGTCTCACTACGGCCCGGGTAAGTGGTTCTCGACTCTACTGCTGATAGCCGAGGTTAAATCAATAAATTTCGATTCACTATCTTAAATAGGAATCTGGCGCTCAACAACTTATTATATTACACTATCACAGGTAAGGTCACACCACAGTGTATATTATTTATTCATATCATGTTTGTTTTATTGAACCACAATAGTCATCACCACGTTCAACGACTCATTAAAAATGTTACAACATGGAGTGACCGGGATTTGAACCACGGACCCAGCGGTGAGAGGCCGGCGTGCTGCCGCCTAAGCCACGGAGGCTGTAAAAAGCCGTTTATATACGAGGCACGTCCAGAAAGTAAGTTCCGTTTGGTAATAAAATTGAATTGTGTACAGATACAGAAAAAATATTTATTGCACAACATTCTACACCTCTTAAACTACTTTTCCACATAGTTGCCGAACTTTTGCAGGCATTTGTCATAGCGTGGCACAAGTTTTTGGATACCTTCTTCATAGAAGTGTGCCGCCGACCGTAAACGAGAGTGAAGACTCCCCTGTAAGATATCCTACCGTTTGGCCATCACTGTTAGGCAAATTGCGTATGTGGTCAGGAGAACTCCTAAACATACGCAGTTCTTCTGGTAAGCACGCAATTTGCCTAACAATAGTGGCCAAACGGTAGGATATCTTACAGGGGAGTCTTCACTCTCGTTTACGGTCGGCGGCAAACTTCTATGAAGAAGGTATCCAAAAACTTGTGCCACGCTATAACAAATGCTTGCAAAAGTTCGGCAGTTATGTGGAAAAGTAGTTTAAGAGGTGTAGAATGTTGTGCAATAAATAATGTTTCTGTATCTGTACTCAATTTACTTTTATTACCAAACGGAACTTACTTTCTGGGCGTGCCTCGTATTTATAATTTTTGGTGTTTTTATAGTGTTTTGAATCGTATAGTCTAGTTGGTGCGTTTCTGTTGTTTTAGATCATAGGGTTTAGTTCTTTCCCATTTCAAGATTTGGCAACACTGATTGCAACCCGGACAGAATATTGCTAGGTCAGGACTGTCTTACTCTTACGTAGATTGGGTGCCCTTATTCATGTTGTGATTGATGACAACACGTTCAATGTTACCTGTTGTGGTGACATCAAGCGTACCTCAGTCTTATCACTACTGTCTTTATGGTCATGATATTTGTCAATACAGGCCAGGCATTAGTTTTAGACGAGTGAAATATCTTAATGTAAGCCTGGAGGTGAGTTACTACCAACGAGCTAGAGAAAGGTATATAGAGTGGAAATGGCGCCGCCATGTTTGAAGAAGGTTGAACTGGCAGCCGCCATGATATACCCTGTCAAGAGGGTGGGAGGCAGGGAGAGAGAGGCGTGACTAACGAGGCGTAAGATTAGGCCTACGTAAGGTCTGATAATTTAATTTGTACATTGAACGAAAACTAACACAATCATCTTACAAGACAATAAGCTACGTTGCTTATGCACAGTACATTGCATGATTCCATTCTCCTTTAAAAATAAAACGTTTTGTGTACAACTGACGCACCTGTTGACCTCTCACGTTGAGCTGTATTTATGCTGAAGTGTGAAGCCTGCATTTATAATACTGTTTCACAATTCGCTTGATGAGTGAAGCATAGTGAGGCTTTTCCCCAGGTTCAGTAGCTGTAAATAGATGGTCAGATTTCAGAAACAGATAACCCGGCAGCATATCATAGACATCTGTCTTCAACTTCAGCATGAGATTATTCGTGTTCTTTCGCAACATACACTCATTCTTCCTAATGACACTCAGCTGTTTTACATAATTTCACTACATCATTTGATGGATTCAAAGGGCATTCTTTCACGTCTTTCTCTTTAATCACTCCTTCTTTCTGAACATCTTGACCTGATAAAAGTACTTCTAGGCATTCAATACAAGTAAATTTTTTTAGACACTTGGCGAACGACACTTCCTGCTATGTAATGAACAACATTTCCTACATACAAGCTCGGTGAATTATAATGTGCACAGTAACCATGATCTGTCTGTCAGCATATTATCGTCCTTCCCATTGACACCATGCATATTTGCTGTTGCAGTTGCCACAAGTAGGTCACACTCAATAGGCTTACAGTTGGAATTCATGGATGGGCGTACCCTCGCAATTAAACACGTCCTATTAGCTGAATTAAATTGTACTGCATTTGGATTATTTCTATTCCCACTTCTGGAGCGAATAGAAGAAAAAAAAATAGCTCTAAGTGATCCTGACTCAATCTGCGTGTTAATAAGTATCTCAATACAGAACTTTGTCCCCACACGTATGTTTCTGCTAGTTGTATCACACTTTTAAGAGAGCAATAATCAAACCGTATATTGGCATCTTTCTGCTGGAATCGCAAATAAGCTTTCCATCTAAAATTTCTGAGAAGAAAGTAAAAAAGAAAGAAAGAAACTAAGAAAGAAAAAATAAAAGATTAGTAAAGCCTGTTATGTTTCCCATAATTAGTTCAAAACAACGAACTAGAGAAAGTATACCTCGTTGGCTTACGAAGATTGATATTTGAACAATATATTTTATTTTATAGCTTGCACGGTGGGTGAGTGGTTATCGTGTCGGATTACTAACCCCCAAGCTTGCAGGTTCGCTCCTGGCCGTGGTAAGTGATATTTTTTTGAAAGGGGGCAAAAATCACGATACGCATGTCATACGATGTTGGCATGATAAAGAACCCATTTGAATTCAGTAGGCCGTGTTCATAATGGCATAATTAATATCGGGATTTTCCGGCAACACAAAGTTCCTCATTTCTCTACTAGAAAGCGCTATAATGTCAAGGAGCTTAGTTATCTAACCTCCTTGACTTTCATCGTGCTTCAAGGAACAACGAAATTCGACATGCAAGCTACCCTCTGGGTGTCAAATAACAAAGCTTGCACCCGGCACCCGAGGCCATACGATATTATTATTACCGTAATTATGATTATGGCTCACAACTATCTTTGCTTAAATTTTAAGACAGCCTAATATATTTACCTAGTGATATCAAGGTCTTCTGCAACAATGCGAGTGTTCTGTAGTTTCCTGGAAACTACGCTTCTTCGGCGAAGATCTACAGGCCTGCTTCTTCCGCAGATGTGCAGGAAAATTGAAAATTGTAGGTACTGCATTGGCTAGTAGACTTCGCCTTTCATTTGCTACATACATATATTTATCTTCAAAGTGTAGAGAACAAATTAAGTTGTATCTCGTGGGGTGCCATTTATTGCTTTTCATGTTGACAACCCATTGTTTTGTTAGTTCCTGGTTCTGCAGAGGGAATCTGAAATGTAAATATCACACAAACTTAAACTGCTGCATCACGTTTTCGTAAAGGGTCTATCTCATTAATTTATGAATTTGGATGACATTTCTTACCTGAAATACAACACTCCTGTTGTCTTATAACTTCTATTCGTACAATTGAATTACGATCACACTGATGGCATGGTCAATGTATTTTAAAATACATTTCATTCAACACATGTTCCCGCTCAACGCGAACAATCACAACAAGCTCTTGTCAGACGACGTGCTGAATCATGGCCGCCTTAACTCAGGTTGCCTCCGCCCAGAGCGCTGCTACGCGGCTCCTTGCCTCTCTATATACCTTTCTCTAGCTCGTTGGTTACTACAGTACCTGTTTTGTTATCCCCTGCCCCATGCGGTCAGATGGTTGACAAAGTTTTCTCACACTACTGCTGAAGTACAGTCATTGGCAAATATAATGGCGTTCTGTACGTAAATATGTAACGTGTACTTCCGCGTCACACAATACACAAGACTTCGACTGTACTGCTCTGCACCGTGGTGTCGTCACTTCCTCGAGTCTGGAATTTCATTACATCAGACCGGTGATGACAAATGCGAAGCGATTGGCAACTCCAGCTATCTGATATAACATCTAGCGGTAAAAATGAGAAACTTACGAAGCAGGGTACATTTGTCACGTGGTGACTGTTTGTATATGGTTTCTTGTATTGGTAAGCAGATCTTGGTAAATTCTTCGTGTGTATACATAAGTAATAAGTTTTACTCGTTGATAAGAGTGCAAAATGAGTAAAAGCAAAGTATATTGCTCAGTTTACGGCTGTAAGTCGATGTATAAGAGGGCTGCGGATATACGTTTTCATCACTTTCCAAAAGATGCAAATAGCAATAGCCGAAAGGTAACGATACCAAATAAATACGGGCAACAAGAGCGGGTTGGACCACTCACCACTACACTCACTGACGACAGGATGGGTTGTTCACTTACGCCGTGCCAAGCCGCACCTAGACAGCCAAGCACAGTCTCGCCGAGCCAAGCCGTACCAAGACAGCCAAGCCGAGGACAGCCAAGCTTCATCAGTCAGGTATCCTTTCCCGCTCCCTAGTTCATTTCCAATAACCCTACCAACCGTCATCACCTCGCTCTGTGATATCCGAGCCATTCCACTACGAGTCATATAGGCCTAATTTGACTTCGCAGGGTAAATACTTACCATCCAAATCAAGCAATTCCTGTCTACCCCGAGTTTTAATACAAGTTAAGCTCATCCCTTCGCCCTACCAAGCAGCAAATAATTTCTAAAGTCTATGGTACAGTGAGCAAACTCAAATATAGCGCCATGACTCAAACTGCACAAAAACAAATACCAGCAGACAACCGATGCTTGATAATATGCAATTGACACATAAAATCCAGTGGAACACACAAATTAGATCACGTGTATCGGACAGTTATACGTATATACAATTGAAAATAACACTGCCATTATTTTAGGGACCACATTTACTGATTATAACTGAAAAATAAAAAGTGTTCCATATCAAACGCGTGTTATTGAGTAATTTTACCCTACTTATCCAGACGACCGCAGCGCCCCAAGTCTTAGTTTGAGTTGCCAATAGGGCTAGAGACTGACTGTGTACAGGATCACCCGCAAGCTTCAAGGTCAAGGGCAATCGTCTAAAATAAACGACCGGCCTATATACTTGCGTTATTCATGTTGTGATTGATGACAACTCGTGAAATGTTATCTGTGGTTGTGACATCAAGCTTACCTCAGTCTTATCACGATTTATGGTCATCACTAGGGTTCGGAAGTTTAAGACATCAAGAATTACAAAATATGCAAGCAAATATGCCCTAAAAACTAGCTAAATATGACCTAAAACTATCAAATATGACATGAATTTTTGGGATAGGTAGAGTATCACTAAAGTACAGTAAACGTCTTAAGTGCCAAAAGTGATCAGCGATAATACACCAGACACATTTAATCATACAAACTGACAGAGCTACAGTACATTAACATTTTCAACATTCATTCAGTATCACACTACACTATTCGGAAATCCTCTGTTTGAAACTCGATGCAGATAACACGTACCTTGTTAACGACGCCTCAATTTAAACAAAAATGCGGAAATTATACCAAATATGACGATATATCACTTAAATATGACCAAAACAATAAAAATGGCCGAAATATGCATTTATAGGCAATACCAAATTGCTTTAAACGTAGTTAGGGACCCATCATTCAAACTTATTTTTCAGATTTCGGGTAAAATTAGCTCAGGAAGAAAATATGACTTTTCCTTAACATCCGAACCTCACTTATAACGGATGTAAATAACATTCATCCGTATCAGTTTTAGCCAGAACGAGCGGTATTTGCTGATGTCCATTCTGATAGCGATCATGACATGGATATAGTAAACACTACAGGCCGAGTCGGCATGCGAAATTGGTGTAAGTGTACCGGTAAGTCTTTTGACTAACACTAACAATGGCAGCAGCGGATGAAGTGTGGAAAAAAGACTGCCCGAGCTTATGCATAGAAACAAGGCTGCCATGTCGACTCGAGAGCGCAGTGACGTCACGAGCAGTTACTAGTTTCGCACATAACTTGAGAACGGTTGGACGAAGAGGCACCGCATTAACGTCATTGTTAACAAGAAGTTCCGTGACGAACTAAAGAGCCTACTTTTCATGCCAATGATTATTCTACAGTATATGAACCTATCTAGAATAATGACGAAATTAAGTTGGTAATATCGAAATGTCTAATTAGTTCGAAATATTCCTGATATAATGCAGCCTACTAGGGCACTACAGTTGGCAGCGCTGGTGACTGAATATATTCTTAGTTCCATCTCTTAAGGTACAGAATACAAAATTTGGTTGAAGTCCAATGGACGATACATTCAGTTAGACATTGGATCTATCAGCACGCGTAAAAGCATGTTGCCAACAATACCATGCGTGTGCTGGTTAGAAATAATCGGAAATATTATGATATCTTGTTGTGCCAATTTTGGATGAAATCCATTTGTTAGTATAGAAGTTACATGTATTTTAAAATAGGACCTATCAGCAGGCATAGAATCATGTTGGCAGCACTGACTTATATTAATTACTCCAAATTAATCTAGAATGTCAGGTGCTATACGTGTGCAAAGTATAGAGCTGTTGGCTTGCATATTTTCTCATATATTGATATTAGGGTAAAAAAATAGACAGCATTTAATAACAGTTGGCAGCCCTGACTGCTCTTAAGAATACATATAGTCATATCTGTTATGCTATGCATATCACATACGAAATTTTGTTGAAATCCAACTGATAGTATAGAAGTTACGTGTATTTAAAAATTGGTCCTATCAGCAGGCTTAGAATCATGTTGGCAGAACTGACGTTTATAAGTTACTCCAAATTAATCTAAGATGTCAGGTACTATACGTGTGCATAGTTTAAAGCTGTCCGCTTGCATACTTTCTGATATATTGGTATATGGATAAACATAGAAAGAGCAATTATTAACAGTTGGCAGCCCTGGTGGCTCTTAAGAATACACTCAGTCATGTATGTTTGTGTACACATATTACGTACAAAATTAGGTTGAAATCCACTTGATAGTGTAGAAGTTATATGCATTTAAAAATTGGACTTATCAGATGGCTTAAAATTATTTTGGCAACACTGTCATGTATAGCCTCCTGGAAATTGAACTGAAATAGTGTTATCTACGTGTGTGCCAATTTTGGAATAGCTCCCATGCACACCTTCCAAGATATCCAATATGGAGCTCAAATTTCTAGTGCGTTTTTTCAGCAGTTGGTAGCACTGACATCATTTTAAAATACGGGCGTGAGATATTCCGGTATAGATCTTTACTCATACCAAATTTGGTTTCGATTGCTGCAGTCGTTTAGGAGTTGATAGGGGGCCACACACACACAGCCAGACAGACAGAAGGACAGACAGACAGACAGACAGAAGGACAGACAGACAGATACACATTTTCCCGGATCGATCTCATAAGTCTACTTTTTCCTCATTTTTGCAAAATGTGAAAAGTAGGCTAAAAATATTTCCATGTTACATATCTCTACTTAGTATAAAACAAAGTCCCCGATTCTTGGATGTTGCGGGTAAACTCGAGAACCACTGGATGGATTTTGATGCGGGTTTCACCATTCTGTAAAGGATATGTCGAGTATGATTTCTGTAGAATATAATTTATTTATGATCAAAGGAAGCCGAGCAGTAACGATTTCAGTGGAAAAGTCGAAAAAACACCTGGCGTCCGAGCGCTTTGTAAGCTTACGTTGGGCAAACCGTTAAAAATATCTAAATATTATGTGTGTAAGAATTGTTCAGCATGAAAAGTTCTACAAAAAAGTGCGCGAGAGCATATGTCTATCTTCAATACACCGCCCACTATAAGTGATTTTACGTTTTAATTTCTTCCAACCGTGTCCATTCGAACTCCGCCTGCGGCAACCATGGGGTGGATTGAGTAGCTCCATGGGTCTCGTTGCCGGTCCCAAGCCCGAAGAAAGGAGGAGGGTTAGGGAGACCAGTCTCAACTCTCCCTGTAAAGAATTTGTGAGAGACATAGCAGACCATCTAGCTATAATGGCATGTGCTTAGGCCATAAGGTGGCAGCCCCACTAAAGCACTTGGGGACTGTGGGCTAACAACCTGCATCTCTTAAAATGTATTGTTAAAGAAACTTCAAGAAGCAAAAGCCGGACGGACAACAAGTTGACAACCTTTGGAATGAAATGGACCACGAGGATCGGATTTTGGAATGTACGGACACTTTACGAGAGTGGAAAGTTACATCAAGCTGTAGCAGAATTTATCAACTATAAACTAGACATAATGGGAATGAGCGAGGTACGCTGGAATGAATTTGGAGAAAATAGACTACCAGAGGGGATGACCTTTCTGTATTCAGGCAAACCCAATGCCGAGGACGACCATGTGAATGGTGTAGGCCTAATTCTAAATAAAACGGCAAAGAAGAGTCTGCTGGAATGGAGACCTATATCAGACAGAATCATAACAGCGCGGTTCAAAGGGCAGGTACGAAATGTAACTGTCATACAATGTTACGCCCCAACTGAACAAGCAGACATGGATACCAAAAACTACGTCTATACAGAGCTACAGGCAACATTGAATGGGGGTGAAACGAGATATTGTCATTGTGATGGGAGACCTAAATGCGAAAGAGGGCTCCGAAAACCTTGGGATAGAAAATATAATGGGGAGACATGGAGTTGGAGAGGAGAATGAAAACGGAGGACTATTTAAGGAGTTCTGTGCGAGCAATGAGTTGACCATCGGAGGAACGGTGTTCCCACATAGAAAATGTCATAAAATCTCATGGGTATCACCTGATCACAGGACGCAGAATCAGATTGACCACTTTGCCATAAGTGGGAAATGGAAAAGATCATTGTTAGATGTCAGAAACGAAAGGGGAGCCGACATAGGTAGTGATCACCATTTGATGTTAGCCAAGGTGAGCATTAAAATCATAGCTGCAAAGAAGAAATTTGATGTTCCAAAAAAGCGGTTTGATGTTCAAAAGCTGAAGGACCCCAACGTCAAACAAGAATTTAGATTAGAACTGCGTAACAGATACGAAATACTAAATACAAGAGAAGATGGAGTAGAAGAAGAATGGCAGAAAATTAAAGGAGCAATCCTAGATACTGCAGAGAAAGTAGTGGGATTCAGAGATAACAAAAGGAAGGATTGGATGAGCCAGGACACCTGGGAAAAGGTGGGAGAGAGGAAGAAACTGAAAAGCAAAGATGAATACCACAAAAACTAGGAGACAAAAGATGGATGTTCATGCAGAGTACACGAGAGTAGACCGGGAGGTGAAAAGGAGTGCAAGATCAGACCGAAGGAAGTGGGCAAGTGATCTCGCATCAAGGGCGGAGATGGCTGCCAGAGAAGGAAACATGAAGGAACTTTACCAGACCACAAGACTGCTAGGAAAGAGGAAGGGACCTATAGATCGTCCTGTGAGAAGTAAAACTGGAGCGTTGCTGACTACTGAAGATGAGCAAATGGAAAGATGGCGTGAACATTTTGCAGAAGTGCTGAATAGAGAGGTACGAACAGAGGAAGAAGAGCAACAGGACGGAGAAGAACAGGGAGGTGTAGATGAAAATGCAGAGGAAGATGGAAATCGAAATGAATGTGACGTTCTTGGTAGAATCAAGAGTGGAGCACCTAGTAGAGAAGAGATCAGAGCTGCTCTAAAGCAAACGAAAAGTGGCAAACCGCCGGGAACAGATAACATCCCGCCAGAGCTCTTGAAAGAAGATCTAGCAACAACAGTAGATTTACTGTACCCTCTGTTTGAAAAAATCTGGAACCGGGAAGAAATACCAGAAGAATGGCAGACCGGCACTTTAGTTAAATTTCCGAAGAAGGACGACTTGACAAATTGCAATAATTGGAGGGGAATAATGCTGTTATCTATTCCTAGCAAAGTTTTGTCACGAATCATCTTCAACAGAATGAAGGACTACCTTGAAATCCACCTAAGAAGAGAACAAGCAGGGTTTCGCAGAAATCTATCGTGTGTCGATCAGATTAATACACTCCGCATTATCCTTGAACAGAGCATGGAATTTATGGCCAGTCTATATCTAGTGTTTATAGACTTTGAAAAGGCTTTCGATTCAGTAAACAGAAGAAGCATGTGGAAAATAATTGCAAATTACGGTATTCCGGGAAAGGTTATCAGAGTTATGCAAGAAATGTGTAACGGATACTCGTGCAAAGTAATGCACCAAGGGAAATTGACACCATCCATTGAAGTAAGAACAGGTGTAAAACAGGGGTGTGTTCTCTCTCCATCAATCTTCCTAATTGTGATAGATGAAGTGATGAGGAAAACAAATGAAGGTAAAAGAAGAGGAGTAAGTTGGAATTTAACAGATCAACTAGAAGATATAGATTTTGCTGATGATGTGTGTCTCCTCTCACAAAGCTTTCGGCACATGAATGCCAAACTGAAAGATCTACAGGAACAGGCAAGAAGGCTAGGGTTAACTGTAAATTCAGGGAAGACCAAATCGCTAAGATTAAACGTAACAAGCGATGGGAAGTTTCAAATAAACGGATGAAACGTAGAGGATGTAAGAATTTACGTATCTTGGTAGCATCGTTTCTAAAACTGGAGGAGCAGAAGAGGATGTGAGCAGCAGGATCAAGAAAGCAAATGCAGCCTTTATCCAGTTGCATCCTATCTGAAAAAGCAATGAGATTTCCACACGTACTAAACTCCGAATATTCAATAGCAATGTAAAATCAGTATTGCTATACGGATGTGAGTCTTGGAAAGTAACAAAATCTATCATAAGGAAAATCCAGACCTTTATAAACAGATGCTTACGAAGAATCTTGAGGGTGTTTTGGCCAAATGTAATATCCAATGAAGAACTATGGAATCGTACAAACGAGAAGCCCGTGGACTTACAGTTGAAGGCAAGAAAGTGGAAGTGGGTTGGACATACACTGCGCAAAAACCAGATGGCAATAGAGAGGCAAGCCCTGAGTTGGAATCCTCAGGGACATCGCAGAAGAGGAAGACCGAGGGAAACTTGGAGGAGGACAGTGGAGAGGGAAGCTGCAGAAGCGGGGAGAACGTGGGGAGAAGTGAAGGCAATGGCACGCAACCGAGTCCGATGGCGATGCTTCGTTGAAGCCCTATGTTCCAGCGATGCGAACAACAGGACTTAAGTCAAGTAAGTCAAGTGTCCATTCGACTACTGAGACGACAGTTTACGAGCTAGCTAAGGGCGAGTCTATCATCCCCGTTACAGCCTAGCTAGCTGGCGAACCTATTGCCCCAGATACCGCCAGCAGCAAACCGTTGAGTCGTGTTGAGTTAAGGCTTCTGAGAAGGGTCGTTGTGTTTGGAGTTTCTCTGGAAGTGCAACTCGGGTTTTCTTCATTTCGCCTGTGAAACAAAGTCAAGTTAAGATTGGACGGAAGGAGGATTTGAGTTTCATTCACCTCGCCATTGCCTGGAAGTGCAACTCTCATTTCGCCTGTGAACTTTTCGTTCCGCAAAATTCACGGACAATTTAAGATTGGACGGAAGGGGATTAAATTATATTAAATTATACAGATTGGCGAATAATCTCTACTCTATTTAGTATAAAACAAAATCCCCGATTCTTGGATGTCACGGGTTATCTCGAGAACCTCTGAATGGATTTTGATGCGGTTTTCACCATTGTGTAAAGGATGTCTCGAGGAAGGTTTCTGTGGAAAATAATTTATTTATGACCAAAGGAAGTCAAGCACTAATGATTTCAGTGCAAAGATCGAAAAAAAAATCTGGCGTCCATGCGCGTTTTTAGCGTACGCTGGGCAAACCGTTAAAAATATCAATACTACGAGTGTAAGAATTTTTCAGCATGAAAGGTTCTACAAAAAGCCCGGGAGAGCATATGTCTATCTTCAATACGTCGCCTACTATAAGTGTTTTTACGTTTTCATTTCTTCCAACAATATCCATACAGTTACTGAGGCGACAGTTTACGAGCTAGCTAGGGGCGAGCCTATCACCCCAGTTACAGCTTAGCTAGCGGATGAGCTTATTGTCCCAGACACAGCCAGCAGAAAACTGTCGAGTCGTGTTGAGTTAAAAACTTGAGAGGAGAGTTGTTGTGTTTGGAATTTCCCTGGAAGTGCAACTCGGCTTTTCTTCATTTCACCTGTGAACTTTTTGTTCCGCAAAATACACAGTCAAGTTAAGATTGGACGGAAGGGGGAATTGTGTTTCATGGACCTCGCCATTCTTAAATTACGTCTGACAAGAATTCGTTGCAAATGCATCTGCTTGATAATATAATTAATAGTCCAGTCAGTGATTTTAACCCATCATGCCGAGACGTAAAAGGAATATTGGTCGTTGTTCATTGACATTGGAAAAAAGAGCGCTTATCACGTAATGCATGCATAACTGTTGCCGGGCGAAGCTGGGTCGGGTTGCTAGTTTAGCAATGAATAACGAAATATGTGTTTTTGTATTGTGATCTCCTTTAAGCTTACGCTGGGAAAACCGTAAAAAATATCAATACTATGGGTGTAAGATTTGTTCAGCATGAAAAGTTCTACAAAAAAGTCTGCGCGAGCATATCTCTATCTTCAATACATCGCCCACTATAAGTATTTTTATTTACGTTTTCATTTCTTCCAACAATCTCCATTCAATTACTGAGGCGACAGTTTACGAGCTATCTAGGGGTGAGTCTATCACCCCAGTTACTGCCTAGCTAGCGGGTGAGCCTATTACCCCAGGTACAGCCAGCAGCAAACTGTCGAGTGTTGAGTTAAGAATTCAGAGAAGAGTGGTTGTGTTTGGAGTTTCCCTGGAAGTGCAACTCTGCTTTTCTTCATTTCGCCTGTGAACTTTTCGTTCCGCAAAATACACAGTCAAGTTAAGATTGGACGGAAGGGGGATTTGTGTTTCATGCACCTCGCGATTCTCAAATTACGTGTGACAAGAATTTGTTGCACATGCATCTCCATGATAATGCAATTAATAGTCCAGTCAATGATTTTAACCCATCATGCCGAGACGTTAAACGGATATTGGTCGTTGTTCATTGACATCGAAAAAAAAGCGCTAATCACGTAATGCATTCATAACTGTTCCCGGGTGAAGCCGGGGCGGGTTGTTAGTAGTACATAACATGTTAATAATATAAACAACTAGCATTACACGTTGCGGCTTCGCCGACGAATATTCTAGTTGTAAAGATTACACTTAGCAAAATCTCAATCATGAGATTTATCCTTGGTATGAATTATCAGACTTTATCAATTCAGAGCGAAGTTAGTTTTCTGGGAATATCACAGACACTGTTAATTTAAGGGCCTTTAAATGTGGTTTTCGGAGACCCTTTATAGTTGGGTGAAAAAGACCTTTCGTACCACACCCACACGTGAAAATTGCGTGAAAAAATTCTCGAGTGCCCCTTCACCCCCTTAAGCGCATTATACTGTATGTATTGATGAATTTTACAGCTTAATTAGGTTCAGTGATAACCTTATAACCGTCTGGAAACTTTCATAGTAATGTATAATTGGAATTGCATTGCGTCTTACAGAAATAGATGGACCTGTGAGATTCTGTTACCATGGTTACCGTGTTGCATTCTTTCATTGTAAATATACATGTTGTTGTTTGAGTCTTCAGTCTTTTGACTGGTTTGATGCAGATCTCCATGCCTCCCTGTCCTGAGCTAATCGTTTCATCTCTACATAGCTACCACACCCTACATCCGAGGCAATCTGTTTAACATATTCTAACCTTGGTCTACCCCTACAGTTCTTGTCCTCGACCCTTCCCTCCATAACTAAGCTTGCTATTCCTGGGTGTCTTAGTATGTGTCCTACCAACCTATCTCTTCTCTTCATTAGCAGTCGCCAGAAACATCTCTCCTCTCCCACTCGTCTTAATACCTCTTTGTTTGTAACCCTATCTACCCATCTGATCTTCATCATTCTCCTGTAACACCACATTTCAAATGCTTCAATTCTCCTCTTTTCTGCTACACCAATAGTCCAAGTTTCACTTCCATACAGCGCCACGCTCCAGACAAAGGCTTTCAAAAATGACTTCCTAATACCTAAATCTATATTCGATGTCAGCAGATTCCTTTTTTGTAGAAAAGCTTTCTTTGCCTAAGCCAACCTACTTTTTATATCCTCTTTGCTTCGTCCATCACTGGTTATTCTGCTTCCTAAGTAACAGAAGTCTCTTACTTCCTTCAGCTTTTCACCTGCCAATTTGATCTCCATAGAGGTTTCTGATTTATTTCGGCTGCATTCCAGTATTTTTGTTTTACATTTATTAATTTTCATCATGAATTCTTTCTGTAAGACGGAGTCCATACCATTCAAAAACTCATTCAAATCCTCAGGCTTGTCGGCCAAGATGACGATGTCATCAGCAAATCTCAGAGTTGAAATTATTTCTCCTTGAATCTAACCTCACTATAATACTACATCTATAAGGTACAACAACAATCTCGGAAACGTTTTTAATCTCTAAACCTCCAGGAAAACCCCCCAAAATTTTAAATTTATAAACACCACAAGCGCAAAATTGCAGTACATCATTTAAAACTATTAAATCCAATAATTAATATAGCCAAGCACCACCCGACCCTGATTGGATGCTCCCAGACGCAAGCAGCCAATCAGCGCAGCTTACTAGCAAATCCAAATTCCCCGCTCAAAAACATGCTAAATATTCAATCATCAACCCCAAACATCAAATATACCCAAATCCAAAATATCAACAACTATTAAAAGGCCTTCACCGAGCGATAAGAAAATGACACCGTTTGCCGCTATGAACCAGATGGTCAATAGCTCCTTAGCTGAACTTATATCTGTGTTCATAGCTCTCCAGGCATTACTCAGTCTCTAGTACTCTCAAAATCTAAAAATAAACAAAATTGCCTCAAAAAACAACCCATCATTCAACAACTTTTAATTCCAAGGACAACTTCTCCCATTAAAGCATTATACATTAATGCACTATGCGAGAAAAATTATACATTATACCAAAAAGGATCTTAATTAAGTATCCAATCACTAAAACTTAATTATCATTTACATCGGAGTGAAAGGAGCCCATTAAGGCACCAGACTCCTACCATTTCTTCAAATCGCTTTGGCGATATAGAACCGAAGGAGAGTACTACTTGGGGGTTCTGGGGGTCAATACCATCTATGAGTCCACATAAGTGAAATAATTGAGAGAATTGTAATCTTCTTCTTCTTCTTTTCCCACTTAAGTGGGGGTCGACGTTCCTGGCAAGTCTTCTCAATTTCTATCGCACAGTGGGTCAAAATCGAAATCTAGGAGGACAAAATTATTTATTTCCATACTTAAAAAATCAAAATGTATTACTTCTACAGCATTCTCATATAATTGCCGCGCACTATTCTGGGATATAAACGCATCTTAGTGTAAATCTGTCACCACTGTTCGAGCAGTCTGAATTGGAGGGTGAATGTAAGTGGCTGCGGTTTGGTTGACTTTGTGGTTAGTGTGATGCTTTAAGATGGAACATGCAGCTGAAGGTATGATCTTTGTAACGTGTTTTAAATATTAATGGGGATAATTGTTACGTAATTTTAGCTATATTTGCATTATATATTATTTTACTATTATTTTTAAAATTATATTTTCAGTTAGATTTTTAGTATGTCGCGTCACTCTGCGTCACTTTCTACTTCATGTTAAAATGTAGATAAAGTCTCGTAGTTTACGCCTGTTATAAGACTTTTTGCAACTTACTTAGTTATTTTACGTTTTAGAAGATGCCGCGCAACCGGTTCTCACACGATTACAACTGTTTGAAGCACTAGGTTCAACGCTTATGTCAAAAGTCGAACTTTGTGACAAGTAAATTAGGGGTAGAAAATTGTTCTGAAGAGATAACTGAATGCTCTATCCAACTCCTAGTCATAGACAATTTCTTGCAAGTGTAGACGTAGCTTAAAAAAGGTCTTAACTGATGTTTATTATGGAGTAAACAAATGATATACGTTGCTTTCATTCTAAATTCATGATTAAAACGTAAAGATAATTTTGTCCCCCTAGATTTCGATTTTGACCCACTGTGGATCGGTCTCATAGGTGTCTTCCCTTAGATGTTTCTCCCTCAAGTCATCCCGTATACAGTCCCTCCATCTTCTTCTTGGTCGACCCCTTCCTCTCTCATCTTCCACTACCATTACTGTCATTCTCTGTCGTCCCTTCTCATGACATGTCCATACCACTATAGTCTTCTCTCTTGAACCTTCTTTGATATCTCCGTCACTTTAACACTGCCTCTTAGTCTCCTCATTTCTAATCCTATCGGCTCTGGTGACGCCACAAATTCTTCTTAAGGGGGATGTAATGAATTTTGTGTCATAAATCGATTTTTTGGAAACCTGTTTTTTGTAATCTACATAGCGTAATTTACATTGTGTATAAATTTTATAGTTATCGAGGACATGGAAGTTCATTAAAAACCTTAAATGTCAAGCTCTGCACCTATACGTGGTGTGAATCCAGGAGTGTTCACCATAAAGGCGTTCAACACCATTGACAGGCATAGACTCATGAAAGCTGAGAAAGGGATGTCTGATCTTGATCTGGAAGCCAGACAGAAAAGAAGAGAGCAGAGAAGAATGTTGGAGGATGAAGCGTATGAATATGGAGGATTTTTAAATCAAATAAACATTTTTCATATTTGAATATGGTAACCAAATGTTTAAATGCATTTTTCTCTAATACATTTTTTTTTGTAGAATCTGAAGCCTTTTCTCAAAAACTATAAATCGCAAAGCTATGATTTTTTCAGGAGTTGTTCATTACACATTGTGGAATATATGGAACTAGCGTTGTAATCATTACTTATTACAATTTTTATTTATAGGGCTTTATGTGACGAAAAATTGTCTTATTTCTGCAACGAAAAGTTCAAGATTTTTAAAGTAAAAACTATTA
The DNA here is from genome assembly GCA_946902985.2 of Meconema thalassinum. Taxonomy (NCBI): domain Eukaryota; kingdom Metazoa; phylum Arthropoda; class Insecta; order Orthoptera; family Tettigoniidae; genus Meconema; species Meconema thalassinum. Next base: position 66,412,932 of record OX336398.1, on the reverse strand, counting down.
TGCATATTTAATTTATTTTAGTTCAGTATTCATATTGTAGTGATAGATTCATACAGTAAAAATTTCAAAGTGATTGTATCATTAGAATACCTGTTATGGCTTTCATGCAAAAAGGGCATAACTGTTAAATGTCTTATAATATTGATGTGTATATCTTAAATCTAGGTCTCTAATAGCATTATTTCCATTTATTACAGTTAATTATCTATCTTCACACAACATTGCATGCCTTTAACTCAAAAATTAAGGTTGTAATGATTTTTTAAAGAATAAGCTTGCAGTCGGAGCCCATGTCTCTGCTCCATAAATCATTACAGATCTCACTACTGACTTACACACCATTCCTTTAGTCATCAGGTTTATCCTTCTATCACACAACACACCAGACGTCCGTTTCCAGTTCGTCCAATTGCCATCACTGGACACTGTTGAACCTAAGTAGTTAAAACTATCTACTTTCTTCAAGTCTTGCCCAACCAATTGAATTGTTTCTTCTCCTTGTCCTCCTAGGCACATGTACTCCGTTTTCTTCCTATTGAATTGTGAAATTGAAATTATAATAGTACTATTCCTCTTGAATCAGGCTATCATATGCAAAAAGAATTTTTCGAATCCGACTCGTATAGAAATTATAAAACTCGCGTACGCTCGTTTTATAAACATACTCGTGTCTTAATTATTGCCATTATAGGTTCGTTGCATATGACTGTTTATGTTCGACGATAATTATTATAACTATTTTATGTTCGAACTTAAATATTCATAAATATCTGTCAAGATTTCGCCAGTTTCATGTACTGAACAGAGTGCATGAGACGCAGAGAATGCCTTGTATTTGGCCATGGCCTCCTCGATTACCCTACTACTGTATGACACTAGGCCAGGCAGTGAAATTTAAATTAGAAGACCGTGGAACTCAGTGCATCTAATTAACTAATTGAGCTCTGATTGGTGGGAGAAACTGTTTCATAATGAGCCTCATTATAGTACAGTTTTCTGACATATAATAGTCAGGGTCGAACATAAAATACACTACAGCATTACTATTTCAACACTTACTGTAACAAAGAATGCTAAAAATGAACTTTACTGCTCTTTTCCTGGCTGAAGTCCTTTATTAAATTTTTATAGTCCAAACTACATGGCAATTGATTTTCTATGGACAGGATTGCGAGTGCTTGGGTCATGGTGTTTCTGGGATAGGTTTTAATCTATACGAATATAATAAAGCTGAAGAGTTTGTGTGTTTACGTGTTTAAACGCGCTAATCTCTAAAACTACCAGTTGGATTCAAAAAAATATTTTTGTATATGATAGCCTGATTCAAGAGGAATAGTTTAGGCTATGTAGCAGTAGGCTACACCTCTCAGGTATCCTTAAAGATTGATTTTTGTTCAGTAAGTCGGAAGAACAAACGCTCCCGAACGGCTTCAATATTGTTGCCATGTAATGCGGGCCGCATCACGTCGCCCCTACCAATGTTCTGGTGCACTATTGCGAGCTGCTTATAAATTGCAGTCACGGGGAGTAATTAGTGCAAAAAGATTTCTTAGGCCCCTTAAAACAGTTATCATCACGACAATAGTATGCCTCTGTATAAGGGCGATGGTGTTAGTGCAGTATACTGAGGTTATCAGCCGCAATAAGCGTTGGTGCTTTCCGATCCTTATCCTTGAGCGCTCCAGTTCTGTAAAACAAATAAATCCACCGGGCCAAGCCGGGCACTACTGCTAGTTAATTTAGATTTTGAGAAACTGGTCTCGGCAGCCGCAACTGTGACGGGAATAGTAGCAACTATTGTCTAAGTGCAATAGACTACTTGTATTTCGATACATTCCACTCAGATTGTTCTCCACGATGTAGGCTACTTCAAAGCCGTTACAATTCCACTGTCTTCATTTTTAGACTATTTTCATTTATGAAAAAAAAAAAAAAAAAAAAAAAAGAATCCTCTCGGCACGTCGGAAGGCGGAGGTAGATTTCACCGGGCAAACTTGGGGATAGGCGAAAATAGGCAGAATATGCAGGTTTTCATAGAAGGATCAGACCTCATTGATTGCGAGAATTTTTAAATAATTATTAGAGCTTAATTAACTTTGTTTTTCGTTATTATATGCATATTTTAAACATTTTATTGTCTTATGGAGACGGTAACCTTCTTGTCATTTGGAGTCCATTTTTAGCCTACTTTTCACATTTTGCAAAAATGAGGAAAAAGTAGTCTTATGAGATCGATCCGGGAAAATGTGTGTCTGTCTGTCTGTCTGTCGGGCTGTGTGTGTGTCCCCCCCTATCAACTCCTAAACGGCTGCAGCAATCAAAACCAAATTTAGTATGAGTAAAGATGTGCACCGGAATAGCTCACATCCATATTTGAATATGATGTCAGTACTACTAACTGCTGAAAAAACGCACTAGAAATTTGAGCTCCATGTTGGATATCTTGCAAGGTATGCATGGGAGCTATTCCAAAATTGGCACACATGTAGATAATACTATTTCAGTTTAATTTCCAGGAGGCCAACCATCACAGTGTTGCCAAAATAATTTTAAGCCTTCTGATAGGTCCAATGTTTAAATGCATATAACTTCTACACTATCAACTGGATTTCAACCAAATTTTGTATGTAATATCTGTACATAAACAGATATGACTGAGCGTATTCTTAAGAGCCACCAGGGCTGCCAACTGTTAATAATTGCTCTCTCTATTTTTTAAAAATCCAAATACCAATATATCAGAAAGTATGCAAGCCAACAGCTTTAAATTATGCACACGTATATTCTGACATTTTAGATTAATTTGGAGTAACTTATATACGTCAGTTCTACCAACATGATTATAAGCCTGCTGATAGTACCAATTTTTAATACATGTAACTTCTATACTATCAGTTGGATTTCAACAAAATTTCGTATGTGCAATGTGTACCATAACAGATATGAATATAAGTATTGTTGAGAGCAATCAGGGCTGCCAACTGTTAATAAATGCTGTCTATATTCTTTTTACCCTAATATCAATATATCAGAAAGTATGCAAGCCAACAGCTCTATACTTTGCACACGTATAGCACCTGACATTCTAGATTAATTTGGAGTAATTAATACAAGGCGGTGCTGCCAACATGATTCTATGCCTGCTGATATGTCCAATTTTAAAATACATGTAACTTCTATACTAACATATGGATTTCATCCAAAATTGGCACAACAAGATATCATAATAATTCAGATTATTTCTGACCAGCACACGCATGGTATTGTTGGCAACATGCTTTTACGCGTGCTGATAGATCCAGTGTCTAACTGCATGTAACGTCCATTGGACTTCAACCAAATTTTGTATTCTGTACCTTAAGAGGTGGAACTAAGAATATATTCAGTCACCAGGGCTGCCAACTGTAGTGCTCTATTAGGCTACATTATACCAGGTATATTTTGAACTAATTTGATATTTCGATATTACCAACTTAATTTCGTCATTATTCTAGATAGGTTCATATACTGTAGAATAATCATTGGCATTAAAAGTAGGCTGTATAGTTCTTCACGGAACTTCTTGTTATACTTGTGGCCACACTGTCCTTATGCAAGGTTTTGACACTGATGTGTAACTATGTAACGGTCTGTTACGTCTTCACGCAAAATTATATCTCCCGCAGAGATTTTGGTTGGTTCCTCAGTTTAGGGGCTGCGACAACGCGGTCATGTAAGCCCGTGTACTTTGGGTGTGTGTAGAATCTGTTTGATACACGGTGTGAATTGTAATGGCTGTATTAATCTGTAATTCAGGTAAGGACTGCAGACGGTCAATTTCAAGCAGTAGTTCCTAATGTTGCTACCAGATACTACCGTCAACGACACCTAGTTGTGAACTTAGATACTATAGGCCACCGCAACCAGCAACTCGCAACGAACGTTGGAACTTCCCCGCCAAAGGAAAGCATACTGAGGGATTTTAGCGCTCTTAGAAAATCAGACGACTTCGGCCGGCTTTGAACCCGCGACCTTGGGCATAGAATTTCAGCATGCTACCAGTTACGTCACCGAAGCCGCTTCACACTTAGTCAGATTGAAATCTGAATCTGATCTCGTGCAAGTGCGTTGTCATGGCAACGTCTGATGGCTCATCCCTTATCAATTTAATAGTGTTGCCATGGCAACCTCTGATGAATCTTGGCATTTTCTTATAATTCCGAAATCATTTTTCTCATCCCTTGGCGTAATGGTGGGTCATATCAAAAATTCTTTCAGACAAAAGTTTTAGGTAATTATTAGGGGAATATTGTCCATTTTGTACGGTTTTGATATTGTGCCTATTAAGAGAGATGTGATTAATGTTTCCCGAAAAAAAAATCCCACCCCTTTGGTCAATGGTTGGTGCTATAAAAGAAAACTCTTCGAACATAAATTTTTGGGCTTTATCCGACACATAGTATGAACTTTGAACGGATTCGATATTTCACATATTAAGAGAGTTATAGCAATATTTCACTTTTTCGAAAAAAAAAAAAAGCCCCCCATTTTCACCCCCTTCGACCGATTTAGCCCAGTAACGAACTCGACCGAGATTTTATAGGTCTACATATTCGGTAAGAAATTCAAAGTGATTGCTGCAAAATTACGGCAGTTATCGTGTCCACAAGAAACTGATATGCATATATATATATCTTGCCACGGTGGGTGAGTGGTTATAGTGTCGGACTACCAACCCCAAGATTGCAGGTTCGCTCCTGGCCATGGTAAGTGATTTTTGAAAGGCGACAAAAATCACGACACTCATGTCATACGTTGTTGGCATGTTAAAGAACCCATTTGAATTCAGTAGGCCGTGTCCAATGGCAGAATTAATCTCGGGATTTTCCGCCAACACAAAGTTCCTCCATTCTCTACTTGAAAGCTCTATAGTGTAGTGACAAGGAGTTTAGATATCTAACCTCCTTGACTTTCATAGCGTTCAAAGGAATGACGAAATTCGAAATGCAAGCTACCCTCTGGGTGTCAATTAACAAAGCTTGCACCAGGCACCCTAAGTCATACGATATATTGAACCCGATGGGGTTATGCTGACTGGAATCGAACATGGTTCTCAGAGACGGTGATCTCAGTAAAAAGGTTCCGCCAGGAAGCGAACCAGAGATCTATACAGGGAGTTTCTTGGTGAAAACCCCTCGAAAGAAATGTATATTTAATCACTGGTGTGATTTTTGATGAAATGGCATTATTTATTAAAATAATGTAGGAAATAATGAGCGGATTATATCATTATAGGACGATTTGGTGTAAGCTATTGGAGGTTTGAAGCAGAGAGGAGGGCAGAGCTGACATTTACTAATCGGCCCAGAATTGTGGGTTGGTCCCAGTGGAGCCACGTCCATCTCTGTCACCCCATTATGTCGTCTGGAGCAGGGGAGAGGCCTGAAAAATGACACAGTTATTCCCCGACGGAGAATAGATGTAGAGGAGGGGCGGTGAAATGCCCAGAAAAATCATTGATTACTCGTGATTGGAGTAACGAATCGAGATGAGAGTTGCACACAGGTGAATATCTTGGCAAGAAGATAATTTTAGAGTCTTTTACATGCGAAATTGGTGCATATTTAGTGATGTGCGTAAGGACTGTGAAGCGACCATTGTTCGCGGAGGGATGTGAAGATGTTGACGGGGAGTTCCCGATTAGGTAGCGTCCCACGCCATGGAGAAAGGAATTAATATAAATTAATTGAACGAGCGATTCCTTTGCACACATATAGTTTTGGGACCTGTGAAGAGAGAGGAACACAATGATCATGGTTTGAAGACCTGAATCATGCTGTGAGAGGAGCAAAGATTACGCGGGAAGATGTTGCTCTACTTTCTGTGGAAATCCGATATAAGGGAGTAGACCCCAGGAGGAGCTCTCAGTTGAAACTCACTTGAAGCTCAGTCGAGACGCAGTCAAGCTCAGTCTACATGCCGCCAAGCGCAGTTACAGCCAGTTACAGTTTTACTCAATTGTCAATTGTAGCACAATGGAAATAAGTTGCAATCAGTATGCAGCAAATATGCAGCAGTACGAGACAGCGTGTAAGCCGCAGACAGAAGTCTTCAAATAAGTTACGTGCAGTCTTCGAGTGAAACTTCAGTCAGCTACAGCCAGGTTGAAGCCAGTTCGTCAAGGCATAACGCATGACGGATCTATTCATCGAGACGCCGAACAAGGACTGGTATGTGTAAAAGAAACAGAAAATATGTTTGTATGAATAATAGTCGTGATACAGGCATAATCAGCCGCACGAACTATGACGTGTTCAGTTATGAAGCACCGTATAGACTAACGGTAGCATTATTGTATATAATTATTTGTGAAAGTGTTGAACTTTATTAAGCGCAGTGTGTATTGTATGAACTAATCGTATATGTGTAACTACGATAGAATGCGCTAAAGAAACTTTACTAAGTGTTTGGTATTGCCATGAGAGTACCAGATGGTAACGCTTACTGTAGGAGTAATGATCGTCACAAAAACTGTTGGAGAGTTCCGAGAGCAGATAACCAGACTTTCAATCAGGAGTTGATAACGTAAGATGCCGTCGACACCTGCAATTTCGATCTCTGCTAGGGAATTTCAGCATTGAAGTGTGTATAAAGTGACGAGTGTTCAGTGTAATGTATATGTAAAAATATCATTTAAAGTAGTGTTTGATGAAGTGTTTCACATGTTTAGGGAGTGATAACTTCCTGAAAGATATGCAACGTGTCGTGTTGGTGATAGAAATTATGTATAATCAAATGTGTGTAAACAAGAGAAATATGTCGCGTTAAACCCATTATGGCGGGCGACATGGAAGAATATGATTGGTTGGAGCCACCTTAGATGCCTATAGAGATGTAAGTACCCCACAAATTATGGTTATAATTATGTAGAAGTATGGACCGATGCATGTCTGTGATTCCGTAAAGGTATTGTGAATTCCTTATAGATGCCAGTAAAAGTCAGTTAGGAGGCTGATCCTCCATGTTTAATCAGTAATGAGTTGATTTTTATAGAGTTGAAATGATGATTTGCATCATTAAGTGGAGTAATTTTTCCCACTATGAATTAAGAATGGCAATCAGTTATGTAAAGGTAACGAACGCGATTGTTCGAGTTTAAAACGTCTAGCTATGTCGGAAATTTTGGTAATTTATGTGAGAATAATAATAAATGATGATTTTGGTCATTTATGTCAATGAGATTTATAATAATAATGGTAAATTACGATTTTGATCGTTTATGTCAGTGAGAAATGATGATAATAATAATAATGGTTATTAAGAGTATGAATGAACACATCAGGAAACAAATAAATTGTTGTAAGCGAGAATTATTAACGCTAAGTGCAAGACTTATCAATCTAAGCAGGAAGATGTTACAGCGAGATTACATTTCAGTAATTATGGAAAGAAGCTTTATATCAGAATATTGCATATATTCGGTAATGATACCAGTAATGAAAGAGCTTTTATTGAATTGAATTTGCAGCTTAATTGAGAAGCTTATAGAGTAAATGTTAGATTTCTCTTAATATTAGAGGTCGGTGTGTCGTAGCATGGAGCATTAGGGGCCAGATAGTCTATTCTACGTATGAATTCTCCTATGTCGTGGACATTGTTGGAGACATTATTTTATTCCGGAGTTTTAGTGAATGGACCCTAACTCTGAAGAAAAGGATTGAAATGTGTTCCGGGTTGGAATCCTATGATAGAGTCGAGGATAACAAGGACACCTCGCAGCTCTATGATTTCCCGAGAACTTATGATGAGTTATTTACGCTCGTGGGCAGCGAAAACTCATGGCGACAGTGGTTTTGTGCGCCTATATTATATTTGAGACATCGGTCACCGCCAGGCTCATGCATTACGAACCCCGAACCTTCATGTTGGATGGACCCATGTGAGGCCATTAATTAATCATTATCCTCGACGTAGGAATAATTACAAAAGCTCATCCAATACCTGTTGGCATAATAGTCAATTAAGATCCTTTGGGAACATGTGTGCCGGTTAGGACACAGTATTTGTCTTGTAAATCTCCACTGCTTAGAGAGGGAAGCTTTCAAACTTTTAGAAAGGTCGAGATAATTGGTGGAACGACCCATCCCACTTTCTATTGTGTAGCGATTTCTTTAGCCGAGGGTCGGTGCCAACCACCCGAACCGCTCAGGCAAGTTATAAAGGGAAGAGATTCTAGACCTTGTTAAAATGACATATAATGCGAGATTGTTATGTTGAGTATTATAGCCATGTGGTTTGTGAACACATGGATAATTATAGTCAATCCTGATGGTTCATTAATTTAGCTATCTGACGAATAGTTACATGATATATTTGTACTGTCACTGGAACCAAGTCATGTAGTTGGTTACTAGATGCCAATCGCCTTGAGCGCGAGGTAGTCTATCGTACAATCCGACATAAGCTATAACGTAACGTTTTATCTAGGAATCACAGACAGCATGCGGTGAAACCATATAATTGAAGGATATGTAGGGGGTAGCTTACATAATTATGGAGTTGCACGTTGATTTTGGTGCAACGTCCAAATAGGTAAATGCATGCAAAGCATTTCATTGGTGAGAAGAAAAATATTAAAACACGCACGGCACACATAATTGTTTAACATAAAGAGGTTTAAGGAATAATCCTTGTTGTAATATTAAAGAAGTCACATTGTATGACTGTTATGTTAATGTAAAGTTGTGTTGAAGTCGTAGGTGCATCAGCGCACTAGTATATCCTTGTGAAGTTCACAGAAGGGTAAAGCATTATGGCTAGATATGACTTTGTTGTGATTTTTATATTTGTTTATTTGTGGATTGTGGAAGTAAAAATTTTGTTTGCTTTTATTTTATGCTTTTTGGGTATTGTTTTGTGTTTGAAGCCATGATTTATTTTAATGAATTAAAGTTTTAGAATAGAGTTGTGCTTTATCATTGTAGAGTTGATACCTTTTAGCCTCAAATCCAAAATATGCACTGCAAAATTGGGGTTACCGTACACGCCTGAGAGCTGATGCTAGTTGGAGGCGGATGCATATTATCCAACGAGATTACTCACATGGGTACATGGGATTTGATGTCCTATACTGTGATTTGAGCTAAAGGTACGACTAAAGTCGGTCAGATTTAATGCACACAACCCTATTAAAGTAAGAATTAACGAAGTAGGGTGTGACCGCTCCTAATCCATAGCTAAGTTCCGATACGTATATATAAATTTTGATAGATTGTGCTTATTCTCTACTCATTTATCATGGCCCAAGCAGCGTGGGACGGTATTAACTCTTTATGGAACCGCCTGCGTCAGTGCAATATGAGCGATGTTGGCATTGCACGAACCGGGCAACGATAGATACAGAAATAATTTATCATGACGCCCATCTGTGGAGTCTATGGTAGTAAAAGCTCTATTAATTTATCATGGCGTGGCCCAAGTGGGGCTTTCGGCAGTAAAAACCACTCCCTGAACAGTTTTTATAGTAAATTAGAATATGGCCGATGTCCTACTAATACCACGACCCTCTGATATTAATTTATCATGGCGCCCAGAATACGTGGAACTTATGGGATTTAGGGAAAACCCATAGATTTTTTATGGTATTTCATGGGGAAAACCATAGTAATTGTTTTGCCTCAAACTGTGTTTGAGTGATTTTTGAATTCAGTAGGCTTTTTGAGGTAACGCAGAATCTCTCTATTGAGAAGAGAATGGCCTAAGGGTACGAGCGTTACATACCCAATCCACAATCTACCATAATATTATCAGGTTTTGTACGACTTCACGATATGTGTGCAGTGTTTGATGTTTCTCTTCGAAACGTATCCACATATTTTTCCAGGAAGCCTGCCTGCATATTTAAGTGTGTTATTGTAAAATGTCAGGTACGGAGGAGATCTTGCAAGTTATTGCAGGACTGAAACAACATTTTGATGCTGCTAACGAGCAGAATAAACTGGAAACAAAGGCTTTCCAGGAGAGTATAAACAATCGTTTAGATGCCAATCAGGAGGCAATTAATGCAAATCAGGTTGCAATGAACAATAACCAGATTGAATTAAACAATAAGTTAGGTCAAATGCAAGAAGTCATTAAGACCGAAGTAACAGATACTGTTGTAAGCATTGTATCGGAAATGCAGGTAAATATTGACAAACGTTTCGAGGCCATAGAAGCCAAACTTGAGGGTAATTTGCAAGCGTGTAGGCATGCTCAGGAGCAAACCAACAGTAAATTAGAGGCGTTGTCTAACGATATCAAGGATATTCAGATCCAAAATGAGGCGAATCTCGAACGCCAAGCGAAACAGTTCGCAGAGTTTACGAAAACAGTAGACCAGAGATTAGAGGAGAACGACTCCAAATGGGACCAGAAATTGAAAAGCTACGCTAGAGCAATTAACGGTGACCTCAAGAAACAGGACCAGAATATATTAGGTCAATGCCAGGAAATAGGCGAAATTAAGGCTATCGCTCAGGAAAATAAGGAGCTGGTAGGCAACGTAAAAGGTCAGATGGGTAAAGTTCATAAAGAACTGGACCAAGTTCAGAGTGATATTGTCATAGTCAATAAAAGACAAGAGGAAAATAGAGGCGAGATCACCAAGGTCCGGAATGAATTGTCTAAAGTCAATGGACACATTCAAGATGAAATTAAAGGTCTGAGAGAAGAACTCGAAATAAGAGAAGGCCAGAAAACAGAGGCAAGCGACAAGACCCTTGCTCAAATTAAAGAGGACGTAGAGGATGAAATATCCCATATCAAACAAAGTCTGAAAGAAGACAAGGTGAAAATTTTTCAAGTAGCCGAGGAAAACCGAGATAGGCTTACGAGGATAGAAAAAGAAGTCATCACTCGCCTAGAAAGAGCAGAAATGCGCCATAACCAAATGGAGACTAGGATAATAGCACAGGAGGAGACACTTCTGAAATATCCTAAGTCAAGTGAAGGCAGCATAGAGGATATAAGAAAAACAAGGTGGGCAGACCTAGAAACCCAACCTATAAGCAGGAACGCTGCAGGCGCAGGAGAAAGTCCTTACATGACGCCAGGTGTACCAATTGCGGCATCGACGCCACATGAAAATGCGATGCACACCCAGGTGATAAACGTCATTAGGGCAAGTGAGGAAAAACCTAGGAAGTTTTCAGGTAGTCACTGTAGTATGACACCAAAATATTGGTTAAAGGAAGTGACTGAATATCTCAATGATGCACGAATACCGCAGGAGCGTAGGCTACGTGCTATAGAGAAGTTAACAGAGGGGGAGTGCGCATTATGGTTTCGCAGCTTCCGTTACACTTTTGATACTGTTGAGGAATTCCGCGAGGCATTCTTGAAGAGGTATTGGGACGCCGCGACTCAGCAGAATTTACGGCTGGATTTGTATGCCAAAAAGTACAGCACGAACAACCCGACGAAGTACGCAGAATTTTTCATATCGCAGATGTGTCGTTTTAAAGAGCTGGATCAAAAACCTAGTGAACTGGAGCTATGCATTGCTATCGCCAAACAGCTTCCATACGAGATCCAAAGGCTACTAATCTCGGCTAATGCGAAAACGGCTATGGAAATGGAGACAGTTCTAAGGCAACTGGACCTCACCACAGCAAATACTATGCGTCAGAGTCGAACCGTGGAACAAGTCCACGTGACCAACACACAGACTGACCAACAGCAAGCTCCAAGGAACAACAAGGCCACGAGCACAGAAACTTTAGATTCCTATGGACGGCAATGGGAACAGGAACCCAGAAAATGGCAGTCAAGGTACAAAGGAAATGCTAATAAAGCAGGAAGAGGTCGAAGTTCGTGGAATAAACACAATAACAGGGGCAAACCGTACCATAACAATGGAGGTAATAATGGCCAGGAAGGCAATAATAGAAATTGGAGACCCCAAGAGAGAAGAAATAACTTCGATGACGAGGCAGAAGAGCGATATCATGCTTCTTTGCGATACCTCGAAGAAAGGGGAGATGAGCCCCAGAAAGCACAAGTCCGCTGGCAAGAAGTCATGCAGAACAGGACATCGCCAGACAGATATGGAGATGGAGCTAAGAGTTTGGAACTACAGCGCAGCGAACAGGAGAGAAGGAACTCCAAAGGGGCGGGCGCTGAAGAAAAAAAAAACGCCAAAATTAGAAGAGCTCGAGACTGATGGATGGAAGTCTATTAACATCGTCAATTGGATAGCCAAACCAGAAGAATTGATTGAGGATACAGGAGGACCACAGGTCATGGTCAAGAGAGAATTGCCTATTATAATTGTGAGAGTGGCAGGATTAAAAGTCAGAAGTCTGCTAGACACAGGATCAACAGTGAGCCTGATGACACAAGCTCTATATAATGAAATAGCCCGGAGAGAGAACATTTTGAAGATACCGATCTCCAGTGTCAAAATTAAAGGGGTAATTCCAGACAGAACAATGATATGTAAATACCAGGTATTCCTAGATTTACAGATAGGAGGCTCTATTTTCTCACAGAGTTTTCTGTTAGTAAACAAACTACCTTATAACCTACTTATTGGGGCAGAGTTTATAAGGGAATACAGAGTGATAATTGACCTAGCACAGGACAGGGTTATGTTCCATGTGAATGAAGAAGCTGAAGGCTTAGAGGTCGCACTCAATGAAATTGAACCAGGATCCAGTGAACAAGTATGGCATACATACAGAGATGTGGCTGATGAAGAAGTGTTAGCTATTGAGCAGTTGGAAGCGGAGCTCAAAACACTAGCCACAGACTTGGAAAAAGATCTGGAACCCAAATTGGAAGAATACATTTCGGAGAAGCTAGAAGAAGCGAAAATTGGGCTAAAAGAGAAGGAAAATTTAAAGCAGTTATTGCTGGAACAGAAGGAAGTCTTTGATTCGAGACCTGGTCGGATAAAGAACTTCACTTATGCTTTTCAAGTCAGTGATTGGACACCATTTAGGCAGAAACCCTACCCTATAGCTGAAAAGCATTATGCTAAAGTGAAAGAGGCAATTCAGGAGATGTTGGAGGCCGGTGTTATTGAGAAAACACCTACGCCTTATGTAAGTCCATTGGTAATTGTACCAAAGACAGACGGATCTGTCAGAGTCTGCTTGGACCTGAGACGCTTAAATTTGAGAGTTATTCCGGAATTTGACCAAGTGCCACCTATTAAAGAGATCCTCAGGAAGTTTAAAGGGAAAACTATATTCTCAAACTTGGATATCACATCCAGTTTCCACCATCTTGAATTAGAGAAGAAAACTAGTCTGTTGACAGGATTTATGTTTGATCAACATACATTCACATTTTTAAGGCTACCTTTTGGGTTGAAAACAGCTGGTTCAGCCCTGATAAGAGCGTTAGATCGCAATCTATCAGATGAGGTTAAAGAGAGTACCATCAGATATGTAGACGACATTCTACTCACATCAGAATCTCTGGAGGAGCACATGAGAGACCTGAAGAAGTTGCTAGATGACCTTCGAGAAGCGAATTTTAAGGTCAATATCAAGAAATCGCACTTCTGTCAGAGGGAAGTTAAATTCCTAGGGCATGTTATTGATGCAAATGGAGTGAAGCCTAATCCAGATAAATTGGAGGTAATTCGGAATTTCCCTCGACCCACGAAAGTTAAGCACGTCCGACAGTATTTGGGAGTAATTGGATTCTTTTCGAACCACTGCCCAAACTATACTGCGACAGTAGCACCACTGCAGGACCTATTGAAGGAAGGCGGCAGATGGAATTGGACGGAGCAATGTCAGGAAGCATTCGTGAGGTCAAAACAAATGCTTTTGGAATATGTGAAACTGGGATACCCATATTATACCCAGAAGTTTATCATACAGACGGATGCATCACTTATTGGGATTGGAGCGATGCTATTCCAGGAAAATGTTGACCAGCCTGAGAAGAAAGTTTTTATCGCCTTTATAAGCAGAAGACTGAGAGCCCATGAGAAAAATTACACGATCACAGAGATAGAATTGCTCGCAATTTTGTACGCGTTGCAATCGTGGCACAAACTCGTGTACGGCTTCCGAATAGTCCTGAGAACAGACCATAAAGCTTTAACATTTTTGTTAAAAACAGATTTGTCTAGTCAGAGATTGACAAGATGGTCCCTGTATATCCAGCAATTTGATGTGGAAATAGAATACTGTCCAGGGAAAGAGAATGTAATACCGGACATATTAAGTCGTTACCCTAGAGAAGAAGAAGTACTAGCGGTCCAGATTGAGAATCGAGATCAGAAGACGTTGGATGACTTAAGGAACATTACCAACCTACAACGCGAAGACCCATGGTTGAAGATGATAATCGATTACTTTGAGGGACGTTTAGCAAGGGGAACTGCGATATACAGAGAGGCGGAGGCATTGGCAACAGATTATGTATGGTATAATCAGATATTACACAAGTGGGACGATGTGGATCACACACGTCAAAGGATTGTAATTCCTGCATCTTTGCAGAGGAGATTAGTATGGCTAGCCCACAGAGCATTTGGTCATCCGGGGATTGATAAAATCTGTGCTCTGTTGAAGGAAGCATTTACTTGGCCAAAATTGAGAGAAACGGTGAGAAATGCTAGTAGTGTGGTAAGGACAGAGCTGCACCACTTCTTATTGAGCCACCCTCGTATTTGCCCCGAACTTGATATCTCGCTAACCAAACATGGGATTAGAACATACAGGGTGTCCTAGCACTGCTAGTAATGCCCCCTACTTTCCTATAGGCTCTTTATTTGATTAAAAGACCAAAACTAAAAGGTCATTCGCGAGTAGTGGGGTAGTGTTGGTTTCCTGAAGTCGCGCTTGTGCTTGAATATGTATGCCTATGTTGGGAAAGGGTTAGGTGGTGGGGGAGGAGTAGGGTCGAGTGAGGGGTCGTTTAGATGGTATTTTTTCCGCTCTAGGTGATGGTGAGGTTATTTTTTTAAATGGATGGAATTTGGAAAGGCCATTTGGGGTAAACTTGTGTTTTTTGACATTTTGGCGATGAATGTTTTTTTATACGCATGCGCACTTGAGGAGTTTTGTAAGAGGGCGGGCTTTTTTAAATGATGATTTATCAATGAGTGTTTTTTTAATATGTATTGAAATAAACCATAAAAACTAATAGGTCATCGGCTTTTGACTATCTCGCTAACCAATAATCGGATTTAAACCTATGAGGTGTCGTAGGACTCGTGGTGAACTCTCATTTTCCATGGACGGGGTATATCCACACTAAAATAAAAACGTGGTAAGGGGGGTTTGGGGAGCTGCACTACTTAGGAAGTTGTGAGCCCCCGCGACCTTGGAATGGAAGATTCATGCTAGGAGGGCGTGCTTGGATTCGTTTATTTCGTCTCGTTGTGCTCTTTACGGGAATGTAGGTGTCGAAAAGGTGAACTTAGGGTTTTGGGTCAAAACATGCGTTTTTCACATTTTTGCCGATTTTTGGAAAACGGGTTATGCTAGGAGGGCGTGCTTGGATTCGTTTTTTTCGTCTCGTTGTGCTCTTTACGGGAATGTAGGTGTCGGAAAGGTGAAGTTAGGGTTTTGAGTCAAAACATGCGTTTTTCACATTTTTGTCGATTTTTGGAAAACCGAAAACGTGAGAATGACGCGTGTGATAGTATTTATTTCGTCTCTTTATTCTCTTTACGTGGATATAGACATGAAAAAGGTAAAAAGCTGGAAACATGGTTTTCTTATGGAAAAGGTGTTTTTTTTGTTCATTTTCGCGTTATTTGGAAAACGAATGAGGCGATTTTTATGATGGGCATGTCGATGTATTTGTGTCGTTGTTCAGTTTACGGGAATGTAGGTATGGAAAACCTGAAATCATGGTTTCCGTCATTTTTTTTTTCGAGATCGTTGAGGAAAACGGGGAAAAAGTAAGAAACCAGATTTGAAGTCACGTTAGGTTATGCGCTTTGATATTAATAAAACACTTATGCATTATTATTATTATTATTTGTCTTGACTGGTCAGGGCTCACACGCAGAGAGAGAACTTGCTTAATGCAATGAGAATTGAAAGCATTGAGGCTGACCCACGGCGATCCAGACAGACACAGGTCTTATCATCGTACGTGCCTCGCAGCAGAGAGAGATAAGAGGCTGGTGTCATTATACAGTGTGCGGATTTATAATGTGTATGTCATAGCCTAGGTTCATTATGGACTCATCATGCAACGCAAAGTTTGAAACAATGAGTGAGTGTATAACATCATGATAACAGATTGGCATGGGCTCGAACAAAGCGGTTATTGGACATGTAATAAACAAAAGGGTGGGAATAATGAAAGGTCATATGATACATTTTTTTTATTTTTTTTTTCAAAATAATTAAATAGGGTTTTATTACAAAAAATTATGTTTATTGACCCATGAATTATACGTGGAAGGAAAACCTAACCATTTTACAAAATATTTTGCACCTTTGACTTTAATTACTCGTTCAATGAGATAATCGTTGGGATATAATGTTTTTTGCACTTCTTCATAATAGAATCGTCCCTGAATGGGTTGACCGCTCTGATCTTCTAAGAGATACGTCACTGGTTGACCTAGCTTGACTTGGCGAATTTTAAAAATTTCTATCGACCATTGTGGAGTATACGATTTTGAAAACACACTTCTATGTTTACTAATGCGAACAAAATCTCCAATTTTAAGGCGATGTCGCCTTGGATCTACCCTTTTTATAGGGTTAAACAGTCTATTGAGTCTGGGTAGGTTCTTGGTGACGAGGCGAGGTTTCATGCCGATGGTGGAATGAATGGTGTTGTTGTAGCGAGACACAAGTTGAGGTAACCAGTCTATCCATCGATAGGAACCATGTATTGTAAACTCTTTCCACATATAACTTTTTAATGTTCGATTGAACCGCTCGACCACACTGGCTTTGAGATTGCTATAGGTGGCATAATGGTGAATATCCTTAGATTTGAGAAAACTGGAGAAATCCTTGTTGAAAAATTCTTTCCCCTGGTCGGTTTGTAACAAGTGAGGTTGACGTTTTGATTGTTCAATAATATGTTGAAAGGCCTTTGTGACTAAGATACCAGTTTTATTTTTTACTGGTTGAACAAAAGCCATTTTGGAATAGACATCAATGACAGTCAACATATAGCGTACACCGTCGTTAACGTTAGAATAAGGTATCATTTCAACCAGGTCTGCCTGCCAAAGGTCATCGATTCCTTTGGAAATGACACGACGACGTTCATAAATGCGTCGGGCTGGTTTATGCAATTCATGAGCAATGCCCACTTTGATGGGGGATGGCTTATAAGATAATTTTAGCATTTCGGAGTTGTTGTTCAACGTCGGCGATTTCCGCCTCATGTCCAGTGTGACCAGCTTGTTTTGATGCATGAAGCAAGTATAAGCGCTCTACTAACTGATTGGGATTATTCCAAAAGGTTATATCTAGGTAGGGTTTTAATTTCTTAAACCTTACACCAGAGGCAGAGTGATGTTTTTGCTTACCAAAGATGTTTGCAATGATGGTTTTATATTTTTGGGATATATTGGCATTGACCTGCTGAGAGGATTTATAGTTTCTTTTGTGAGCGTTGGTGTCTAATAAAATGGATTTATATTTAGCAAGGTCCTCGGACGTAAAATCTTGTGTCGAGGGGGTGCGAGAAAATAGCAGCTTTAACAGACCTGGTGTTAATTTATAGTTGATATTTTTAATGACAGCTTTCGTACGAGCAAATTTAATGGATGAATCCCCAATTTTAAAACTATCATTCTCATAGCGAACACCATACGTGGTATCTGTCTTTCCAATAAATAGAAGGGTCAAATACGGTTCCAGGGTTGCCCCATAATGTTTGATTAAAATGTTTTTGAGTTGAGCTTTATTTTGAGGGGTTGCCAAGACTTGTGAAAACGGAGACGATGTGGAGGAAGACGGTGTTGCCGCTATGACGGAAGATTTTTGTTTTGTTTTTAGAAACTGTTGAAGGGGTGACGATTTCTTTTTTCTTTCAGGACTAAATACGCTTTCGCTGTCACTTTCACTTTGTTCATGCTCTTCTTCTTCTTCTTCTTTCTTTTCATGTTCTTGATGTTCTTGTTCACTAACATTAGAGGAGGAGGAAGAGGAGGATTTTACCTGTCGTGTGGATTCTGTTTGAGTAAATTTTGAACTTGTTATGGGTTTGGTTTGAGAGGTAGCAGCAGCAGCAGTAGCAGCAGAAGCATTAGGTTTAAATCTCATGGGATCAACCGATGATGGAGCATGTTTTATCATGGGTAAAGGATTGACGTTTTTTAAACGTTGCAATTCACGAAATTTATGTCGAATCGTATTTCGTGCCTCAATAATACGCTGCATGATTTGAACATGTTTCTTGTACCCTATGGCGTTCGCCATGGTAAAGGTAAAGACACACTAACAGGAAATGTCCAACCCTAGGTCTTTTTAAACAGAAATAAAATGATCAAAACCCAAGCGATAACGTCCCTCACATCGTTCACTCTGTTTATTTATGACCAAACAGGCATGGGGATGATGGTTCCAACACGAAGCACACAATTGCGTGAAAGCTGTAAAGGACATATCTGGATTCACATGATCTTGAAAAATATGATAGAGATTTCTAGAGTCTTGGCGGAAGAGAACGATGAGATTGGCATTGTCACGAATCAACTGTTTGGGGATTTTGGAATAGGTCTGAGCTAGATAAAAACAATCCACTTGTTTATGGCGTCCCATACTAAAATACTCTTGAATAATGGCCTGTCGTTGAGTGGCAATATCATCAAAAATTATAATGGAATCTGGTTGAATGCGGTCTGGTTGAATGACATCTTGAGGTGAGGTGAATGTAAAATAGCCCATGGCTTCTTTATTTAACGAAGACATAATTTGTTCCAGATACACGTACAGAGGCTGGTACAAGGATTTGGCAAAAATATAAATATTTTGAAATCGTAGGCCATGAGGTGCGGTAATAATGTTCAGCAAAACATTGGTCTTTCCACAACCCGAAGGCCCTACCATAATACATCGAACGGTAGATGGGAATAGGGTGCCATGACGTTTAGGTTCGCACACGGACAGTGATAGCTCTGAAACCAAATCAGAGACGGGCAAAGCATGGGGTTGTTTCATTAATTCCATTGTGTCGATGACTGAGTTTTTTTCATGTGTGTATAAGGTTTATATATATAGGCAAACGGTGAGTAAGATAGGTTAGTTAACGTCTATCACCATGGACGTGTTTGGGAGAGCTCGTGTAACCATGGCCACGGCCGCCTCTTTGTCAAAACAGTCACGAGAGGTGGCAACAAAAAGCTATGTCGATCGCAAAGTGCAAAGTGTCTATCACATGGCCCCGAGACTAACCGCTGAGGGCTATTCAGCCAATCATCATCGTATTATTGATGTGCAAGAGCCTCGAGACGAAAATGATGTCTGCACGAAACGTTATGTGACCTATCAAATGAAAAGGCTTTATAAATTTGTCCCATCTGTATTTTTAGTGTACCTGTCAAATCAAAAACTGGACAATGACGAAAACCATTCCCCACCACCACTACCACTGGTGAATGATGATCTTACCTATATGCTTGCTTCCGGTTTAAGTCGTTATCGACTGCATTATGATGGTGTCATTCATATTAAATATGCCATGCCTGATGAGAAACATTTAAAAATACAACTAAACGGTGATAGAGTGTTGGCCCACAACCATCAAAGAGTAAATGTGGGAGATGAATTATCCTTTCATCTTATGCTTACGTTTGAGGAAAAGGAAGCTGGGAAAACGGTGAATGATTTCCCGCTTTATATAGAATTGGAATATAGTGCTATGAAATAAGGTTCTCTACGTTAGTTGTTATCGAATGTTTGCTGTGAAAGGTTCACCAAGTAGCAGCATGGTGAAAAAAAGATATGCTATGAACATGAAAAAATCAAATCTCAAAAAGAGAAAAAAGCCAGGTCGGGAACCAAGTCGATCTGCCTCACACCCAGTGTTAAAACGTAAAAAAACTAAAAAAAATCTAAAAAGAGTGGCTATCGAAAAAGCTTTACAAGCGGTGCGATTGTCTACAGCTCCGAAATCGCAGCATTATGTATCGATAAAAAGAAAAGAAAGAAAGCAAAAACGTGGGCGAGTCATTCCTGTTGCTAAGCGTGGGGGTTTTTTGCCGGCTTTATTTGCAGGGTTGGCAGCTTTGGGGTCCCTTTTGGGTGGTGCCAGCGCTGTAGCGAAAACCATAAAAGCCGTCGAGCAAGGCAAGCAACAACTCAAAGAAAGCGAGCGACACAATAAAACGTTAGAAGCCATTGCGATGGGAGCTAGAAATGGCAACCCTTTAAAGCCAGTCTTTTATCCACAAGGTAATGGCCTACCGTCTAAGGAAAAAAAAAAAATGTCCATCTTCATCGATAAGCGCTTAAGCCAACTGCCTCGTCATGCCATGACCCATGAAGAAGTGGAAAGCTATGCCAAACAACTAAAGATTTCTCATTTTCGAGGTGTATTTATGCGAAATGAATTACCTAAAGCACCGTGGAAAGAAGAACGAGCCATGATGAATTTAGATGATGATGCAGGCCCAGGAACCCATTTTGTAGCCTATGTGAAACAAGGTTCCACAGTATGGTACTTTGACAGTTATGGAAATTTACCACCCCCGATCGAGTTGATACGTTATTTGGGAAACCGGGTAAAGATATTCTATAATGTGAATCGTCAACAAACCTTTGACAGTCAAAAGTGTGGCCGTTTGAGTTTACATTTTTTATATAAGAGGTCGCGTTAAGCCATCAGTTTCATCATTATGAATGTCAACGCCAAGACCTTTACCGTGCACAGTCGCGGGCCTGAAGTGTCCCTGGATTTTTTCCCTCCCATTGAATTGCATCCCGAACAATCCTATGTGCTAGGATTAATTTCTTTGGAAAGTTACAACAGAATTTACAATATTCAAGTGGATATTAATGAAAAATTTTATTATGATGATTATATGTTGACACTACCCCCTGGAGGTTATACTATAGACGATGTGCATGAGGCCATTAGCGTGTCGATGATAAAACAATTTGGTGTCAAACCATTTGCGGATGGGACACACAAATTTGAACTTACAGCCAATACAATAACTCATCGCTGTCGTATTTTCTCTACGTTTAACATTGACTTTGAAACACGAGTTCATTCTATTGGTCCTTTATTAGGATTTAAACCAAGAGTGTTGGCAGCTCAGCAACCCCATGAATCAGATTATCCAGTGAAATTCATCGAGGACCATCACATTTCTGTAACTTGCAATATTATTAGAGACGTATTTACGAATCAAGAACAAAGCCATTCCCTGTATGATTTTATTGTCACCTCTCCTTGCGGCTATATTATTCGTGAAAACCCTTCAGTGGTTCTCTATCATCCTGTGTGTGTCAGTGATATTAGTAATATTACCTTACGCTTAGTGAATAGAAACCAACAACTGATTGCTTTGGACGCCAACACCCCTGTGACCTACAAGTTGGTTTTAAAGACGCTATGAAATTTATCTATAAAGCAACAACAACGTCTACGAGCTCGGTTAGTTGCCCGCCGTGTATGAAACGGTTGACACGGGTAAACCGACAACGCTTACAACGCCTTGGTTATACGCTACACCCCAATCATGAACAAAGAGCTGTTGCAAGTGTTAAATCCCATACAAGTGGAAGATGGCGTCGTGCGCATTGATATGCATTCCTATCAACCTCAAGCAACAGGTCTGAATAACAATGACGAGATTCAATTCATAATTAACAATCAAGATATTTTTACTCTACCTCATGAAAGTGTCCTTCAAATTGAGGGTAAATTAATGAAAGCAGATGGCAGTACGCCCACAACGTCTGCGTTGGCGAATCATGGTTTGGCTTTTCTGTTTTCTGAAGTACGTTATGTGATAAATGATATTGTCATAGATATGACTCGAAATGTGGGCATGACTAGTCTTATGAAATTATATCCATCCTATAGCGAGGAGGAAAGTAAAACGCTTTCTATGGCAGGATGGTGTCCCAACAGTAGCAATAACTGGCTAGTTCATACCGATGGCACTTTTACAGGCTTCCTACCCTTAAAATTACTCCTTGGCTTTGCCGAAGATCACAAGCGTATTATTTTAAACGCAAGACAAAGTTTGTATCTGGTGAGAGACCGCAGTGATTATAATGCACTGAAAGGAGCCTCTGACCAAGTGATAGACTCAAAAATTCAACTGCTTCGATTACTATGGAAAGTGCCCCATGTGACGCTATCGGATCGTAAAAAGCTAAGCATGTTAAATTTGGTGCAAAAAGATAAAGCCTTGCCTATCGCCTTTCGAAGTTGGTGTCTGCATGAATACCCCTTGCTACCTACCACTGACACTCATAGTTGGAGTGTCAAATCGGCTCGCTCTACCGAGAGACCCCTCTATGTTATTATTGGTTGTCAAACCAATAGAAAATACCAACAAAGCAAAGATGTCACCTTGTTTGATCACATTCACTTGAGAAATATACGACTATTTTTAAATAATGTTTGCTTTCCCTATGAGGGGTTGGAACTCAATTTTTCAAAAAATAAGTTTGGTCCCCTTTATGACATGTTCGCTAAATTTCAATCGTCTTATTATGAAAAACAGGATTGTCCTATGTTGTCGCCACAAGGGTTTAAAGCAAAAGCACCACTGATTGTTTTCGACTGTTCGTATCTAGAAGAATCTATGAAAATCACCACCATTGATTTAAGGGTAGATTTTGAAACACAAGAAAATGTCCCAGACCATACCAGTGCCTACTGTTTGATTATTCATGCTAGACAAGTGAAATATCATCCTTTGTCCAATTATGTCACCAGCATGTAAGCCATCTGTGGTCGAATGAAAACAAAAAAAGATCATCATTCATAGGATTGATGATAAGCGTCTGCATGCACAGTATCTGTTGCGCTCTGGCACTGTGCGCACATACGACAACAACAAACATCATGTGTCCCTCAATAAGCAACAGCAACAACAACAACAACAACAACGTGACAGACAAACCATGGAATTTAAAATGTGAATTTAATCGTTTGAAAACTTTTGAAGCATGGACAGTTCCCTTTATGGATTGTGGAGAATTGGCTGCGAGCGGATTTTATTACTTAAAACGTGGGGATGTGGTCAAGTGTATTTTTTGCAACATTGAAATTGGAAACTGGGAAATAGGGGATCGAGCCTTTAGCGATCATCAGCGATGGAGTCCATCCTGCCCTTACCTCAATCGCTATGATGTGGGCAATATTCCATGGAGTTTGAATTATCCGGTTATTGTACCAGACCCTACAAAACTAGGAGATACCTGTGGACCGTATGTGCAAACTATTCATTTGAATGCTGTTCCAAATTAAGCCAACACACTTGTTTGTAATAAAAGTGTAAGTTTTTTTTTGTTATGAATAAAACCTCAACAAATATTTCGCTGTTGTTCAATTCATTTTTTTCCTTTTTTTCCCCTAAAGTCCTTTGATTTTGCCATGTTAAACCATGGCATGGGTTAGTTGTTGATTAGACGTCAATGAGGTAACAAGTAAAAATAAAAAAGCATGATGCGTACACTCATCGTGGATTGTCAGGGGTTTAAAATTGCAGACAACAAATTTATATTTAAGGAAGTTGCTTTTATCGATTGTAGTACGTTTTGGGTGTCTAACCCTATTCATTTGGTGTTTAAACCTCCCTATGCTTTCGAGTTGCTTAGTGAAAAAGATAAAAAACAGAGCCAATGGATTGAAAATCATTTGCAGTTAGCATGGAACAAGGGTGATATTTCTTACAAGTATCTTGACATTGTCATGAAAGCCCATTTGTCCTCGGCCAATGTCTTATTTGTTAAAGGGAGTGAAAAACGCCAGTGGCTTCAACCATTTCTACCCTCTCACTGTCAATGTATTGACCTTTTAGATCTGGGTTGTCCATCCCTGCAAACGCTCATGGACACTTGTCCTTGCGACAATATTCAGAATAAAGCCTTAGCGCATGCATGGCAATTGTTTCATTGGCTCACCACGAGTGTATGTTGGGAGTTGTTCAATAAAATGAAAACTGAAAGTGTATCGTCCAATGATAGCAGTGAGACGTGTACACGTGAGGTGATAACATCAACGTTATAGACATGGACGCCACTACAATCGACAAGGCTATTGGAAAGTTCTTTGTGTGCAAGAAAAAACTGATTAGCTTTACACAACATGAATTATTAGCACTACCTAAATCATTTCTTTTTTATGTTGCTGCCAACGCTGTCAAAGAAATTTGGGAAAAGGCGCCTGCCGAGTGGACTAACGACTCTGTATTGAGTGAACTACAACCATGCAGTCATTTTTCCCATCACAAGCAATTAACCATGGCAAAAATACCTTCCATTCGACAGTGTGCCACATGCCAATTAATGAAATTATATCATGGTCATAAAACTCAGTGTAAAGACATTGTTTCATCATTCCATGGCTGTCATGCGGAAAACAACCACCACCTACCATGCTCGTCAGGAGCTGCCGACAAACAACAACAGCAAGAACAAGAACAAGAACAAGAAGAAGAAGAACAACAAAAAAAGTGTTTTTCACCGATTGAAACCTCTATGTCCCAGGTGTACTGGCCGTGGAATTATTGATAACATTATTAAAAACTTACCATTCGAAGCTCACTTACCTGCTTACAGCTTTTGCGGCCCTGGTACTCGTCTTCAAGATCGTTTGAGGAGAGGGAATATGGGAATCAATGCTTTGGATCATGCATGCCTTAATCACGATAAAGCCTATGAAAACAGTGATCCCACACTAAGACGCATTGCCGACAAAGTCTTGTTAAGCATTGCCAAGCAACGATTAACAGCTTCAGATGCCAGTCTAGCAGAACGAATGGCAGCATTTATAGTGATTGGTGCTATGAAGAGCAAATTACTTTTATCTAGATATGGACTTTAACGTAATGAATTTATTTAAAAAAATGTATAGTATCACTGTTATCATGACAAAAAAATAAATAAAAAGACAAGAGTCCATGTTGTGTTTTTTTCCATTATTATTATTCACTCATAGTTTCATTATTATAATTATAAATGACAAACAATAAAAAAGGGACAGCAGTGCATCGTTAAAAATTATTACTAATTGTAGTAAATCTATTTTTTCAATCACAAACAATAAAAAAGGACAAAAGTCCATTATTTTAACTAATAGTTTCATTATTATTATTATAAAAAATTATATATACATGGTAATTGTACTAAACCTATTTTTTTTAAATCACAAACAATCAAAAGAAAGGACAAAAGTCCATCATTATTCATCAGCTTCAAATAGCAGTCTAGCAGAACGAATGTCAGCATGAAATCTTTATCTACTCTAGAACCAGTTTTTTTTGTTAAACGCTTATTATTGAATAAAATAACATGTTACTAGAATTTGATCATTATAAATTATAATAAAAATTGCATAAAAATTGCTATAAATGCTATTTTAAATCACAAACAATAAAAAAGGACAAAAGTCCATTATTTTAACTAATAGTTTCATCATTATTATTATAAAAAATTATATATACATGGTAATTGTACTAAACCTATAAACAAACAAAAAAATCTACCATTAAGCATAAGTTTTGAAAATTTATTTTTATTATTATTTATCATGGTAAACGTTGAGCAACAATTAATAAACGTCAAACTGTTGAACCCAAAAAATAATTTTATTTTATTATAGTCATTAAAGAGTAGGGCATGAATAAACAAAAAAGTTACGGCTAGCGTACAATGATTATTCGTTTTCAATTTTTACAAAACGAACCATGCATCGATTATTTTTTTCACCCTCATAAATTAAATAGACAGGGTGAATACTGGAATTGACATCTTCCATAACATTATCAGGTAGGTTATTAAATCGTGTGGGAAGAAATGTCTCAAAGTCTTGACAAATGCAAAGAGCTCGTTCACCAAATTTGGTTTTCAGTTTTTGAATTTTATGTATGCGAAAGGGTGTTTGCGTAGGCAATTCACTCATTTTCTTGCGTGCAAAGCCACAATCTTGACCAATGGCGTTCAAGGCGTCCATGGTTGTCTATAACCAAAGAAAAGAGTGTTACTTTCTAACACTCTTGTTCTTATATTACAATAGCAATAACTTTGTACATTAAAGTATATTGTTTTTTTTTTTTAAATCCTGAGTGTTTATGACCTGAAGTTGTAGATAGATAGTATTGGATAAAAATATAATAATAATGTTTGTATCATTTTTTCAGTCAAAACATACATTTGGAAATTATTTAATAGGAAATGTTTTATCAAAATTAAGTGTGAATCTCTCTTGGAGGTAAATGCATGTCTCTGTTGTGAATGGGAATTAGCCTATCATTCCCTAGTCGAATGACTTGTATTCGTTTGCTCTGTTGTTGTGCAAATTCACACAACATTCTGTTAAATAAATAGTATCAACAAATACTAAGAGCAAACATGGAATGCTTTTGGTAACCTATAAAAAGGCAAAGTTAACACGCTATGCATTTAATAACCATGTCTACATCCAACAAAACAAAATTCAAAACTACAAATTTAAACCAGTGTGTATGTGTTTATCAACGTGAATACACGATAAACTAAAACAAACAAACAAAATAGCCAAATGTATTCTAAACGTCAAGTATGCACCTGAAAGCCGAATGTAAACAAAAAAAAGCGATAATCATGACATCATGTGGTTAGTTTCTAACAAATCTCATTCTATGAGGCGAATATTGATTGATAGGTAAGCCAAGACAAAGTTGGCGAAATGCTTGTTGTCGATACGAAGTGATTGATTCCTCAGCAGGAAATTTATAAAAATGAAAACAAAACATTTGAAAAGTTATTGGAAAATAAACATTAAACAGGGGTTTTGTACATATTGTACACCAGAAATCTGGAAAATGATCCTCGTCAGCTAATTTAACAATCACTTGATTCATGGTTAAACCGTACCATGCTTTATGAATCACTTGCGTGGATACATTATTTTCAAAGTCAAAATTTAGCATACAGGATTTACAAAAGTGATGCCCTGGATCATAAACTATGTCATCATCCATAATGATGTCATAAAACATGGTATCAATGCGTACTTTCGTGTTTCTATATTCTGAAGGATAGGCCACACGTTGAGGATTATGAGACATCATCGTGGCATATTCATTGAACGTGGTGTGTTTTGTGACGATAAAACGATCTTCATCATGGCTCATGATTGAATCTGAAAAGTAGTCGTTGCCGTTTACTAAGTGAATAAATAAAAATATTATGTACTATATACACTGTCTGTCCCCTAAGTCAATGGCAAAAATAAAATAAAAAATAAGCAAAACACAAATAAATAACCATCTGTCTGTTGACTTCTTTAGGTTAGGTTAGGAAAAAAACATGTAACAGGTTAAAGAAACAATTTCTGTTCAGATATTTCAAATATATCACCACTCATAACTCTAGCCATAAAGTGAGAGTTTTGTCCTCCGTAAAAGCAGCAGATTATTATTCTTTTGTTCTTGCATGAGACCTACTAAGCCACACCCTAGTGTGGCCTATTAAGCCGCATGCCTACTGAGGGTGAATGGTCACCTTGCCGAAACATGAGGCCTACTAAGCGACAACAATAGTGAGGGTGGCTACTTGTTTGTTTTTTTCCTAACCTAACCTAAAGAAGTCAACATGTTTTTAATCTAGCCTGTGCACAGTGAACCATGGAAACGTTGATGCATGGCTCTCTTTATGCGTTGACAGGCAAATAGCACAAGACATACAGTTTATGTACAACTATTTACAGGCATTCACACATCCATGCATACACCCATGCACGCAGGTTAAAAAACAAAAATTATATGATACACTACAATTTTTTATTTTTATTCCGAGGCTCAAGATGGCATCTCGCATTTGATAGCAACCAAACCAAACACTTGCCGTGTTGTACAACAACAATAGCTACAACCACTACTGGTTGTAACCAAATGGGACGCTTGTCATCATATCCTGACACCACTGTCTCTTGTCGTCCAACAAAGCGAGTGTTTGTTTTCGCTGCTTCATTAAAAATAAATCATGATTTTTTGAGAGAATCCTAAACTGACTATGTGCCATGGCTGTGTGGGTCTTAAGGACATGTAAATAATCATCCACACAGAGTCGTTTAACCACATGCTGGCTAATCCCTTTGGCTCGCATAGATTCGCATCGATCCACCTGTCGAAAACTATACATTTTCGGAGCGAGACCTACAAACTCAGTCATCATGGTGTCTGAACACTCATCTTTCATTAAACCAATTTCTTTTTTGTTCAGACGGGGGATATCGAACACGTTCTTCTCACTAAACGAGAACGTGTCAAACCATTTTGGGTTTTGTTTCATAACGACATACGGATCACAGTCACGGATATGGTAAATAAAACTATCCGTGTCTGTATATAACAAGGAAATGGTACCAAATCGCTGTATTGCAAAACCATAATGGAATTTATACATGTGCAATTTTGAAAAATCTAATATGACTTGGCCTAAATAGATAGGCTTATTCATGACCACTTTAGTTTTGGCAAGTTCAATAGTCAGTAGATCATGATCAATAATGTTTAAAGATTTGAAATTTGGTTTTGCAATATATTTTTGAGCCCCCCATCTGCCATGCCATGTATTGACCAACTTAATGTCCCTATACTGCCGTACATTTTCCAAACTCTTGCCATAGATACAATTATTCATCAGTTTAAAAAAATTGATTTGAAATGGCTGAGTGGCACTTTGTCTGTGACTGGTATTTAAATCCATGTATGGTTTCAACCACGGTTTCTGACAAAAAGAAATACCTCTATGGATTTTTTTCAGGGTTAAGCCCTGAGCTAAACATTCTACCAGCATGTCAATATGCAACACATAGTGATTTTTATCATACAAGGTACCCATCAATTTCTTATGATTGCCCTTACTCTCGGGCGGCACCATTTTCTCTATGCAAAAGGGGAAATCACCATGACGCTGTCTGAGATGGGGGGGATAAGCTAAGTCGACATCAAGAACATACCCTACGTCCTGTTGCTTGCTAGCGCTATGCACATTAAAATCTTTAATTTCATCCTCAGACAGCCAGACAAAGTTTCTGTACGGCAGTGGTCGACTCATAGCGTGACCGTATAAATTGTTTACGTCGAAATACATTAGATAGGATTCTGGTTCTTCGGGACAATAATCAGGCATGTAATGATTATTTGCCTTGGCATGTCGCTGATTGAGCGATACGAATCCCCCACGAATCCCTTTTTCCATCATGAGTACCATATCGGGATCCGTCAGTAAATCAAGCTCAATGTGGGTAAATTTGAGGGCGGCGTCCCAACTTAACCCTGGACTGGTATAGTAGTGAGCGGGGTCAAGGCCATAAATCCTGTGACATAGCTGACGAAACGTTTCAAAAACGTCGGTCAACAACAACACGTCTAATTTTAAGTAGTGCATAGCATACTGGCCCATGGTTTCTATGCCAAACACTCGCCAAACATGCTGTGCATGGGCATAGTCTTCTTCACTGATGGTGCTTTGAGTCAATTGAGAAAAGAATTTTTCTCTTGGCGGCAAAGTCGTTTCTTCAAGCACCTCGTAACTTTCCACATAATCGTATGGAAAATGGCCTTTACGAACACACAATTTAAATTGATTTGTATCCGTAAAGTGGGAATGGGTATGTTTCAACTCATCTTGGCTTAAGCCTTTCACAAGACTATCCAGCGAACTAGACATAAACTTGAATGAGTCGAGAAAGCGAATGCTCATGCTTCCTTTTCTCCATGAAAGTGAGGTAAAGCTCTCATGGTTCTTAGCCAAAATGCTGAATTTGCTCTTATCTACATGAGCAAATTGTTTTACAATGAAGTGAAGGTCATACCGGGAGAAATTGTGTAAGAAGACAGGGAGGAAGCGAGGTGTAGAGTACTTCAAATTGCATTCGTTATGGGCAGCACCTCTAAAATGCCCTGTCCTGTGGCAGTGGTCTCTTACTTTTTTTTCTCCGCCTAAGATTGGCTTTTCACATATGTGGCAGGTGGTGGCTTGATCATATTCTCTTTGCTGTACGTCATTCATCTGAATTGGTACAGGGTTGTTCAAAATAGTTTCTACTTTGCCTGCTAAAGCCGCCATTTGATCAACAAACCACCGCGCACAATCCTGACCTTTATGACTTACATACTCACATTGTGAATTATCATAGTGACAGACAACATAATAGGCTACAGCAAAAGGCTCATGTTTCTGCACTGGATAGGTTGAGCTTGTATGGGGGCTTGGTTCACATCCCTGAATGGGAACAGTAAGGGCCTCAAAATCAGCGTAAACAGTAAATGGTACCATCTCTTGTTTATTAGTGGCCTTAAATTTTAAGACTGCGTCATTCCCTTCGGGCAAGACTAGCTTTACTGCCGTCTGCCCTTCACAGTCTTCCGTATGTCGTTTCAAAAGTTCATTAGTTTGAAAATACTGAAGGCAGCGCTCACAAATATGTTTCTTACCATCATGATTAGACACTTGGCTGCTCACCAATTTACTTAAATTCTTTATCCAACAGTAATGGCTTTTATCCCCATCAGACAGGAAAAGCAGGTGAATGTGATGTTGCTTTACCTGTTTGGTGGCATACAAGGGGCCCACAATATTGGATCCTTCGATGCCATACACCATGAAAGAGAAATTTGGATTATCTTTCTCAAATAAATGAATTTTATCTAGAGGCATGGGAAATGAAACACGCTCGAGATTGAGAGTTTGTTTCATGCGGTTAAACACATCTTTGTACTGCCCTGGTCTATCAACATGACTGTCTTCACAGGGTTGCAGACAGCTCACTATACTCCACAAAAAGCAGTAATCGTCTTTGTTGCGTATGTTGATCACTGCCTTTCTGGAAGCGATAAAGCTCGGTGTGGCAATATAGCTACTTCCTGCATTCAATGGATTGTATTTACAAATATTGATTTGCAAATAGGCAATGCTATTGAGGGCCAAGCCACTGGGACCCTCTTGCAACTTATCAAATTTAGTGATAAGCGCTTGAATAGCTTTCTCCTGATACCACGTTTCCAAATTATCGGCTATCAGTACTTTCTCCATTTTTGTACAAAGGTTGAAGGTGTGTTTCTCTTCAACATTATTTTTTATCAATGTAAATTCACATAGTAGTTCGAAGTTTATTTTTAAAGCCTGATGCAATCTTAAGCCTTGTTCACATTCACTCAAAAAAATGGGAAAACATAATTCCACAAAATCTTTAGGCGACAGACAGTGATTCGCATTGTAAATTCGGCCTGAGCATACTCGCGTTTTGAAACATTTGGCCAAAGGCTGCCACACTAACACTTCACTCTCTGATATAGACATGATTATAAAATGGACTAATAAACGTGCAACCCTTACCTTAAAATAGGTTAATCCAAAATCTCCAATTCCAAACGACCACACTTATCGATTTTTACTGACTGGCACACACAATCTCGTTCACAGGTAGACAATGGTTGTAGTAATTTGGGCCCCCAGCAGGAAATGATCACCAACAAAGTTGTTATAGTTTTAATATCAACGACAAGGTTTATCTTGTTTTTTTTGTTTCCAATGATTTATCTGAAAAACAAACCAATACAATCCGTTATTAGTCATGGTTATATACATTAAACATGTGCATTCATTCATTCATTCATTCATTCATTCATTCATTCATAAGACTTGCTAAAAACAAAAGGTTTCAAGTGTGCACACATAAATAAGACACTCACTCGAAAATAACAAAGTCATTTACAAAGACTCACCTCTTTTTTTTAATATCGAAAGCGTCAAGGTAGTTAAAACCTATTCACTCCATATATATCTTCATTCTAAAACAATAATAAATACACGCCATAAGTATATAAATTTCCGTGAAATAAATGACATGCATTTAACAACAACAACAACAATAAAAGTAATGGAACAACATGTACTCACCATATAATGAATTATAATACTTTCAGCAAATGTGCTCTTTGCCGCCACTGTCACTGTCACTGTCACTGTCTCTCTCTCTGTCTGCTTTCCCAGACTTAATGATGTTGTTTTTAAAAATCTGCAACAAACGAAATCCCCCAAAAATACCATCAGTCACTAACTTACTTTTCATGCATACACAAAATAACAATAAAACCAATCATGCCATAATTAACAATAATGAACCTACCTTAGTACAAGTATGGCCGCGGTTCACGTAATATTTTACAAAGAGCATAAGGCACTTGCATCCGTCACCTTCAAAGATGAACACGAGAATGATGAGTCTCTCTTACCCTCAGAACATATATGTCTCCTCAACAAGATGCAAAGTTAACACTTTACTTTTTTTTTTGTTCCTATGAGTAGGATGTCATGGAGCGCACAAGTCAAACCGATTCTCACAAGCTTTTGCAATCTCTGCATGAGTATGCGTGAGAATGCAATGATCAGCTTTTCGACAGAGCTGTTTGTCCTTCATCGAGATATCGGGTAACACGTCTGGGTCAGATAACAGCCACCTGCATGTGAACAACAGGCTGTTATCTCTCTCTGCTGCGAGGCACGTACGATGATAAGACCTGTGTCTGTCTGGATCGCCGTGGGTCAGTCTCAATGCTTTCAATTCTCATTGCATTAAGCAAGTTCTCTCTCTGCGTGTGAGCCCTGACCAGTCAAGACAAATAATAATAATAATAATGCATAAGTGTTTTATTAATATCAAAGCGCATAACCTTACGTGACTTCAAATCTGGTTTCTTACTTTTTCCCCGTTTTCCTCAACGATCTCGAAAAAAAAAATGACGGAAACCATGATTTCAGGTTTTCCATACCTACATTCCCGTAAACTGAACAACGACACAAATACATCGACATGCCCATCATAAAAATCGCCTCATTCGTTTTCCAAATAACGCGAAAATGAACAAAAAAAACACCTTTTCCATAAGAAAACCATGTTTCCAGCTTTTTACCTTTTTCATGTCTATATCCACGTAAAGAGAATAAAGAGACGAAATAAATACTATCACACGCGTCATTCTCACGTTTTCGGTTTTCCAAAAATCGACAAAAATGTGAAAAACGCATGTTTTGACTCAAAACCCTAACTTCACCTTTCCGACACCTACATTCCCG
This sequence comes from Meconema thalassinum, assembly GCA_946902985.2. Classification (NCBI taxonomy): domain Eukaryota; kingdom Metazoa; phylum Arthropoda; class Insecta; order Orthoptera; family Tettigoniidae; genus Meconema; species Meconema thalassinum. The sequence continues at coordinate 66,379,720 of OX336398.1, read as the reverse complement.
TAAAGAGCACAACGAGACGAAAAAAACGAATCCAAGCACGCCCTCCTAGCATAACCCGTTTTCCAAAAATCGGCAAAAATTTGAAAAACGCATGTTTTGACCCAAAACCCTAACTTCACCTTTTCGACACCGACATTCCCGTAAAGAGCACGACGAGACGAAATAAACGAATCCAAGCACGCCCTCCTAGCATGGCCCGTTTTCCAAAAATCGGCAAAAATGTGAAAAACGCATGTTTTGACCCAAAACCCTAACTTCACCTTTCCGACACCGACATTCCCGTAAAGAGCACGACGAGACGAAATAAACGAATCCAAACACGCCCTCCTAGCATGAATCTTCCATTCCAAGGTCGCGGGGGCTCACAACTTCCTAAGTAGTGCAGCTCCCCAAACCCCCCTTACCACGTTTTTATTTTAGTGTGGATATACCCCGTCCATGGAAAATGAGAGTTCACCACGAGTCCTACGACACCTCATAGGTTTAAATCCGATTATTGGTTAGCGAGATAGTCAAAAGCCGATGACCTATTAGTTTTTATGGTTTATTTCAATACATATTAAAAAAAACACTCATTGATAAATCATCATTTAAAAAAGCCCGCCCTCTTACAAAACTCCTCAAGTGCGCATGCGTATAAAAAAACATTCATCGCCAAAATGTCAAAAAACACAAGTTTACCCCAAATGGCCTTTCCAAATTCCATCCATTTAAAAAAATAACCTCACCATCACCTAGAGCGGAAAAAATACCATCTAAACGACCCCTCACTCGACCCTACTCCTCCCCCACCACCTAACCCTTTCCCAACATAGGCATACATATTCAAGCACAAGCGCGACTTCAGGAAACCAACACTACCCCACTACTCGCGAATGACCTTTTAGTTTTGGTCTTTTAATCAAATAAAGAGCCTATAGGAAAGTAGGGGGCATTACTAGCAGTGCTAGGACACCCTGTATGTTCTAATCCCATGTTTGGTTAGCGAGATATCAAGTTCGGGGCAAATACGAGGGTGGCTCAATAAGAAGTGGTGCAGCTCTGTCCTTACCACACTACTAATGCTATTAGAACATGTGATCTTTGCCAAAGGGTAAAGCCGAATCCCTTTTTAATGAGGCAACGACCTATCCCGTTGTTACCAGAGAAGCCAAGGCAGCTATTGAGTATCGACAACTTTGGACCATTGCCTAGAGCACGTAGAGGCAATAGACACATTTTTGTAGCCATGGATGTATTTTCGAAAATGGTGGTGTTGTGCCCCATTCAAAAGACAAGTTCAAAACAGGTCTTGAAGCGCCTGAAAGAGAGAGTTATTCCGATTCTTGGGAAGCCGGATAACATTCTCTCGGACCACGGAAGTTGCTTTACTAGTGCAGAATTTCGTCGAGAACTGGAAACTCTAGGAATTAGGCAGATTTTATCTACCATTCGCCATCCTGAGGCAAGTCCCGTTGAAAGAGTAATGAGAGAGATCCAGAAATACATGAAGATCTACTGTTCTGAAGCGAATTGGCGTTGGATTGACTTTCTAGAAGTCATTGAATACTGTATAAATAATACTGTACATGAGGCGACAGGTCAGGTTCCCGTTACTCTACATCTGGATCAGAGACCAGAGAGACCGTGGAATGGTGTTATTCCATTACCTGTAGACGCACAGCTCGGTAGAGAATTGAGGATCCAACGAACCTTTGAATATCTAAAAGCACAGGCGGAGAGACGTCAGAGAAGGAATCGTGCGAAGAGGTATCATAAACCGCTTCTCGTGGGACAGAAAGTTTTAATTAAGAAACCCGCCAGTTCAGATCCAGAGGCTCGGAAGTATAAAAAGTTTAATTTTTCTTACCACGGCCCGTTCGAGGTGATAAGAGACCTCCAGAACAATGCATACAGGTTAAGGCATTTAGAGAATGGAAACGAGGTCGTCATGAACATAGCCAACTTAAAAATTTATTACTCGCCAGAAGAATTCGATGAACCAGAAGAAGAATTAGTAACGCACACCCAACTCAACGTGGAGAGCGGAGGCAGCCAAGCAGGCAGACCTGAATGTTGGAACGGCGAGACGGGACGAGAAGCAGACAGTTTACCCAGTGTAAGCGGAGAGCAGAAAGAATGCCAGTGTTTGCGAGAATTCTATGAAGAAATGGTCAGAATGGCTAGAGAGGTTGAGGCTGTAAACGCGACCCTTCGCAGGGAGAATAGACAGCTCAGAAACAAGGCCGAGTGTGGAAGGGGGAACATTACTAACCCACTCGTAGCCAGACAAGGTGAAGGACCCCAGACGTAAACACAGACGGTGGTCGACAGTCAGCTGGTTACTTATATAAGCCACTTGCATTGGACTTTTATAAGTTTTGCAAGGGGAACATGAACCCGATGGGGTTATGCTGACTGGAATCGAACATGGTTCTCAGAGACGGTGATCTCAGTAAAAAGGTTCCGCCAGGAAGCGAACCAGAGATCTATACAGGGAGTTTCTTGGTGAAAACCCCTCGAAAGAAATGTATATTTAATCACTGGTGTGATTTTTGATGAAATGGCATTATTTATTAAAATAATGTAGGAAATAATGAGCGGATTATATCATTATAGGACGATTTGGTGTAAGCTATTGGAGGTTTGAAGCAGAGAGGAGGGCAGAGCTGACATTTACTAATCGGCCCAGAATTGTGGGTTGGTCCCAGTGGAGCCACGTCCATCTCTGTCACCCCATTATGTCGTCTGGAGCAGGGGAGAGGCCTGAAAAATGACACAGTTATTCCCCGACGGAGAATAGATGTAGAGGAGGGGCGGTGAAATGCCCAGAAAAATCATTGATTACTCGTGATTGGAGTAACGAATCGAGATGAGAGTTGCACACAGGTGAATATCTTGGCAAGAAGATAATTTTAGAGTCTTTTACATGCGAAATTGGTGCATATTTAGTGATGTGCGTAAGGACTGTGAAGCGACCATTGTTCGCGGAGGGATGTGAAGATGTTGACGGGGAGTTCCCGATTAGGTAGCGTCCCACGCCATGGAGAAAGGAATTAATATAAATTAATTGAACGAGCGATTCCTTTGCACACATATAGTTTTGGGACCTGTGAAGAGAGAGGAACACAATGATCATGGTTTGAAGACCTGAATCATGCTGTGAGAGGAGCAAAGATTACGCGGGAAGATGTTGCTCTACTTTCTGTGGAAATCCGATATAAGGGAGTAGACCCCAGGAGGAGCTCTCAGTTGAAACTCACTTGAAGCTCAGTCGAGACGCAGTCAAGCTCAGTCTACATGCCGCCAAGCGCAGTTACAGCCAGTTACAGTTTTACTCAATTGTCAATTGTAGCACAATGGAAATAAGTTGCAATCAGTATGCAGCAAATATGCAGCAGTACGAGACAGCGTGTAAGCCGCAGACAGAAGTCTTCAAATAAGTTACGTGCAGTCTTCGAGTGAAACTTCAGTCAGCTACAGCCAGGTTGAAGCCAGTTCGTCAAGGCATAACGCATGACGGATCTATTCATCGAGACGCCGAACAAGGACTGGTATGTGTAAAAGAAACAGAAAATATGTTTGTATGAATAATAGTCGTGATACAGGCATAATCAGCCGCACGAACTATGACGTGTTCAGTTATGAAGCACCGTATAGACTAACGGTAGCATTATTGTATATAATTATTTGTGAAAGTGTTGAACTTTATTAAGCGCAGTGTGTATTGTATGAACTAATCGTATATGTGTAACTACGATAGAATGCGCTAAAGAAACTTTACTAAGTGTTTGGTATTGCCATGAGAGTACCAGATGGTAACGCTTACTGTAGGAGTAATGATCGTCACAAAAACTGTTGGAGAGTTCCGAGAGCAGATAACCAGACTTTCAATCAGGAGTTGATAACGTAAGATGCCGTCGACACCTGCAATTTCGATCTCTGCTAGGGAATTTCAGCATTGAAGTGTGTATAAAGTGACGAGTGTTCAGTGTAATGTATATGTAAAAATATCATTTAAAGTAGTGTTTGATGAAGTGTTTCACATGTTTAGGGAGTGATAACTTCCTGAAAGATATGCAACGTGTCGTGTTGGTGATAGAAATTATGTATAATCAAATGTGTGTAAACAAGAGAAATATGTCGCGTTAAACCCATTATGGCGGGCGACATGGAAGAATATGATTGGTTGGAGCCACCTTAGATGCCTATAGAGATGTAAGTACCCCACAAATTATGGTTATAATTATGTAGAAGTATGGACCGATGCATGTCTGTGATTCCGTAAAGGTATTGTGAATTCCTTATAGATGCCAGTAAAAGTCAGTTAGGAGGCTGATCCTCCATGTTTAATCAGTAATGAGTTGATTTTTATAGAGTTGAAATGATGATTTGCATCATTAAGTGGAGTAATTTTTCCCACTATGAATTAAGAATGGCAATCAGTTATGTAAAGGTAACGAACGCGATTGTTCGAGTTTAAAACGTCTAGCTATGTCGGAAATTTTGGTAATTTATGTGAGAATAATAATAAATGATGATTTTGGTCATTTATGTCAATGAGATTTATAATAATAATGGTAAATTACGATTTTGATCGTTTATGTCAGTGAGAAATGATGATAATAATAATAATGGTTATTAAGAGTATGAATGAACACATCAGGAAACAAATAAATTGTTGTAAGCGAGAATTATTAACGCTAAGTGCAAGACTTATCAATCTAAGCAGGAAGATGTTACAGCGAGATTACATTTCAGTAATTATGGAAAGAAGCTTTATATCAGAATATTGCATATATTCGGTAATGATACCAGTAATGAAAGAGCTTTTATTGAATTGAATTTGTAGCTTAATTGAGAAGCTTATAGAGTAAATGTTAGATTTCTCTTAATATTAGAGGTCGGTGTGTCGTAGCATGGAGCATTAGGGGCCAGATAGTCTATTCTACGTATGAATTCTCCTATGTCGTGGACATTGTTGGAGACATTATTTTATTCCGGAGTTTTAGTGAATGGACCCTAACTCTGAAGAAAAGGATTGAAATGTGTTCCGGGTTGGAATCCTATGATAGAGTCGAGGATAACAAGGACACCTCGCAGCTCTATGATTTCCCGAGAACTTATGATGAGTTATTTACGCTCGTGGGCAGCGAAAACTCATGGCGACAGTGGTTTTGTGCGCCTATATTATATTTGAGACATCGGTCACCGCCAGGCTCATGCATTACGAACCCCGAACCTTCATGTTGGATGGACCCATGTGAGGCCATTAATTAATCATTATCCTCGACGTAGGAATAATTACAAAAGCTCATCCAATACCTGTTGGCATAATAGTCAATTAAGATCCTTTGGGAACATGTGTGCCGGTTAGGACACAGTATTTGTCTTGTAAATCTCCACTGCTTAGAGAGGGAAGCTTTCAAACTTTTAGAAAGGTCGAGATAATTGGTGGAACGACCCATCCCACTTTCTATTGTGTAGCGATTTCTTTAGCCGAGGGTCGGTGCCAACCACCCGAACCGCTCAGGCAAGTTATAAAGGGAAGAGATTCTAGACCTTGTTAAAATGACATATAATGCGAGATTGTTATGTTGAGTATTATAGCCATGTGGTTTGTGAACACATGGATAATTATAGTCAATCCTGATGGTTCATTAATTTAGCTATCTGACGAATAGTTACATGATATATTTGTACTGTCACTGGAACCAAGTCATGTAGTTGGTTACTAGATGCCAATCGCCTTGAGCGCGAGGTAGTCTATCGTACAATCCGACATAAGCTATAACGTAACGTTTTATCTAGGAATCACAGACAGCATGCGGTGAAACCATATAATTGAAGGATATGTAGGGGGTAGCTTACATAATTATGGAGTTGCACGTTGATTTTGGTGCAACGTCCAAATAGGTAAATGCATGCAAAGCATTTCATTGGTGAGAAGAAAAATATTAAAACACGCACGGCACACATAATTGTTTAACATAAAGAGGTTTAAGGAATAATCCTTGTTGTAATATTAAAGAAGTCACATTGTATGACTGTTATGTTAATGTAAAGTTGTGTTGAAGTCGTAGGTGCATCAGCGCACTAGTATATCCTTGTGAAGTTCACAGAAGGGTAAAGCATTATGGCTAGATATGACTTTGTTGTGATTTTTATATTTGTTTATTTGTGGATTGTGGAAGTAAAAATTTTGTTTGCTTTTATTTTATGCTTTTTGGGTATTGTTTTGTGTTTGAAGCCATGATTTATTTTAATGAATTAAAGTTTTAGAATAGAGTTGTGCTTTATCATTGTAGAGTTGATACCTTTTAGCCTCAAATCCAAAATATGCACTGCAAAATTGGGGTTACCGTACACGCCTGAGAGCTGATGCTAGTTGGAGGCGGATGCATATTATCCAACGAGATTACTCACATGGGTACAATATATACATAAATTATATATAAACTTTTGAACTGACGGTGGTTTTGGGGTCTGAGGGATGTGAAACGCGAAGATATGTCGAAGTTTTCATGAAGTCGAAACATGGTACCCATTGTAATAGTTAGCTTTCTAATGAAATCTACCTATAAATGGCTTACGAGATCACCTTTTGCCCATGTGTGTGTCTCCCCTAATAACTTCTACACGGCAGGAGCGATTTCAATGAAACTCAGTAAGGTCATGGTACTATTTTGGCCAACCACGACCGTACCCTTCAAATTTTATTACGTCTCACCAATCCAAAATGGCGGCTGTGCGAAATATTTCACCAGTATTCTATATCTCCGAAACTACTACAGATTTTGTACGGTGATAAAGGGCACTACTGTACGTTCACCTATGTGAATTTCAAAAACCTGTTTACTACAAAACCAACATGGCGACCAAGCGAAGTTGAAACATTTAAATAGATTTTTCCCGCGATTTAACCATCCGAACGCAGTGAAACTTGGTACAGCAAATGACTGTACAAATTGCAAGGCATCTAATTTAGTTCAATTGTTTACATAACCTCAAGAGGCCGTGTTCATAATGGCAAAACTAATCTCGGGATTTTCCGCCAACACAAAGTTCCTAATTTCTCTACTAGAAAGATCTATAGTGTTCAAGGAGCTTAGATATCTATCCTCCTTGACTTTCATAGTGCTTCAAGGAACAACGAAATTCGACAAATAACAAAGCTTGCACCCGGCACCCAAGGCCATACGATAGTATTATTATTGCTTGTGTTATGATCGTGCAATCGAAATCAACGTTTGAATAATGAACGTACATAATAATCCTCATCTAATAGTACATAACGCTATGGCCAACATGGCGACCATCCGAAATATTTATACGGTTATCAATATCTATTAATCTATGACAGCAATCAAACTGAAATTTTGTAGGTGTATAAACATAAGTTAACGTATGGGACGTTCAATAAGCTAATGCACCAATCCAACATGGCGGCGACGAGAAATTTAAATATTCAAATGGATGTTTCTCGCGATTTAACCATCCGAGTGGAATGAAACTTGGTACGGTATATGCTTCTATAAATTTTAATCCAATGGCGCATAACCACAAGACGGTTTCAATCTAAATTCCATTGTCCATTTTCAATTTCAATTGCATTTTGTAGGTATTTTCAATTTAAATTGCATATTGTAAGTATTTTGAATTTCAATTGCATTTTGAATATCTATGACTTTAGTCATTTTCCAAGTTTTTCCGTATTGATTTTGATAAGTTATGCACTTGTCCACTTTACAATACAAAATATCTTTTTATTTATACATTTTGATACATGTTTCGGCCCTGTGAGCCTTCTTCAGTCAAAATCAAACAAATTCTCCTAGATCATTCTAAAGGTTGGTCTCTCATAAAAAAAATTGTAAATCAATTTTACATCGTCAGGATGCTTAAAATACATGAATATAAAATGCTTAAAGAAATTAAAAGATTTAAAAATGCACGAAATTTTGAAACGTGGGCTCCATTCTTGTTAATCTAATTTCTTTAATTTAATTTCTTTAAGCATTTTATATTCATGTATTTTAAGCATCCTGACGATGTAAAATTGATTTACAATTTTTTTATGAGAGACCAACCTTTAGAATGATCTAGGAGAATTTGTTTGATTTTGACTGAAGAAGGCTCACAGGGCCGAAACATGTATCAAAAAGTATAAATAAAAAGATATTTTGTATTGTAAAGTGGACAAGTGCATAACTTATTCAATTGCATTTTGTGAGTATTTCGATTCTACATTGCATTTCTACATTGCTGCTCAATGAGCACCTCAACTTGAAGATAAGGAAGTCATTTCTCCATGACCTTTGTTTGGAGTGTGTTGACCTATGGTTGTGAAACATGGACCCTGGGGAAAAGAGAAGAATCCAAACTTGAGGCAGCTGAAATGTGGTTTTGGAGACGAATGACCCGAACAAGCTGTATGGAAAGAAAGACAGATGAGCTTGTTCTGAATCAAATTGTTGAACACCAACAAGAAAAGGAAAGCAAAATTCATGGGACACATTCTCAGACATGACACTCTCCTCCAGGTAATTTTTGAAGGAAAGATTTTAGGGAAGAAACCAAGGGGACGACCAAGACAATCGTATCTCAAGAACATTGTCAAGGAAATGGAATGTGACTCGTATGTCAATATGAAGAGGACTGCTGAAGACCGTAAGAAATGGCTGCAACGACAAGGCTTTTAGTCTTTAGAAGCTGATGATGATGATTACATTTTGTAAGTATTTTGAACCTCAATTACATGTTGTGCGTATGTTTCAATCTATTCCTTATGTGAGTATTTTCCTTCTTAATTATCTTTTGTAAGTACAGTGGAACTTGGATAATTCGAACCTCAAGGGACCAGTAAAAAAAATCGAATTATCCAAACATTCGAATTAAGAAAGTTCTTTGAAAAGGGTAGAGAAAATATATTGTATTACGTTTACATAATGATTTACGTTCAACAAAGCATATTAACAGACAACAGTACTTTATAGGAACTGTATCGTGAATATCCTCAAAACTTTCAACCGGAAAGTGAAACCAAAATGTACTATTCACCCATTTAACAACAGTAGTAATCCAGCAATCTAGTTAAGTCATAGAGAAATCTACTGTTTTTCAAAATAGTTTGAGATTTTTACCTATTTCCTACAATTAAGTCTCTCATCCACCACAAAAGAATCTAACAAATTTAAGGAATGGAAAACAGAACCGCATACGTCATTTCTATTTTCAAAAAAAAAACGCTTAAGTTTGTCGCTTGGGCTGCACTCGGAACAGTTATTTCGGGAACTGACCTAACTGTTTGGCTTCCGATCGGCTTTTTACACTAAAAACTTCGAATTATCCAAAATATAATTCGAATTAACCACGATTTTTTTGGCATTGATTATAAAATGCTAGGGACCAAGAGAAAAATTCGAATTAAAGAAGATTTCGAATTTTAGAAGTTCGAATTAGCCACGTTCCACTGTATTTCCACTCTGCTTTTTGTGAGTCTTTTCAATCTGAGTTTCATTTTGTAAGTATTTTCAGTCCAGCTTGATTTTCGTTATGGCTTCCATTTTCGCTATCACCCAAACCATTAGGGGCCGATAACCTAGATGTTAGGCCCCTTAAGGTAAGAAAGACTCGTCTAGGGGAGAAAACATTGAAAAATTTCTTTTCTTTTGCGTTTTAGTTATATACAATGTAGAAAAAAGATATTTGTCAAAAAAGTCGAAAAAATATGAAAAAATAGTCATCTTATAAGATATAAATGACTACGCTGCACCATGAATGACAACACCCACTTTTACAGAGATTTATGTTTATGCGTGTAACTTCTGAACTCTTATAGATAGATTTCTGATCTCACTTCCTGTCTGCTCTGTTGAGCGCAGACCTTGTGTTGGTGACAATGTCAACTTCCTGCACTGTTTATGTTACTAGTGGTTACTGAACATCGTCATCACTGTGATTTTTCACTGACCTATTGAAGAAATATTGTTTAACAGCGAGGTAATCTGCCCCAATTATTAATAACAAGCTGTACCCGGCATGCGTTGCAATGCCAATCAAAGAAAGTGTTGGCGTTGAAATTATGTGTCTTGATGTGCTTTTGGATACACAACATGTTTTTCAATTTCCGTTAACTGCCTCTAAGCTATCGTAAAATGGATTTTCAAATTTAGAACCATTCGTGGGAGCGTGCATAAAAACTTTCAAAAGTTTCATCGCAATCGGATGAATGGCATATGAACGTATACGGGATTTTGTTTGAACGATTCGTGCGCTGTCACTCATTTGTTGAATCTACTCGTACGCTACCTATTGAGAAATGGATTTACTAAGTCGAAACCCTACCCTGGCGTGTACACAATAACTCATCAAGGTTTCATCACAATCGAAGAAGGTTATTTGAATGCATAGGGGATTTTGTTAAAACGCTTCTCGCGTCGTCACCCTTTTGTTGCATATACTCGTGCGCTACCTATTGTGAAATGGATTTACTAAGTCGAAACCCTTCCCTGGCGGGTACACAATATCTGATCAATGTTTCATCGCAATCGGATGAATAGTATATGAACGCATACCTGATTTTGTTTAAACGATTCGCGCTCCGTCACTCATTTGTTGAATCTACTCGTGCGCTACCTACTGTAAAATGTATTTACTAATTTAGAAACCGTCACGTAAGTGTTCACAACATCTCACCCAAGTTTCATCGCTATCGGACTAATGGGATATGAAGACATAGGGGACTGTATTGAAACGCTCCGCATGTCGTCGTTCATTTGTCGAATCTACTCGTGTGCTACCTACTGTGAAATGTATTTACTAAGCCAGAAACCTTCCTTGGAGTGTCCACCATATTTCACCCAAGTTTCACCGCTAACGGCAGAATGGTATATGACCTTATACGGGACTTTGTTGAAACGCTTCGCGCGTCGTCCCTCATTTGTTGAATCAACTTGTGCGCTGCATATTGTATAGTGGATTTACTAAGCCAGAAATTTTCCATGACGTGTACACAACATCTCACCCAAGTTTCATAGCTACGGACGAATGGTACATGAATGCATACGGGACTTGGTTGAAACGCTTCGCGTGTCGTCGCTCATTTGTTGATTCTACTCTTGCGCTACATATTATAATATGGATGTACTCAGCCAGAAACCTTCCCTGGAGTGTACACAACATCTCACCCAAGTTTCATCGCAATCGGATGAATGGTATGTGAACGTATACGGGACGTTGTCGAAACGCTTCGCGCGTAGTCACTCATTTGTTGAATATAAACGTGCGCTTCGTATTGTAAAATGGATTTACTTAGCCAGAAACCTTTCCTGGAGTATACACAACAATTCACCAAACATTTATCACTATCAGACGACTGGTATATGACTTTATACGGGACTTTGTTGAAACGCTTGGCGTGTCATCGCTCATTTGTTGAATCTACTGGTGCGATACCTATTGTAAAATGTATGTACTAAGCCAGAAACCTTCCCTGGAGTGTACACAACATCTCACCCAAGTTTCATCGCTATCGGATGAATGCTATATGAAATTATATGGGACTTTGTTGAAACGCTTCGCGCGCCGTTGCTCATTTGTTGATTCTACTCGTGCTCTACCTATTTTTAAAGGGATTTACTAAGCTAGAAACCTTCCCTGGAGTGCACACAAAATCTTGCCTAGTTTCATCGCTATCGGACGAATGGTATATGAACGCAAACGTGACTTTGTTGAAATGCTTCGCGCGTCGTAGCTCATTTGTTGAATCTACTCGTGCGCTGCCTATTGTAAAGTGGATGTACTAAGCCAGAAAATTTTCCTGCAGTGTACACAACATTTTACGCAAGTTTCATAGCTATCGGACGAATGGTATATGAATGCATACGGGACTTTGTTGAAACGCATTGCGTGTCGTCGCTCATTTGTTGAATCTACTTGTGCGCTATCTACTGTGAAATGTATTCACTAATTTTGAAACCTTCACGAAAGTGTGCACAACATCTCACCCAAGTTTCATCGCTATCGGACGAATGGTATATGAACACATACGGGACTTTGTTGAAATGCTTCGCGCATCGTCGCTCATTTGTTGAATCTACGCGTGCGCTACCTATTGTAAAATGGATTTACTAAGTCAGAAACCTTCCTTGGAGTGTACTCAACATCTCACCCAAGTTTCATCGCAATCGGACGAATGGTATATGAACGTATAGGAGACATACCCACAGACATACCCACAGACAAACTATCACGTTACATTGATTTTTATATATATAGACAAGCTGTACCCGGCATGCGTTGCAATGCCAATCAAAGAAAGTGTTGGCGTTGAAATTCTGTTTTTTGAAGTGCTTTTGGATACACAACATGTTTTTCAATTTCCGTTAACTGCCCCTATGCTATATTAAAATGGATTTTCTAATTTAGAATCAATCGTGGGAGCGTGCACAACAACTTTCAAAAGTTTCATCGCAATCGGATGAATGGTATATGAACGTATACGGGATTTTGTTTGAACGATGCGTGCGCTGTCACTCATTTGTTGATTCTACTCGTACGCTACCTATTGAGAAATGAATTTGCTAAGTCGAAACCCTACCCTGGCGTGTACACAATAACTCATCAAGGTTTCATCAGAATCGAAGAAGTTTATATGAACCCAATATGGGATTTTGTTGAAACGCTTCGCGCGTCGGCACCCATTTGTTGCATCTACTCTTGCGCTACTTATTGTGAAATGGATTTACTAAGTCGAAAGCCTTCCCTGGCGTGTACACAATAACTGATCAATGTTTCATCGCAATCGGATGAATAGTATATGAACGCATACCGGATTTTGTTTAAACGATTCACGCTCCGTCACTCATGTGTTGAATCTACTCGTGCGCTACCTGCTGTAAAATGTATTTACCAAGTTAGAAACCGTCACGTAAGTGTCCACAACATCTCACCCAAGTTTCATCGCTATCGGACTAATGAGATATGAAGACATAGGGGAGTGTATTGAAACGCTCCGCGTGTCGTCGTTCATTTGTCGAATCTACTCGTGTGCTACCTACTGTGAAATATATTTACTAAGCCAGAAACCGTCCTTGGAGTGTCCACCATATTTCACCCAAGTTTCACCGCTAACGGCAGAATGGTATATGACCTTATACGGGACTTTGTTGAAACGCTTCGCGCGTCATCCCTCATTTGTTGAATCTACTTGTGCGCTGCCTGTTGTATAGTGGATTTACTAAGCCCGAAACCTTCCATGAAGTGTACACAACATCTCACCCAAGTTTCATAGCTATCGGACGAATGGTATATGAATGCAGACGGGACATGGTTGAAACGCTTCGCGTGTCGTCGCTCATTTGTTGATTCTAATTGCGCTACTTATTGTAATATGGATGTACTCAGCCAGAAACCTTCCCTGGAGTGTACACAACATCTCACCCAAGTTTCATCGCAATCGGATGAATGGTATGTGAACGTATACGGGACGTTGTCGAAACGCTTCGCGCGTAGTCACTCATTTGTTGAATCTAAACGTGCGCTTCGTATTGTAAAATGGATTAACTAAGCCAGAAACCTTTCCTGGAGTGTACACAACAATTCACCAAACATTTATCACTGTCAGACGAATAGTATATGACTTTATACGGGACGTTGTCGAAACGCTTCGCGCGTAGTCACTCATTTGTTGAATATAAACGTGCGCTTCGTATTGTAAAATGGATTAACTAAGCCAGAAACCTTTCCTGTAGTGTACACAACAATTCAGCAAACATTTATCACTATCAGACGAATGGTATATGACTTTATACGGGACTTTGTTGAAACGCTTCGCGTGTCATCGCTCATTTGTTGAATCTACTGGTGCGCTACCTATTGTAAAATGTATGTACTAAGCCAGAAATCTTCCCTGGAGTGTACACAGCATCTCACCCAAATTTCATCGCTATCGGATGAATGGTATATAAAATTAAATGGGACTTTGTTGAAACGCTTCGCGCGCCGTTGCTCATTTGGTGATTACACTCGTGCTCTACCTATTTTTAAAGGGATTTACTAAGCTAGAAACCTTCCCTGGAGTGCACACAAAATCTCAGCCTAGTTCCATCGCTATCGGACGAATGGTATATGAACGCAAACGTGACTTTGTTGAAATGCTTCGCGCGTCGTAGCTCATTTGTTGAATCTAATCGTGCGCTGCCTATTGTAAAGTGGATGTACTAAGCCAGAAAATTTCCCTGCAGTGTACACAAAATTTTACGCAAGTTTCATAGCTATCGGACGAATGGTATATGAATGCATACGGGACTTTGTTGAAATGCTTCGCGCAACGTCGCTCATTTGTTGAATCTACGCGTGCGCTACCTATGTAAAATGGATTTACTAAGTCAGAAACCTTCCTTGGAGTGTACTCAACATCTCACCCAAGTTTCATCGCAATCCGACGAATGGTATATGAACACATACGGGACTTTGTTGAAATGCTTCGCGCATCGTCGCTCATTTGTTGAATCTACGCGTGCGCTACCTTTTGTAAAATGGATTTACTAAGTCAGAAACCTTCCTTGGAGTGTTCTCAACATCTCACCCAAGTTTCATCGCTATCGGACGAATGGTATATGAACACATACGGGACTTGTTTGAAACGCTTCGCGCATCGTCACTCATTTGTTGAATCTACGCGTGCGCTACCTATTGTAAAATGGTTTTACTAAGTCAGAAACCTTCCTTAGAGTGTACTCAACATCTCACCCAAGTTTCATCGCAATCGGTTGAGTGGTATATGAATGCATAGGAGACATACACACACACCCACAGACAAACTATCACGTAAGATTGATTTTTATATATATAGATAGATTGAATCGTTGATTTCAAGGCGGAAACAAGTCCACTTATTTTCAAACAGATAAGTTGAAATACGCATTTCTTTTTTATGTATTTATATTGTTTTTATTTACTTACAAGCTGTACCCGGCATGCGTTGCAATGCCAATCAAAGAAAGTGTTGGCGTTGAAATTCTGTTTCTTGAAGTGCTTTTGGATACACAACATGTTAACTGCCTCTAAGCTATCGTAAAATGGATTTTCTAATTTAGAACCATTCGTGGAAGCGTGCACAACAACTTTCAAAAGTTTCATCGCTGTCACTCATTTGTTGAATCTACTCGTACGCTACCTGTTGTGAAATGGATTTACTAAGTCGAAACCCTTCCCTGGCGTGTACACAATAACTCATCAATGATTCATCGCAATCGGATGAATTGTACATGCACGTATACGGGATTTTGTTGAAACGCTTCGCGCGTCGTCACCCATTTGTTGCATCTACTCTTGCGCTACTTATTGTGAAATGGATTTACTAAGTCCCCTTCCCTGGCTGGTACACATTTACTGATCAATGTTTCATTGCAATCGGATGAATAGTATATGAACGCATACCTGATTTTGTTTAAACGATTCGCGCTCCGTCACTCATTTGTTGAATCTACTCGTGCGCTACCTACTGTAAAATGTTTTTACTAAGTTAGAAACCGTCACGTAAGTGTACACTACATCTCACCCAAGTTTCATCGCTATCGGCCTAATGGGATATGAAGACATAGGGGACTGTATTGAAACGCTCCGCATGTCGTCGTTCATTTGTCGAATCTACTCGTGTGCTACCTACTGTGAAATGTATTTACTAAGCCAGAAACCTTCCTTGGAGTGTCCACCATATTTCACCCAAGTTTCACCGCTAACGGCAGAATGGTATATGACCTTATACGGGACTTTGTTGAAACGCTTCGCGCGTCGTCCCTCATTTGTTGAATCAACTTGTGCGCTGCATATTGTATAGTGGATTTACTAAGCCAGAAATTTTCCATGACGTGTACACAACATCTCACCCAAGTTTCATAGCTACGGACGAATGGTACATGAATGCATACGGGACTTGGTTGAAACGCTTCGCGTGTCGTCGCTCATTTGATGATTCTACTCTTGCGCTACATATTGTAATATAGATGTACTCAGCCAGAAACCTTCCCTGGAGTGTACACAACATATCACCCAAGTTTCATCGCAATCGGATGAATGGTATGTGAACGTATACGGGACGTTGTCGAAACGCTTCGCGCGTAGTCACTCATTTGTTGAATATAAACGTGCGCTTCGTATTGTAAAATGGATTTACTTAGCCAGAAACCTTTCCTGGAGTGTACACAACAATTCACCAAACATTTATCACTATCAGACGACTGATATATGACTTTATACGGGACTTTGTTGAAACGCTTCGCGTGTCATCGCTCATTTGTTGAATCTACTGGTGCGATACCTATTGTAAAATGTATGTACTAAGCCAGAAACCTTCCCTGGAGTGTACACAACATCTCACCCAAGTTTCATCGCTATCGGATGAATGCTATATGAAATTATATGGGACTTTGTTGAAACGCTTCGCGCGCCGTTGCTCATTTGTTGATTCTACTCGTGCTCTACCTATTATTAAAGGGATTTACTAAGCTAGAAACCTTCCCTGGAGTGGACACAAAATCTCAGCCTAGTTTCATCGCTATCGGACGAATGGTATATCAACGCAAGCGTGACTTTGTTGAAATGCTTCGCGCGTCGTAGCTCATTTGTTGAATCTACCCGTGCGCTGCCTATTGTAAAGTGGATGTACTAAGCCAGAAAATTTCCCTGCAGTGTACACAACATTTTACGCAAGTTTCGTAGCTATCGGACCAATGGTATATGAATGCATACGGGACTTTGTTGAAACGCATTGCGTGTCGTCGCTCATTTGTTGAATCTACTTGTGCGCTATCTACTGTGAAATGTATTCACTAATTTTGAAACCTTCACGAAAGTGTGCACAACATCTCACCCAAGTTTCATCGCTATCGGACGAATGGTATATGAACACATACGGGACTTTGTTGAAATGCTTCGCGCATCGTCGCTCATTTGTTGAATCTACGCGTGCGCTACCTATTGTAAAATGGATTTACTAAGTCAGAAACCTTCCTTGGAGTGTACTCAACATCTCACCCAAGTTTCATCGCAATCGGACGAATGGTATATGAACGTATAGGAGACATACCCACAGACATACCCACAGACAAACTATCACGTTACATTGATTTTTATATATATAGATTGAATCGTTGATTTCAAGGCGGAAACAAGTCCACTTATTTGCAAACAGATAAGTTGAAATACGCATTTCTTTTTTTATGTATTTATATTGTTTTTATTTACTTACAAGCTGTACCCGGCATGCGTTGCAATGCCAATCAAAGAAAGTGTTGGCGTTGAAATTCTGTTTCTTGAAGTGCTTTTGGATACACAACATGTTAACTGCCTCTAAGCTATCGTAAAATGGATTTTCTAATTTAGAACCATTCGTGGAAGCGTGCACAACAACTTTCAAAAGTTTCGTCGCTGTCACTCATTGTTGAATCTACTCGTACGCTACCTGTTGTGAAATGGATTTACTAAGTCGAAACCCTTCCCTGGCGTGTACACAATAACTCATCAATGATTCATCGCAATCGGATGAATTGTACATGCACGTATACGGGATTTTGTTGAAACGCTTCGCGCGTCGTCACCCATTTGTTGCATCTACTCTTGCGCTACTTATTGTGAAATGGATTTACTAAGTCCCCTTCCCTGGCGGGTACACATTAACTGATCAATGTTTCATTGCAATCGGATGAATAGTATATGAACGCATACCTGATTTTGTTTAAACGATTCGCGCTCCGTCACTCATTTGTTGAATCTACTCGTGCGCTACCTACTGTAAAATGTTTTTACTAAGTTAGAAACCGTCACGTAAGTGTCCACTACATCTCACCCAAGTTTCATCGCTATCGGACTAATGGGATATGAAGACATAGGGGACTGTATTGAAACGCTCCGCATGTCGTCGTTCATTTGTCGAATCTACTCGTGTGCTACCTACTGTGAAATGTATTTACTAAGCCAGAAACCTTCCTTGGAGTGTCCACCATATTTCACCCAAGTTTCACCTCTAACGGCAGAATGGTATATGACCTTATACGGGACTTTGTTGAAACGCTTCGCGCGTCGTCCCTCATTTGTTGAATCAACTTGTGCGCTGCATATTGTATAGTGGATTTACTAAGCCAGAAATTTTCCATGACGTGTACACAACATCTCACCCAAGTTTCATAGCTACGGACGAATGGTACATGAATGCATACGGGACTTGGTTGAAACGCTTCGCGTGTCGTCGCTCATTTGTTGATTCTACTCTTGCGCTACATATTGTAATATGGATGTACTCAGCCAGAAACCTTCCCTGGAGTGTACACAACATCTCACCCAAGTTTCATCGCAATCGGATGAATGGTATGTGAACGTATACGGGACGTTGTCGAAACGCTTCGCGCGTAGTCACTCATTTGTTGAATATAAACGTGCGCTTCGTATTGTAAAATGGATTTACTTAGCCAGAAACCTTTCCTGGAGTGTACACAACAATTCACCAAACATTTATCACTATCAGACGACTGATATATGACTTTATACGGGACTTTGTTGAAACGCTTCGCGTGTCATCGCTCATTTGTTGAATCTACTGGTGCGATACCTATTGTAAAATGTATGTACTAAGCCAGAAACCTTCCCTGGAGTGTACACAACATCTCACCCAAGTTTCATCGCTATCGGATGAATGGTATATGAAATTATATGGGACTTTGTTGAAACGCTTCGCGCGCCTTTGCTCATTTGTTGATTCTACTCGTGCTCTACCTATTTTTAAAGGGATTTACTAAGCTAGAAACCTTCCCTGGAGTGGACACAAAATCTCAGCCTAGTTTCATCGCTATCGGACGAATGGTATATGAACGCAAGCGTGACTTTGTTGAAATGCTTCGCGCGTCGTAGCTCATTTGTTGAATCTACTCGTGCGCTGCCTATTGTAAAGTGGATGTACTAAGCCAGAAAATTTTCCTGCAGTGTACACAACATTTTACGCAAGTTTCATAGCTATCGGACGAATGGTATATGAATGCATACGGGACTTTGTTGAAACGCATTGCGTGTCGTCGCTCATTTGTTGAATCTACTTGTGCGCTATCTACTGTGAAATGTATTCACTAATTTTGAAACCTTCACGAAAGTGTGCACAACATCTCACCCAAGTTTCATCGCTATCGGACGAATGGTATATGAACACATACGGGACTTTGTTGAAATGCTTCGCGCATCGTCGCTCATTTGTTGAATCTACGCGTGCGCTACCTATTGTAAAATGGATTTACTAAGTCAGAAACCTTCCTTGGAGTGTACTCAACATCTCACCCAAGTTTCATCGCAATCGGACGAATGGTATATGAACGTATAGGAGACATACCCACAGACATACCCACAGACAAACTATCACGTTACATTGATTTTTATATATATAGACAAGCTGTACCCGGCATGCGTTGCAATGCCAATCAAAGAAAGTGTTGGCGTTGAAATTCTGTTTTTTGAAGTGCTTTTGGATACACAACATGTTTTTCAATTTCCGTTAACTGCCCCTATGCTATATTAAAATGGATTTTCTAATTTAGAATCAATCGTGGGAGCGTGCACAACAACTTTCAAAAGTTTCATCGCAATCGGATGAATGGTATATGAACGTATACGGGATTTTGTTTGAACGATGCGTGCGCTGTCACTCATTTGTTGATTCTACTCGTACGCTACCTATTGAGAAATGAATTTGCTAAGTCGAAACCCTACCCTGGCGTGTACACAATAACTCATCAAGGTTTCATCAGAATCGAAGAAGTTTATATGAACCCAATATGGGATTTTGTTGAAACGCTTCGCGCGTCGGCACCCATTTGTTGCATCTACTCTTGCGCTACTTATTGTGAAATGGATTTACTAAGTCGAAACCCTTCCCTGGCGTGTACACAATAACTGATCAATGTTTCATCGCAATCGGATGAATAGTATATGAACGCATACCGGATTTTGTTTAAACGATTCACGCTCCGTCACTCATGTGTTGAATCTACTCGTGCGCTACCTGCTGTAAAATGTATTTACCAAGTTAGAAACCGTCACGTAAGTGTCCACAACATCTCACCCAAGTTTCATCGCTATCGGACTAATGGGATATGAAGACATAGGGGAGTGTATTGAAACGCTCCGCGTGTCGTCGTTCATTTGTCGAATCTACTCGTGTGCTACCTACTGTGAAATATATTTACTAAGCCAGAAACCTTCCTTGGAGTGTCCACCATATTTCACCCAAGTTTCACCGCTAACGGCAGAATGGTATATGACCTTATACGGGACTTTGTTGAAACGCTTCGCGCGTCATCCCTCATTTGTTGAATCTACTTGTGCGCTGCCTGTTGTATAGTGGATTTACTAAGTCCGAAACCTTCCATGAAGTGTACACAACATCTCACCCAAGTTTCATAGCTATCGGACGAATGGTATATGAATGCAGACGGGACATGGTTGAAACGCTTCGCGTGTCGTCGCTCATTTGTTGATTCTACTTGCGCTACTTATTGTAATATGGATGTACTCAGCCAGAAACCTTCCCTGGAGTGTACACAACATCTCACCCAAGTTTCATCGCAATCGGATGAATGGTATGTGAACGTATACGGGACGTTGTCGAAACGCTTCGCGCGTAGTCACTCATTTGTTGAATCTAAACGTGCGCTTCGTATTGTAAAATGGATTAACTAAGCCAGAAACCTTTCCTGGAGTGTACACAACAATTCACCAAACATTTATCACTGTCAGACGAATAGTATATGACTTTATACGGGACGTTGTCGAAACGCTTCGCGAATAGTCACTCATTTGTTGAATATAAACGTGCGCTTCGTATTGTAAAATGGATTAACTAAGCCAGAAACCTTTCCTGTAGTGTACACAACAATTCACCAAACATTTATCACTATCAGACGAATGGTATATGACTTTATACGGGACTTTGTTGAAACGCTTCGCGTGTCATCGCTCATTTGTTGAATCTACTGGTGCGCTACCTATTGTAAAATGTATGTACTGCCCCCGTAATTGAATTATGTAGAGACCACGGTGGCTATATTTGAAATTATAAGGAGAGTTATGGCTGTCATAGTTATGACGTGGGTAGTCATGACGTAAGCACGGATGACGTATATGTTATGCCAGCAGGTTACTTGAGCTGAGATTCTCAGTGACGTCAGCATTTAGTCGAGAATGTTCCAAGATTTACGACGCAGTCGCAGGAAACGAGGAATTCTGCTGAGGAAGAAACTATGCTATTGGAGGAGAGGCTTGAACCAATCAACGATAGTTTAAAGGAAGACGGAGATTGCTGAAACTATGGTATTTTTATTACTTTTGGAATGCAGAATTGTGGAAATCCTTTTGCAGTAAAAGCATTGATTTGGAATTTTGGTAAAATTTATTTTCAGTTTTTGAATTTTGATAATCCGTCATGTATTAACGAAACTGGAACTTTTAGCGATGACGCAGTATCTCGCTTTGGAAGGGATGGAAACGCCCCTCGTGAAGTTAATAAAAGGGCTTGCGCAGAAGAGAGGAGCCTCCTGTCGTTCTCTGATCATTCTGAGATCTCATTCTCAGATCATCGAAGTATAATTGTGAAAGTTCTTTTCTTATACATTCATTATAGTGAGACGTCGAAGTGAACAGCAGTGAAAAGAATCGTCTTTATAACGCGTGGCGAGGCCACTATATTAACGAGATCCAAGTCAAACTAGGTGAAGTTGAAACGGACCTTAGAAAGCTTCTACAAGTTTAGCTTCGAACAGTTAGCGGTCACCGATAAGCTAATTGTATTGTGCAGTGCTACATGCAGTTATAGAGAAAAGCTGAACAATTTCGACCGATTAGTTCGAAAGATATTAGCAGTTTTATACGACTGAGAAAAGTGATTATCTCGCCACAAGAGAAGCACTTTCGTATAGCCAGAATCAACGCAACGGCTGACGCTGCGAGTGGAATAGAAAGACTTCAGATTGCTTGGTTACAGAACAATACAGTATAATGGAGCAATTGAATACGGCAGTTTGTTCTTATAACACTACAACCGAAGAGCAGATGGAAGGCTAAGGCGCTTATTGCAATTGGGACATACTTCAACGGAGTAAGATAGCGACATGGAACTTCGCTAATTGCTATTCCACACAAACGAACATGCGGTGAATACCATCTACACCCATGTTTCGTAATTAAAGGCTGAAGACCATCGAACAGCCATAGAAACAATTTCATACTCTGAATATGAATAATTTCTTCGGAAATTTCTACAAAACTTCATGGCGATTGTCTACTGGAACTTCAGGGAATTTTTCAAGAGAGGTCAGGGATATCCCGACTCAAAAAGAAGATTATTGCCGGAAGGATGTCTATTCGTCTTCGAGGAGCAGAGCGATTCACGGAGAAGGAAGCAGTTCGATTCTCCGAGGGTGCTATTTCCTATTTCGAGGATGGAGCTCAACTTTAACGTGGTGAAATGGATCCATCAGCAGTCTTCTTTGGGGAATTTTCCTCTGGAACGTCAATCGGCAGATAAGGTAGTCGTGAACGTTTATTGTATTTGAGTTTACTAATGATGTTTGAGCAACCACTTTTCCCATATTTTTATCCTCATGTATTTTTGCCCTATTTTCTTGTTGAGATTCTTATTCTCAGTACACCTTGTTGAGTTTTGCATTTTTCGACGATTTATTAAGACATTGTTATGTCATGGGCATAGTTAACGATTTTGAATCAGTTGAGACTGATATATAGATTTTTCAGTAATTAATATTTTTGTAGTCACGACTTGACTGTAAGTTAATGATTTTTATGGCAGATTTAAATTCAGACAGCGTGTCACTTTATTAAAGTAATTCTACCCCAGTTTAATTACTTTGACCAATTTTCTGTCATCATCAAGAAGGAAGAACATTTAAATGATTTTAGAGCGTTAAAATCTCTTACGTTGTCGACGATCTTGGAAATACTAGTCGTTATTTGTATTGATTGCAACACAGACATTTATCGTCAGTCATGAATGAACATTGCATCATAGACACTTTTGTGAAAGAGTCACTTTAATAATGAATTATTGAATGCATTAAAGTCAAGTACTTTTGTTAGGAGTTTTTCTCAATTAGAGATTTATAGAACGATGTTTGCATTCCCCAGTCTAATTGGATTCTATTCGACTACTTGGCATTTTAGTCGCACTTTATTTGAAGATAGTATTTTTATACTACAATTTCTTTTAAGATGTTAATCTTAAATTTTGATAGACCAGACAGGCGTATATAAGCGTATTCACTATTAAATTTGTTTGTGATTGGCAAGTTTTGACTTCATTTCGGTTCATGAATGAAATTCACGAAGGTTAAATAGAAAAACAGTTTTGAAACAATTAATGATTATAAAAATTTTTAAGTGGAACTATGAATGTATAATCGCTAGTGCAGCGCGTGTTGAAAGTCGCTGAGGTATAATGCCCTTGAATATGAAGGAAGTTCCCACAGGAATAAATGTTAAAGAATTATTTGTGGAAGTTTTGTAAGTTATGTGAAAGTTGAATGCCATATAGATTAATATATGATGATTTTGGGCATATGTTTAATGCAGATTGTGCATTAACTTGTTAGCGAAGGATTTTCCGCTGGAGTAAGATTGTCATAGTTCGTTGAAAATAAATCAAGTGAATTACTGTTAGAATTAACACGAGTTTTGAAAGAATTTGAGATAAGATTTTGAATGAAGGTTGCCGTCACAAATCATTATTAAAACCTTTATTAAACCAGATTGTGACATTAATATGTATAACTAACCTTCATTGGTCGATTATATTAATCACGATTATGAAAATTATCAACCGAATGAACATGTGGTCAATGTATTTCTGAAATTAATAATTTAAACAATTTAAATGTTAATATTGTAAATAATTGCTGTAAATATTTTTGAAAATAATGTAAAACGAGAGTGATGTTAAAGACGTGCTTATAATATTTTTATTGTCTTTGACAAATATTATAAACAATTTCTAATTGTTATAAATAATTTATGTGATTTTGTTATAAACATTTAAGAGCTAATTAAACATTTGGATTGAACTTAACAAATTTAGGGAATTAACATAATGATTCAATAGGATGTGAGCAAAGTACTTGAAAGATTTGCGTAAATATAAATGTGAGTTGTCTTGTAGACAGTTAAAAGCTTGAGAGAGCAAGCTATATTCTTACGTAACTTAGCAGGTGAGAAGGGAGTCCATTCAACCAGTATGCAACAGGTTCGAGGTTAGCTCGCAGCTGGGCCAACATCTGGTTCACAGAGAGTGAGGTCGTCCGCACTTCGGCCTTGCGACTATAAATACCATTCTCATGTTTATTAAAAGGAAACCAAATGCTTTATATATGTCACACCCTGACGTCCTTTTCCAATCCAATAGTGTTATGAATATTACGTTATTTGGAGCTCTTGGGAGCTAAAATGTTTTATATCATGTTGTATGATAAATTTTGCAAGTCCTACAAGAGGACGTAGTCAGATTGACCTGGGCTTCTGATAGCCACGTTGATTTTGTTGTGTTAGTAAAATCATACTCTTTATTAGAAATAAAGCTTTTGTACAGTTCAAAGTTCTCGTCTTCGTTTCGGTTCATTTTTAAATGTCATGGTGGAGGTTATTGTGTGAACAGACTTTAGTGATCCTGTTGTCAACTCAAACCCCGAGATAATTAAGAGGTAAGTAACGGTAAGTATGAACCCCCGTCTATTTTGGTGTGTTCCACATTGATTTCCTGTGAACTTCTGTGCTCTTATCTCGATAGTATCTGTCAGTGCCATTTTCATTGATGTAGCTATGCCGGTGCGGTTGATAATTGGCAATCCGATTGAGGGGGCGGATATCTGACAGCCTACTATCCAGGTAAACGGGGACAGAAAGATTGGCGCACCTAAAACGTTGGGGCTCGATTCAACATAACTGGATTACCAGGTTGAACGCCAGAAAGAGTGGCAAACCTAAAACGTGAGGTTCGATTAGACTCAAATAAAGAGGTTGATTCTTTGTTAGATGTCTAGGCCAATTGTAGTATTTAAGAGTGTGATTATATAGGAATTAAATGTTGTATTGTGTTAGGAAAATTACACTCAGAAAAGATCAGATCTTATACAACTTGAGAAAGGTTAAATAGGCTGAAAACTTAGAAAAATCGCCTATGATCTGGAATCTTATTTTATTTGACCGGCTTATGACATTTCAGTCATATTAAAGATAAAATTAATTATTTGGATTGTAAATGTAAATTATTTGTGTTAGGATATTTTAAAATGAGCCAGAGAAATTTGAACATGTGCGTGAGTTTGTTTCAACATGAAGTATCTTCGAAGGTTAATTATGAGGTAGTTATAAGTTAGATTTAAGACAGAAAATTGATCAAAATTTATATATGGTGAAAAGTGTTGCTCAAATGTTGTTATTTTGCTCTTTTGATGTATGTCCCTACAGCAATCCATTTTTGAATAATATTGTAATGGCAGATGAAAGTTTGAAGAAAATGTTAGAGGAGATGTCTGCTAACATGAATCGCAGTATGAAGCAGATGCTGAATGAAAGCATGAAGGAGAATAATAGTAATTTGTCTGCTAATTTGAATGCAAGAATGGAGGAGAATGTTAGTAATTTGTCTGCTAATTTGAATGCAAGGATGGAGGAGAATGCTAGTAATTTGAATAGCAGTATGAAGGAGATGGAAGCGAGGAATAATAGTCGAATGGAGGAGAATATGAAGGTTCTTCATACTAGTGCTGCCAATTTAGAGGATAATATGTCGCGTTTACAGATTAATACCCAAGGAATTGAGAGTACTGTAAGTGACATCCGCACAAACGTGTCTGATGTTAAAAATGACGTGTCTAAGGTACAGAGAGACCTTACAATGTTAAATCTAGATGTAGCTAATGTCCGAGGGGATATTTCTTGTGCGAGAGCCGAAGTAGTTGTTGTCAAAAACGATGTAGCGACTGTCCAAGACAAGGTCGAGGAAGTCCAAAAAGAAATTCAAAAAGCCAGAACTGATGTATCTAATGTTCAGGTAGACATTAATAACATTCATGCGGATATAACTGAGGTGCAAAGTGACATAACTAAGATTCAGGTAGAGGTCAACACAGTTTTCGTAGATATTACTAAAGTCCAAACTGATGTAAATAAAGTCAGGGAAGAAATCGAAAACTCAAAAACTCTTTGTACGCGTAATATAACTGCATTAGCGACTAGGTTAGTCGATGAATCAGTTAGAACAACAACGTCTTTAGCAGAGTTGAAGTATGACGTAGAGGTCATGAGAACCCAGGTATTAGACCACAATAGAGTATTAAAAGAGGATATCGAAGTAGACATAGCCGAAATGTTAACAGCAAACGTAGCGGTATGGAAAGACGAGTGGAATAAGTCAAGTGGGGAACATGTAACCCAAATTCAGGAAAGGATTGAAAGAAAACTTGCCAGTACGCAGATAGAAATTAACAATGAAGTAGTACAGATTAGGAAAGATTTAAGCGTCAGGATAAATTCGTTATCCGAAAAACAAGTTGACGATCGAACACAACTAGATCAGGATATGCAAACTTTAAAATCTACATTAGAGGATCAAATTCATAAAGTTGTCTCGGATGTAAATGAAACGACGAGTAAACTGAAAAATTTGAAGTTAGGAGAGGCTAGTTTAATGGAGAACTACAAAGAAGAGATTATCAAGAAAGTCTTAACAGAAATCACCGACAAGGATACAGAAGGCTTAGCTTGCGAATTGAATAGGAATTATGCTAGAAGACATAACCTAGAGCCAGAAGAAAGAGACGTGACTCCTGAAGAACGTGTATCCAGATTCAGAGAGGAGGATGACGAGAGGAACATGGAACCTGAGTGGAACTATCGAGATAGTGGGAAAAACTATCCGGATTCATATCCGAGGAACGTGACGGTCATTAGGAATTTCGAAGACAAACCACAAAAATTCAGTAACACTGATAGTTTGACACCTATAGAGTATGTAAGGAATCTCAAAGATTATTTCATCGAAGCTCACATTCCCAGAGAGAGAGAGATGAAGATAGTAGAGAGATATCTGATTGGAGGACCCCTTGAATGGTTTCGCGCATTTAGATACACATTCAGTAACTTTGACGAGTTTGCAGAGGCATTAATCAAGCGATTTTGGTCTATAGAAGCGCAGAATTCGTTAAGAGCGGAGGTGTATTCAAGAAAATACTCAGGTACTCTTCCAACGAGGTACGCTGATTTCTTTACGAGTCAGTTGTCCCGCTTGAGATTTTTGCAACCCCCATTGTCCACGGAGCAACTAATAGATGCGATTTCTCGTATGCTGCCAGTTGAGGTGAGGAGACTTATAATTTCGTCCAACATCAGGGATTTATCCAGCATGGATGAATTACTGAGAAGGTTAGACTACACAAGCCCAATGCCTAACGTAGTCCAGAAAGGTCAAAGGCAGGAATTTAAGGAAATCAATACGGTATACATGGACCAAGTCCAACAAACTGACAAGCCAGAGGAGGAGAAAACTGACAATGTAGGTCCTCACAGGAATAATCAGTTTAGAAATTACAGATCACAAGGTTACCGACCGTATCAACAGAGAAGAGGTTGGAACTACAACCGAGGAAACTACAATGGAAGAGGCAGATATTACAACAATAATGGGTATAACCGTAACTATAATAGGAACAACCAAAACCAAAATAGAAACCAGAATACTCAAAGTCAGGTTATGACACCTGATCAGTATCAGCAAAGAGAGAAGGAAAGCCAGCAATACTTAAAAGAATTAAGGGATAAAGAAGCTGACAATCAAAAGAAAAGGCAGGATGTTGTAATCGATCCTGGGCCTTCTACGAGCCAACAGAATTTTGAGGTCGGTAACACACAAAAAAAACGCCGATTTCTCAACGTCAGTGAGAACCTGTAAATACATTGCCACACCACACCTGATTACGATTAATGAGATATACGAAGTTACCGATGAAGATTTACTAGAAGAGAGGGGTATTGTTAAAGAGGAAAGACCATGTGCCTTACCTATTATTGCTGTACGGATAGATGGACAGCAGTACAAAGCCCTGATGGATACTGGTGCTATTATTTCCATCATTTCAGAGGAATGTTATCAAAGTCTGCTAAGAGGAGAGAACATGACAGTTCTACCTGTTTCTACCGTCAAAGTGAGAGGGATATTCCAAGATAAGGCAGTGAAATGCAAGATTCAAGTGTTATTGAACTTTGAGATCAATGGAAGGAATTATGAACAGATCTTCATTGTGGTGAGCAAGATCAATTTTGATATGGTGCTTGGAATCGATTTTATATCGAAGGTCGGAGCTATTATTGACATGAAGAACAGAAGTATTAGCTTTAATGATGGGTACATAATCACAGAAGAGATAGAAGAACAGGACGTGAAAAACAGTCTGGAAATAGACCTTAGGGAAGAAATTTTGAATACAATAATTAATGAAGTGGAAAACTTAGAAGAAATACCCAGTAGAAAAACTGAAGGATTTGAAGAAATTCAGGGGGAATTTGAGGATCTGATAAAGGAATTCCAAGATATTTTCGATGAAAAGCCTGGATTGATTAAGGATTATAAATACAAGATAAGGCTGACAGATGAAACCCCTTACCAGAAAAGAATATACCCCATTCCTGAGAAATACTATCAAGAAGTACGAGGGTTAATCAGAAAAATGGAGGCAGACGGAATTATTAGAAAACAGGCGTCGTCTTATATAAACCCCATCACAGTAGTAAAGAAAAGTAATGGTCAGATACGTCTTTGTCTCGATGCCAGGACCATCAACTTGAAGATTCTTCCAGAAAATGACAGACCACCCAAGATTAGAGATCTGCTTCGGAAATTCAAAGGAAGAGCATGTTTCAGCGTTCTTGACTTGACGTCTTCATTTTATCAAGTTCAATTAGAAGAGGATAGTATGCAGTACACTGGATTCCTATTTGACCAGACGTCATGGGTCTTTGCCAGAATGCCTTTTGGAATGGTTAACAGTGGACCAGCACTTATTCGAGCACTTGATAGTAAGCTCACTGACGAAGTGAAAGAAAATGTAATCTGCTACATTGACGATTTAATCGTATCTTCACCCAGCGCCGAAGAACATTTAGTGCACTTGAGAAAGTTGTTCGAGAATTTAAGGGAGGCCAACATAAAGGTGAACTATGGAAAATGTCAATTCTTGAAGAAGGAGATAAATTATTTGGGGCATACTATTGATAAAGATGGATATCATCCAAACATGAAAAAAGTAGATGCGATCACGAGATTTCCAAAGCCAACTAAGGTAAAACAAGTTAGAGAATTTGTAGGTGCATGCCAATTTATTAGCAGCCACTGTCCAAGATACTCGGAAATTATGGCTCCTCTGTATGACTTACTCAAGAAGAACAACAGATGGAAATGGAGTACCGCTGCAGACGAGGCTTTTGAGAAAGCAAAAGAGATGCTCAAAAATAATGTGAAACTGGAGTACCCAGACTTTGAGAAGGTGTTCTATATTGAGTCTGATGCATCAAGAATAGGCATTAGTGCAGTCTTATACCAGAAAGACGAGGCAGGCAACAAGCACTACATTGCGTTCACTAGTCGGAAGTTGAAAAAGCACGAGGAAAACTACTTCACGACAGAGCTTGAAGCGTTAGCTTTTGTGACAGCTTTACAAGCCTGGAAGAAAATCCTGCTGGGACATAAGGTCATCATTATTACTGACCATAAAGCACTACAGTTTATGTTGCAAACTGACATGTCAAGTGATAGATTGACACGTTGGGCTTTGTTCACCCAACAGTTTAACGCTACTATCGTCCACCAGCCTGGGAAAGATAACTTACTGGCTGATGCTCTATCACGTAACCCTATTAAAAATGTGCAGATACACCATGTACAATTGGAGCAAGAAGATGAAGAAACCGTTAGGAGGTTAGCCCGAATCGGTGTGTCACAGAAGAGACACGCTCCAATAAGGAAAATGTACAGGTTCCTCAAGGGTTACATGGACAATACAGATGTTGACTATGAAGCTACACGGAGAAATTCACGACACTTTGTCTTGAGTGGAGACATCGTATGCAAGTATGCTGACTCTGCGCATACAAAACTCCGAATAGTCGTGCCACCTAAACTTATTGTCAATTTAGTGTGGGTAGCTCATCATGCAACTGGACATGCCGGTTTAGATAAAACTCTTAATACACTTAAAGAGAGATTTATCTGGACTAACATGCGTTCCAGTATTGCCAAGGTCATTAGATCCTGTGACAAATGTCAAAGAGCAAAGTATGCTTCTGCTTTACTAAAGGGAAAACCGAAGGCGATGATTCCTTCTAAGCCAAACGAACTCATGGCGACGGATATATTTGGCCCCTGTCCGAAGGGATACCAGGGTAACCAGTACTTGTTGGTGACCGTGGATGTTTTCTCAAAATTTGTTACAATGAGTCCCATGCAGAAAGCTAACACGAGGAACGTAGTAAGCAGACTGGAAAATGCTGTATTTCCTAAAGCTGGTATACCGGAATATCTACTGTCAGATCATGGAACGCAGTTTACGTCCGTGGAATTTGCAGCGGATATGGAAAGGCTTGGCATTAAGCACTTATTTTCAAGCGTGCGTTACCCTGAATCGAATTCCTCAGAAAGATATATGGCTGAATTTTCGAAATTCTGTCGAATTTTCTGTCCAAATGATCATTCTGGTTGGGTGAGATTTGTACCCCTTATTGAGGAATGTCTGAACTCTACAGTGCAGGAGAGCACAGGAGAAGTGCCAATGCGACTTCATCTAGGAAGAAACCCAGAAAGGCCGTGGGATAATCTTTTCAACCACATACCGAGAGATCCCGACATAGGAAGACAGCAGAGGATTGACAAGGCAAAGAAACAACTCCAGAAAGCAGCAGAAAAACGATTGAAGAGAGTAGCTGGAAAACGTTTTGGTACACCCTTTCAAGTTGGAAATCTTGTATTATTACGCAGACCTGTCAAGGCTGATATGTCCAAGAAAATCTACCCCAAATTTGGATTAGTGTTCCTGGGGCCATTTAGGATTACGAACGCCTATGGAAACAACTGTTATGAACTCTATGATGATGAGAATAATGTCGTTTACGGCAAGTTCAATGCTGGAAATTTAAAAAGATACTATCCTAGAGTAAGCCAGTAATAATTCAATTTCGTGATCAAGAGAGTTGAGATACTTGTAACACTGAGTTTAAAAACAATTTGCAACTGTTTTTAAAACGTGGTGGGAGGAGAATGCCCCCGTAATTGAATTATGTAGAGACCACGGTGGCTATATTTGAAATTATAAGGAGAGTTATGGCTGTCATAGTTATGACGTGGGTAGTCATGACGTAAGCACGGATGACGTATATGTTATGCCAGCAGGTTACTTGAGCTGAGATTCTCAGTGACGTCAGCATTTAGTCGAGAATGTTCCAAGATTTACGACGCAGTCGCAGGAAACGAGGAATTCTGCTGAGGAAGAAACTATGCTATTGGAGGAGAGGCTTGAACCAATCAACGATAGTTTAAAGGAAGACGGAGATTGCTGAAACTATGGTATTTTTATTACTTTTGGAATGCAGAATTGTGGAAATCCTTTTGCAGTAAAAGCATTGATTTGGAATTTTGGTAAAATTTATTTTCAGTTTTTGAATTTTGAAAATCCGTCATGTATTAACGAAACTGGAACTTTTAGCGATGACGCAGTATCTCGCTTTGGAAGGGATGGAAACGCCCCTCGTGAAGTTAATAAAAGGGCTTGCGCAGAAGAGAGGAGCCTCCTGTCGTTCTCTGATCATTCTGAGATCTCATTCTCAGATCATCGAAGTATAATTGTGAAAGTTCTTTTCTTATACATTCATTATAGTGAGACGTCGAAGTGAACAGCAGTGAAAAGAATCGTCTTTATAACGCGTGGCGAGGCCACTATATTAACGAGATCCAAGTCAAACTAGGTGAAGTTGAAACGGACCTTAGAAAGCTTCTACAAGTTTAGCTTCGAACAGTTAGCGGTCACCGATAAGCTAATTGTATTGTGCAGTGCTACATGCAGTTATAGAGAAAAGCTGAACAATTTCGACCGATTAGTTCGAAAGATATTAGCAGTTTTATACGACTGAGAAAAGTGATTATCTCGCCACAAGAGAAGCACTTTCGTATAGCCAGAATCAACGCAACGGCTGACGCTGCGAGTGGAATAGAAAGACTTCAGATTGCTTGGTTACAGAACAATACAGTATAATGGAGCAATTGAATACGGCAGTTTGTTCTTATAACACTACAACCGAAGAGCAGATGGAAGGCTAAGGCGCTTATTGCAATTGGGACATACTTCAACGGAGTAAGATAGCGACATGGAACTTCGCTAATTGCTATTCCACACAAACGAACATGCGGTGAATACCATCTACACCCATGTTTCGTAATTAAAGGCTGAAGACCATCGAACAGCCATAGAAACAATTTCATACTCTGAATATGAATAATTTCTTCGGAAATTTCTACAAAACTTCATGGCGATTGTCTACTGGAACTTCAGGGAATTTTTCAAGAGAGGTCAGGGATATCCCGACTCAAAAAGAAGATTATTGCCGGAAGGATGTCTATTCGTCTTCGAGGAGCAGAGCGATTCACGGAGAAGGAAGCAGTTCGATTCTCCGAGGGTGCTATTTCCTATTTCGAGGATGGAGCTCAACTTTAACGTGGTGAAATGGATCCATCAGCAGTCTTCTTTGGGGAATTTTCCTCTGGAACGTCAATCGGCAGATAAGGTAGTCGTGAACGTTTATTGTATTTGAGTTTACTAATGATGTTTGAGCAACCACTTTTCCCATATTTTTATCCTCATGTATTTTTGCCCTATTTTCTTGTTGAGATTCTTATTCTCAGTACACCTTGTTGAGTTTTGCATTTTTCGACGATTTATTAAGACATTGTTATGTCATGGGCATAGTTAACGATTTTGAATCAGTTGAGACTGATATATAGATTTTTCAGTAATTAATATTTTTGTAGTCACGACTTGACTGTAAGTTAATGATTTTTATGGCAGATTTAAATTCAGACAGCGTGTCACTTTATTAAAGTAATTCTACCCCAGTTTAATTACTTTGACCAATTTTCTGTCATCATCAAGAAGGAAGAACATTTAAATGATTTTAGAGCGTTAAAATCTCTTACGTTGTCGACGATCTTGGAAATACTAGTCGTTATTTGTATTGATTGCAACACAGACATTTATCGTCAGTCATGAATGAACATTGCATCATAGACACTTTTGTGAAAGAGTCACTTTAATAATGAATTATTGAATGCATTAAAGTCAAGTACTTTTGTTAGGAGTTTTTCTCAATTAGAGATTTATAGAACGATGTTTGCATTCCCCAGTCTAATTGGATTCTATTCGACTACTTGGCATTTTAGTCGCACTTTATTTGAAGATAGTATTTTTATACTACAATTTCTTTTAAGATGTTAATCTTAAATTTTGATAGACCAGACAGGCGTATATAAGCGTATTCACTATTAAATTTGTTTGTGATTGGCAAGTTTTGACTTCATTTCGGTTCATGAATGAAATTCACGAAGGTTAAATAGAAAAACAGTTTTGAAACAATTAATGATTATAAAAAATTTTAAGTGGAACTATGAATGTATAATCGCTAGTGCAGCGCGTGTTGAAAGTCGCTGAGGTATAATGCCCTTGAATATGAAGGAAGTTCCCACAGGAATAAATGTTAAAGAATTATTTGTGGAAGTTTTGTAAGTTATGTGAAAGTTGAATGCCATATAGATTAATATATGATGATTTTGGGCATATGTTTAATGCAGATTGTGCATTAACTTGTTAGCGAAGGATTTTCCGCTGGAGTAAGATTGTCATAGTTCGTTGAAAATAAATCAAGTGAATTACTGTTAGAATTAACACGAGTTTTGAAAGAATTTGAGATAAGATTTTGAATGAAGGTTGCCGTCACAAATCATTATTAAAACCTTTATTAAACCAGATTGTGACATTAATATGTATAACTAACCTTCATTGGTCGATTATATTAATCACGATTATGAAAATTATCAACCGAATGAACATGTGGTCAATGTATTTCTGAAATTAATAATTTAAACAATTTAAATGTTAATATTGTAAATAATTGCTGTAAATATTTTTGAAAATAATGTAAAACGAGAGTGATGTTAAAGACGTGCTTATAATATTTTTATTGTCTTTGACAAATATTATAAACAATTTCTAATTGTTATAAATAATTTATGTGATTTTGTTATAAACATTTAAGAGCTAATTAAACATTTGGATTGAACTTAACAAATTTAGGGAATTAACATAATGATTCAATAGGATGTGAGCAAAGTACTTGAAAGATTTGCGTAAATATAAATGTGAGTTGTCTTGTAGACAGTTAAAAGCTTGAGAGAGCAAGCTATATTCTTACGTAACTTAGCAGGTGAGAAGGGAGTCCATTCAACCAGTATGCAACAGGTTCGAGGTTAGCTCGCAGCTGGGCCAACATCTGGTTCACAGAGAGTGAGGTCGTCCGCACTTCGGCCTTGCGACTATAAATACCATTCTCATGTTTATTAAAAGGAAACCAAATGCTTTATATATGTCACACCCTGACGTCCTTTTCCAATCCAATAGTGTTATGAATATTACGTTATTTGGAGCTCTTGGGAGCTAAAATGTTTTATATCATGTTGTATGATAAATTTTGCAAGTCCTACAAGAGGACGTAGTCAGATTGACTTGGGCTTCTGATAGCCACGTTGATTTTGTTGTGTTAGTAAAATCATACTCTTTATTAGAAATAAAGCTTTTGTACAGTTCAAAGTTCTCGTCTTCGTTTCGGTTCATTTTTAAATGTCATGGTGGAGGTTATTGTGTGAACAGACTTTAGTGATCCTGTTGTCAACTCAAACCCCGAGATAATTAAGAGGTAAGTAACGGTAAGTATGAACCCCCGTCTATTTTGGTGTGTTCCACATTGATTTCCTGTGAACTTCTGTGCTCTATCTCGATAGTATCTGTCAGTGCCATTTTCATTGATGTAGCTATGCCGGTGCGGTTGATAATTGGCAATCCGATTGAGGGGGCGGATATCTGACAGCCTACTATCCAGGTAAACGGGGACAGTACTAAGCCAGAAATCTTCCCTGGAGTGTACACAGCATCTCACCCAAGTTTCATCGCTATCGGATGAATGGTATATGAAATTAAATGGGACTTTGTTGAAACGCTTCGCGCGCCGTTGCTCATTTGGTGATTACACTCGTGCTCTACCTATTTTTAAAGGGATTTACTAAGCTAGAAACCTTCCCTGGAGTGCACACAAAATCTCAGCCTAGTTCCATCGCTATCGGACGAATGGTATATGAACGCAAACGTGACTTTGTTGAAATGCTTCGCGCGTCGTAGCTCATTTGTTGAATCTAATCGTGCGCTGCCTATTGTAAAGTGGATGTACTAAGCCAGAAAATTTCCCTGCAGTGTACACAAAATTTTACGCAAGTTTCATAGCTATCGGACGAATGGTATATGAATGCATACGGGACTTTGTTGAAATGCTTCGCGCAACGTCGCTCATTTGTTGAATCTACGCGTGCGCTACCTATGTAAAATGGATTTACTAAGTCAGAAACCTTCCTTGGAGTGTACTCAACATCTCACCCAAGTTTCATCGCAATCCGACGAATGGTATATGAACACATACGGGACTTTGTTGAAATGCTTCGCGCATAGTCGCTCATTTGTTGAATCTACGCGTGCGCTACCTATTGTAAAATGGATTTACTAAGTCAGAAACCTTCCTTGGAGTGTTCTCAACATCTCACCCAAGTTTCATCGCTATCGGACGAATGGTATATGAACACATACGGGACTTGTTTGAAACGCTTCGCGCATCGTCACTCATTTGTTGAATCTACGCGTGCGCTACCTATTGTAAAATGGTTTTACTAAGTCAGAAACCTTCCTTAGAGTGTACTCAACATCTCACCCAAGTTTCATCGCAATCGGTTGAGTGGTATATGAATGCATAGGAGACATACACACACACCCACAGACAAACTATCACGTAAGATTGATTTTTATATATATAGATAGATTGAATCGTTGATTTCAAGGCGGAAACAAGTCCACTTATTTTCAAACAGATAAGTTGAAATACGCATTTCTTTTTTATGTATTTATATTGTTTTTATTTACTTACAAGCTGTACCCGGCATGCGTTGCAATGCCAATCAAAGAAAGTGTTGGCGTTGAAATTCTGTTTCTTGAAGTGCTTTTGGATACACAACATGTTAACTGCCTCTAAGCTATCGTAAAATGGATTTTCTAATTTAGAACCATTCGTGGAAGCGTGCACAACAACTTTCAAAAGTTTCATCGCTGTCACTCATTTGTTGAATCTACTCGTACGCTACCTGTTGTGAAATGGATTTACTAAGTCGAAACCCTTCCCTGGCGTGTACACAATAACTCATCAATGATTCATCGCAATCGGATGAATTGTACATGCACGTATACGGGATTTTGTTGAAACGCTTCGCGCGTCGTCACCCATTTGTTGCATCTACTCTTGCGCTACTTATTGTGAAATGGATTTACTAAGTCCCCTTCCCTGGCGGGTACACATTAACTGATCAATGTTTCATTGCAATCGGATGAATAGTATATGAACGCATACCTGATTTTGTTTAAACGATTCGCGCTCCGTCACTCATTTGTTGAATCTACTCGTGCGCTACCTACTGTAAAATGTTTTTACTAAGTTAGAAACCGTCACGTAAGTGTCCACTACATCTCACCCAAGTTTCATCGCTATCGGACTAATGGGATATGAAGACATAGGGGACTGTATTGAAACGCTCCGCATGTCGTCGTTCATTTGTCGAATCTACTCGTGTGCTACCTACTGTGAAATGTATTTACTAAGCCAGAAACCTTCCTTGGAGTGTCCACCATATTTCACCCAAGTTTCACCGCTAACGGCAGAATGGTATATGACCTTTTACGGGACTTAGTTGAAACGCTTCGCGCGTCGTCCCTCATTTGTTGAATCAACTTGTGCGCTGCATATTGTGTAGTGGATTTACTAAGCCAGAAATTTTCCATGACGTGTACACAACATCTCACCCAAGTTTCATAGCTACGGACGAATGGTACATGAATGCATACGGGACTTGGTTGAAACGCTTCGCGTGTCGTCGCTCATTTGTTGATTCTACTCTTGCGCTACATATTGTAATATGGATGTACTCAGCCAGAAACCTTCCCTGGAGTGTACACAACATCTCACCCAAGTTTCATCGCAATCGGATGAATGATATGTGAACGTATACGGGACGTTGTCGAAACGCTTCGCGCGTAGTCACTCATTTGTTGAATATAAACGTGCGCTTCGTATTGTAAAATGGATTTACTTAGCCAGAAACCTTTCCTGGAGTGTACACAACAATTCACCAAACATTTATCACTATCAGACGACTGATATATGACTTTATACGGGACTTTGTTGAAACGCTTGGCGTGTCATCGCTCATTTGTTGAATCTACTGGTGCGATACCTATTGTAAAATGTATGTACTAAGCCAGAAACCTTCCCTGGAGTGTACACAACATCTCACCCAAGTTTCATCGCTATCGGATGAATGGTATATGCAATTATATGGGACTTTGTTGAAACGCTACGCGCGCCGTTGCTCATTTGTTGATTCTACTCGTGCTCTACCTATTTTTAAAGGGATTTACTAAGCTAGAAACCTTCCCTGGAGTGCACACAAAATCTCAGCCTAGTTTCATCGCTATCGGACGAATGGTATATGAACGCAAACGTGACTTTGTTGAAATGCTTCGCGCGTCGTAGCTCATTTGTTGAATCTACCCGTGCGCTGCCTATTGTAAAGTGGATGTACTAAGCCAGAAAATTTCCCTGCAGTGTACACAACATTTTACGCAAGTTTCGTAGCTATCGGACGAATGGTATATGAATGCATACGGGACTTTGTTGAAACGCATTGCGTGTCGTCGCTCATTTGTTGAATCTACTTGTGCGCTATCTACTGTGAAATCTATTCACTAATTTTGAAACCTTCACGTAAGTGTACACAACATCTCACCCAAGTTTCATCGCTATCGGACGAATGGTATATGAACACATACGGGACTTTGTTGAAATGCTTCGCGCATCGTCGCTCATTTGTTGAATCTACACGTGCGCTACCTATTGTAAAATGGATTTACTAAGTCAGAAACCTTCCTTGGAGTGTACTCAACATCTCACCCAAGTTTCATCGCAATCGGACGAATGGTATATGAACACATAGGAGACATACCCACAGACATACCCACATACATACCCACAGACAAACTATCACGTTAAATTGATTTATATATATATAGATTATTTATTTGTTTACTTATTTATTTGTTCATTTATTTATTTATTTATTTATTTATTTAAAAGCCAAAGGAAGTAGGAGAAGTCAAATAACAAGTGATGGACGAAATGATGCAAGTTATGGGGCAGGAATGTTCTAAGAATTGTCAGAGGTAACAAAATGTAATGAAAAACTTCAACCTCATTTTTCTCAGTTTAATATTTTTCACTACTTTGGTACCATTTGTAAGAAAACTAATAAAGATAGGTCCATAATTTCTTTTTAAATGTATCAAGATCATCCTACTGAACAGTAATAAGAAGGGATATCCCTTTACTTAATAAACAAAATTAAATATAAATATTTTTCAACATTATTTTGGATTAAAATATAGTACCTTAAACAAAAATTCATATTAGCTAAAGTATTTCGTTTTTGTCAATAATCCTTCTTATTATTGCAGATAATGATCCAAGCAGTAATCCCTGAAAGTTTCAATTGGCTAACCCAAACAGATTTCGAGTAAAGTGTACCACAAATTTGAAGATTTAACATAGGCGAGATAGGCAAGTCTTGCTTACCTTAAAGCAACAATTACCAATATCATCAATCGGTATTGACTCCCACTATATAAACTAACATATGATCCAAGTGCAAGTATAGAACAAAAGTTTGGGAAAGCTTAACAAATAGGGGAGATAGGCAAGGAACTGAGAGACATGATAAAAGGAATGTGCATGGATTGCCACAGTAGTGTGAAGACTAGATTTGAAACATGGGAATGGTTTAAAATTGTCACTGGACTAAAACAAGGAAGTGTGTTTTTACCATTATCCCTCCCTATATTATTCTGCAAAGGTCCCATTCTAGTTTTGTACCGAAGATAAGGTCCCATTAACACCAACTTACACATATGGGGTACCTACAGGTTCAGCATAACCCAATGCGTAAGCGAAACGCACTCACTTACTCTTTAATTGCCTCACAATTAAACAAATACCTTAAAACATGTATATTTACAATGAAATAATGAAAGAATGCAACACGGTAACCATGGTAACAGAATCTCACAGGTCCATCTATTTCTGTAAGACGCAATGCAATTCCAATTATTATATTACTGTGAAAGTTTCCAGACTGTTATAAGGTTATCACTGAACCAAATTAAACTGTAAAATTCACCAATACATACGGTATAATACGCTTAAGGGGGTCAGGGACACTCTAGAATTTTTTCACGCAATTTTCAGGTGTGAGTGTGGTACGAAAGGTATTTTTCACCCGACTATAAAGGGTCTCTGAAAACCACATTTAAAGGCCCTTAAATTAACAGTGTCTGTGATATTCCCAGAAAACTAACTTCGCTCTGATATACCTATGAAGGAATGACAAACCCCTAACCACTGCACCAGTAGTTGAATTGATAAAGTCTGATTATTCATACTAAGGATACATCAGTCATAACATTCATGATTTAGATTTTGCTAAGTGTACTCTTTACAGCTAGAACATTCGCGGGCGAAACCGCGACGGGTAATGTTAGTTGTTCTTAATGGTGTTGGATGACATCATGAAGGCAGCAATGAAAGACTACAGTAGGGCAAAGATGAAGGTAATATTGTTTGCAGACGATGTTGTGATCTGGGGCGAGGATGAGATGGAGGTACAAGAACAGTTAGACGTAATAAATGAAAAGATTGAGCAATGGGGATTGAAGATGAATGTGGAGAAGAGTAAAACAGTGGTGATTAGTAGAGATAAGAAAGAAGGAAAAGGAATAATCAAAGTCGGAGATAAGGAATTGGAAGTGGTGAAACACTTCAAATACTTGGGAAGTGAACTGACTGAAGATGGGGAACTAGATTTGGAAATTAGCCGAAGAATACAACTCGGGAGTGCTTTCTACCAACATGTACGGGGACTAGTATGGAACAAGGATATACCGTACCAATTAAGGCTTAAGAAGTTATGTACAAAGCATATTATGTTCCTATAATGACATATGCAGCAGAAACTTGGACAATGACTAAGAGGGATGAGAGCAGAGTACAGGCAGCTGAGATGAGATTCCTGAGAAGTATGGTCCAGAAAACGAGGAGAGACAGAGTGAGAACTGAAGATATACGGAAAGAACTGTGAGTACAGAAACTAAATTACAACCTGGAGCAAAACAGATTAAGATGGTTTGGACATGTCAAAAGGATGAATGAAGTAAGGATACCATGACGAGCACTGGAACGACGGTTGACAGGGAAGAGAGGGCGAGGAAGACCAAGAATGCGTTGGATGGACTCGGTGAAGAATAGTTTGCCCGTTGCTCACGGTAAAATGTTTCTTAAAATTTATTTTACAACGAATTTTATAAACATTTGACGAAAGCAAGCTGTGTTGTTCACGGTAAAATTATTTTATAAAATCCGTGGATGTATCAGGATCGCCATCTACCGATAAACGTCTGAACCAAGAATCAGCTGTTCAACACACATCGGTTTGAGAGTATGGCTCCAACAAACAAAGCAAAGATTGCAAAAATTGCTGTTTTAGCTACAATTATATGTCGTACAGTGGTATAAAGGAAGAAAAGAAATGGTAGGAAGTGCTGGACTCGGGAATGGATAAAAAGAAGAGAAGAGTAGAGGAATGCTGTCCTTGGTCGAAAACGAGTTGAGGTTAGAAGATCAGAATTCATATAGGAATTTTCTAAGAATGGAGGA
Source organism: Meconema thalassinum (assembly GCA_946902985.2). NCBI lineage: Eukaryota > Metazoa > Arthropoda > Insecta > Orthoptera > Tettigoniidae > Meconema > Meconema thalassinum. The sequence continues at coordinate 66,338,530 of OX336398.1, read as the reverse complement.
AAGCAGTTTTAAAAAAACTCCTAGATCTTGTTGGTTCCAAAATTATTTGACATGACACTAACATGAGGCAAGCCATTTCTCCTGAAATGAGACTGCAAGTGAGTTCGAAGCCCGTTTATCTTCACCTTCACATCAGCCTGGCTTGTGTTCGGTCGAATTCGTGAAACATATTCGGCGATTGAGATTTCTGCCTCCCTTCTTGCATTTCTATTGTGGTATTTGGGCGTTTTAACCTCATACAAACACGGATATTTCTGGTACGCGTCCAGTAAAACACTAACAGCTTCCTTAGTCCAGCCCAACGAGCTAGAGAGAAAGGTATATAGAGTGGAAATGGCGCCGCCATTTTGGAAGCAGGTTGAACTGGCAGCCGCCATGATATACACTGTCAAGAGGGTGGGAGTCAGTGAGGGAGAGGCGTGACTAACGAGGCGTAATATAAGATTGAGCCTACGCAAGACCTGACAATTTAATTTGTACATTGAACGAAAACACAATCATCTTACAAGACAATACGCTACGTTGCTTATACACAGTACATTGCATGATTTCATTGTCCTTTAAAAATAATAATTTTTGTGTACAACTGACGCACCTGTTGACCTCGCTCACGGTGAGCTGTATTTCTGCAGAAGTGGTGAAGCCTGCATTTATAATACTGTTTCACAATTCGCTCGATGAGTGAAGCATAGTGAGACTTTTCCCCAGGTTCAGTAGCTGTAAATAGATGGTCAGATTTCTGAAACAGACAACCCGGTAGCATAGCAATCTGTCTTCAACTTCAGCATGAGATTCTTCGTGTTCTTTCGCAACATACTGTCATTATTCCTGATGACAATCTCAGCTGTTTTACATAATTTCACTACATCATTTGATGGATTCAAAAGGCCATCTTTCACGTCTTTCTCTTTAATCAGTCCTTCTTTCTGAACATCTTGACCCGATAAAAGCACTTCTAGGCATTCAATACAAGTTAATTTTTTAGACACTTTGCGAACGACACTTCCTGCAATGTATTGAACAAAATTTTCTACATACATCGTTCATATGCATACCCCGCCCAGGGCCTCACAACTTGTGGGACGTGGATTGGCGACCACGGGACGTCAGCTGAGACTGGCATTGCTTGCAAATCCACCCGTCAACCTTCCTTAGTCACCTCTTGTTCTCTTCAGGCACTATCGGTATCCGAGACCTGGAGAGTCTTTCAAATTCATGTCTTATTTGGCCCTTGTCTCATCTTTCCTGATACCCTCATTTTTCGAGGGATCAGACCTGATCTTTTCATTGTATCTCCTGCCTTGTGCACAATACCCTATTGAAGGCATGGCGTGAGCAGCCTCTTGAGAATTAGGCATCGTTATCAACGAGCTACCCCCCCCCCCCCAGGGGCTCACATCTAGTGGGACGTGGGTTGGCGACCATGGGGCCCCAGCTGAGTCCGGCATTGCTTCCACTTGCATGTGCTGGGCTCCTCTGTCTTCTTTCCTGTCGACCTCACTTGGTCAACTCTTGTTCTCTTCCGACCCCGACGGTATTAGGGTATCCCAGGCCTAGGGAGTCTCTTCTTTTCCCGCCTTAATTGGCCCCTGTCTCATCTTTTCTGATACCCTCCTTCTGCGAGGGGTCAGCCTTCTTTTTCCTTTCCTGTTATCTCCTGCCTTCTACTCAAGGGCCTCAAGGAGGCAGAGTGTAGGCTATGTAGCCCCACCACTTCTGGTGCACCCTGGATATTGCTACACCCTCAGGGGCTCACGGCTGGTGAGTTCGGGAGTTGGCGACCCCGAGGGATTCCTGAGCTGGGTCCGGTTTTCCCCCTTTAATCCAATACCTCTGGGGCGGACCCTCTCCTCTTTCACTTTCCTATCTGCCTTTCATGGCTCTCGTTCCTTCCAAGTCCCTCAATCCTTATTCTTCGAGGGTTGAGGGCATTTCTTTTCCTCCTGTCCTTTATTTGCCTTATTCTCCTTTTATTATCAGTTTCTTCTTCTAGTATAGTCTATAAGTTAGTAGTTAGTTTTAGTTATAGTTTACATTTCATTTTCATCTTCACGATCACCCAAACCATTAGGGACCGATAACCTAGATGTTAGGCCCCTTAAAACAACTATCATCATCATCATCATCATCATCAACGAGCTAGAGAAAGGTATATAGAGTGGAAATGTTAGTTCCTGCTTCTGCAGAGGGAATCTGAAATGTAAATATCACACAAACTTAACGACATTGCTGTTGTCTTATTACTTCTATTCGTACAATTGAATGACGAACACACTGACGGCATGGTCTATGTATTTTTAAATAAATTTCATTCGACGCATGTTCCTGTACAGCCCGAATAATCGCAACAAGCTCTTGTCAGACGACGTTCTGAATCATGGCCGCCTTAACTCAGGTTGCCTCCGCCCAGAGCGCTGCTACGCAGCTCCTTGCCTCTCTATATACCTTTCTCTAGCTCGTTGGTCCAGCCAGAGCGTGCCATTTTCGAAGTGTTTGTTTACAAGCGAGCTTCACAATCTTCTCACCACGTGGCGCCAGCATCATCGTCATGTCAGCTTCCCTGATTGGTTCGTTTCGCAAAATTAATTTTAAGGAATAGAACATGTCCTATTTTATGGAAAGTTTTATCAAAGGCTTTGTAAAACTTGAATTTGACCGTGAGCAACAGATATTTTATAAAATTAAATTATTGTACAATAACTTTGAAGGAAAATTTTACCGTGAGCAACGGGCACCCGGAAACTGTATTGGAACACCGTGTCGGAAGAGGAATGGTGGAACGACAGAACAAAGTGGAGAGGAACCATATTTGCCCCCACCCAGTGTCAGCTGGAAAAGGGGAAATGAAGATGATGATGATGATGATGAAGTATAGAATTCAGGTTCACCACTCCTGAACAATTACTGAAATCGGAAGGTTTGAGGTTAATCTATTCGGCAGGCTCTAAAGTGACGGCGCCTAGGGTCTTAAGCTCCTTGCTGTGCTATCAGAGAGCAAACATCAACAGTTGACACTTGATGAATGCTATAAACAAACTTTACCGTGCTGGGTTATACAACACGCAGTGTAGTGGTGGAAAGTTTCAAGTCCAGAGCGAACCGGCTCAGAGCAGCTCGAGCAGAAAACAAGAGTGGCGACCACGGGGCTGGAGCCTTCACTAATCCCCGACAGTCTACGTGCGTAATAGTGCAACTACCGCTGCATAATGGTCCTTGACTGGGTTAGCCATGTGTTGCTACACTGACTGGTAAAAAATGTTGGGGATGCTTTCCTATATGCAAATTATTGTTAGGGGCATAGGACATCTTGGTCATCAGCCCCGTGTAGTTGGGTGTGTGTTGAACTTGTCTGATAACCTGTATTCATGTCATGACTGTAGTAGTGTGTGTATAACTGTATCAGTGACAGGAGCCTAGGGACTAGAAGAAATAAGGTGTTGTTGTTGTTGTTGTTGTTGTTGTTGTTGTTGTTGATTCTTTAGGGCTTTGCGGCATCATGGTCATGTATCCCCTTGTACTTAGGTGTGTGTAGAAGTTGTCTGATAATCTGTGTCACTGTAATGTCTGTACTAGTACGAGTATTTGTAATTGATGATGATGATGATGATAATTGTTGTTTTAAGGGGCCTAACATCTAGGTTATCGGCCCCTGATGGTTTGGGTGATCATGAAGATGAAAATGAATTGCAAACTTAAAACTAAAACTAACTACTAACCTACATTCTAGAAGAAGAAATGGAAAACTAAAGGAGAATAAGACAAATAAAGGACAGGAGGAAAAGAAATGCCCTCAACCCTCGAAGAATGCGGATTGAGGGACTTTGAGGGAAGGAGAGCCATGAAAGGCAGATAGGAAAGTGAAAGAGGAGAGGGTCCGTCCCAAAGGTAAGGGACAAAAGGGGGAAACTGACCCAGCTCAGGAATCCCTCGGGATCGCCAACTCCCGAACTCACCAGCCGTGAGCCCCTGAGGGTGTAGCATTATCTAGGGTGCACCAGAAGTGGTGGGGCTACATACACCCTGCCTCCTTGAGGGCCTTGAGCACAAGGCAGGAGGGAAAAGGAAAAGAAAATGAAGGCTGACCCCTCGCAGAAGGAGGGAATCAGAAAAGATGAGACAAGAGCCAATTAAGGCGGGAAAGGAAGAGACTACCTAGGCCTCGGATACCCTAATACCGTCGGGGTCGGAAGAGAACAAGAGTTGACCAAGTGCGGTCGACAAGAAAGAAGACAGAGAGGAGCCCGGCACAAGTAAGTGGAAGCAATGCCGGACTCAGCTGGGGTCCCGTGGTCGCTAACCCACGTCCCACTAGATGTGAGCCCCTGGGGGCTATTTGTAATTGAGGCAGGGGCGTACATACAATTCTTTTTTCGGGGGGGGGGGGGGGGGGGACTGACTATCCTGAAAAATTGGGAGTATTCTCAGGGGATTGTCGGCGCAAAATATCCAGAAATATCAACCAATATCTTAGAGCATATAACTTTGTGTAATTATTTTAGATAAGAGTTAATTGTAAAATTCAAAGTCTATATAGCCTACAGTTAGTGGCAACACAAGAAAAGTTGTAAAATACAACACAACACAAAATAAAATGTTATACTTAATGAATTTTCTATTATGGCCTATGGAGTGTGAATGGAAAATATCTAAATATTTGTCAATTTACTAAGCAGAAAGGTAAACAGTTCTTTGTTTTTTCTTCAAATTTATAATTTATTTCTCAAAAGTACCGTACTGTGGAATTCTCAGTTTTGCCTCACAAGACTGAGTGTGCCCCGTTCCAGCCCTCAGACCAGAATTAAAATTTCTTTGGAGAGCCAGGAATCGAATTCATACTTCCGAGGTGGCAGCCAAGAATGCTAGCCACTATACCACGAGGTAGTCTAATTTCAATCTTAATATTGTTTATTTTCGACGCTGACTATTATATGTCAGAAAACTGTATCATAATGATGGTCATTATAACACTATTTTTCATTATGAAACAGTTTCTCCCACCTATCAGAGCTCAAGAAACAGTTGTTTGACCAATTAGACAATTAGAAGCGCTGAGTTCCACGGCCTTCTAATTTAAATTCCACTGCCTGGCCTAGTGTCATAGTAGGGTAATCGAGGAGGCCATGGTCAAATACAAGGCATTGTCTGCGTCCCATGCGCTCTGTTCAGTACATAAAACTGGCGAAATATTTATGAATGCTTATGTTCGAACATAAAATAATTATAATAATTATCGTCGAACATAAACAGTCGTATGCAACTCGCCTATAATGGTAATTAAGACACTCGCATGGAAATTATAAAACTCGCATACGCTCGTTCTATAAACATACCCGTGTCTTAATTATTGCCATTAAAGGCTCGTTGTATAATGTACTATTATAACTTAGCTAATAAGTTAAGATTAGGGTACAACCAAATTTACAATTATTATATGCTTTCACCAAAGCAACACTCTTAATATTTTTTTTTTTTTTTTTTTTTCGGGGGAGCTGGATCCCCCACAGCTTCCCCCTTATATCATCATCATCTGCCAGTCAAGTATTAGGCCAGGTGGTCTGTTACTGTCTCATTCCATCTTTTAGCCGGACGTCCAATAGATCGAACCCCTTTGGTTGGTATTGTACAATCTGCTTTGGGACTCGTTCCCTAGGCGTTCTGTTGACGTGGTCTCTCCAGTTCTTCCTCCTTAGGGCCTTGAGTAGAAGGCAGGAGAAACCATGAAAAGAAAAACATGATGTCTGACCCCTCGAAGAATGAGGGGATCAGGAAAGATGAGACAAGGGCCAATTAAGGCGGGACAAGGAAAGACTCCCTAGGCGTCGGATACCCTAATACCGTCGAGGTTTTATCGCGGGTTCAAACCCGGCCGAAGTCATCGGATTTTTTAGAGCGTTAAAAATTCTTCAGTATGCTTTCCTTCGGAGGGGAAGTAAAGCCGGCGGTCCCATGTCATAGATTTATGGCATGTTAAAGAACCTTCCACTAATTACACCCGTGTGAAGCTAAATTGTATAGGTTAGGAAAGTGAACAACGCTCTTAGGTTTCTACGTTCGTTGCCAAGAGCCGACTGCGGTGGCGTCTAGTAGTCTAGTTCTGAACTAGGCCTAGTAGTCGTTGACGGTGGCGTTTGGCGGCAAAAGTAGGAACTATTTGAAAAATTCAAAGTTTCAGTCGTTACTTGAATTTAAAAAAAAACAGATACACACACTAATACAGTCATCACAATTAACACCGGTTATCAGACAGATTCTACACACACCCAAAGTACACGGGGCTACATGACCGCGTCGTCGCAGCCCCTAAACTGAGGAAATAACCAACCAACCAACCAACCAACCAACCAACCAACCAACCAACCAACCAACCGTCGAGGTAGGAAGAGAACAAGAGTTGACCAAGGGAGGTCGACAGGGAGAATCCCGGCACAATTCAGTGGAAGTAATACTAGACCCAGCTCAGGACCTTGCAGTAGCCACAGTTTATGCCCCTGGAGGAGTGTTGGAAAAATATTTCATTGTTGTTGATTACTTTAGGAGCTTTGTGACAACGAGGTCATGTAGCCCCGTGTACTTGAGTGTGAGTGTTTATAATGGAGGTAGGATTGGGTAGGAAGTGACCGTGACCTTAAATTAGGTACCATACCGATATTTTGCCTGGAGTAGACGTGGGAAACCACCGAAAACTACTTCCAGGATGGCTGAGGCACGAACCGAACCCACTTCCTCTCAGTTTTGCCGCACGAGGCTGAGTGTACCCAGTTCAAGCCCTCAGACCAGCATTACATATCTAGGCAGAGCTGGGAATCTAACCCGGGCCTCCACGATGAGAGCCAAGAATGGTAGCTACTTCGCAACGAGGTGGACCAATAATATTTCCGTTGGTGTCGAAAGAATTACTCCAATATTTGGAGACTATAAACATTTGGAGACGATGAATCCCATTGTTGTGACAGCACGGATTTTATCAGTCTCTTGTTATTTGCCGCTAGGTCAGCTATTTCCTCATACCAAGTGAACAAAGTTTGGCCAGTGTCCTCTCTGTAGTGTCATCCCAACTCACTCACATAAAAATCAAGTCTTCATAACAAAGAATTTGACCCAGTATCTGCTGTTCATACATTCGTTCCTTTTGCATCTACTAGTTCAGGGGATGCCGTTTTTAGCCTATTTTTAGGCGACTTTCATTTTATGAGAAAAAAAAAGGCTTATGAGATCACCTTTTGTCCGTAGCACCATTCTGGCCGACCCCAACCGTGCCCTTCAAATTTTATTGTGTCTCACCAATCCAACATGGCGGCTGTGCAAAATATTTCACAGCATTCAATATCTCCGAAACTATTACCGATATCGCCATGGAATTGTGTACGGTGATAAAGGACACTACTAGAAGTTCTCCTATGTAACTTTTGAAAAACTGGTAACTACAAAACCAACATGGCGGCCACGCGAATTTGCGACTTTTAAATAGACTTTTCTCGCGATTTAACCATCCAAACGTAATTAAACTTGGTGGCAAATGTTTATACACATTTTAATGCACTGGCGTCTAAGTTAGTTCAATTGTTTACATAACCTCAAAATGGCGGCTGTGCGAAATATTTCACTGGCATTCTATATCTCCGAAACTGTTACAGATATCACCCTGAAATTTTATACGGTGATATAGGGCACTGGTACAAGTTAACCTATGTAATTTTCATAAACCTGTAAAGTACAAAACGAACATGGCGGCCAAGCGAAGTTGAAACATTTTAATACACTTTTCTCGAGATTTAACTTTCTGAGCGCAGTGAAATGTGGTACAGTAAATGATTATACATATTGTAATGCACTGGCATCTAATTTAGTTCAATTGTTTACATAACCTCAAGATGGCGGCTGTGCGAAATTTTAAAATTAAGTTTTTATTTCTTGTGTCGTAATCATGCGATCGAAGTGAAAGTTTGAATAATGAAGCTACGCAATAATTTTCTTTTAATGACACATAACTCTATGGCCTATACATATATCAATCCAAAATGGCGAGCATCCGAAATATTTAGACAGTTCTCAATATCCACGAATCTTTTACAGCAATCGAACTGAATTTTTTATGGTCATAGAAGCTATGAACATAAGTTCACCTACAGGACTTTCAGTAACCTGGTGATCACAATTCCAACATGGCGACGACGCGAATTATAAATATTTAAGTGGACGTTTCTCGCGATTTAACCATCCGAGTGCAGTGAAACTTTGCACGTTATATGCTTATACAAATGTTCCACTGGAATTTAATTTATTTCAATTGTTTTCATAACCACAAGATGGTAGCTGTGCGAAATTTTAAAATCTCGTTTTTCACTTCTTGTGTTCTAATCATGCGATCGAATTTGAATACCACACGTACATAAATATTCTGCATGTAATAGTACATAAATCAAAATCGAACCTCGCGACCATCTGAAATTTTTAGACGGTTCTCAATATCTACAAATCAAACACAACCTTCAAATTGAAATTTTGTATGTAGATAGAGGCAATTAACATGAGTAGGATATATGAAAATAGGCTGTATAGTTCTTCACGGAACTACTTGTCATTTATGAAACTAAATTATCATGAAGTTTATTTCCTAATTTCATTATTAATTGTGTCAAATGAACATAAATACTCACTCTTTGTCATTCATGCTGTATGAGTGTATTGAATATCATCGTACTTCTAATTTAAAGGGATCTTTTGAAAACACGCAACCCGACCCGGCCTCGCCCGGGTACAGTTATGAATGTATTACGTGATAAGCGCTTTTTTTTTTCAATATCAATGAACAACGACCAACATCCGTTTTACGACTCGGCATGATGGGTAAAAATCACTGGCTGGACTATTAATTATATTATGACGGAGATGCATGTGCAACGAATTCTTGTCAGAGGTAATTTAAGAATGGCGAGGTGCATGAAACACAAATCCCCCTTCCGTCCAATCTTAACTTGACTGTGAATTTTTCGGAACAAAAAGTTCACAGGCGAAATGAAGAAAAGTCAAGTTGCACTTCCGGGGAAACTCCAAACACAACCACTCTTCTCTAAAGTTTTTAACTCAACACGACTCGACAGTTTGCTGCTGGCTGTATCTGGGGAAATAAGCTCGCCCTTTAGCTAAGCTGTAACTGGGGTGATAGACTCGCCCCTAGCTAGCTCGTAAACTGTCGCCTCAGTAGCTGAATGGAGATTGTTGGAAGAAATGAAAACGTAAAATCACTTATAGTAGGTGATGTATTGAAGATAGAGATATGCTCTCCCGGGCTTTTTTTTATAGAACTTTTCATGCTGAACAATTCTTACACTCAAAGTATATAGATATTTTTAACGGTTTGCACAGCATAAGCTTTAAAAGCGCACGGACGCCACTTTTCTACCTTTTCATTGAAATCGTTAGTGCTTGAATTCCTTTGGTCGTAATTAAATTATTTTCTACAGAAATCTTCCTCGAGATATCCTTTACAGAATGGTGAAAACCGCATCAAAATCCATTGAGTGGTTCTCGAGATTACCCGTGACATCCAAGAATCGGGTATTGTCGGGGAACACATGCACCAAGCGGTACTATGTCGTCACACACCTCAGTGCATCTGGGTACATTTCGTCCCGTCACCGTAACGTAACGCCAGACCCCAGCGTAACGACGAAGTTTGGGCACCCCTGGTCTATATAACAATTGGCAAATTAAGTGAATTCGAAACATTTATTTTTTTGCCCGGGGAAATGTGCCGAGAGGGAATTTTTGTATATCATAAACTACAATATCTGTAAAACACTCCCTTTTACAATAGATTAATATTTGTGCCTATAATACTATTAAAGATACCGGTTTATCAACAAATTCACGTGAGGTTTCTTCTATGTCAGATGTTGCACATCATATTCGACTACTTTTTATTTTTATTTTTTTAATTTTTTTAGCGTATGGCTTTTAGTGCCGGGAGTGTCCGAGGACATGTTCGGCTCGCCAGAGTTTGTAGCTTTTTCTAAGCGGACACCCATGGGGTGAGCTACAAGTACCGTCGCGTGTGGAGTGTTGGCTGGGGGGAAAGTTTGAATGTAAGGACGAGGAGTTGGAAGGTAGAGGCTGTGGCCTATAGTTAGGGACCAACCCCAGCATTTGCCTGGAAGGAAGATGGGAAACGACAGAAGACCATCTTCAAGGTTGCCGGCGGGGGGATTCGAACCTCCTCGCCTCCCGGATGTGAGCGACTGCCAGCAGTCATGCCGTAACGACCACGGCTAACTCACCTGGTATATGCGACTACTGTAAGGCTTGTAAAGTTTTTATTTTTTTTAAATTCCATAACCCCCCAAACCCCTCTGGAGTGTTATTGGCCTGCAACTATTTACAATGTGGCCCTTTGTTAAAAAAGGTTGGGCACCCCTGGTCTATATAACAATTGGCAAATTAAGTGAATTCGAAACATTTATTTTTTGCCCGGGGAAATGTGTCCCCGTTTTCCGTCGTGCCGAGAGGGATTTTTTGTATATTTGTTGCATATTGTTGGAGCCATGGGTGGCGCCGCTCTCTGGTAGGTAAACAGTTCCAATTTTAGATTTGTCTCACGTCACACAGGAACAAGTGAACACTGTTTGGATTACGACAATCACAGGTAATCCTCAATAATCGCTGTACCTACATCTCCGACATAACACAAGACGGATGCAAGGTTACTGATAACAAGATTTTTCCACCGCCTTTACGATCACGTGATAGCAGCACATATAAAGGAAGGCCGTGCTGTGTTTGGTATCATAGAGTTCTGCACACTCCTACACAGAGAAACTAGAAGAGAGAAAGAATGGCCAGCATTGCTACTCAAGTGGACGTCGTGGTGGTTGGCGGTGGCCTAAGTGGTGAGTTACAGTCATGTAGCCCCGTGTATTTGGGTGTGTGTACAATTTGACTGATAACCTGTGCCACTGTGATGTGTGTCACCACAATTTAAAATTTCCAGTGTACATTGACTCAAAGACTTGTTTTTTTTTAATTCTGTTTTTTTTGTTTATTATTATAATTATCAGTTTTATTTCATTTTTTGTTTTATTAATTTTCGATTTTTTCATATTTCGATGTCCACCCCTAAATTATTAATTTCATTCCCAATTTGTATAGATTACGGTACTTGAATCTGTGTTAAGAGGGGCAGTTGACCTCGTAATTCCACCCCTTAAAAAACCTCAATAAACCAACTTTGGCTAGGAGATAGGATTTTGGTAGGTACCATCCCGGCATTTTCCTGGAGTAGATGTTAGAAACCACGGAAAACCACTCCCAAGGATTGCACCACAGTTGCCATTTTGATTTTGTTTTGTATGTTAAACTGTGCTTGAGACAGTTTTAAAAATTGCAAATCAAGAAACAATCAAATATAGTCAAAATTTGTCAAAAAAAGTTCAAAAAGTGAAAATGAAAAGGTCATAATAATAATAATAATAATAATAATAATAATAATTAAAGCACAAAAATTCAAAATTAGTCAATGAAACTCAAAAATTTAAATAATAAAGGTATTTATTTTTATTTATTCGTTCATTTATTTATTAATTTATTTAATTTACTAATTTATTTATTTATTTATTTATTTATTTATTTATTTAATTCTCACTTCTATACCCTATTAAATTTCAGATCCGTTTCTTATGAATAGTACTGTAGAGGCTGATAACCTACGGTCACCTAGCTAGTGTAATTTGAGCAATGAGCAAGAAAGCCTTCGGGACGAAATTCCGCCACCCCGGTGTCTGTTAAGAACTAGAATTGAGGTCGGACGTTAAACAACTGGGATTATTAATAAGAGAATGAGTCATTATCTCAAATAGATCCATTCGCCTTCCTCCATCATCCCTGAAGGGTTGTATAAACTTTTGAACTGACGGTGGTTTTGTGGTCTGGGGGATGTAAAACGAGAAGATATGTCAAAGTCGAAACATGGTTCCCATTGCAATAGATACTAAAACACTGGGCAATCTACAAAGCTGATGATGATGATAATTGCTGTTTGAAGGGGCCTAACATCTAGGTTATCGGCCCCTAATGGTTTGGGTGATACTGAAACATGAGAATGTAAGGTAAACTACAACTAGAAATAACTACACACTTACAAAATAGAAGAAGAAATGGCAAACAAAAGGACAATAAGGCGAATAAAGGACAGGAGGAAAAGAAATGCCCTCAACCCTCGAAGAATGAGGATTGAGGGACTTATGAATATTCCCAAATGGGAATATGATGTTAATTTCCGTTTGATCAGATAAATTATCAATTAATATGATAAAATTGGTCCGGCCAGATCAAACATAAAATGCCAGCTTTTCGCCCCAGTGTGCCGTCGGGCTCGTCAGTTGGTACAGACACACCTCACCAATACGCATGGCTAGCACATACTGAGAAGGCCATCACAAGACACAAAATACAAGTATTATTGACGTCACGAGTGATGCCAATGTGCTACGGAAGTCAAGCTCCCTTTCATGCAAAGAAAAACCTTATCTTGGCAATACAAAGGGAGCTTGACTTCCCTAGCACATTGGCATCACTCGTGACGTCAATAATACTTGTATTTTGTGTCTCGTGATGGCCTTCTCAGTATGTGCTAGCCATGCGTATTGGTGAGGTGTGTCTGTACCAACTGACGAGCCCGACGGCACACTGGGGCGAAACGCCGGCATTTTATGTTTGATCTGGCCGGACCAATTTTATCATATTAATTGATAATTGAGGGACTTGGAAGGAAGAAGATAGAAAAGTGAAAGAGGATAGGGTCCACCCCAGAGGCAATGGAAATAGGGGGGAATCGGACCCAGCTCAGGAATCCCTCGGGTTTGCCAACTCTCGAACTCACGAGCCGTGAGCCCTTGAGGGTGTAGCACTATCGAGGGTGCACCAGAAGTGGTGGGGCTACATACACCCTGCCTCCTTGAGGGCCTTGAGCAGATGGCAGGAGATATGAAGAGAACAGAAAAGGTCTGATCCCACGAAAAGATGAGACAAGATGAAGGTGGGAAAGTGAAAGACTCCCTAGGCCTCAGATACCCTAATATCGTCGGGGTTGGAAAAGAACAAGAGTTGACCAAGGGAGGGCGATAGGAAAGGTGACAGAGAGGAGCCCGGTACAAGTGAGTGGAAGCAATGCTGGACTCAGCTGGGGACCCGTGGTCGCCAACCCACGTCCCACAAGTTGAATGCCCTTGGGGGTCATAGAAAGCGCCCGGATACGTCTAATACAGAGATTCCCAAACTGGGTGAATTCGCCCAGTAGTGGGTGATTTTAGCGCGCCAGTGGACGAAACTGACAGAATGTGAATTCGATGGGCGATTTGAAAAAATTGGTGGGCAAATAATTCAGTTTTTTATATTATACAAACAAGGAATAAAATAAAAATGCAAACAAGTAATTTAATTATAACCAATTATGTTTCCTTTTTAATCTATTTAGAAATATAGAAGTTTATCAAATTACATTAATTAGACATAGGTATTCATGTTGTTTAAATAACTAGATATAAAAATTCATAGTCGCCTCCGTAGCGTAGCGGTCAGCATGGTTAGCTGCCGCCCCGGAGGTCCTGGGTTCGATTCCCGGCTCTGCCACGAATTTTGAAAAGGGGTACGAGGACTGGAACGGGGTCTACTCAGGCTCGGGTGGCCCAAATGAGTAGAGGGGGTTCGATTCCCCCTCAGCCATCCTCGAAGTGGTTTTCCGTGGTTTCCCACTTCGTCTTCGGGCAAATGCCGGGATGGTCCCTACCGTAAGGCCACGGACGCCTCCTTCCCTCTTCCTTGCCTATCCATCCCAATCTTCCCCTCCCTTCCCTCATGAGGCCCCTGTTCGCTTTGCAGGTGAGGCCGCCTGGGCGAGGTGCTAATCCCACCTCACCAGTTGTATCCCTTCCGATTAGATGTTCCCAGCTCTAGGACACTGCCTGGATAGGCGGTAGGGGTGAGTTCCCTCGCTGAGTCCCTGGGAGCCACCACCCTGGAGGGTAAACACGATTTTAAAAAAAACATGTAGTTATAATTGAATTTTTTTTCTATAATTGATTTCATTGATTGTTATTCCTTTTTAGACCTATTATTTGCAAATCTTTAACGTACATAATTATACCTAAATAAACATGATGTACCTATTAAGAGAAAAAATTACGAGCCTTACAGTAGTCGCATATGATGTGTAATATCTGACATAGAAGAAACCTCACGTGAAATTGTTGATACACCGGTATTTTATAGTATTATTGGCACAAATATTAATCTATTGTAAAAGGGAGTGTTTTACAGATATTGTAGTTTATAATACGGAACTCATTTTATTAGATGATTTGTAGCTTCCACCAGCACTAGCCTAAATAAATAATACGATATGGATCAACTAGATTAATAGACGCGACACCGCTCATAACCTTAAATTCCTTATAAACAGGTCCTCTTTATTCACAGACCAGCACGTAATTTCATAAGGATTCTGTTAAAATGAGTCATATTGATATGATAAATATCGTTTAAAATGATAATCTGGCAGCAAAAATATCTACCCCGCCCAGGATTCGAACCCAGGATCTTTGGATTCACAGTCATACGCAATAACCCCACGGCTATTTCGATTACGCAAATATTGTGCACAAGATGGTGATTTATTTCCACGTTCCAATAATCCTGCTCTAGTACATAGTATTGTTTGGTTTCAGCGTCTGATCTTGTTATTCTAATGATACTGTTATCACCTCAGGTCTGACGGCTGCCAGGGAAGTACGGAAGCGAGGTCTGACAGTGGCGGTAGTGGAAGCTAGCGATCGTGTGGGTGGTCGCACGTACACGGTGTCTGGACCCGACTATGGCTGGGCTGACTTGGGAGCCAGCTTCGTGGGGTCCTCTCAGAAGCACATCATGAAGCTCATTGACGAGTTGGGCTGCAAGACCATCGACTGCGTCAATGACAACGATCGCGTGCATTACAGCAAGGTAAATAGCGATCCATTGTGGGTAGTCATGGCCAGGTATAGGAATTATATTTACAGTATTTACTGTATATCTTTCTTTTTTACACAGACACATTATTTTAAACTTATCTCCATCGATTCTGCTGTCCTCTATCCAAATTAAACAAATGTATTTTCCATATTTCTAACATTAGTACATATTTATTATTAACTAGCAACCCGCCCCGGCTTCGCCCGGGAACAGTAATGAATGCATTAGGTGCTAGCTCGTAAACTGCCGCCTCAGAAATTGAATGGAGATTGTTGGAAGAAATTAACACGTAAAATCACTTCCTATAGAGGGCGATGTATTGACGATAGAGATATGCTCTCGTGGACTCTTTTGTAGAACTTTTCATGCTGAACAATTCTTACACTCATAGTATATTGTTATTTTTAACGGTTTGCCCAGCGTAATCTTGAAAAGCGCACGGACGCCAGTTTTTTCCCGACTTTTTCACTGAAATCGTTACTGCTTAGCTTCCTTTGATCATAAATAAATTATTTTCTACAGAAACCTTCCTCGAGATATCTTTTATAGAATGGTGAAAACCGCATCAAAATCCATCCAGTGGTTCTTGAGATTACCCGTGACACCCAAGAATTGGGGACTTCGTTTTATACTAAGTAGAGATTTATTTAATCGACTATTGCAGAGCATGTAAATTCAATACTTCCAATCTTGCCACATGTTTTCTTTCTCTCGCTTCATCACCTCTGATCTCTGCTTCCATAGCAGTTTAATGTTACGTGGCTGCTTTCGTTTTCTTCTCCCTGAAGATCACTTTTTGAATTTTGTCCCGAAATAAATTCCTACTATATGTATCTGTAATGTCAATATCGGCTTCTTTAAGATCCTCTAGTGTCTGTGTGAACCACGCTGGTTGAACTTTTAAGTTTTAAAATCTTATTAAAAATTTGTTTTATTAGCCTGTCATTATTCATTCTATTTAAACGCACAAAAAATGACATCCGTTTCTTTTGAATACTGTAGTAGTCTATTGTAGAGGCTGATAACTTACGGTCACCTATCTAGTGTAATTTGAACCATATATGTTATTAGGGCCGCCAGTTCCGCTACCGGTCGGACTGGCCTTCCTTCTGGTGGACCAACCCTGTTGCTACTTGGGAAGTGAAGGAGATGACTCGCCGTATGGATCGCATGTGTCGGGAGATTCCCATCGACTGTCCGTGGGAGGCTCCACACGCCCGGGAATGGGACCAAATGACGGTCCGTGAGTTTCTCCTCACAAACTGCTGGACAGAGTAAGTAGTCAAACACATAGCAAGTCTCTTCAACAGTAATAGAAACCGACGTTAGACTTCCTGCAAATTAGGGCTGATATATAGGGTTGTCAGGCATTCCGATTTAACCGGAACAATTCAGTTCTTACTTGTTTTGTTCCCCGTTCCGTTTTAATCTGTAACGGAACGCCAAATATTCCGTTTCTTCATTAATATATTCAATTTCACACCAATTTTCAAATGTCCCACTTGAGCAATCCATGCTTGGCGTGATTGGCGATTGTTTTTAATGACGTCAAAAAGCATCGGCATCGGCACGCCGGCCGCGTTGTTTCACTTTATTGAGTGGTAGGGTACAGCTAGTTTGAGAGAGAAGATGATTTCTATGTCTGTGTCAGATAGATGGGTACATGTTATAGATTTATTAGGGGCAACAACATTAAGGAATATCATAGTCCTAGTGAAGTTCATACTCAGCATTTTCCCCTCCAATGATTTTACGGAGAGTTTTTTTTTACTGTCATGAATAAATTTGATTTTTATTAAATCCATTTGATCGATTCCATGTATACAATACATTTTTGATATAGGATACGTCAGAAATTACATTTATAAAATAAAAGGACTAACAGGTATATATTACTAATACTATAACTATTTATAAGTCATTATAATAACAGATCTTAAGAGATACAATATTATTGGACAACTATTTACACCTTACTCTGTTATCATAATATGAAAACTTAATTCTATAAATACAACACCTTACAGCTAGGTATTACAATTAAAATAGAAAAGTAAAATATAATTATAGATTTCATCGCTAAGATATTCAACTACAGAGTAAAAACAATGGCACTGCAGATAAGCGTTCAACATTCTATCAAAGGTTTTTATTTTTGGGGCAAGTTTTATATACTGGGGTGGTTTATTGTATAATTTAACTCCTGTGTGAAAAGTTCCTTTTTGATATATGCTTGTGTATGTGTGTGAAATATGAATGTTTTTATTTTGTCTTGTGTTATGCCTATGGACATCTTTATTCATTAAATTCTTTAAAAAAAAACATAATACTTTCAAAGATATATATCAAATGGAGAGATGATAGAAACAGAAGCTCCATTAGTTTTATAAAACAAGAATTGTTCACATATTTCAATTATGACGAAAATTGTAGTGAATTTTACTAGAAGGTACTTACAGATAAAAAGAATCCTTGCAAAGGGTGGTTCTAATGAATATAATTTGTTAAGTTGCTGGTGCCATAAGCCTATATGATGTCAGCAATATCTAGTTTTAATTTTGTGTATTTGATTATGTAATGTTTATTTTATGCACATGTGAATTATTTATTACAACTTTTACCAACCTAGATAAAAAATAATTTAGGACGTGTGTTCCGCTTCTCCATTCTTGAAATCTGGCAAGTATAAGAGGGCCGATCCTTCTTGACCGGTACATATTTCATGCGCAGTAGTGTCTCCAAACACAGTGAGCCTTCATACCTTTGTGATCAATGTAATTAAAGTGCTCAATGTGTCCTCGGCAGCCCATGCGCATATTCAGTGCTCTCAGTGTTCTACTCGGGCTTTAAGAAGAATTCTCATGTACTTACGACCAGCCATGAATGACCGGCCCATCTATACTTCTAATCAAATTATTTGAGTTATCGAATAAACAATTAATCGAAGCATAAACGTCGATTAATTGCTACAAATAGCGATTAATCGATTGTGCGTTTAATTTATGTGCTTCGCTCCTTTCACTACGTTCTCAGAGAAGCAAAACAGATATTTAATTAATTAAAATATATTGTATCATATATTTTTAACTCATTTACCTTCTTTTTGAAAACTGGGCTAAAACAAAGCATAACTCATAATTATACGTTTAAGTGCTACGCTGGAGCCATCTAACGGTCAAAAGTCAAATAATTTTAACTAGCCAATCACAGGCAGCCACTCAAATCGATACATCACGACAAATCGCGTTTCACTTATCAGGAAACTCGACAACTTAACAGTAGGCATTTTGATTTTTCAGTTTGTATGTTTAACTGTGCTGAAGACAGTTTTAAAAACTAAAAATGAAAAATACTCAAAATTTTCGAAATGAAAAGTAAAAATAAGTCAAAATAAAAAAAACCACAAAAATTCAAAATTAGTCAAAATTTATTGATAAAACTGAAAAATTAAAACAAATAGTGGAAATCCAAACATTAAACACAAAGCAATCAAAATCAGTCAAAATTTGACAAAAAGTTAGTCAAAATCAAAAAACACTAAAAATCAAAATTATTCAAAATTCATTAACAACCCCCCCCCCAAAAAAAAGAAAAAAAAACAATCAAGATTAGTAAAAATAAAAACTTTCCAAATTTAGTTAAAAACAACTCAAAAAGTCAAAACAAAATATTCAAAATTACTCAAACCAGCTCAAAAAGTGAAAAAATTCTAAACAAATTAGTCAAAATCCAAAACGAAACTTGATTTGAATGGCTGTCTGTGATTGGCTAGTTAAAATGATTCTACTTCTGACCGGTAGATAGCTCTAGCATAGCACTGAAACGTCAAGTTGGAAGTAACGATGACAGCATTCTTGAGAGAATCCTACTCTGTTTCCAGGGACGCGGCCGAGTTCCTCAGCTCCATGTGTAACATCAACAACACTGCAGACGCTCACGAGATATCTCTACTGTTCTACCTGTGGTACATGAGACAGGGGCACGGTATCGACTGTCTCTGGGCCATCAAGGGTGGAGCTCAGGAATGGAGAGTCCAGGGAGGAACCCAACAGCTCAGCATCAAGATGGCTCAACAACTCGAGGGTAAGTCATCAGCAATACACCCCTTCCTTCACTTGTGTTTGAGTCTTCAGTCTTAAGGTCACCACGTACTCTTACACGATGAAAAAGTCTATTTTTGTGGCATCACTTTATGCTAAAGGTACAGCTATGATTCTTGTCACATATAAGAAGCGGAATATTTTGAGCTGTTTTTGACCATGTAGTGCTACTTTGCTTTTATAGGATGTGTGAAATGAATACAAATTTGGACAGATACATTTTCAAAAAAAAATGTTGTATAAGTTGCTTCAGGTACACATTTCTAAGTTGTATTTCAATCAAATATTCTCAATTTTTGTTCCCATACTTGGAATGGATCATGGCAGAAGAGTAACCACTTTGTTTCATTATTATTGGGACAGAATGCAAGAAAAAACAAATCCGAACTCTTTCTTTTAAAATTTATTCAAAAATATGTCTAAATTTTTCTCTTCCCAATCCATGCCTACTATGTTTTGGAAGTGAAAATAGGTTAACATTCAAGTACTCCATTAGGCAAGTTAATTTTAAAAAATTAGCCCTCTATCTTAAATGGTTTCCTAGTTAATGGTACCTAAACATGAAAAATGAGTATTAACGGAAAACAGCTGGCAAAGTTCAGAGCATGGGACGCTAATTTTAAAAAACGAATTTAAGGTAGTTGTAGACATCAAAACCACAACAAACGATATATATTTGGATTCAGAAAAGAATGAAGAATGTTATGGCGCCAAAATCAAAAAATCGATTTTTTCATCATGCATGAGTAGGCTACGTGGTGTCCTTAAGGGAAGTCTGCGCGGGGGTGGGTTAGCGGAGTACATTAATGTCAAAGGACTTGGGAGGCAGTTGATTTAATCCACCACCCATTAAACATTCTTGAAATTATTTTCCATAATTTCGCACTTTTAACTCTTAGAGCTTTACTAACGATTAGTTAGTTAAATCTTATTTAATTTAAATACAAGAGTTAATTCATTGTTATCATCGATGTATTTCACAAGGCCATTCGGGTTCTTAATCCCTCCCTATATTATTCTGCTAAGGTCCCATACCAGTTTTGTACCGAAAATAAGGTCCCATTAACACCAACCTACACATACGGGGTACCTACAGGTTCAGCATAATCCAATGCGTAAGCGAAACGCACTCACTTACTCTTTAAATGCCTCAAAATTAAATAAATACCTTAAAACATGTATATTTACAATGAAATAATGAAAGAATGCAACACAGTAACCATGGCAACAGAATCTCACAGGTCCATCTATTTCTGTAAGACGCAATGCAATTCCAATTATTACATTACTGTGAAAGTTTCCAGACGTTTATAAGGTCATCACTGAACCCAATTAAGCTGCAAAATTCATCAATACATACAGTATAATACGCTTAAGGGAGTCAAGGGGCACTCTAGAAATTTTTCACGCAGTTTTCACGTGTGAGTGTGGTACAAAAGGTCTTTTTCACCTGACTATAAAGGGTCTCCGAAAACCACATTTAAAGGCCCTTAAATTAACAGTGTCTGTGATATTCCCAGAAAACTAACTTCGCTCTGATATACCTATGAAGGAATGACAAACCCCTAACCACTGCACCAGTAGCTGAATTGATAAAGTCTGATTATTCATACCAAGGATAAATCAGTCATAGCATTCATGATTGAGATTTTGCTAAGTGTACTCTTTACAACTAGAATATTCGCGGGCGAAGCCGCGACGGGTAATGCTAGTTACTTAAATACGCTTTACGAGTTTCACGCATGCATGGACGCAATTTCACCCCGGAGAATCATGGTGGACAGATCAAGAAGCGTGTAGCACTGATCGTTGATTGCGATGATTACTTGAGATTTCCTGGAACATACAGAAATATAGAAGACCTTATTCATGGCAAAAACTTAAAATGATTTGAGTCGTTCAGTTGCAAAACTCGTTTAATCCACTTGTGAATAAGGATCATGTCGTAAAATTAATTATTCAATTTTTTTATTTTGTTAATTTTATTTTTATTTTATTGTTTTGTTTATTTTTTCATTTGATTTTGTTTTAAATTGTTTTGTTTAAATTTTTGTTTTAGTTTTGTTTTTTATTTTTTAAATTTTTTATTTAAGTTGTATTGTTTTATTTTGATTTTGTTTTGTTTATTTTGTTTTGTTTTATTTTGATTTTCCAGAAAAAAAACTCAAAACCAAAAACAAAAGACACGAAGCAAAATTCAAAAGCAGAAAGCAAACACAAAACCAAAACCAAGAAAGGAAAGCCAAAAGTACATTCGAAAGCAGAAAGCAAACACAAAATCAAAAACACAAAGCAAAAATTAAAATGTAGAAAACAACAAACACAAAAGATACGTAAGGCAAAGTCCAGAGAAACGTTTCTCATGAAAATTGATTCTTATTCAGAAGTGGATTAAACAGGTTTTGCAACTGGACGACTCAAATGAGCAAAGCATTTAGGAGAACTGACAGTTGTGTCTATAGATTGTTTACTTAGCTAAATAGGACACGCTATCTCCACTGTCCTCGTAGCGTAAATGGTTGCATTATAGACTCAGGGATTGAAGTAGTTCAAATCTCAGTTCGGCCATGCTTTTCTTATTTCCGTAGTCTATTCTTCTTTCTTAGTATTATATAGTAACATGTATTATCTTGTATAATTTCACTGTTATTCATATGGATGAACGTTCGTGTGAAACTCGGAAACTAACGAATTCTTCCGACATTGCAAGATGCACGAGGTAGAGTTCAGCTGCTTCCCTCCACTTTAACAATGCTTTACAGAGTTGAGTGGTCAGATTTGACCATTTAACGTAATTGCTTATTAGTCGTAAGTTAACGAGCGTTTCTGTTTGATGAAATGCTCGTGCAAACTTAAATAAGCGTTAATGATGAATTAAGAGACCCTTCACGATGGTGACAAATGTCAAACTTCAATTATTTTCATTTCATACTTCTTCACCACGGAGAGGTCAATGCGTCTAACGTTGCATTAGTGGTACGGTAGCACCACGTAACTGCGAATATGTTGGTACATCTATTGATAGAGCGACTTCAGCGTGCGCAATGTTTGACGTTGCATAGCGACAGTGTGGTTTCACGCCGAAGAGAAGGTGGTCACACAAGTTATCGTCCACTACTGAACATGAAGGCGAGTAGGCAGGAACAACGAGGGGTGATCAATGCCCAGCCACTTTAAAGAACCTTAGACGAGCTATCAAGTCGAAACGTCCAGGCATGTTGTCCAATGGCGTTATTCTCATGCAAGGTAATGCCCAGCCACACACTGCCAATGCGATGAAGACGACATTGCAGCAGTTTCGATGGGAAACGCTGGAACATCCACCGTCAAGTCCAGACCTTTCACCGTGTGGCTTCCATGTTTATGGACCTCTCAAACAAGCCATTCGTGGACAGCGATTCACAACGGACACCGAGGTGTGTGAATGGGTCCAGGCTGGATCCTACAGCAGCCTAATAGCTTCTCCAAAGATGGAATCGACCGGCTAGTGTCGCAGAGGGATAAACGTGCCAACAGTTTTGGTGACTATTTTTGAGTTAATAACATCGTTACCATTACTTTACAAAAGTGACTGGGTTTCATTTGAATGCCCCTTATATGATCTTTTATAATTTAACTATCATTCATATGGATGGAAGTTCGTGTGAAACTCGGAAACTAACGAATTCTTCCGACATTGCAAGATGCGCGAGGTAGAGTTCAGCTGCTTCCCTCCACTTTAACAATGCTTTATAGAGTTGAGTGGTCAGATTTGACCATTTAATGTAATTGCTTATTAGTCGTAAGTTAACGCGCGTTTCTGTTCGATGAAATGCTCGTGCAAACTTAAATAAGCGTTAATGATTAATTAAGAGAACCTTAACGTTAGTGAAAACGGCCCTTAGACAAATGTCAAATTTCAATTATTTTCATTTCATACTTCCTCAGATGAATTGATTTATAAGGCCGGATACACTTGGCAATTGAAAATTCACAATGGAAATAATAAAGGAGAATTAAGACAAATTGCAAGATGGTTTAATGATTTGTTGAGATATGTAATTGAAGGTTTCTCTCTGTTTGCAGGCCGAGTTCACTTGGGCGACCCTGTAGTCCAGGTCCAGTACTCGGACAAGGGAGTGACGGTGCGCACCCTGGGAGGGAAAGTGTTCAGGGCACAGTTCGCCATCTTAGCTGTTCCTCCTCCCACACAGGTAAATATACAGTTAAAAGACTGCGGAATCTCCTACAACTAATGCCCAGCGCGGATGTGGATATACAAAGGGCGTACAATATTGATTTACACTTTACTTTTTTCTACCCAAATGAAGCACATTACACATGAGTTGTTACGTCCACCTTCTCAACATAATCTCCTGGTAACTTTATGCACTTTTGCTATCGATGTGTCAGTCTCTCCAGACCTTCCTGAAACCATTCTTTCGGAGTGCTGCGTTCCCATGCCTTGACAGCAGTGTCCAGTTCTACAAAATCCGCAAAATGGTGGCCATGCAATGGAAGCATAGGGGCCGTCCACCGTCAAAGAAATGTCAAACAGTGCCATCACTCGGCAAGCGAATGGCGACAGTGTTCTGGGACACAAAGGGCATCATCCTCATTGGCTAGCTGGAATTGGGGGCCACAATTAACAGTGCAGCAAATGTGGCAACCCTTAAGCGCCTAGGACGTGCCATTCAAACTAAGCGGCCAGGAAAATGGGCTAAAGGTGTGCTTCTACAACATGATCAAAATACATGTCGAGAGACCACCACTGCCATTGATCAAATGGGATTCACGGTGCTGCCACACCTACCATAGTCTCCCGACCTGGCACCAAGTGATTATCACCTGTTCGAGGACATGAAGAAGCCTCTGGACACAGCTGTCAAGGCATGGGTCTGCAGCACTCTGATGGAATGGTTTCAGGATGGTCTGGAGAGACTGACACATCGATGGCAAAAGTGCATAAAGTTACCAGGAGATTATGTTGAGAAGGTGGACGTAACAACAGATGTGTAATGTACTTCATTTGGGTAGAAAAAATAAAGTGTAGAACAATATGGTACAAAATGAGCACATTTTAAAGACACATTTCTGTTATTTCCGTTTGGTCAATGGTTGGTAATTTTATACTAAACAAAGATCTAACCTTTCTAAGCCACCTGATAACAATAAATATGAAATATTATTGTCTGATTTTGTACAGGGTGTTCAAAAACTTGGTCACAGAAAACAATATTCTAGTACTGTATATTTCTCCAGTTTGGTACACTTTTCTTGTAATATTCTTGTCTAGGATACTTGTCTTTTTCCTGGAATGCAAAGAACATGTGGCTTGACAATATGAACTGATTGTATTTTCTTGAATAATTATTTTGAGGCGTTTAAAAAGTAACAAACTCAAAAAATATTTCTGCCTCTTAAAAAGTATATTTTTTAAATTTATAAATCGTAAAGATAAAGATTATTTTAAATATCTCTCGGTTAATTCTGTTAATTCTGGTTATCAACACATTACAAAATATTAGGCTTGTAACTTAAGTAGATCCTGAGAAAAGTGTTTCAGAATCTCTAAAATCTTACCACTTGAACGATAGTTTTATGTGACTTTGTTTTTGAACATCCTGTACAAAATCAGGCAATAATATTTCATATTTATTGTTAGCAGGTGGCTTAGAATGGTTAGATCTTTGTTTAGTATAAAATTAACAACCATTGACCAAACGGAAATAACAGAAATTAGATTTTTAAAACGTGCTCATGTAATTTTGTAAAATAAGCCATTGTTACAGCCCAGTGTCCTTAAGGGAACCAGGTAGGGTAGAATGACCGAAAATAGCATTATTTTTTGTTTAGGTTCAAAAAATTCTCCATTCTTTCCCGATTACACCAATATATAACACATAGGTATAGAAACCATATTTGAGGTAATTATTGCTATTTTAATGTAACCATGCATACGTCAATTACATGAAACGACTGAATCTTTAACCTTAATGTTTTCAAGATTTAACATTTCCGATATTTTGGACCTTTTTCTCAGGAACCACAAGCCTGATCAAGTTGAAATTTTCTCAAATTATAGATGCTTACAAACCAAAAGCTGCGAAGCAAAATGAAAGTAATAATAAAAAAAAAAAGATAACAATAAATTGAAAAATAGATATTGACGAAATCAAAAATTCCTAAATTCGAAACCAAATGCCTTACAACTATAAATCTGCTTCACAAACTGTACCAATAACATTAGATTAAGAATTTATAGATTTCACCCAATTATCTATTTGAACACCAGAGTAAAAGGTACCAAAATACAAGTACTCTTCTAAAATTTTCAGAATTTTCAAATGTTCATTATTTTTCAAATATGATTTCAATTTGCATAATTCACTATCAAAATACTGCCATGGATGTTCCTGATAACTTGCAAAAATCTCAAGTTTCTAGTTTTCATGGTTATCTAATAACAAAGCTTTTATTGAACCATTGCATTGTTGGATAATCTACGCTAGCCGGTTCCCTTAAGATTCTTCAATACAGTAAAATAGGCTTCTCTGGATATTTTACTCACAGATATTCTGAAATTACCCATGCTAATAATTTTGGTGGATATGTAATCTGTATTCTGAAACAATTCCTTTTTTATTACAGCTGAAGATGCACTTTGATCCTCCATTACCTCCATTAAGAAATAGTCTTCTACAAAGGATTCCCATGGGACTTGTAATGAAGTGCCTAGTCTTCTACGAGCAGCCATTCTGGATTGAGAAGGGTAAGTGTTAAACTCCCCATATATTTTCCAAATACAGTAACCCCTCCATTTAGCGGACCTCGATTCAACGGACTTCGGATTTTACGGATAGAACAGACAGAATAAGAAATGTAGAAATTACAAAAGAACTAAATCAGGAAAGTATGAGAGAGTTGGTGGAGAGAAAGGGACTACGCTGGTATGGACATGTTAAGAGGATGTGCGGGCAAAGGTTACCAAAAATAATGGAAGAACTTAAGATTGATGGAAGAAGACCTCGAGGGCGTCCAAGAAGGCGCTGGAGTACAGGAATGAACGTCTGTATAGAGGGAAGAGCAGTTTACTGGCATCAAGAGGAGGAAGAGAAGTGGTGGGAGGATACAAGAAGATGGAAAGGCTTCGTAAACACCCAGACCCGGCAATAGCGGGAACGGGATTTGGATATGTATGTATGCACGGTATGGAAGTCACCGTGGACGTATGCGACAGTTCTCACACATGCCCTCTAGTTGCATATATTTGTTAGAAGGTGAATCATTTTTCTTTTCAAAAGAGTATTAATATTCATTGTTACCTTCACCAGTTTTATGTTATGTGAACTTTGAATAACATCAAATCTCTTACACCAAAGACCGTCACTGATTTACGACTTTATTTTCTATGCATACACATCAATAAACAAGTCGCTTAGCAACCGTTGCTATGTACATCTTAGTTACCAAACCACTGCCTCCTTATCCAACATATACTCGGCTTTTGGATTTATGCAGTTTATGCTATGCTAACCAGAGATCATTCGTTGTTCTTGCAGGTTACAACGGTTTCGTCACGTGTTACGATGGCATCGAAATAGTCAATCACGTAACGGAAGACCTGAAACCAGGCGTCAAACTGGCTGGAGTCATCTGCTTCGTCTACGGAAACCACGCCATCAAAATGTCCACCATGGACGAGGAGGGAAGGAAGAAGGCTGTCTGCTTGTCGCTCGCGAGGTTCTACAAGTCTCAAGAAGCTCTTGCGGTAAGGACAACATAAGGTTTGTGTTTCAACCAGTGGCGAAGCTTAAGTCTTTTACGTACAACATCATACACAGTACCTTTAGACACTCCTAATTGTAGACTACGTCTGACCAATGACTTCTTCGGACTCCAAACACATGAAACATGGATCTGTTCAACAACATCTTCAGAAGTTCTCGGTCTACCTGGTGATTTTGCTTTTAAAACGCTACCGGCTTCCTTGAAAGACTTAAGCCAATAACGGATAGTTTTTTCTGTAGGTGGTTCACCACAATACTGACGTCTAAACTTACGTTGCACTGTTATAACTTAGTCAGTTTTCACAAGCCAAATAACCCACTGCGCTTTCTGTTGCGGAGTACACACACCTGGAATGAACTGAGGGAACAGAGGAAACAAACAGCACTGGGGCCTCTCAAGGTCAAGCAGACCTGCCAACTGTAGGGGATCCAAACTTGGAGAGTTGATGAATCACACACCACAAACTAGAATATGGTATGTCTCTTTGTACAGATTCTAGGACACATTAAAACTAGAGAGTTCTTTTTCAAACACCCGTATTTGATTTTTAGAAATACTAGCACTTCGACAGGAAAATTCTCCGAAATTTGGCTTAAAGATTCAACTATCAGCATCTTTGAAAGCATAAACTGTCCTTAATATAGAGACCACTATCCCATACAAAAAGGGTTAATGTTGCTGTGTCTTGTTTCCAGCCGGCCCACTACGTGGATAAGCTGTGGAGTCAGGAGCAGTACATTGGGGGCTGCTACACTTGTTACTATCCTCCGGGCTCTCTGTCCCGATATGGGCCCGCACTGAGGGCTCCTATCGCCAAGCGAGTCTTCCTGGCGGGCACCGAGACTGCTCTAGAGTGGACCGGGTACATGAGCGGTGCTGTAGAGGCAGGACTCAGGGCGGCGACAGAGGTACAGTCTACTCTCCTTCTCAACTCACAGTGCCCTCAAAGTTTACATTTCCTTCAAACTAAAAAGAAACTGAATAATTACTTTATCCAGGATGTCTACCAAAAACAACTAACAGATTTCCCTCATAATTCCCTGATATTTCCAGGATAAATCAGAAAATTCCCTGAGTAAGTTAATAGTAGCGGCCATAATACATCTCTACTTAGTATAAAACGAAGTCCCCGATTCTTGGATTTCACGAGTAATCTCGAGAACCACTGGATGAATTTTCATCCGGTTATCACCATTCTGT
The DNA here is from genome assembly GCA_946902985.2 of Meconema thalassinum. NCBI lineage: Eukaryota > Metazoa > Arthropoda > Insecta > Orthoptera > Tettigoniidae > Meconema > Meconema thalassinum. Next base: position 66,310,460 of record OX336398.1, on the reverse strand, counting down.
AAAGGATATCTCGAGGAAGGTTTCTGTGGAAAATTATTTTATTTATGATAAAGAAGGCCAAGCAGTAAGGATTTCAATGAAAAAGTCGGAGAAAAACCTGGCGTCCGTGCGGATTTTAAGCTTACGCTGGGCAAACCGTTAAAAAAATCACTATACTATGAGTGTAAGAATTGTTCAGCATGAAAAGTTCTACAAAAGAGACCGCGGGAGCATATCTCTATCTTCAATACATAGCCCACTATAAGTGTTTTTAGATTGGACGGAAGGGGGATTTGTGTTTCATGCACCTCGCCATTCTTAAATTACGTCTGACAAGAATTCGTTGCACATATATCTTCATAATAGTATTATTAATAATCCAGTACCGATAGCAGTGGCTATGCGCGCTAAAGCGCAGCGTTAGGTCATGGGGCCAAGCTCTCTGCTGACTCGGTAGACGCGTGGGTTCGAGCCCCACCGTCGGCCGTCCTTGAAATGGTTTTCCGTGGTTTCCCATTTTCAACACCTGGCAAATGCTGGGACGGTACATTCTGACAGGCCACGGCCGCTTCCTTCCACATCCTAGCCCAGTTTCATTCATCTTCATCCATTCCATCTCTCATCCCGGCACGCAGGTCGCCCACGGGCGTCGACTAGAAAGACCTGCACTCGGCCTCCTAGGAGGCCACACGAAAAAAAAAATCCAGTGAGTGATTTTAACCCATCATGCCGAGACGTAAAGCGAATATAGGTCGTAGTTCATTGACATCGAATAAGAAAAGGTGCTAATCACGTAATGCATTCATAGCTGTTCCCGGGCGAAGATGGGGCGTGCTGCTAGTATAGGTATAAAACAGAGTTTGTACTTAAGGAGCATTTTATGAAGTGCTTGAACAATAAAGGGTAGCATTACAAAGAACGGTGCCAGCCCCTTGCCCACTGAGCTACGAGAATCACAGGTCAGCTGCTCAGCTCGAAATACACAAGAGTAAAGACGCCGCACTAGATGCTGCTCATTACGCGACGTTGCCAAGTTTCTTCGTAATTACAAATGCTAACAGGGGCTTAATGGTTGGTGTGCGCCCACAGGTATCTTAACTAATATTGCTCCCCATACCCACACCCATGCCTGGTTTGATTTTCTACCTCTTATTTTCCGACAGACTGCATAGCCACACTATCCTATAAGGGGTTAATACAGCCAACACGTCCAAGCCCCTTAAGTGAAACAACAACTAGTTTATATTTTGATGTGCTACTGTTGCAGGTGCTCGAAGCCGCCGGAAAGGCGAGCAGTACGGAAGCTCACGTGCGATCAGCGACAGCAGAACCCGCTCCGATAAGCAGCTCTCTAGCGACTCCGATACTCGACTTCCTGCGACCTAACATGAGGCACCTGACGGCCGTCGTGACGGCTGGCGTAGCTCTTGCTGCCACCTTCCTCATGTTCCAACCCGAGCCATTCCTCGAGTAGAATGGGTCCGCTTCTTCGTGAGATGTTCACAGAGTCATGTCCTGTCCTCTTCCACACGTCTGGATGTTAGGTACCTATTGCAATGGATACCATGTGGCATATCCCCAGACCCCAAAACTACTTTATTGTGGACACGATAACTACCGTCTTTTAGCACCAATCACTTTCAAATTTATAAATACTGTATAACCATTCAAAACTCTCGGTCAAGTTCATTATTGAGCAAAATCAGACCAGACAGTCGAGGAGCGAGCTTATTGTGTTCTTGAGTTTCACTCAACCAAGTCTGTAAGCACTGTTCAAAGACATTTCCACACACGAATTCACAAGGGACCTCCAAATATAAACACTATACGTGCAATGTGCATGGCATTCAAAATTTTTAACGACAGGATGTCTGTGTAAGAAAAAATCCAACGGTCGTCCGTCTGCCTCTAACGAAACTGTTGAGCTCTCCCACATTTCCACTTTGAAGTGCGCCACTATCTTAATGAACAACTTGCTGAACGCTGGATTGGATGGACCCCCATCACAGATAGGTGTCTTATGCCCTGGCCTCCCCGGTCGCCTGATCTGACCCTGTGTGACTTCTTTTTATGGGGGTTTTTCAAAGTCGAAGTTTATATACCACCCATTCCAGTTAATCTTGGTGAACTGAGGAATCGGATCCATGCGGCTGTAGCTAACATTGACCAGGATGTATGGTCGGAGTAGGACTGCCGTATCGATATTTGCCGTGTAACGCGAAGAGGGCACATCGAGAATTTTTAGCAAGCAGACTCAAAAAACTTGATGAGTTTCTCTTTAAATTGGTATATGTGTCATTGCCGTAAGCTACTGTATTTACTTTCAATAATACATGTACATGAAATCGCTTAAATATAAACTTTTGAACTGATGGTGGTTTTGGTGTCTGGGGGAAGTGAAACGGGAACATATGTAGAAAATTTTCTGGAAGTCGGACATGGTATCCATTGTACTAGGTAGCTTTCTTATGAAATCTACCTAAAGCATACCTCAGAATCTATCAGCACTCATTATTTCATATAAAATAATATCGTCGAAATTCCAGTTCCGGAGAAAAATGTTCCTAGGCTTACAAAAACGTAAAATCGAGGAAACGAGATCAAAAAGATAGCCGGCTGAGAAACGGCGACTGCTTTGGTTTCAGAACAGAGACCTCTTGTTAACATGCAAGATAAAAAATTAGCCACAGAGGTCTGGTCCCCCTGCTAGATTGCAGTGGAAACGTACTCAAAATTATCTTCTAATCCCTGGTACATTTTTGTTGCTTAGTTGGACATGCTATGTGAACATCTCAAATTGTGTATATGAACGTAAATATTGGATACTATTTAATAAAATGTCTTTTTTAGCATAGCTCAAACTGTAATATACTATAAATAATATTGTATAGTTTTAGATAGAATAACGAGAAAGAACAATGTTGAATTGGTGGGAATCTCTCGTTATATTTAAAACATAGCCATTCAAATCGAAATATCACAAAAAATCGAATGTCGTTCGCTATATATTAGGCTATATTTATATTTCCGTGTCCAGGAGACACTCTAAATTCTTCCTTTCCAGAACTCTGCAGCTCTTATCCCTCGGTCTGTGGCCAACACAAGGTCTTCCTGGCTGCAGGTGTCATTCAGATCTTTGCACGTGAGCAGGTGTTGTGGAGTCTGGATTTCTCCACAGTCAGATCTTAGATCTTCTACATAACCACACTTCACAAAGTCATTACGACACTTAGGCACTCCTGTTCTCATCCGGTTTAAGGACATACAGGTGGTATAAGGCAAATGACTACCACTGCTTAGTTCTTCTTTTGGGGGTAAACCCCTCTGGTAGGCCTACTATTTGTTTCCAGAGTAACACTCGCCGGACGTCTGGTTTGGTATGGAGGGGTACTGTTCTCTTAATAAAACCTTCCCTGGATCTTAGGCGTGGAGTGGTCACCTTGTTGTTGAACATAGAATGTCTGGGATCTGTTTCAAGCTTTTGTCGTTCGCTAAATCGTGACGTCGTCAACGAAACTAGATTTGTCGTGACATATCGATTTGAATGACTAGTTGAAGTGGTTTCAATTCTGTCCGCTAGATAACTGTAGTGTAGTATTGAAACTTCAATACAGAAATAACGATGGTGTTACTATGTGTTAGTAACAGACAGAGTGATCCATATATCATTTCTCCGCAGCTGAGGTGGATAACGCTCGGCCGATACCAAGACCTTGAACAAACCAGTTATCGCCGCCGCAAAAACGCTGCTGCGGCAGGCAAGAAGCGATAGCTTGTCGGCCTGTCGGAACTCCGCCTCAGCTGCGAATTAATATATACTAGCAGGCCCGTGCGAGAAATCTCGCATGTTCATAAACTACACTTTCCCCAATAGGTTTATAATGAGAGACTTAATAGGTTTTTATTTCAACCAAATGATTATACTGTAGAACACTATATACATTTCAGTTAGAATTCCAAGTTCTACGTTCCCTAACTTAAGAAGGCAATCACTGAAAATTGGATCATCATAACACCCACCGGTTATTCGATATTTATGAACTTATACGATTTGAGTACTCATTCCTTCGATTTACTGTTTCCGAAATGCATTCAAAATGATAAACGAAAGACCTCAGAATGTTAAAATGACATGAAACAGGCGTCACAGCGGTCAAAATGTGAAGTGGACAGCAATTATGGAGCGTATTTTCCTACAGCAACAGTATCTGCAAATCACACACTTCGTACATTTTTTATTTAAAGTCATTTTTAAAACTAAATTATAGATATTTATGAAATTAGAGTACAATTAGTCACAGCTAATGTCTATTCTCTTTCATATGAATGCTCATTTGTCACGATCGGTCGATTGTGCGCGCCGCAGGAGGGATCTATACTACTGAAATAACATATACTGTATAATTCATCGAGAGATTCCCATCTAATGATGTAATCAGTATTACCCTTGAAGAGACTGAATGTTGTTTATGAGTACTACGTTGCTCTCAAGTGTACTGACACATGTTCAATAAAGCACTATTTATATATGTCTTGTTTTGGATACAGCCCTCCATTTTCCCTGTCCTGAGCTGATCGTTTCATCTCTACATAGCTAACACACCCTACATCTTGGTTTCCCCCTACAGTACTCATCCTCAACCCTTCCTTCCATAACTAAGCTTGCTATTCCTGGGTGTCTTAGTATGTGTCCTACATAAATAAATCTCTTCTCTTCATTAGCAGTCGCCAGAAACATCTCTCCTCTCCCAATCGCCTTAATACATCTTCATTTGTTACCCTATCTACCCATCTCATCTTAATCATTCTCCTGTTTTTTTTTTTTTTTCAGTGCCGGGAGAGTCCAAGGAAATGTTCGGCTCGCCAGTTTTGTAGCTGCTTCTAGGCGGACACCCAATGGGTGAGCTACACGTACCGTCGTGTGTGGAGTGTTGTCTGGGGAGGAAAGTTGGAATGTAAGGACGAGGAGTTGGAAGGTAGCGGCTGTGGCCTATAGTTAGGGACCAACCCCGGCATTTGCCTGGAAGGAAGATGGGAAACCACAGAAGACCATCTTCAAGGTTGCCGGCGGGGGGATTCGAATCTCCTCACCTCCCAGATGTGAGCGACTGCCTGCAGTCATGCCGTAACGACCACGGCTAACTCACCCGGTATCATTCTCCTGTAACACCACATTTCGGTGGCTTAGTTGGTAGCATGCTGAACTGCTGTGCCCAAGATCGCGGGTTCAAACCCGGCCGAAGTCGCCGTATTTTTTAAGAGCGTTTAAATCCTTCAGTATGCCTTCCTTCGGAGGAGAAGTAAAGCCAGCGGTCCAAGTCATAGATTTATGGCACGTAAAAGATCCTTCCACTAACTAAACATGTGTGAAGCTAAAATTCTAGGTAATATTACGTTGAAACGCTCTATCAAAGTACCAACGTTCTCCACTAGGTGTCGTGACATATAGTGGCGAAAGTTGGAACTACTTGAAATTGAACTGAACTTGTAGCTTACCCCATGGGTATCCACTGGAAGCAGCTACAGCCTCTGACGAGCCGAACATGTACTCGGACACTCCTGGTACTAAACGCCATACGCTAAATAAAATTTCTTCTCTTCATTAGCAGTCGCCATAAACATCTCTCCTCTCCCAAACGTCTTAATACCTCATCAATTGTAACCCTATCTACCATCTGATCTTCATCATTCTCCTGTAACACCACATTTCAAACGCTTCAATTCTGATCTTCTCTGCTGCTCCAACAGTCCAAGCTTCACTTCCATAGAGCGACACGCTCCAGACAAAGGCTTTCTAAAATGACTTCCCAATACCTAAATCTATATTCCATGTCAACAGATTCCTTGTCTGTAGAAATGCTTCCCTTCCTTAGCTAACCTACTTTTTATATCCCCTTTGCTTCGTCCATCACTGGTTATTTTGCTTCTATGTAACAGAAGTATCCTACTTCCTTCAGCTTTTCACCTGCCAATTTGACGTCCATAGGAGTTTCTGATTTATTTCGACTGTTGTCCAATATTTTTGTATTACTTTTATTAATTTTCATCACGAATTCTTTCCTCAAGACAGAATCAATACCATTAAAATCCTCTGGTGTGTCGGCTAAGATGACGATGTCATCAGCAAATCTGAGAGTTATACAGTAAATTAACTCATAAAGTGATACAAATGTCCTGCATAACTCAACAAATTGCTAGCGTTTCGCCCCAGCGTGCCAATTGGGCTCTTCAGTTGGTAAAGGCACAACTACCAAGACGCGGAGCAGGCACACCAGGGGGATGACAGATCATAGGAAGCGCGTGGGGTTCGATAATGCTCCGCTATAGATGTTCTGCCAACCAATGAAGAATTAATTTCAGTACTATGTTTCCGTAGTTGGCACCCACCCAACGCTCACACCAAACCGACTGGCGGAAGCGGGAATAGTCTGTTTTGATTGATTTTCCTCGTGGTGTTGTTGGTTGTTTTGATTTGTTCAGTATTTTGATTGTTTATTTGAATTGAATTGAGAGTCAATCATGCCACTGCAAGGGAGGAAAAATTGCCAAGCACCGGGATGTAAGAATTATAATGATAGTAAGAACAATACGGCAATTTTCATCTTCCTGGAGTTGACCATGTGTAAAACTAGAGGGCAATATGGACTACTCTCGAATAAAAAAAATATATAGAGAATAAATGTGTGAATTTCATCTCTTGTATGTTTTCTTACCCATTCTCCTTTGCATTGCAATAAAATTTGTGGTTTAGGGCTAGGGGGAGGGTTGGGTGGCAGCCGGCTTGATAGGCAAAAGTGAGGTTATGTCAATGTAGAGTGTGCATTTGGACAGTTTTCTTTATATTCATCGAATATCCCAACAATTCTGTAGAGTACGAGAGCAATGTTTAATTAGCCTAAAGGCGAATTAAGCTCTTGAACGGCATAATTCTATCCTTCGTGACAAATCTATTGCCAACATTGATATATATCAAAGAGTACTATTTTCCTATCTGGACGTACATTTCTACGCCTAGCGAAAGGCGCAGTTATGTTTGTGTTATTTTCATCAATTCATATGGCTTTTTACTTTTTATGTTGCCAGACTTGGTATAGCGGTACATAGCCTCAGGCGATGCTCTCTCTCGGAAATTCTATAACCAAAAGTGACGAATCTCTTATACTTACATGATCCTTGAGGCACACACTGAGAACATAATAAGTAGACTATAAGGTAGGACACTCCGGTGCCTCTCGCTGTGACGCAGCTCGGATGTAGCAGGCGCATACCAGCTGATATTTACAATGCATTCTTACGGGAAACACAGTCATATTTCGCTTCTCTTTTCCGCTCGTAGTATACAATCACAATAATGGCAATATGCACGTTATAAAGAGAAAGGTATAAACAATATACTGCAATGGTTTATAATGCGAAATATACTTCATAAACACACACACAAAATATTTTTGATTAACTACGCTACCGCACCTTAGTATCAGCCGAGCTAAAAAGAAGCCTCACAAAACACCATAAAAGACGTGCAAAGGATGGAAATGCGAAATATAGCAATAGCGATAGGCTACATAATCATGCTTTAGCGATCCTGCGATGTAGCCAAGCGCGTTATATTGCTCACTACGACCGCGATGGGAAGCTGTAGCAAGTCGGGAGTCCAGAGGTTCAAATCCCGGCACTGACAGCGGCTTTCCACACTCTCTCCAGGCAAATGCCGAGATAGTAGCCTACCTTGTTTCAAGTTCCGGAGCACTTTCCCCATTGCCGTCCCTAATAATTACGGTCACACACACATTACAATAGTCACCTTAAAAGCACGGATTACAAATTGAACACACAAGTACACGGAGCTGTTGATCAAGATGCCCCAGTCCCAACAACATACATTATTAATGTAACATTGGTATGAAAATGATCAGTTTATTAAAACTTACCTTTTATGCGACTCGAGTTTTAGATGACGAAGCGCCCCAGAGTTTGTTCTATTTTGCTGATTATTTCTCCAGTAATCTGATCTTGATATGCCTATTCAGGTGACGGATTCTGATAAAAGTCTTTGTCCTCACGTATAAACGAATTATCTTCTCATTCACTTTCGGGAATTTTGATTTTATTAAGGTGGTCAGGTACCGTAGGTCATTAGGCTACAGTTTTCTTTTTCGATATGGTTCGTCCATGAAAAGAACCGAACAAAACTTCAAATTCAATCATTTTATGGAGTCACTCATGTAATAGACGAGGAAGTCCCCCCTTTGAAATGATGGATATCCAATCATCCCTGCTCTCGTCTGTTACACACAAATTTTCCCCCTTCACACTTAAACTCTCATCAATGAACCAACTCTTGAATGCCACATAACAACACTAAACTATTCTTAAATTAAACTATTAATGGGACGATATAAATAAAGATTTGCGGTATAACCAACGATAGTAAAGTCAAATTATTTACACAACAATGTAAGCAATAGGGATTAAACTTGAAAAAGAAACGCTGAATTTTTCCGTCCGTGCTGGAGAAGTATTACCGATGCAACTGGTAGCAAGTTTTAATTTTCAGCTTCTGGCGAGCACGTTAGATGACTCAATACCAAGATAACTCAGATGCTCACAATATTACAGGGGCATTTTTATCGGTCTAGCAATAAAGCGGGGACCGGCAAAATGCGTGCGTAGCCGGGTGACTCACAGCCGAGAGATTATATTAATGCAGCTGCTATATTGCTAGATAATATAATTAATGTTATTGGTTGAACGTCCCTTTTAACTGCTGCTTTTAGAGACGCCGAGGTGCCGGAATTTTGCCTCTAAGGGGATCATTAACGTGCCAGTAAATCTGTTAACACGGCTCCCTCGTATTTGTGCACCCTCAAATGCCAGCTGACTGCACCAGGATTCGATCCAGAAACCTTGGGCATAGCAGGCGAGAACGTTACCGCTGAACCACGCAGCCAGCCTATATATATTACTATATAGACCGATAAGAAAGACCCTGTAGTTTCGTAAGAGCGAGAGCCCTTTTGTAACTGTACCACAACTTCCTGCGAGGGTGTGTCTGATTCCCGAAAACGTTAAGAACTGAGAACTAAGATATTGTTACGGCTGTGAGTTTGTTTCATCGCTCGCCGCATGAGTCACAACTGCCCCCGGGCTGGGCTGTGCTCTGCCTCAGTGTATTGCGTGCGCCTTATGCAACAGGACTACTAGGACAAAGGGATGGTCCAGAATATTCGTGACTCAGCCAGTGAAGGAAACCTCGAGAAGCCGTGAACCCTGGATGGGTCTAGAAGCATTTATTGAGTCACCGGCCTGCTATATAAGAGCGACCTGTCAAGGAGTGAGTGTTGTGTGTTTTTCGAGATAGTGCGAGCGTTTATCCTGAGCGACAGAAGTGTGGTGACGTAACTTGCGAAACCCCTAGTGAAGCTGATTCTCTTGACAGCGAGGGAGTGAGAAGCATACAGGGGACTGCCTGTGTTTTGAGCGAGTGTGATTTCACTGAGCGACAGAGGTATTGTGGGGAAGTGCCGTGCGAGTTACGAAATCCAGTGACATTGTTTCCCAGTTTTTGAACAGCAAAGCAGCGTGTAGCAGGTTATCGTAAGTAACTGTAGTTTGTGTACATAAGGAAGCGGTGCAGGTATTCCACGGGTCTCATTAGTGGAGAATTAGCTGCATGACTAAGTGAAAGGGGCAAGAGCGCTCAAGGGAGAGACTTGAGGAAACTGGAGTAAGGTTCAAATTGCTTGTATTTGCTGTTGAGTGGTGTATCTTTCTGGCCGCAATAAAGTTAATTATTTCATTAAAGGAACAATCTGTGTTGTGCTTCAACCCACAGTAATCCAGTTAACAAAAGTGCCACTAGGGGGTGGCACGTAACAATATTTAACCTATTTAAAGGATGTGCATTTGTATGATCTATGTATATTATGAGAGTCCAGAATACTCTCACGTTTCAAGTTATTTGCACGATACAATGCCAAAGAATTTAAGTGTCCAATGCAATTAGCTTATTGCTTATTTAGCATTTTATTATATTCCTTATTTAAAACTACAGTACTTTTCAAGAAGTAGTAAATCAGTTGGGTGCAGCCCAAAATATAACTGTTGATTCATTTGAGGAGTTTGGACATCATGGCCATTTAGCCCCGTGAACTTGAGTGTGTGTTAAATTTGTGTGGTAACCTGTGTTATGGTGGTGTCTGTGTAGTTGTAAATCAGATGAGGATTGAGAAGAAGGCGGCCGTGGCCTAAGTTAGGAACCATTCCGGCAGTGTCAACCCACGGAAAACCACTTCCAGGCTGGCTGAGGTGGGAATCGAACCCACATCTTCTCAGATTTGCCTCACGAGGCTGAGTGTACCCGGAGAGCCACGAATACTAACCGCTACACTACGTGGTGGTCACACAGTAGTCTGACTTGGGACTCCGATAACCGTTTAGCTCTTGGTTCAATGTTGTTTACCTCACTGATTAATTTTCAACATTACCATTTAGGAGTTCTATTTATAGTTTTACGTGACCGTGAATCTTGTGATTATGAGCCACAGGACCTCCTTTTTTACGTGGAATCCGAACCACAAGACATGGCATTTCACTTCGAAAATCACACATGCATTGACCGGGTTATTTTATCAGTCTCCTGACAGGAGGGAAGCAAGTTTAATTGTACAGACTGTAGTGATATGCCTTTTATAGGGTATTAGTTGATTGCAGAAGGGCATGCGAGGATCACCACATTCATATTACTCTTTAAAAGCGTCCCTTTTTGTTGCTAGAGACAGCTGAGAACTGTTTGTTACACACACATCAAAAAACGTTTTGCATCACCTCGGTTCCAAGAGTTCCGGAACCGTTAAATACAAAGGGAATAGAGATCAACACAAACAACATTTCAGCTCGTTTTATTGCTCATGAGACCCACACATTGCATGTTGTACCATCATACAGCTAGACTTTCAGCATTTGTGGTCCAGATTGCAGTACACACCACTACCTCTAATACCCAGTAGCACGTCCTCTTGCATTGATGCATGCCTGTATTCGTCGTGGCATACTATCCACAAGTTCATCAAGACACTGTTGGTCCAAATTGTCCCACTCCTCAACGACAATTCGGCGTAAATCTCTCAGAGTGGTTGGTGGGTCAAGACGTCCATAAACAGCCCTTTTCAACATATCCCAGGCATGTTCGATAGGGTTCATGTCTGGCGAACATGCTGGCCACTGTAGTCGAGCGATGTCGTTATCTTGAAGGAACGCATTCACAAGATGTGCACGATGAGGTCGAGAATTGTCGTCCATGAAGACAAATGCCTCTCCAATATTCTGCCGATATGGGTGCACTATGGGTCGGAGGATGTCATTCAGGTATCGTAAAGCCGTTTCGGAGCCTTCCATGACCACCAGTGGCGTACGTCGGCCCCACATAATGCCACCCCAAAACATCAGGGAACCACCACCTTGCTGCATTCGCTGGACAGTGTGTCTAAGACGTTCAGCCTGACCAGGGTGCCTCCAAACACGTCTCCGACGATTGTCTGGTTGAAGGCATATGCGACACTCATCGGTGAAGAGAACGTGATGCCAATTCCGTGGGGTCCATTCAGCATGTTGTTGGGCCCATCTGTACCGCGCTGCATGGTGTCGGGGTTGCAAAGCTGGACCTCGCCATGGACGTCGGGAGTGAAGTTGCGCATCATGCAGCCTATTGCGCACAGTTTGAGTTGAAACACGACGTCCTGTGGCTGAACGAAACGCATTATTCAACATGGTGGCATTGCTGTCAGGGTTCCTCCGAGCGGCAATCCGTAAGTAGCGGTCATCCACTACAGTAGTAGCCCTTGGGCGGCCTGAGCGAGGCCTGTCATCGACAGTTCCTGTATCTCTGTACCTCCTCAATGTCCGAACAACATCGCTTTGGTTCACTCTGAGACGCCTGGAAACTTCCCTTGTTGAGAGCCCTTCTTGACACAAAGTAACAATGCGGACGCGATCGAACTGCGGTATTGACCTTCTAGGCATGGTAGAACTACAGACAACATGAGCAGCGTACCTTCGTCCTGGTGGAATGACTGGAACTGATCGGCTGTCGTACCCCCTCCGTCTAATAGGCCCTGCTCATGCATGGTTGTTTACATCTTTGAGCAGTTTTAGTGACATCTATGAACAGTCAAAGGGACTGTATCTTGGATACAATATACACAGTCAACGTCTATATGCCGGAGATCTGGGAACCGAGGTGATGCAAAACTTTTTTTGATGTGTGTACATGGTCGCCACGACAGTGCCCAACCGGTGACGTCAAGCAGCAGTCTATGCTCTGGCAAGTCGAAGCGCGGAGCCCGGAGTGGTTCCCCCTGGCACTGAGAAGGCCATGCAAGACGCTTTCCTACATATCACACGGCCAACGAGGACAGGCCATAGCGCGTAAACCAAAACCTTTTGTGACGTAGGCAATGTAGTGCTTGATGGTGCTTGTACGTTTAAGTCGAGAGCAATTCATAAGCAGCAGAAATGCGATATTTTATATCAATCTTCTTGATTTAGATGTTCCGTGTGTTTTCAAGCATGATAAATTATACTGTATAGGTTTACAAAACTACGCCAGCTATAGATAAGCTATTTACATGTTGAAGTTACACTTAACAAAAATCCACTCGAACTAGGATTCAAGGATTAGTTGTGTCTTTAATAGCTGCAACGAGTACAGTACGTTGAGCTGTAGAACCTGTGACCTTCGTTGTGACTAACTTGTGTGGACACGAGTATAATTAGATCAAAGAAACTTGCAGTGAAAGTATTACTTAGTTATTGTTGTTTTAAGGGGCGGAACAGAAATTAATACGTTTATAGAAGAGATACACTCGCCACCGACTAACGACTCATATCAATACCTTCTATGAAGACAAGTGGTAAATGAATACCAGCATTTATACAGATTCAATTATGAAGACAAGATGACTACCACATCGGCAGTAAGATGAAGACCATAGAATATTATGTTCGTGAATATCTTTCTATTACAAAAACGTTTGATACATTTATGCAATGCTTGATTTGTAAAATAGGAGGTTCCGGTACTGTGGACTACCGGGTGGTGGTTGGAGGGGGATTTATGGAATATTGAAATATAGAGTTCTAAAAACGATATTTTTACGCTTTTCTGAACACCTTTAAAAATTAAGCAGTGGACAAAATGGCAATCTAATTTTGATTGCAATTTTAAATTAAACTGAGACTTCTGTAGCAACATTTTTCTTACCATAGCTGTTGGCCTGTATTAAATTTTAATGTAGGCCAACTAGGCTACCATTCAAACAATATACATTATTTCAAATTATTTTTTTTACGTAATTTAAAAAATTTAATACATTCGGTTTGAAAGTACACAAATGTTATTTCTTGTTTTTGTACAGTTTTCTGAAATAATTATTTTTTATAAAAGGTACTGTATTTAAACGTTTTTTACCTCACAATTTATAAAATTATCCAAAGTGTAGAAAAGTTGACCTTGACTTACAACTAATTTTCAAAATTTGTAAAAATTATGTTATATATTCGACTTTTCCCCCGATCAGAGGTTTCGGTATGGCGTACCGGTACGTACCGTCACAAATCCAGCCCTAAATTTATGTATATTGTTCAACTATAAGAGTTATACATGCATACATTGTCCGGCACTATTCATAGCTTTTCATAACCTTCCTGAACGCTTTGTAACCGTCAAGTAATTCCACATAATTAACAAGCAACCCCCAGGGAAAGATAACATAGCCTACTCCTGAAAAGTATTAGCTTGTGATCAACTATAACGATTCAAGATAAGTGATCTACTGGTTCTACTTAGAGTAATGAATAAATAAGTAAATTGTGGCTAAGTATTGGACTTCATAAGATTGATCAGTGTAAGACTTGAGTTGTAATTACCATGTATGTTTTGCCAGAAGCCATGGTTGTGTTGGATCAATGCTTTTTCTGATATGATATGGGTTAAGTATTCTGTGATTTCAGCATCTTGTAGAAAATACGGTTTATGTTCCCGTCATACATAACCCTACCGGAAGTGGTGCAACAGCACTACATTGCTGCCGTCACGAAAGCCCACCAGGGCCAGTATTTCTCGTTGGCCGTGGCTACATATGTACCCACGTCACGAGCATGCCAGTGTACCACGGGAGTCAAAAACTCCACTCCACTCCAGGACATTTTTATCACCTTATGTGTTAATTATAATGGCTCAACGGACAATATTAATTTGGATTCTCTTTCGAGAACATTTGATTATACAGTAAATCCTGCTTCAACCGGACCCTTTATATACCGGAAAACTGGACAAAAGGATAACAAAATTCGGAACGGAGGTATTTCCCACGTAAAACGACACTATAAACCGGGAAACTGCTTAACGCGGAAACTGAATGAAATTCTGGTACCGTAGGCGTAAATAACCTGACCAAGACGGATTATCTTATCTATAATACAAAGATATGTACAGTACTAAATTTTGAGCGCGACTGTACTTGCAGCGAAGTTCTAGACACATTAACGACTGAAGACATTCAAAGTGCAGCTGAAATTGCTGCCAAAAACAGCAGATGCGAAGTCATGGACGAAATGGACGACGACGATGAAGGCATCGAAAGGGAGCTAAAAATACACACTCCTGGAGAAGCACTATCTGTTGTGAGTGACCTTCAGGGATTTGCAGCTTCCAAGAATGTTCCAGAACTCCTGGAGTTAATGCAGGATTCAAAGGAGATCACACAACGTTTTCTTGTAGAGAAGTCGCGACAATGCACTTTGAAAGACATGTGGAAACATAGAAACGAGCAGAGAAACTGAAATGTTTATACGTAAGTAAAAATACAGTATAACACATGTGAAACCTTTTTTCGTTTTTATTTACAGATCCCCCCAGGGGCTCACATCTAGTTGAACGTGGGTTGGCGACCACGGGGTCCCAGCTAAGTCTGGCATTCCTTCCACTTACTTGAGCCGGGTTCCTCTCCGTCTTCTTTCCTGTCGACCTCACTTGGTCAACTCTTGTTCTCTTCCGGCCCCGACGGTATTAGGGTATCCGAGTCTCTTCCTTTCCCGCTTTAATTGGCTCTTATCTCATCTTTTCTGATACCTTCCTTCTGCGAGGCGTCAGCCTTTTTTTTTATTTTCCTGCTATTTCCTGCCTTCTGCTCAAGGCTCTCAAGGAGGCAGGGTGTGTGTAGCCCCACCACTTCTGGTGCACCCTGGATATTGCTACACCCTCAGGGGCTCACGGCTGGTGAGTTCGCGAGTTGGCGACCCCGAGGGATTCCTGAGCTGGGTCCGGTTTCCCCCTTTTATCAATTCCCTCTGGGGCGGAACCTCTCCTCTTTCACTTTCCTATCTGCCTTTCATGGCTCTCCTTCCTTCCAAGTCCCTCAATCCGCATTATTCGAGGGTTGAGGGCATTTCTTTTCCTCCTGTCCTTATTCTCCTTTTGCTTTCCATTTCTTCTTCTAATATATAACTTAGTAGTTAGTTTTAGTTATAGTTTACATTTCATTATCATCATCACTGCCACCCAAACCATTAGGGGCCGATAGCCTAGATGTTAGTCCCCTTAAAACAACAATTATCATCATCATCATCATTATTTACAGACCTATATTTTAAAATTACTATTTCATAGTAATCCTATGCGATAATACAGTATTTCTTTGTAGTGCATTTTGTCTTATTATCACTGAACCCTTTGTAAAACGGAAACCTGTGAAAACGGAAAAATAAATCCGGAACTATTGCCTTTCGCTTTAGGCAGGTTTTGCTGTATTTATACCAGGTGGCCCATTTGCGCCGTGCAATCTACTTATAAGTGTCCCGCATGTACGGGTGATGAACGGGAAGTCTAATAACTGAATTGCTAAGGGGTAACCTAACACGCAAGCCGGTTACGTCAGATTGCCAAGATATAACAACCAGACGGCCGCACGCTGTATGTTCCTCAGTACTCCCGTCTAATGCGCCCCATAGCGGTATGAAGCCTCGCTGGCGAGCATAGACGGCACACGTCTATCTGGCAACACCAGTGCTTACCGTCTACGAGCTTCAACGGCATTACGACCAGCTTCTCCATATATTAATGTAATGTCCGTGTACTCATCGATGCCATTGACCAGCCATCGTCAATATGTTGCCAGCAACTGTCTGTTGTACCACATATGAGTTTATTAAGCTCTCTAATGCGAGGCTCCAAAAGGCAATGGGGCGCATTAGACGGGTAGCGCTGTGGAACATGCAGCTAGCAGCCCGCCGGTTGTTATTCCTTCGTATTCTGACGTAACCGGCCTGCGTTCAGTGTGACCCCTGTGAAAATCAGTTGACAGACATCCCATCCGGCATTAATGTATGCTGGACAACTAAAACTAGATTGCACGGGGCAAACGGGTCACCTGGTATAGGTATTCTCTTGTTTTTGGCGCAAAATACTTCAAATTATTTATTTCCTAGTCCTGATTCCCGTTTCCTTTCTTCCTTTTCAGTAGCACTTTTGCCACGGTGGGTGAGTGGATAGCGTGTTGGTCTACCAACCCCAAGCTTGCAGGTTCGCTCCTGGCCGTGGTAAGTGATTTTTTGATAGGCGGCAAGAATACGACACGCATGTCATACGATGTTGGCATGTTAAAGAACCCATTTGAATTCAGTAGGCCGTGTTCATATTGGCAAAATTAATCTCGGGAGTTTCCGCCAACACAAAGTTCCTTATTTCTCTACTAGAAAGCGCTATAGTGTTCAAGGAGCTTAGATATCTAACCTCCTTGACTTTCATAGAGCTTCAAGGAACAACGAAATTCGACATGCAAGCTACCCTCTGGGTGCCAATTTACAAAGCTTGCACCCGGCATCCGATATTATTAGCAGCACTTTATTATTTAACGGGGGCGTGGTGGTGCAGCGGTCAAGCTGTTGGCCTCTCACCCCGGCGGACCGGGTTCGATTCCCGGTCAATGCATGTGAAGTGAAATATTATGTCCTGTGGAACGGATTCCACGTAAAAAGGACGTCCCGTGGCTTATGATTAACGGTCACATAAAACTACAAACTTATTTATTCATGATTTAACGTTTTTTTTTTGTCCAGTCACCGTGGAGGCCTGGGTTCAATTTACGGTTCTGCTAAGACATTTAATTTTGGTCTGAGGGCTGGAACTTTGGGGGTACACTCCTGGGGCAAAACTGAGAGGAGACGAGTTCGATTCCTACCTCCGTGGTTTCCCCACTTCTACTCCAAGCGAATGCCGGGATGGTACGTAACTTAAGGCCATGGCCGCTTCCTTCCTAAATCCTACCTCAATTTCAAATATACACACACTGGTACCGACATCACAGTGACACGGGCTATCAGACAAATTCTACACATAACCAAGTATACGGGGCTACATGACCACGATGTTACAAAGCCCTTAAAGAATCAACAACACAAGTCTTTTATCCAGATGTTTCAGCCTAAAGCGTCCACATCAATGGTTTGTGTCAACAGTGCCCCGATACCACGTTACGCGTATCGTTTTGTGTTTTTGTATCGGACATGTTGGCAACTAGTGACGTCAATATGTGCGCCTCGTTGTGAGCGCTTTGGCGGCAGTTTAACATACTAACAAGGGAAGTAGACTATCAGGTAAGACAGGCCGAAAGCTATCTTGAAATTTTGTGGACGCAATCTTTGTGCTATAAGAGGACAACGTGCGGAAAATCAGCCGGCAGATTGTACTGCAAGGCTCCGAAATATGTGGCGAATCTCTCATATAAATCAATAATAATAATAATAATAATAATAATAATAATAATAATAATAATAATAATAATAATATCGTATGGCCTCGGGTGCCAGGTGCAAGCTCTTGTTAAATGACACCCAGAGAGCAGCTTGCGTGTCGAATTTAATGCTCCTTGGAGCGCTATGAATGTCAAGGAGGTTAGATATCTCAGCTCCTTGACGCTATACCGCTTTCTAGTAAAGAAATGAGGAACTTTGTGTTGGCGGAAAATCCCGAGTTTAATTTTGCCATTATGAACACGGCCTACTGAATTCAAATGGGTACATTAACATGCCAACAACGTATGACAAAAATCACTTACCATGGCCAGGAGCGAACCTGCAAGCTTGGGGTTGGCAGTCCGACACGATAACTACTCACCCACCATGGCAAGCTTATAAATCAATGGGAGGTAGCGAGTACCGTACATGTTGGAATGAGCAGCCCTGACCGCCCCAGCACTCAAGGCCGGTGGGAAGGAGACGCACTTTCCAGTCAGTATATACGCCCCGCCTCGCTACTACTCCGAGTGCCACAGGGATGTCCAGCTCCTCCAGCCGTCATGCTTGCGTACCAGGATGTCAGGTACGATCGGAGCCTTGCAGTTTCAAGATAGGTTTCGACCTGTGTTACCTGATACTTGCCTTATAAATACGCTGTCGAACAATGGTTACTCTTGTGAATAGAGCAATAACTGAAAACACATATTTATGTGATTTATCACATATATCCGGTGCAGTCAGCGCAGAAGTGACCAAGGTCAGGAATAATGTCCCCCAGGAAGAAGAATGTTTTTTCTTTCTTCGGCTTATTCCAATTTTAGGTCTATTACTTGGGGTTGCCGGAGCCAACCAGGCCCATTTGTTTTGTTTTGGCCGGGGATTTTAAGGCCGGATGCCCTTCCTGACGCCACGTGATTTTTCAGGTGAAAATTTCACCCCGTTGACACCGGGATTCGAACTCAGGCCGTCCGGGTGAAAGACAAACAGCTAAGACACTGCGCCATCACGCTCCCCCCCCCCCCCCATCCAGGAAGGTATGCAAATCATATATTATTGGAATGAAAACGAAAAACACAAGATGTTCAGTAAAGAACATATAGCCTACTTTCTCCTAAATGCATGGGTATTGTTATAACCCTTTGTCCTTTTCAAGGAGTATAATTGAATGTTGGTTGTAGTAGCTTGTTGAAGTACAACGTGTCATACGGTATTAAACATGAATATGAGGTGTCCTTTGCTAGTGCTACCTCTGTACCAAATTTCGTTCAATTTCACCGTGTTTGAATTGATAGGAGGAATCGATTTGCACACATACATGGCCGCGATCTGCAAACTATTGGGCTGATGACCTTATAGTTTCGTCAAAAGACGCTCGCCATATAAATACATGTTGTTGTAAAATTTTGTTGAGATCGGATGATTAGGTTAGTCTTAATTTGATTTAAGCTTTGAACATTTGGGTTGCCGCCATTACGTTTCCGTCAAGATGGGGGCGATATAAAACATGACACTGAGGTGCCCTTTGCTAGTGCTACCTCTGTACCAAATTTCGTTCAATTCGGTTTCACCGTGTTCGAATTGATCGGGGGGGGGGGGGGGGGGGGCAGACATTCAGAGTACACACACTCACACAACAGTGCTAACTGCTATTCATTTATTTATCGTGTCTGAACACACACACAGACAGACAAACAATTTTTCGCCCTGTGTTGATCTCATAAGTCTACTTTCATTTTTTGCAAAAAATCGAAAGTAGGCTAAAAGTGACCATTCATTCATATGATTTTCATACCTTATTTTAGGGGCAGATGACCTCATAGTTACGCCCCTTAAAACAACAATAACTACATACCTCATTCCATATTCTGGGAGTCATTACCAATATTGTAATCACTGCAGCATTGGAGATATGTGTTTTGTTCCTTGCTCATTCAACGACAATCGCCACGTTTGTTTGGCGCATGAGGTCTCTTCAATTGTTACCGATGCGCACACATTGATGTCACATTACTATTACCAACATATGGAATACAAAAACACCTTTTAATTGTGTCTCCCCAGGAGCTTACATCTAGTGGGATAGCGACCACGGGACCCCAGCTGAGTCCGGCATAGCTTCCACTTACTTGTGCTGGGCTCCTCTCCGTCTTCTTTCCTGTCGACCTCTCTTGGTCAAATCTTGTTCTCTTCTGGTGCACCCTAGATAGTGCTACACCCTCAAATGCTCACGGCTGGTGATCCCGGGGGATTCCTGAGCTGGGTCCATTTTGTCCACTTTTTCCTCTGACATTGGGGCGGGCCCTCTCATCTTTCCCTTTCTCATCTGCCTTTCATGGCTCTCCTTCCTTCCAAGTCCCTCAATTCTCATACTTCGAGGGTTGAGGGCATTTCTTTTCTTCCTGTCCTTTATTTGCCTTATCCTTTATTTGTTTACCATTTCTTCTTCTAGTCTGTAAGTCTGTAGTTAGTATTAGTTATAGTTTTCATTCTCATCTCATCTTTCACTCTCACCCAAACCATTAGGGGCCGATAACCTAGATGTTAGGCCCCTTAAAACAACAATTATCATCATCATCATTTTAATTGCGTGAAAAATCATTTAATTTTATTAGCTTGTTTCCGAAAATGTTTGAATATGGACTGAGTTAGTTTTGGAATCATATCTTACTCTTCAATTTTTTAGACGTTCAGGTTTCAGATGCTGAAGCCATGTGTTTGAGTCTTCAGTCTTTTGACTGATTTGATGCAGCCTCCATCTGATCTTCATCAGTCTCCTGTAACACCACATTTCAAACGCTTCAATTCTCCTCTTTTCTGCTGCACCAATAGTCCAAGTTTCACTTCCATAGAGCGCCACGCTCCAGACAAAGGCCTTCAAAAATGACTTCCTATTACCTAAATCTATATTCGATGTCAACAGATTTCTTTTCTGTAGAAATGCTTTCCTTGCCTGAGCCAACCTACTTTTTTATACCCTCTTAGCTTCGTCCATCACTGGTTATTTTGCTTCCTAAGTAACAGAAGTTTCCTACTTCCTTTAGCTTTTCACCTGCCAATTTGATGTCCATAGGGGTTCCTGATTTCTTTCGACTGCATTCCAATATTTTTGTTTTACATTTATTAATTTTTTCATGAATTCTTTTCTCAAGATATCGTTTATACCATTTAAAAACTCATTCATATCCTCTGGCGTGTCGGCTAAGATGGTGATGTCATCAGCAAATCTTAGAGTTGAGATTATTTATCGTTGAATCCTTACTTCTACTTTATTTAAATTCTCTAATTTCCTTCATTGCTTGTTCAATATACTGTATAGATTGGGCGATTAGTTGCTGAAACCATAAAAAAAACAAGATGTTCAGTAAAGAACATAATTATAGTCTACTTTCTCCTAAATGCATGGGTAATGCTATAATTATTTGTCCTTTTCATGGAGAATAATTTAATGTTGGTTGAAGTAGCTTATTGAAATTCAACGTGCTATACGGATATTAAGAATGAATATGAGGTGCCCTTCGCTAGTGCTACCTCTGTACAAAATTTCATTCAATTCGGTGTCACCGTGTTTGAATCGATATGGGGAATCTATTTGCACACATACATGGCCGCTATCTGCAAACTATTGAGCTGTTGACCTTGTAGTTCAGTCATAAGATGCTTCCCAGAAAAAGGTATGTTATTGCAAAATTTGGTAAAGTTCAAATGATTATGTTGGTCGTAATTTGATTCGACGGAATCTATCCTGAATTCCTCGCTCACTGTGGACCAGCTACAATTAAATGGCTTACAAACTTCTTTTCAGATATCCTTAATACTGGAAATCACCCTGTATTATTCAAGAAAACAAAAATAATAGCAATCCTCAAACCGAACAAAGATCCGACAAAAGTCGAAAGTTATCGCTCCATAGCTCTTTTAAGTGTCACATACCAACTACTTGAGTGACTCATCTACAACTGAATTTTTGATACAATTAACAACCACATCCCCACAGAACAAGCTGGATTCAGGCCTGGCAGAAGCTGTAATAATAAGTGTTTGCATTAACAACTCATATTGAAAATGGGTACGAGAATAAATTTGTAAGCCTAGCTGCTTTCTTGGATCTATCTGCCGCTTATGATACAGTATGGCGAGAAGGCCTCCTTCTGAAATTTGTGAGCATCATTTCGCGTCTCAAACTCACAAACCTAATTACCAACATGCTGTGCAATAGACTTTTCCAGGTTTACTCGGGTAATGGTAGAAGCAAGTTCTTCAAATTAAATGATGGATTACCCCAAGGATCTATCCTGGCTCCTCTCCTTTTCAGCTTGTACATATACGACCTGCAAGAAACTTCTTCAAGGAAATTCATATATGCCGATGACATCTGTTTGGTAACCCAGAACTTCAACTTCACCGATGCTGAAAATACACTAACTGCCGATTTGGAAGTCTTGGACACATATTTCAAGAAATGTGGCTTCCGCCTAAATTATCAGAAAACGGTTGTATCCGCATTTCACTTACGCAATAGGTTCTCTAATTACAAACCAGAAGTTAAATTCAGAGGACAAACTTTGCAGTTCTGCAGCATGCCTAAGTACCTTGGGATAACACTTGATAGGTCCTTGACCTTCAAACAACATCTCACGAACGTGGCCGCAAAAGTGAAGACCCGTAATAGCATCATTCAGAAGCTTGTTGGTACCCCCTGGGGTTCCAGCGCACAAAGTTTACGATCAACTGCTCTGGCACTGTCATACTCCGTTGCAGAATACTGCTGCCTATCTTGACTAAACAGTGTCCACTCCAAGAAGATAGATGTGCAACTTAACCAGACAATGCGACTGATTACGGGCTGCATACGTAGCACACCCACTACATGGTTACCTGTTCTAAGTAACATCCAACCTCCAGCTCTTCGAAGATCAGAGGCTCTCCTGAAGATCTGGAAAACCATTCAGAAGACCTCCAAGCTACCCATACATACTGATGTAGCAAAAGCAGGTAATCAACGGTTGAAGTCAAGAAAACCACCTTGGCGCTCTGCAGTACTTCTTGAAGATTCTTCATTTAACATCTCAGAAGCATGGAAAACTATGTGGGAAGAATCATCAGTATTCAATGCACATCTGATTGAAAACCCTTCCAACCGGATAGAAGGATTCAAACTCCCCAGACGCCAATGGAGAATCATTAACCGGATCCGTACAGGACAAGGCAAATGTGGATTCCTGCTTCACAAATGGGGTTTGGTTACTTCTGCTAACTGCGATTGTGGAGCTACCCTGCAAACCATCGAACATATTGTTGGTGAATGTCCGCAACGAACGTTCCAAGGATCAGTAGGTGACATTTATCATGCATCTTCTGAGGCACTTCAGTAGATTGATGGCCTGGATTTAGAAGTTTAAAGCAAGAACTTGTATTTATGACTACAGTATGTATATAACTGTATATATAACTTTATATGTAGTGTATATAACTATTATTTTAACTCTGTATCCTCATATGATAAATAATAATTTGATTTAATCTTTTGCATTTGGGTGGCCGCCATTCCGTTTTCGTCAAGATGGCGGCGATATAAGACATGACAATGAGGTGCCCCTTGCTAATGCTACCTCTGTACCAAATTTGGTTCAACTCGGTTTAACCGTGTTTGAATTGACAGGGGGAATCGATTTGCACACATACTTGGCCGCCATATGCAAACTATTGGACTGATGACCTTGTAGTTCATTTAAAGAATGCTTACTACATAAAGGTATGCTGCTGCAAAATTTATTAGAGATAAGATGATTAGGTTGGTCGTAATTTGATTTAAGCTTTTAACATTTGGGTGGCAGCCATTGCATCTCCGTCAAGATGGCGGCAATATAAGACATGACACTGAGGTGCCCTTTTCTAGTGCTACCTCTGTACTAAATTTCGTTCAATTCGGTTACACCGTGTTTGCATTGATAGGGGGAATAGATTTGCACACATACATGGTCGCCATCTGCAAACTATTGGGCTGATGACCTTGTAGTTTAGTCAAAAGACGCTTGCCATATAAATATATGTTGTTGCAAAATTTGGTAGAAATCAAATGATTAGGTTAGTCGTAATTTTATTTAAGCTTTGATCATTCGGGTGGCCACCATACGTTTCCGTCAAGATGACGGCGATATAAATCATGACACACTGAAGTGCCCTTTGCTAGTGCTACCTCTGTACTAAATTTCGTTCAATTCGGTAACAGCGTGTTTGAATTGATAGGGGCAATAGATTTGCACACATACATGGCCGCCATCTGCAAACTATCGGGCTGATGACATTGTAGTTTAGTCAAAAGACGCTCGCCATATAAATATATATTGTTGCAAAATTTGGTAGAGATCGGATGATTAGGTTAGTCGTAATTTGATTTGAGCTTTAAACATTCGGATGGCCGCCATTACGTTTCCGTCAAGATGGCGGCGATATAAAACATGACACTGAGGTGCCCTTTCCTACTGCTACGTCTGAACTAAATTCCGTTTAATTCGGTTTCACCGTGTTTGAATAGATAGGGGGTATCCATTTGCACACATACATGGCCGCCATAAGCAAATTATTGGGCTGATGATCTTGTAGTTTAATTGAAAGGTTCTTCATACGTAAAGGTATAATGTTGCCAGATTTGGTAGATATCAGATGATTAGGTTGGTCGTAATTTGTTTTAAGATTTTAACATCTGGGTGGCCGTTATTACGTTTTCGTCAAGATGGCGGCGATATAAAACATGACACTGAGGTCCCGTTTGCTAGTGCTACCTCTGTACCAAATTTCGTTCAATTCGGTTTCACCGTTTTCGAACTGATTAGGGGGGACAGACATTCAGAGTACACACACTCACACACACAGACACACAATTTTTGAGCCAGTGTTGATCTCATAAGTCTACTTTAATTTTTTGCAAAAATCGAAAGTAGGCTAACAAAACCTTATCCGCAACCGCCCTGCATCCGCATGACTTTGATCCGAATCTACTGACATTACAAAACTATTTTTCATTAGATAAAGTGTAAAGTAATAGAATCATTCAGTGCTGGTTTGGACTAAACGGCAGATGGTCCAAAACTTCACACTTGAATTCTTTGAAAAAGTCTATCGTAACGTTGGTACAGTGTGGTCGTGAATTAATTTCACCTTTTTCGAGAATTGAAGGTATGGTTGGGCGGCAACGCCTCGCCAAAAAGGAAAAACTTCAGGAGACTTTCCAGACGTACCCGCCTCAGTGGCGGAAGAAATTTTGCCGAGGGCATTGGAAAGCTCGTGTAATGATACGACAAATGTTTCAATCGTTTTGGCGATTATGTAGAGACATAAAAATAAAACAAGCAAACATTTAGTAGTAAAATCAGTTTGGTTTGTCAATTTTTTTATACAGTCCATCGGAATTTGAAAAGAAAGACAGCCCTCGTATGTACTATGCGCGCGCTTTCAATAGTAGAGCAGGGGACAATGGCGCGCCACAAGCTCGGCCAAGGCCACCGCAGCAGCGAATAACAAAAGTGCCGCTTGCCGTTCTTACTTTATATGAAAGACCCTGTAAATGTCATAAACATCCGGGTCCGAGAAATGTTATACAGGGAGCGGCAAAAAGATCTGACGGTTTTTAAATCACAACACAAATATTTTAAATGATACAAACACTTTTATTACTTATAACAGCAAGGTGTACATGTCAATTAATGGAAAACATGAAAGAACAATAGATTTTAACTTTTAAGATAACGTCTTTCAAATGATGCCCATCTTTTGCCATGAATTCTTCCAGTCTTGCACTGAAGCTTTGCATAGTCATTAGGCTTCAACTGCTGGACAATAACCATTTTATACGGATGAAAATGCAAATCGAAACGCAATATTCGTCTGATTATTCGATCAGACATTTGCAAAGCAGCAGCTTGTTTACGTGCCGGCCGCCGTGGACTGGTTTCCACAGCTTGTCTCACTCGCTCAACATTTTCTGGTGTCCTGGCTGACCTTGGACGGCCTGTCAACGTACGTTTTAAGGCTGAACCTGTAGCTCTAAAATTACTCATCCATAACAAAATTGTATTAGGAGATGGAACGCGTCCTCTTCGACTCGCTCAGCCGTACAACGACATAAACCGTCAGATCTTTTTGCCGCATGGCAAAAGATGGGCATCATTTGAAAGAAGTTATCTTCAAATTTTAAAGTTAAAATCTATTATTCTTTCATGTTTTCCATTAATTGACATGTACACCTTGCTGTTATAAGTAATAAAAGAGTTTGTATCATTTAAAATGTTTGTGTTGTTGTGATTTAAAAACCGTCAGATCTTTTTGCCGCTCCCTGTACAACAAGTTGGAATTGCATTCTAAAAACTATCCGCAAATTTACTCGAAACATTATCCGCAGCTTATCCGCTTTCCTCACAGAAATGCAAACTATATCCGCATAGCGAAATATTTTGCGGATAACCACGGGATTATCCACGCAGGAATTTAGTCATAAAGCTGAGAAGATGCGATAGGATCCTTCACTGAGTTGAGAGCTACCCCTTTGACCTTGACACACAGCTGTTCGCGGACTCTAAATATATGACGTTTATTAATACACGCAAGATCTCAAAGAGAAGAGAAGGCTAGCCATTGCTCTCCGTCTCAATTGGAAGCAAAGTGGTCCGATTCTCAGATGTCTATTCACAATATTTATCACCTCGCTGCGTAGCCATGCGTGTGCAATCGCTTCCTACGATGGTAAGTGGGGGCATGATGATTTAAGGTTCGAAACCAGGCTCTGAATCCACATAGATTACCCACAAGTAAAATGCTAGGATGGTACCTAATTTAATAAGTCACGGGGTACTTTTGCTGCTAGTTATGTTAACAAAGAAGGTGAATGGTGTTCTTAGCTGAATTCGAAAATGAAATCCGCTCAGTTTTCGTAATAGGGTGCCTTCTATCTTTAAACACCTTCAAAATGCAGCATTTTTCGTTACATTGGCATTAAAGCTCAGCCATTTTTCTAGGTTTGTGCCGTGTCTTTAGCTTCCACAAGTGTTTCTATTATTTAAACTAGTTTCCATGATGGTTCCGTATTGACGTACCAAATAGTTTTTAACAACAATTGTACATCCGCCTTAGTCAATACATAAACGAAAGGAAATATAATTAGATTTGCTCCTGGTACATGTTTCAGGGATTTATAGCTTTTATCCCCTTCATCAGCCAAGATTAATATCTGAAGAAAGATATAAAATAGCGTAGCACTGAAAAAAACAAATGGCTATTTGACTTAATATGGTGCACCATATAAGTAGGACCTGTTAAGCATAAAGCTTCTTCATTGGTTGTGTACATATGGTGAAGTATTGTGGTCCCATTTTTGCCAATTCAATCTTCGACCTGTGTTTTGGAGCGGATTTATGAATGAACTGTCCACTGGTTCTCTATGTTTATTTTCGCTTGTGTTTGATGGCTGAATATCATCACCGTTTCATATTTTTTAGTTTAGCTCAATATTTTTCTGTGACCTACTTATATGGTGCACCATATTAAGTCAAATAGCCATTTTTTTTAGTGCTACGCTATTTTATATCTTTCTTCAGATATTAATCTTGGCTGATGAAGGGGATAAAAGCTATTAATCCCTGAAACATGTACCAGAAGCAAATCTAATTATATTTCCTTTCGTTTATGTATTGACTAAGGCGGATGTATGATTGTTGTTAAAACTATTTCCACAAGTGTAGTTAGTAGAAGGTTCTTTTTCATGCCAGAAATCTATGACATGGAACCGCCGGCTTTATTTCCCCTCCGAAGGAAGGCAAACTGAGGGATCATTAACGTTCTTAAAAATCCGACGACTTTGGTCGGGTTTGAACCGGCGATCTTGGGCATAGAAGCTCAGCATGCTACCAACTATGCCACCGAAGTCGCCCATTTGATATTATTTGACAGATAAAGTTGATACCAACATACAAAATTAAATAGTCTCTCTACCAGGTAATAATTATTCCTGTCCTCAATACCATAATAATTCTTGAAATATCCCACTTAACTGTAATATCAAATATCCAAAACCAATAATTAATAATGACACCGCATCCATTGGCGCGAATCATCCGAAAATGAGATCGCGTCACAATATTGATAATAATGACACCGCATCTATTGGCGCGAATCATCCGAAAATGAGATCGTGTCACAATATTGATAATAATGACACCGCATCTATTGGCGCGAATCATCCGAAAATGAGATCGCGTCACAATATTGATAATAATGACACCGCATCTATTGGCGCGAATCATCCGAAAATGAGATCGCGTCACAATATTGATAATAATGACACCGCATCTATTGGCGCGAATCATCCGAAAATGAGATCGCGTCACAATATTGATAATAATGACACCGCATCTATTGGCGCGAATCATCCGAAAATGAGATCGCGTCACAATATTGATAATAATGACACCGCATCCATTGGCGCGAATCATCCGAAAATGAGATCGCGTCACAATATTGATAATAATGACACCGCATCTATTGGCGCGAATCATCCGAAAATGAGATCGCGTCACAATATTGACAATAATGACACCGCATCCATTGGCGCGAATCATCCGAAAATGAGATCGCGTCACAATATTGATAATAATGACACCGCATCTATTGGCGCGAATCATCCGAAAATGAGATCGCGTCACAATATTGATAATAATGACACCGCATCTATTGGCGCGAATCATCCGAAAATGAGATCGCGTCACAATATTGATAATAATGACACCGCATCTATTGGCGCGAATCATCCGAAAATGAGATCGCGTCACAATATTGATAATAATGACACCGCATCTATTGGCGCGAATCATCCGAAAATGAGATCGCGTCACAATATTGATAATATTGACACCGCATCTATTGGCGCATTTCATCCGAAAATGAGATCGCGTCACAATATTGATAATAATGACACCACACAGAGATTTTACCCCAATATGGTGAACTATGAATTAAATAATTGGTGTGCCTGATAACGGCGAAACTCGAGGATGGGAGCATTTGTAATAGGATCTCTCGCTACGTCTACCCCTTATTAATCACGTTTCGATGATGATGATGATAATTGTTGTTTTAAGGGGCCTAACATCTACTGACGACCAAAATATTATGTGCACTCGAGTTTGAAGGTTGTTTGTGAAGTAACCAATAGACCTACATAAAATCCAATAAGATAATCACTTTCGTCGTTCTATTTTACGTTAGTTCACGTAGGTTTGGAATTTTTCATTTATTTTTTAATATTTTTTTTATCGCAGTTGGAACGCAAAAAAGTGTCCGTTTTTAAGCGTGTTTCAACCATGCGTCACATTTAAGAATTATTATCTCACAAACCCGTCATCAGATCGAATCCAAATTTTAACACAATATACATTGGAATGTTGTATAACTGTTTTATTAATTCCAAAATTTTGTGTGTCCAAGAAACAAAGTTGTTATCATTTATGTAAGGTAACTTTTTCTCGGTTCGGGGAGGTTGGAAAATGTAGTTCTTGGTCACGTAGTAAGCTTACGCTGGGCAAACCGCTATAAATATCTATATGCTATGAGTAAAAGAATTGCTCAGTATGAAAAGGTCTGCAAAAAAGGCCGCGAGAGCATATCTCTATCTTCTTTACATCGCCCACCATACATGTTGTTACGTTTTCATTTCTTCCAACAATCTCCATTCAATTACTGAGGCGACAGTTTACGAGCTAGCTAGGAGCGAGCCTATCACCCCAGTTACAGCTTAGCTAGAGGGCGAGCCTATTACCCCAGATACAGCCAGAAGCAAACTGTGGAGTCGTGTTGAGTTAAGACTTCAGAGAAGAGTGGTTGTGTTTGGAGTTTCCCTGGAAGTGCAACTCAGCTTTTCTTCATTTCACCTGTGTACTTTTCGTTCCGCAAAATACACAGTCAAGTTAGGATTTGTGTTTCATGCACCTCGCCATTCTTAAATTACGTCTGACAAGAATTCGTTTGCAAATGCATCTCCCAGATAATGTAATTAATAGTCCAGTCAGTGATTTTAACCCATCATACCGAGACGTAAAACGGATATAGGTCGTAAATCAACGACATCGAAAAAAAAAACGAAAAAAAACAAGGGGCGGGTTGCTAGTATATAAATATACTCGTATATATAAGGTGCGATCAAAAAGTAACGAGCCGGTGAGTACATCGGCTAATCGTGGCGCGTGTAGCGAGGTGTGGTTCCGACCAGAGCGTGGAAATTCACAGCCCGTCGTTAGAGGGCACGCGTGCACGTCAGGTGACGAAACAAAGCGAGCAGCAGCATGCATCAATCGTCCAACGCTGCCAGTCGCATTGAAAACAGTGAGATGGAGGCGTCAAACGAAGAGCAAAGAGGTGTTGTTTGATTTCTGACAGCGGAAGGTGTAGGGGGAACGGAATGTCACAAGTGTACGGCGAACACTGCATGTTCCTTGCAAGGGTCAAGGCGTGGCACAAGCGCTTCAGGGAAGGACGGGTGTCTTAGCCGATTATGCCCGATCTGGGGCACCCCCCTGCATTACCGATGACAATTTCCAGCTGGTTGATGCACTCATTACCCAGGACCGCCGAGTGACAGTGAACGCCATATCCGCCGTGGTCGGATTGAGCGTCGGAAGTGTGCACACCATCATGAAGGAACGACTTCACTTGCGCAAAGTGTGTGCCCAATAGGTCCCCACAGTCTTCAACCACACCAAGAAGCATGTCGAATGGCCCACTGTTTTGGTCATCTGCAGCGCTATGCGAGGGAAGGGAATGGTTTCCTGGCACGAGTGGTGGCTGCTAAGCGAAGTTGAGACATTTTAACAGACTTTTCTCGCGATTTAACTATCCAAACGTAATGAAACTTGGTACAGCAAATGTTTATACACATTGTAATGCACTGGAGTCTAATTAAGTTCAATTGTTTACATAACCTCAAAATGGTGGCTGTGCGAAATATTTCACTGTCATTCTATATCTCCGAAACTATTACAGATATCACCCTGTAATTTTGTACGGTAATAAAGGGTACTGATACAAGTTTATATAGTCTATGTCACTTTCATAAACCTGTAAAGTACAAAACGAACATGGCGGTCAAGCGAAGTTGAAATATTTTAATAGACTTTTCTCATTATTTAACTCTCTGAGCGCAGTGAAATGTGGTACAGTAAATGATTTTACATATTGTAATGTACTGGCATCTAATTTAGTTCAATTGATCACATAACCTCAAGATGGTGGCTGTGCGAAGTTTTAAAATTAAGTTTTTATTTCTTGTGTCTTAATCATGCGATCGAAGTGAAAGTTTCAATAATGAACCTAGGCGATAATTGTCCTTGAATGGTACATAACTCTATGGCCTATACATATAAAAATCCAAAATGGCGAGCATCCGAAATATTTAGACGGTTCTCAACATCTATGAATCGTTTACAGCAATTAAACTGATTTTAACATAAGTTCACCTATAGGACTTTCAGTAACCTGGTGAGCACAAATCCAACATGGCGACACGAATTATAAATATTTAAATGGACGTTTCTCGCGAATTAACTATCCGAGTGCAGTGAAACGTTGCACATTAAATGCTTATACAAATGTTAATCCACTGGCATCTAATTTATTTCAATTGTTTGCATAATCACAAGATGGCAGCTGTGCGAAATTTTAAAATCTCGATTTTACTTCTTGTGTTCTAATCATACGATTGAAGGCTGAATACCACATGTACACAATAATCTTAATGTAATAGTACATAAATAAAAATCCAACCTGGCGACCATGTGAAATATTTAGACGGTTCTCAATATCGACGAATCTATCAGAACCTTCAAACTGAAATTTTGTATGTTGATAGAGGCAATTAACATGAGTAGGATATATGAAAATAGGCTGTATAGTTCTTCACGGAACTATTTGTTGATACCAACCATCGACCAAAGGGGTGGTAAAAATGGAGTTTAGAGAGAAAGGAGAAATCATACCTCACAATATCAAAACCGTTTTAATAGTCGATAGTCCTATAAAAATTACCTAAAACTTTTGGCTGAAAGATTTTTTGTATATGACCCACCCTTACGCCGAGGGATGAACAAAATGTTCTGGAAATTATATGGAGATAGGGTTTCTCGTTTGCTAAACATGTGATACTTTCGTTGGTATACAACAATTCGTAAATTAGTCAATTCGAGAAAAAATTCTGTGCCCGTTGAAATCTACCTCCACCTTCCGTCGTGCCGAGAGGAATTTCTTATTGTATAAGAATTCTTTTATGTTCGACGATGTCGAAATGTAAATAATATATGTGAGGGTCATTATAGTACTATTCTTCATTATGTAACAGTTTCTCCAGGCAATCAGAGCTCATTCATAGACCAATTAGGTAAGGATAGCTTCGCGCATGCGCTCAAAATCCAACATGTCGGACTTGAATTACATGATTTGAAAGTTCAAATTGGATATCGGATCAACTGTTGTAGTTAAAATCCCAAACACAAAGACAAAAACAGCACGAACCTTCACGGTAACAAGAAACTACTATGACATATGCAAGAAATTTATGAATATACGTCCACAAGTTAGCAACACAGCATTCTTCTATATAAATTACCGACATGGGAAGTGCACCGCCCCATATGTTCAGGTAAATAAACGGGCGAATGTGAGACAAGAAATAGCACTGTACCTTAATATCCCTAACACCAATGTCTACACAGCGCATTGCTTTCAAACGACTTCGGTGACAATATTAGTGAATGGTAGTTGTGATCGGCACTACTGTCGACCAAAGTATTATGTGCACTCGAGTTTGAAGGTTGTTTGTGAAGTAACCAATAGACCTACATAAAATCCAATAACATCATCATTTTCGTCGTTCTATTTTACGTTAGCTCATGTAGGTTTGGAATTTTTAATTTATATTTTAATATTTTTTGTCGCAGTTGGAGCACAAAAAGTGCACGTTTTTAAGCGTGTTTCAACCATGCGTCACATTTAAGAATTATTAACTCAAAAACCCGTCATCAGATCGAATCCAAATTTTAACACAATATTCATTGGAATGTTGTAAAACTGGTTTATTAATTTCAAAATTTTGCGTGTCCAAGAAAAAAAGTTGTTATCATTTTTGTAAGGTAACGTTTTCTCGGCTCGGGGTGGTTGGAAAATGTAGTTCTTGGTTGCGATGTAATCCTTATACATCAAAAAGTTATGCTGTATGACTGTGAAATACGTAAATTAACTCATTTATTTTATATCGGTTTGTATTTGTAGGCGGTAATAACGCATCGTTCACCAGCTATCCGCTTCCGGAAAAGCTGTACAGCGTTGCCGAAATGGAGCCCATCACGCATCATGGCGTGCCTCGCTCGGAAGTGATGGGCTCCATCACAGCAACGCTGTACAGCTTTCACGGAGCGGGTAGCTGGTGAACGATGTGTTATTTCCGCCTACAAATACAAACCGATATAAAATAAGTGAGTAAATTTACGTATTTCACAGTAATACAGCGTAACTTTTTGATGTATAAGGATTACATCGCAACCAAGAACTACATTTTCCAACCACCCCGAGCCGAGAAAAAGTTACCTTACAAAAATGATAACAACTATTTTTCTTGGACACGCAAAATTTTGAAATTAATAAACCAGTTATACAACATTCCAATGTATATTGTGTTAAAATTTGGATTCGATCTGATGACGGGTTTTTGAGATAATAATTCTTAAATGTGACGCATGGTTGAAACACGCTTAAAAACATGCACTTTTTGTGTTCCAACTGCGACAAAAAATATTAAAATATAAATTAAAAATTCCAAACCTACATGAGCTAACGTAGAATAGAACGACGAAAATGATGATGTTATTGGATTTTATGTAGGTCTATTGGTTACTTCACAAACAACCTTCAAACTCGAGTACACATAATACTTTGGTCGACAGTAGACATCATGCAGGCTGTAAACAATAGCATTGCCAAGCCAAGTAAATGGTCTCTGCTTTCGAAGTTCTTTGACCCACGCATGCGCTCTGTTCAGTCAGCAAACCACCCAGCGCGCTCTGTTAACTAACTGAAGTTACTGAATCGCACAGATATTTATGAATATGTATCTTAAAACAAATAATAAAGTTATAATTATCGTCGAACATAAAAACTCGCCTATAATGGTAATTAAGACACTCGTATGGAAATTATAAAACTCGTCTCTTAATTATTGCCATTATAGGCTCGTTGAAGCCTCCGTGGCTTAGGCGGCAGCACGCTGGCCTCTCACCGCTGGGTCCGTGGTTCAAATCCCGGTCACTCCATGTGAGATCTGTGCTGGACAGAACGGAGGCAGACAGGTTTTTCTCCGGGTACTCCGGTTTTCCCTGTCAAAATTTCATTCCAGCAACACTCTCCACTATCATTTCATTTCATCTGTCATTCATTTAATCATTTCCCCAGAGGAGTGCGTCAGGCCTCGGCAGCCGGCACAGTTCATATCCTCGCCGCTAGATGGGGGCTTCATTCATTCCATTCCTGACCCGGTCGGAGACTGGAAGCAGGCTGTGGATTTTCATTATAGGCTCGTTGCTTAATGTAGTATTATGTTCGACCCTGACTATTATATGCCAGAAAACTGAGGCTCATTATAACACTATTTTTCATTATGAATCAGTTTCTCCTACCAATCAGAGCTCAAGAAACAGTTGTTTGACCAATTAGATAATTATATGCGCTGAGTTCCACGGCCTTTTAATTTAAATTTCACTGAATGGCCTAGTGTCATAGTAGGGTAATCGAGGAGGCCATGGTCAAATACAAGGCATTCTCTGCGTCTCATGCGCTCTGTTCACTACATAAAACTGGCGAAATCTCGACAGATATTTATGAATATTTATGTTCGAACATAAAAGAGTTATAATAATTATCGTCGAACATAAACAGTCGTATGCAACTCGCCTATAATGGTAATTAAGACACTCTCATACACTCGTTTTATAAACATACTCGTGTCTTAATTATTGCCATTATAGGCTCGTTGCATAATGTACTATTATAATGTTTGTGTTTTAACACTCCATAGGTTAGTAATGCTTTTGGTGAGTTGATGATGGCAGAAGCTTTAGAAGACACAGGTTTAGGTGTGAAGATCAATGGAATTCCCATAAATGTAATTAAGTTCGCAGATGATCAGGCCATTCTAGCTGGTAGCCCATCTACTTTGCAGGCAATGTTGTCAAGAGTTGCATCAACGGTGCAGAAATACGGCATGAAAATAAATACCTCAAATACCAAATGCATGACAGTCTCAAAACTCCCTAAATCTCTTCGAATCAAGATTAATAACTCAGACATACAACAAGTCAAATCCTCCACATACCTAGGTCAAAAGATTATTGAGGACGGAAGGTGCACCACTGAAGTAAAATGCCGCATTGCTCAGGCAAAACTAGCTTTTATGCAAAAGAGGAGATTACTGTGTACCAGTCGGCTTAAGCTTTCCCTCCGAATGAGAATGCTACATGCTTTTGTATGGACAGTTGCGTTGTATGCATGTGAAACGTGGACACTAAATAAAAATGAAAAGAACCGTCTTGAAGCCTTTGAGATGTGGTGCTATCGTAAGATGATAAATGTGACGTGGAGAGACAGGATATCGAACACAAGGGTTCTCGACACCGTGAACCAACGGAGATCAATCCTACGCACAATCCGTAAACGTCGTCTCGCATGGTGGGGTCACACAATGCGCCACTCCAATTTAATGAGAACTTTGGCAGAATGGTTCGTTCAGGGGAAAAAATCCACGAGGAAGACCTAGAAATACCTTCCTTAAACAAATTCTAAACGACACTCAAGCACAGAATTATAATTGAATGAAGGAAGCGGCAAATGACAGGACGATCTGGACATGTTTGTATGGCAACTGACCAGTCTTAGGACTGCAAACCAATGATGATGATGATGATGATGATGATATTAACCATCTACTATAAGGACAATGCATATCGTCAATGATGCTGATGCTTGAATCTTTCAGCCATATACAGTAGGCCTACCAACAAATTTTATTTTGGAAATGTTAATATTAGACTACTGAAGCCTCCGTGGCTTAGGCGGCAGCACGCCGGCTTCTCACCGCTGGGTCCGTGGTTCAAATCCCGGTCACTCCATGTGAGATCTGTGCTGGACAAAACGGAGGCAGACAGGTTTTTCTCCGGGTACTCCGGTTTTCCCTGTCAAAATTTCATTCCAGCAACACTCTCCACTATCATTTCATTTCATCTGTCATTCATTTATCATTGCCCCAGAGGAGTGCGTCAGGCCTCGGCAGCCGGCACGTTCATATCCTCGCCGCTAGATGGGGGCTCCATTCATTCCAATCCAGACCCGGTCGGAGACTGGAAGCAGGCTGTGGATTTTCTTTCAATATTAGACTACTGAAAACCAAATATTATCTCTTTATCTCCTTGACGTGAAGTACATGACACATTTTTTTAAAATAAAAACAATTAAAATTAAAACGTTTTAAATAATAATGTCATTGGTTTTACGTCCCTTTTAACTACACTGGCTTTTAGAGACGCCGGGGTGCCGGAATTTTGCCCCGAAGGGGATCTTTAACGTGCCAGTAAATCTACTGACACGGCTCCCTAGCATTTGCGCACCCTCAAATGCCAGCTGACTGCGCCAGGTTTCGAACCTGCAACCTTGGGCTCAGCAAGCGAGAACGTTACAGAAAAACGTTTTAAAAATAATTAAGCTCATAAAAACTAAAATTACAATACTTTTATTATTTCCTTAATTTTTAGAACATTAGAATGTTAAATGAAACAAAAGTTAAATTTAATAATAATTAATATTAGGGTAAATTAATTAAAATTAAATTAAAATAAATACAAATAAAACATCTGCAATAATATTCTCTCCTATAATTTATTTACTTTTTAAGCGTATGGCTTTTATTGCTGGGAAAGTTTGATTGTATGGACGAGGAATTGGAAGGTAACGGCTGTGACCTAAAGTTAGAGACCAACCCCGGCATTTGCCTGGAAGGAAGATGGTAAACCACAGAAGACCATCTTCAAGGTTGCCGGCGGGGGGATTCGAACCTCCTCGCCTCCCGAATGTGAGCGACTGCCTGCAGCCACGCCGTAACGACCACGGCTAACTCACCAGGTCTATAAAGGGTTAATGCATTGGAACTACCAAATTTTGTTACTCATTTCTCTTTAAGAAAAAAACAATCATTTCCTAGATTTTATTGTATTTTGATTGCGTGGAGTCATACATGACACCAGTACAGTATATCACCAGCTGGGCGTTATACGAGTAGCTACCTCGACTGGACTCCTGTGGGACGGAGTGTATGAACTGCTAGGACTATCATAAAGCAGTGTATTTGAAATGTTTTACTATCTCCTGTAAGTAGGCTGTTAGGTACCGTGAGCTTTACGAGCCGACAGTGAGATCGTTAAGTTCCCCAACCCCTGCCTAGCCCATC
This sequence comes from Meconema thalassinum, assembly GCA_946902985.2. Taxonomy (NCBI): domain Eukaryota; kingdom Metazoa; phylum Arthropoda; class Insecta; order Orthoptera; family Tettigoniidae; genus Meconema; species Meconema thalassinum. The sequence goes on along the minus strand of OX336398.1, from coordinate 66,273,163 downwards.
CATCCCTTGCACAAACACGTGTGCTGAGTAACGGGTAGAAGCTGAAATTGCTGTTGTTACCTTGGTTGAAACCCTTGATACGTGTATTAACATGGACTTGTTGGGGGTCTATCTGTGATTAGCGTGGTTACCATGGCACCAAGTGTTCAGTAGAGATATCTATAGGTTGCTATAAGAACACCTTACTTACTATTATTGAATGTTAGTGCGCCTATCTGTGATTAGCGTGGTTACCATGGCACCAAGTGTTCAGTAGAGACATCTATATGTTGCTATAAGAACATCTTACTTACTATTATTGAAAGTTAGTGCGCCTATCTGTGATTAGTATGGTTACCATGGCACCAAGTATTCAGTAGAGACATATATAGGTTGCTATAAGAACATCTTACTTATTATTATTATTGAAAGTTAGTGCGCCTATCTGTGATTAGCGTGGTTACCATGGCACCAAGTGTTCAGTAGAGACATCTAAATGTTGCTATAAGAACATCTTACTTACTATTATTGAAAGTTAGTGCGCCTATCTGTGATTAGTATGGTTACCATGGCACCAAGTGTTGGTCATCTAGTTCAGTAGAGACATATATAGGTTGCTATAAGAACATCTTACTTATTATTATTATTATTGAAAGTTAGTGCGCCTATCTGTGATTAGCGTGGTTACCATGGCACCAAGTGTTGGTCATCTAGTTCAGTAGAGACATCTATATCTTGCTATAAGAACATCTTACTTACTATTATTGAAAGTTAGTGCGCCTATCTGTGATTAGCGTGGTTACCATGGCACCAAGTGTTGGTCATCTAGTTCAGTAGAGACATCTATATCTTGCTATAAGAACATCTTACTTACTATTATTGAAAGTTAGTGCGCCTATCTGTGATTAGTATGGTTACCATGGCACCAAGTGTTCAGTAGAGACATATATAGGTTGCTATAAGAACATCTTACTTATTATTATTATTGAAAGTTAGTGCGCCTGTCTGTGATTTGCGTGGTTACCATGGCGACAAGTGTAGGTCATCTCGTTCAGTAGAGACATCTATAATTATGTTGCTATAAGAACATCTTACTTACTATTATCGAAAGTTAGTGCGCCTATCTGTGATTTGCGTGGTTACCATGGCAACAAGTGTAGGTCATCTAGTTCAGTAGAGACATCTATATGTTGCTATAAGAACATCTTACTTTCTATTATTGAAAGTTAGTACGCCTATCTGTGATTTGCGTGGTTACCATGGCAACAAGTGTAGGTCATCTAGTTCAGTAGAGACATCTATATGTTGCTATAAGAACATCTTACTTTCTATTATTGAAAGTTAGTGCGCCTATCTGTGATTTGCGTGGTTACCATGGCGACAAGTGTTGGTCATCTAGTACAGTAGACACATCTATATGTTGCTATAAGAACATCTTACTTACTATTATTGAAAGTTAGTGCGCCTATCTGTGATTTGCGTGGTTACCATGGCAACAAGTGTAGGTCATCTAGTTCAGTAGAGACATCTATATGTTGCTATAAGAACATCTTACTTTCTATAATTGAAAGTTAGTGCGCCTATCTGTGATTTGCGTGGTTACCATGGCGACAAGTGTTGGTCATCTAGTACAGTAGACACATCTAGTCTATATGTTGCTATAAGAACATCTTACTTACTATTATTGAAAGTTAGTGCGCCTATCTGTGATTGCGTGGTTACCATGACAAGTGCCGGTCCTCTAGTTCAGTAGAGACATCTATATGTTGCTATAAGAACATCTTACTTACTATTATTGAAAGTTACTACGCTTATCGACCGCGACAAATTAGCAGCTTTTGGTGTTGGACTTACAGTCTCTAAAGTTACGAAAAGTCGTTCAAAATATCAATTTTTGTAGCGTCACAGAGTGCCATAAAACATTTAAAAATCAGTGCTACCAACATTAATGTTTTGTTTTAACAACAACAAAACTAAGACGTCACTAAAATCAAATTTCTTCGAGTGTGATATTTGTGGTGCGAGAGTGATCTATGCCTCTGTGGTTACCATGGCAACGATAATCTCAAAATTGACCATTACTTTGTTGCCTCCTAATAATAATAATAATAATAATAATAATAATAATAATTATAATATATAGTCTAATGTTTAATTGGTATAATTAAATGATCCCCTACTGATATGTAGGAAAATACGAACATAGTTAACGAAACATCGAATACACCAAATACGGTATTAGCATAGATGCTCTCATTCCTGTGCGTCACATTGTTAAAAATATTTCTTATAATTATAGACTATTAATATTATCTATACTAATATAATGAGATGGTGTGTGAGTCTGTGTGTTACTCAATCACGCAAGAACCACTGGTCCGATTTACATGAAATTTTGAATGGGAGTAGCTGATTTACCTGGATAACATATAAACTACTTTTGATTTCGATATTTTGCACTATTTAAAGATGGCGACCATTTTAATGACGTTACTACACACGTTGGTTTCAAACTTTAATATTTCCATTTCAAATTAAAAGAGACACTAAGAAATATCAAACTTTTGATGACATATATGAGGTTTAAAGTTTAATTTTCTATCCGAAAGGTCCTCATCACTTTTCGTGTATCTCCAACGGTTAGCGAGTAAAACCTAAATTTGTGCTATAAAACACGGTCAACACCGAGCGGTGTAGTTGAACAAAATGTTCCATCCTTACTCTCCCTCCGCGCAGCACCTCGCCTATCCCCTGTTTTAACTGTCACCTTCACATTTTAATTTATTTATGACCCGTAGCGAAGCACGAACTTCAGCTAGTTACCTCCATACTTACCCTTTCTGCGGCTTTTCCCAATTAATTAGGGTCGCCGAGGCCAACCAGGCTCATTTTGGTTTTGGCTGGAGATTTAAGGCCGGATGCCCTTCCTGACGCCACGTGATTTTTCAGGTGAAAATTCCATCCCGCTGTCACCGAGATTCGAACCCCAGCCGTCCGGGTGAAAGACTAGCAGCTAAGCTACTGCGCCATCACGTTCCCCCAGCTAGTTACCTCCATGATTCACTGTTTCCCAGTGTCAAAAGGAGCTTACAACATTTTCGGTATTTATTGCAAGTAACTGAAACGGTTTCAGTCAAGGATTGGATAAGGGACCTCGGGATTTGAACAAGATATCAAGATATGTTCCTAATAGAGCAGTGGAGGATAATTCACTCAGGATGGTCAATCTTAGGGCTCGGAATTCGAACTTTAAGATTTACAATGGAGAAGCTACCTAGCCTAGCTGTAGAACGTGTATCTCATTCAACTAAGGGGGCGTGGTGGCTCAGCGGTATAGCTGTATGCCTCTCACCAAGGCTGACCGGGTTCGATTCCCGGTCAATGCATGTGAGATTTTCGATGTGAAATGCCATGTCCTGTGGTTCGGATTCCACGTAAAACGGAGGTCCCGTGGCTTATGATCGCGAGATTAACGGTCACGTTAAACTACAAGCTTCCTTCATTCAACTAATCAGGGCGGGCAGTGCATGACGTGAATCCATTGACCAGACGCCCTTTGTTAATACACAGAGAAATAAAGAAAGTTAACTTAACCCTTTATAGGGCAAAACTATTTTTTATGTTTACGTGTTTTTTAATTTTTATTTATTTTAACTATTATAATTGTTATTGTCGCCTCCTTAGCGTAGCGGTCAGCATGGTTAGCTGCCGTCCCGGAGGTCCTGGGTTCGATTCCCGGCTCTGCCACGAAATTTGAAAAGTGGTACGAGGACTGGAACGGGGTCTACTCAGCCTCGGGTGGCCCAAATGAGTAGAGGGGGTTCGATTCCCCCTCAGCCATCCTCGAAGTGGTTTTCCGTGGTTTCCCACTTCGTCTTCGGGCAAATGCCGGGATGGTACCTTCTTCAAGGCCACGGCCGCCTCCTTCCCTCTTCCTTGCCTATCCATCCTACCCAACCCTTACCTTCCCTCGTGAGGCCCCTGTTCGCTTTGCAGGTGAGGCCGCCTGGGCGAGGTGCCAATCACACCTCACCAGTTGTATCCCTTCCGATTCGATGTTCCCAGCTCTAGGACACTGCCCGTAGAGGCGGTAGTGGTGAGTTCCCTCGCTGAGTCCGTGGGTTCCACCAACCTGGAGGGTAAATTGACTAAAATAATAATAATAATAATAATTATTAATAATGTTATTTTTTGATTCTCTAATTTTAATGTTTATACTTTTATTTTTAATTTTCAAATTGAGTTCTCACAGATTTAATTTTGATATTTTTGTTGAATTAGCCTAATTAATTAACTAATTTCGAATCGTTGTTTACAATTACTTTCATTTTTTTGATATTTTTGTTCATTATTTTAATTCTTATATCTCTTTTATTATTGTAATTTTATTTTTAGCCTACTTTTCACATTTTGCAAAAATGAGGAAAAAGTAGATTTATGAGATCGATCCGGGAAAATGTCTGTCTGTCTGTCTGTGTGTGTGTGTGTGTGTGTGTGTGTGTGTCCCCTATCAACTCCTAAACGGCTGCAGCAATCAAAACCAAATTTAGTATGAGTAAAGATGTGCACCGGAATAGCTCACGTCCATATTTGAAAATTATGTCAGTGCTACCAACTGCTGAAACAACGCACTAGAAATTTGAGCTCCATGTTGGATATCTTGCAAGGTATGCATGGGAGCTATTCTAAAATTGGCACACATGTAGATAATACTATTTCAGTTTAATTTCCAGGTGGCCAACCATGACAGTGTTGCCAAAATAATTTTAAGCCTTCTGATAGGTCCAATGTTTAAATGCATATAACTTCTACACTATCAATTGGATTTCAACCAAATTTTGTATGTAATATCTGTACACAAACAGATATGACTGAGCGTATTCTTAAGAGCCACCAGGGCTGCCAACTGTTAATAATTGCTCTCTCTATTCTTTTATCCAAATATCAATATATCAGAAAGTATGCAAGCCAGCAGCTTTAAACTATGCACATGTATATTCTGACATTTTAGATTAATTTGGAGTAACTTATATACGTCAGTTCTACCAACATGATTATAAACCTGCTGATAGTACCAATTTTTAAATACATGTAACTTCTATACTATCAGTTGGATTTCAACGAAATTTCGTAAGTGCTATGTGTACCATAACAGATATGACTATAAGTATTGTTAAGAGCAATCGGGGCTGCCAGCTGTTAATAAATGCTGTCTATATTTTTTTTTTTACCCTAATATCAATATATCAGAAAGTATGCAAGCCAACAGCTCTATACTTTGCACACGTATAGCACCTGACATTCTAGATTAATTTGGAGTAATTAATACAAGGCGGTGCTGCCAACATGATTCTATGCCTGCTGATAGGTCCAATTTTAAAATACATGTAACTTCTATACTAACAAATGGATTTCATCCAAAATTGGCACAACAAGATATCATAATATTTCAGATTATTTCTGACCAGCACACGCATGGTATTGTTGGCAACATGCTTTAACGCGTGCTGATAGATCCAGTGTCTAACTGCATGTAACGTCCATTGGACTTCAACCAAATTTTGTATTCTGTACCTTAAGAGGTGGAACTAAGAATATATTCAGTCACCAGGGCTGCCAACTGTAGTGCTCTATTAGGCTACATTATACCAGGTATATTTTGAACTAATTAGATATTTCGGTATTACCAACTTAATTTCGTCATTATTCTAGATAGGTTCATATTCTGTAGTATAATCATTGGCATGAAAAGTAGGCTGTATAGTTCTTCACGGAACTTCTTGTTACTTTTCAATTTGTGTTCTTATAGATTTAATTTTGATATTTTTCGTAAATTAACAAATTAACTAATTTCGAATTTGGGTTTTTACAATTATTTTCATATTTTTTATTGTTTTATTTTGTATATTTCTTTTATTATTCTAATTTTACTTTTATGATTTTTATTTTTTATAATTATTATTTTATATTTACACTTTAATTGTTAATGTTTTTATTTTTTTATTTTTTTATTTTATCCAAACCATTTCGTCAAGTAGATACGTAGGTATATTTAATTTTAGTTAGACATGAAAATTCTCCGAAATTTGGCTTAAATATTCAGCTATCAGCATCTTTGAAAGCATAAACTGTCCTTGTGACAGGTGGTTAACATAGACACCACTGTCCCATAAAGGGTTAAAGAGAAAGAAGAGTGAGAGAGTAAAAAATGGACAAGCAGAAATAATGCGGAAGTGGGAGAAGGAAACAAGTGACGAGGAGAGGAGTTTAGAAGCAGGAGATGACTGAGAAAGGGGAATCCCCAAGGTGCTCTGTACTACATTCAGGCTAGAATGGAGCCAGAGAACGAGGGTAGTAAGTCACAGAACAGATTATTAAACACAAGAAGAAATGTCAGACCAGATGCAGCAGTGAATGGAGAATTGGCATAAAAGAGCAGAGACAATACCTATAAATGTGTGAGAAAAGCAATGGAATGGAACAGAACTGAGTGAATGGTAAAGAAGACAGAGAGAATGAAAGAAAGTAAGGAGGGATAAGGAGAGAATGAAAAGGAAGTAGGGAAAGGGAAGGAAAACCAGAACGAAGGAAGGAGAGGAATACGCAGAGGAAAGGAAAGAAGAGAATAAGCAAAGAATGAAATAGGAAAAAAAAACAGAACAATCAGAGAATGAATAGGAAGGAAGGAAGAACGTAAGGAAGGAAGAAAGAATGGAAAAGATGGACGGAAGGAAGGGGGAAAGGGAGGAAGGAAGGGGGGAAGGAAGGGGGAAGGGAAGAAGGGGGGAAGGAGGGAAGTCAGTGGGGAAGAGAGGAAGGAAGGAAGGGGGGAAGGAAGGAAGTAAGGAAGGGGGAAGGAAGGAAGAAAGGAAGGGAGGAAGGCAGGGGGGAAGAGAGGAAGGAAGGAAGGGCGGAAGGAAGGAAGGGGGGAAGGGAGGAAGGAAGGAAGGAAGGAAGGGGGGAAGGAAGGGGGGAGGGAAGGAAGGAAGGGGAGAAGGAAGGAAGGAAAGGGGGAAGGAAGGAAGGAAGGGGGTAAGGAAGGAAGGGGGAAGGAAGGGGGGAAGGAAGGAGGGAGGAAGGAAGGGGGAAGGAAGGAAGGAAGGAAGGAAGGGGGAAGGGGAAGGAAGGAACGGAGGAAGGAAGGAAGGGGGAAGGAAGGAAGGGGGAAGGAAGGAAGGAAGGAAGGGGAGAAGGGAGGAAGGAAGGGGCGAGGAAGGGGGAAGGGGGGGAAGGAAAGGGGAAGGAAGGAGGGAAGGAAGGAAGACAGGAAGGAAGGGGGGAATGAAGGGGGAAGGGAGGAAGGAAGGAAGGGGCGAGGAAGGGGGAAGGAAGGAAGGAAGGAGGGAAGGAAGGAAGGGACGAAGGAAGGAATTAAGGGAGGGAGGAAGGAACCAAGGAACCAAGGAAGATAGGTAGGCAGAAATGTAGGAAGGGGGGAAACTGGAATAAGAGAAGAGAAGAGAAGAGAAGAGAGATGATGAAAGCGAGAGTAGGGTAGTAGGTTACCAGCGCCACCGCCACAGCGGCGAATGTGAATGGCGTGAGGCGGGCGGGCGGGCAAGGCGAGGTGAGGTGTGTCAGCCATGTTGGACCGTGCCGTGTGCTATCGACCCTAGCCTGTGCGCATGCGTGCCAGCTCTGCTCGATCAGTGCTGCACTCTGTCCCGGGTCTAGCTACCCCAGTCGACCACTGCTGCAGTAAGATACCTTCTGCTTCAGCCAAGATGGCGGGCTAACACTACGGCAAGCATTAAACACTCGCTATGTGCCCAAAACAGTGGTAGTTCCTTAGTGATTCAAGTTTTTCTTTTTTAGTTTATTATTTCCGACAAGAAAAATAAATAAGATTAACAAGAAAATAGATATATTTAGCAAGAGTGATAAATTTTCAGTGAATACATATATATACCGTACATCACATAGTTGAATTACTCCACACTAGTTTATACATAAAGAAGGAAGCGAGGCACGAATTGTTAGAAACGCGTTTTTTATATTTACTGTAACAGAAAAAAAGGTATCTTTTACTCCGCAAAATTAAGTAAAACGTTAAACTTTGTTAAAGCAAGAACCAGTGGCGTAAAGGTTCAATGAATATGAAGCAGTACTCTACGACTTTTGGCAGTGTTTTTCTTATTAAGCGCAAAAAAATAGTGCTGTTAAATCGTAAAGAAGAATGTGTTATTATCGTAATTAATATTAATATAATAGGTAACGAAGTCGAAGCAGGAGAAGAAACCAACAACAATAGTGCATCATCGTTATCGAGTGAAATGAAAAGTGACCATCAACAAGAAATCACACGGGAAGAAATAGTATTATTTTTTTAATATTATCATATACACCTATGAGTATTCTAGTAGTGATTCTCTTCTACTTCTTGTCTTCGTTGAGTGCAAGAGTTTTGTTGGGTGAACAAGTGATAGTGTGAGAGACAATATTATTGAACAGCCCTTTTGAAGGGCAGCATGATAACGGACATCCCAGCCTTTCACCGGTGTTATAAAAACCAGAAACTGAATGCAGCAACCTTGGTTGTCATCCTAGTGGCGGCCATCAGAGTCGTCACACACGGACTAAGGATAATTATCATCCTCCTTTTTCATTACCCCTACTATTTCTACTTCTTCCTATCTCTTCTTCTTCTACTGCTACTGCTTCTTCTACCCTTTCCTCTAGATAATCCCTATCACCATCATTCTTCTTCCACAACAACAACAACAACAACAACACCACATTCATTAACGATTTCCATCCAACCTTTCCCAAATTTCAATCCACATTTGCTGGTGACAGTGGTAGTAGCAGTAGTAGGAAGAATATTAAACACCTCATTAATCGATTGTTACAAAAAATATTGTTGCCGTTGTCATTGTTTTGATACTAAGTTTAGTGGAGGAATTTGTTACACTAAATACAACGGTGCAATAGCAGTTGCTGTGCATGATACAAAGAAAATCCTCAAACAACAGGAAAGGATTAAATTCCAAATCAAAAAAACATTGCAATTGTTGTTTGAGGAATCTAATAAAAAACCACGGCAGGAAGAAGAAACAAAAAGAAGAGGCGACGAAGAAGCAGCAGCAGCAGACGAAGAAGATCAAAGGAAGCAGCAGAGGAAGCAGCAGCAGTTGGAGGAAGAAGAAGGGGTGGTTGTGGTGGAAGAATCAGTTAGCAGCAGCAGACCAACTCCAAACGAAGCTACGACGGGATCGCAATGCTCTGCCTACAGAAGTCTTCCGCTGCTACATTCTTAGCTTCTGTTATTATTAATTCTACTACAACAATAATAAGAAGTATAGTATTATTATTGATTGTTAACCTAAGTACTACTGCTACCAGAAGAGGAAGGAGATCAACTCAAAGGGTCCCCACAATAATCTGCTGGTATCGGCCCGCTAACGGACGATGCTCCTGGCCGCTGAACTTTCACGAACATGGCGGTATAATATACATAAAAAAGGTAGCACTACTGATCGTCATCAATTATTACAACTCTTCCTCGTATTTGCTGCTATCTTGACAAGCACGACGGCGAAATCTGCTACAAAAACACCATCAACAACCCCCACAACATCAACTACCGGTACCAAAACTACAAACAACCACTATTACCACCATGATAATAAAAACATCAACAATTATTTCAATCATCATAACTACAACAGCAACAATCGAACGACATCGTTAGCCCTGCTAAATCCTTGGCTGTCGGCTTGCGATATTACATCGCCAGCGACCGCGACGGATCTGCAAGGCACTTGTAGCATAATCGCTATGAGGGCCAAACATAACAGTGTTAGGGAACATCACCACTACACTAATGATAATAAGGAACATAGAACTAACGGTGGTGGAACTGCTGAAGGTCTTATTCATAGCGCTGGACGTAGTAGTAATAATAATATACATAATAATTATAATGTTAATAATAATAATAATTATAACAATAAGAAGAATAGTTCGTTGAGGAACTTTGGAAACGGGGAGACTGTAATCGATTCAGGACTTCATTCCTCCCCATCTTGGTGCAATACTGTTGAATGTGGATCTTGCAGGCAGCAGCAAGAGATATATTATAATAGTAATAATAATAATAATAATAATCATAATAATAATAATAAGTATTTTACCAGTGATCAGTGCCTTTGTTACTTGGATGAGTCGCACAAGGATCGGATTTGTGCTCGTTTGGCGGGAGTAGATCGCGCCGACTTGTTACGTGGTGTTCGATTACGCCACTGTTGCGAGCATACCGTGCTGGAATCGTTGAGTGCCGATGCTTACGCCGCTGTTATGAACGGTTCGAGTGCCGCCTGTTCCTCTTACCTCACCGCTCTGTTAGAGGTCGATCAGCTGACCTCGGGCGTCACCTGCAAGTTCCGAGAGGTGCTGGCTCGGTATGACTGTGAGCAGAGATACTCCGTCAGATTCGAATGTACCCACTGTCAGGTAAGTACCACTATTACCAACTTAATATTAATGTATTTTGAAACCAGTGATGCCAACATTTGCTGTCCAATGTCATAACTCTGAACTGTCTTAAGGGAACCATAACGTGTGAATCTATACAAAAATATAGCCTCCGATGTTTAGTTACATATCTCAGAAAATACAATAGATATTTCCTTGAATGTACTTTTGGTATATTCAGAGTACATTCGTCATTATTTGGGTAGAATTTGAAGCTTCTAAGTTGAATATTTTATGTTAGAGATTGTATTATAAAAATAATCTTAAATAAATATATTAGTAAAAATTCCCTTACCTCATGTCACTTTTTCTGAGCAAATACTCAAACCAGACCCAAAAAACTTTTCGTGCATAATATTTAAACAATTTTTGAGCTACTGAAGTAAAATTATTGTCCTATTGTTTACAGGAGTTGAGTTATATTTTTCTTTTGCATCCTTGTTGAAAACTGAAATTTTCTGTAAAATTGTCAGTGCTTTTCGAGCTGGGCTCCATGAACTAATCAAGATACCTGATTAAATTTACTTCCACTAGTAGATCTATATAGTGTCTTAGAGACTACCAAGTTTCAAATACATTCATCAGATAGTTTCTGAGAAAATGGTACATGAAGTTCCAAAAAATATGACTTACGGAAAACACAAAAAGATTGTTTGGCTAGTAGCTTAAACCTAATTTTATTGCATCAAATATCACTTTAGTGCAATAATTGATACACCAAATTCTTCAGGAAAGATGGGAGATTTTCTTTTAGCTAAAAGAAAAAATTGACAATTTTGAGCCTATCACATGTCCCGGTACCCTTAAACAAGGAATTACCTCGCTTGCCTTCTTTATAAAATACTGTGGAATTTCCATAGTTGTATTGAATTTGAATTGAATTGACTTTATTGATAGAGACCTACCACTGAGGCTAAAGAGTCCCTGCAACTCAAAGCGTCAGAGTGCAATTTTAGTGTACGTTTTTATACTTTATTTTCAATGGCTATTTGGCTGCAATAAAAGTAGTATTATTATGTAGCGTATACAATGTTCTGGCTTGAAGTATTGTAATAAGAAACTAAACCTAGCTTAACAAATAACAAAACAAAATATAAAATTCACTTATAACTAAACAAACCAATTAAGCAAACATTTTATACAAGATGAATAATGCAAATTAGAATATAATAATTTAAATAACCTACCTTATGTATTATTATGTATTTATTTATTTACACTGTTTACGCCCACATTGGAGCACCAAAAATCAAACCTTATATACAAAGTATCAAATTCTGAGTTCAGTTCTTAACACTTGGTAATTTTTTCTTTCCCAATACTTCTTCATTCTGGAAGATCATTCAGCTCATTCTTCTGAAGATATAACATATTGTTTATGCTGTGAAATTTTGAATGTTAGTCGAGTGTATTTGTTATTCAGAAGCCGTTTCTCCTCTCTATGTTTAATATGATGGTTAGTAATTTTCAATTCGTCTAAATCCATTTGTATTTCTTTAAACCATGTGATTATTGTTTTACTGTTCCAAAAGAAGTCAAAAAGTTGTTTCAGGAGTCTAGTATTTGGCAAGCGGGATAAGTGTCCAAAAACACAATCCTTCGTTTTCGCATCGTGTCAATGATAGATTCATTTTCCTTGTAAAGTATTGAATTGGGCAAAAGTCTCCACTGACCCTCAATCTGGTGTTTTTATATTGATTATTGTCCGAAGAATCCGTCTATCAACCTTCTGTAGTTTGTCAGTTGTTGATCGGGTGTTTAGTTTAAATAAAGTTTCACTTGCATATGTTGATTCTGGCTTAACGACGGAGAAATAATGTCGAAGTTTAGCATTAATCGAAAGAGACTGTTTCTAAAATGTTGGCCAGGCAATCTGTTGTGCTCGACACAATTTTAGTGTCCTACTATCTATTGATACTCTTTCATTGGCGCTCCAAGTGATGACCTCACCAAGATATTTAAATTTTTCCACAATCTATTAAAAAAAACTAATTACTGGTATAGTGGGTTAAAAAAAGGTCTACAATTGTAATGTGAAGTATAATGTGATGTATTATTAAAACAAGTACATGAGTGACATGATTACTCGAACTACCATCAATTCCATGGAAGTTGTATCTTGGATACTAAAAATATTATAAAAAGCTGTATGGCATGGATATATTTCAAAAATTTTGTATGCACTATTTATATTTTTGATTCGTATTCCTTCAGGAATCTTGAGATTAGGTATTTCTTGAGTTGTGTAGTGTCAACAGAGTTAGTAAATGAGTGAAGGTGGAATGTATTAAAGAGCCGTTAAGTTAAGCTGTGTAAATGAATGATTTATTGTGTTTAGTTGTATGGTGGACAGGAATCTGTAGAGTAGAATCAGTAAATCTATTTTCTCTGTTGTGGACGGACTTCATTGGTTTAAACACATTATAGAGGTAACCAGGGGTTTTTGTACACAATATCTTCTGAGTTAGGATCGCAATTGACAGCTGCCTACGTTCACGAAGTTTCAACCACTGAATTTGCACATAATAAGGTATAATGTGTACATCACGCCTGACGTCTAAGATGTGACAAACGCATGCCATTTAGAGAGAACATAAAACATTGCTCTGCATCCTCGGGGCAAAATTACTGCCTTCTATATTATTGAGAGTTTGAAGAACGTTACTTGTTTCAAACGAAATCGTTCACATTTTGAACTATGTTTTGTCAACATTTTACAAACCAATGTCATAATATTGAACAGTATTGACGTCTGAAAGTGCATGTGCAGTCGCCATTCTTCCTGTTTATTGTCATCGATGCCACTGTTACAAACTACAAAATATAGTAGAACTTCTACAAGTCTGTATCTCAAATTGTCGATATCTCGAAGTTATTTTCAGTTGAACTTAATTTTTGGTGCAAAATATCATTTTCATATTTTATTTTATTTATTTTTATGGGTTGTCAGCATATTGAACCATCAGAGGAAGTTTGTTTGGAGCAATATGTTATTCAATTTCCAAGATAAGAGCTTTTGAAATTTGCCAAATTTGGCAAACATTTACAATTTCTTTATTGATCTATTTGCAGACATCTCTTTGACAGCTATTCTTTACAACTTTAATAATATAACTAAGCTGAAGAGTTTGTTTGTTTGTTTGTTTGTTTGTTTGTTTGCTTAAACGTGTTAATCCCTGGAACTATCAGTCGGATTCGAAACATTCTCTTTGTATATCATAGCCAGATTCAATAGGAATAGTTTAGGCTATGTAGCATTAGGCTGCACGTCTCAGGTAACCTTAAAGATTGATTCTTTTCAGTAAGTCGGAAGAACAAGCTTCAATAATACCTAAGTCTATTGTTGCCTGGCAATGTGGGCTGCATCACGTCGGCCCTTCCAGTGTTCTGGTGCAGAATTGCGAGCTGCTTATAAATTGCAGTCACGGGGAGTAATTCGTGCAAAAAGATTTCTTAGGCCCCTTAAAACAGTTATCATCATGACAATAGTATGTCTCTGTATAAGGGCGATGGTGTTGGTGCAGTATGCTGAGGTTATCAGCTGCAATAAGCGTTGGTGCTTTCCGATCCTTATCCTTGAGCGCTCCAGTTCTGTAGTAGTATTCATTATCATCCATAAAACAAATAAATCCACCGAGCGAAGCCGGGCACTACTACTAGTCTATTATATATTGTACATGTTTAGACCTGACGTTGAGGTCTTCTTTTTCTTCTTATATATAGATTAAAAAAAGGATGTTCGGCTGTTGGTCTTTTATGCGTTCATAAACAATTCATCCGATTGCGATCAAATTTTGGTGAGTTATTGTGAACACTTCCGGGATGGTTATAGGCATAGTTAATTCGATTTACAATAGAGAGCGCGCGAGTAGTTTAAACAAATGAGTGTTGGCGATGCATTCATATAGCCTACAATTCATCCGATTGCGACCAAATTTTGGTGGGTTGTTTAGCACACTTCCGGGATGGTCATAGGCATAGTTAATCCAATTTACATTAGATAGCGCGCGAGTTGTTTAAACCAATGAGTGTTGGCTATGCGTTCATATACAATTCATCTGATTGCGATCACATTTTTGTGAGTCGTTGTGCACACTTCCGGGAAAGTTATGGGCATAATAAATCCAATTGACGATAGATGGCGCGCGAGTAGCTTCAAGAAAATGGCGTGCGATTCGTTTCAACAAAGACCACATGCGTTCATAAGCCGTTCATCGATTGCGATGAAACTTTGTTGAGTTGTTGTGTACACTTACGTGAAGGTTTGTAACTTAGTAAAACCATTTCACAGTAGGTAGCGCAAGAGTAAATTTTAAAAATGAGTGACAGTGCACGAATCGTTTAAACAAAATTCCGTATGCGTTCATATCTCATTCATCCGATCTTTGGTGAATTGCTGTGCACGTTCCCACGATTGTTTCTAAATTAGTTAATCCATTTTACGATAGTTTAGAGGCAGTTAACGGAAATTGAAAAAAGATTGTTTCCAAAAGCACTTCAAGAAACAAAATTGGCATTGCAACGCATGCCGGGTTCAGCTAGTTTAGAATAAAATCAATTAAGAATGAAATACTAGAGATGTACTTAAGTCTAATGTTTGTTTGATATGAAAAAAGTGGTATATTGTAATTAAAAGAATTAAATAAAATACATTTATTGTGAAGCCCAATATTCTATTTTATTTTATTTACAATTAATAATTACATCGTAAGGATGTCCATTTTTATGAGTTATTTCATTATTTTAATTGCAATTTATCACTTCTTCTTCATTAGGAATATTATACAATGCAGTAACTTAGTTCTCCTTCAACCCAAAAACACTCTACTCCTCCACAAATTTCGGTCTTCAGCTTCTTCCTCGGTAAGGACACTGGGTTGTGACAATGGCTTAATTTACATAATTATATGACCAAATTTAAAGATTTTTTTTGTTAATTCCGTTTGTTCAATGGTTGTTAGTTTACACTAAACAAAGATCTAACCTCTCTAACCCACATGCTAACAATAAATATGAAATATTATTGTCTGATTTTGTACAGGGTCTTCAAAAGCAAGGTCACTGAAAACAATCCCGCATGCTACGAGTTTAGAGATTCTGGTACACATTTCTCAGGAACTACTTGAGTTACAGGCCTGATCTTTTGTAATATGTTGGTAGCCGTGTAGTTTTATAGAATGAACCAGAAGATATTTAAGATAATCTTTATCTTTTCAATTTATAAATTAAAAATCATATATTTTAATAAGGAAAATTATTTTTAAAATTTGTTAATTTTTAAACGGCTTAAAATAATTATTCTAGGAAACACAATCCGTTAATTTTGTCAAACCACGTCATGTTCTTTGCATTCCAATAAAAAAAATAAGTATCCTTGACTAGAAAGTTTCAAGAAAAGTGTATCAAACTTAAGGAAATATAATACTAGAATTGTTTCCTGTGACCTTGTTTTCGAACACCCTGTACAAAATCAGAAAATAATATTTAATATTTATTGTTAGCAGGTGCGTTAGAGAGGTTAGATCTTTGTTTAGTATAAAATTAACAACCATTGACCAAACGGAAATAACAGAAATTTGTTTCTATAATTTGCTCATTTTATTGTATAATATAAGCCAGTGTCCTTGCCTCTGGTAGCCACGCTTCTCTTTACACCATCCATCCATTGTTCTCTTGGTTACCCCCGTTTCCGTTTGCCTTCAGCTTGCCAATGTAACATTAAATTTGGAATTCTACTATTCTGCATCCTTTTCACCTGTCCAAACCATTGTAATCGTCTTTCTTCAACCACTTCTAGTACATTTGTTTCACCTGCATAATTTCTCTGATTCTCGTAATTCTAATTTTATCCAATGTTGATTTTGTTGCCGCCCTCCTCCAATAATCCATCTCTGTTACTAATAATTTGTTTGCTTGCTGTCTGTTTAACGTCCAAGTTTCTGCTCCGTATAACAAAATACTTTGTACCATTGAACTGTAAATAAGTTTCTTAGTGTAGTTTAACATATTTCAACTCTATAAAACGCAATTTAATGCTCCAAAATTGTTCTCCTAGCCTCACTTACTCTTTTCTGAATTTCAGATGAACTTGTTCCCTCAAATATTTACAATTTATCACATAAAATATTTTTCATATCAAACAAACATTAGACTTAATTACATCTTTAGTATTTTATTTTTATCATGACAATGGTAATAATTAATAACCGTGTTGACTGGTAGTATTCTCTTGTTAAAACCGCCAAGTCAAACACTAAAGAAACGTTTAATTACATTATTAATCGTACATGTTTCGGTATTTCATTGAAACCTTCCTCAGCGTGATTGATATTAAATCTTAAACCTAGTTAACAAAGCCCAAAATAAATGGATATCCTTACAAAAATTGTTTTAAATCAAAAATGGAAAAGCTTGCAAATAATTAAATGGCATATATTAAAAAGTGACAGTCAGTCTGAAAGACTAGAATTTGTATCATTTTAAATGCTACAAATGCTGAAAACTGCTAAAATGGCTCAATGGCCAAAGACTCTTGAGATGTTAGAAAATTATCTACATAATACTTATCTTGCTTATCTTGATTCAAATTACTCGTGAACGGCAAATGCAAACCAAGGGCAAAGCAAGGTCAAGCACGCGGGATGCCGCACGCTCACCAGAGCGCGCGGGGACGTGCCCCTTCCATCCAGTCCGAAAACACTTATACTGGGCGATGTATTGAAGATAGAGATATGATTTCGCGGGCTTTTTTGTAGAACTTTTCATGCTGACCAATTCTTACGTTCATAGTATATTGATATTTTTAACTGTTTGCCCAGCGTAAGCTTAAGAAGCGCACGGACGCCAAGTTTGTTTTCGACTTTTTCACTGAAATCGTTACTGCTTGGCTTCCTTTGATCATACATAAATTATTTTATACAGAATCTTTCCTCGAGATATCCTTTACAGAATGGTGAAAACCGCATCAAAATCCATCCAGTGGTTCTCGAGATCACCCGTGACATCCAAGAATCGGGGATTTTTGTCTTATACTAAGGAAGTAGAGATTGTCGGGGAACACATGCACCAAGCGGTACTATGACGTCACACACCTCAGTGCATCTGGGTACATTTCGTCCCGTCACCGTAACGTAACGCCAGACCCCAGCGTAACGACGAAGTCGACAAGATCATTTAAAATGATAAAAAAAGAGATCTACCTTATAAACTGCCTACGTCAATACTCCAATAATTTCGATCGAAAACTGTAGTGACAGAAGATGTCGCTGTCAGAAGAATGAAGAAGCGCAAATGATGTAGGTCAAATTGTCGTCTCAAACGGAACAAAAGTTTTGTAATACAGGCCTCCAACCTTAACAATTCTGTCGATTCCCAACTTAATGGCCCACTCTGTTGTTTTAGTTGCTTAATGGGTAACGCAATGTGCAGGCTGTTTACCAAACACAGCAATCAAGCATATTACACGGTGTCGTCTTCAGGTGGAATACTGTTGCGAGAAACGTAATAGTTTACGGTATTCTTACTTGATTTTATTCTTAATTGAGCTGAAGAAGACCTCAATATCAGGATGAATATATAATAGATATATTTGTGTAAGTATTGATGGCGTATATGTTAAACTTTGAATTCATCCATCAATACGGATATCTACAAACATTGTGCTGTCAATAGCAAGAGTGTATTTGCATTTTATTTTTATGCATCGATTTACTTGAAATTTTCACAGTATCTTAATGTGCAATAATCTGACCTAAAATAATGTCTGCAGTATTTTATACATTGCTTCAAAAACAACGCTCCTTTTAAACTCATCAAAGAAAAATTTCACAAACTATAACTTTGAAGAACTAGAACCATGATTCTAAGTTGGATTGCAGCCATGAAATCTTCTTCAAATGAATTTTGGTTCAGATCTTTAACTTCAATACTTAGGTCATAAAAATGTACCTTTTGCATAATATTTTGTCAATAAGAATTGATTAGTTGTTATGTTGGTATTAGTGAATGATAATGTCTTGTCGGCAACTTAACTATTTTATCTTATAAAAGTAAATGTTGATAAATTTTCAGTCAATTCTTTTGTTAAAAGAAGATTAGAATATGCATCCAGCATCTGGAATCCTTGGTACTTGAACCACATTAGTGAAATTGAAATGGTTCAGAAAAAAATCCTAAGATATCTGCAGTATAAAATCACGGGTATTTATGCGAATTATGATAGCTGTGGATAGTCTATCTTCTAATTTACTTGAATTATAATTATCTGGCTAACAGACGAATGTATATACACACATCAAAAAAAGTTTTGCATCACCTCGGTTCCCAGATCTCCGGCATATAGACGTTGACTGTGTATATTGTATCAAAGATACAGTCCCTTTGACTGTTCATAGATGTCACTAAAACTGCTCAAAGATGTAAACAACCATGCATGAGCAGGGCCTATTAGACGGAGGGGGTACGACAGCCGATCAGTTCCAGTCATTCCACCAGGACGAAGGTACGCTGCTCATGTTGTCTGTAGTTCTACCATGCCTAGAAGGTCAATACCGCAGTTCGATCGCGTCCGCATTGTTACTTTGTGTCAAGAAGGGCTCTCAACAAGGGAAGTTTCCAGGCGTCTCAGAGTGAACCAAAGCGATGTTGTTCGGACATGGAGGAGGTACAGAGATACAGGAACTGTCGATGACAGGCCTCGCTCAGGCCGCCCAAGGGCTACTACTGTAGTGGATGACCGCTACTTACGGATTGCCGCTCGGAGGAACCCTGACAGCAATGCCACCATGTTGAATAATGCGTTTCGTTCAGCCACAGGACGTCGTGTTTCAACTCAAACTGTGCGCAATAGGCTGCATGATGCGCAACTTCACTCCCGACGTCCATGGCGAGGTCCAGCTTTGCAACCCCGACACCATGCAGCGCGGTACAGATGGGCCCAACAACATGCTGAATGGACCCCACGGAATTGGCTTCACGTTCTCTTCACCGATGAGTGTCGCATATGCCTTCAACCAGACAATCGTCGGAGACGTGTTTGGAGGCACCCTGGTCAGGCTGAACGTCTTAGACACACTGTCCAGCGAGTGCAGCAAGGTGGTGGTTCCCTGATGTTTTGGGGTGGCATTATGTGGGGCCGACGTACGCCACTGGTGGTCATGGAAGGCTCCGAAACGGCTTTACGATACCTGAATGACATCCTCCGACCCATAGTGCACCCATATCGGCAGAATATTGGAGAGGCATTTGTCTTCATGGACGACAATTCTCGACCTCATCGTGCACATCTTGCGAATGCGTTCCTTCAAGATAACGACATCGCTCGACTACAGTGGCCAGCATGTTCGCCAGACATGAACCCTATCGAACATGCCTGGGATATGTTGAAAAGGGCTGTTTATGGACGTCTTGACCCACCAACCACTCTGAGAGATTTACGCCGAATTGTCGTTGAGGAGTGGGACAATTTGGACCAACAGTGTCTTGATGAACTTGTGGATAGTATGCCACGACGAATACAGGCATGCATCAATGCAAGAGGACGTGCTACTGGGTATTAGAGGTAGTGGTGTGTACTGCAATCTGGACCACAAATGCTGAAAGTCTAGCTGTATGATGGTACAACATGCAATGTGTGGGTCTCATGAGCAATAAAACGAGCTGAAATGTTGTTTGTGTTGATCTCTATTCCCTTTGTATTTAAAGGTTCCGGAACTCTTGGAACCGAGGTGATGCAAAACTTTTTTTGATGTGTGTAGATTGCACTGAGTTGCAACCTTTGTTTATTTATTTATTTATTTATTTATTTATTGAAAAAGTTTGGGAATATAACAAAAACGTCCATTACCTATTTATTGACTTCCAAAAGGCCTTTGACTCAGTCCACAGAGAAACGGTGTGGGAAATTATGGCAGAGTACGGAATTCCACAGAAACTTATCAGCCTGGTCAAAATGTGTATGGAGGAGACAGTGAGCAAAGTGACACACTGTGGATCCGTATCAGACGGTTTTGAAAACAGAACAGGACTAAAACAAGGTGATGCGCTCTCCCCACTTCTCTTCAACATCGTTCTGGAAAAAGTAATTCGGGAAACCAAAGAAGCTGCAACTGGAGACCTAGCAGATAACAAACACAACATCCTGGCATATGCAGATGACATTGTATTAATAGGAAATAATGGAGGAGAAATTGAAGCTTTATTCAGGAAATTAAATGAAACTGCTGCAAAAATAGGTCTAAAGATCAATGAAGAGAAGACAGAATACATCATCATACAGAGAGAAAACATGACTACAGACCAACGCAACAACCTTCATATAGGCAATTTTACCTTTAAGAACACGCCAAACTTCAAATACCTTGGGGTAAATATAAATGACTGCAATAGAAGACAAGTTGAACACCAAATTAGATTGCGGAATGCAAACAAAGTTTACTTTTCCCTGCATAAATTACTTTCCTCCAAACTTTTGACCAGGAAAACAAAACTAAAACTATACAACACGATCATCAGGCCGGTACTGCTATACGGAGCTGAAACATGGAGTGTGACCAAAAGGGAGGAACGCCAACTTACAGTCTTCGAAAACAAGATATATAGAAAAATTTTCGGCCCCATCTTTGACCAGGAAACACAAAGATGGGTTCTCAGATCAAATCATGAGCTGTACAAGTTGGCCAATCAACCCAGAGTAGTGGACGTCATGAAAGCGAAACGGCTGCAATGGGCGGGGCATGTTATCAGAATGGACGCTGCCAGAATAGTTCGCCAGGTGTATGAGAAGAAGATCGAAGGCTCGAGACCCCCTGGAAGACCTAGGAGTAGATGGCAAGATGAGGTGACCGCTGACTGCAGACAAATGGGTATTACTGTATGGGAGAATACTGCGCTGGATAGGAGGAAATGGAGGCAGATAGTGAGAGCGGCACGGGATCGTCACGTCCCAGAAAAGCCAACGGAGTGAGTGAGTGAGTGAGTGAGTGTCTTTATTGTGGCGAGGTTAGGGCTCTAGGCCCTCTCTTACACTTAACCACACACAGTGCAACTTACATGAATACTCACATAACTTACGTTATTCTTAACGTAAAAGAATTAAATACTAAGAACACTTATATACACCAGAATTAAAGTGGCACCTGTGTGATATTAACTAATTACCTTCAAACTATAGAAAGTGTGAAAGCAAAAGCAAAGCCAACTCCGTACAGACCATGGAGGCCCTGGGAGTAGTGGAAGGTAGAGTCTTCCACTATTTATGACATCGGCACTGGATGGGATGGAGTTGTCAGCTCCACGCCCGGCCATCTTTGCTCCCAGGAATTACCCTGGTACTCATTTCTGGTGTAGGCTGTGTAAACCCCAGTGGTAGTATTGTTTCTAAAATCCACTACCAGGGTGGGGATCGAACCCACTCCCTTTCAGTTAGAAGCTCAGTGTCTCTACCGACTGCGCCACGCAGCCCCCTAAAAGGCATCCAACGTTAAGAATGAAGCACTGGTTAGATAGGGATATTCTTCTCTCTTTCTGTTGCAACATTTTTCTTGGTCCAAAAAGCAGCATATTCGGGTAGAAATATGTTTTGCCGATCTTTTTTGTCCTATATTAGAACTACGTAAATTTGATAGAAATGCTAGAAAAGTCACATATACATAATTTTTGAAAAAACTATAAACTGTGTCCCCTTTTTAGTAAAATCGATCTTTTATCATGTTGCATTGACTTTGTGGCGCCTATTTTCCACACAATTGTAGCTAAATGTGTCGACTTGATTATAAATTCTTGAAATATTTTATACTGGTAATATTACAATGTTCATGTAGGTAAAACTTCTGAATATTCTCTCATAACCGCATAGCAGCATTGAAAAAGTTTGTATGCTGCCAACTTTTCTATTTTTAAAGATAACCATGTCATGTCAGTTTGAGAGTTGTAGAGGAATGTTGGAAGAAGTTTTGTACCTGCGTACCCAGAGTGTAGGTTTAATTGTTTACACAAGCCGGCTGTTCATTGGCCGCGCATTATATGAATGCAGTAGTTATTTCAAGTCTTCGTCACTGTACGATCACCGAATGTGCGGAAAGTGTACGCGAAACGCTCTGTACTGCCTCCTCTCATGGATTAGCAACCATGTCGTAACGCGCCATAAGACCAATGCTTCATTCTAAACGTTGGATGCCTTATAGAAAGTGTGAAAGCAAGAGTCCTAAAAGCCGCACTAGGAATTTCGAAATTTGGTATCTAAATTTGCATATTAGTTAGCGCACGAAACTTTCCTCGTGGAAGACCTACGCACTAAACTCTTACTTCCGCCTACCCGACAAGAATCACAAGTAAAGCAAAATAGACAACAGAAGAGGAATGCCATACCGACAGAATTTTACGCAACTGACGCGATGGTCAACCGGAATTGGACTGGACCAAACGTCACGATACGCAGAGCTTTGACGAGACTGGTGATACATGGATATCACCTTAAACGTTGCAACAGAACAGACTTTCACGACCCATCACAAGAATACGTATGCAAACTGTGTAACAAATCATGCTCACGATACCATTTTGGGGAATGTTCTAAAATAACGAAATCACTGTTGGAGTCCAGCAGAGATCAAGACTAATTTACAATGTTTTAATATTAATCGTGCGACTGTAATCTATAGAAATTAAGTTGTATTTTATGGCCATTGATTGCATTAAACTATTATTATTAACTGATTACATACAGTTTACATACAGTAAACATGAAGTTTTAACTCACACATAACTATTCTAGTTGGCCTACGAATTCAAGAGGAAATCTTTACATGAACTTTTGAAAGTTGTTAGGGATGTAAAATTTCTAACGTCACGAGGACAATTATTCCAAATTCTAGTTACCGACACGAGGAAAGAGTTACTGAAGGCAGATGAATGATGTAGAGAAATTGCAAAATCTAGCCCTTTACATTGTTGATATTGTGCAAGGTTAAAATCAATCCAAAATCGTGAATATTTTGGACTGATTTTATCCACCTAACGAAATTAACAAAGGTAATCTCGATGAAAATCTATTGGACTATATGTTACCAAATTATTTCGAATTAAAGTTGGAGTATGAGGTAATGGGGGCCAAAGCCTGAATGAATGCCCAGTGTTACCACACACTGCTTCTGATACTGGAACTAGTTTATCTATTTGTTCACAATCTACCGCTAAGTAAGTGACATAAATATCTACCTAACCTCACCTTATCTAACCTAACCACACATCATCTCACCTCACCTCACCTAACCCCACCTAACATAACCTACCCTAACCTCACCTCACCTAACCTAACCTAACCTAACTTCACCTCACCTCACCTCACCTCACCTTACCTATCCTCACCTAACCTACCCTAACCTCACCTCACCTAACCTAACCTAACTTCACCTCACCTTACCTCACCTAACTTAACCTAACCTAACCTACCCTAACCTCACCTCACCTAACCTAACCTAACTTCACCTCACCTTACCTCACCTAACCTAACCTAACCTAACCTAACCTCACCTCACCTTACCTCACCTAACCTACCCTCACCTCACCTCGCCTAACCTAACCTAACTTAACCTCACCTCACCTTACCTCGCCTAACCTAACCTCACCTCACCTCACCTCGCCTAACCTAACCTAACTTAACCTCACCTCACCTAACCTAACCTAACCTCACCTCACCTCACCTCACCTCGCCTAACCTAACCTAACTTAACTGTGCATTAACCTGCTATTGAACTACAATTGGATCCATCGTTATTCGAAATGTAAAGTTTTGAGGCCATCCTTTCAGTGTTGCCTGTACAAACTTTTATTTATAACTCTTCAATCGTTCAAAGCGAATTCGACCTATGATTGCATGGGAATACACTCTGTATAACATATGAATAATACGTAGATGCTAAAACCATTGACCTGTTCAGCATCTTTTGAAGAATGCAGTACATTTGCATTTGTCTGTTGGCACAGGCTAGAGTATCACCGATGTCTCAGTCTCACTAATGGCCGTGATTATATGGAAGCTACTGAGGTATGGGTGGTGCTTAGTAATGACATTCAGGGCACAGTCAGTGTCTGTTGGCACAGGCAAGAATATCACCGATGTCTCAGTCCCACTCATGAATGTGATTATATGGCAACTACTGAGGTATGGGTGGTGCTTAGTAATGCCATTCAGGGCACAGTCAGTGTCTGTTGGCACAGGCTAGAGTATCACAGATGTCTCAGTCCCGCTCATGGCTGTGATTATATGGAAGCTACTGAGGTATGGGTGGTGCTTGGTAATGACATTCAGGGCACAGTCAGTGTCTGTTGGCACAGGCTAGAGTATCACCGATGTCTCAGTCTCATTAATGGCTGTGATTATATGGAAGCTACTGAGGTATGGGTGGTGCTTAGTAATGACATTCAGGGCACAGTCAGTGTCTGTTGGCACAGGCAAGAATATCACCGATGTCTCAGTCCCACTCATGAATGTGATTATATGGCAGCTACTGAGGTATGGGTGGTGCTTAGTAATGCCATTCAGGGCACAGTCAGTGTCTGTTGGCACAGGCTAGAGTGTCACCAATGTCTCAGTCTCACTCATGACTGTGATTATATGGAAGCTACTGAGGTATGGGTGGTGCTTAGTAATGACATTCAGGGCACAGTCAGTGTCTGTTGGCACAGGCTACAGTATCACCGATGTCTCAGTCCCACTCATGGCTGTGATTATATGGAAGCTACTGAGGTATGGGTGGTGCTTAGTAATGACATACAGGGCACAGTCAGTGTCTGTTGGCACAGGCTAAAGTATCACCGATGTCTCAGTCTCAATCATGGCTGTGATTATATGGAAGCTACTGAGGTATGGGTGGTGCTTAGTAATGACATACAGGGCACAGTCAGTGTCTGTTGGCACAGGCTAGAGTATCACCGATGTCTCAGTCTCACTATTGGCTGTGATCATATGGAAGCTACTGAGGTATGGGTGGTGCTTAGTAATGTCATTCAGGGCACAGTCAGTGTCTGTTGGCACAGGCTAGAGTATCACCGATGTCTCAGTCCCACTCATGGCTGTGATTATATGGAAGCTACTGAGGTATGGGTGGTGCTTAGTAATGACATTCAGGGCACAGTCAGTGTCTGTTGGCACAGGCTAGAGTATCACCGATGTCTCAGTCTCAATCATGGCTGTGATTATATGGAAGCTACTGAGGTATGGGTGGTGTTTAGTAATGACATACAGGGCACAGTCAGTGTCTGTTGGCACAGGCTAGAGTATCACCGATGTCTCAGTCTCACAATTGGCTGTGATTATATGGAAGCTACTGAGCTATGGGTGGTGCTTAGTAATGACATTCAGGGCACAGCTAGTGTCTGTTGGCACAGGCTAGAGTATCACCGATGTCTCAGTCCCACTCATGACTGTGATTATATGGAAGCTACTGAGGTATGGGTGGTGCTTAGTAATGACATTCAGGGCACAGTCAGTGTCTGTTGGCACAAGCTAGAGTATCACCGATGTCTCAGTCCCACTCATGGCTGTGATTATATGGAAGCTACTGAGGTATGGGTGGTGCTTAGTAATGACATTCAGGGCACAGTCAGTGTCTGTTGGCACAGGCTAGAGTATCACCGATGTCTCAGTTTCACTCATGGCTGTGATTATATGGAAGCTACTGAGGTATGGGTGGTGCTTAGTAATGGCATTCAGGGCACAGTCAGTGTGTGTTGACACAGGCTACAGTATCACCGATGTCTCAGTCCCACTCATGGCTGTGATTATATGGAAGCTACTGAGGTATGGTTGGTGCTTAGTAATGACATTCAGAGCACAGTCAGTGTCTGTTGGCACAGACTAGAGTATCACCGATGTCTCAGTCTCACTCATGACTGTGATTATATGGAAGCTACTGAGGTATGGGTGGTGCTTAGTAATGACATACAGGGCACAGTCAGTGTCTGTTGGCACAGGCTAGAGTATCACCAATGTCTCAGTCCCACTCATGGCTGTGATTATATGGAAGCTACTGAGGTATGGGTGGTGCTTAGTAATGACATTCAGGGCACGGTGAGTGTCTGTTGGCACAGGCTAGAGTATAACCGATGTCCCAATCTCACTCATGGCTGTGATTATATGGAAGCTACTGAGGTATGGGTGGTGCTTAGTAATGACATTCTGGGCACAGCAGTGCCTGTTGGCACAGGCTAGAGTATCACCAATGTCTCAGTCCCACTCATGGCTGTGATTATATGGAAGTTACTGAGGTATGGGTGGTGCTTAGTAATGACATTCAGGGCTCAGTCAGTGTCTGTTGGCACAGGCTAGAGTATCACCGATGTCTCAGTCCCACTCATGGCTGTGATTATATGGAAGTTACTGAGGTATGGGTGGTGCTTAGTAATGACGTTCAGGGCACGGTCAGTGTCACATTGTTGGCACAGGCTAGAGTATCATCGATGTCTCAGTCTCACTCATGGCTGTGATTATATGGAAGCTACTGAGGTAAGGGTGGTGCTTTGTAATGACATTCAGGGCACAGTCAGTGTCTGTTGGCACAGGCTAGAGTATCACCGCTGTCTCAGTCCCACTCATGGCTGTGATTATATGGAAGCTACTGAGGTATGGGTGGTGTTTAGTAATGACATTCAGGGCGCAGTCAGTGTCTGTTGGCACAGGCTAGAGTATCATCGATCTCTCAGTCTCATTCTTGGCTGTGATTATATGGAAGCTACTGAAGTATGGGTGGTGCTTAGTAATGACATTCAGGGCACAGTCAGTGTCTGTTGGCACAGGCTAGAGTATCACCGATGTCTCAGTCTCACTTATGGCTGTGATTATATGGAAGCTACTGAGGTATGGGTGGTGCTTAGTAATGACATTCAGGGCACAGTCAGTGTCTGTTGGCACAGGCCAGAGTATCACCGATGTCTCAGTCTCACTAATGGCTGTGATCATATGGAAGCTACTGAGGTATGGATGGTGCTTAGTAATGACATTCAGGGCACGGTCAGTGTCACAGTGTTGGCACAGGCTAGAGTATCACCGATGTCTCAGTCTCACTCATGGCTGTGATTATATGGAAGCTACTGAGGTATGGGTGGTGCTTAGTAATGACATTCCGGGCACAGTCAGTGTCTGTTGGCACAGGCTAGAGTGTCACCAATGTCTCAGTCTCACTCATGGCTGTGATTATATGGAAGCTACTGAGGTATGGGTGGTGCTGAGTAATGCCATTCAGGGCACAGTCAGTGCCTGTATGTATTGTGAAAAGTTCTACTCTAATGGTGTCTGTACACTTGAGAGCTTTTGTCCTAGCTAGAGTAGCTCTAGCTAGGGCACTCTAAGCTCCTCTCAAGTGTACACAGGTGGTAGAGAACCCTAGCGGAGACCGCTCTAAGCTCTATCTAGGGCCGGCTGACTCGACGCTGTAAACAGTATTTGGGTGCCCTAGCTAGACCAGTCTAGCTCTATTCGTTCGGTTGAATTTTGGAAAGTGCTCTATGTAGAGTCAGTGGTGGATTGTTGGGGTTATTTTTTGTTGTTAATTACAGTGTTTGAATATGGCTGAATTTGTGTGGAGTCGCGAAAAAACAATAACATTAATTGAACATCCAGAAACTTGGAATTGTACTCTGAAAGAATTGTCATTTCTGATCAATCTTAAAAAGTTGTTGTACGCTTCAGAATCTTCTGAACATAACTCTTGCAATAATTTAGCGTGCATTCCCTCGTAATTTCTTTTTTGATATCCAATTCCTCACCCACAAACTTTTTTCCTCTTCAGAGTTTTCTTTTTGACAGGGCACACACAACCACCACAGATGCTAAAAGCTCTCTTGAAGACATTTTTACTTCACATCACAGCGCACAAAACCTAGACTCACGCTGCTCTCAGAATGTTTTAGCGCTGCTCTAGCTAGTGCATTTACGTTTGACAGTGTACACAGGTTCAGAGAGTGCTCTAGGTACATTTGTCTATCTCCGCTCTACGAACGCTCTACCTAAGGAAAATTACTCTACAGTGTACACGCACTCAGTTTAGCTAGAGCGGTCTAGCTAGACTTGCTCTATGAAAATCATTCTACAGTGTACAGGCACCTTATAGGGTCAGTGCTTTGTTCAGACTCAGTGAGGAAATCAATGGTAAACTACCTCACACCTCATGTTGCATTGTATGCCTCATTATAGTGCTGCTTTGAGGTTTCGTATTTACCGAGCTAACCTGTGGCGGTACGTTTTGTGGATCCATTTTGCCTCTGGGATGACTACCTAACAGATATGGTCGTTGTTGGCCGATACTCGTATCCGAGTTTACGTTTCTCGCTTGAAGTTCCATAATCCTTAGTCCAGACTAGGGGTTAACAACCCGTGGCCCGCGAGCCGCTTGTGGCCCTTAAAGACTGCTTATGAGCCAATCACTACCGAGCGAAGCGTGCCATGAAGCGTGATGGAGCCCACCTTGGAAACGCTGTACAGCTTTCACCGGAGCGGCTAACTGGTGAACCATGTCTTAATTCCCCATACAAATACAAACCGATATAAAATAAGTGAATTAATTTACGTATTTCACAGTCATACAGCATAACTTTTTGATCTATAAGGATTACAACGCAACCAAGAACTGCATTTTCCAACGACCCCGAGCCGAGAAAAAGTTACCTTACAAAAATAATAACAACTTTCGTTCTTGAAAACACAAAATTATGAAATTAATAAACCAGTTATATAACATTCCAATGTATATTGTGTTAAAATTTGGAGTCGATCTGATGACGGGTTTGTGAGATAATAATTCTTAAATGTGACGCATGGTTGAAACACGCATAAAAACGGGCACTTTTTGTGTTCCAAGTGCGATAAAAAATACTAAAATATAAATTAAAAACTCCACCCTACATGAACTAAGGTAAAATAGAACGACGAAAATGATGATGTTATTGGATTTTATGTAGGTCTACTGGTTACTTCACAAACAACCTTCAAGCTCGAGTACACATAATATTTTGGTCGACAGTAAGTCTATTGTTGCCTGTCGATGCGGGCTGCATCACGTGGCCCCCACCAGTGTTCTGGTGCAGAATTGCGAGCTGCTTATACAGGGTCATCCGTTTGGGATGCCAGAAAAGTAAAACGCTATACACAAGAAACTATGCACATTAATTGCTTGTTAACGGTACATACGTTTTAAGGAGAGTCTGGAGTTTGTGTCAGAGCACATTAGCACTCAACATGTCCACCATCGCGCACGCGGCACAGATGATACTTCGAATCCTTGTTGCGCCACGTGGCACGCAGCATTTCTGAAGTGATTTGCTTAAAGGCGGCTGTAATCTCTCTCTGTAGGTCAGCCAGATTCTATAGTCTATGTGCGTACACTGTCGACTTGACGTAGCCCCGTACAAAGAAATCTGGAGGAGTTAGGTCAGGGCTATTAGGAGGCCATGGGATAGGTCCATCACGGCCGCACCAGCGATCGTTGAATATGAGATTTAATTGTTCCCTCACCATGATAGCCCAATGCGGTGGAGCACCATCCTGTTGATAGATAATCATGCCCAGTATCCCATCTTGCTGTAATTGAGGGACCACATACTGCTCGATCATGTCAACTTAATTGACGGCACGAACAGTCTCCTCCGCAAAAAGGAATGGTCCGTAGACTTTCTCAGAGGTCACTCCGCACCACACATTCACTTTAGGGCTGGCTCTTTCGAGTTCGTATGAGACATGTGGATTTTCTGTTCCCCAAATGATGCAGTTATGCGTGTTGACTCGGCCACTCACATGGAATGTGGATTCGTCCGTCAACATCCATCGTCTTAACCTTAACCATTGATTGTCACTTTTCTGCCGCTCACACATCGTCGTAACAAAACTGAGTCGATCTCCGTAATCCAGCTGTGTCAATGCTCTCAGGCACTGCATATGGTATGGACGCATGTGAAGATAACGCCTAACAATCCTGTGACATGTTGTGCTCTGTTGATAAACGGCTGAGTGACTTTCGTGGACTCTGCGTCATGGCTTGTCGAATATCTTCCTCCTTGTTGCTATCACGCCGCCTTCCACCTGTACGAGTCATCTGCAATCCATTTTTCAAAAACATGTTGTACCATTTAACAATGTCCCGATGTGATGGGACATTCCTAACGTTGTACTGACGTCTGAAAGCTCGTTGGGTCTTCACTACACTCGAAAATTTGGCATACCATACGACATACTGAGCGCGTTGTGTGGTGTAACGAATAAATCTCCCGTAAACCTTTAGAGTCAACCCCAACCCTCAAAATCTCATTTTCATCATCTCTAAAACCTACCGTACCTATAGAAG
This sequence comes from Meconema thalassinum, assembly GCA_946902985.2. Classification (NCBI taxonomy): domain Eukaryota; kingdom Metazoa; phylum Arthropoda; class Insecta; order Orthoptera; family Tettigoniidae; genus Meconema; species Meconema thalassinum. The sequence continues at coordinate 66,242,378 of OX336398.1, read as the reverse complement.
ACACCAAACACTTCTGCTACTCCTTCAAGTGAGCTATCACAATCTACCCTTCAATGTAAAACAATGCTCGACATAAACAAGGAGCAGATGACATCACTGTTCCTATGGGCAATACGTGTTACCTAACTACTATGAGGAGGTCTGTCACACCTCTGATCTCATTAAATAAATGTAAAATCACCACAGGTTTCCTTTCCACTCTTCCCTGGAATCCTTCCATATTTAACACCTTCTCTCTGTCCACAATGTCTTCTTCTCTTAAATCATTTCTTTCTAAATCTTTCTTTACCTCTTGAATCCTCTCCCAAAGGTACTTGAATATCTTTTATGCTAATCTGGAATCATCCATTCTGTAATTATGTCCAAAAAATATCAATCTTCTCTTTCTTATCGTTTCCGTTATGCTTTCTATAGTCCTGTATACATCATTAGATATTAACTTCCATTCTTCGTTTCTTTTCACTGGGCCTAAGATTTTTCTCATAATTCTCCTTTCAGGTACTTCAAGTTTGTCTAATTTATAATTTAATACTTGGCATTCTGGTTTTACCACTGTAGTGTAGTGCCTTATTTTAAGTTTTTTATGTAGGCAATTTTTGTCAGAAACATTCGTAGTAATACCATATGCTCTTTCTATCTTGTGTACCCATTCTTCTATTGCAAATTTTTCAAACCATTTTCTTGAATTAATTCTCCTAAATATTTGAATTTTCTTACTTTCTCGACTCGACCAATATCTGTTGTCAAACATTTTGGAGCTTTCTGGATGTTTGCAATAAATTTTGTTTTTTTTTTCTACGGAGATTCTCAAACCAGTTTTTCTGGCTATTGCTTCCAAGACATTGATTTGCATTGTTGCATTTGCTAGTTTGCTTGACAATACAGCAAAATCATCTGCAAATGCTAAGCAATTTATTTTGCTATTGCTATTTCTCCCCGAATTTACCGGAGAAATGTTATGTTCTTTTAGTTTTCCATTCCAAATTCTCACAATTTTCTCTAGGACACAATTGAACAAAATGGGTGATCAACCATCACCATGACTTACACCTGTATTTATAGAAAAGGTTTCGATATCTCCCCCTTAAATTTTACTTTTGAAATCGTCTTTGTGAGTGTTTCACTTATTAGGTTTGCCAATTTAGATTTCACTCCAATTTCACGAATTATTTTATAGAAGGTTTCTTTATCAACCGAGTCAAAGGCCATCTTAAAATTTACAAAGGTCACTACTATATCGTTTTAGTTGAATATCCTATGGCTAGAGGCATGACTTTTTCGTATTAACGATAAACGCGACAAACATATTTTGAAGCGATTTTTCGATATATTTACGAATCATATGTTTCTGGTTAAGAGAATAAAGATATTATGTTCGTGAATTAAAGCGATGAGGCCATTTTGAAGTGAAATTCAATTATTTCGCGATAAGCACGATATTACAGCAAAATAACGAGCTTGAAATTTTGTTTCTAGATTATGAAAGAAAAGAAAGAGAAGAGCGGACAAAGATTCAACAAGTTGAAATAATTCAGTCACTGCTAACATTAAAATTAATGCAAAATCAGGAATATAATAAAATAATATTGAATGCAGAATATAGGTTACGACCAAATAGAGAGTTATATTTGAAATGTGAAAAGTTAACTGTTGTAATGAGAAAGAGAAGATTACAGTTTTTGGGCACATTTATAGAATGGAAAATAGTAGACTAACTAAACAGATCTTCAACTTACTGACTAGTTACAAATACAAACCCACATGGTTCATTAAAATTGACAAAGATTTGACAAACGCCAAAATTCAGACAGACACAATAGAAAACAGATCACTCTTCAGAGAAGCTATTCTTCTTCTTCTTCTTCCTTCCAAGTATTGGGCTAAATGTCCCGTTACGGTCTTGCACTTTCCCTCCATCTCTTCATCGGACGTCCTATCGATCTATTTCCCCGTGGCTGGTAGCGAAGGATCTCCTTTGGTAATCTTCCAGGTTCCATCCTTTGGACATGACGCTTCTAGTTCTCTTGGTACTCACAAATGTATGTAGTTATTGGTTTCACTTTTAGTTCCTACAGCACATCCTCGTTTCTCTTATGATCCCATTTAGTATAGCCTGCTGTTCGGCGCATAAAGGTCATTTCGCGTGCTGTGAGTCTGGAGATGTCCTGAGATCTTATTGTCCATGCCTCGCTGCCGTAGCACAGGGTTGGTCTGGCTAATGTGTTATACAAACGCAAGCGTGTATGCCTTTGGACAAGAGATGGCTTCATGACGTGATTTATGATTCCTGTTGTTCTGGTATAATTAGTTATTTTTGCAGTTATGTCTCGTTCTTCTTGAAAAAATAAATTATATCCTAAATACTTGAATTCGTTAACTCTTTCTAAAATTTTACCATCCAGACAAATTTTACTGGGGACAGGGTCCTTACCTTTAAAGGCCATTACTTTAGTATTTTCAGTAGAAATGCACATGCTGAATTTTGATGCCACTTTCTGGAGGTTGAATATTGACCACTGCAGATCATCTTCAGATGCTGCTACCAATGCAACATCATCAGCAAATAGTATAGCATCTAAATTTCTTAGAAGCCTGCTGATAGGTATTGAACCATGCCTTTCACACCTCCATTCCTTTATTATAGCATCCATGTAGATTATGAATAGCAATGGAGAGAGTCCGCAGCCTTGTCTTACCCCTCTGCTGATTGGCTTCCACTCGGATTTATGATTATTTAACCTTACTGCAATAAGAGTACCACTATACATGTTGTAAATGTTATCAATTAACTGTTGGGAGACACAATCCCTGGCCAATATGTCAATAAGTCTGTTTCTGTCAACAAAATCAAAGGCTTTCTTAAAATCAACAAATGATATGTGTGTTTCCAAATTGAACTCCCTGCGTTTTTCGATCAAAATTTTTAAGGTGAAGTAGGCATCTGCACATGTGCGACCTTTTCTAAACCCATGTTGTTCATTCCCTATCACCTCAGAGTAATGTTTCAGTAATTTTTCTTTAACAATATTTGCAAAAATTTTGTATCCAGAGTTAAGTATACTTATTCCTCTATAATTTTCCAAATCTTTAATATTTCCCTTCTTATGAAGAGGAACTACTATTGCCTTTTGCCAATCTTCTGGAGGCCTGTTACCCGTCCAGATTAAATTCAATAATCTGAGAAATCTTTTCTTGAAGGCATCGCCTGAATATTTCAACATTTCTGCATTTATTGAATCTTCTCCAGGTGTTTTCCCATTTCGAAGTTTCCTCAAGACCTGTTCTAATTCGTCGAGTGTAATATTTTCCGAAGACTTGTTGTTAGATGCTTGTAAAACAAGTTGTTCAAAAGGCAAAATTTCAAGAAATGAAGAAACAAACAACTGGCAGAAAGTGGACTCAGGAGGAGAAAGATCGTCACTCTAGAAGGATGAAAGAAATTTGGAAACAACGGAAATTGAATACAATGGACAATAGCCAACGTTGATTCATCATACCCTCCAAATGGGTTATTCGAAAGAAGAAGAAGAAGAAGAAGAAGAAGGATGCTTACTAGTAATTTATATATCAACCATTGATATAAATAATTCAGAACCACAATAGTGAAACCTTTAATGATTCATTTCAGAAATTCATTAAAGCGAAATTAAAGCGATACAGTAATATCTATTTCGCGAAATAACGCGAATATTAGTATCCTTCTCGCGAAATCGTTCAAAAATTAGTGCGAAAAAATCATGCCTCTACGTATGGCGAATGATGGATTTTAAATGAAATATTTGTTTTGAGCAAGAAATCCAGCTTGATATTCACCCAACTGCTTGTCAAGCACTGTTCCTTCTCTGTTCATCAAGATATTTGAGAATACCTTATTCTTATCATCATCATCATCATCATCATCATCATCATCATCATCATCATCATCATCATCATCATCATCATCATCATCATCAGTAGCAATAGTAGTGATCTCTACATTTGCTTTCAAATTACACGGGTCTACATGATTTTTCCTTTCTTGGTTTTGACTCTTATGTGCATTGTTCATCTGAATTCAGAAGTGCCATTACTTTTGTCCAATCACATACCAATTTTTTTGCAGTAATTTTGATTAACAAGATATTGCAAAATTTCACAATATCTCTACTGTTGGCTGATAAAACTACAGTGAACAAGAGAAAAAGCAGTATGAGATGCTTTGTATCCAAACGGCAACGGTTCCATTGACTTAATCATACAAGTAAACACAAACTCTGATATGTATTTGTTACAATATGTCTTAAGGTAATGTGTTTATTAGTTTCTTCTACTAACCTCTGCCTGCTATAAAGAAACAATACAATGCAGAGTTTGAGTTAACACATCTTGTAATGATTTCTTTACTACTATTAATTTAAGCCCACTACGGAGCGCTTATGACTAGTTTTTCTTCGATGCTCTTTTCCGTTCCCAAAATCTCTTGAGCCCTGCTGATAATTTCTCCTTTCTCTCCTGCGAAAGGGGCTTCCGACATTTAGGGACTCTAGGTGGTGGGGTCCAAGATTCTATCATAGCACAAAATTTAGAACAATCTTCTACATCAGGGGTCTCCAAACTTTCCAGCCTTAGGGCCATACTGATTACTCCAGTAAGTTCCGAGGGCCAAAACCATATTATCATTGTTGCCGGTGGTAAAAAGTGAAATAGTCCACTGATGAAAAAAAAGTCCGAAAAAGTACGCAACGTTGAAAAAAGGCTGCAAATCGGACTAAAGTCCGCAAAACGGCAACACTGCATATTATTAATTTTCCTGTCATTATCTGTAATTTCTAGATTAGTCGAAGAGTACGAGCCATGAGGAGTAACGTGACACGACATCTGGTGGACACAAGCGGAAATAGGTAGTACATTCTATCGCTAACAGATGGCGCTAATAGCACGTACAGAGTAATCTCGTTGGTTCGAGAGAGTTCTGGTGTCTTCCACTCACTTCTAGATGGCAGTAATTGGAATATATAAGAAGGCTAGTTGCGCAACCACAAGTCTGTTCTGACACTGTTGTGAAATAAAATAGTGCGTACCTCCTTAAAACGTGTTTGTGCGTGTTTAAGTTTAAGACATCTTTGTAACAGTATTTTGATTTGAATTGTTGCTTTTGTGTGTGATTTAGTAGTATGGAAAAGAAGCGAAAAATTGATAGTGAATGCAGAAAATTCAAAGATGAGTGGAACATTCAGTATTTCGTAATTGAGTCCAGTAACAAGGCGCTATGTTTGATTTGCAATGAAAGCATAGCCGTTCTCAAGGAATATAACATTAAACGTCATTATGAAACAAAACATTTTCAAAATTACTCAAAATATACAGGAAGTTTGCGGACAGAAAAATTCGAAGCTATGAAGCACGGATTGAAATCGCAGCAATCTTCATTTACAAAACTCAAAACCGAACAAGAGGCTGCAACTCGTGCCAGCTTTAGTGTGGCTCTTGAAATTGCAAAACGTGGAAAAACATTCACCGATGGAGAAATGATCAAAGAATGCATAATTGCAGCAGCCGAAGAAATGTGCCCTGTAAAGGTAAATTTATTAAAAACTGTCAGTATGTCAGCAAACACTGTGGCTCGAAGGGTAGAAAACATCGCTGAAAATATATCCTCTCAACTGTTCGACAAAAATGGAGATGTTGAGTGGTTTTCTTTGGCCTTGGATGAGTCAACGGATGTGTCAGATACTGCTCAGGTGTTGATTTATATTCAAGGAGTAGATAAAAGCTATGAAGTGCATGAAGAACTTCTTGATATGTATAGTATTCATGGCACAACTACTGGTACAGATATTTTTAAAGGAGTTGAAATGGCCATTAATCAAAAGAACCTTCGATGGAAAAACTTGAAATGTATTACAACTGATGGAGGCAAAAACATGAGTGGGAAAGATAAAGGAGTGGTCGCTCTTGTGTCAAAGGCTGTAGAAAATGACGGTGGTTCAAAACCATTAGTCTTACATTGTATCATTCATCAACAGTCTTTGTGCGGAAAATGTTTGGATATGTCTGAAGTTCTGAAACCAGTCATATCAACTGTTAATTTTATGAGATCTTTTGGGCTGAATCACCGACAATTCCGACAATTTATTGAAGAGATTGAAGAAAATGACTTACCTTATCATACTGCCGTACGTTGGCTTAGTTATGGGAAAGTCCTTCAGCGCTTTTTTGAACTTCGAGCAGTGATCGAAATTTTTTTGAATGAAAAGCATCGCCCTCTTACTGAATTACAAAACAACGCATGGCTGTGGAAGTTAGCATTCTATGTTGATTTGACAAAACATGTGAACGAACTGAATTTGAGATTGCAAGGAGAAAACCAGCATCTTCCTGATTTATACACTAATATCAAATCATTCCGGAAGAAATTGATACTGTTTCAATCACAACTACGAAGTAAATGTTTTTCACATTTTAAAACATGTGAAATATTCAGCCACACCACTGAGACTGAGTTTCCTATCGATTTTGCAATCGAAACTTTGAGTGCTTTGAAAATACATTTTGATACTCGTTTCTCGGACTTCGATGCCTTTGCGAATCAAATTAAGATTTTTCAGGATCCTTTTGATACTGACATTGAAACCCTAGCCCTGGAACTTCAAATGGAAATGATTGAACTACAGTGCAGTGATATAATTAAGAACAAATATCAAAACTCATCTTTGTTGGAATTTTATAAGAGTCTTCCACTGACACAATTTGATCATTTGCATAAATTTGCTCGTGGGCTGTTTTCTGTTTTTGGTACTACTTATTTGTGTGAGATGACCTTCTCCAAAATGAAGTACACAAAAAATGTTTACAGATCTAAATTAACTGATGAGCATCTTAAATCTCTTTTAATAATTGGTACAAGTAAAATTAGTCCACAACTACAAACTATTGTCAGTGGAAAATCTCAATTACATAAATCTCATTAGTATTTCATATGTCTGCATGTTATACATGTCTTTACGCATTACAATTCTGTGTTTCTTTATCCAACTTATCACAAAAACAATAACAATAAGCCTACAACAATGTTATGAGTAGTTAGCCCATGACCATATCAATGAAGATGTCATATTAATAATTATTCAACATAAAATTAGAATACTTCAGTAAACTAAATTTAATTTGCTATAAAAAAATATGTTCTCTAAAAGGAGTTTTCAAGTATGCTAGCTCTCCGCGGGCCGGACAAAATCTGTCCGCGGGCCGGATGTGGCCCTCGGGCCGTAGTTTGGAGACCCCTGTTCTACATCAAGGTCAGCAATTCCAGCCGAATCCAAGTCCTTTACTACTTCATTAAGCCACAGGATTCCAGTATTATAGCTTTTAACCAAGGAGAAGATCTTCTTGGTAAGCCTGTTGCTGTCCATTCTTTGTAGGTGCCCGTAGAACTTTAGCCTCCGACGTCGCATACTGGTATTGGCTGATTCTAACTGTCGATACAGGTCAGAATTAGATTTCAAATGGTAGGTTCCATCTGGGAGCAATCTCGGGCCATGGATTTTCCTGAGGATATGTCTTTCGGCTTTCTCCAGGTCATCCATGGTGCCTTTTCTTTAATATGTAGTTTTTTTAAAACGTGATGTGAAACAGGAACATAGAAGGCATTTCCATAATTTATACACTGTTAACATACAAAAACAGTTATTGAATCCAAAAAAAAAGTCTCCAAAAATGTTATTTTGTAGACCTGTGTTATCATTCCTCAATTTCTCTGTTTGATTTCCTTGCATATCTTGCACGCACGACAACATTCCACTGGCCTCTCTCTGGAGCACGTTCATCTAAGAGCATTAAGATAAAAATAGACTCAATCCGACGAGTTACTCGTAATAGTTTACTGCACTCCAGTTCATTTCCTCGCCAACTTTCACTGCTATGCTTTAGTAGGCGCCATGTTTTAAGAACGAGAACATTATTTCACTTCAAAGCTTTCTACACGATAATAGCTGTGTTGTGATTGTTGTCATGTTCACATTGTTGTTATAGGTTCGCTTTATTCTTGAGGTCAGAATCTAATTGAGAAGGCTAATTAAAGCAGGGGAGACTTTGTTAACCCATCAGTAATTGATACGCCAGCGCTAGAGACAAGTTACCGTAATTAACAGTTTATCTGCCTGATGGCAGGTTTCAGGCGCGGATTCAAAAGGGGGGTCATGACACCCCCCCCCCCCAAACGCAGACCAAATTTTTTTGCAAACTCAAAACACGAAAACACAATAACCAGACAAATAAAGCTTAACGAATTTTAATTGAAAAACAGTTCTTTTTTTTTTCATTTTATTCAATATTGAAAATATCTTTATTGCAATTATGTTCTGTTACAACTGTACATATTTACAACTTCATACCTGTTATATAACAAAATCATCTCGTCTATTTTGTTTAGCAAACCTTGTGATTACCGAATCGATGTTTATAGTGATGTCACGATGAATGTGCAGCAATGCCGACATGCAAACTGCAAGCTTGGTTGGCAATTTAAGCTGTGACATTCTTCCTTTGTCAGTACCAACTCGACTTGCCGAAACTGTAACGTACCTTGATACTTTTCTCGAAGCTCGATGTAAAAGTCTCAAAACACGCCGTTGCAATTTGTACGAATATTTTGGTGCGCTAAACACATTAAATTTCTATCCAAGTAGCTTGCAAAAAAAAATTGGTCTGGTTTTGTACGTTTGTTTATTTATTTTGTGATTGCGTTGTTAGTGATACCATTTTTCTTAACAATTTCGATTCTCGGACCCCCCAAAGCCAAACTCTAGATCCGCACCTGGCAGGTTTCCTCATTGTCGGTCTCTCCACCTTATCCGGTTTTCATCAGCTCATAAGATTTATCAATCTTGATAGAATCCAGCATCTTCTTCTTCCTCTTCGGATTTTCCCTTGGACAGTCCAATCTAATGCACTTTCGACCAAATCATCTCCCTTTATGCAGTGTCCAATCCAATTCATTTTTCTTTTCCTTACCTTATTTAGCATCATTCTTTCTTCTCCTACATTCTTTAATACTTCCTCATTTCTCACTTTGTCCTTCCAACTTATTCTCTTCATTCTCCACATTTTGAAAGCCTCTATTCTTCACTTGTCTTATTTCCTAAGCGTCCAGTTTCCACTCCGTACATTGCTACACTCCAAACAAAACATCTCACTAATCTCTTCCTTGGGCTTACTTTCATCGCTCCACAAAATAATTATCTTTCCTAACTGAAGGCTTCTTTTGCTATTGCGGTCTAGCTGTATGCCTCTCACCAAGGCGGTCCGGGTTCGATTCCCGGTCAATGCATGTGAGATTTTCGAAGTGAAATGCCATATCCTGTGGTTCGGATTCCACGTAAAAAGGAGGTCCCGTGGCTCATGATCTCAAGATTAACGGTCACGTTAAACTACAAGCTTCCTTTTTTCTTTTGCTATTGGAATCCTTGTTTTTAGCCTACTTTCGATTTTTGCAAAAAATGAAAGTAGACTTATGAGATCAACACAGGGCGAAAAAAGTGTGTCTGTCTGTGTGTGTGTATGTGTATGTGTGTGTGTGAGTCTGTGTGTGTGTGTGTGTGTGTACTCTGAATGTCTGTCCCCCTCCTATCAATTCGAACACGGTGAACGCAAATTGAACGAAATTTGGTACAAAGGTAGCACTAGCAAAGGAAACCTCAGTGTCATGTTTTATATCGCCGCCATCTTGACGGAAACGTAATGGCGGCCACACAAATGTTCAAAGCTTAAATCAAATTACGACTAGACTAATCATTCGATCTCTACCAAATTTTGCAACAACATACCTATATAGGGGGAGCATCCTTTGACCAAACTAATAGGTCATCAGCCTAATAGATTGCGGATGGCGGTCATCTTTGTGTGAAAATCGATTACCCCTATTAATTCGAACACTGTGAAACCGAATGGAACGAAATTTGGTACAGAGGTAGTACTAGCAAACGGCACCTCAGTGTCATGTTTTATATTGCCGCCATCTTGACGGAAACGTAATGGCGGCCACACAAATGTTCAAAGCTTAAATCAAATTACGACTAACCTAATCATCCGATCTCTACCAAATTTTGCAACAACATACCTTTATGGAGGAAGCATTCTTTGACCAAATCAATAGGTCTTTAGCCTAATTGTTTTCGGATGGCGGCCATCTTTGGGTCAAAATCCATTCCCCCTATTAATTCAAACACGGTGACACCGAATGGAACGAAATTTGGTACAGAGGTAGCACTAGCAAAGGGCACCTCATATTCATGTTTAATATCCCTATAGCACGTTGTATTTCAACAAGCTACTACAACCAACATTCAATTATACTCCTTGAAAAGGACAAAGAGTTTTAACAATACCCATGCATTTAGGAGAAAGTAGGCTATGTGTTCTTTACTGAACATCTTGTTATTTCTTTAGTGAATATCATTTCTTGTGTAACCCAACTTCCTAGGTATTTAAAACTATCTACTTGTTCAATTTCATCTTCTAATTTTATTGTATTTTTTTTCACCTTTTCCACCTATGACCATACATTTTGTTTTATTCTCTTTTATTTTCATCCCATATATTTTACAACATTTCTGTTGCTTGCCTTTCACTCTCACCCATAACCACCAGATCATCTGCAAAACCAATACACTCAAATCGTTTACCTCCTAAGCATACACGTCTCTTTCCAACAAAGCATTCGTTAATAATTTCTTCCAAATATATATTAAATAGATTAGGTGAAAAACAACATCCTTGTCTCACTCCTTTCCCCAGTCCTATTTTTCTGTAATTTCTTCGCCAATTTTAACTTTTACTTTTTGATTTAAGTAAAGATCATTAATAAAGTTTCTTTTATTCCAATTCACTCCAAGAGGCAAGTTACCGTAATTATCGAGTTGGACAGAATTTTTAAATGTTGCCTTAAAAATCGAAATTGAATGTTTTTCAGCCTGTCTATATTTCGCCAGTTTTATGTACTGAACAGAGCGCATGGGACGGAGAGAATGCCTTGTATTTGACCATGGCCTGCTCAAATATCCCACTATGACACTAGCCACGCAGTGAAATTAAAACTAAAAGGCCTTCGAAGTCAGCGCAGGTGCGTTGCTATCCTTACCTAATTGGTCACACAACTGTTTATTGAGCTCTGATTAGTGGGAGAAACTGTTTCATAATAAAACAAGAAGTTCCGTGACGAACTAAAGAGCCTACTTTTCTTAAAATTTAAGATTCATGCCAATGATTAATCTATTTGGATCTATCTAGAATAATGACGAAATTAAGTTCGTAATATCGAAATTTCTAATTAGTTCGAAATACTGTATACCTGGCATAATGTAGCCTAACACAGCACTACAGTTGGCAGCCCTGGTGACTGAATATATTCTTAGTTCCATCTCTTAAGGTACAGAATACAAAATTTGGTTGGAGTCCAATGAATAGCATGGACGTTACATGCAGTTAAACATTGGATCTAACAGCGCGCGTAAAATCATGTTGGCAACAGTGTCATGCATGTATTGGTCAGAAATAATCTGAAATAATATGATCTATTGTTGTGCCAATTTTGAATGAAATCCATTAGTTAGTATAGAAGTTACATGCATTTTAAAATTGGACCTATCAGAAGGCTTAGAATCATGTTGGCAGCACTGACGTATATTAGTTACTCCAAAGTATTCTAGAATGCCAGGTACTATACGTGTGCAAAGTTTAGAGCTATTGGCTTGCATTCTTTCTGATATATTGATATTGGGGTAACAAAAATAGAGACAGCATTTATTAACAGTTGACAGCCCTGGTTGCTCTTAAGAATACGCATAGTCATAGCTGTTATGTTACACATAGCACATACGAAATTTGGTTGAAATCCAAATGATAGTATGGAAGTTACATGTATTTAAAGTTGGACCTCTCAGCAGGCTTAAAATCATGTTGGTAGCACTGACGTATATAAGTTACTTCAAATTAATATAGAATGTCATGTACTATACGTGTGCATAGTTTAAAGCTGTCGGCTTGGATACTTTCTCATATATATTGGTATTTGGATAAAAGAAATTAAGAGCATTTTTTAACAGTTGGCAGCACTGGTGGTTCATAAGAATACGTTCAGTCATATCTGGTTTAGTTCACATACAACATACGAAGTTTGGTTGAATTCCAATTGATAGTGTAGAAGTTATATGCATTTAATTATTGGACCTATCAGTAGGCTTATAATCATTTTGGCAACACTGCCATGTATGGCCTTCTGGAAATTAAACTGCAATATTATTATCTATATGTGTGCCGATTTTGAAATAGCTCCCATTCATACCTTGCAAGATATCCAACATGGAGCTCAAATTTCAATTGCGATTTTTCAGCAGTTGGTAGCACTGGCATCATTTTCAAATATGGCTGTGAGATATTCAGGTATAGATCTTTACTCCTACCAAATTTTATTTCGATTGCTCCAGCCGTTTAGGAGTTGATAGGGGGGGGGGACACACACACAGCCAGACAGACAGACAGACAGACAGACAGACAGAAGGACAGACAGACAGACAGACAGACAGACACACATTTTCCCGGATCGATCTCATAAGACTACTTTTTCCTCATTTTTGCGAAATGTGAAAAGTAGGCTAAAAATAGTGTTATAATGACCTTCATTATGATACAGTTTTCTGACATATAATATTTACATTTCGACATAAAGATTATTTTAATTCTATCTACGCGGACGAGGGTGTAATTGAATTAAACTACATTCTTTAGTGTTTGAGATGGCGGTTTTGAATCACATAGTAGTACTCAGGCATCAATAACTCTTTACACATAATTACAAGGTGTATTTTGTACCCCATGAAGCCTCCGTGGCTTAGGCGGCAGTACGCCGGCCTCTCACCGCTGGGTCCGTGGTTCAAATCCCGGTCACTCCATGTGAGATCTGTGCTGGACAAAACGGAGGCAGACAGGTATTTCTCCGGGTACTCCGGTTTTCCCTGTCAAAATTTCATTCTAGCAACACTCTCCACTATCATTTCATTTCATCTGTCATTCATTTAATCATTGCCCCAGAGGAGTGCGTCAGGCCTCGGCAGCCGGCACAGTTCATATCCTCGCCGCTAGATAGGGGCTTCATTCATTCCATTCCTGACCCGGTCGGAGACTGGAAGCAGGCTGTGGATTTTTCATTTTGTACCCCATATGTTGGTACAGTAATGTGACGTCAATGTATGCGCATCGGTAACAGTTGAAGAGACCTAATGCGCCAAACAAAAATGGCAATAGTCGTTCAATGAGCAAGAAACAAAAAATAAAAAAAAGAATTCGCATATTTGCGTAATTTAACAAATATTTCCAGTGCAGTAATTTCAATTGGTAATGACTTCGAAAATATGATAAATGATATGAACATCATAAAAATAGTAAAAATAACAATCTCAGGCATAGGGGGGGGGGGTATAAAACATGGTCTTTTACGTAACCCCACAGTTAAAATTCACACGGAGTGAGGTCTGGAGACATAGGAGGCCACCGGCGATGAAGCTGATCTTCTGCTCTTCCTCTTCCAATCCAAAGTCGTGGAATGGTATCATTCATGTAACGTCAGACGTGGAATAACCATTTTTGAAGAATGTTAGTCCTGTCACAGTTTTCTCCATGACGAAGAAAGGTCCATAAACTTTGTTTACATATATGGCACAGAAGATGTTAATCTTCGGCGAATCTCGTTCATGTTCAATAATTGCCATAGGTTTTTCACTTGCCCAAATTATAACGTTATGGTGATTAACTGTACCGGAAATATGAAAAGTGGATTCATCAGAAAAAAATAATCATTCACATGTTACACTTTTTTCTGTCCAGGAACGTTGGAATTAAGGTTCTACCTTATGTATAAGGTGCGTTCAAAAAGTAACGAGCCGGAGGCTGGAATTCGCAAACCGGTGACGACATCGGCTAATCGTGGCGTGTGGAACGAGGTGTGGTTACGACCAGAGCGTGGAAGGTCACAACCCGTCACTAGAGGGCACGCTTGCACGTCACATGACGATACAAAGTGAGCAGCAGCATGCATCAATCGTCCAACGCTGCCAGTAGCATTGCAAACAGTGACATGGAGGCGTCAAACGAAGAGCAAAGAGGTGTTGTACGGTTTCTGACAGTGGAAGGAGTAGGGGGAACGGACATTCATCGCCGAATGTCACAAGTGTACGGCGAACACTGCATGTCCCTTGCAAGGGTGAAGGCGTGGCACAAGCGCTTCAGGGAAGGACGGGTGTCGTTAGCCGATGATGCCCGGTCTGGGGCACCCCCTGCATTACCGATGACAACGTCCAGCTGGTTGATGAACTCATTACCCAGGACCGCCGAGTGACAGTGAACGCCATAGCCGCCATGGTAGCTCCACGACAATGCCCGACCTCATACGGCCAACACAGTCGCGGCACTCCTGCAGAAATTCAAATGGGTGGTTCTCGGCCACCCTCCAGACCTCTCTCCCTGTGATTACGCCATGTTTGGTCCCCTGAAAAGGGCTCTGCGGGGCCAACGATTCACCTCGGACGCCGACGTCCAGCTGTACGTGCGGAACTTGTTCACATCGCAGACCAGGGAATTTTATGAGACAGCCATTCACCGCCTCGTGTCACAGTGGGACAAGTGCTTCAACAGCCAGGGTCAATACTTCTAATATACAGGTACTGGTTTCTGTAATTATGCCTCCGGCTCGTTACTTTTTGAACGCACCTTATAGTTTGGACGAAATAAATGTTGAAATCTGTTCCTTCTTTTTGAATAACCCTGTATTATCCTAATGCAAGTGTATAATCCAGGTCCACCACTCCCGAACAATCACCAAATTAATTATCATACTAATATATAAAAATGAGATGGTGTGTGTCTGTCTGTCTGTGTGTTACTCAATAACTCAAGAACCACTGGTCCGATTTAAATGAAATTTTGCATGGATGTAGCTGACTTACCATGTTTACATATAGGATACTTTTAATTTCGATATTTTGCACTATTAAAAATGGCGACCATTTTAGTGACGTCGCTACCCCCTTTGGTTTCAAAATTTCATATTTCCATATCAAATAAAAAGAGAACGCTAAGAAATAGCAAACTTTTGATGGCACATTCGAGCTTCAAAATTTAATTTCCTATCCGAAGGGTCCTTATCACTTTTCGTGTATCTCCAACGGTTAGCGAGTAAAACCCACATATGTGACGTCACTACACCCTTTGGTTTCAAAATTTCATTTCCATTTCAAATAAAAAGAGAACGCTAAGAAATATCTCACTTTTGATGCATTCACGAGATGTATCATTTAATTTTCTATCCAAAAGGTCCTTATCACTTTTCGTGTATCTCCAACGGTTAGCGAGTAAAACCTAAATTTGTGCAATAAAACACGGTCAACACCGAGCGGTGCAGTATATCTCTACATACATAACAATTAAAGTTTGTATGTTTTTTTCGCAATTTCTACGAAAATTTGAGTTATTTACGCGTTTCAGACTGTTTTATTATGGATGCGCGCGAAAATAATTTTTTGGTCTGTCTGTCTGTCTGTTTGTTTGTTTGTTTGTCTGTGGACAACTTTGTTCCCGTATAACTCGAGAACGGCTGGGTGTATCAACGTAAAATTTGGTACAGATATCCACCAGGGGCACGACACTAATCATTGATGTAACCCTTCTCCGTACCTCTCATAAAAGAGGGCCTACCCCCTTAAAATACATGCTGAAATAGGAGTAGAAGGACGAGACAAAGATCATTTTCAGCCCCTCAATGTGAGAGATAAAACTCGGGGGCCCTACAGGGTCCCCGAAATCCACATTTTAAGGCCCTAAAACCAACCGTTTTTGAGATATTCCCAGAAAACTAATTTCATTTAATAAACTAATGAACGAATACAAGCCGGTAACCATGGCAACAGATTCTCAGAGGTCCATCTATTGCTGTAAGACGCAATGCAATTCCATTAATTACATTGGTGTGAAAGTTTGCAAACGGCTAGAAGGTTATCACGGAACAAAATTAAGCTGTAAAATTCATCAATACGTATAATGCCCTTAAGGGGGTCAAGGGGTACACTAGAATTTTTTCACGCGATTTACACCTGCGGGTGTGGTACGGCAGGTCTATTATATTCCTATCCCTATATTATATTATTATTATTAGTATTATATTATGGCGTACAACAAGGAGACTAAGCCCCTCGGTGCCAGAAACAAAACTTGTGGACCTCGAAAACTACATTATAAGGCTCTAAAACCAACAGTATCTGAAATATTCCCAGAAAACTAATTTAATTTAATTTAACAAACTAATGAAGGAATGGAAATCGGTAACCATGACAACATTATCTCAAGGGGTGGCATCCAACTTTCCATCTATTTCTGTAAGACGCAATGTCACTCCATTTATACCTTGCCACGGTGAGTGAGTGGATAGCGTGTCGGTCTACTAACCCCAAGATTGCAGGTTCACTCCGGCCGTGGTACAGGCCAGACGTTTGTTTTAGACGAGTGAAAAATCTTAATGGAAGCCTGGAGGCGAGTTACTACAGTACCTGTGTTGTTATCAGCTGCCCCAAGCGCTCTGATGATTGATAAAGCTGTTTCACACTATTGCTGAAGTATAGTCACTGGCAAGACGTTCTGTTCGTAACTACGTAACGTTTACTTCCGTGTCACACAATACTTCGACGTGGACTGTACTGTCTGCTCAAGTCTGGAATTCCATTACATCAGATCGGTGGTGACAAATGTGAAGTGATAGGGTGAGAGAGTGACTGTGTACAGGCTCACCCGCAGGCTTCAAGGTCAAGGACAATCGTCTAAAACAAACGTCCGGCCTGTACGTGATTTTTGAAAGGCGGCAAAAATACGACTCGCATGTCATACGATGTTGGCATGTCAAAGAACCCATTTGAATTCAGTAGGCCGTGTTCATAATGGCAAAATTAACCTCAGGAGTTTCCGCCAACACAAAGTTCCTCATTTCTCTACTAGAAAGCGCTATAGTGTTCAAGGAGCTTAGATATCTACCCTCCTTGGCTTTCATAGTGATTCAAGGAACAACGAAATTTCGACATGCGAGCTACCCTCTGGGTGTCAAAATACGAACCTTGCACCCGGCACCCGAGGCCATACGATATTATTATGCTACTCCATTTATTACATTTCTGTGAAAGTTTGCAAATGGCTATAAGGTTATCACGGAACCAACGTAGACTGTATAATTCGTCAATGCAATTAAGGGGGTCAAGGGGTAACCTAGATTTTTTTCATGCAATTTCACGTGCGACATATAGTACAGAAAGTCTATTATATCTACAAACAACAACATTATTTTCAAAAATTCCCGAATTGAATCAGCATTTTTTGCGGCTTTTAGGAATTTGGGCCATTTGAGGCTAAAGAACCTGAATTTTCATGCACCACAAGCCTTTATAATTTATGAAAGAGGTCTTCCTGTGTATGGGGACCTAACACAACGTAGAGGGTCATTTTTTATGTGAGGTGTATTGCGTTTCGTCTACAAGGCTGTCAAATCTATTTCACGTCAGGAAGTACACGTTAGGTGAATTTAGTTTGAGAGCACATTTTAACTATTTTTTTTTTTGTCGACATACGGGTTCATCGTAAGGATGATTTTGTTTGATACGTATGGTAGATATACCCATATTTGGATATCTGGGTGATATGTTGTAGACAATAGAATTGTCTGTCTGTCTTTCTGTGTATCTTTATGTACGCCTATAAATCGTGTTCGGATGCTTGGTGCATCTTAAAATTAGGTATGGTAACCATGAGAGTCAATACACCAATCATTTATAAAACTCCTCACCGTACTTTTCATACAGTAGAAGGGTGGATATACGGAAAAACTTCTCAAAATACATGCTAAAGTAGGCGAAATATAAAAGTTTTCCTAGAAGGACGATCATGTTGCGCTTCTCATTGTGAGACACAAAATTCTCGAGTCTATAAGGGGTCTCCGAAAACCACATTTTAAGGCCCTTAAGTTAACAGTGTGTGTGGTATTCCCAGAAAACTAACTTCGTTCTGATAAACTTATGAAGGAATGACAAACCGCTAACCATTGCAACAGTAGCTCAATTGATAATGTCTGGTGTTCTAACACCGTTCGAAGAACGGGTACTTCTGCTAGTACGGTAATAAATAAATGTAAAACAAAAATATTGGGATTCAGCCGAAATAAATCAGAAACCTCTATGGACATCAAATTGGCAGGGGAAAAACTAAAGGAAGTAGGAGACTTCTCTTACTTTGGAAGCAAAATAACCAGTGATGGACGAAGCAAAGAGGATATAGAAAGTAGGTTAGCCCAGGCAAGGAAGGCATTTCTACAGAAAAGGAATCTGTTGACATCGAATGTAGATTTAGGTATTAGGAAGTCATTTTTAAAGGCCTTTCTCTGGAGCGTGGCGCTCTATGGAAGTGAAACTTGGACAGTTGGTGCAGCAGAAAAGAGGAGAATTGAAGCGTTTGAAATGTGGTGTTACAGGAGAATGATAAAGATCAGATGGGTAGATAGGGTTACAAACGAAGAGGTATTAAGACTAGTGGGAGAGGAGAGATGTTTCTGGCGACTGCTAATGAAGAGAAGAGATAGGTTAGTAGCACCCAGGATTAGGAAGCTTAGTTATGGAAGGAAGGGTCGAGGACAAGAACTGTAGGGGTAGACCAAGGTTAGAATATGTTAAACTGATTGCCTCGGATGTAGGGTGTGGTAGCTGTGTGGAGATGAAACGATTACCTCAGGACAGGGAGGCATGGACAGCTGCATCAAACCAGGCAAAAGACTGAAGACTCAAACAACAACAGTTAACTTGTGCTCTGATATTGAAAATAATATCTGCAATTTGAACAACACTGAACTACAATTGCGGTGTTTGAAGGCATTTTCCGTGTTCCCTTAGTAAACAAAAGTTTGGTGCTTTTCAGTCGGTCGACACGATTGTACCCAAATGAGATGGGTTATTCCATAATCCTGAAAAACAATCACATGAGGTTAATAAACACATAGATGGAAAGTCTTTATGCTTCAAAAACGCTCAATTTACAACATTAAAGGAACAATTAGAGATTAAGGAAAGGAAAATGATGCGAAAGATCTTTGGGCCCTGAATTAAAAATGGCATACACTATCCCAAACCCAACTCTGAAATATATAGGAAAATTTCTAAACTTACCAATACCATGGGATTGAAACAAATTCAATTTTTGAGCCATTTGGAAAGAATGAATCATACGAGACTTACTTACCGAATCCACAAATTTCTGCAGAACAAACGTACAAGACCAAAGTGGTACAAAGAAATGTAGAGGGACCTAGGGGAGATGGGATCGCCAGATCTGATGAATAGAAATGTAATCAGGAATATTGTTCACACAAGGGGATTTGAGGAAGATCGGAAGAAACCAACACGACGTGCATGGTCGGAGGAACAGAAACTACAACAATCCATGCTTATGAAGAGCTATTGGGCAAGGAGGAAGGCTCAACTTACGTTGATTCCGCGTGGTCCTAAGTCCGCGACAAGAAGAAAAAATAGATCTACTCCACGACTAAGTGGGTTCCAAGAGCTGGCCAGAGAAGCAGAGGACGTCCCCATCGCAGATGCTCGGACGAATTTAGGCTCGAGGCAGGAGTTACGTGGATCAGAAATGCCAGGGATAGAAAGCTATGGAAGGAAATTCAGAAAAGTGTAATGTGTAACAATGTAAATACCGTAGTAAGGATGTGTGTTAATTTATTTTGTATTAATGTGTGTCAATTAGGAAAGACATCTCTCAAGAACTGGCTCCTCTTGGGAGACTACTTGTGCCACCCTCTACTACTGCGGTAGGAGGCCCTTACCCATCAGGGATCTACGGGCTTATCTTATCTTAATAATAATAATATAATAATATCGTATGACCTCGGGTGCCGGATACAAGCTTTGTAATTTGACACCCAGAGGTTAGCTTGCATGTCGAATTTCGTTGTTCCTTGAACCACTATGAAAGTCAAGGAGGTTAGATATCTAATCTCCTTGAACACTATAGCGCTTTCTAGTAGAGAAATGAAGAACTTTGTCTCGGCGGAAACTCCCGAGATTAATTTTGCCATTATGAACACGGCCTACTGAATTCAAATGGGTTCTTTGACATGCCAACATCGTATGTCATGCATGTCGTATTTTTGCCGCCTTTCAAAAATCACTTACCACGGCCAGGAGCGAACATGCAATCTTGGGGTTAGTAGACCGACATGTTAACTACTCACCCACCGTGGCAAGCGGAAAAGGATGATGATGATTACTAATGCCACTCGTCAATATTTGTTAGTTGAGGTCTATGTGATGTTTTGTTGAGATACTGGAAGTGGTGATTGACCTCCGGCATTTGCTTGTTTGGAGTGAATATGTGATTGTAGTAAATGGTCAATTCAGATTGTATTGTACAGGCTACTTATCTGGTTAGGGTTTTGCACGGTCCTGTTGAGAGCAGTTCACTTGGTTACTTATTGCACTGTCTGGAAATTCCTGTGTGTGAGGGTCCCTTATCTCGCTGGGCTCTTCCCCCTCCCCGTATTCCTAAGTGCTGTGTGCTCCTGGTGCAAGTGTACCCGCAGTGTGTTGCCAAGTCTAGACTCTAAAATGTGGTGTATGTTACTGTATTCAGTATTTCAGACATAGCTTTTATAGCCTAAGTGTAATGGATCTGATGATGATCGCTTGACGATCGAAACTGGTCATCCAAGCGCATTTATTAATCTCATATAATTTTTTCAGGATTAGGGATGAACCCATCTAATTTGGGTACAATCTTATTGACCGACTGAAAAGCACCAAACTTTTGTTTACTGAAGTACAATCAACTGGAAATATCATTAGATGCACCTCTCATGTATGGTACCGTATATAAGAGGCAATAACTGCTCGGGGATATTCTGGGCAATATACGCTAATAAATACTGCGCGACTGTCTATTGTATTACACGTTAACCAACCTCTCAGTCTCGAAAAATGACAACTATTGAGGAATATGAGGGACATACGAGGGGCATATTATATTGTTTTACACTTAGTTTTTAGCCTACTTTTCACATTTTGCAAACATTAGGAAAAGGTAGTCTTATGAGATCGATTCGGGCTAATGTGTGTCTGTCTGTCTGTCCCCCCCTATAAACTCCTAAACGGCTGCAGCAACCGAAACCAAATTTGGTATGAGTAAAGATCTATATCTGAATATCTCAAGCCCATATTTGAAAATGATGTCAAAGTTACCAACTGTTGAAAAAACGCACTAGAAATTTGAGGTCCATGTTGGATATCTTGGAAGGCATGCATGGGAGCTATTTCAAAATTGGCACACATATATATAATAATATTTCAGTTTAATTTCCAGGAGGCCGTGTATCGCAGTGTTGCCAAAATGATTCTAAGCATGCTGATAGGTCCAATTTTTAAATGCATATAACTTCTACACTATCAGTTGGATTTCAACCAAGTTTCGTATGTGCTATGTGTACCATAACAGATATGAATCCGCGTATTCTTAAGTGCAACCAGGGCGGCCAACTGTTAATAAATGCTGTCTCTATTTTTATACCCTAATATCAATATATCAGATAGTATTCAAGCCAACAACTCTAAACTTTGCACACGTATAGTACCAGACATTTTAGATTAATTTGGAGTAACTAATATAAGTCAGTGCTGCTAACATGATTATATGCCTGCTGATAAGTCCAAATTTAAGATACATGTAACTTCTATACTAACAAATGGATTTCATCCAAGATTGGCACAACAAGAGATCATACTATTTCAGATTATTTCTGACCAGCACATGCATGACATTGTTGCCAACATGATTTTACGCGCGTTGATAGATCCAATGTTTATCTGCATGTAACGTCCATGTTATCCATTTGACTTCACCCAAATGTTGTATTCTGTACCTTAAGAGATGGAACTAAGAATATATTCAGTCACCAGGGCTGCCAACTGTAGTGCTCTATTAGGGTACATTATACCAGGTATATTTTCAACTAATTAGACATTTCGATATTACCAACTCAATTTCATCAGTATTCTAGATAGGTACATATAGATTAATCATTGGCTAAAATCTTAAATTTTAAGAAAAGTGGGCTCTTTAGTTCGTCACGGAAATTCTTGTTTTCTACCCAAATAAAGTACATTAAACATCAGTTGTTACGTCCACCTTCTCAACATAATCTCCTTGTAACTTTATGCACTTTTGCCATCGATGTGTCAGTCGCTCCAGACCTTCCTGAAACCATTCCTTCGGAGTGCTGCATATCCATGCCTTGACAGCTGTGTCTAGTTCTACAAAATCCGCAAAAGGAAGGCATATCTGGATAAAAGAGGCCATCTGGTCCCGCCAACACAGCTACATGTCTACTCATGTTGGAAACATTAATGTTAGGAAATGGCTGAGTGAAGTGTGCATCTAGAAGGCTCATATTATGAAAGCAGCTGAATGCATGTTAGGCCTATATTCTTTTTTGTGTGTGTGTGTGTGGTCTCCTCAGAGGCCGAGTGCATGTCTTTCTATTCGACGCCCGTGGGCGACCTGCGCGTCGGGATGAGTGATGTAATGGATGAAGATGAATGAAACTGGGCAAGGATGTGGAAGGAAGCGGCCGTGGCCTGTCAGAAGGTACCGTCCCAGCATTTGCCTGGTGTTGAAAATGGGGAAACCACGGAAAACCATTTCGAGGACAGCCGACGGTGGGGCTCGAACCCACGCGTCTACCGAGTCAGCAGAGAGCTTGGCCCCATGACCTAACGCTGCGCTTTAGCCCGCGTAGCCACTGCTGTCTTTACTAAGAATAGGGGTATCCTAAACCACCACTAACAACAGATAACGCACAGGTACCATGTGTGTTCATTTTGTTCTTTCCTTCAAATAACACACAATAGATTACTACAAACGCTTTAGAATCAAAATTTACCGTATTATCAACTTGGCATTCTTCAAATTCGATGCGTACAGAATGCCAACGGAAGGCAAAAATCAATGGAGTCCGATATAGAACAGTCATGACATCTGGCGGGAAAGTTTCGCATTAAATGTCGTTTGTTATTCTTTGTTTTTAATGCATTTTCATTGTGCGAAATAAAAGTTGCCAATTTATGATATACGATACCTTTCGTTTCCTCTTTCAATATTAACATCTGGCGAACGCGGTAGCCTATAGTTTGTTTGAGTAGACGACTAAGGAATTAATTCGAAAGAGAAGCGTGTCTGTTTATTCCTAGTACGAACCTCCTTCACTAGAAGCTGTGAGGAATTTATGTTTCAAGAAAATAAGGAAGTATTGCCAACGATAGTCGTTATCTTTTCTGGTGAAGAAAATAGTTTGTATTTGGCGTGAAACGTTCTCGTGCAATCAACAGTAATACTGTACTTCAAAGTTCTGGACAACTAACAAGCAAAAATTAAATAAGTGGGTAAATTTCAAACGGTTGTAAATCCAATTCCACTCGAGTAAAACAGGAAAAACATGCCTTGGTTACCTGAGCTTTTAGTTCTCGCAGTAAAGAGGCGCAGGTGCGCTTCATAAAAAGGGAGGTAGCGCGCAGTTCGCTACTCCTGTGTGGGTCCGGGCGAGGACACCAGGAGTCCGCTGATGAGCCAGCTTGGTGTCCGAGGCGAAACCCACACAAGACTCGACACAAACCTAGAATAATTGCTGAGTTTTAACCTGCATGGAATTAGAATGTTGGTAACATTAAGTATCTCTAATCTCCAGTGACTTCGTTTAATTTTAAGACGATAGCATACTGTTCTCTTTCTTTGTAGAATTACGGTGAATTTCAGATAAGAGAGTAAAATTAGCTAATTATTAATTACTATCAGACCCGTGCCAGAAATCTCGCATGTTCATAAACCTCACTTCTCCCAATAGGTTTATAATGAGAGACTTGTGGAGAAAGGTTGTTATGTTTTTATTTCAACCAAATGATTATAGAACTCTATTTACATTTCAGTTAGAATTCCAAGTTCTACGTTCCCTAACTTAAGAAGGCAATCACTGAAAATTGGATCATCATAACATTCACTGATTATTCGATATTTATGAAATTATAGGATTTGAGTACTCATTCCTTTGATTTACTGTTTCTGAAATCCATGCAAAATGATAAAGGAAAGACCTCAGAATGTTAAAATGACATGAAACAGGCGTCACAGCGGCCAAAATGTGAAGTGGACAGCAATATGTAGCGTCTTTTCCTACAGCAAAAGTATCTGCGAATCGCACACTTCGTACATTTTTAAAAGTCATTTTTTAAAGAAATTATAGATATTTATGAATTGAGAGTGCAATTCGTCACTGCTAATGTCTATTCTCTTACATTTTTTTGAATGCTCTGCAACCATTCTGATTGCAGAATCTTTTGGGTTTGTTAGGTAAGAAAATGGCGCTTGCTGGGAGGGCAGTTTGCATCTCTGTGTGGCATGGCAGGTGGCCTTGCCAATGAAGTTAGATGTTTTGTATATTCTTTTTGATGCTGTTTTGTTTTTATATGTATCTTTGACTTCTTGTTGTGGGTCCATACTGGATGATTTTGTATTAGAGTATCTGTCCGTTTTATCTTTGGAGATTGTTGGAAGCCATGTTAGTATCTGTTGAGATGGTTAGATGAGAAAAAGAAATATGTTAGGTTTGGATTATAAAAGTTGATTGCTTATAGATAAAGAAAAAGCTGTATAGTGAGAATTAAATGAATACCTGTGTTCCTATGGTGAGGTGCAGGTTCCTTTATGTCTTAATTGTTGGTGATCTGAGTAATTAACGAGCCTCCGTGGCTTAGGCGGCAGCACGCCGGCCTCTCACCGCTGGGTCCGTGGTTCAAATCCCGGTCACTCCATGTGAGATCTGTGCTGGACAAAACGGAGGCAGACAGGTTTTTCTCCGGGTACTCCGGTTTTCCCTGTCAAAGTTTCATTCGAGCAACACTCTCCACTATCATTTCATTTCATCTATCATTCATTTAATCATTGCCCCAGAGGAGTGCGTCAGGCCTCGGCAGCCGGCATAGTTCATATCCTCGCCGCTAGATGGGGGCTTCATTCATTCCATTCCTGACCCGGTCGGAGACTGGAAGCAGGCTGTGGATTTTCATTTTTATTTTCTGAGTAATTAACTGTTAATAGAGGAATGTCCATCACATATATCAGGTATATGTACCATATGTCTGCCCTGTTGTTAAAATAAAATATCCCTTGTGAGTATAATCAACCACTACCCCGATAAGGAGAGAACGAATTGTCACAGCTCATTTGTCAAGACCGGTCGCGTGTGAGCGCCACAGGAGGGATGTATACTACTGAAAGTATGGTATGATGATGCTGATGATAGGACAGTCATAACCTGACTTTCTACCGACTCCTCCAACCCTTCACACGGCTATAACATTCATTGAAACTTACCATTAAACGAAAAGAGACAAAGTCATAGCAGGAAATAAACGATTACTTTCTTCAATCAAGCATACGTGTGGAACAGTGGCGTACCGACGGAGGGGTGAGGTAGGGTTTAACAACCCCCCTCAGAGACATTTCTTCACTTGAATCTTTATATTGTCCCATCTATCACCTGTTTTACACTACCGCTATTGAGGCGTCTTAACTCCTGTATATATTTTGAAAAGTGATCACGTTCGTCACTTGGTAAATGTCCTGCGCTCGACTCCCAGCGAGACTCCTCCTTCAGTGTTGGAGCAAGCCATGGATCAGTTTTGCAGTTAAAGTGTGCGATCGGTAACCTTTTTCACGTCACTTCGGGTTGCTTTAATTGTGTGTCCGTTTCGTTAAAGATAATTCAGTTTCTGCAATTTATTCCAATTAATGATACAGATAAAGTCATCAAGATTGGCTGACTTTGAGAGTAAATAGTAATGGCAGTAGGAACACGGAGAGCAAAACATTCTTTTTCTCTCACATAATATCAATATTTTAAGCAACCACGTCACTATGGTCATGATTAGGGCACAATTACCCTGCTATATTAATTATTCACTCAATAAATTGTTAAAACAAAAACGTATAATATGAAAAGAAACCTTATTTCCGTACTTCTCTGGCATCCGTCAGACCTGTATTAAGAGCATACTCGTGTCTTAATTATTGCCATTGTAGGCTCGTTGAATAATGTACAGAGATGATAGATTATATGTCTCGGAGACCCTCGCTAGCCCGCTCGCCCGCGGCTCGATCCTGTCTCCCGCCACGCACTTTGCCGTTATGCGGCGCCCACCCGGCACTGAGTCATTGAGTATAGGAATTTGTACTTACCTAGTTCACAGCTGGTGCTGAAAATGTTCACCATTCACTGCTACACATCGCTGGCACCTTTTTATGAAACTGGCATTTACTCTCTGAAGTTCCTCAGCACCGATTGACTGTATTTCAGCTGTAATATAGTCTTTAAGCTCATTTACAGTGTGAGGGTTTCTCGCATACACTCTATTTTTAAGCGTCCCCCTACAAATAAAAGTCACATGGTGATAAGTCTGGGCTTCACGGGGGCCACACGTTCCGACTTATAATCCTAGTACCGAAAATGCGACGCAATTCTGTCATGGATGCTTCGTCAGTGTGAGCAGTGGCAGAATATTGTTGAAAATAAGTTGACAATCGCTCTCCGTAAGTCAGTTCGTCAACAAATTGGTCAAGGATCACATTGAAGTACAAATTTAAGTACAAATTCCTATACCCAATGACTCAGTGCCGGGCGGGCGCCGCATAACGGCAAAGTGCGTGGCGAGAGACAGGCTCGCGCCGCGGGCGAGCGGGCTAGCGAAGGTCTCAGAGACAGATAAACTATCCTCTCTGTACTATTATCATTTCTAATTATGGCGGATTTCAATTCGGTATTTTATCGAGTATATAGTTTCATTTCATTTCATTTCTTTATTGCCACATAACATGTATATACAAATAAAACTGATATGTTTCATTACATTGATGGCTCGTCAGCTGAATAATAGTATTCAAAATGAATAATACAATAAATAAAAATTTAACTTGAGGAAAGAAAACAATATTTACAATAATCATAAAACAGAATGACATCCTCATCTGGACATTTTACAATCAACATAAAAAAAATCATCTTCATATGTCAGAATCATTAACAAATTCCTCAACGCTGTAATAGCATTTATCAATCAGAATTTTTTGAAGGGATTTCTTCTCCTACATAATGGACATGTTACTGAATTTCCTCCCGATTTTGTTGAAGACCTTCATTCCTACATAATGTGGAGTTTTCTCAAACAGTTTTAGTCTATGACAGGGCAGTTTGAAATTTGATTTATGTCTTGAATCATAATTATGGGAAAAGTGATTGTTTTGAAACAACAAGGGGTTTTTGAAAACAAATAAAGTAATTTCACATATATATAAAGAAGGGACAGTCATAATGTTTAGCTTTTTAAATAGTTTTTTACAAGATACTCTTCGATTTACATTAAACATTGCTCTGACTATCTTTTTCAGCATAATAAATATTCTTGCCATATCTGAATCTCCACCCCAGAATATAATCCCATATCTAATAACAGAGAAGAAATATGCATGGCTCACTGTTATCATGACCCTTATATCGGTAGCTCCTGCCAGGATAGATACTGCATATACAAAGCTATTTAATCGTTTAACGAGGCCGTCAATGTGACTCGACCAACATAGATTCTTATTTAATGTCATGCAAGATCAGTGCTATCCAGTTCCTTTTGTGAGGAATGTTTGCTGCTAAACAGCATTATATCTGTTTTAAGCATGTTTAATTGCAAGTAATTTTCTCTACACCAAGAGCCTAGATCTTCAAGTGTTTCCTGCAAAATATTTTCAATGTTACAATTTCTTTCGCAGGATGCAATTACAGAAGTATCGTCTGCAAACTGTACAACATTCTGTTTGATGGTTAGACGCAAATCATTCACATACAAAATAAATAAGATTGGCCCCAGTATTGAACCCTGTGGCACGCCTTTGGGCACCCTTTCCTATTTAGAATAATACTTAGTCCCATTGGATAATAATAATGTTCGTTGCTTTCGATCGTACAGATAGGAAGCGAACCAATCTTGAGTTTTACCATTTATCCCATTAATATCTAATTTTTAAGTAACAGTGAGTGGTTTACTGTGTCAAATGCTTTAGTCAGGTCACAAAATATCCCAGAAGCACACTGAGAGTCATCTAGCAATTTGCTTATGGAAGAAATAAATTCATTTATTGCATGATGTGTACTAAGATCTTTCCGAAAACCAAACTGAGTATTTAAAATAATATTTTCTTTGTAAATATATGTAAGAATTTGTTCCTTAACTACCTCTTCAAATATTTTTGAGAATATTGTTAGTATAGAAACTGGTCTGAAATTACCCATATCATCCCTTTTCCCCTTTTTAAAGTGTGGCCTAACCTCCGCATATTTAAGATTATCAGGAAAATAAGTAAATTTACGGCTTTACCTTAAAAATTATCTGTGAAAAACAATAATTATATACTGTGAAACGGAATGCATAGGTATGAAATAAATAATTACCAACAAGGAAACGTGATAAAACCTAATAATAGTGTATGGTGTCTTACGTAACTAACGGAAGATGCAATCTGGAACCGGGCAGCAGCGGGCACCAGTATCGACTTGATGCACAGAGCAAATGATGCTTTAGATGGATCAAGATCGAAAACTCATGGGCGGAATCAATCATAGTCTGGTTCTTCGGTCATGATACTGCGATGTGGAAAGGAAATGGAAAGACTACCACATTATTATATTTCCTGAACGTCGGAGGACGGAGAATAGATGATGGCACTTCCTGGAATAAAACGTTCCAGAGGTAAACTACTCCCCCGATCGGACCTCCGGGTGGGTAGTACCTTAGGGGAAGTCATCGAAAGAGTTGAACATTTTAATTTTAGGATTGGGACATGGAATGTAAGAACACTTCGAAGAGCAGGGAAACTGGAAAATTTGAAGAGAGAAATGGAAAAATGTGGAGTTAACATAATGGGTTTAAGTGAAGTGAGATGGACAGATAGTGGTGAAATAGTGTCAGGTAATTACACAATGTTCTATTCAGGTGGACAAGGTTTTGAACGTGGTGTAGCAATAGTGATGGGAAATCAATTAGTGCACAGTGTGACTAAAGTGGTGAGCCATAGCGATCGTTTAATGTTTGTGAAATTAAGTGCACAACCAGTGGACATTATGATAATTCAAGTGTACATGCCGACATCAGATCATGACGACGACGAAGTGGAGAAATTGTACGATGAAATAGAAGATATCATTCACTCTGAAGGCAGAGGAAGAGTAAACACCATAATTATGGGTGATTGGAATAGTGTGGTTGGACAAGGTAGAGAAGCAAACATTGTGGGACAATATGGATTAGGCAGAAGGAACGACAGAGGAGGGATGCTAGTGGAATTCTGTCAGAGAAACAATTTAGTGGTGATGAACACTTGGTTCAAGAAAAGAAAGAGCAAATTATACACATGGAGGAGCCCAGGAGACATTAACAGATATCAAATAGACTACATACTTGTTAAACAGAGGTTTAGGGGCAGTGTGAAAGACGCTAGGACTATGCCGGCTGCCGATATCGACTCGGATCACAACCTTTTGGTTGCAGACATCAATACAAGGCTGAAGAGGATTCGACAGTGTGGGAGGAGAAAGCAGAGATGGGACCTGGAAAAGTTAAGAGTGAACAATGAGAGAGTAGGAGAATCATTGGAGCAGCAATTTAGTGAAATGAGAGGTGAAAATGCAAGTACAAGTGTGGAAGTGCAATGGCGAAATGTTAAACTGGTTTTGTTGAATACTTTAAAGAGTGAAGTTGGGAGGGAAGCAAAGAGAGCGAGGAAACCTTGGATCACCAATGAGATGATGGAGAAGATGGAAGAAAGGAGGAAGTGTAAAAATATAAACGAAGAAGAATACAGAAGACTTAACAATGCACTCAGGAGAGAAACAGACAAAGCAAAGGAAAAGTACATGGAAGAAATGTGCGATGACATAGAGGAACTACAAAGAAGAGGAAGGTACGACCTCATGTACCAGAAAACGAAGGAGCTGGGAGGAAGCGAGAACAAAGGAGTAAGGTCATTCGGAATAGAGGACTCTAGAGGACAAATGGTTTCTGAACAAGCGGAAGTGCTGAAAATATGGGAAGAATACATAAAGGAACTCTACGATAAGGAACACCGTCCGCAAGACATCGACATGGAGACAGAGGAGGCGATTGATGAAGACGAGAATGGGCCCAGCATACTGACAACGGAAGTAGAGAAGGCAATTGAGGACATGAAAAAAGGGAAAGCTACAGGAGAAGACGACATACCGGTGGATTTGCTGAAAGAAATCAGAGACGGAGGTCTGAAAGTGCTGACACAACTTATCAACAACATTTATGAAAATGGAGAATGGCCTAAAGACTTTTTGGACGTCACAATGGTTCCTCTTGAGAAGAAAAAACAAGCTACGAAATGTAGTGATTACCGAACAATTAGTCTGATCTCACATGTGGCGAAGATCATTGCAAGAATACTCAATAGACGGCTGGAACACAAAATTGAAGAAGTAATGGGAGAGGATCAATTTGGATTTAGGAAAGGAAAAGAAAAGGAACCAGAGATGCTATCGGTATAGTGAGGATATTGTCGGAGAGAGTTTTGACTGTTAACGAAGAAGTTTGCGTTTGTTTTATAGACTGGCAGAAGGCCTTCGACAGAGTCAACTGGACAAAATTGTTGAACGTCCTTAAGGAAATAGGAATCAACTGGAGAGACCGGAGACTAATTTTTAACTTGTATCTGGGACAAAGAGTAAAGGTGCGACTGAAATACGGAGAAACGAACAGCGTGGAAATAGGAAGAGGAGTCAGACAAGGATGTTGTCTATCGCCAAGTCTCTTCAACCTGTATGGTGAATGGCTGGTGAAAGAAGCTTTGAAAGGATGCGGAAATTTCAGGATAGGAGGACGCCTCATAAACACCATCAAGTATGCAGATGACCTAGTAGTGCTCGCCAAAAATCAAAGACAACTGCAGCACATGATGAACCGGTTGGTGGAAACTGGAAGGATATATGGCATGGAAATCAACATCGAGAAATCTAAAGTGATGCGGATTTCAAAACGGGAGAAACCTTTGAGGGTAAATATCGACAATCAAGAATTGGAGAATGTGAAGCAGTTCAAGTACTTGGGAAGCTTGCTGACAAAAGATGCTCAATGCACAAATGAAATTCGCGCCAGAATTGCCATTGCCAAAGCCGCATTCAACAAGAAGAGGACTCTGCTCACCGGAAAGTTGAGTTTAGAACTAAGGAAGAAATTGGTGAAGTGTTACATGTGGAGCATTGCACTGTACGGGGCAGAGACGTGGACAATGAGAAAAAGGGAAAGAAAATACTTAGAAAGTTTTGAAATGTGGTGCTGGAGGAGAATAGAGAAGATCAAGTGGACAGATCGG
The DNA here is from genome assembly GCA_946902985.2 of Meconema thalassinum. Taxonomy (NCBI): domain Eukaryota; kingdom Metazoa; phylum Arthropoda; class Insecta; order Orthoptera; family Tettigoniidae; genus Meconema; species Meconema thalassinum. Next base: position 66,210,836 of record OX336398.1, on the reverse strand, counting down.
GTGACAAACGATGCAGTACTGAGAAGAGTAGGTGAGAATAAAACTTTTCTGAATACAATTCTTCAGAGGAAGGCCAACTGGATCGGGCACATACTTAGACATAAGGGGCTCATGCACGACGTCATTGAAGGTAAGATCAAAGGAACGACAGGACGGGGAAGAAGAAGAATTCAACATCTGGATGATATGAAAGATAGAAAGAGTTACAGCAGACTGAAGAAAGAAGCTGAAGACCGGGAACGTTGGCATCAGAAATTCTCTGTACGAAGACATGGACCTGCCACTAGGCAGAATACTGTATAATAATAATAATCAGGAAAACTCCCTGTTAAAAGTGACTGATTAATAATCATTGATAATGGCTGTGCTATCTCATTTACTGATAGTTTTACTAACCAAACTATCGGGTGAGTTAGCCGTGGTCGTTACGGCATGACTGCTGGCAGTCGCTCACATCCGGGAGGCGAGGAGGTTCGAATCCCCCCGCCGGCAACCTTGAAGATGGTCTTCTGTGGTTTCCCATCTTCCTTCCAGGCAAATGCCGGGGTTGGTCCCTAACTATAGGCCACAGCCGCTACCTTCCAACTCCTCGTCCTTACATTCCAACTTTCCTCCCCAACGGGTGTCCGTCTCGAAGCAGCTACAAAATAACTGGTGAGCCGAACATGTCGTCGGACACTCCAGGCACTAATAGCCATACGCAAAAAACAAACCTAACCAAACTGGGATTTCATCCCAACCAACACTTTTTTTTTAATCTTTTAATGACAACATTATTTTTTAAATTTCAGTTTCAGTAACAGTTCTAAATTCCATCTTACTTGAAATGTTAGGAAACATCCTTTCATTTACATTGTCATTACCACTTGTGATTTCTGTCTCGACATTCACAAAAAACTTGTTAAATAATTCCGACATATAAAGAGGGTCATTTATAGTATTCCAACCTCTGTGGTAGGTCCGATATTCTTATTTCCAAACGAGTGTCTTAATTACCATTACAGGCGAGTTGCATATGACTGTTTATGTTCGACCCTAACTATTATGTGTCAGAAAACTGTATCATAATGAGGCTCATTATAACACTATTTTTCATTATGAAACAGTTTCTCCCACCAATCAGAGCTCAAGAAACAGTTGTGTGACCAATTAGATAAGGATACCTTCGCGCATGCGCTCAAAATCCAACATGTCTATATAAATTATCGAAATTGCACCGCCCATATGTTCGCGTAAATAAACTGGTGAATATGAGACAAGAAATGGCACTGCACCTTAATATCCCCAAAATCAATTTCTACACAGCGCGTGGTTATGAAACGATTTCGGTGACAGTTTTACTGAATACTGGAGCACGATCTGAACATTTGGCATTGAACACACAGAGCGCATGCGTCGGTTGTCCAGAGAGCTTGGATAACAGAGATATACTACCCACCGCAGCACCCGATCACACCATTATAGTGACTGAACAGATATTTATGAATATATATGTTAAAACATATAATTAAGTTATAATTATCGTCGAACATAAACAGTCGTATGCAACTCGCCTATAATGGTAATTAAGACACTCGTATGGAAATTATAAAACTCGCATACGCTCGTTTTACAAAAATACTCGTGTCTTAATTATAGCCATTATAGGTTCGTTGCATACTGTACTATTATGTTCGACGATAATTATAACTTTATTATATGTTTTAATATAAATATTCATACTGTAAATATCTGTCGATATTCTGTCGGTTGAATTCTTCTTCTTGGGAATTGTGTGGGCTCAGAATTTGATCTCTACCCAATAAAGAATCCAAAAGCTGTGAAACATTGTTTATCCTGAAGTAGTACCAACAGATATCGCACAGGTACTATGTTGGATCATTTTGTTATTTTGGTCAAATACACATATTAGGCTGTCACAAACGCTTTAAAATTAAAATGTATCGTATCAACTAGTTATTCTTCAAATTCGATGCGTATAGAATGTCAACGGAAGGCAAATCAATTGAGTCCCAAATAGAACAGTAACGGTATCTGGCAGAAAAGGTTCGCATAAGAAATCCCTTATTTTACTGAACAGAGAGTTGGGTTATAATTTCCGTTGAACTAATGTCATACGTCTGCGTCTTCCATGACGTTCTGGTGTGTTTATGTCAACAACAGCATTCACTAAAATTGTCGGCGAAATTTTACGATTGTGTAGAAATTGGGGTTGGGGATATTAAGGTATAGTGCTATTTCTTTTGCAATGTTGCCCAGCTTGTTTATGCATTGTAACTTCAATGGTTGATCCAATATAGGATACAGTGTCAACTTTCAAATCATGTAATTCATGTCCGACATGTTGGATTTTGAGTGCACGTCAGACGCTATCCTTACCTAATTGGTCAATGAATGAAAATATTGAGCTCAGGTTGGTTGGAAAAACTGTTTTATTATGAAAGAATGTACTTTAATGGCATCCATTATGATACATTTTTACAGATTACAGCAATTGGCACTAACAGTGATTTCTGTTAACCATAAACCAAACTGTCACTAACAGCTATTTATGTGAAGCATAACCTAACCTGTCAGTAACAGGGATTTATGTGAAGCATAATCTAACCTGTCAGTAACAGGGATTTATGTGAAGCATAACCTAACCTGTCAGTAACAGCCATTCATGTGAAGCATAACCTAACCTGTTAGTAACAGTGATTTCTGTCAAGCATAACCTAACCTGTCTCTAACATTTATTTCTTTGAACCACAACCTAGCCCGCCAGTAACAGCCATTCCTGTGAGCCTGTCAGTAACAGTGATTTCTGTGAAGCATAACCTAACCTGTCAGTAAGAGCAATTTATGTGAAGCATAACCTAACCTGTCAGTAGCAGTGATTTACTTTAACACAACCTAACCTGTCAGTAACAGTGATTTCTGTTAACCATAAACCAACCTGTCAGTAACAGCTATTTATGTGAAGCATAACCTAACTTGTCAGTAACAGGGATTTATGTGAAGCATAATCTAACCTGTCAGTAACAGGGATTTATGTGAAGCATAACCTAACCTGTCAGTAACAGCAATTTCTGTGAAGCATAACCCAACCTGTCAGTAAGAGCAATTTATGTGAAGCATAACCTAACCTGTCAGTAACAGTGATTTCTGTGAAGCATAACCTAACCTGTCAGTAAGAGCAATTTATGTGAAGCATAACCTAACCTGTCAGTAAGAGCAATTTCTGTGAAGCATAACCTAACCTGTCAGTAACAGTGATTTCTGTGAAGCATAACCTAACCTGTCAGTAACAGTGATTTCTGTGAAGCATAATCTAACACGCCAGTAACAGCCATTCCTGTGAACCTGTCAGTAACAGTGATTTCTGTGATCCATAACCTAACCTGTCAGTAACAGTGATTTCTGTGAAGCATAACCTAACCTGTCAGTAACAGTGATTTCTGTGAAGCATAACCTAACCTGTCTGTTACAGTGATTTCTGTGAAGCATAACCTAACCTCAGTAACAGCCATTTATGGGAATCATAACCTAACCTGTCAGTAACAGCCATTTATGTGAAGCATAACCTAACCTGTTAGTAACAGTGATTTTTCTGAAGCATAACCTAACCTGTCAGTAACAGCCATTTATGTCAAGCATAACCTAACCTGTCTGTAACATTGATTTCTTTGAACCACAACCTAGCCCGCCAGTAACAGCCATTCCTGTGAACCTGTCAGTAACAGTGATTTCTGTGAAGCATAACCTAACCTGTCAGTAAGAGCAATTTATGTGAAGCATAACCTAACCTGTCAGTAACAGCCATTTCTGTGAAGCATAGTCTTACCTGTCAGTAACAGCCATTTATGTGAAGCATAACCTAACATGTCAGTAACAAGGATTTCTGTGAAGCATAAGCTAACCTGTCAGTAACATGGGTTTCTATGAACCATAACCTAACCTCTCAGTGACAGCCATTACTCTGAACCATTACCTAACCTGTCAGTAACAGTGATTTCGAGCGACATCTAAATTTAGGGGAGGTTGTTGCCTTCTCTGCAATAGTAAGTAGGCCTGTGTGGACTTTTTGTGGTATGTGTAGTCTGATGGTAAAGGTTTACGATCCTTCTGTAAAATGTCCTCAGTATATATTCTGTAGACATTTTGCATGTTCCCAGATCCATATTTACGGGGGCACGAACTAAGCAACTGCGCAGAACGCAAAATTTCTAGAGATCTGCACAAAACTGCTTGGGAATTAGCCTACAGGTCAAGTTTTTAATTGCTAACCCCCTTATATTGACAAAGTTCATTATTTTTAGTATCTTAGTATGTGTTGAAAAGCTAGAAGACTTGGAAATGTGTCAAAATGCGTGTTTTCAAAAGCACTATCATTAATAAAATTTTGAAATTTATATCCGTCTTAATTTATATTTTGAAAAAGAAAAAAAAAGAAAATAACAACATATTAAAACGCTTGTTGTATGTGTCCTACCAAGCTATTCAATTACACATTATACGACGACGTATGCAATCTATAACTGAATAAATCAACCCCATCGCTAATTATCTTCACCAGTCTGATGTACTGCATCTGAAGACACTCACTTGGCGAACGAAGCAGATCATCCCTCTCGCAATTTATTCAGAGCAATTACTAGAATTATCAGGTAAAGTTTTATTTTTCTCTTTAATCTCATTGGCCACAATGGAGCTACGTTTTAATTAATGCCATATTAGTTAGTATTGTTGTTTTAAGGGGCGGAACTACGAGGTCATCTGCCCCTCTTAACACAGATTAAAGAATACAAATTTGTAATTGAGTTTAACATTTTGAGGTGGACTCCTAAATTTAAAAAAACCAAAAATTAATTTAAAAAAAATAAATAAAAATAAAAATTATAAAAATAAACGAAATTAGGGAAAAACAAAACATTATCATTCAAAAACGAACAAGTCGTTGAGTCAATGTTCACTGGAGAATTTAGATTGCTGGCCCTAACCCACTCTCACTTATAAAGCGGATAACGCGATCAGCAGCCACCGCGTCATCGGCTAATATAAGTTTGAGTGTCATCTACAAACCAAGGTTTCTTCGTAAGTCAGCAAGATTCACACACTCGGTGAAAATGTGGGCCACGGTGAAAACGGCTCCACAGGTACAATGTGGGGGGGGGGTCTTCCTTTCTTATCAGATACGAGTGGGTGGATCTTGTATGACTGGAAAGAGCTCCGCCACACGCGAGTAGTTCGCTCTCAGTATACTGGGCAGTGGGTCGGCTAGCCCGAACTTGTAGGTGTAACTGAGAGGGAATATCTCTAGCGGGTACCCCCATTGCAGCTTGATCCGCTAACTCATTTCCCATGTGGCACAGCCCGGCTAGTTGGTCGTGGATTCGCTGCACTAGGGAGTGTTGCGGGAAACATGTAGCAAAAAAATAATGCCATGTAAGAAGAGCCTTTATGTTCTCTCACCTAGATCGTGCTCTCTTCACCTCTTGGTGATATATTCTAGACATATACTGATATTCACAACGTTACAAGAGTATTATAACATGGACCAATCAGAGGTTGTGAGGTCAGTACAGTGACATGGCAACATCGAACACCTCATTAGAAAATAATAACTCCTTCATAGATTGTCCGGAGAGAACAAGAGGAGAATATACGCTAGTATCGGGAAGTTAACTTTAATCCAAAAAGTCCAATTCAGAAACGTGCCGATACAAAAATCACGATTGGATGAATTACGTTACAATATTTTTATTTTATCATTTTAAATGATCTTGTCGACTTCGTCGTTACGCTGGGGTCTGGCGTTACGTTACGCTGACGGGACGAAATGTACCCAGATGCACTGAGGTGTGTGACGTCAAAGTACCGCTTGGTGCATGTGTTCCCCGACAATCTCTGCTTCTTTAGTATAAGACAAAAATCCCCGATTCTTGGATGTCACGGGTAATCTCGAGAACCACTGGATGGATTTTGATGCGGTTTTCACCATTCTGTAAAGGATATCTCGAGGAAAGATTCTGTAGAAAATAATTTATGTATAATCAAAGGAAGCCAAGCAGTAACGATTTCAGTGAAAAAGTCTAAAACAAACTTGGCGTCCGTGCGCTTCTTAAGCTTACGCTGGGCAAACCGTTAAACATATCAATATACTATGAGCGTAACAATAGGTCAGCATGAAAAGTTCTACAAAAAAGTCCGCGAGAGCATATCTCTATCTTCAATACATCGCCCATTATAAGTGTTTTTAGACTGGATGGAAGGGGCACGTCATCCAGCCATCTCCCTCCGTGCGCTTGCCCTTGCTTTGCCCTTGGTTTGCACTTGCCGTTCGCGAGTAATTTGAAACAAGGTAAAGTATTATAAAGCAAGATAAGTATTATGCAGATAATTTTCTAACATGTCAAGAATCTTTGGCTTCGAGCGAAGCGAGAAGCCTCCAGCCTTTCTAGCATTTTTCAGCATTTGTAGCATTATGGCAATTTCTAATGGTTAAACTATAATGTATTACACAAAGTAGGGTATAATTTACTCTTGCACCCTATCTGTTACTTGTTCTACACATTTAATATAGTTTGATTGTTTGAATCTATTCTTTGATTCTTTATCTTGAATTTTTCGTATGTAGTTTACTAAATTGATGTAAAGTTTATTTGTTGTTGTTTTAAAATCTTAATTCCCAAGTGATACTAAGTGACTCACTATCAACAACAAGTACAATCTTAACCCAATTTCTGATACACATTTTCACCGAGTGTGTGGATCTTGCAGACTTACGAAGAAACCTTGGTTTGCAGACGACACTCAAACTTATATTAGTCGATGACGCTGTGGCTGCTGATCGCGTTATCAGCTTTATAAGTGAGAGTGCGTAAGGGCCAGCAATCTAAATTTATTGACTCAACGACTTGTTCGATTTTGAACGATAATGTTTTGTTTTGCCTTTACCGCACACATTAAAGAAAAAAACAGCACCAGCCATCAAAGCAATGTATGAAATACCTAAAGCTTATAATCTATCAGTAGCTACAGCAATGGCACTATTTAAAATTAAAGTGGACCCAGTAGCAACATATGGTATTCGTCTCATATGGAATAATCTTTCGGTAACAAACTTAAGACGACTTGAAAATATAAAAGCCAGGTACTTAAAAACGCATTCTACAGATGTCCAAGTTTTCGGAAAATCGAATCGCATATCTTCTTGGAAATGAAACATTCTTTCTGGAAGATATCAAATCGCTCTTCAAGCTACCCAATACGGCTGCCTTGGACGCGGTCTTGGAAGAAAGGAAAACTAAAGCAATGAAAAATCACGAATGGAAAGGACAAAATTTCTAGTTACACCACGTCTTGACGCGTTACGCTGCACATGGTTTTCATAGTAAAATATGTACAAATCCGAAATTTCACAACCCGACAGAAAAGTGCTCATGTCGCCTAAGTGGGGAGCTATGCTCTCTGTATCATCTTGGAGACTGTGCTCAAAGATCACAACCGATCAGCACATTTGCTAAAGACTGATACAAATCAGTATTATCTTACTCATATATTCTTTCTTTGTATACATTGTGTTTAATTAATAATAATAAATAATGTTTGTTTATTTTTATAATTATTAGTTTTATTTAATTTTTTGTTTTATTAATTTTTGGTCTTTTCAAACTTAGGTATCCACCTCTAAATTTTAAATTCCATTCCAAATTTGTATACTTTAATTCAACATAGAAATTACATAGGCTACAATAAACCACCACTAAGTTATGCCAAACCCAAATCAAACAAGAACTAAAGAGCCTACTTTTCTTAAAATTAAGATGCATGCCAATCATTAATCTACTGTATATGAACCTATCTAGAATAATGACGAAATTAAGTTGGTAATATCGAAATGTATAATTAGTTCGAAATATATCTGGTATAATGTAGCCTAATAGAGCACTACAGTTGGTAGCCCTGGAGACTGATTATATTCTTAGTTCAATCTCCTAAGGTACAGAATAAAAATTCGGTTGAAGCCCAATGGACGTCACATGCAGTTAGACATTGGATCTATCAGCACGCGTGAAAGCATGTTGGCAACAATATCATGCATGTGCTGGTCAGAAATATTCTGAAATAGTATGATATCTTGTTGTGCCAATTTTGGATGAAATCCACTTGTTAGTATAGAAGTTACATTATTTTAAAATTGGACCTACCAGCAGGCATAGAATCATGTTGGCAGCACTGACTTATATTAATTACTCCAAATTAATGCAGAATGTCAGGTGCTATACGTGCGCAAAGTATAGAGCTGTTAGCTTGCATACTTTATGATATATTGATATTATGGTAAAAAAATATACACAGCAATTATTAACAGTTGGCAGCTCTGATTGCTCTTAAGAATACTTATAGTCATATCTGTTATGTTACTCAGAGCACATACGAAATTTGTTTGAAATCCAATTGATAGTATAGAAGTTACATGTAATTAAAATTGTTCCTATCAGCAGGCTTAGAATCATGTTGGTAGAACTGACGTATATAAGTTACTCCAAGTTAATCTAAAATGTTATGCACTATACGTGTGCATAGTTTAAAGCTGTTGGCTTGCATACTTTCTGATATATTGGTATTTGGATAAAAAATAGAGAGAGCAATTATTAACAGTTGGCAGCCCTGGTGGCTCTTAAGAATACGCTAAGTCATATCTGTTTATGTACAGATATTACATACAAAATTTGGTTGAAATCCAATTGATTGTGTAGAAGTTATATGCATTTAAAATTGGACCTATCAGAAGGCTTAAAATTATTTTGGCAACACTGTCATGTATAGCCTCCTGGAAATTAAACTGAAATAGTATGCTCTACATGTGTGCCAATTTTGGAATAGCTCCCATGTATACCTTCCAGGATATCTAACATGGAGCTCAAATTTCTAGTGCGTATTTTAGCAGTTGGTAGCACTGAGATCATTTTCAAATATGGGTTTGAATAATTCCGGTATACCTATTTACTCGTACTAAATTTGGTTTCGATTGCTGCAGCCGTTTAGGAGTTGATAGGTGGTGACACACACACAGCCAGACAGACAGAAGGACAGACAGACAGACACACATTTTCCCGGATCGATCTCATAAGTCTACTTTTTCCTCATTTTTGCAAAATGTGAAATGAAGGTTAAAATACAACCTGGGGAAATAAGAATTGCTACTCATTTGGACGCCTCTCAAACAAACTTTCTTCCCCGGTAATTTTGGCGGCAAAATTGGTCAATTTCGTTCCCCCGATGACTTCCGATTGGCAACACTTCGAGAAAGCGCCCACAGCGGATCCTTTACAAACAAGACATGAAGAAAACAACTGCACAGTCAGAATACGCTGCCGAAGTCAACGTCACTTCCGCTCCGTTGCTAAGCAACTGGAGCAATACAACATGGCTCCCTTGTAGCTTGCTTCAGTCTTTGAGCCGTCATTATTTCCTATTTGTATCGTATAAAACTGTACATGCATGGATGTCCAGAGGGAAGAAAGCATAGTAAAGTATATTTTCCACAGTAATTTAACATAGTTGTCCAATAAAGTTGTAAAATACTGCGTACGATATGCACATTAAGTCTTAGAACATAAGTCGTAGAGATGTGGCCTACGATATTTACCTTAAATTAAGTGAAAACATGAAAATATAACATTTCTGAATATTGTGAATCTCGTCCCGTATGAATGACTAATACTTTGGAAAATAAAGTACCGTAGGCCCTACCAGTAAGTGACAAATAAAATGAACTTAAGGTCTATCAATGCATAAGGGAACAGTTTAAAATATTTGGATGAGAATTTAGGCCAAATCCCATCAACAGCTATAGAAGAAACAAAGACTGCATTTCAATACAATTTGTGTGTTTACCACAACGCCGCGTTTGTCTGAAAACGAATCAAATTAACAAAGCCTAACCTGTGTGCTCACCAACAGGTTAGAGAAGTCTACAATTAAGGCCTATCGTCCTACCTCACTCTAAATAATGGGGCACTTTTCGTATCCTAGCTCTAAATATAATCAAAGCAATCACAACAAGACTTGCCACTCCATCACTTCAGAAATAAGTAGTATTCATTGGCTTGAATAATGTCACTATACGGAACGGTACTGTAACTTTGTTGCAGGGTGTAGGCCTAAGCTACTAGTTTTATTTATTTATTTATCCGAGTCCAAAACACATACATATATACATATAAATTACACTAAATTTCATTACTCCAGTGTTCAACTGTTAGAATGGCACAGTTATTGGCTTCTATCAAGTCCTGCATAGTACATGGTCTTGATAACATGCTGCAATTCAGAAGGTGCTCAGGGTCTTGTCTTTCACCACATCTACAAAGTTCTTCAGCACTGTATCCCCACTTCATTAAATTGCTTTTGCACCGACTCACACCAGTTCTCAGTCGGTTTAGCGTCTTCCAGGATTCGTATTGTAGGTGGTAGCCAGCTGCCGGCTTCTCCTTCATTTCCCACGATCCTCCTGGTGATTTTGCTTTCCAAAGTTCAATTCGGCGAGCTTCAGCTGAGGAATGAATTGATATTGTTGTTTGGAGGAAGCTCTTTCTTGATTTTAGCCTAGGTGGATGGACATCAAGTCCATACATTGGATGTCTTGGATCTGTTTCTTGCTTTTTCTTCTCTACTTCTGCCACTACTTGTCTTCTAACTTCTGGAGGTGCTACTCCCATAAGCGGAAAGATCTTATCGACAGAAGTTGGACGTAGACAGCCTGTCACAATGCGGCCTGTCTCATGGAGGGCAACATCTACTTGGTTGGCATGAGCAGAGTTCCTCCAGACTGGGGCAGCATATTCTGCAGCAGAGAAACTCAGAGCAAGGGCAGTTGTACGCAGGACACTAGGCTGAGCTCCCCATCTGGTGTTTGTGAGCTTCCGAACGATGTTGTTCCTGGTGCATACCTTCCGTTTGGTGTCCATGCAATGCTGTTTATAGGTCAACGCGCGATCCAGCTTTACTCCTAAGTATTTAGGATGAACACAGTGTTTCAGATTGTGACCTTCCCAGGTGACGTTGAGCTGCCTTCTCGCCTCCCTATTGCTCAGGTGAAACGCGCATATTTGGGTTTCCTCTGGGTTGGGTTTCAAGTAGTTATCATTGTAGTAGATGGCTAAGTCTTCAAGAGCAGATGTCAGCTTTAACTCTACTTCTTCAAACGTTGATCCTTGAGCAGTAACAGCAGTGTCATCTGCGTAGATGAATGCTCTGGTCCTAGTGTTAAGTGGCTGGTCGTTAGTGTAGATATTATATAATAATGGAGCTAGCACCACACTTCCCTGTGGGAGGCCATTCTTTTGGTTCCTCCATCGGCTTTTCTTATCCTTGAGGGTGACAAAAAATCGTCGATTCTGCAACAAACACTGAATAAACTGTGTTAGTCGAAAGTCTCTAGTTGTTGAGTACAGCTTCTTTGTCAATCGCTTGTGGTTTACAGTATCATAAGCAGCTGTGAGGTCCACAAAAGCAACTCCAGTAATCTGTTTCCTTTCATATCCATCCTCAATATACTGGGTTAAGTTCAATATTTGACCAGTACACGATTTCCCTGGTCTGAAACCTGATTGCTCCTTAATGATCTCTCCGTCAACAAAGTTGGAAATTCGGTTCAAAATCATTCTCTCCAGGGCCTTACAGAGATGACAGAGAAGCGATACACGTCTGAAATTCTTGGGTTCATTTGGTTCTTTACCTAGTTTGAGCAAGGCCACAACTTTTGCTTTACGCCATAACTTCGGGATTATCATTTTAGTCACACAGGTGTTCATCAGTTGTAGGATCCATTCGATAGTTAAGAGGCCAAAATGTTTTATTTGCTCAGGTCTTATATCATCCAAACCTGCAGCTTTGTTGTGTTTCATCTGTTGAATAACAGTTCTTAATTCTTCCGTTGTGAATCGTGTACCAAGATGGTTGTTCTCCTGTTCATATCGTTGGATTTTTATTTCTTTGGACCTTCTTGAGGCTTTACCGTTCAGCAGTAGTTGATTGGCTATTTGGTCAGCGGTAACTTTATCCGATTCCTGGGTTGGAACTGTAGGATCACCATTGAGATTCTTCAATAATTTCCAAGCTTGACGACTTGTGCGCTTCATGTCCAAACTTTCGAGATGATTACGCCATTTGTCTGTTCTTGATTTTGATATGGCTTGGAGAAGGTGTTCTCCAGTTAGTATTGTTTCCTCTGCGAATGGGTCCTTTTCATATAGTTGTTCATATTTGTTAAGGAGGGATTTTGAGTCCTTATCGTGTCCAGGAATATACATTGTTCTGCAGCCCCTTGGGATGTGTTTACGGGAGATAGACTTTACTAATTCAACAAAATCCATGTATTTCTCTGGGTCAGGCTTGATCTTCCTCACCTCATCATCTAGGTTTTGAGAAAAGCTATCCCACTGAGCTTTCTTAAAGTTGAACTGTCTTTTAAACGGGACTTGTTCAGGTTTGACAATTGCTTGTACTACACATATAAGAGCTCGGTGTTGTGTTCTTGGAAAAGGTTCTGCAATGTGCTTCTTGGTTTGATAAGCTATATGATCGGTGACAAAAATGTTGTCCGGATTGTAGCCTCTCTTCCACCGACCACTCTTAAAGGACTGGGGTAGCTTTGGGTCATGTATCAATTTAAGACCCATGCATTCGGCCCATTCTTCTAGTTTTTGACCATTTAAGTCCGTCTCTTTGTATCCCCATGATATACTTTGGCAATTGAAGTCGCCTACGACTAGTTTTGTAGCTTGGGAATGGAAGTTACAGGTTTCTGTGAATTTGTATTCCTTATTTGGTGGTTTGTAGACAGATGTAATAGTACAGGATTGTATTTCAACTGTCAGAATTTCTATATGATCTACACAGGTCATATCAGTAGAGAGAATGTTAAGCTACTGGTAGGCCTACATGATAATATGAAAGTGCAAAAAATAAAATATTTAGGCAGAAATTTTCAGTCTGGAATAGGCCTAATTGCTATTTGGAAACACAATTCACTGCTTAAATAAATTAAGTGAAAAATCACCACTCAGAAAAGTTGTAGGATGAAATGTATTGGTGTTAGTGAATTAGCTGTAAGGTTATGTAGGTTGTCGTTTATAATACTTATAGTACAAACCATATTTAATTACAACTACACTCCCCACATGAACTAAAAACCCCTTTATGTGACATATATGTCCTAAATATCTCTCTATATTAGATATACTCTATCCACCAAATGATAAATATTTATAATTTGCAGTACCCGCCATGCAATTCTTGCCTCAGGAGTGAGGTCAACTTTATTCATACTATCTCGCAAAATTCTCGTACTTTATCCATAAAATTTCACTTCTATTTCGTAGCTCCAACACTGTAGATGATCTTCACGGGAGGGGTTTGCCTTATTTCACGCGTATTACACATTTTTATCCTCAAAATTCAAGACGCTGCGCAGAGTTAATGCAGCTTCCTATGTATAAAAAAAACCTAGCAACCAGTTGTTTGGGTCCAATGTGGCTGCGCCCATGAGGTTGCTAGGCGCGTCACTTCGGCAGCGTATAGCTCGAAGTGTTGCTTCTAACTTCAACGCAGTGACGTAACTACAGGGATCAATCCTACCCCAGAGCCAAATAATAAATATACGTAATTGGATAAAACGCTTATATTAAATAAAACCAATTTTCAGATTGATGACAATCGGCTGGATTATCATACGAACTAATTCGAGAACATTTCCCTTTACTCTCATGTAAAACGTTTAGTGTAACCTAAACAAACACTTGCTTAAGTAAAATTGTTCATTTTCGAGCTTTTGCACGCTGATAGGCGCAAATAAAACGTTTGAAATCCTGTCGAGATCAAACATGAAAATGTGTAGTTTTTCTCATTATTCCTAAGCCTCCCCCCACCCTCCCCATAAAGCAAAAACAAAAAATCAAAAAACGAAAGAAAATACAAACACAAAAAGAAAGTAGAAAACAACAAACACGAAACCATAAACAATAAATATTAAGCAAAAGCAAAAAACAAATTCAAAACAAAAACAAACAAAAAGCATAAAGATAAAGGCCAATAACAAAAGAAAGCAAAAGAAAACCACCAAAACGACAAAGGGAAAAACTAATAAAAATCTAAAGCAAAAACAATGACAAAAAATCAAAAGCAAAAATAAATACAAAACGACAGAGCAAAAAAACAATAACAAAAAAGAACAAAAGCAAAAACACATAGCAAAAAAGTAAAAAATATATCAATAGCAAAAACGAACAAAAACACAAAACAAAAAGATAATAACAAAAAAGCAAATACAAACAAAAAGCACAAAGCAAAAACAAGATCAAAAGCAAAAACAAACAAAAATGAAAATGCAAAAAACTAATAACAAAAAATCAAAATCTATAGCGAAAACAAACAAAAGAACACAAAGCAAATACACGAATAACAAAGAACAAACACAAATGCAAAAACACGAAGCAAAAAAAACAATAACAGAAAACAAAATCAAATTTTAAAACATACAAAAACACAAAGAAAAATCCAATAACAAAGAAACAAAATCATCTGCAAAAAGAAACAAAAAATGACAAAGAACAAAACTAATACAAAAAATCTAAAAAAACGCAAAAAAACACAAATTAAAAAACCAATTACAGAAAAATCGGACACGAAACCTAAAACAAAACCTAAACTTAAAACCAAAAATAAGAAAAAAATTAAGGAATATTTGAAAGAAAAAAAAAGGCCTTTCATAGCTTATCAGTTGAGATTTGACTTCGCTCATCTCCTCCTAGTTAGGCCACTGGTACAACACTAATTCCAATTTCACCTCTACGAGTATTAGCGTTAGATATGTTACAGTTCAAATATTGATACACTCTCGCAATGTCGCATAGCTTTTGTTTGCTAAAGATGAGGTCATCATTGAAACATGATAACGTCCTCCAGGGGAGCGAACATCGCATCGCATCCTCTCCGACTCGACTCTGCAATAATGGATTCGCCCATATGATCAGAGCAGGTCAGCCAACCCCCGCGTGATGCGAGGGATGCCAACTTAGCTTCACCCCCACAGCATTATAATAATATGGATCTATCCAGGGCATTTCACTTCTTACGTGAATCTGTATCGATTGTTTTATTCACCAGTAATTCTACGATATCACTGTGGACCATTTAAAGGCTTGCATGTCAAATCCTTGCGAGTGTTCGATATAGGATATATCGATCCGCGCTGCGGAGACTTGGCTGCAATCCGGGGCAGCGGGTTGTGTCTGACGGCTGGCGGAATTCCTGGCGTAATCTTATGACGATATTGTGGCACGTTTCTCACAAGGGGTGGGCAAAAATGTGCTTGATATGAGGGTAAAAACCATTCAAATACTAAGAGAGATATGAGTCCTCGTGAGGCTCAACGTTCCAGCGGGCTTCGGTGGCGTAGTTGGTAGAATGATGAGTTTTTATGCCAAAGATCTCGGGTTCAAACCCGGTCGAAGTCGTCGGATATTTTAAGAGTGTTAAAAATCCCTCAGTATATCTTCTTTCAGAGGGGAAGTAAAGCCGGTGGTCCCATGCCATAGATTTATGGCATGTAAAAGAACGTTCCATGTCGCCTCGTTGGTGTAGTGGTCAGCATGATTAGCTGCCACCCAGGAGGTCCGCGGTTCGATTCCCGGCTCTGCCACGAAATTTGAAAACTGGTATGAGGACTGGAATGGGTTCTACTCAGCCTCGGGTGGTCCAAATGAGTAGAGGGGGTTCGATTCCCACCTCAGTCATCCTCGAAATGGTTTCCCACTTCGTCTTCGGGCAAATGCCGGGATGATACCTAACATAAGGCCACGGCCGCCTCCATACCTTTTCCTTGCCTAACCGTCCCACTCTTCCCATCCCTTCATCAGGCCCCTGTTCGCTTTGCAGGTGAGGCTGCCTGGGCGACGAGCCAGTCACACTCCCCAGTTGTATCTCCGACTCAGAGTCTCAAGCTCCAGGACACTGCCAGTGGCAGTAGAGGTGTGATCCCTTGCTTAGTCCGTGGGAAAAGCCACCCATGATGATAAAACGAGAAAGAAAGAAAGAAAGATAGAAAATAACTTTCCACTAACTACAATTGTGTGAAGCTAAATGTGTAAGTTAGTTTTGACTAACGCTCTATTAGCTCGAACATTCGCCGCCAGCTTCCGGTCGCGGTGGCATCTAGTTGCCAAGTTGGCGGCTAGGTGTCGTTGACGGTAGCAAAAATAGGAACTACTTTAAATTGATTGTCTGCAGTCCTTACCTGAATTACAAATAACACACACTAATACAACCATCACAATTAACACTGCTTATCAGACAGATTCAGTCGCAGGCAGTCCGGGATTTGGAACGGAGGGTGTGTTATGTCGGTTGGTTGGTTCCTCAGTTTAGGGGCTGCGACAACGTGGTCATGTAGCCCCGTGTACTTTGGGTGTGTGTAGAATCTGTCTGATAACCGGTGTTAATATCTGATGGCTGTATTAGTCTGTAATTCAGGTAAGGACTGCAGACGATCAATTTCAAGATACCTTTGCTAACAAATACCACAGTGAACGACACCTAGCTGTGAACTCGGATACTATATGTCACCGCAACCAGCGACGAACGTTGGAACCTTTTAATGAAGCGTTAATCAAATCAAATCTAGCCTACAAATTTAGCTTCACACAATTGTAGTTAGTGGAAGGTTCTTTTACATGCCATCAATCATAACATAGGCCCGCCGGCTTTACTTCCCCTCCGAAGGAAGGCATACTGAAGGATTTTTAATGCTCTTAAAAAATCCGATGACTTTGGCCGGTTACATGAGATTAATAAATACACCTGGATGACCAGTTTCGATCGTCAAGCGATCATCATCAGATCCATTACACTTAGGTTATTAAATCTACGTGTGTCTTAAAGTATCTACAATATGTAGTTGCAGTAGTAGTTTGAATAATGCAACTAGACAATATATGAGTCGTCCAGTTGCAAAACTCGTCTAATCCACTTGTGAATAAGAATCATGTCGTAAAATTATTTATTTTTTTATTTTTTTATTTTTTATTTCTTAGTCGTTTACCCTCCAGGTTGGTGGAACCCACGGACTCAGCGAGGGAACTCACCACTACCGCCTCTACGGGCAGTGTCCTAGAGCTGGGAACATCGAATCGGAAGGGATACAACTGGTGAGGTGTGATTGGCACCTCGCCCAGGCGGCCTCACCTGCAAAGCGAACAGGGGCCTCACGAGGGAAGGTAAGGGATGGGTAGGATGGATAGGCAAGGAAGAGGGAAGGAGGCGGCCGTGGCCTTGAAGAAGGTACCATCCCGGCATTTGCCCGAAGACGAAGTGGGAAACCACGGAAAACCACTTCGAGGATGGCTGAGGGGGAATCGAACCCCCTCTACTCATTTGGGCCACCCGAGGCTGAGTAGACCCCGTTCCAGTCCTCGTACCACTTTTCAAATTTCGTGGCAGAGCCGGGAATCGAACCCAGGACCTCCGGGGCGGCAGCTAACCATGCTGACTGCTACGCTACGGAGGCGACTTTGTTTTGTTTAATTTAGTTTAATTTAGTTTTGTTTTATTTTGATTTTGTTTTATTTTATTTTGTTTTGTTTCATTTTGATTTTCCAGAAAACAAACACAAAACAAAAACAAAAAACACGAAGCTAAAAGCAAAATTCAAAAACAAAAGCAGAAAACAAAAAAAAAAACACAAAGCAAAATTCAAAAATATGTAAAGCAGAAAACAAAGACAAAACCAAGGAAGAAAAGCAATAAGTAAAATTCAAAAGAAAAAGCACAAAGCAAACACAAAACCAAAACCTATTTTTAATTTTTTTATATGTATTTTAATTAGGCTATTATAATTATTAATAATGTTAATTTATTGTAATGTTTATTTTTAATTTTTACTTTGTGTTCTCATAGATTTAATTTTGATATTTTTCTATTGAATTAATTAATTAGTCAATTTTCAATTTATTTTACAATTATTTTGATATTTTTGTAGTTATATTATTTTAATTTCTATATTTATATTTTATTGTTGTGGGGTTTGAAGCCATTTTTCAGTGTTGCCTAAGTAAACAAAAGTTTGGTGCTTTTCAGTCGGTCAACACGAATGTACCCTATTAGAGCTGGGTTATGCCCTAATCCTGAAATAAATTACATGAGATTAATAAATACACTAGGATGACCAGTTTTGATCGTCAAGCGATCATCATCAGATCCATTACACTTAGACTATAACATCTATGTTTGAGAATACAGGTGAAACATATTTACAATATGTACAATTACTGTATTTAGTTGCAGTGTTGGTAATGCTACTGTCGGTGTATGCTAATTGTAGTATATCTAATGTTAGGTGAAATGCTAAAATGGTGATAGAAATTCAGAGTTTGTCTGTATGAGGTGATTATATGGTTGTAAAAAATCAACTATGGTTATACTGTAATAATACAGGCTGATACTTATCAGGTTTGTCTTCCTGGCTGCAACTTCGAGCAGTTTTGTGTTCACTCTAGCACCAGTTTTGGTCGACTGAACACGGGTGTTAACTGGACGAAACTGGATTTTCCTTTCTACCCCATTCGTTCCTATGTGCTGTCAGAGGTCAGTGCAATGTTTATTTGTGTGACGTTGCCAAATCTAGATAAGAATGTATGTTATTGAATACAGGAAGATCTACAACTATTAAAGACCGTTTTCATTTTTTGTTATCCAACACATTACGTCAAGTAGATATGAATATAATATTTAATTTTTAGAAATACCCGCACTTCGGCATGGACATTCTCCGAAATGTGGCTGAAAGACTCAACTATCAGCATCTTTGAAAGCATAAACTGTCCTTATGAAAGGTGGTTAATAGAGATACCACTTTCCCTTAAAGGGTTAAGCGGCGGAACAGCGAGGTCATCTGTCCCTCGAGTATCCAGTATCGAGGCTAAAAACCTTTAGAACTAGGGATACTTTCATCTCATACCCACAGGAAATGGGTGTATGCCGAGGGTTTCGAGCCGGTAGTCAACGACCTGGGTAGTAATGAGATGTCCAGAGGGATGGAATGTCATGCCACCAAAATTATAACGATGATAATAATTGTTGTTTTAAGGGGACTAACATCTAGGTTATCGGCCACTAATGGTTTGGGTGATAGTGAAAGATAAGATGAGAATGAAAACTATAACTAATACTAACTACAGACTTACAAACTACAAGAAGAAATGGTAAACAAATAAAGGACAGGAAGAAAAGAAATGGCCTCATCCCTCGAAGAATGAGGATTGAGGGACTTGGAAGAAAGGAGAAACATGAAAGGCAGATAGGAACGGGAAAGAGGAGAGGGCCCGCCCCAAATTCAGTGGAAAAAGGGAACAAAACGGACCTAGCTCAGGAATCCCCCGGGATCACCAACAACCGAACTCAAAAGCCGTGAGCCCCTGAGGGTGTAGTAATATCCAGGGTTCACCAGAATTGGTGGGGCTACACACACCCTGCCTCCTAGAGGGCCTTGAGCAGAAGGCGGGAGATAACATGAAAAGGAAAAGAAGGCTGACCCCTCGCAGAAAGAGGGAATCAGGAAAGATGAGACAAGGGCCAATTAAGGCGGGAAAGGAAGAGACTCCCTTGGCCTCGGATACCCTAATACCGTTGGGGTCGGAAGAGAACAAGTTTTGACCGAGGGAGATGGGAAAGAAGACGGAAAGGAGCCCGGCACAAGTAAGTGGAAGCAATGCCGGACTCAGCTGGGGTCCCGTGGTCGCCAACCCGCGTTGAACTAGATGTGAGCCCCTGGGGGGCCACCAAAATGAATTGACAAGAAAGCTAGATTTGGCAACACTGTCTCGTATAGACACTATTATAGAACAGTCTTGCGATTGAACCCTGGAGGAATATTAATTTCTATCAGAGATAAATTACGTGTTAATCAACTTTGGCTATAAAGTGTAATTATTGCTCTGGAGAAAGGTCACAGCTTCCTTACTGCTGTCTGCCAGAGAAGTTCACATCGCTCGACTCGAGCCATAATGGGGGGGGGGGGGGGCTCTCGATCATAAACCACGTGACCCTCCTCTTCATGTGGAATCAGAGCCATGGGATGAGACATTTCACCTTGAAAACAAAATGGGGGTAAAAAGAGGAACCCGAGACACCGGAGTCCATGAAGGGCGTTGGTCTGCCAAGCGACCGCTGCCCAGCCAATTGGCCTAAAAATTTCAGGGTCATATCAGTAATCGTTTCGGAGATATAGATTGACGGTGAAATATTTCGCACAGCCGCCATGTTGGATTGGTGAGCCGTTATAACATTTGAAGGGCACGGTCGGGGTCGGACGAGTATGACTTTACCGAGTTTCATTGAAATCACTCCAGCTGTTTAGATTTTATTAGGTGGATACAAACACCGACAAAAAGTGATCTCATAAGCCTATTTTTTTAATGAAAATAGGCTAAAAATGTAAAAACCCTTATAGTGGGCGATGTTTTAAACATGCTGAACAATTCTTACACTCATAGTATATCGAAATTTTTAACGGTTTACCCAGCGTAAACTTAAAACGCGCATGGACAGCAGGTTTTTCTTCGACTAGATTCAATGAAATCGTTACTGCTCGACTTTCCTTGGTCATAAATGAATATTTTTCTAGAGAAACCTTCCTCGAGAAATCCTTTACAGAATGGTGTAAACCGCATCGAAATCCATCCAGTGGTTCTTGAGATTACCCGTGACATACAAGAATCGGTGACTTTGTTTTATACTACAGTACAGTAAGTAGAGATAACTATTATTCCTTCCTCCTAGGGAGCACGTGCCAATTTCAATTTCCCAACCTTTCTTGTCTTCTCTTCCTTTTGCTTCCAATATTCTTCCATTGTGTCCCTGTGTTTCTTTCTTCTCCCCTCGGTACACTTTTGATCAGCTTTCTTTTGAATTCGTGTCATATTTAACACCTTCATTGTTAAACCTGTCGTACGACAAAATCGTCTTCTCTCTTTTTTCATTTCCTTTATTTGTAAATGGGGGTGATTTCCAGGAGGGAAATTGTACACTTACAGAAAAAATAGCTTGCCACGGTGGGTGAGTGTTTATAGTGTCGGACTACCAACCCCAAGATTGCAGGTTCGCCCCTGACCATGGTAAGTGATTTTTGAAGGCGACAAAAATCACGACACTCATGTCATACGTTGTTGGCATGTTAAAGAACCCATTTGAATTCAGTAGGCCGTGTTCAATGGCAAAATTAATCTCGGAATTTTCCGCCAACAAAGTTCCTCCATTCTCTACTTGAAAGCGCTGTAGTGTCAAGGAGTTTAGATATCTAACCTCCTTGACTTTCATAGCGTTCAAAGGTACGACGAAATTCGACATGCAAGCTACCCTCTGGGTGTCAATTAACAAAGCTTGCACCAGGCACCCGAGGTCATACGATATTATTATTATTATTATTATTATTACCGACAATAATATCACACACCCAAGTCGTAATTTGGGAACTATAATAATTACATCGGATTATTTACACAAAATTTCCGTCTTCTCTTCAACACATTAATATGTTTGGGGAACGGCTCTAAGACTCTAAGGTAATGAGTTCCAATTAATTATCAATACCACGATTAATGAAATAATATTTCCCATAATTTGTACGCTACGGTCGTCGGATGATTGCCCTGCTCGGGTAGGTGGGATTTCCTAGCCGTTAGCTTAGTTCTCCCCATGCTGGCTGATTTAGGCGGCTACACACGTTACGATACAACTGTGCGATTTAACTGCAACGATGAACTGCGCAATAAAACTGAAAGAGCTATAGGATCCACACGGTACAGATAACTGCGTCGATCAACAGTTCTTATCAGACATTCAAGGCAACATGTCATCGACGGACGACGACTACGTACTAACGGTGTTGGGCCTATGTGTCTGGTCTAAGGATTGGCTTCAACAGAGACAGCAATATTCACACGTAAATTTATTAAATGAGTTACGTACGCTTCGTACCGAAAGATTGACACAATGGATGAGGAGACTTATTACCTACACATTCTATCATTGGTTATTCCGTTTATAGCATTCAATGAAAGCTTCCAACCAGGAGCGTATATAAGGGTGGAGCGGTGGGGGCTCCTGAAACCCCCGCTCACTCCCCCCCCCCCCCCCCAAAAACAGCAAAAATTAAGAAAGTGTTTGTTTGGTAAAAGGATATTGTAAATTTGGTTGTACCCTAATCCTAACTTATTGGCTAAGTTATAAACAATATTAAGATTGAAATTAGACTACCTCGTGGTGTAGAGGCTAGCATTCTTGGCTGCCGCCCTGGATGTCCAAATTCGATTTCCAGCTCTCCCAAGAAATTTTAATTCTGGTCTGAGGGCTGGAACGGGGTACACTCAGCCTTGTGAGGCAAAACTGAGAATTCTACAGTACGGTACTTTTGAGAAATAAATTATTAATTTGTAAAAAAAAAAAAACTGTTTAGGCCTATCTTTCTGCTTAAAGAATATTTATATAATTTGCCATTCATACTCCATGAGCCGTAATAAAAAATTCATTAAGTATAAATTTTTATTTGTGTGTTGTGTTGTATTTTACAACTCTTTTGTATCGCCACTAACTGTAGGCTCTATAAATTTAGAATTTTACAATTAACTCTTATCTAAAATAATTACACAAAGTTATATGCTCTAAGATATTGGTTGATATTTCTGGGTGTTTGGCGGTGACAATCCCCTGACAACATTCACAATTTTCCAGGCTAGTCAGTCCCCTCGTAAAAATTGTATATACGACCCTGCTTCCGAGTGATCACGATATCCTCTTTGGTCTTCCTGAGACATGTTGCAATAACTTGTAGCACGCACCATCTCCACGAGTGACTCGCTTGAACTGAGCAATCGGCCGTTGCCACCGTCCACACGTTACGAAAAAAAAACTGTGCAAACTCAATCGACACAGTTTTATCGGTTAGAAAATTCAACTTGCTCCGATGAACTGTGCAAGCCGAAATAACTGCAACGATTTATCCTCCACACGTGAGATAAATCTCCGCAGTTCGGTTGGTGCAATTAAATCGCACAGTTTTAACGTAACGTGTGTAGCCGCCTTATTAAGCGTGAGTAGTGGTTTTGTGAGAGTTCTAAATCCACCTCCACCTCCCCACCTCACAAGATGGCGGCAGCCCGATAACTCCCGAACCCGTGGTCGGATTTTGACGAATGAGGTGTCATTGAACTCGGGCTGACACCCCCTTTCCATTGGACAACATATTTCAACCCCAAAAATAAAACCTACCCCTACTAGAGAATGAAATTGAATTTTTTAGATAATCTCTGTTACCAATTGCAACACGTGAGAGTTTGAATGCCGATATGGATTTAAACGTTGTTCCACATAAAGTGCATATGTTCGGTGAATAGCCACTATGAATTAGCATGCCCACTCATGGCTTTTGTAAGAGGGTGGGGGAGTGGATCCCTATGGATGGGTTATTGTTGACGGGTCATTGTTGGCGGGGTCATTGTTGTCGAGTCCTTGTGGACGAGTCCTTGTGGGCAGGTCCTTGTGGACAGGTCCTTGTGGACGAGTCCTTGTGGACAAGTCTGTGTGGACAGGTCCTTGTGGACAAGTCCTTGTGGACGAGTTCTTGGCCCTTTGGACTGATCCCTTTAGACCGGTCCCTTTGGACTGGTCCCTATGGACTGAACCATGGTCTCTAATGCTATGATGAAATTAAACGTTGTTCCACATGAAACGCATGTGAAGAGCCGATTGCTACTATGAATTAACATGTTTGTTTTCTGTTTTTACGCATGCGCACTTGGGGTTTTCGTAAGAGGGCGGACTTTTTAAATAATGATTTATAGATGAGTTATTTAAAAAAATAACCAAATGATCCAAAACTAATAGGTCATTGGCTTTTTAATATCTCATGAACCAATAAAGCTAGGGACTTGTATGAGGGGTCGTTGGACTTGGTATGACGCCCCGTATTTCAATGTATTTTTGATTTTTATCAAAAGGGCCTAAGTACACTTTTGTTAATATCTCGTGAACCAATAAGGCTAGGGACTTGTATGAGGGGTCGTAGCACATGGGATGACATTCCCTTTTTAAATGTATTTGTTGAAATTTTGACAAGGGGCCTAACTACACTTTTGTTGATATTTCCTGAACCCATGATGGGATTTTGACCTGTGAGGTGTCGTTGGACTTGAGCAGACACTCTCTTTTTTGAATGTATTTTTGACATTTTAACAAAGGGCCTAACTACACTTTTGTTCATATTTCGCGAACCAATAAGGCTAGGGACTTGTATGTGGGGTCCTAGCACTCGGGGTGACGCTCTGTTTCTAAATATATATTTAATGTTTGTCAAAAGGGCCTAATTGCACTGTTGTTAATATCTCGATAACTAATAATGGGAGAGAGTCAAGTGAGGTGTTATAATACTAAGGATGGCCAACCCTTTCCCATGACCAACGAATTTACCCCAAATATTCAAAACAACAAGGACATTGAGCTGAGATTATATAAACTAATACTCGGATATCGACATATGAGGTGTCATAGGACTTAGAATGGTCAACTCTTTCCCATGACCAATGAATTTACCTAAAATATCCAAAATATTAAGGTCATTGACCTGAGATTTTATAAATTAATAATTGGATACGGACATGTGAGTTGTTTACCGTGAGTGATGAAACATAGCTAGGCAGAGAAAGAACTAGTGTAGGCAACATGTATGGTGACTGACAAGTCTTTCACTATTGGAACTTGTTTTCAGATCAGACTGTAGTACAGAGAGAGTATAGGTTGCAGGCATGGGTTAATAAATGACAAACGGTGTATACAAAATCGGATTTATTGATTCAAGAATTAAGAGTAGACTATCTTTAATTGATTGGTTAAAGAGGATAGCTAATGAAACAAAATGGTGACTACATTGAACTAAACTGAACCAAGCTGAATCAAACCCAACCAAACCGAACCAAACCTAATCGAAAACGAGCCAAGGGTTTAAGTGTTAAACTTGTGGGTGGATGTGGTCATTGGTAATGTCAAAAAGGAAAGGGATAACGCTCTACCTATAGAGGGTAAGGTAAAGCTAGTGCATGGTGCTAATGCACACACCCAAGTACATGAACCTCACCCATCTATCCTATACAGTTTTTATGGGTTGACTGTTAAAACTTGCTCAGTGGTTACTGGGACAAGATGGTCACTACACACAACAAGCTTTAAATACCTGAGGCTAATAATCTATACACACACACTTGTTCTAAACTAAGCTGTCTTGCTGACAGTGCTCACGCTGTAGGCAGATGACAGAAATGCTTGGCTAACAGAAATACAATCATTTCCGGTTGTCTAATGTTACCAGCTAACCATTTTTTGCTGCAGTGGCGCGCACATGTGCCACTTACACTAGAGAGTTTAACTCGATTTCAAGCTCTAAGTCCTAGAACGAATCAAACTAAGAAAAAAGGGCATAGTGGCGTAGTGGTTAAGCTGTTAGCCTTTCACTAAAGTGGACTAGGGTTTGATTTCAGGTTAATACGCATGTCATAAACATATAAAAAAGCAGAGATAATGTTTTAAACCGATTACACTCGTCTCTTTTCAAATTATTACTTGGATTACAAATACAAAGGTGGACTGGGTGTGATATACAGTTAATGCTGTCTATCGCACACTAGCTGTAAGGAAGCCATATGTAGAGCTATATGTAGAGAACTACCTAGCGATTTCATGAACCGGTATAGCTATGTCGCATAAACGGTGCAGGATACAATCCAGCAACTATAATTCGTATCTTGTGGAACAGAGAAAATGCACTTTTGCCTTGATGGATAACAAATGTGTGCAGATGAATGACCTACGCATTAGCCTAGCAAGGGGTTATAACCACGTGGAGGAGGTGTGATTTCTATATTTTATTGTTTAGAGACATGGCTTTTGTAACCAGTAGATTTAATTGATTTAGTATTTTGTAAATATCTATTTTTGTAATTGTAAATAGTTAATTTTTTGTAAATAGTGGAAACCATTTATTTTTGTAATGGTAAATGTTAAATGTATAATTAAAGTTCTTTGGGATGAGTGTGCATGTCAATGATGTTTTTAGGGATAAATAGAGTGGTTGTGTGTTTGTTCTCAAAGACAGGCAAGGTTGTGTGGATGTATGACTACACAGAAAGAGAGAGAGAGAGAGAGAGTGTAGAAACAGCCTTACCTTCAGTAGTAATAGTAGACCTCTATGTTTTGCATACACATAGACAGACTGTAAGATCGCAATGGCCGAGCACTCACTTTAACACCATTTACAAAATCTTGAAATGAAAAAATCATGTTTCGCAAATATGAACTTTTGACATAAACAAAATAAAAATAAAATGTGTAAACTACAAATTGGAAAATCCATGTTTCCATATCATGAAATTCAAAAACTTTAAACTGACATTTAAAAGAAATGCAAATGGAAAATTGACAAATTGTAATGTGTGAAATGTGAAAATGAACAAATGGCTATCATTATTTAAAAAAAAAAAAAAATGGTGCTGTATGGTTGAGGTGTGAATCAAACCCTACTTATTTTGGACCACCCGAGACTGAGTATACTTGTTTTAGTCCTCATACCACTTTTAAAATTTTGTGTTAAAGCTAGGAATTGAACCCAAGAGCTTGTAGGGGGAGACAAAGGTTAGAATATGTTAAACAGATAGCCTTGAATGTAGGATGTGGTAGCTATATAGAGATGAAACGATTAGCTCGGGACAGATAGACACTGAGATCTGCATCAAACCAGTCAAAGGACTAAAGACTCAAACAACAACATATACGTTCACCAAAATAATGTTGTGTAACGGTAAATGTTAGTCAACGAACAGTAATGCATTACTAAAACCCATGACACGATACCTAAGAGCTTTTCTAAAATGATTTTAAAATGCCATTAACCCTATGTTGAACACCCAGTTCACAAGACTCATAACTGCAATATTATGGTAAAACAAAACAAAATCTATATTTCAAAACAAGCAAGTGGTTTAAGCAATGTATACTGGGAAAAAAAAGTTTTGTAAACACTCAAGTCCTCAAGACCAATTAAATTAGTAACTGTCAGGTTGGCCTAGTGGTTAAGGTGTTTGACTTAAGATCAAATTTCTGTATAAGGAAGCAAGGGTTCGAATCCCTTACCTGACATAACTATTGCCTTAACATGGCTTGGCCACACTGTATTATTATGATACTCGGTACACAAACCATAGATATAGTGTATTGTTTAAGACCACTCCCTTTCTGAACATAGTCAGAGACTGTTGATGGTTAACAATTGTATTAATAGTGGGACATGGGGATAGCAATTAAGAAAAAACAGCCAATACCCATACAATATTTTTATTCATTTAGTTTTTTTACAATAGTTACACACTGAATACAACATTTTATCTCTTTACCATTGTTTGATATAGATTTTAAACACAACGCTTGTTGTAGATCCTTTTACAACTTTCTCCAGGTACTCTTGTTCTTAAAAACTGGGGAAGTCGCAATGGTTTTATAGACATTAAACCCTCATTCTCTTCTTTTTCATCATCATCATTATCATCATCATCATTATAAATATTATCTTTATAATTATTATAGTCATTGTCACCATCATTATCATCATCATTATCATCCTCAACATCACTAGAACTATCCAATTCCTTTTTTTCCTTTTCAAAAGGGGCCTCTTGAAGAGTCTGTGTTGCTTTTGATAGTGTTACGTTTTTATTGAACGTTGACAACTGTCCTAACATGACTTTTTGAGGAGATAAATGTTTTTTCACAAGGAAGTCACTATGTAGAGTAACACTATGTTTTTGTTGGACTTGCTTTTTCTTGTTCTTTTGATCATGTTTTGTTAACACTAACGGTGTTTCATTTGGTATACCACATTGATGAGTACCCAAACGTAAGACCTCACTATGTTTACTTTTTAGATGACCTAGACATTTTGTTGTTCTTTGTTTTGAGCACTGCCAAAATATGATGCCATTCGCATTTTCTCGCTTATAGTTATAAGAGTACCCATGATACAGGGCACGTGGTTTACCTTTATTGGTTATAGTATATTCCATAGTAGCCACTGACTTGTAAAGTCGATCCGCCTACTACAAAGGTCTGAACACTTGTGGTGAAAGAATGATGTTGTGTTGACGTTTTATGCAGGATAATGTTGGTGGCATATGCGGGTGGCTTATGTGGGTGGCTTATGTTGATGACATGTATTGTTGACTGATTTTGGTGGCTTATGTTGATGGCTTATGTTGGTGGCTTATGTTGGTGGCTTATGTTGGTGGCTTATGTTGATGACATAAGTTGGTGACTTATGTTAAAAACTTATGTTGGTGGCTAATGTTGATGACATATGTTGTTGGCTTATGGTGGTGGCTTATGTTGATGGTTTATGTCGCTGGTCTATGTTGATGGTTTATGTTAATGGCTTAGGTTAATGCCTTAGGTTGATGGCATAAGTTGATGGCTTATGTTGGTGGCTTATGGGGGTGGCTTATGCTGGTGGCTTATGCTGGTGGTTTATGTTGGTGGCTTATGTTGATGACATATGTTGGTGGCTTATGTTGGTGGCTTATGGTGGTGGCTTATGATGGTGGCTTATGGTGGTGGCTTATGATGGTGGGTTATGGTGGTGGTTTATGGTGGCTTATGGTGGTGGCTTGTGGTGGCTTATGATGGTGGCTTGTGGTGATGGCTTATGGTGGCTTATGGTGGTGACATAGTGGTGGCCTATGTTGGTGGCTTATTTTTGGTGGTTTACGTTAATACCTTATTTGTAATGGCTTATTTGACAAGTTATTGTTGTCAATGTATTTGAGGTTTTTCTCTTGGTCTTGGCAAGTATCTCAACCCTTTTTTTATGATAAAATACTGCTTACCGCCATGTTTGTAAGCAACAACAACACACTAAAATTCCAAGAATCCAAAGTACTCTAAGGTTAATGATTGTCTCTCAACTCCATTCAACGTCTAGTCAAAAACATTATATATTTTTCACATTTTTCAAAAAAAAAAGGTTAATTGGGAAAGTAGGCTATATGTTTAAACTAAAAATCATATCAAATCATATGCTAACTCCAACACCTACGTCTATCCCACTCTCAGTCAAAAAAAATATAATATTCTTCAAATTTTTCCAACACAGTATTTGGAAAGTAGGCCATATTTTGAAAACTAATCATCCTATAAAGTCATATATATATAGACTCAAACCAATGGCTTTTATATCCTTAATCGTAAGAACAAAATATGGAATTTTTGTCATTTCTTCCAAAAATGTTCATTTTAAAACGGGGCTATATTTTGGAAACTAGGAATTTTACAAGAAAGTTTGTTTAACGTAAATGACAGGTATTTACCCCCCACTACCCACAAACCAAGTCCCAGGTCTCTGGGACAAAATCCAAAAAAAGTTCAATTTGGAAAGTAGGCGATATTTTAAAAACTAATCATCCTAAAAAGTCATATATAGACTCAAACCAATGGCTTTTATATCCTTAATTGGTAAAACAAAACTTAACATTTTTTCAGTTTTTCCAAAAAAGTCCAATTTCCAAAATTGTCTATATTTTGGGAACTAAGAATTTTACAAAAAAGTTTGTTTAACGAAAATGAAAGGTCTTTACCCCCCTATACCCAAAACATAAAATTCAAGTCCCTAGGACAAAAACTGTGCAGTAGGTTTTTTTTAAGTGACCAGAACCACTATATATATATCATTTTATTCTAAGAGCTTTCCATGATGATAAGAAAAAAAGAGCTTACCATAATGATGGATTGAGTGTAAGAAAACGTCTTTTGCTGCTTGATGTCTCTACTAAAGTGATACTCTTACAACAGACAAGTGAGTTCATGTTTCGCTGACGTAATCGTATGTTTCCAACACTTCCTGTGTTGAGCGCGTCATAGTGGCTAAATTTAAAACTCTAGATGAGATGTTTTGTTGACGTAATCGTATGTTCCCCGCACGTACACTTTGGACGGGTCTTTTTGAAGGGAGTCATTTTTTTACGGGCCCCGGAGGACGGGTCCTTGTTGACGGGTCCCTGTGGGCGGGTCCTTTGGACTGATCCCTATGGACTGGCCCTTGCATTTTATCCAAATTATGTCAAAGGGGACCCGCCACAGGGACCCGTCAACAAGGACCCGTCCTCCGGGGCCCGTAAAAAAATGACTCCCTTCAAAAAGACCCGTCCAAAGTGTACGTGCGGGGAACATACGATTACGTCAACAAAACATCTCATCTAGAGTTTTAAATTTAGCCACTATGACGCGCTCAACACAGGAAGTGCGTGGAAACATACGATTACGTCAGCGAAACATGAACTCACTTGTCTGTTGTAAGAGTATCACTTTAGTAGTGACATCAAGCAGCAAAAGACGTTTTCTTACACTCAATCCATCATTATGGTAAGCTCTTTTTTTCTTATCATCATGGAAAGCTCTTAGAATAAAATGATATATATATAGTGGTTCTGGTCACTTAAAAAAACCCTACTGCACAGTTTTTGTCCTAGGGACTTGAATTTTATGTTTTGGGTATAGGGGGGTAAAGACCTTTCATTTTCGTTAAACAAACTTTTTGTATAATTCTTAGTTCCCAAAATATAGACAATTTTGGAAATTGGACTTTTTTGGAAAAACTGAAAAAATGTTAAGTTTTGTTTTACCAATTAAGGATATAAAAGCCATTGGTTTGAGTCTATATATGACTTTTTAGGATGATTAGTTTTTAAAATATCGCCTACTTTCCAAATTGAACTTTTTTTGGATTTTGTCCCAGAGACCTGGGACTTGGTTTGTGGGTAGTGGGGGTAAATACCTGTCATTTACGTTAAACAAACTTTCTTGTAAAATTCCTAGTTTCCAAAATATAGCCCCGTTTTAAAATGAACATTTTTGGAAGAAATGACAAAAATTCCATATTTTGTTCTTACGATTAAGGATATAAAAGCCATTGGTTTGAGTCTATATATATATGACTTTATAGGATGATTAGTTTTCAAAATATGGCCTACTTTCCAAATACTGTGTTGGAAAAATTTGAAGAATATTATATTTTTTTTGACTGAGAGTGGGATAGACGTAGGTGTTGGAGTTAGCATATGATTTGATATGATTTTTAGTTTAAACATATAGCCTACTTTCCCAATTAACCTTTTTTTTTTGAAAAATGTGAAAAATATATAATGTTTTTGACTAGACGTTGAATGGAGTTGAGAGACAATCATTAACCTTAGAGTACTTTGGATTCTTGGAATTTTAGTGTGTTGTTGTTGCTTACAAACATGGCGGTAAGCAGTATTTTATCATAAAAAAAGGGTTGAGATACTTGCCAAGACCAAGAGAAAAATCCTCAAATACATTGACAACAATAACTTGTCAAATAAGCCATTACAAATAAGGTATTAACGTAAACCACCAAAAATAAGCCACCAACATAGGCCACCACTATAAGTCACCACCATAAGCCACCATAAGCCATCACCACAAGCCACCATCATAAGCCACCACAAGCCACCACCATAAGCCACCATAAACCACCACCATAACCCACCATCATAGGCCACCATCATAAGCCACCACCATAAGCCACCAACATAAGCCACCAACATAAGTCACCAACATATGTCATCAACATAAGCCACCAACATAAACCACCAGCATAAGCCACCAGCATAAGCCACCCCCATAAGCCACCAACATAAGCCATCAACTTATGCCATCAACCTAAGACATTAACCTAAGCCATTAACATAAACCATCAACATAGACCAGCGACATAAACCATCAACATAAGCCACCACCATAAGCCAACAACATATGTCATCAACATTAGCCACCAACATAAGCTATCAACATAAGTCACCAACTTATGTCATCAACATAAGCCACTAACATAAGCCACCAACATAAGCCACCAACATAAGCCATCAACATAAGCCACCAAAATCAGTCAACAATACATGTCATCAACATAAGCCACCCACATAAGCCACCCACATATGCCACCAACATTATCCTGCATAAAACGTCAACACAACATCATTCTTTCACCACAAGTGTTCAGACCTTTGTAGTAGGCGGATCGACTATACAAGTCAGTGGCTACTATGGAATATACTATAACCAATAAAGGTAAACCACGACCCTGTATCATGGGTACTCTTATAACTATAAGCGAGAAAATGCGAATGGCATCATATTTTGGCAGTGCTCAAAACAAAGAACAACAAAATGTCTAGGTCATCTAAAAAGTAAACATAGTGAGGTCTTACGTGTGGGTACTCATCAATGTGGTATACCAAATGAAACACCGTTAGTGTTAACAAAACATGATCAAAAGAACAAGAAAAAGCAAGTCCAACAAAAACATAGTGTTACTCTACATAGTGACTTCCTTGTGAAAAAACATTTATCTCCTCAAAAAGTCATGTTAGGACAGTTGTCAACGTTCAATAAAAACGTAACACTATCAAAAGCAACACAGACTCTTCAAGAGGCCCCTTTTGAAAAGGAAAAAAAGGAATTGGATAGTTCTAGTGATGTTGAGGATGATAATGATGATGATAATGATGGTGACAATGACTATAATAATTATAAAGATAATATTTATAATGATGATGATGATAATGATGATGATGAAAAAGAAGAGAATGAGGGTTTAATGTCTATAAAACCATTGCGACTTCCCCAGTTTTTAAGAACAAGAGTACCTGGAGAAAGTTGTAAAAGGATCTACAACAAGCGTTGTGTTTAAAATCTATATCAAACAATGGTAAAGAGATAAAATGTTGTATTCAGTGTGTAACTATTGTAAAAAAACTAAATGAATAAAAATATTGTATGGGTATTGGCTGTTTTTTCTTAATTGCTATCCCCATGTCCCACTATTAATACAATTGTTAACCATCAACAGTCTCTGACTATGTTCAGAAAGGGAGTGGTCTTAAACAATACACTATATCTATGGTTTGTGTACCGAGTATCATAATAATACAGTGTGGCCAAGCCATGTTAAGGCAATAGTTATGTCAGGTAAGGGATTCGAACCCTTGCTTCCTTATACAGAAATTTGATCTTAATTCAAACACCTTAACCACTAGGCCAACCTGACAGTTACTAATTTAATTGGTCTTGAGGACTTGAGTGTTTACAAAACTTTTTTTCCAGTATACATTGCTTAAACCACTTGCTTGTTTTGAAATATAGATTTTGTTTTGTTTTACCATAATATTGCAGTTATGAGTCTTGTGAACTGGGTGTTCAACATAGGGTTAAAGGCATTTTAAAATCATTTTAGAAAAGCTCTTAGGTATCGTGTCATGGGTTTTAGTAATGCATTACTGTTCGTTGACTAACATTTACCGTTACACAACATTATTTTGGTGAACGTATATGTTGTTGTTTGAGTCTTTAGTCCTTTGACTGGTTTGATGCAGATCTCAGTGTCTATCTGTCCCGAGCTAATCGTTTCATCTCTATATAGCTACCACATCCTACATTCAAGGCTATCTGTTTAACATATTCTAACCTTTGTCTCCCCCTACAAGCTCTTGGGTTCAATTCCTAGCTTTAACACAAAATTTTAAAAGTGGTATGAGGACTAAAACAAGTATACTCAGTCTCGGGTGGTCCAAAATAAGTAGGGTTTGATTCACACCTCAACCAAACAGCACCATTTTTTTTTTTTAAATAATGATAGCCATTTGTTCATTTTCACATTTCACACATTAGAATTTGTCAATTTTCCATTTGCATTTCTTTTAAATGTCAGTTTAAAGTTTTTGAATTTCATGATATGGAAACATGGATTTTCCAATTTGTAGTTTACACATTTTATTTTTATTTTGTTTATGTCAAAAGTTCATATTTGCGAAACATGATTTTTTCATTTCAAGATTTTGTAAATGGTGTTAAAGTGAGTGCTCGGCCATTGCGATCTTACAGTCTGTCTATGTGTATGCAAAACATAGAGGTCTACTATTACTACTGAAGGTAAGGCTGTTTCTACACTCTCTCTCTCTCTCTCTCTCTCTCTCTCTCTCTCTCTCTTTCTGTGTAGTCATACATCCACACAACCTTGCCAGTCTTTGAGAACAAACACACAACCACTCTATTTATCCCTAAAAACATCATTGACATGCACACTCATCCCAAAGAACTTTAATTATACATTTAACATTTACCATTACAAAAATAAATGGTTTCCACTATTTACAAAAAATTAACTATTTACAATTACAAAAATAGATATTTACAAAATACTAAATCAATTAAATCTACTGGTTACAAAAGCCATGTCTCTAAACAATAAAATATAGAAATCACACCTCCTCCACGTGGTTATAACCCCTTGCTAGGCTAATGCGTAGGTCATTCATCTGCACACATTTGTTATCCATCAAGGCAAAAGTGCATTTTCTCTGTTCCACAAGATACGAATTATAGTTGCTGGATTGTATCCTGCACCGTTTATGCGACATAGCTATACCGGTTCATGAAATCGCTAGGTAGTTCTCTACATATAGCTCTACATATGGCTTCCTTACAGCTAGTGTGCGATAGACAGCATTAACTGTATATCACACCCAGTCCACCTTTGTATTTGTAATCCAAGTAATAATTTGAAAAGAGACGAGTGTAATCGGTTTAAAACATTATCTCTGCTTTTTTATATGTTTATGACATGCGTATTAACCTGAAATCAAACCCTAGTCCACTTTAGTGAAAGGCTAACAGCTTAACCACTACGCCACTATGCCCTTTTTTCTTAGTTTGATTCGTTCTAGGACTTAGAGCTTGAAATCGAGTTAAACTCTCTAGTGTAAGTGGCACATGTGCGCGCCACTGCAGCAAAAAATGGTTAGCTGGTAACATTAGACAACCGGAAATGATTGTATTTCTGTTAGCCAAGCATTTCTGTCATCTGCCTACAGCGTGAGCACTGTCAGCAAGACAGCTTAGTTTAGAACAAGTGTGTGTGTATAGATTATTAGCCTCAGGTATTTAAAGCTTGTTGTGTGTAGTGACCATCTTGTCCCAGTAACCACTGAGCAAGTTTTAACAGTCAACCCATAAAAACTGTATAGGATAGATGGGTGAGGTTCATGTACTTGGGTGTGTGCATTAGCACCATGCACTAGCTTTACCTTACCCTCTATAGGTAGAGCGTTATCCCTTTCCTTTTTGACATTACCAATGACCACATCCACCCACAAGTTTAACACTTAAACCCTTGGCTCGTTTTCGATTAGGTTTGGTTCGGTTTGGTTGGGTTTGATTCAGCTTGGTTCAGTTTAGTTCAATGTAGTGTACCCATGTGAGTAATCTCGGTGGATAATATGCATCTGCCTCCAGCTAGCATCAGCTCTCAGGCGTGTACGGTAACCCCAATTTAGCAGTGCATATTTTGGATTTGAGGCTAAAAGGTATCAACTCTACAATGATAAGGCACAACTCTATTCTAAAACTTTAATTCATTAAAATGAATCATGGCTTCAAACACAAAACAATACCCAAAAAGCATAAAATAAAGCAAACAAAATTTTTACTTCCACAATCCATAAGTAAACAAATATAAATTCACAACAAAGTCATACCTAGCCATAAGGCTTTACCCTTCTGTGAACTTCACAA
This sequence comes from Meconema thalassinum, assembly GCA_946902985.2. Lineage (NCBI taxonomy): Eukaryota > Metazoa > Arthropoda > Insecta > Orthoptera > Tettigoniidae > Meconema > Meconema thalassinum. Next base: position 66,175,115 of record OX336398.1, on the reverse strand, counting down.
GGATATACTAGTGCGCTGATGCACCTACGACTTCAAAACAAACTGTACATTAACATAACAGTCATACAATGTGACTTCTTTAATATTACAACAAGGATTATTCCTTAAACCTCTTTATGTTAAACAATTATGTGTGCCGTGCGTGTTTTAATATTTTTCTTCTCACCAATGAAATGCTTTGCATGCATTTACCTATTTGGACGTTGCACCAAATCAACGTGCAACTCCATAATTATGTAAGCTACCCCCTACACATCCTCCAATTATATGGTTTCATCGCATGCTGTCTGTGATTCCTAGATAAAACGTTACGTTATAGCTTATGTCGGATTGTACGATAGACTACCTCGCGCTCATGGCGATTGGCATCCAGTAACCAACTACATGACTTGGCTCCAGTGACAGTACAAATAGATCATGTAACTATTCGTCAGATAGCTAAAATAATGAACCATCAGGGTGAACTATAATTATCCATGTGTTCACAAACCACATGGCTATAATACTCAACATAACAATCTTGCATTATATATCATTTTAACAAGGTCTAGAATCTCTTCCCTTTATAACTTGCCTGAGCGGCCCGGGTGGCTAGCACCGACCCTCGGCTAAGGAAGTCGCTACACAATAGAAAGTGGAATGGGTCGTTTCACCAATTATCTCGCCCTTTCTAAAAGTTTGAAAGCTTCCCTCTCTCTAAGCAGTGAAGATTTACAAGACGAATACTGTGTCCTGACCGACACACATGTTCCCAAAGGATCTTAATTGACTACTATGCCAACAGGTATTGAATGAGCTTTTGTAATTATTCCTACGTCGAGGATAACGATTAATTAATGGCCTCCCATGGGTCCATTCAACATGAAGGTTCGGGGTTCGCAATGCATGAGCCTGGCGGTTTGACCGATGTCTCAAGTATAATATAGGCGCACAAAACCACTGTCGCCATGAGTTTTCGCTGCCAACGAGCGTAAATAACTCATCAATAAGTTCTCGGGAAATCATAGAGCTGCGAGGTGTCCTTGTTTCCTGGACTCTGTCAAGATTCCAGCCCGGAACACATTTCAATCCTTTCTTCAGAGTTAGGGTCCAACACTACAACTCTGGAATAAATAATATCTCCAACAATGTCCACGACATAGGAGAATTCATACGTAGAATAGACTATCTGGCCCCTAATGCTCCATGCTACGACACTCCGACCTATAATATTAAGAGAAATCTAACATTTACTCTATAAGCTTCTCAATTAAGCTGCAAATTCAATCCACTAAAAGCTCTTTCATTACTGGTATCATTACTGAATATCTGCAATATGCTGATATAAAACTTCTTTCCATAATTACTGTAATGTAATCTCATTGTAACATCTTCCTGCTTAGATTGATAAGTCTTGCACTTAGCGTTAATAATTCTCGCTTACAACATTTATTTGTTTCCTGATGTGTTCATTCATACTCTTAATAACCATTATTATTATTATCATCATTTCTCACTGACATAAATGACCAAAATCATTACTTATTATTATTATTATAAATCTCATTGACATAAATGACCAAAATCATTATTTATTATTATTCTCACATAAATTTCCAAAATTTCCGACATAGCTATACGTTTTAAACTCGAACAATCGCGTTCGTTGCATTTACATAACTGATTGCCATTCTTAATTCATAGTGGGAATAATTACTCCACTTAATGATGCAAATCAACATTTCAACTCTATCAAAATCAACTCAATACTGATTAAACATGGAGGATCAGCCTCCTAACTGATTTTTATTGGCATCTATAAGGAATTCACAATATCTTTACGGAATCACAGACATGCAGCGGTCCATCCTTCTACATAATCATAACCATAATTTGTGGGGTACTTACATCTCTATAGGCATCTAAGGTGGCTCCGACCAATCATATTCTTCCATGTCGCCCGCCATAACGGGTTTAACGCGACATATTTCTCTTGTTTACACACATTTGATTACACATAATTTCTATCACCAACACGACACGTTGCATACCTTTCAGGAAGTTATCACTCCCCAAACATGTGAAACACTTCATCAAACATTACTTTAAATGATATTTTTACACATGCATTACACTGAACACTCGTCACTTTATACACACTTCAATGCTGAAATTCCCTAGCAGAGATCGAAATTGCAGGTGTCGACGGCATCTTACGTTACCAACTCCTGATTGAAAGTCTGGTTATCTGCTCTCGGAACTCTCCAACAGTTTTTATGACGATCATTCCTACAGTAAGCGTCCTGCGTTACATCAATACGCTGGCTCCCAAACATGAGCGTTAACATCTGGTACTCTCATGGCAATACCAAACACTTAGTAGAGTTTCTTTCGCGCATTCTATCGTAGTTACACATATACGATTAGTTAATACTATACACACTGCGCTTAATAAAGTTCAACACTTTCACAAATAATTATATACAATAGTTCTACCGTTAGTCTATACGGTGCTTCGTAACCGAACACGTCATAGTTCGTGCTGCTGATTATGCCTGTATCACGACTATTATTCATACAAGCATGTTTACTGTTTCTTTTACACATACCAGTCTTTGTTCGGCGTCTTGATGAATAGATCCGTCATGCGTTTTGCCTTGACGAACTTGCTTCAACCTGGCTGTAGCTGACTGAAGTTTCACTCGAAGACTGCACGTACCTTATTTGAAGACTTCTGTATGCGGCTTACACGCTGTCTCGTACTGCTGCATATTTGCTGCATACTGATTGCAACTTATTGCCATTGTGCTACAATTGATAATTGAGTAAGACTGTAACTGGCTGTAACTGCGCTTGGCGGCATGTAGACTGCGTGACAACTGAGTTAGACTGAGCATAGCTGAGTAAGACTGAGAGCTCCTCCTAGGGTCTACTCCCTTATATCGGATTTCCACAGAAAGTAGAGCAACATCTTCCCGCGTAATCTTGGCTCCTCTCACAGCATGATTCAGGTCTTCAAACCATGATCATTGTGTTCCTCTCTCTTCACAGGTCCCAAAACTATCTGTGTGCAAAGGAATCGCTCGTTCAATTAATTAATATTAATTCCTTTCTCCATGGCGTGGGACGCTACCTAACGGGAAACCCCCGGCAACATCTTCACATCCATCCGCGAACAATGGTCGTTTTACAGTCCTTACGCACATCATTAAATATGCACCAATTTCGCAGGTAAAAGACTCTAAAATTATCTTCTTGCCAAAATATTCACCTGTGTGCAACTCTCATCTCGATTCGTTACTCCAATCACGAGTAATCAATGATTTTTCTGGGCATTTCTCCGCCCCTACTCCAAATCCATTCTCCGTCGGGGAATAACTATGTCATTATTCAGGCCTCACCCCTGCTCCAGACGACATAATGGGGTGACTGAGATGGACGTGGCTCCACTGGGACCAACCCACAATTCTGGGCCAATTAGTAAATGTCATCTCTGCCCTCCTCTGTGCTTCAAGCCTCCAATAGCTTACACCAAATCGTCTTATAATGATATAATCTGCTCATTATTTCCTACATTATTTTAATAAATAATGCCATTTCATCAAAAATCACACCAGTGATTAAATATACATTTCTTTCGAGGGGTTTTTACCAAGAAACTCCCTGTACAGATCTCTGGTTCGCTTCCTGGTGGAACCTTTATACTGAGATCACAGTCTCTGAGAACCATGTTCGATTCCAGTCAGCATAACCCCATCGGGTTCAGTAGTCACCATTTTGTTTCATTAGCTATCCTCTTTAACCAATCAATTAAAGATAGTCTACTCTTAATTCTTGAATCAATAAATCCGATTTTGTATACACCGTTTGTCATTTATTAACCCATGCCTGCAACCTATACTCTCTCTGTACTACAGTCTGATCTGAAAACAAGTTCCAATAGTGAAAGACTTGTCAGTCACCATACATGTTGCCTACACTAGTTCTTTCTCTGCCTAGCTATGTTTCATCACTCACGGTAAACAACTCACATGTCCGTATCCAATTATTAATTTATAAAATCTCAGGTCAATGACCTTAATATTTTGGATATTTTAGGTAAATTCATTGGTCATGGGAAAGAGTTGACCATTCTAAGTCCTATGACACCTCATATGTCGATATCCGAGTATTAGTTTATATAATCTCAGCTCAATGTCCTTGTTGTTTTGAATATTTGGGGTAAATTCGTTGGTCATGGGAAAGGGTTGGCCATCCTTAGTATTATAACACCTCACTTGACTCTCTCCCATTATTAGTTATCGAGATATTAACAACAGTGCAATTAGGCCCTTTTGACAAACATTAAATATATATTTAGAAACAGAGCGTCACCCCGAGTGCTAGGACCCCACATACAAGTCCGTAGCCTTATTGGTTCGCGAAATATGAACAAAAGTGTAGTTAGGCCCTTTGTTAAAATGTCAAAAATACATTCAAAAAAGAGAGTGTCTGCTCAAGTCCAACGACACCTCACAGGTCAAAATCCCATCATGGGTTCAGGAAATATCAACAAAAGTGTAGTTAGGCCCCTTGTCAAAATTTCAACAAATACATTTAAAAAGGGAATGCCATCCCATGTGCTACGACCCCTCATACAAGTCCCTAGCCTTATTGGTTCACGAGATATTAACAAAAGTGTACTTAGGCCTTTTTGATAAAAATCAAAAATACATTGAAATACGGGGCGTCATACCAAGTCCAACGACCCCTCATACAAGTCCCTAGCTTTATTGGTTCATGAGATATTAAAAAGCCAATGACCTATTAGTTTTGGATCATTTGGTTATTTTTTTAAATAACTCATCTATAAATCATTATTTAAAAAGTCCGCCCTCTTACGAAAACCCCAAGTGCGCATGCGTAAAAACAGAAAACAAACATGTTAATTCATAGTAGCAATCGGGTCTTCACATGCGTTTCATGTGGAACAACGTTTAATTTCATCATAGCATTAGAGACCATGGTTCAGTCCATAGGGACCAGTCCAAAGGGACCGGTCTAAAGGGATCAGTCCAAAGGGCCAAGAACTCGTCCACAAGGACTTGTCCACAAGGACCTGTCCACACAGACTTGTCCACAAGGACTCGTCCACAAGGACCTGTCCACAAGGACCTGCCCACAAGGACTCGTCCACAAGGACTCGACAACAATGACCCCGCCAACAATGACCCGTCAACAATAACCCATCCATAGGGATCCACTCCCCCACCCTCTTACAAAAGCCATGAGTGGGCATGCTAATTCATAGTGGCTATTCACCGAACATATGCACTTTATGTGGAACAACGTTTAAATCCATATCGGCATTCAAACTCTCACGTGTTGCAATTGGTAACAGAGATTATCTAAAAAATTCAATTTCACTCTCTAGTAGGGGTAGGTTTTATTTTTGGGGTTGAAATATGTTGTCCAATGGAAAGGGTGTGTCAGCCCGAGTTCAATGACACCTCATTCGTCAAAATCCGACCACGGGTTCGGGAGTTATCAGGCTGCCGCCATCTTGTGAGGTGGGGAGGTGGAGGTGGATTTAGAACTCTCACAAAACCACTACTAGCGTGACTTATTATAGTCTGGATTTCGTCCTTCTATCTGCCAGAGATTCCCACCCTAGTTTGTCTATCATTACTTCTAGGATTAAAATCGTTGAGCACAAATCTAGCAGCCTTCCTTTGCACCAAATCCATCAACGATCGCATTGATGAACCCTACTTGATATGGGTCCCAAACCGCTGAGCCGTATTCTAAGATTGGCCTCACCAGGGTCAAATATCCTAATTCTTTTGCGGTGGAACTACCGACTGCCTTCTTATTTGATGTCGTTCTAAATATTTCATAACAGTCCAGGCTGTTATTGATATCTTCTTCCAAAGGCATTTAAGTATATTTCTATTTCAGTCTGCTGTCATCTATTTTATAGATGAATCCAAAGAAAACCAATCTCCATGTAAGCAGCACTTTAGTGGCAACTTTGATTATATAACAGCCTTAACAGGTGCCTGATGAGCGATTGTCAAAGCTGCATAGGAAAGAGCAAAGCGGGAGATCTATGTGGCTGTGGCTACAGGTTTAGCCCGTGTGTGATGAGTGATTATCAAAGCTGTATAGGGAAGAGTTAAGTGACAGATCGAGATGGCTGTGGTTACAGTTTCAACACGTGTCTGATGAGCGATTGTCAAAGCTGTATAGGAAAGACTTAAGTGACAGATCGAGGTGGCTGTGGTTACAGTTTCAACACGTGTCTGATGAGCGATTGTCAAAGCTGCATAGGAAAGAGCAAAGCGGGAGATCTAGGTGGCTGTGGCTACAGCTTTAGCCCGTGTGTGATGAGTGATTATCAAAGCTGTATAGGAAAGAGCAAAGCGGGAGATCTAGGTGGCTGTGGCTACAGCTTTAGCCCGTGTGTGATGAGCGATTGTCAAAGCAGTATAGAAAAGAGCAAAGTGACAGATCGAGGTGGCTGTGGGTATAGTTTCAACACGTGCCTGATGAGCGATTGTCAAAGCTGTATAGGAAATACCAAAGTGACGGATCGATGTGGCTGTGGTTACAGTTTCAACACGTGTCTGATGAGCGATTGTCAACGCTGTATAGGAAAGAGCAAAGTGACAGATCGAGGTGGCTGTGGTTACAGTTTCAACACGTGTCTGATGAGCGATTGTCAGAGCTATATAGGAAAGAGCGAACTGACAGATCAATGTGGCTGTGGCTACAGTTTCAACGCGTGTCTGATGAGCGATTGTCAAAGCAGTATAGGAAAGAGCAAAGTGACAGATCGAGATGGCTGTGGGTATAGTTTCAACACGTGTCTGATGAGCGATTGTCAAAGCAGTATAGGAAAGAGCAAAGTGACAGATCGAGGTGGCTGTGGGTATAGTTTCAACACGTGCCTGATGAGCGATTGTCAAAGCTGTATAGGAAATACCAAAGTGACGGATCGATGTGGCTGTGGTTACAGTTTCAACACGTATCTGATGAGCGATTGTCAAAGCTGTATAGGAAAGAGCAAAGTGACAGATCGAGGTGGCTTTGGTTACAGTTTCAACACGTGTCTGATGAGCGATTGTCAGAGCTATATAGGAAAGAGCGAACTGACAGATCAATGTGGCTGTGGTTACAGTTTCAACACGTGTCTGATGAGCGATTGTCAGAGCTGTATAGGAAAGAGCAAAGTGACAGATCGAGGTGGCTGTGGTTACAGTTTCAACACGTGTCTGATGAGCGATTGTCAGAGCTGTATAGGAAAGAGCAAAGTGACAGATCGAGGTGGCTGTGGTTACAGTTTCAACACGTGTCTGATGAGCGATTGTCAAAGCTGTATAGGAAAGAGTAAAGTGACAGATCGAGGTGGCTGTGGTTACAGTTTCAACACGTGTCTGATGAGCGATTGTCAAAGCTGTATAGGAAAGAGCAAAGTGACAGATCGAGGTGGCTGTGGTTACAGTTTCAACACGTGTCTGATGAGCGATTGTCAAAGCTGTATAGGAAAGAGTAAAGTGACAGATCGAGGTGGCTGTGGTTACAGTTTCAACACATGTCTGATGAGCGATTGTCAAAGCTGTATAGAAAGGAGTAAAGCGAGAGATCAAGTCGGCTGTGGATTAATGAACGAACCGAACTGTGTTATATGTCTACCTTGTGGTGTAGCGGCTAGCATTCCCGGCTGTCCCCTCGGAGGGCTGGTTTCGATATCTGGTTCTGCCAAGAAATTTAATTCCGGTGTGAGAGCTGGAACGGGGTACACTCAGCCATCCTGGAAGTGGTTTTAAGTGGTTCCCACTTCTACTCCAGGCAAATGCCTGGATCGTTCCTAACTTAAGGCCACGGCTGTCTCCTTCCCAATCCTCACCTGAGTTACAAATACACACTACTGTACTACAGACACTCCAAGAACACGGAGCTAAATGACCACGTTGTCCAAGACTCTCAAGTGAAACAACAAAAATAACAAACTGTTATACACACTCTGTCTGAAAAGTTCGGTGAATGGGGCTATATTACGAACGGATTGTTGGCTTACCTGAAACAGCCGTTACTGTCCTTCGAAGGAATCTCCGTGGATGGTTATGCACTTCTTAGAACGGCTGTACAAGTCCTGGCATAGTCTTCCTGAGGGATAGCCTTCAGTTGGGTCTTCACATTACGTTGGATGTCCGAAATGTCCGAAAACCTCTGGCCCTTCAGGGCTTTTCGGCGACACCGAACCTCGATACTCCATACTTTGACGCTTACCTTCGAGGTCGAACCTAAGTCACCAGGTCTCGTCACCCGTGACGATGGTTTTCAGGACCATTCCATTGAACGGAACATTCACCCTTCTCGCTGCCACCCGTCGAACAGGTCTGCATGTTAGTTTGCATAAATTCACCCTTCTCACTGCCGCCCGTCTATCAGGTGTGCAAGGCGGGTTGCATAAATTCACGCTTCTCTCTTGCTTTCAATTTCGAGTTTTGACGACCCAAACTGAACTATTCCTAAAGAAGACTATGCCAGGAGTTTCCAGGACTTGTTCAGTCGTTCTCAGAAGTGCATAACAACGACTGTTTCAGGTAAGCCAACAATCCGTTCGTAATATAGCACATTCACCGAACTTTTCAGTGGCACGTGCCATTTGGGAAGGAGGCGACTGTGGGCCTAAGTTAGGAACCATCCCTGCATTTGCCTGGAGTAGAAGTAGCAAACCAAAGAAAACCACTACCAGGATGGCTTAGGTGGGAATCGAACCCGACTCTTCTCAGTTTTGTCTCACGAGGCCGAGTGTACCTCTTTCCAACCCTCAGATCTGAATTAAGTTTCTTTGCAGAGCCGGGAATCGAACCACGGCATCCGCTAGTCACTACACAAAGTTTATTAAGTGCTTTTAAACAAATAAACAAAACGATAGCCCCTGCCACAACGTTATCGCGTCCAGCCCGCTTAACAGTGAAGCAGTGCGGGTGGTCTAACACATACGAGATTTCACGCACATGCCCTCTAGTACAAAATAAAGAGAGGAGCCCGGAACAAGTCAGTGTCACCACTGGTTATTAGCTCTTGGAGGTTGGTATCTTGTATTTAAAACTGAAGTTGGTGTGATCTTGGAAAGCAGGGCATGAATATTGTAGTCAGAGTTTTAATTGATAATTGCCGTGGTAATAAATTACTCTCTCCTCCTCACTGCTCTCACCTCATCTCTCCAGGAGTAGTGAGGGGAGGGGGGCGTAAATCAATTCCCTCGTCGTGTCACTCTGTCGTCTCCAGCAGCGTTGCCAAGTCGCTCTCACAATACCATCCCTAGATTCTCCGTAATATTAAACCCTTATTTCATTCGCGTACCCCAGCAGCCGGTTTTGTCTTATGAGTTAAATCGTTCACCCCATACAGGCGCGGATCTAGAGTTTGGCTTTGGGGGGTCACAGAATCAAAATTGTTTTGAAAAATGGTATCACTAACAACGCAATCAAAAAATAATCAAACGTACAAAACCAGACCAATTTTTTTGCAAGCTACATGGATAGAAATTTGATGCGTTTAGCGCACCAAAAATATTCGTACAAATTGCAACGGCGTGTTTTGCGACTTTTACATCGAGCTTCGAGAAAAGTATCAAGGTACTTTACAGTTTCGGCAAGTCGAGTTGGTACCAACAAAGGGAGAAAGTCACAGCTTAAATTGCCAACCAAGCTTGCAGTTTGGACGTCGGCAAAAATTTTTGGTGCGAAAAAAGCCCCAGTTTCCTATCCGTTCATCGCTGCACATTCATCGTGACATCACTATAAACATCGATTCGGTAATCACAAGGTTTGCTAAACAAAGTAGACGAGTTGATTTTGTTGTATAACTAATAGTTTTTATACAAGAGGTATGAAGTTGTAAATATGTACAGTTGTAACAGAACATAATAATTCCAATAAAGATAATTCAGTATTGAATAAAATGAAGAAAAAAAAAACGTTTTTCAGTTAAAATTCGATAAGTTTTATTTGTCTGGTAATTGTGTTTTCGTTTTCTGAGTCTGCAAAAAAAATTGGTCTCCGTTTGGGGGGAGGGGGGTCATGACCCCCGTGACCCCCCCCCCCCTTGAATCCGCGCCTGATGTAAGGAGTAGGCCTATACGTCACCTACGATAGTACGCTCATTTACCGTCTATAAAAAAATCTTTTAAAAAAGGTTTTGAAATGCTAAAATAACATAGTGGTGTAGTGGATAGCGTTCTGCGCTGTCCCTACGGCGGTCCGGGTCCGATTCCCGATTGTGCCAAGAAATGTAATTCTGATCTGTGGGCTGGAACGTGGTACACTGAGACTCGTGAGGCAAAACTGAGAAGATTCCTACCTCAGCGATTCTGGAAGTGGTTTTCCGTGGTTTCTCCACTCCTACTCTAGGCATATGCCAGGTTGGTACCTAAGGTAAGGCCGCGGCCGCTTCCTACCCAAATTCTACCTCGATTACAAATGAACACACTAGTTGACACACCACAGTGGCACAGGTTATCAGACACACACAAGTACACGAGGATACATGACAACGATGTCGAAAATCCCCTAAAGAATCAACAGCAATAACAACACTTTCTCGGGTGCTTAATGCTTGCCATGGTGGGTGAGTGGTTATCGTGTCAGACTACCAACCCCCAAGCTTGCAGGTTCGCTCCTGGCCGTGGTAAGTGATTTTTGAAAGGCGTCAAAAATCACGACACCCATGTCATATGTTGTTGGCATGTTAAAGACCCCATTTGAATTCAGTAGGCCGTGTTCATAATCTCGGGATTATGAACACAAAACGTTCCTCCATTCTCTACTAGAAAACGCTATAGTGTCAAGGAGCTTAGATATCTAACATCCTTGACTTTCATAGCGCTCCAAAGAACAACACAATTCGATATGCAAGCTGCCCTTTGGGCGTCAAATAACAAAGCTTACACCCGGCACCGAGGCCATTTGATATTATTATTATTATAGGAATGGTGTGGCGTGCTTTTTGTGGGTTTGGTAGTGTTTTGAAGAGCTTGAATATTTTTTGATCTGATGATGCTTGCGTGACGAGCGAAACATGTTACCCTATAGTTTTCTTCCACTTCTGTAGTCCACAACACATATGGACATGCAATCCTTTTCAGGTTATTGTTTTTCGCATGTACCAGTAATTGGGATTGTATTACGTTGACCGATTGAAAAAGTGTAATATCTATTCCACCGGGGCAGGGGTGCAATATGCGAGGACGGATCGAAAAGTCTTTGCCCGTATTTTCTTTTAGCCAAATCAAAATACAGGTAATTACTAATATACGAACATTCTACGCACCTTCCACTATTTTTGCACACAGTCTCCACATTTGTTCCATCGCAACAATACATTTGAGATGTCCCTGTGGTAGAATTCAGCCGGCTAACTGTGGAACCATGGTCGGACTGCTGTCTTGGCGTCATCGTTGCACGTGAATCGTTGTCCTGTCAGAAACATCTTCAGCGGATCAAAAACGTGGAAATTACTAGGGGTGAGGTCTGGCTGTTAATTGCAAAGCAAAGGCAAAGTGTTTTATCTGTCATCGCAAACAGCTTACAGTGATGTGTTCTAAGCTCTTTGATAAAAGAGAGACATCTGAAATTGGTGCATCAGAGAAGTTAACGCCAGAGACGTTTGGCATTACCTCTGACATGGCCAACAGAACATGCATTACCAAAGTAGTACTGCTAACTCTGATGGTCACTGTATGTGGAAAGCAAAAACCAAGACAATTAGACCATTTATGGACTGTGGTTCTCAACGTTTCTATTTTTAGCCTACTTTTCACATTTTGCAAAAATGAGGAAAAAATTGACTTATGAGATCGATCCGGGAAAATGTCTGTCAGTCCTTCTGTCTGTCTGGCTGTGTGTGTGTGTGTCCCCCCCTATCAACTCCTAAACGGCTGCAGCAATCGGAACGAAATTTAGTATGAGTAAATATATATACCGGAATATCTCAAGCCCATATTTGAAAATGATGTCAGTGCTACCAACTGCTGAATAAACTCACTAGAAATTTGAGCTCCATGTTGGATATCTTGGAAGGTATGCATGGGAGCTATTCCAAAATTGGCACACAAGTAGATAATACTATTTCTGTTTAATTTCCAGGAGGCTAAACATGACAGTGTTGACAAAATCATTTTAAGCCTTCTGATAGGTCAAATTTTAAATGCATATAACTTCTACATTATTAATTGGATTTCAACCAAATTTTGTATGTAATATGAGTACATAAACACATATGACTGAGCGTATTCTTAAGAGCCACCAAGGCTGCCAACTGTAAATAATTGCTCTCTTTATTTTTTATCCAAATACCAATGTATCAGAAAGTATGCAAGCCGACAGCTTCAAACTATGCACACGTATAGTACCTGACATTTTAGATTAATCTGAATTAATTCATATAAGTCAGTGCTGCCAACATGAATCTATGCCTGCTGATATGTCCAATTTTAAAATACATGTAACTTCTATACTAACAAATGGATTTCATCCAAAATTGGCACAACAAGATATCATAATATGTCAGATTATTTCTGACCAGCACACGCATGACATTGTTGCCAACATGCTTTTACGCGTGCTGATAGATCCAATGTCTAACTGCATGTAACGTCCATTGGACTTCAACCAAATTCTGTATTCTATAACTTAAGAAATGGAACTAAGAATATATTCAGTCCAGGCCTGCCAACTGTAGCGCTCTATTAGGCTACATTATACCAGGTATATTTCTAACTAATTAAACATTTCGATATTACCAACTTAATTTCGGCATTATTCTAGATAGGTTCATATACTGTAGAATAATCATTGGCATGAAAAGTAGGCTCTTTAGTTCGTCACGGAACTTCTTGTTTATTTCAAGAAGACAGTAGAAAATCTGGAGTTGAAAGCTGTCGCTGAGGAGTCAGTGGCTCATGCTCTTTTTGGAGGCAACTTGACATCGAAAGTAAGACATGTGAAGTAAATTTGAAGGTACAGAAGATGGTGGGAAGGACCTGAATGGCTGAGACTTCCAGAAGAAGAATGGTCTTGTAACTCCGGTGAAGATGAAACAGATGAAAATGTAATAACTGCTGAGAAAAGAAAATCAACCGAGAAGAATTTCACTATGATAAATCTGGAAAGATTCAGGAGCTACATATTTTCACAAAATGGTGAAGTACGAGGCACGTCCAGAAAGTAAGTTCCGTTTGGTAATAAAATTTAATTGTGTACAGATACAGAAAAATTATTTATTGCACAACATTCTACACCTCTTAAACTACTTTTCCACATAACTGCCGAACTTTTGCAGGCATTTGTCATAGCGTGGCACAAGTTTTTGGATACCTTCTTCATAGAAGTTTGCCGCCGACCGTAAACGAGAGTGAAGACTCCCCTGTAAGATATCCTACCGTTTGGCCACCACTGTTAGGCAAATTGCGTGCTTACCAGGAGAACTGCGTATGTTTAGGAGTTCTCCTGACCACATACTGTGCCTCTGTGTAGACTATCTATTAAACAGCTGTGTTGGCTCTAAACGGGCACACATACACACACACACACACACACACACATGAATACAGCGGTACCAACATTTATAATATGCAAGTCCCTGCTGGTTGCTCGAAATCCCACTTCACACTCCGTGCTTCGCTAATTACATATCCCCCATGACCTGGCTTAGTCGCCCCACAGCCAACTAAATCCTACCTGTCACACTTAGCCAGTCGTCAGACACAACCAGAACGCGCTACACGCAGTTACTTTAGAAGGTAACGTGGACTTAGGATGTTATTGATTAAATCAAGCAACAGTGATACCGTTCCTTTTAAACCAGTAATGAGTTAGTTTTGAAGGTAACGTGGACTTACGATGTAATTGATTAAATCAAGCAGCAGTGACACCGTTCCTTTTAAACCAGTAACGAGTTAGTTTTGAAGGTAACGTGGACTTACGATGTTATTGATTTAATCAAGCAACACACACCGTTCCTTTTAAACCATTAACGAGTTAGAAGGTAACGTGGACTTACGATGTTATTGATTAAATCAAGCAACATTTACACCGTTCCTTTTAAAACAGTGACGAGTTACTTTAGAAGATAACGTGGACTTACGTTGTTATTGATTAAATCAAGCAACAGTGACACCGTTCCTTTTAAACCAGTAACGAGTTACTTTAAAAGGTAACGTGGACTTACGATGTTATTGATTAAATCAACAACAGTGACACCGTTCCTTTTAAACCTGTAACGAGTTACTTTAGAAGGTAACGTGGACTTACGATGTTATTGATTGAATCAAGCAACAATGGCACCGTTCCTTTTAAACCAGTAACGAGTTACTTTAGAAGGTTACGTGGACTTACGATGTTATTGATTTAAATCAAGCAACAGTGACACCGTTCCTTTTAAAACATCAACGAGTTACTTTAGAAGGTAACGTGGACTTACGATGTTATTGATTAAAACAAACAACAGTGACACCGTTCCTTTTAAAAAGGTAACGAGGTACTTTAGAAGGTAACGTGGACTTACGATGTTATTGATTAAATCAATCAACAGTGACACCGTTACTTTCAAACCAGTAACGCGTTACTTTAGAAGGTAACGTGGACTTACGATGTAATTGATTAAATCAAGCAACAGTGGCCCGTTCCTTTTAAAACAGTTACTAAACAGCTAGTTATTCTTTTAATTTACTTGTAAGTGGAATAATCAATATTTCTACTTTAGAATTTTGTATTTTCCTCACAAACACTGCTTGAAATTATCTGCAGAATGATTCTGAAAATGTGCTGCAATTTCTAAATAGAGTGGAAATAATTAAATTTTATAAATAGTTGAGTATGTTAACATTTATTGATAAGAATTTCATTTTAAAATTCATTCGTGTGTTCTTACTCCCGGGATTTGTTTATATGGGGATTCCTTTTTTTTTTATTAAAACTTATTTATAAGTCTCTTCTTGGTTATCCTTGGACTAGTGGGACGTGGTTCGGCGACCACGGGACCCCAGCTGAGTCTGGTATTGCTTCCACTTACTTGTACCGGGATCCTCTTTGTTATCTTTCCTCTCGACCTCCCTTGGTCAACTTTTGTTCTTTTCCGACCCCGACGGTATTAGGGTATCTGAGGCCTAGGGAGTCTTTCACTTTTCCGCCTTAATTGGTCCTTGTCCCATCTTTCCTGATCCCTCATTCTCCGAGGTTTTTGTAGGAGTTATTCTCATTAATTACTCAGGATATTATTATATTATTCGTTTCTTCATATATTTTCTATTTGAAAATAGGGTCTAACATTTTAATAATTGTCCGAGTTTTTTCATTCCTATAATATTGCGTTAAAGTTATGTTTAGCCTATTTTCATTCAAGAAAAAATAGGCTTATGCGATCACCTTTTGTCCATGTGTGTGTGTGTGAGAGAGAGAGAGAGAGAGAGAGAGAGAGCTCCCTTCTCCCCGTAATAACTTCTAAACGGCTGGAGCAATTTCAATGAAACTCGGTAAAGTCATAGTACTATTTAGGCCGACCCCAACCGTGCCCTTTAATAGTACATTAAGCAACGAGCCTATAATGGCAGTAATTAAGACACGAGTATGTTTATAAAACGAGCGTACGCGAGTTTTATAATTTCCATACGAGTGTCTTAATTACCATTATAGGCGAGTTGCATACGACTGTTTATGCTCGACGATAGGGTTGAAATGAGTGGTCCATTGGAAAGAGGGCGTCAGCCCGAGTCCAATGACACCTCATTTGTCAAAATCGGACCATGCATTCGAGAGATGTTCATTATTTTAACATGTACAGTCGGTTTTATTATAACTATTTTATGTTCGAACATAAATTTTATTACGTCTCACCAATGCAACATGGCGGCTGTGCGAAATATTTCACTGGCATTCTATAGCTCCGAAATTATAACTCATATCACCCTGAAAATTTGTACGGTGATAAAGGGTATTATTTGACGTTCACCTATGTGACCTTCAGAAACCTTGTAACTACAAAACTAACATGGCGACCAAGCGAATTTGAAACGTTTAAATAGACTTTTCTCGCGATTTAACCATGCGAACGCAGTGAAACTTGGTACAGCAAATAACTATTCAAATTGCAATGCACTGACATCTAATTTTGTTCAATTGTTTACATAAGATGGCGGCTGTGCGAAATTTTAAAATTAAGTTTTTATTTTTTGTGTTCTAATATTGCGATCGACATCAACGTTTGAATAATGAACGTATACGATAATCCTCATCCAATAGTACATAACTCTTTGGCCTAGATATGTTAAAATCCAATATGGTGACTATCCGACATATTTAGACGGTTCTCAATATGTATTAATCTATGACAGCAATCAATCTGACATTTTATATGTTGATAGAAGATATTTAAAATAAGTAATATATATGAAAATAGGATATTAATTCTTCACGGAACTACAGTACTTGTTATCTTATTGTAATTGTTACACCGAATTATTCTTTTATATAACTTTAAACTCAACAGTATTTTTATTTATTTCTCGAAATAGGCATTTTCATAACCACTGTACGATTCAGTTTCTTAATTCACGTTTCTTAGATTCCTCTTACTGCTTTTCTACAAAACGTGGTAAATGTTATTCAATTCAATAACGAATAACTACTGCGGTTTTTAGTGACGCTAGATGTCAAAATTTGCCCCGAAGGGGATCTTTTATGTGCCAGCAAATCTACTAACACGACTTCCTCGCATTAGCGCACCCTCAAAGTTCAACTGACTAAGCCAGGATTCGATATTGCAACCTTGGGCTGACACTCGAATCACCTTTCTGTGGCTTCCAAGCCACATGGGAATTGCGGGAAATGAGTTAGCAGATCAAGCTGCAAAAGAGGCGGTATCACTACCACCTCGACCAATGGAGGTACCCGCTAGAGATATTCACTCTCAGTTACGCCTACAAGTTCTGGCATTTTGGGAGAGTCAGTGGCTAGCTGACCCACTGCCCAGTAAACTGAGAGCGATCAAGGGAACCACTTGCGTGTGGCGGAGCTCTTTCTGGTCACGGAGAGAGTCCGTCATTTTGTGTAGGCTAAGGATAAGTCATACAAGATCCACACACTCGTACCTAATTAGAAGGGAAGACCCCCCACTTTGTACCTGTGGAGCCGTTTTCACTGTGGCCCACATTTTCACCGAGTGTGTGGATCTTGCTGACTTACGAAGAAACCTTGGTTTGCAGATGACACTCAAACTTATATTAGCCGATGACGCGGTGGCTGCTGATCGCGTTATCCGCTTTATAAGTGAGAGTGGGTTAGGGCCAGCAATCTAAATTTTCCAGTGAACATTGACTCAACGATTTGTTCTTTTTTGAATTCTGAACTTTTAGTTTAATCCGTAATTCTTGTTGATTTGTAACATCTTTCCACTCGGCATCAGTAGACCTATATTTTTTGTTGGGGTGATTTTGAAAAATGAAATGGAAATGGATGGGACGGTAACAATGAAACGGAAATGGACGGGACGGAAACAATGAGCACGCGCGGTGGCGGAGATTGATACCAGGACTTTCTGTCAGCTATGTGGCGATGTGGAATCGTATACGGTTTACTTCAAGGTTGGAAGGCCGCATTAAAGATATTCCTACAATAAATCATCTTCAAATTGTCGTTCTTTGGTGTGAAAATATTCATTATATCATATTTGCTGAACACCGGTCAGGATTTGGCACTACAGTTTTACAAGTAGTTATTTTAATGACCAACATGGTTCACTGTTAACAAGGGATAACATGTCATGTTACACATCAAATGCGACTACTGTAAGGCTCGTATTTTTATTATTATAATTATTAGATTATTAATTTTGTTGTTTTATTAACTTTTGATTTATTCATATTTAGATGTCCAATTCTAAATTATTAATTTAATTCCATATTTGTATACCTTAATCTGTTTTATGAGGAGCAGATGACCTCATAGTTCCTCCCCTTGAAACCTCAATAACTAACTAACTAACTAACCTTGGGCTCACGATCCCCCAGGGGCTCACATCTAGTGGGACGTGGGTTGGCGACCACGGGACCCCAGCTGAGTCCGGCATTGCTTCCACTTACTTGTGCCGAGCTCCACTCCGTCTTCTTTCCTGTCGACCTCACTTGGTCAACTCTTGTTCTCTTCCCACCCCGACGGTATTAGGGTATCCGAGGCCTAGGGAGCCTCTTCCTTTACCGCCTTAATTGGCCCTTGTCTCATCTTTTCTGATACCCTCCTTCTGCGAGGGGTCAGCCTTCTTTTTCTTTTCGTGTTATCTCCTGCCTTCTGCTCAAGGCTCTCAAGGAGGCAGGGTGTGTGTAGCCCCACCACTTCTGGTGCACCCTGGATATTGCTACACCCTCAGGGGCTCACGGCTGGTGAGTTCGGGATTTGGCGATCCCGAGGGATTCGTGAGCTGGGTCCGGTTTTCCCCTTTTATCCATTACCTGTGGGGGCGGAACCTCTCCTCTTTCACTTTCCTATCAGCCTTTCATGGCTCTCCTTCCTTCCAGGTCCCTCAATCCGCATTCTTCGAGGGTTGAGGGCATTTCCTTTCCTCCTGTCCTTTATTTGCCTTATTCTCCTTTTGTTTTCCATGTCTTCTTCTAGTATATAAGTTAGTTTAAGTTATAGTTTACATTTCTTTATCATCTTCACGATCACCCACACCATTAGGGGCCGATCACCTAGATGTTAGGCCCCTTAAAACAACAATTACCATCATCATGATTGGGCTCACGATCGACTGTAATATTTGTTCTCCACTGAGGTGTAGCCTGTCAAAGCAGCGAGCGGTATTGTGAATAGGAGATGAGATGTCTTTGAAAGACAGGCAGCAGCAGTAAAGGGACCAATTCACATTCATTATGGAACATATTTAAATTTTCATCCGGTCTTAAGGCACACAGTGCGATAGCCCACTTGTAGCGAGCTGGCTGGACTCCAACACTACGCTTTATTGTGTCTTAAATCAGACGAGAACTAAACGCTGCTCACTTTGACTACAAAGCTGCCCGACACCGCACACAGTCGAGCATAGAATTCTTCTAATTGTTCGAATACGAATATTTTATTCTTCTCCTTATTCTTTCTTCGATTCGGCCAACTAGGGACCACGTCAGTTCAACTGTCTTTTCTTCCGAGCTCTAACTACCGCCCAGTGTTCCCGCATTCGTCTCCGGTGTTGTTCTTTTCTCTCTTTGGACCTCGCCTTCCCTGTCTTCAGATTCAGCTTTTCCTGGAAAACTTTGTGCGTACGTAGTTTTTCCTGAAGTGGAACACGCTCCTGGATATCTTTAGGGGACATTTCCATTTCACGTAGATCTTTCTCAACTTCCGTGAACCATGTCCCTTTGGTTTTCTTATCTTGAAAGTACGTCAATATCGGTTTTGATATCCTGCCTGGGCTCGTTCGTGTCACGTGGCTATAAAAGGCAATCCTTCTTTTTCGAATCGTGTCACTGATCTTCTCCACGTGCTTGTACAATTCGTGGTTGTGACGCCTTCTGTACTAGCTGTTTTCTTTGATGGGACCCAGGATTTTCCTCAAAATCTTCCTTTCTTTAGCGTTTAGTTTTCCCATTAGACCTTTCTTGTTCATTATTAGAGTCTCTGTCGTATAAAGAGCCTCTGGTCGAATAACAGTGCAGTAATGTGTAATTTTGGCGTGTAATATTTGAACAATAACATCAATCACAATATACACAATTAGCAATTTAGGAACTATAGTAATTACATCGTAGTATTTACAAAAAAATTCAATCTTCTCTTAAACACAACAATATGTTTGAGGAAAGGCTCTAAGACTGAGGCAGGTAATGGGTTCCAACGTTCGAATTATTTGAATTATTCCCACATTCAAATATTGGAACATTTGCATATCTAAATACACAAGAACCTTGTTTATCCAGATCAAGTGGGACCAGAACCGATACGGATTATCGAAAATCCGGATAATCCAGAAAAAAAAACTAAAAACTAAAAATACATGTTATATAATCTATTAACATAAGTTGTAATACCTTTTTTCAATTGTACAAAGACATATAAGAACACTTTTCTTACATTTACGACTCTCTTACATTGTTATATACTAATAGTTTTGCACCCACACCTAACGCTCTTGAGGGTTCGATTCCGGAAAGATACGGTATTGTGTTCATAAGAATAGTATGGAGACGTTTCTTACATTGGCTGAGCGAAAAGTCACACCTAATGCCCTTGAGGTTCGAGGGTTCGAAGCCCCTCACAGGTACCAGGTCATAAATTCGAGTTTGCGATGAATGACCTGGATTATCTACACAATACCATTCCGATCCTGGCCAGAGATCGCGAATTCAATTATTCCAATTAGTACTTGGGAGGGGAATCGAACTCCGACATTCAAGGGTGCTACGGGTGACTTTTCGCATATCCGATGTAAGAAACGTTTTCATACAATTTATATCAACGCAATACCGTACCATTCCGAGTCATTCATCGCAAATTCGAATTTATAACATGGTACCTGTGAGGGGAATCGAACCCTCGTCTCTCAAGGGCGTTAGGTGTGGGTGCAAAACTAATAGTATATTCGTGATCAGCACCGTCGATTTACCCATAATTGATGTAAAAAAATCACATTTCGAGAAAAAAAATATCCGTACCACCTAAACTCCATAAGTGCCTGCTCGACTACTCTGCAGTTCTGGTAAATGTACTCAAGGTACTCCTAAGTAATTCCTTTCTGTTCCAAACCCAGTACTTGTAATCATCTCATTCATTCTAGTGCACTTCACATCGCTAAGTTTAACTAGCGACTAAAATAATGGGTGCGTTTTTTGTTTTGTTTTTCATTTGTATAGCGTTTGCGCGCAGCACGATCACGAAGACCTTTTACTAACATCAGTTCTCTATACCAGGCGAATGCCCGGACGGTACCTTTGAAAGACCGTGACCGAATTACTTCCAATTCCTGTCCTTAACTATCCTTGGCGGAAAATACATTCAGAAGAGTCGACCCCGTAAAAGAAATACTGTACCCGGTAAAAATCTTCTTCTTAAGTATCCAATCCATGGATTGGTCTGCGGCAGTTCTCCAGTCGACGCTATTTATAGCTTTCCTCTTAATCTGTTCATAGTTTCTGCATCCTACATCAGACATGATTTGCTGTACATTTTGTAAGCGTGGTCTTCCTCGACATCTTTTGCCTTCAACCATCCCCTCCAATACCGTTTTCATCAGGCTATCGTGTCTCAAAATATGTCCTATCAGTCTAGTCCTCCTCCTCTTGATGCTTTTCCATCTATATATTTAAAACAGTAAGGTGATTTTTGTTATCACGAGATAGAGAGAACGACAGAACCAATTTACTTCGTAGAGCACTCTAACGAAAGCTCTTGGCCTGTAGATTTGCAGAGTGTCTCTAAAATAAACAAATATAATACGGTATATTTTTAAATAAATATAGAAAATAGCAGAATTCTAGCCCCTCGCGCATGCGCACAATCCGCCTGGGCTCATGACAAAATGGCGGTGAGAAGTCCATTAAAATGTAAGTTATTTAATAAGCCTCCATGTAATTGAAAACATACATTAACCAAGTTCTGACAATACAATATAATAACAGTATGAACATATACGAATGTATATTGATTTTATTGATAATGAATTGGATTATTTTCTTCAGATAGCGGCTTTTGAAGATAGTGAATGGTTGCGTCTGCATCTAAATGTGAGTGCGCGAGTAGCTATTTGGTTAAGGCGATTGACTGTGGATCCAAGGATCGCAGGTTCGATCCCAACTCTCGCCAGTTTTTTTTTTTTTTGCCACTGAAATATTGTTTTATCAAGGAGTATTAGTAAGGTTTTATGTCAGTTAAAGATACATATTTCTACACATTTTCTCAACACGTTTTATTTCCGTTTTACCATTGCATTACAGCATGTCCTCAATACGTCGTTTGAATATCTGCAATCAGTTCCAGTAACTGACAACAGATGGCAGTACCTCGCCAATATAGTTCCAGTAACTGAGAGCAGATTGCGTCGATATATTTAAAACACAAGGCATGGCCTTGATGGCGAGTTTTCGCGTGATAGTTAAATATTGTTTTATCAAGGATTATTAGTAACGTTTTATGTCAGTTAAAGATTCCTACATTCCCTCTCAATAAGTTTTATTTCCGTTTTACCATTGCATTACAGCATGTGGTCAAAAGAGCTAATATCTGCCATCAATTGCAGTAACTGACAAAAGATGGCAGTACCTCGCCCATATAGTTTCAGTAACTAACAACAGATGGCAGCACCATTGCATCGATATATTTAAAACACAAAACATGGCGCGTTTTCAAGTGATGGAGAGTTATAGAGGGGAATTTTTAAGAAGGGAAACGTTGAAGAACATTAACTGACAGTTGAGTGTGTAGGCTATGTTGTTTATGTACTTTAATATTGCAATTTCTTCCCAATGCTTCGGTGGTCAAGTTGGTAGCATCCTAGACTAAAAGTTATAAATTATGCATCGTCGATATACTCTTAAATTATTAGTGAAAAGGTAGTTTTCCAGGCCCTGGCGCGTGTCCACAATTGCTTCCGCCATGAGAGACACTTGGCAAACATAATTCGTTTGAAGGGCTCCGACATCGTTGTCACTCAGCCCCATGTACTTTGGTGTGTAAGTGTAAAATTTTCTCTGATAACCCGTATTATTGTGATAGCTGCATTACTTTGTGTATTTGTAATTAAGGTGGGAAATGGCAAGGTGACGGCCGAGGCCTTAAGTTAGGAACCATCCCGGTATTTGCCTTGAGTGGAAGTGGGAAATCACGGAAAACCACATCTAAGATTGTCGAGGTGGGAATCAAACCTTCCTCTTCTTAGTTACACCTCTAGAGACTGAATGTGCCCCGTTTTTGCCCTCAGACCAGAATTAAATTTCTTGGCAGAGCAGGAAATGTAACCCGGGTCTCCGAGGCGATAGCCAAGAATGGGTGGGCTTCCATGTGTTAATACGATTTTTGACATGCACGGGACATAGAATTCTAAAACAGCCTCCATTAGGGTGACTGCCGAAGTGAGTATTGAGTATATGCCTAAGCTCATTCCAGTAGTTGGCGAAGTTATTCTATGTTCCCCTGCAAAATGTACTGCCATAAATTATAACAGGTGATGGAAATAGCTTATTTAGAGCAGTTTTGTACTGTTTATATCAAAATGAAGAACGTCATTCTGCGCTGCGTTTTCAAGCTATTGCCAAACATTTCGCTGGCAGGAACAATTATAAGGAATTTATTGTAAGCGATCAGTCTCATCGCATTCTCCTCACCAACCAACTTGAGTATGAGAGTCTCTGGACGGTCATGTTGAACTTCATTGTATAAGACAGTTGTTTAATGATTATTTGTTTAGAGTACTGAATCTAACTACGCAGTTGATTTCGGCAATGGAAGTATTTTTTGCCATTTAATATTTAGCGGCTCCGATATTGCAGGTCACTATAGTGTTATCGAATAATACGAAGCCACATTTAAAATCCAATATAAATAGGCCATTTCAGAAACAATTCCAGATGTTATGCAGTACAGTGAAAGGTCTTTGACGATCAAATGTAAACATTGTTCTACATTGTATTTCTCTTGCGTAAAATCTACGCGCGGTTACTTTGGCCTTTACTGTTGTGATGGTAAAATTGATCTGCTGAAATATAAAATATTTGCCAAGCTGCAACAATGCAATGATATTAATTTTAAAGTCTGTCTGTCTGTCTGTTAGGTAGTCAGCTCGAAGGCTGGTTGGATCCTCAAAAAGTACCGCCGTTACGTTATGTGAGTAGATACCCACAAAAACCCAAGGCAGCGCTATTTTGAGGCGTTCTAGGCAAGAAGAGGAGTGAGGTAGTTTGCCATTGCTTTCCTCACTGAGTCAGAACAGTAGTCCTAACCCTATGAGTTGAACCTTTCACAGCATTCACAGGCACTGACTGTGCCCCGAATGCCATTACTAAGCACCACCCATACCTCAGTAGCTTCCATATAATCACAGCCATGAGTGAGACTGAGACATCGGTGAAAAGCCACCTTTTACTCTAGCCTGTGCCAACTGACAAATGCAAAAGTACTGTATTCATCAAGAGATGGGGAACATTGAACTTATATCCAGTAGTTCAAACACATACATCAGCGTTAACATATTGGCGAACAGGTGTGCGAGTGTAAACTTTTCTCTGATAACCTGTGTTAATGTGATGGCTGTGTTGATGTGTGCATTTGTAATTAATGTGGGGAATGGGGAGTTAACGACCGAGGCTTTAAGTTAGGAACTATCCCGGTATTTGCCTGGAGTGGAAGTGGGAAACCACGGAAAACCAAATCCAAGATTGTTGAGATGGGAATCAAACTTTGCTCTTCTTAGTTTTGCCTCACGAGTGCGCCCCGTTCCAGTCCTCAGACCAGAATTAAATTTCTTGGCAGAGCGGGGATCGAACCTGGAATCCGGGGCAATAGCTCAGAATGTAGCCTTAAGAATGGGCTTCCCTGTGTTAATACGATCTTTGACAAGCACTGAACATATAATTCTAAAACTCCCTCCATTACTGTGGCTGGCGAAGTGAGTCTATGCTCATTCCAGTAGTGGCGAAGTGATTCTATGCTCCCTTGCATAATTTACTGTCATGGAAATACAAAGTATTGTACCTTCAACAGGTGATGGAAATTCATTATTTACAGCAATTTCATTCTGTTTATTTCAAAATGAAGATCGTCATCCTGAGTTGCGTTTGCAAGCAAATTGCAACAATTGCAAGGATTTTATTATTGGCGATCAATCTCATCGCATTATCATCAGCAACCAACTTGAGAATGGAAGTATTCATTGTATATGTGAATATTATTGTTTATTGATTATTTGTTTAGAGTGCATAACAATGGGTCTAATCACGCAGTTGATTTTGGCAATGGAAGTAAGTTATTATTTGCCATTTAATATTTGGCGGCTACGTTGATGCAGGCCACTATAGTTTTATATAAAATGACGTTAATTTGGGCAGAAATGCTGCTATAAATAAACCCATTTGACGAAATAGAACATTAGCCGCAAAAAAGTGGGAAATCGGAGAAAAATACGAAGCCACTTTTAAAATCCAATATAAATATGGCATTTCAGAAACAATTCCAGATACTATGCCGTTACAGTTTAGGGTCCTTGACGAACAAATGTAAACATTGTTCTGCACTGTATTTCTCTTGCGAGAAATCTACACTTGGTTACTTTGACCTTTGCTGTTGTAATGGTAAAATTAATCTGAATAAATATAAAATATTTGACAGGCTTTAACAATTATTTTTCACTGGAGATGATATCTCAAGGAATTCCAGAGGGACTAATCGGCAGTACAATGCTATGTCCTTCGTTTCATGGCGCAGCGGTCAAGCTGTCTGCCTCTCACCAAGGCGGATCGGGTTCGATTCCCGGTCAATGCATGTGAGATTTTTGATGTGAAAGGCCATGTCCTGTGGTTCGGATTCCACGTTAAACGGAGGTCCCGTGGCTTATGATCGCGAGATTAACGGTCACGTTAAACTGCAAGCTTCCTTCCTTCCTTCGTTTCATTTGGTGCCAATGTTACTGTGCCACACGCACACGGTCCACATTGTTTTAAAATGTATGGAATTACACATCATCGCATTTCTTCGTTATATTCCAAAAATATAAGCGATGGTTTGCGGCCAGTTGTATTAGACTCATCAGAGTTCTTGAATCCCTTGGAACTAAACGACTGGCCGCCACATACTCCAAACGCTTGGCCCGTTATGCTGCTTTGAAATCTGAACGGTTCCCAACGACTCCTAAATGCAACCATATTGCTTGGATTTGGAAATAATAGGTGCAGTTAAAATTAGGCAGAGATGTCTAATCCTTCGACTTGATTTAACACCATCCGATAAAACACTATCATTTTCTTTTAAGAGGCAATATTTTCCAATTCATTTGGCATACTTTATCACAATCAATAAAGCTCAAGGGGAAACTCTGGAACGTATAGGCCTCAATTTGCTCCAACAATTTTTCAGTCATGGCCAGCAGTATTTTGCAATGTTGAGAGTGCAATCTTTTGACGCCCTCATAGTTTCAATAGAGTCAAAAAATAATCGTACAAAGAATGTACAGTAGGCCTATATAAGAAAATTCTTCAGTAAATATTTTTCTATTGACCGTCATGTTTTGACGGGTTTCAACTAGTAAGGTATAATTTTCCTCAACCTTTTTAAATACTTCAGCATTCGTTATTTTTTCTGTCCAGCTAATTTTTAGAATTCTTCTATAACACCATTGTTCAAAAGAATTTATCCTCCTTTTTCTTCTTTTCCAATTGTCCACGTTTCGCAACCATAAAGGGCAATACCCCAAACATACGCTTTTAATAATCGTTTTCTGGTTTTAAGATTAATGGAATTTGTAGTGAATAAACGTTTCTTTTTATGAAATGCTAATTTGGCTTGTAAAATTCTACATTTGATTTCTTTCTTGCTTCTTCCATCTTTGGTAATTTTGCTTCCGAGATATTTAAATTCTTGAACATTTTCTAGTGTTTTGTTGCCCACCACTATTTTCATACTTGAGTCTGCTTTTTTTTTTATCGCAGACCATAACTTTCGTCTTTGATTTATTTATTTTCATCTTGTATTCATTACCCATGATTTCCTCCATTTTTACTATTATTTGTTTGAGATGTTGTTCACTATCTGCAACTATGGCAATGTCACCTGCAAATCTAATCATATTTATTTGTTCACCTTGTATCCTTATTCCTCGATTCAAATCCTCTCGAACCTTATTCAATGCATCCTGGATGTAGGCATTAAAAAGCGTGGGAGACAAAGCACAGCCTTGTCTAACTCCTTTCCCTATTTTTGCTTCCTCTTGTTCATTTCCAATTTTAATTACTGCAATTTCATTTTTGTACAAATTCAAGATTATTCTTCTATCTCTCTATGGGACTCCTATGTTTTTAATAATTTCAAACATTTTTATCCAATGTACATTATCAAAAGCCTTTTCAATATCCAAAAAGCATAAATAAGTTCTTTGGTCTTTTTCCAGTCTTTTTTCAAGTAAAAATCTCAATGCCAATATAGCTTCTCTAGTACCCTTTCCTTTAACAAACCCAAATTGGTCTTCAGTCAGAAATTCTTCAATTTGCTTTTCAATTCGGTAAAAATATTTTTTCATTATTATCGATTCGGATAAACCGGACATCCGTATTAATGAGGGCCGTATAAACGAGGTTCTTGTATATTCGCATTAGTGAAATAACTCAGTCAATAATCGAATGATTCGACGAACAATTCAAATGTTCGAATAATTATAACATAGAGATAAGTAGAAAAGAAATCATAGAGAAAGAAAGAAGAATAGAAAGAAAGGAAGATAGAAATGGCAGCTTCGGTGGTGTAGTTGGTAGCATGCTGAGCTTCTATGCCCGAGGTCACGGGTTCAAACCCAGCCGAAGTCGTCGGATTGTTTAAGAGCGTGAAAAATCTCTCAGTAGGCCTTCCTTCGCAGGGGAAGTAAAGCCGGCGGTCCTATGTCATACATTACACTAATGACACGTGTGTGAAGCTAAATTATAGGTTAGATTTGACTGACGCTCTTAGGTTCCAACGTTCTTCGCCAAGAGCCGCCTGGTGTGGCATATAGTAACCAAGTTCAGAACTAGTTGGTCGTTGACGGTGGCGTTTGGTAGCTAAGGTTGAAATTACTTGAAAATCGAATGTCTGCAGTCCTTACTTGAATTAAAAACAGACTAGGGCCCCCGTGCTTCTCTGCAGCATTATTTTTCAGTATTAAAATGAAAAAATAACGACATTATGTAATAGTTTATAACATTTATTTCATAATACTTCCTTCCAGGCAATGTTCGCTGTGCGTCGACCCTTAGGTTTAATTTCTACTTTTACATATTTAAATGTTTTTCCTCGGCATAAGGCAACATACAATTGTCCGTGGCTAAAAACAGGATCAGGCAAGTAGATTCCAACTCGATGAAGCGTTTGTCCCTGCGCTTAGTTGATCGTAATACACACCGCTAGTGTAATAGGGAATTGCCATCTTTTAAAAGAGAACGGCATTGTAGTGGCAGATGGTGATAAATCTACGCGAGGTAGCAGTATTGGCTCCCCACTATTCACACCAGTTAGAACTTACAAATCTATGATACTGTCGTACATTTTTTTTTAACTATTGGCCTCCATCCGTTCAGTAATCCCTTAGTTGCATAGAAATTCCTAAGAAGCATTACACTAGCACCTTCTTTCAAAGTCAGCACATGGGAAGTAGTACAGTACAGCTGGAATGGTTTTGTTCCAAAAACTGTGCTATGGTTGGCTTTTTGTAAATCGTTAGAAAAGCACAAAAAAAGCTTAACTTTGAATTTTAGAATAATTTGCACGATCATTTTGTCGGAAAACTCAAAAAAACATTGAAAAGCGTTTTTCTCTGAATCGACGTATTTTAAAGAAAAGTTTTTTTAAACAAAAAATGTAGAGGACATTGTCACCTACAATTCGTCTCAATGAGGTCATGTCATACGTTTTGAAATGCAGAAGCTAGGTGGCGCCAAAGTTTCCAAAAAAGTGTTTTTTCACTTTTTGTCCTAGAAAAAATAGTTTTTTCACAAAAGAGTGAATCAGAAATTTGTTCCTCTATAAATTGTCTGCAACATTTATTTAAACGTTTGTTTCCTCCGACTTACCGTTCCAAAGTTATAGCGCAGCAAATGCAACGCTGCGTAGTCAAGGCTACTATTGTTACTGCGGAGAGAGCGGTGGGCATAATTTAGACAGGGACCCGTGTCGGACAGCTGCCTAAGACTGTGTTTGTTAATTAGCTCAAACAATCATATCTATTTCAATCGCAACGTATCAATCATAACTGTACACATTGTGCCATCTGAATAGTACAATTTTCACACTTTGGCAGACTATAACTTTGGAACGGGAAGGCGGAGGAAAAAAATGTTTCAATAAATGTTGTAGACAATATTGAGAGGAACAAATTTCTGATTCGCACTTTTGTGAACAAAACATTTTTTCTAGGACAAAAAGTGAAAAAACACTTTTTTGGAAACTTTGACGCCACCTAGCTTCTGCATTTCAAAACGAATGACATGACCTCAATGAGACGAATTGTAGGTGACAATGTCCTCTACAGTTTTTGTTTAAAAAACTTTTCTTTAAAATATGTCGATTCAAAGAAAAACGCTTTTCAATGTTTTAGTTTTAGTTTTCCGACAAAATGATCGTGCAAATTATTCTAAAATTCAGAGTTATGCTTTTTTGTGTGTTTTTTTAACGATTTACAAAAAGCCAACCATAGCAAAGTTTTTGGAACAAAAGTTTTTTTTTCTGTGCAGCTGTCCTGTACTAAAGGTAGACCACTCATCTCAAGCCTGTTCACAAATTCAGTGGGAGACTGCCAAACTTCACTTTCTTCCTCAGTTGTATTCACACTCGTGTAAATTCTAGAAGTTCCTGGAAGTAGATCTGAAACTACTCTATTAATTTCATGGTAATGTTCATTTCTCGGTGCAAGAAAATGAAAATGAGAAGTAATAAAGAATGTCCACTCATAACTTTCCTCAGAATCAGCCGACTTGAATAGTTAAGAGCTCGAATGAAAGAGCTTGATCCACTGAGTGTTCTTAGACTAAAACGACATGCGTACCTCGATTAAAACCAAGGATATGATTGCTTCAATGAAAAAAAAAAAGTCGGAAAAAGTTCAAGAAATCAAATAATTTGAAGAAGGCGGAAGTTTAGTGATTTGTTATTCTTGATAACAAATCCGTGCATTAATAAATTTCATTTAAAAAAAGAATGAAGGAAATCGACCGGATAGAATGGCCGGACGGACTCGGTTAAGTTTTCATAAATATTTTTAGCCTACTTTCGATCTTTGCAAAAAATGAAAGTAGACTTATGAGATCTACAAGGTCCAAAAATTGTGTGTCTGTCTGTGTGTGAGTGTGTGTACTCCAGATGTCTGTCGCCCCCTATCAATTCGAACATGGTGATACCGAATTGAACGAAATTTGATACAGAGGTAGAACTAGCAAAGGGCACCTCAGTGTCATGTTTTATATCGCCGCCATCTTGACGAATACGTAAAGGCGGCCACCCAAATGTTCAAAGCTCAAATCAAATTACTACTAACCTAATCATCCGATCTCTACCAAATTTTGCAACAACATACTTTTATGTGGGAAGTATACTTTGCGAATTGCCGCCATGTATGGGTGCAAATCGATTCCCCCTATCAATTCAAACACTGTGAAACCGAATTGAACGAAATTTGGTACAGAGGTAGCACTAGCAAAGGAAACCTCGGTGTCATGTTTTATATTGCCGCCATCTTGACGAAAACGTAATGGTGGCCACTCAAATGTTAAAAGCTTAAATCAAATTATGACCAACCTAATAATCTGATCTCTACCAAATTTTGTAACAATATACCTTTATGTGGGAATCATACCTTGACCAAAGTACAAGATCATCAGCCCAATATTTTGCAGATGGCGGCCATGTATGTGTGCAAATCGATTCCCCCTATCAATTCAAACACGGTTAAATCGAATTGAATGTTTTTTTTTACAGAGGTAGCACTAGCAAAGGGCACCTCATATTCATGCTTAATATCCTTATAGCACGTTGTATTTCAACAAGCTAATTCAACCAACATTCGATTATACTCCTTGAAAAGGACAAAGAGTTATAACAATACCCATGCATTTAGGAGGAAGTAGGCTATATGATCTTTACTGAACATCTTGTTAATATATAGATAACACACACTAATACAGCCATCACAATTAACACCACACACCCAAAGTACACGAGGATTCATGGCCGCGTTGTCGCAGCCCCTAAACTGAGGAACCAACCAACCAAAGTGATGGGTGCTAGAACACAAAACATTGGAAGTGCGCGCTTGCATAACGCCAGAACGCTCACGTTCAATACAATATTGAATGACAGTCTCCGCACAGCTGTGACGAGTTGCCATGGCAACCACGCGTCTGCATTAGCCGCTGTAATGAGTGGACTCTTTTCAAACTGTTATCTTATAATCCTCGTAATTGAATGTTCCGAGCTGACAATATCCTCTGTCCCCGGGAGAGAACATTGCTTTATTCCCTATTTAATACGCCTCACAAGAACACTTGGCTAATATTCACGTGCTTTTATGTATTGTTAACAGTAATGACCAAATGTACTTAGTAGAACAGTCACTCTGTATAGGGGCGTTTTCGGTGGGGTAGTCCCCCCAGGGGTTCACATCTATTGGGACGTGGGTTGGCGACCACAGGGCCCCAGCTGAGTCCGGCGTTGCTTCCACTTACTTGTGCTGGGCTCCTCTCCGTCTTCTTTCCAGTCGACCTCACTTGATCAACTCTTCCGACCCCGACGGTATTACTGTAGCCGAGGCCTAGGGAGTCTCTTCCTTTCCCGCCTTAAGTGGCCCTTGTCTCATCCTTTCTGATACCCTCCATTTGCGAGCCTTCTTTTTCTTTTCATGTAATCTCCTGCCTTCTGCTCAAGGCCCTCAAGGAGGCGGGGTGTGTGTACCCCACCACTTCCGGTGCACCCTAGATATTGCTACACCCTCAGGGGCTCACGGTTGGCGACCCCGAGGGATTCCTGAGCTGGTTATCCCCCTTTTATCAATTCCCTCTGGGGCGAACCCTCTCCTCTTCCACTTTCCTATATGCCTTTCATGGCTCTCCTTCCTTCCAAGTCCCTCAATCCACATTCTTCTAGGGTTGAGGGCCTTTCTTTTCCTCCTGTCCTTTATTTGCCTTATTCTCCTTTTGTTTTCCATTTCTTCTTCTAGTATATAAGTTAGTAGTTAGTTTTAGTTATAGTTTACATTTCATTATCATCTTCACGATCACCCAAACCATTAGGGGCCGATAACCTAGATGTTAGGCTCCTTAAAACAACAATTATCATCATCATAACCAAGGTCGCGGGGTCAAACCTGGCCAAAGTCGTCGGATTTTTAAGAGCGTTAAAAATCCCTCAGTATGCCTTCCTTCGGAGGGGAAGTAAAGCCGGCGGTCTCATGTCATAGATTTATGGCATGATAAAAACCTTCCACTAATTACACTTATGTGAAGCTAAATTATAGGTTATATTTGACTACGCTCTTGCGTTCCAACGTTCGTTGCAAGAAGCCGACTGCGGTGGCATCTAGTAACAAAGTTCAGAACTAGTTGATCGTTGACGGTGGCGTTTGGTAGCAAAAGTTGGAACTACATGAAAAGCGAATGTCTGCAGTCCTTACTGTATTTATAAACAGATAACGCACACTAATACAGCAATCACAATTAACACCGGTTATCAGACAGATTCTACACACACCCAAACTACACGTGGCTACATGACCGCGTTGTCGCAGTCCCTAAACTAAGGAACCAACCAACCAAAAGCCGAGGTGAACAACGAAACTCTAAACACATATCAGCTACTCTTACAACTCAGTAAATTTTCTAGGTTTATGCCGTGTCTTGTGTGTGGTTTCGCCTAGGACACCAAGCTGGCTCATCAGTGGACTCTTGGTGTCCGTGAAGTCTTAACTCGACAAGACTCGGCAGTTTGATGGTAGCCGAAGCTGGGGTGATAGGTTCGCTCCGAAGCTAGTAATATAAATTTCCACTGAATGGAGATTGTTAGGAAGAAATGTATACGTAAAAACTCTTATAGTGGGCGATGTATTAAAGATAGAGATATGCTCTCGCGGACTTTTTTTTTGTAAAACTTTTCATGCTGAACAATTCTTACACTCATAGTATATTGATATTTTTAACGGTTTACACAGCGTAAGCTTAAAAGGCGCACGGAAGGAAGGTTTTTCTGCGACTCGATTCACTGAAATCGTTACTGCTCGGCTTCCTTTGGTCATAAACGAATGTTCTTCTACAGAAATCTTCCACGAGAAATTCTTTACAGAATGATGAAAACCGCATCAAAATCTATCTACTGGTTCTCGAGATTACCCGTGACATCCAAGAATCGGGGACTTTGTTATAACTTATACTGTGTAGAGATTAATAGTGTTTGTACACCCACTATAAATTTAAAATATCAAATCCGTTTGGTTTCTCCTTTTGGCATCGTAAAGGGAAAAAGTAACTGATATACAAAGATAAAATAATAAAACAATATGGCAATAGAGAGCCTAAGTAGACAAGAGGGAAAGGAACTGAGCATGTATACAAAATAATGTACGTAGGCTTACAACGTACTTGTCTAAATTTATGTTACTAGCGGACCGTGCGAGAAATCTCGCATGCTCATAAATGGAGACGGGAATTTGCCTATTTGCCTATTTTATTCCTGTGTTTAGAAACGTAGGCTTTCGAGATATAAATCCGTTTTATGTTCTTTTAGGCTAGATTTCGTTGGTTTTATTGTGCCTATAAATGCCTATTTCAAGGGTGTGTGCCTATGCGGAGTATAATTGCCTATTTGATGCCTTTTGACTGTATTTTAAAGTGCATTATATTGCAGCTGGTGTGCTCGACAGAATTATATTCTCATTTCTCAATATGTGTTTACCCCACGAACAAGAATGGGAATTCTCGGAATTCACCAGAAATAGCGCCTGGGATCTCGATATTAAGCCTCCAAACTTAACAACCCTTCGTTTTGTATTTCACTTTTATTTTTATTGAAAATTTATCCGTTAGTATCTGTGTGAATTAATATCATAAACTTTATGCTGATTGAATTTCAAAAGAACTAACTTAGTGCCATGTTTTCGCCTTTATTCAATCTCGATATTAAGCCTTCAAAGTTAAAAACTGTTCGTTTCAGGTATCGTCACCTTCAAAAGCCTTTTTAGGTTGGCGCTGCAACCTAACTGTGAATTAATATACAGTATATCCTGTACGCGCCTGAGTGTTGAATGGGCAGGCAGTTAAAAGCAGCCAGGAGGGATGCGATCCAGCTGGCAGTTAAAATGCCGTGGCGATCACAGTGGGTTGGTGCTGTAACCTATCTTGTGTTGAATGGACAGGCAGTTTAAAGCAGCTTGGAGGGATGCGATCTAACTGGCAGCGGGTGTAGCATGGCCTCTTACCGAGATAGATGGAAACTTGGTGGTCCCGTCTTGAACTACTGTTGCCATGCAGCCAGGAGGGATGGGATCCAGCTGGCAGTGAAAATGCCGCGGTGATCACAGTGCGTTGGTGCTGTAACCTATCTTGTGTTGAATGGTCAGGCAGTTTAAAGCAGCCAGGAGGGATGCGATCCAGCTGGCAGTGAAAATGCAGCCGCGATCAGTGCGTTGATGCTGTAACCTATCTTGTGTTGAATGGACAGGCAGTTTAAAGCAGCCAGGAGGGATGCGATCCAGCTGGGAGTGAAAATGCAGCGGTGATCAGTGCGTTGGTGCTGTAACCTATCTTGTGTTGAATGGACAGGCAGTTTAAAGCAGCCAGGAGGGATGCGATCCAGCCGGGAGTGAAAATGCAGCAGCGATCAGTGCGTTGGTGCTGTAACCTATCTTGTGTTGAATGGACAGGCAGTTTAAAGCAGCCAGGAGGGATGCGATCCAGCTGGGAGTGAAAATGCAGCAGCGATCAGTGCGTTGGTGATGTAACCTATCTTGTGTTGAATGGACAGGCAGTTTAAAGCAGCTTGGAGGGATGCGATCTAGCTGGCAGTGGGTGTAGCATGGCCTCTTACGAAGATAGATGTAAACTTGGTGGTTCCGTCTCGAGCTACTGTTGCTATGGAGATGGCCGGCCTTGCTATTACTTCATCAGTTTACTTTCTACCTTTATTACCCTTTGCTTGAGTGCAAAAGGGCCGAAATCAGAAGAATGAGAAAGGCTATCGAAAATTCATGTAGCCAGCCGTTACTTCTGGGTCCTAAACTATGTGTATGCAAAATTTGGTTGGGATTGGTGGAACGGTGTGGATTTGTATACGGAACAAATCCACCCACCCACATACATACATACATACACACATACATACATACATACTGTACATACATACATACATACATACATAGAGACTTTCACTTTATATATAAGATAAGTATGTTATTAAATTATAAGTTGCGTATTGTTAATTATTTTTATATTAATAATTATGTTATTAAATTAAAATAAATTTTTTCATGCCTATTTTGTTGCCTATTTTACACGTTAGTGCCTATTTACATGCCTATTTTGGCTATTTTAAGAGCCTATATGCCTGCCTATTTGAACTGTTTTTAGTGCCTATAATTCTCGTCTCTACTCATAAACCACACTTTCCCCAATAGGTTTATAATGAGACACTTAAGGAGAAAGGTTGTTATGTTCTATTTACACTATTTACATTTCAGTTAGAATTCCAAGTTCTACGTTCCCTAAATTAAGAAGGAATCACTGAAAATTGGATATCATTACACTCACCGGTTATTCTATATTTATGAAATTATACGATTTGAGTACTCATTCCATTGATTTACTCTTTCTGAAATCCATGCAAAATGATAAAGGAAGGACCTCTGAATATTAAAATGACATGAAACAGGAGAGGCCAAAATGTGAAGTGGACAGCAATATGGAGCGTATTTTCTTACAGCAACAGTATCTGCAAATCGTACACTTCGTACATTTTTTTAAAAGAAATTCTAGATATTTATGAAATTAGAGTGCACTGCATCACTGCTAATGTCTATTCTCTTTCATTTGAATGCTCATTTGTCACGATCGGTCGCTTGTGAGCGCCACAGGAGGGATCTATACTACTGAAATAATATATAATATGATGATAACAATGGTTGTTGGTAATGAATACAGATGTATAAGTAAGTATACAAGTAGGCTCTACTACAGTTATCGGAGGGAAATTCGAATTAGAAAATTCGTAAATGTTCGAGATAAAGAACATGTTTGGAGTCAGGTATATAATGTGACATAAAAATGACCATGTTAGTCCTGCTCCATATTGACGAAGTGGTGTTGGGGTAGCGTGCCTGCTTCTCATCCGGAGGCCCCGGGTTCGATTCCCGGCTACGTCAGGGATTTTAGAAACTGACGTGAGTGCTGGAACGGGGTGCACTCAGCTTCGTGAGGACAATTTAGTAGCTGACGGCCGATGGGCTGATCACGTGTCACCCCAATATCTGTAGGCCAAATGGCTGGGCAGCGGTCGCTTGGTAGGCCTAGGCCCTTAATGGGCTGTAGTGCCAGGGGTTATTATTTATTGTTATTATTATAATAAGTTCTCAATATTAAAAACCTGAAGTCAGTATTAATTTGTACGCTACTTTTTATTGTACCGGTTTGTGTCCTTCCTCAGCGCAAATATTAACATGAACAGAAAAGCAAGACTCCTTGACTTTCATAGTGAAGGAACAACGAAATTCGACATGCAAGCTACCCTCTGGGTGTCAAATAACATAGCTTGCACCCGGCAACCGAGGCCATACGATATTATTATATTATTTATTTTGAATCCATATTGTTCATAAGGTAATATATTATATTATTCTAAATTTGGCAGGTAACTTCGTGACAGGGATAGTTAATTTCGTGATAATGGTAACTTCGTGAATGAAAAAATACTTACTAATTCAGTGTATATTAATTTATCACACAAGAAATACATGATATCTTAACAAATAATGAATGTCACAGTTATGTACTATTCATTTTCATAGTCTTTACTCGGAATCACTTCCCATTTCATCAGTACAGCAACCGTAACTGATCGGAATTTGTTGTTATAAAATCCTTCAAGGAGCTCCAGGGAACACCTGCTCGTTTTGATGCTTGATAAACTGACATCTTCTGCTCTGTTACTATATTAGCAGCGGTGACTAACTGTTTTGATTCATTTTCTTTTTTCTTTTTGCATATTGACCGTTAATGCAAAGGAGAATATTGAATTACAAAAGGGTCAGGTAATTTCGTGATGCCTGAAATTAGGGAAACATATGCTAATCTAGAGAATAAATTTAATTCTGAATAATTTCGTTGGTATAAGGTATGGTTTAATGCTAAAGTGCACACTTAACTCACTATAGGCATAACTATCAAGTAACGCAGTAACGTAATGCATTATCAGTAAGGTAATTCCGTGATACCCTAAATTAAAAATTTAACATAATAGCATAATAGCTTCATAGTAAATTTAATCCTGAACACATTTCTTCATATGTATTGTTATCATTAATCGGTCTGTTTACCTGCTACAGGCAAAAATGTAAGAGCGCACGCAGTCAAACGTTTTTGTTCTGACAAACAAGCTAAGAAAAGTACTTCACGAATTAAGCGATAACGGTTCGTACTTTCACATAATTATTTTCCTAACCATACATGACGACACTACACACCGAAAGCTATAATTTGATACTGAACACATATATCTTAACTTATTATTAGCGTTTGAATCTTTATAATAACTGACACAGCACAAAACCTGCCACCACTATGAAAGAAAACACCTCACTACAAACAAAAGGTTTGGTTGGGTCCGCTAGACCGCGATGATGACCAATACAAGTATCTACAGACATCTGTTGAGAACTCAGGGAACAACTACTGTACTGAAGTTGAAACGCTTAGTCTGCAATAGGGAAGTTCATGATACTTATTCAAAGATTTATCACGAACTTACCTGTATCACGAAGATACCTCCCTTTACCCTACACTAAAATTTTAAAAAATACCCAGATCTGTTACAAAAATATATTAAATACGAAAGAAATATAAATCTTGATATAAAACCAGCTTGAAGAACGAACAGTGATCTACAAAGAAGATTAAAATAGAAATTAGGAACAAATTCTAGAAAGTCATAAAAGAGAGGGAAAAAATATAAGCTTAAAAATATTTTGTCTATATAACATTGACGTAAGTTTTCTAAGGATTATATTGTTTCCCTCTCCTTTATGTCTTTCTCGAATTTGTTTCTCATTTCTATCTTAATCTTCTTTCCTTCTTCAAGATGGTTTTATATCAAGATTTATTTCTTTCGTATTTAACATATTTTTGTAACAGATCTGGTATTTTTAAAAATTTTATTGTATGTGTTTTTTAGCTTTAAGGCGATTAATTTTTTAGAAATAGTTTTGAGTTAGTTATTGTTGTTTTAAGGGGCGTAACTACGAGGTCATCTGCCCCTAAATAGTTTTGAGAACAACCTTCTTTTATGGTATTTTTTCATGTACTGTGAGTCTTGCTTTTCTATTTGCGCTAAGGAAGGCCACAACAGGTACAATAAAAAGTACAAATTAATATAGACCTAAGGTTCATAATCTCCAGAACGTATCAGGCATATAATTTAAGCTTCGAGATAATCGATTGTTGTAATCGATTTACACATGCAAATAATAGGAAGTTTAAAACTCAGCAATTCTTCTAGGTTTGTGCCGTGTCTTGTGTGGGGTTTCGCCTAGGACACCAAGCTGGCTCATCGGCGGGCTCTTGGTGTCCCCGCCCGGACCCCCACAGGGGACACCAAGAGCCCGCCGATGAGCCAGCTTGGTGTCCTAGGCGAAACCCCACACAAGACACGGCACAAACCTAGAAGAATTGCTGAGTTTTAATTCACCGGCCGTGAAAGCCAATATACCATCTTTTTGGAAGCCTTCATAGGGAGGTTAAGGCTGCTTGAGCTTTTAGTTCTCGCAGTCAAGTGGTGCAGTTGCACCTAATATAAAGGGAGGTGGCGCGCAGTTCGTCACTTCTGTGGGGGTCCGGGCGGGGACACCAAGAGCCCGCCGATGAGCCAGCTTGGTGTCCTAGGCGAAACCCCACACAAGACACGGCACAAACCTAGAAGAATTGCTGAGTTTTAATTCACCGGCCGTGAAAGCCAATATACCATCTTGAAGGAAGGAAGATTGTTGTTTTACGTGACCGTGAATCTTGTGATTATGAGCCACGGGACCTCCTTTTTACGTGAAATCCGAACCACAGGACATGGCATTTCACTTCGAAAATCTCACATGCATAGACCGGGAATCGAACCCGGACCGCCTTGGTGAGAGGCATACAGCTAGACCGCTGAGCCACCACGCCCCCAATATACCATCTTAATAGGAAGTTTGTTCGGGAAATAATAATAACTACGAGTTATCGATAATTTGAGATATCGAGGATAGCCTGTACAGGCAAATTGAAATTGATTTAAACGGGATCCTCCATTCACATTAATTTTCAAAATTCTGGCAAAATAAGCTCCTTGACTTCCTAACCTTAGTTGTGATAATAATTCAGTATTGTCAGGTTGGTAGTGCGCGACGTGGTAACCATCTAGACACCTGTCCGCTGAAAGTTTAAACAGACAATGGAACAATCAAGTAATTGAGCGAATGGCCGAGCAGAGTCGGCTCAATAATTAAGTTCATCCAGATACTCCACTCGTGTGGGGCATGTCACTGAGCACATTCAGACAAGCGACTCTCTACACTCCACCGAGTTAGCAGGTGCGGTTTATGCCGAAATCTTTCAAATTGTCTCAATATTACGGGGGAAAAAATTATACGAGCCTTACAGTAGTCGTATATGATGTGTAACATGTGACATGTTATCCTACTATGTATGTCCCGGAAGCGCAAATCCCTTGTTGACAGTGAACTCTGTTGGTCATTAAAATAACTACTTGTAAGTCTCCAGTGCCAAATCCTGACCGTAATGAATCATAATTGTTATTTGCCGTGGCGGAAGCAATCCACTGCCTACTTCATGCGAGCTGCGCTGTATACCGGCCAGTTAGTGAACCCATGCCAGCGATGTTATTGAAAATAGCCTCATTTTGCCGATCAGCGCACTGCCAAGTAGCCTTTAGGCGCGATTAAAAATTAGGTGTGCGGAAGGTATATTAAATGTGTTTCTCCCAGTGATATGTTTAGACCAACGAAGTTTCAATTATTGTTAGTAGCCTGTTTGGAGTGTTTGTTGATGCGATATAGATTCCACATAGCCACATGGCCGACAGTACATCGAGTGCTTACATTAAATAAGAATACAGCAAAAGTATGAAGATTTAATAAATCGTAATTGTTTTCAGCAAATATGATAAAATGAATATTTTCACACCAAAGAACGACAACTTGAAGATGATTTATTGTATGAATATCTTAAATGGGGTCTCCAAACCTTGAACTACAGGTGTATTTTCCAGAGTTAGAATCTGACAGTTCGGCGGAGAACCGTTGAACTAAAGGCAGCGTTGCCACGTATGCTACTAGCCACCATGTGCGTACTTCCACCCTCCCGTTCTTTTCCTCATGCTCATAATATCATTAGCATCGTTATTATATTATATTTTTACTCAGATGGTTTTCAAAAAATCTTAAACAAAGCAATGCTTAAAACTGTTCGGTGCACACTGTAAAATAAAATAATAGCCCAACAAATTGAGGAGAGGCCTAAAATATTGTAATGAATAGCAATATTACCGGTACGAATACCGGTAGCCTACAATCATAAAGCAACAATGTTCAAAGCGAAACGACAGAACGTGATTGTTTCCGTGTTATTTAGCAATTTATATCTCCTGTAGAATAAGTTTCATGGCACAAGAAACATATAAATGTATTACAAAATATACGTCCATTGTATAGGCTATTAACTCACCCTTTACAAGACAGAAGCTAATCACTGGGAAAAGGCTCTATCCCATCCATATCATCATCATCTCGGTCCTCTCCATCACTGGATCCCGCACTGGTGGGTGAGGAATCGCCGAGGGAAATTATGAGGTCGTCCACAGCTGTGTCAATAACACCTTCACGTTCCCGCGCTTCGCTTAATACTCTTTCCACATGCGACACCACCTTCGCCCAGTTTTCAGCTGTCAACACCCTCATCCTAATCGCAACCTATGTTGCCAAGACCTGTACCATGGAAACAGTTGTCCAAACCATCGCGTCACCACTCGCAAACAAAAAGAAAGCTACGGGTAACCTTTATCTAATTCACACGAACCTAAGCTTAAACTTACACTAACACTATATAAATAAATAACGGACATTAATGAATTATAAATATAAGTATAAAGTATAAATAAGTATAAATCCTACACGAGAAAGTAATTAACTTATTAATTCAATACAATTATAACGCAGCATGGTCAGTGTGCACTCGGGAGGCAACCAAACAAGCGACTGGTCAAGTGACAAGCACGTGACCAAATAGCGTCATTCAAATTGGCAGCGCTGTATGGTTTCCATGGCAACAAGCCTAGCGTGGGATCTAGTCGTCAACTGTTTTTGTCCACTGGCGCTGAAATGTCAGATTCCAACTCTGGATAATACAACTGTAAACTGTGTGCGATATACATTCCCCATAGCCACACGACCTACAGTACGTCGTTGTACCGATCTCCGCCATCACGCGCGCTCATTGTTTCCGTCCCATCCATTTCCGTCCCATCAATTTCCGTCCCTTTTCCAAAATCACTCCCACCAAAATGTCCAGGCACCGAGTGGAAAGATGTTACACATCAAAAATTTGCATTTCATGAAAAGTCAACGCAAATATATTTACTTGTATTTGTTTATAAAGTTCGTTTCAACAAATAAACAAGACGTCAGCCCCTGGCAAAACTGTGTCTCGTCCAGCCCGTAGAGTGAAAAAGAGAAAAGATGATGTAGGAGGAAAGGAAATGCCCTCAACCCTTGTTGTTGTTGTTTGAGTCTTCAGTCTTTAGACTGGTTTGATGCAGCTCTCCATGCCTCCCTGTCCTGAGCTAATCGTTTCATCTTTACATAGCTACCACACCCTACATCCGAGGCAATCTGTTTAACATATTCTAACCTTGGTCTACCCCGACAGTTCTTGTCCTCGACCCTTCCTTCCATAACTAAGCTTGCTATTCCTGGGTGTCTTAGTATGTGTCCTACCAACCTATCTCTTCTCTTCATTAGCAGTCGCCAGAAACATCTCTCCTCTCCCACTCGTCTTAATACCTCTTCGTTTGTAACCCTATCTACCCATCTGATCTTCATCATTCTCCTGTAACACCACATTTCAAATGCTTCAATTCTCCTCTTTTCTGCTACACCAATTGTCCAAGTTTCACTTCCATAGAGCGCCACGCTCCAGACAAATGCTTTTAAAAATGACTTCCTAATACCTAAATCTATATTCGATGTCAGCAGATTCCTTTT
This sequence comes from Meconema thalassinum, assembly GCA_946902985.2. Classification (NCBI taxonomy): domain Eukaryota; kingdom Metazoa; phylum Arthropoda; class Insecta; order Orthoptera; family Tettigoniidae; genus Meconema; species Meconema thalassinum. The sequence continues at coordinate 66,132,929 of OX336398.1, read as the reverse complement.
TTGTAGACATGCTTTCTTTGCCTGAGCCAACCTACTTTTTATTTCCTCTTTGCTTCGTCCATCACTGGTTATTCTGCTTCCTAAGTAACAGAAGTCTCCTACTTCCTTCAGCTTTTCACCTGCCAATTTGATCTCCATAGAGGTTTCTGATTTATTTCGGCTGCATTCCAGTATTTTTGATTTACATTTATTTATTTTCATCATGTATTCTTTCCGTAAGACGGAGTCCATACCATTCAAAAACTCATTCAAATCCTCAGGCTTGTCGGCCAAGATGACTATGTCATCAGCAAATCTCAGAGTTGAAATTATTTCTCCTTGAATCTTCACTCGCACTTTACATTTTTCTCTAATTTCCTTCATTGCTTGTTCAATGTAAAGATTGAAAAGTATGGGTGATAAGTTGCAGCCTTGCCTTACACCTTTCTGAATACCAGCTTCTCTCTCATGTCCTTCAACTCGAATGACTGCTGTCTGGTTTCTGTATAGATTGTATATCACCCTCCTATCCCGGTACTTTATTCCAATCGATTTCAAAATGTCAAACAATTTAGTCCAATCAACGTTATCAAAAGCCTTTTCTAAGTCTACAAAAGCCATGAATGTTCTCTTATCTTTTCTTATTCTACCTTCCAAAATCAGCCTAAGACTTAGTACAGCTTCCCTTGTTCCTACATTTCTCCTGAGACCAAACTGGTCTTGACCCAACTCCGTTTCTATCTGGCTTTCAATCCTCTTGTAAATTATTCTAGACAGGATCTTGGAAGCATGAGTAATCAAGCTGATTGTACGGTAATCTTCACATCTGACAGCTCCGACTTTCTTTGGTATAGGGATGATAACATTCTTCTTGAAATCAGGGGGTACCTCACCTGTCTCATAAATCCTACACACCAAGTGAAATAACCTGATCAGACCTTCATCTCCTATGCAGCGTAGCAACTCAATCGGTATATCATCTATGCCTGGTGCTTTGTTCCTGCTTAAGTCTTCCAAAGCTCTATCAAATTCTGATCTCAATATTAAATCACCTTTCGCATCCTCATCAATTTCCTCCTCCCTTTCCATTACATGATTCTCAATCTCCTTTCCCTTATACAAACTCTCTATGTAAGCTTTCCATCTCTCAACCTTTTCTTCCCTATCTGTTAGAGGCTTTCCATTTGTGTCCTTAATATTACAGCACTTAGTCTTCTTTTCCCCAAAAGTATTCTTAATCCTTCGATAAGCTGTGTCTACTTTTCCTAATTTCAGACAATTTTCTATACCTGCACATTTCTCTTTCAACCATTCTTCTTTCGCTTCCTTGCACTTCTTGTTAACCTCATTTCTCAGACGTCTGTATTCTGCTTTCCCCTTTTCATCTCTTACATTCTTGTGTTTCCGCCTTTCATCCATCAATTCTAGTATATCCTGAGTGATCCACGGTTTTCTACCTATTCTTTCTTTCCTACCAATGTTTTCTTCTGCGGATTTAGTTATTTCATTCTTCAAAAGTGCCCATTCGTCTGCAATTGAAGTTTGTTTAGGGTTTTTCATTAGTCCTTCCTTTATACTCTTCTTGAATCTTTCGTTTACATCCTTCTCTTTCAGTCTATCTATTGCCCACCTTTTTGGCTTTTGACTTTTCTTCAGTTTCTTCAACTTTAATCTGCATTTCATTACAACCAGATTGTGGTCAGAGTTTATGTCAGCACCAGGATATGTTTTACAATCCAAAATCTGGTTTCGAAACCTCTGCTTGACCATAATGAAGTCGATTTGGTAACGCCCTGTATCTCCTGGTCTCATCCATGTGTATATTCTTCTATTGTGGTTATTGAATAAGGTGTTAGCTACGACCAACTCATGCTCGGTGCAGAATTCTACCAGCCTGCTTCCTCGATCATTCCTTTCACCTAATCCGAAATCTCCTACTATCTTGCCTTCTCTCCCTTTTCCTACCACAGCATTCCAATCTCCCATTACTATAACATTTTCATCACCCTTGATATACCTCAGAATTTCGTCTATTTCTTCGTAGACCTTTTCAACATCCCTTGAAGATTGAGAATTTAGGGACTTGGAAGGAAGGAGAGACAAGAAAGTCAGAAAGGAAAGGGTAAGAGGAAACGGCGCTACCCAGAGGCAATGGTAAAAGGATAAAAAGGGACTTAGCTCAGGAATCTCTCGGGTTCGCCAACTCCCAAACTCACCAGCCGTGAGTCCTTGAGGGTGTAGCACTATCCAGGGTGCACCAGAAGTGGTGGGGCTACATACACCCTGCCTCCTTGAGGGCCTTGATCAGAAGGCAGGGGATATTAGGAGAACAGAAGAGGTCTGACCCCTCGAAGAATGAGGGTATCAGGAAAGATGAGACAAGGGCCAATTAAGGCGGGAAAGTGAAAGACTCCCTAGGCTTCGGGTACCCTAATACTGTCATGGTCGGAATAAAACAAGAGTTGACCAAGGGAGGTCGATAGGAAAGATGACAGAGGAGAGCCCAGCACAAGTAAATTGGTTGGTTGGTTCCTTAGTTTAGGGACTGCGACAACGCGGTCATGTAGCCCCGTGTACTTTGTGTGTGTGTAGAATCTGTCTGATAAGCGCTGTTAATTGTGATGACTGTATTAGTGTGTGTTATCTGTTTTTAATTCAAGTAAGGACTGCAGACGATAATTTCAAGTAGTTCCTACTTTCGCTACCAAATGCTACCGTCCGCGACACCTAGCTGTGAACTTGGCTACTACTAGATGCCACCACTACCAGCATCTGGTGACGAACGTTGGTACTTAAGAGCATTATTCAAACCTAACCTACAAATTTTGCTTCACACAAGTTTAGTTATTGGAAGGTTCGTTTACATGCAATAAATCTATGACATGGGACCGCCGGCTTTACTTCCCCACCAAAGGAAGGCATACTGAGGGATTTTTAACGCTCTTAACAAATCTGACGACTTCGGCTGGGTTAGAAACAGCGCCCTTGGGCTTAGAAGCTCAGCCTACTACCAACTACGCCACAAGAAGGAGGGTATCAGGAAAGATGCTTGCTCCGGTGGGTGAGTGGTCAACGTGTCGGTCTACTAACCTCAAGCTTGCAGGTTCGCTCCTGGCCGTGGTAAGTGATATTCGAAAGGTGGCAACAATTACGACACCATGTCATACGATGTTGGCATGTCAAAGAACCCATTTGAATTCAGTAGACCGAGTTCATAAAGGCAAAATTAATCTCGGGAGTTTCCGCCAACACAAAGTTCCTCATTTCTCTACTAGAAAGCGCTATAGTGTTCAAGGAGCTTAGATATCTAACCTCCTTGACTTTCAAGGAACAACGAAATTCGACATGCAAGCTACCCTTTGGGTGTCAAATAACAAAGCTTGCACCCGTCACGCGAGGCCATACGATACTATTATTATTATTATCAGGAAAGATGAGTCAAGGGAAAGTCGGGAAAGTGAAAGACTCCCTAGGCCTTGGCTACACTAATACCGTTGGGGTTGGAAAAGAACAAGAGTTGACCAAGGGAGGTCGATAGGAAAAATGACAGAGATGAGTAAATGGAAGTAATGCCGGACTCAGCTGGAGTCCCGGTAGTTGTGAACCCCTGGGGGAGACGTGGGTTGACCTTCTAAGACAATTAACACTATTACTTTCATACGAGGGGTATAGTGTCGGGAAATATCAATCAATCATTGAATCAATCAGCTTGTGCGAGCGCCGGTTCACGCCAGTGTAAAGCTGCGGCGAAGGGGGTGCGTCTCCTTGACAACGCGTCGCCATGTTGCAATCCTGTGCTGGTACAGGGGGCTCTGCAAGTCAAGATCCATGCGCCAACATTGCTTAGCAAGGATCATGTAAGTATAAGAGATTCGTCACTTTTGGTTATAGAATTTCCGAGAGAGAGCACCGCCTGAGGCTATGGATTGTACTGGCAAATCTGGCAACATAAAAAGTAAAAAGCCATATGATTGTAGCCTTTATTACACGTAATTGAACAGTATGTTCTGCGATGAGTTATTGATTATTGATGAAAATAACACAAACATAACTGCGCCTTTCGCTAGGCGCTGAAATATACGTCCAGATAGCAAAATAATACATTTTGATATATATCAATGTTGGCAATAGATTTGTCACGAAGGACACAGTTATGCCGTTCTAGAGCTTAATTCACCTCTAGGCTAATTAAAAATGCTCTCCTACTCTACATAATTGTTGGGATATTCGATGAATATAAAGAAAACTGTCCAAATGCACACTATATTGCCATAACCTCACTTTTTGCCTAGCATGCCCGCTGCCACCCACCCCTCCCCATAGCCCTAAACCACAAATTTTAAAGCAATGCAAAGGAGAATGGGTAAGAAAACAAACAAGAGATGAAATGAACACATTTATTCTCTATATATTTTTATTCGAGAGTAGTCCATATTGCCCACTAGTTTTACACATGGTCAACACCAGGAAGAAGAAAATTGCCGTATTGTTCTTTCTATCATTATAATTCTTACATCCCGGTGCTTGGCAATTTTTCCTCCCTTGCAGTGGCATGATTGACTCTCAATTCAATTCAAATAAACAATCAAAATACTGAACAAATCAAAACAACCAGCAACACCACGAGGAAAATCAATCAAAACAGACTATTCCCGCTTCCGCCAGTCGGTTTGGTGTGAACGTTCATGAGTGCCAACTACGGAACCTTAGTGCTAAAATTAATTCTTCATTGGTTGGCAGAACATCCAGTACAGGGCCTTACCCCGACCCACGCGCTCGCTATGATCTGTCATCCCCCTGTTGCTTAGGGAGAAAACCATGAGGGTTATTGTTTGAGTCTTTAGTCTTTTGACTGGTTATGTAGCCCTCCATGCCTCCCTACATCCGAGGCAATCTGTTTAACATATTCTAACCTTGGTCTACCCGTACAGTTCTTGTCCTTCCATAATTAAGTTTGCTATTCCTGGGTGTCTAAAAAGCCTCCGTGGCTTAGGCGGCAGCACGCCGGCCTCTCACCGCTGGGTCCGTGGTTCAAATCCCGGTCACTCCATGTGAGATCTGTGCTGGACAGAACGGAGGCAGACAGGTTTTTCTCCGGGTACTCCGGTTTTCCCTGTCAAAATTTCATTCCAGCAACACTCTCCACTATCATTTCATTTCATCTGTCATTCATTTAATCATTGCCCCAGAGGAGTGCGTCAGGCCTCGGCAGCCGGCACAGTTCATATCCTCGCCGCTAGATGGGGGCTTCATTCATTCCATTCCTGAGCCGGTCGGAGACGGGAAGCAGGCTGTGGATTTTCATTTCATTCCTGGGTGTCTGAGTATATATCCTACCAACCTATCTCTTTTCTTCATTAACAATCGCCAGAGACATTTCTCCTTTCCCACTCGCCTTAATACCTCTTCATTTGTAACCCTATCTACCCATCTGATCTTCATCATTCTCCTGTAACACCACATTTCAATTTTTCTTTTCCGCTGCGCCAATTGTTCAAGTTTCACTTCCATAGAGCGCCATGCTCCAGACAAAGGCTTTCAAAAATGACTTCCTAATACCTAAATCTATATTCGATGTCAACAGATTTTTCTGTAGAAATGCTTTCCTTGCCTGAGCAACCCTACTTTTTATATCTTCTTTGCTTTGTCCATCACTGGTTATTTTGCTTCTTAAGTAGCAGAAGACTCCTACTTACTTTAGCTCTTCACCTGCTAATTCGACGTCCGTAGGGGTTTCTGATTTATTTCGGCTGCATTCCAATATTTTTGTTTTACATTTATTGATCATCACTAGGGCTCGGATGTTGATGCCATAAAAAGTTTAAAAATGCACTTAACATTCTCAAAAATGACTAATAAATGTCCTAGAAATTCGAAAAATGCAGTATAAAATGGAGAAAATGATCATATAATAATAACTCACAAATATTTCAAAAATGACACCTGAAGCTCAAACTGAAAAGTCAAACAAAATAGATTTCTAGCACTTAACAAAAGGTTTATGTTCATAGCTACTAGCATCTTCTTAACTCTGAGAGACGTAACTCCCTCATATAAAGCTGTGACATGACTAAATTGGAAAAAATGACATTAAAAGGCCGATTTCTCTAAAATAAGATCAAAAAATCTACCAAACTTAAAAAATGCTCTTAAAATGGAAAAATAGCAAAAAAAATGCAAAAAGATGCAAAATAAAAATGACATATTTGAAGACGGGGTGGCCCGTCCGGAGTTTCTATGTACTTCAGCATTGTTTCAGACCGCTCAGTAAAATGATGACATGTCATCAACATCCGGGCCCTAATCATTAGTAATTCTTTCCTCAAGACGGAGTCCATACCATTTGAAAACTCAGGCGTGTCGGCCAAGATGACGATGTCATCAGCAAATCTCAGAGTTGAAATTATTTCTCCTTAAATCTTTACTCCTACTATGAATGTTTCTCCAAATTCCTTCATTGCCAGTTCAATGTAAAGATTGAAAAGTATGGGTGATAAGTAGCAGCCTTGCTTTACACCTTTCTGTATAAAAGCTTCTCTCTCGTATAACTGCCGTCTGGATTGAAGATCACTTCCCTATCCCTGTACTTTATAACAATCCTTTTTAAAACATCGAACAACATTATAATGACTGGCAAGATTTAAAATGGCCATGACCTGTTTGCCATCTCTTGATGAATGCAGTACATTTGCATTTGTCTGTTGGCACATGCTAGAGTAAAATGTGGCTTTTCACCGATGTCTCAGTCTCACTCATGACTGTGATTATATGGAAGCTACTGAGGTATGGGTGGAGCTTACTAATGACATTCAGGGCACTGTCAGTGTCTGTTGGCACAGGCTAGAGTATCACCGATGTCTCAGTCTCACTCATGACTGTGATCATATGGAAGCTACTGAGGTATGGGTGGTGCTTGGTAATGACATTCAGGGCACAGTCAGTGTCTGTTGGCACAGGCTAGAGTATCACAGATGTCTCAGTCCCGCTCATGGCTGTGATTATATGGAAGCTACTGAGGTATGGGTGGTGCTTAGTAATGCCATTCAGGGCACAGTTAGTGTCTGTTGGCACAAGCTAGAGTATCACCGATGTCTCAGTCTCACTCATGACTGTGATTATATGGAAGCTACAGAGGTGTGGGTGGTGCTTAGTAATGACATTCAGGGCACAGCTAGTGTCTGTTGGCACAGGCTAGAGTATCACCGATGTCTCAGTCCCACTCATGGCTGTGATTATATGGAAGCTACTGAGGTATGGGTGGTGCTTAGTAATGACATTCAGGGCACAGCTAGTGTCTGTTGGCACAGGCTAGAGTATCACCGATGTCTCAGTCCCACTCATGGCTGTGATTATATGGAAGCTACTGAGGTATGGGTGGTGCTTAGTAATGACATTCAGGGCACAGCTAGTGTCTGTTGGTACAGGCAAGAGTATCACCGATGTCTCAGTCTCACTCATGACTGTGATTATATGGAAGCTACTGAGGTATGGGTGGTGCTTAGTAATGACATTCAGGGCACAGTCAGTGTCTGTTGGCACAGGCTAGAGTATCACCGATGTCTCAGTCTCACTCATGGCTGTGATTATATGGAAGCTACTGAGGTATGGGTGGTGCTTAGTAATGACATTTAGGGCACAGTCAGTGTCGGTTGGCACAGGCTAGAGTATCACCAATGTCTCAGTCTCACTCATGGCTGTGATTATATGGAAGCTACTGAGGTATGGGTGGTGCTTAGTAATGATATTCAGGGCTCAGTCAGTGTCTGTTGGCACAGGCTAGAGTATCACCAATGTCTCAGTCTCACTCATGGCTGTGATTATATGGAAGCTACTGAGGTATGGGTGGTGCTGAGTAATGACATTCAGGGCACAGTCAGTGTCTGTTAACACAGGCTAGACTATCACCGATGTCTCAGTCTCACTCATGGCTGTGATTATATGGAAGCTACTGAGGTATGGGTGGTGCTGAGTAATGACATTCAGGGCACAGTCAGTGTCTGTTAACTCAGGCTAGAGTATCACCGATGTCTTAGTCTCACTCATGGCTGTGATTATATGGAAGCTACTGAGGTATGGCTGGTGCTTAGTAATGACATTCAGGGCACATTCAGTGTCTGTTAACACAGGCTAATCACCGATGTCTCAGTATCACTCTTGGCTGTGATTATATGGAAGTTACTGAGGTATGGGTGATGCTTAGTAATGACATTCAGGGCACAGTCAGTGCCTGTTGGCACAGGCTAGAGTATCACCGCTGTCTCAGTCTCACTCATGGCTGTGATTATATGGAAGCTACTGAGGTATGGGTGGTGCTTAGTAATGACATTCAGGGCTCAGTCAGTGTCTGTTGGCACAGGCTAGAGTATCACCGCTGTCTCAGTCTCACTCATGGCTGTGATTATATGGAAGCTACTGAGGTATGGGTGGTGCTTAGTAATGACATTCAGGGCACAGTCAGTGTCTGTTGGCACAGGCTAGAGTATCACCGATGTCTCAGTCTGACTCATGGCTGTGATTATATGGAAGCTACTGAGGTATGGGTGGTGCTTAGTAATGCCATTCAGGGCACAGTCAGTGTCTGTTGGCACAGGTTAGAGTATCACCGATGTCTCAGTCCCACTCATGGCTGTGATTATATGGAAGCTACTGAGGTATGGGTGGTGCTTAGTAATGACATTCAGGGCACAGTCAGTGTCTGTTGGCACAGGCTAGAGTATCACCGCTGTCTCAGTCTCACTCATGGCTGTGATTATATGGAAGCTACTGAGGTATGGGTGGTGCTTAGTAATGACATTCAGGGCACAGTCAGTGTCTGTTGGCACAGGCTAGAGTATCACCGATGTCTCAGTCTCACTCATGGCTGTGATTATATGGAAGCTACTGAGGTATGGGTGGTGCTTAGTAATGACATTCAGGGCACAGTCAGTGCCTGTGGATGCTGTGAAAGGTTCTACTCATAGGGTTAGTACTGTTGTTCTGGCTCAGTGAGGAAAGCGATGACAAACTACCTCACTCCTCTTCTTGCCTAGTACTCCTCACTTTAGCGCTGCCTTGGGTTTTTGTGGGTATCCACCCACATAACCTAACAGCGGTACTTTTTGAGGATCCAACCAGCCTTCGGGCTGAATACCTAACAGACAGACATGACCCAACACTATATCAAGCTGAGTCTGAATAGGTTTGCCTGATACTGACGCTCAGAAGGGCCTAAATATAGTTTGTTGGTCAAGGTGAGTAGAGAGTCGTCATGTCTCTAGGGAAAGTATTAGCAGGTGATGAGTACATGGGAAGACCATCTCGCTACAAGACTAGCACTCCTAGCGGTTCAAACATTAAACACTGTACTAGCCAACCTCACATTACACGCCGAACAGATATGCCCCTGTATTAGAGACAGATTATTACAGATTATCGTCATCATAATATACATAGAAATTGACCTTTTTACAAATATATTGTAGGCTATACGAAGGCCGTACTATAATGTTTTACACATTATTTTTAGCCTATTTTCAATTTTGAAAAAATAGGCTTATGAGATCACCTTTTGTCCGTGTGTGTGTGCGTGTGCGTGCGTGTGTGTGTGTGTGAGGTGTGTGTGTGTGTGTGTCCCCCTAATAAAACCTAAACGGCTGGAGCGATTTCAATGAAACTCGATAAGTTCATAGCACTATTCCCGGTGACCTCGACCGTGCCCTTCAAATTTTGTTACGTCTCACCAATTCAACATGGCGGCTGTGCGAACTATTTCACTAGCATTCACTATCTCCGAAACTATTACCGATATCACCCTGAAATTGTGTACGGTGATAAAGGGCACTACTAGAAGTTCACCTATGAGACTTTCAAAAACCTGGTGGTTATAAAGCCAACATGGCGGCCAAGCGAAGTTGAGACTTTTAAATAGACTTTCCTCGCGATTTAACTATCGAAATGTAATGAAACTTGTTACAGCAAATGTTTATACACATTGTAATGCACTGGAGTGTAATTGAGTTCAATTGTTTACATAACCTCAAAATGGTGGCTGTGCGAAATATTTCTCTGACATTCTATATCTCCGAAACTATTACAGATATCACCCTGCAATTTTGTACGGTGATAAAGGGTACTGATACAAGTTTACCTATCTATATTTCATAAACCTGTAAAGTACAAAACGAACATGGCGACCAAGCGAATTTAAAATATTTTAATAGGCTTTTCTCGTGATTTAACTCTCTGAGCACAGTGAAATGTGGTACAGTAAATGATTTTGCAGCTTGTAATGCACTGCCATCTAATTTAATTCAATTGTTTACATAACCTCAAGATGGATGCTGTGCGTAATTTTAAAATCTCGTTTTTACTTCTTGTGTTCTAATCATGCGATTGAAGTTTGAATACCACACGTACACAATAATCTTAAAGTAATAGTACAAAAATAAAAATCCAACCTGGCGACCATCTGAAATATTTAGACGGTTCTCAATATCTACGCATCTGTTACAGCAATTAAACTGAAATTTTGTATGTTGATAGAGGCAATTAACATGAGCAGGATATATGAAAATAGGCTGTATAGTTCTTCACGGAACTACTTGTTTCCATCCAAATGAAGTACATTACACATCAGTTGTTACGTCTACTTTCTCTACATAATCTCATTGTAATTTTATGAACTTTTGCCATCGATGTGTCAGTCTCTCCAGACCTTCCTGAAACCATTCTTTCGGAGTGCTGCGTGCCCAAGCCTCGACAGCTGTGTCCAGTTCTGCAAAATCCGCAAAACGGCGACCTTGCAATGGAAGCATAGGGGAGTCCACCACCAAAGAAATGTCTAACAGTGCCATCAATTGGCAAGCGAATGGCGACAGTGTTCTGGGACACAAAGGGCATCATCCTCATTGACTGGCTGGAATTGGGGGCCACGATTAACAATGCAGCAAATGTGGCAACCCTTAAGCGCTTACGTCGTGCCATTCAAACTAAGCGGCCAGGGAAATGGGTTAAAGGTGTGCTTCTGCAACATGACAATGCTCGCCCCCACACTAGCCGAGAGACCACCACTGTCATTGATCTAATGGGATTCACGGTACTGCCACAGCCACCATACTCTCCCGACTTGGTACCAAGTGATCATAACCTGACTTGCCACGGTGGGTGAGTGGTTATAGTGTCGGACTACCAACCCCAAGATTGCAGGTTCGCTCCTGGCCATGGTAAGTGATTTTTTTTAAGGCGACAAAAATCACGACACTCATGTCATACGTTGTTGGCATATTAAAGAACCCATTTGAATTCAGTAGGTCGTGTTCAATGGCAAAATTAATCTCGGGATTTTCCGCCAACACAAAGTTCCTCCATTCTCTACTTGAAAGCGCTGTAGTGTCATGGAGTTAAATATCTAACCTCCTTGACTTTCATAGCGTTCAAAGGAACGACGAAATTCGACATGCAAGCTACCCTCTGGGTGTCAATTAACAAAGCTTGCACCAGGCACCCGAGGCCATACGAAATTATTATTATTATATTATCACCTGTTCGGGAACATGAAGAAACCTCTGGACACAGCAGTCAAGGCATGGGTGTGCAGCACTCCGAAAGAATGGTTTCAGGAAGGTCTGGAGAGACTGACACATCGATGGCAAAAGTGCATAAAGTCACAAGGAGATTATGTTGAGAAGGTGGACGTAACAACTGATGTGTAGTGTACTTCATTTGGGTAGAAAAAATAAAGTGTAAAACAATATTGTATGCCCTTTTTACTTTTAATTCATTCTTTGTAAGGATGTCCATTTCTTTTAATAATTATTTCTGAGGTTTTGTCGTAGCTTATTATTGTTCTTTATAATCAGTAATTTATAGTTTTGACCCAACGATATCTTAATTAATATTCTTAGTTGAACTTAAAGCTGAAGAAGGCTTCATTTCAGCCGAAACATGTACAAGAATTGAACAGTTGTTTCTTAATTTGTATTGATTGGCGTAGGCTAGTACGTATTATTAAGAACTAGCAGACCCGTGCGAGAATTCTCGCATAATGGGCTGTGTGCGCCCCATGTGTACAGACTACCCGCCTGGCTTCAGTGCTATGGCGGGACAGTTCTGCCAGGGGCTATCGTCTTGTTTTTTTTGTTTAACAGCACTTTATAAACAAATAAATATATTTCCGTTCATTTTTCAAGAATTGCAAGTTTTTTCCTGTACTATTGAGACGATTTGTAAGATTTTGGTACAAACCACACCTTCTAACTCCCTCTGGTTTAGGAGCTTGAGTTTTGTGAAACATACACCTTAGCGTATTATATAATAAGATTTAGACCAATCCCTATCAATCTCGTAAAATAAGACTATCTATTAAGGCATGTATTTATATACGTTTTGGAAGGAAATCCACATTTTCTTGAACCGATTCCTCTGAAACTTTTACCACATCACAAATGAAATCCAACCATCATTTTCTTTTGTATCAGAAACTTTGTTTACTGTTTCTAGTTCTCTGAATTTTTGAAAAAACAGAATAAAAATGATAAGTTTTCAAAATGCCTTAATATTACTAAATATTATTCAATCTTCTTCTTTTGCTTTAAAGTTTGTCCCGCCTCGTGACAGGGTCCGCTATGTGAATCCGCTGTCTCCACTTGACTCGGTCATGGGCCATGTCCGGATGTAGGTTGGCGCTTTTCAGATCCCTGTGCAGTGTATCGGCCTAACGTTGTCTTGGTCGCTCCTTTGGTCTTTTTCCGGCGACCTCCAGTGTGTAGCAATGGTGTCCGCTCCTCACCGTAGCACATGCCCAAACCCTCACGGATTTTGTTATTGCTTGCCGTGATACCAAATCGATCCCTTATTCTTTCATTGGGGATGTGATCCAACCTAATAATGCCAGCTGTACGTCTTGATCTCCATGACACTTAGCCGACGTTCTGCTTTCTTGGTGGTTGGTTGGTTGGGGCTGCGACAACGCAGTCATGTAGCCCCTTGTACTTTGGGTGTGTGTAGAATCTGTCTGATAATCGGTGTTAATTGTGATGACTGTATTAGTGTGTGTATCTGTTTTAATTCAAGTAAGGACTGCAGACGATCAATTTTCAAGTAGTTCCTACTTTTGCCGCCAAACGCCACCGTCAACGACTACTAGTTCAGAACTTAGCTACCAGACGCCACCGCAGTCGGCTCTTGGCAACGAACGTAGGAACCTAAGAGCGTTGTTTACATTCTTAACCTATACAATTTACCTTCACACAGGTGTAATTAGTGGAAGGTTCTTTAACATGCCAAAATCTATGACATGGGACCGCCGGCTTTACTTTGCTTCCTTGGTAATAATAATAATATCGTATGGCCTCGACTGCCTGGTGCAATCTTTGTTAATTGACACCCAGACGGCAGCTTGCATGTCGAATTTCGTCACTGAACGCTGTGAAAGTCAAGGAGGTTAAATATCTAAGCTCCTTGACACTACATCGCTTTCTAGTAGAGAATGGAGAAACTTTGTGTTGGCGAAAAATCCCGAGATTAATTTTGCCATTGAACACGGCCTACTGAATTCAAATGGGTTCTTTAACATGCCAACAACGTATGAAATCCATGTTGTGATTTTTGTCGCCTTTCAGAAATCACTTACCACGGCCAGGGGCGAACCTGCAAGCTTGGGGTTGGTAATCCGACACGATAACCACTCACCCACTGTGACAAGCGCTTCCTTGGTGATCGGCCAACATTCAGTACCATAATGCGCCACGGGACGAATGAAAGTGGTGGTCTTTCATCTGGCGATCGCACAGGACACCTGTCGTTGCTCGCCACTTCATCCACGCACCATTAATTCTTACATTGACCTCCTCGGTGAGACGACTTTCAGCAGTTCTCCGAGAGCCAAGATACTTAAATTTTGTCGTTCGAGGCAGGACAATCATCAAATTTATTGTTGTTATTGTTGTTTGAGTCTTCAGTCTTTTGACTGGTTTGATGCAGCTCTCCATGCCTCCCTGTCCTGAGCTAATCGTTTCATCTCTACATAGCTACCACACCCTACATCCGAGGCAATCTGTTTAACATATTCTAACCTTGGTCTACCCCTACAGTTCTTGTCCTCGACCCTTCCTTCCATAACTAAGCTTGCTATTCCTGGGTGTCTTAGTATGTGTCCTACCAACCTATCTCTTCTCTTCATTACCAGTCTCCAGAAACATCTCTCCTCTCCCACTCGTCTTAATACCTCTTTGTTTGTAACCCTATCTACCGATCTGATCTTCATCATTCTCCTGTAACACCACATTTCAAATGCTTCAATTCTCCTCTTTTCTGCTGCACCAATAGTCCAACTAGAATCTGGAAACTAGATTTCTGTCTCTAAATCAGACCGTTTTTGGAAATTATAACCCAGTCACTCTAATTCATACTTGAAATAAAATTATCACACTAACAGAATCAACAATGTATATATGTGGATAGGCCTGTTCCCTAGTTATTGAAGTTACCTTTTAGTTTATTATGTAATAATTTCAAAACCTGTTTTTATATTTGGCATTAGATCATATTTAGATTTAGTTTTTATATTATCTTTTTACTACTATGCATTTTGATCTGTGTGAACTTCTTAGTTTTAAGAATTACATTAAGATATTAATACTTAATGCAGACATATCAGGAAATGTATCTTACTGTGTAGGTGCACTATTATTGGGGCGCACACTGAGCCCTGTTGTGTACCATCAACAAATAAATAAATAAATAAATAAATAAACTGTAGGGGTAGACCAAGGTTAGAATATGTTAAACAGATTGCCTCGTATGTAGGGTGTGGTAGCTATGTTGAGATGCAACGATTCGCTCAGGACAGGGAGGAATGGAGAGCTGTATCAAACCAGTCAAAAGACTGAAGACTCAAACAACAACGAGTGGCACAAATTGTTAAGGATTTTAATTCTCAGAATAACGTAAATGAAGTTAATATTTTTTTCTTCCATCTTTCCTCGACTTTGGACCGCGTAAAATAACTCATTGCATTCACTGTCTCTTATTTCCTTTATCCTTTCTTGCCTTCATTACTTCACTTTGTCTCCTTCTTCTCTCTTCCGTCAAGATGTTAACCCGCTTCTCCTGGAAACCCTGGAAATTTTTGATCATATTTCTGAAAAGTGGTCTGTCTATTGTTACTTCCATGTCTTCCATATCCCTTGTTATACTTTGTACCCATTGATTACCATTCTTGCTTTTGTATACATGACTGAAAATGTGTTTTATGTTCGACCCTAACTATTATGTGTCAGAAAACTGTATCATAATGAGGCTCATTATAACACTATTTTTCATTATGAAACAGTTTCTCCCACCAATCAGAGCTCAAGAAACATTTGTGTGACCAATTAGATAAGGATACATTCGCGCATGCGTTCAAAATCCAACATGTCTATATAAATTAC
Source organism: Meconema thalassinum (assembly GCA_946902985.2). NCBI lineage: Eukaryota > Metazoa > Arthropoda > Insecta > Orthoptera > Tettigoniidae > Meconema > Meconema thalassinum. Next base: position 66,117,540 of record OX336398.1, on the reverse strand, counting down.
CGAAATTGCACCGTCCATATGTTCTCGTAAATAAACTGAGACAAGAAATGGCACTGTACCTTAATATCCCAAAAATCAATTTCTACACAGTGCGTGGTTCTGAAACGACTTTGGTAACAGTTTTACTGAATACTGGAGCACAATCTGAACATATGGCATTGAAGCACACAGAGCGCATGCGTCCGTTGTCCAGAGAGCTTAGGAAACAGAGATATACTACCCACCGCAGCACCCGATCACAACATTCTAGTGACTGAACAGATACATGTATTTATGAATATTTATGTTAAAACATATAATAAAGTTATAATTATCGTCGAACATAAACAGTCGTATGCAACTCGCCTATAATGGTAATTAAGACACTCGTATGGAAATTATAAAACTCGCATACGCTCGTTTTATAAAAATACTCGTGTCTTAATTATGGCCATATAGGCTCGTTGCATAATGTACTATTGTGAGTCTGGTGTTATTCATCCTCATTACGTGTCCAAAGAAATTAACCCTCCTTTTCCTGATCGTATCGTAGATTTTTCAATTTCTTTATTTTTGTCGAGGTCGTCATTTTATCTGTGTCTGAACTCTCCACTTTCTGTTTTTAATGGTTCCAATATTTTTCTAAGTATTCTTCTTTCCTTTTTCTCTAGTTCTTCAATTTTGCCTTTTTTTTTAATGGTAAACATACATTCTGAAGCATAGAGACTTTCCGACTTAATTGTATTTTTAATTTTTATTTTTTATCGTATGGCACCGGGTGCCGGGTGAAAGCTTTGTTATTTGACGCCCAGAGGGCATCTTGCATGTATAATTTTTTGTCGTTCCTTGGAGCACTATGACAGTTAAGGAGGCCATGCTCCTTGACACTATAGCACTCTCTAGGAACTTTCATGTTGGCGGTATATCCCGAGATTAATTTTGCCATTATGAACACAGCCTACTGAATTCTAATGGGTTCTTTAACATGCCAACAACGTATGACATGCGTGCCGTCATTTTTGTCGCCTGTATATCTTAATCACATGTTATTTGCTTGCCACGGTGGGAGAGTGGTTATCGTGTCGGACTACCAACCCCCAATCTTGCAGGTTCGCTTCTGGCCGTGTTAAGTGATATTTTTTTTTTAAAGGCGGCAAAATTTACGACACCATGTCATAGTTACGATGTTGGCATGTCAAAGAACCCATTTGAATTCAGTAGGCAGTGTTCATAATGGGAAAATTAATCTCGGGGATTTGCGCCAACACAAAGTTCCTCATTTCTCTACTAGAAAGCGCTATAGTGTTCAAGGAGCTTAGACAGCTAACCTGGACTTTCATAGTGACTCAAGGAACAACAAAATTCGACATGCAAGCTGTCCTCTGGGTGTCAAATAACAAAGCTTGCACCCGGCACCCGAGGCCATACGATGTTATTTATTTCAGGTAACTTTTTCACATATTCCAGCCATTGGACCGACAGAAAGCTACACTATTAATTGAGAGTTATAGCCCCTGGGTGAGAATCGACCCCAGTCCCTTTCAGTTAGGAGCTGGGCTACGCAGCCTCCAAAGTTACGGGGAGGTTTCTATTCGTATTGTTAGTTTTTTTAGCCTACTTCTCACATTTTGCAAAAATGAGGGAAAAGTAGACTTATGAGATCGATCCGGGAAAATGTCTGTCTGTCTGTCTGTCCTTCTGTCTGTCTGTCTGTCTGTCTGTCTGTCTGTCTGTCTGTGTGTCCCCACCTATCAACTCCTAAATGGCTGAAGCAATCGAAACCAAATTTGGTATGAGTATAGATCTATACCGGGGCATCTCAATGTCACACTTGAAAATGATGTCAGTGCTACCAACTGTTGAAAAATCGCAATTGAAATTTGAGGTCCATGTTGGATATCTTGGAATGTATCCATGGTAACGATTCCAAAATTGGCACACATATAGATAATAATACATCAGTTTAATTTTCAGGAGGTCATACATGGCAGTGTTGCCAAAATGATTCTAGGCCTACTGATAAGTCCCATTTTTAAATGCATATAACTTCTAAACTATCAATTGGATTTCAACCAAATTTTGTATGTAATATGCGTACACAAACAGATATGACGGAGCGTATTCTTAAGAGCCACCAGGGCTGCCAACTGTCAATAAATGTTCTCTGTATTCTTTTATCCAAATACCAATATATCTGAAAGTATGCAAGCCGACAGCTTTAAACTATGCACACGTATAGTACCTGACATTCTACATTAATTTGGAGTAATTTATGCACGTCAGTGCTACCATTATGATTCTAAGCCTGCGGATAGGACTAAATTTAAATACATGTAACTTCTATACTATCAATTGGATTTCAACCAAATTTCGTATGTGCTATGTGTACCATAACAGATATGACTATGCTTATTCCTAAGAGCAACCGGGGCTGCCAATTGTTAATAATGGCTATCTCTATTTGTTTACCCAAATATTAATATATCAGAAAATATGTAAGCCAACTGCTTTAAAATTTGCACACGTATTGTACCTAACATTCTAGATTAATTAGAAGAAACTAATATACGTCAGTGCTGCCAACATGATTCTAAGCCTGCAGATAAGTCCAATTTTAAAATACATTTAACTTCTATACTAACAAATGGATTTCATCCAAAATTCGCACAACAAGAGATCATAATATTTCAGATGATTTTTGACCAACGCATGCATGACATTGTTGCCAACATGATTTTACGCGTGCTGATAGATCCAATGTCTAACTACATGTAACGTCCATGCTATCCATTGGACTTCAACCAAATATTGTATTCTGTACCTTAAGAGATGGAACTAACAATATATTCAGTCACCAGGGCTGCCAACTGTAGTGCTCTATTAGGCTACAAGTATATTTCGAAATAATTAGAAATGTCGATATTATCAATTTAATTTCGCTATTTTTCTAAATAGGTCTATATAGATTGGCATGAATCTTAAATTTTAAGAAAAGAAGGCTCTTTAGTTCGTCACGGAACTTCTTGTTTTCCTCGCAATGTAATTCAAAAATTTCAACATATATGTTCGTTTCACACTTCCTGGAGCAAAATATGGGAATTTCATTCCACCTAAAATAACCGAAATAGCCTTTTTTTTGCCTTTTTCAAAGAAAGAATGTTATTTCCCCATTGAAATACATCGTAAAATTATTTCCGCAGCGATTACAAGCAGTAGGACGGAGATTGTTCAGGTTACTACCGTTAAATGCAGTAAGATGATGATGATAATTGTTGTTTTAAGGGGCCTAACATCTAGGTTATCGGCCCCTAATGGTTTGGGTGATAGTGAAAGATGAGATGAGAATGAAAACTATAACTAATTCTAACTACAGACTTACAAACTAGAAGAAGAAATGGTAAACAAATAAAGGATAGGGCAAATAAAGGACAGGAAGAAAAGAAATGCTCTCAACCCTCGAAAAATGAGGATTGAAGGACTTGGAAGGGAGGAGAGCCATGAAAGGCAGATGGGAAAGGGAAAGAGGAGAGGGCCCGCCCCAAAGTCAGTGGAAAAAGGGGGAAAAACTGACCCAGCTCAGGAACGTCTCGGGATCGCCAACTCCCGAACTCACCAGCCGTGAGCCCCTGCGGGTGTAGCAATATCCAGGGTGCACCAGAAGTGGTGGTGCTACACACACCCTGCCTCCTTGAGGACCATGAGTAGAAGGCAGGAGATAACCTGAAAAGAAAAAGAAGGCTGACCCCTCGCAGAAGGAGGGTATCAGGAAAGATGAGACAAGGGCCAATTGAGGCGGGAAGGGAAGAGACTCCCTAGGCCTCGGATACCCTAACACCGTTGGGGTTGGAAGAGAACAAGAGTTGACCAAGTGAGGCTGACAGGAAAGAAGACGGAGAGGAGCCCAGCACAAGTAAGTGACAATGTAAACTTTTGTGAAATATGTTCATAAATACATTTCACACAAATAAGAAAAACAGGAAATGATTGCTGCCTGTATTGATCCAGGAAGAAAAACCTATTTTTTGAACACAAGAAACCCAAAGTGAAGCTTTAAGCCACCTAAAAATCCGGGCCCTAGTTATAAGAACTGTATCTAAGTGCGCTTGCACTAGGTTTCCCCCTCCCCTCCCACTCGTGGACAGCTGTACCTGTGTTGTACCGTGACGCGTGTACGGAGTCCATTGAGAGCAGTGCAGGCCCGGTAACCATGGCGACAGGGACTCCGTCTCCATAGCAACGGGGCGGCGCACGGCGCCAGCCGGCACGTGGGGCAAGCTTCTCTCCAGTTCATGGTTGAGACCTCGCCTCGTGTATGCAGTTGAGGGGCCTCGCGACATGGTGGTCATGTAGCCCCGTCTACTTGAATGCGTGTGTGGAACTAAAAATAGTTTTGAAGTAATTTTTAGCCTATTTTCATATACGAAAAGAAAAAAAAAATCCTCTCGGCACGCCGGAAGGCGGAGGTAGATTTCACCGGGCAAACTAGGGGATTGGCTATAATAGGCAAAATATGCAGGTTTTCGTAGGAGGATCAGACCTCATTGATTGCAAGAAAGTATTTTACATTTGGAGGTTAAAAATCAACTTTTTTTCGTTTTTGTACGCATATTTTTATCATTTTATTGTCTTATGGGGATGGTAACCTTCTTGTCATTCGGGGTTCATTTTTATACTTCTGATCACACTGTCCTTATGCAAGGTTTGGAACTGATGTGTAACTATCAGACAGTCTGTTACTTCTTCTCGCACAATTTTATCTCCCGCAGAGATTTTTGTTGGTTCCTCAGTTTAGGGGCTCCGACAACGTGGTCATGTAACCCCGGGTGTGTAGAATCTGATAAACGGTGTTAATTGTGATGACTGTTTTAGTCTGTAATTCAGGTAAGGTCTGCAGACGGTCAATTTTAAGTAGTAGTTCCTAATTGTGTACCATATCCTAACGTGAACGACACCTAGCTGTGAACCCGGCTACTAGATGCCACCGCAACCAGCAACTTGCAACGAACGTTGGAACTTCTCCTCCAAAGGAAAGCATGCTGAGAGTTTTTTAGCGCTCTTAGAAAATCCGACGACTTTGGCCGGCTTTGAACCAGCGACCTTGGGCATATAAGTTCAGAATGCTACCAGTTAGCCGCTTCCCACAGTCAGATGGAAAAATGAATGTGATCTCGTGCAATGGCGTTGTCTTGGCAACCTCTGATAGCTCATCCCTCATCAATTTAGAAGCGTTGTCACGGTAACCTCTGATGGCACTTGGCATGTTCTTTAATTCCGAAATCATTTTTCTGTTCCCTTGGCGTAATGGTAGGTCAGATCAAAAATTCTTTCAGACAAAGTTTTAGGTAATTATTAGGGGAATATTTTCCATTATGTACGGGTTTGATATTGTGCCTATTAAGAGAGATATGATTAATATTTCCCGAAAAAAACACTTTTTTCCACCCCTTTGGTCAATGGTTGGTGCTATCAAAAAACCTATTTGACATAAATTTTTGGCACTTATCCGACAAATATTATGAACTTTGAATTGATTCGATATTTCACGTATTAAGAGAGTTATAGCGACATTTCACTTTTTCGAAAAAAAAAAGCCCCCCCCATCCCCCCCCCCCTTTTAACCGATTTTGCCCATTAACGAACTCGACCGATTTTTTAAGGGGTTACATATTATGTAAAACATTAAAGTGATTGGTGCAAAATTACGGCAGTTATCGTGTCCACAAGAAACTGATATATATGCATATATATACACACACATATATATAAACTTTTGAACTGACGGTGGTTTGGGGTCTGGGGGATGTGAAACGCGAAGATATGTCGAAATTTTCCGGAAGTCGAAACATGGCACCCATTGCAATAGTTAGCTTTCTGATGAAATCTACCTAAAATAGGCTACATAATTTAAAATACTACCATCAACGACACCTAGCTGTGAACTTGGCCACTAGATGCCACCGGAACCATCAACTCGCAACGAACGTTGGAACTTCCCCTCCGAAGGAAAGCATACTCAGGGTTTTTTGGCGCTCTTAGTAAATCCGACGACTTCAGCCGGGTTTGAACCCGCGACCTTGGGCATAGAAGTTCAGCATGCTACCAGTTCCGATACCGAAGTCGCTTCCCACAGACATATGAAAACAGAATGTGATCTCGTGCAGTGGCGTTGTCATAGCAACTGCTGATAGCTCAACCCGTATCAATTAAAAGTAAAGTTGTCATGGCAACCACTCTTGGCACTTGGAATTTTCTTATAATTTAAATCATTTTGCTCACTCCGTGGCGTAATGGTGGATCATATCGAAAATTCTTTCAGACAAAAGTTTTAGGTAATTATTGGAGGAATATTGTCCATTTTGTACGGTTTTGATATTGTGCCTATTAAGAGAGATATGAATAATGTTTCCCGAAAAACCCACTTTTTTCCACCCCTTTGGTCAATGGTTGGTGCTATCAAAAAACTTATTTGACATAAAATTTTGGCACTTATCCGACACATATTATGAACTTTGAATGGATTCGATATTTCACGTATTAAGAGAGTTATAGCGAAATTTCACTTTTTCGAAAAAAGCCCCCCATTTTCACCCCCTTCGACCGATTTTTCCCATTAACGAACTCGACCGAGATTTTATAGGGATACATGTTATGTAAAAAATTCAAAGTGATTGGTGCAAAATTACGGCAGTTATCGTGTCCACAAGAAACTGATATATATAGATAGATACATATATACATAAATTATATATAAACTTTTGAACTGACGGTGGTTTTGGGGTCTGGGGGATGTGAAACGCGAAGATATGTCGAAATTTTCCGGAAGTCGAAACATGGTACCCATTGCAATAGTTAGCTTTCTAATGAAATCTACCTAAAAGGCTTATGAGATCACCTTTTGTCCGTGCGTGTGAGCGTGTCCCCTAATAAATTCTAAACGGATGGAGCGATTTCAATAAAACTCGGTAAGGTCATTGTAATATTTCGTCCGACCCCAACCGTGTCCCTCAAATTTTATTACGCCTCACCAAAATTTTGTTCGGTGATAAAGGGCACTACTAGAAGTTCAATCATGTGACTCACAAAAACCTGTTAACTACAAAACGAACATGGCGGCCAAGCAAACTTGAAACATTTTAATAGATTTTTCTCACGATTTAACCATCCGAGCGGAGTGAAACTTGATACAGCAAATGTTTATACACATTGTAATGCACTGACATCTAATTTAGTTTGATTGTTTATATAACCTCAAGATGGCGGCTGTGCGAAATTTTGAATTTAAGTTTTTATTTTTTGTGTCCTAATCATGCGATCCAAGTCAACGTTTGAATAATGAACCTAAGCAATAATCCTCATCTAATAGTTCATAACTCTATGGCCTACATATATAAAAATCCAGCATGGCGACCATCCGAAGTAATTAGACAGTTTTCAACATCTACGAATCTATTACAGCAATAAAACTGAAATGCGAAAAAAGCGACCAGCGAATTTAGCGACCAGCGAACTAAGCGACCATCACGAAATTTTAGTAGTTAGTGGGACGTAAAGCCAAAAACATTATTATTATTATTATTCTATTATTTAGGCGTGTTTAAAATCAGCCTTTAAACAGCGTCGTCAGTACATTTTTTGTAATGTTTTAAAAAACAATATTTACAGATATATAAACATACTTTTACAGAGTGTTTTCATGATCGTGAACTTAATCCAACTTTTGAAGCTAGGAGAGGATTTGGAGACATGCCATTACGTCACCCGTTTCTTCATACTTCTTCATTGTTTTTTCAATACCCGCATCCATTTTTCTGTATTTGAGTTTTCTTCGCTTTCTTTCCAGATTCAGTTGTAATTTCATTTACATGCATGCTGAGTCTACCTATAAACCGGTTGGGAATAACCCGGTTGAATGACTTCGGGCGATGTGATGGGCACGAGTCAGGGTAGCTTGGCCGCTTAGTTCGCATATTCCGTGCTGGTCGTTTAATTCGATGGTCTCTTTGTTCAGGTATTCCATGAGTCAGGGTAGCTTGGCCGCTTAGTTCATGTATTTCGTGATGGTCGCTTAATTCGCTGGTCGCTTTGTTCATGTATTCGAAATTTTGTATGTTGATGGAGGCAATTAACATAAGTAGGAACTACTTGTTCAGTGTTGTCTTGGTAATCTAAGTCTAATGTTCTTCAGTCGGTCAACATGAATGTACCCAATTGCGGATTATTCACTAATCCTGAAAAAAATTACATGAGATTAATAAATACACTAGAATGACCAGTTTCGATCATCATCAGATCCATTACACTTAGGCTATAAAATCTATGTCATAACAATATATTGTGCCCAACTGGTCACGGCAGTCTGGTATCGAACTCAGGGCCTTATCAGAGAAGACCAGGCAAATGGTTATGCCTAAGGTCGAACCAGTGGTCTCTAAGGGGGAGCCATTATATGGAACCCACAGAGCAATGAGAGGTCTACTGACACATAATAGTCTAGCGTGATTTCACGATTATTTAGGTGCAAATCATAGCAATTGAAAGGAGAAATTGTAAGCAAAATGCAAGGGAATGTACGTTTTCAGTGCATACGGAGTCCAAAACAGGCTAGTTTGAAGTCTGACAAATGACTTTAACAAGTAGGCGGGGTAGGCCTGGCGCCTACGGAACTATTTCCGTCTAGGGCGGTCAGACAGCTCAAAATTAATGACCCGGGAATCCACCGGTCGACAACGAGCAAAGCTTTGGCGGGACCAAGCCCACAAGAAATTAATTAATTACAGATAAATGGAGCATTGTAATGCAATGAAACATACACACAGATGAATGTATTCACGGAGGAGTAATTTAGGAGTGGTTTTTCACCTAAAATTACGCCTATTTCTCAAAATCACCGCATTACAACCTAACTCACGCTCGAGAGCATGAATACTTTAACCAACCAGCGGGAAATCCCCACCGTGGCATCCCACGCGCTGAACTAAGGCAATTAATTGTAATTAATTGGCCGAAGCGATCGCCGGCACGCGAATGTTTTTACAACCTCCACGCCTAGATAAACAAGATGCAGTTGTTATTTCGGCTGAAGACGGAGTATTTCAAGAAGGGAGTCGCTCTCACGTGTCCCGTGAACTATTTTGTGCAAGAAACCAATATAAGGGAAGAGCACCCTACGCCAAGGGTCAGTTATGGTCAGTTGTTGGTCAGTTACAGTCAGTCAGTTACGTTCAGTTGCAGTTCAGTTGGAAGTTAGTCCTTTGTCTACAAGCGCTCTGCAGTAAGCACGCCAATTATTAAAATATCAGCGTACCGCCGTTGAAGACAATGGAGGCAAATTGTAAGCTTCATCAGTAATAATGAAGTGCATAAAAAGTAACGAAGTGCAGATATTGCTTTATTATCTGACACAGATATAAATGTCGCTAGAGCGAATAGGAACTGATAATGTTTGGAACAGTTCGTATACCGGAAGGTATTGTCAATTATATGACATCAGCATTAGGAGCACTCCAGTGATGGGAGAGTGGAAGTTATTGCCACTTATCCAGGACAGTGAGGTGAACGGGAGTGTAGGGAACTAGGATCGAACATCTATAAAAACGCTACTAGATTTCACGGAGACCAGCGGTTATCATAAGTCATCGCATCTCTGAGGTCAAGCGTAGGTGAAATCCAGATTAAGGATCAACATGTGAAATGATAGATGAAGTGTATAAATTGTGAAATAATAATTTAAAGTGTTAATGTGTTTAATGTTTAATATTCAGTGTTTATCAGTGGTAAAGGCCACTTGTGGTAATATGTGTATCATGTGTAAAAAGTGTGAATCTCAGTGTTGTGTATTGGATATCATGATGGATTAAGTCAAATCGTCATGGTAGAGCTCAGGCGGAGATACTGGTACTTTCCAGCCAGAAGGAAACGTGAGTAAACATGCAAATAATAACATTATAATGGCATAGTTCACCATGTAACGATTAATCACTTTGAAATTAAAGAAGTAATAGTCACTTACTGAACGAGTTTTCACCACTCGTCTTGAATAAAGTATGACTTGGAAGGTGATTTGCTTAGGATCATGTAGGTCAAAAATAGTGATGGATCTAAACGTTAAAATAATAATAATAATAATAATAACTGGGGTCGGCAACCATAAAGTAAGGGCAAAATTGGCCTAAGTAATGTTCAAGTAGTGTCATGTCTAATTTAAGATACTGTCATTTGGTAAACAGTAAAGATTGTAGTGTGGAATATCGCGAATACGAGAGCTTTTCTCAGTGTCAGTGAAATTTTGAATGAATATTTGAAATTAAAGTAAGCCAGTATATTTATACATTTGTGTTAGGAGCTATGTAAAGCTTTGGCTTAAATAGTATAACAGGAAGAACGCAGGTACCTTGATAATGGAGTCATATATGTGAAATATTGTTTAGCCGCATATAGCGTGCAGATTAACGTAGAATCCAGTGATTTACGTAAGATAAGCACGGGAAAGACTAGTATAGCTTGCGCGTGAGGTGAAAATTGGCTTAATCTTCGAGAAGTATCGCCTTTGTGCATACTGTATGTGTTACGCAGCGATTTGGATAGATTCTGTCTATTGCCAACGCTTGCATTGAATTATAGCCACTATGGACGCCCAGCGAGGCGCGGTGAGCATTTTTACTTATGGTCTGCCCGAGAGGTAGAATCATATTCGTCGACGAGGAACGTGGTTCCCAAATATATGTAAATGACAGCTGCTGATGATAACCATGGGGTTTCATTATGATGCGCGTCTTTAAAGCCACAAAGTAATCACCTTAGAACGGCAATGCTATCATTAGAATTCCACCCCTGCCATGAATGTTTAATAGGAGCCATTTGAGCCCAAATACACTGTAAAGTTAGGTGTTAATTAATTAAATGACTCAATTACATAGGACTATGCCTAGCGGATCTTATTGTTATATAATTGTAAACAAGTGTGGCCTTGACGGTAGAGAGAGACAGGAAATGTAGACCATTTCCGTGGCAGCCATCTTGGAGAGCTGTCTGGAACTAATTTTATGACCTGCTGAGGGGAGGGAGGTCGCTCGACCGATCCCTTGTCAATTACAGTCACAATAGGACACTGAGAGATCTCGGTATTCAATAATGCAATTAAAATATTAGTATTTTAGTGATGCAAATGGAATTAAATGGTGTATGGCAACTCACATATGTGGTTGAACCATAGAAATCAGATGATATTTGGCGAAGTTATCCTCTGAGGGGGAAGGCTGAACCAAAATAATGTAGGCATCTTCTTTAAAGTGCATTTTGCCAGGTTATGCTAATTTAGGAAAAACGGGTATGTGTTTTTCCCAGAACATGACACAGTTGTATCTATAATAAGTCCGACAAGACCCAGATAATCGTTATATGGTGAAACTATGAATATTCTATCCATGTTTATGTTTATTTAATGATTAAGAAGCATGACTCATTTTCCTAGAGCGTTCCTAGGGATGGAAAGAAGGAAGATGATTCGCACGACACAACAAAATATTTGCTAATAAATGTAGGAAACATTGAAGTAATGATAATTAAAGTAAATGTCGTAGGAGACGGAATAATGTCTTAGAGATTCATGTTTATGTGACATGTGGTTTTTGTGTTAAGATACTTCCATTAAATAAAATTGTGTCACATGACGGACACTATGAAAACCTTGTAATCTGAACTATTATTGACAGGATATTAGAAGTAGGTTTGAGTGCATTGTAGCGCTATTTTTAAGGAGAAAGCTCACAGAATAACCCTATTTATTTGTGGGAATTAATTGTAATTTGTCCTTTGTTTTGTATTTGTTGTACAGCCATGATTTTAGACCAGTAAATATTTTATTCATAGGAATGTTGTGTATTTCCTGTAGAGTAGTTGCCTGGTAGATTCAAATCCTGAACATGTGGTCGTATTGTGGGCAGGAACGTCCCATACCTCGAAAGACCGTGAGCTAGTTGGGATACGAACACATGGTCCACATGGTGACAATCGGGTACAATATACACTTATTTAGTTGCAGTAGTAATTAATCTATCACAACTAGTTAACTTGTTAAGATACTGATAATGGTGAATGACCTTGAAGTTTGCTTGCTTAGTGTGATTATATGATTGTTATTAAATGATCAGGTTTTTATTTATTTATTTATTTATTTATTTATTTATTTATTTATTTATTTATTTATTTATTTATTTAGCGTATGGCGTTTAGTGCCTGGAGAGTCCAAGGACATACTCGGCTCGCCAGAGGCTGTAGCTACTTCAATGCGGGCACCCATGGGGTGAGCTACAAGTTCCGTTCAATTTCAAGTAGTTCGAAATTTCGCTACCAGATGTCACTGACACCTTGTGGTGAACGTTGGAACTTTGATAGAGCGTTCCATCGAAATCTAACCTGTAAATTTAGCTTCACACAATTTTAAAAAGTGGAAGGTTTTTTTATCTTTTCCTTTTTTTTTTACCCCTGGCACTACAGCCCGTGAAGGTCCTAGGCCTACCAAGCGACCCGAGTGATCAGCGCATCGGGTACCCACGGACGTTAATCTTGGTTTTCATGATCGGGGCGCTGCCTCACTGTCAGACAGCTACTCAATTGTCGTCACGGGGCTGAGTGGACCCCGTTACAGCCCTCTCGTCAGTTTCTAAAACCGAACCCGGGGCCTTCGGGTGAGAGGCAGGCACGCTATCCCAACACCATGGGCCCGCTGAATTTACTTCCCCTCCGAAGGAAGGCATACTGAAGGATTTTAACGCTCTTAAAAATTCCGACGACTTCGGCCGGGTTTGAACTCGCGATCTTGGTTATAGAACCTCAGCATGCTAACAACTACGCCACCGAAGCCACAATGGTCAGGTGACTGTGGATTGTGCACTTAGCTGTGTCAGTGATGTGTGGTCCGTCTCTCGCTGCCTGTATTTGCTTTTTTTTTTTTTTTCAGGATTAGGGAACCACCCATTACAATCGTGATGACCGACCGAATAGCATTCTTTGATCTTATATTGTAAAACTTTTCCTGGCCATTCGGCTTCATTATACCGATATTAAAACCATATGTTGTTGTTGCTGTTCTCCACCTTACTGGCTCAGGGGCGTATATACCATTTTTTCGGTGAGGGGGACTGACCATCCTGGAAAATTGTGAGTATTCTCGGGGGATTGTCACCGCAAAATACCCAGAAATACCAACCAATACCTTAAAGCTTAAAACTTTGTGTAATTATTTTAAATAAGATTCAAAGGTTATATAGCAAGCCTCCGTGGCTTAGGCGGCAGCACGCCAGCCTCTCACCGCTGGGTCCGTGGTTCAAATCCCGGTCACTCCATGTGAGATCTGTGCTGGACAAAACGAAGGCAGACAGGTTTTTCTCCGGGTACTCCGGTTTTCCCTGTCAAACTTTCATTCCAGCAACACTCTCCACTATCATTTCATTTCATCTGTCATTCATTTAATCATTGCCCCAGAGGAGTGCGTCAGGCCTCGGCAGCCGGCACAGTCTATATCCTCGCCGCTAGATGGGGGCTTCATTCATTCCATTCCTGGCCCGGTCGGAGACTGGAAGCAGGCTGTGGATTTTCATTTTCAAAGGTTATATAGCCCACGGGGGTGAAGCTATGATACGAGTTACTGACAACACAGGGTACTTCAGCTCCACCCCACTACGAGCGCTGTTAGGCAAAAGTTCGGCTCGTGATTGGTTGATTTTGACTTACTTGACTTATGTCCTTTTCCTCGAAGGAGCAAAGGGCTTCCACAAGAGCTTTCAGCCTTGTTATATTTGGTGTTCTGTGTTGTTGATAACATGGTGGCTCCACATGCTTGAAGCACGTTACGGTAACTGTTCATTATCCTGATTTTGAGAGATATTTAAGTCACTTATACGTTAAAACTACTCGCAATAGCAAATATTCTTCCTGGGTAACACGATACTGTGGTATTTCTGAAGCTTATAATCGTGATCCATACGTTTCATTCGTAAACCGTATTTGGCAAATGATGATGTTGCTCACGCCAAAGAATATGAGTCATACGACAACGTCGTGAATAGTTCTGAATAAAACCACCCAGTCCAAAGTCTCAAGTTGGTGTGATTTTTCAAAATGGAAATGTGTCCTTAAATAAAATACGGATTGGAGTGACCCAGTTAAATAAAATAAAAACATAAAATGAAACCATATTTGGGAGCTAATATTTCCACACTGGTAGTTGGCTGACACACCACTAGCCGTGCTGCAGTAGTTTCTTGTTTCCATGCTTTACCATGGGCCATTCACTTCTTCTTCTTCCTTCGATTTTGGCCTACTGTGGACCACGGAAAACAACTGATTTGTTGGTTAGTCTTTTTTTCTTCTCCCAAAATTTCTTCATCCTTTCGCTGTGGTTCCTCCTCCTCTCATCTGACCAGGTGTTTTTGGCCCTTTTACATTGCTTTTCCTGGAACCCCTTGAATTTATCAATCTTAGCTCGAAACACATCTCTATTCCAAATCTCTTCTGGATTTATCCCCACTTCCTCCATGTCTTTTCTCGTTTCCTCTATCCATAATGTAGTTGCCTTGATCTTGGTGATGTAGTTAAAGATTCTCTTCGTTAGTCGACTCTCGCTCATTCTCATGAGGTGTCCATAAAACTTCAATCTCCTCTTATGGATGGTGTCTGTGATTTTCTCTGCCTGTCTGTAGAGATCTTCATTTCTCCTCTTCCTCCATGTACCATCTTTTTGTTTTTCAGGTCCTAGGATCTTTCTCAAGATTTTCCTTTCCTTCTTCTCTAAATCCTTGATTTCCCCTTTCTTATTCAATATCAAGCATTCTGAGCTATAGAGTCCCTCTGGCTTGACAACCGTGGTATAGTGTCTTATCTTTGCCCTGTAGGATATAGTTCTCTTGTTGTATCTATTTTGTACTAATTTATAGGCTAGCTCCATCTTTCTAGCTCTTCCTCTACTTGCTTCTTTATCAAGTCCATTCGGCTGGATCCATTCTCCAAGATATTTAAATTTATCAGCTCTCTTGATTTTCCCATATCTTGTTTCCAGATGCTTTTCTTTATTGTGTTTGTACTTCTATTATATAGGTGTTCTGTGATATAGCCTACAGTTACTGGCAATACAAAGCAGTTGTAAAATACAACACAAAATAAAAATAAAATGTTATACTTAAAGCATTTTCTATTATGGCCTATGGAGTATGAATGGAAAATACCCAAATATTTGTCAATTTATTAAGCAGAAAGATAAACAGGTTTTTTTTTTTTTTAAATTGATAATTTATTTCTCAAAAGTACCGTACGTGGAATTCTCAGTTTTGCCCCACAAGGCAGAGTGTACCCCGTTCCAACACTCAGACAAGAATTAAAATTTCGTGGTAGAGCCGGGAATCGAATTCGGACCTCCGGTGTGGCAGCCAAAAATGCTAGCCACTACACCATGAGGTAGTCTAATTTCAATCTTAATATTGTTTATAACTTAGCCAATAAGTTAAGATTAGGGTACAGCCAAATTTAGAATTATTTTATGCTTTTACCAAAATCAACCCTTTCTTAATTGTTATTGTTCTTATTCGCCCCCCCCCCAGGGGCTCACATATTGTGGGACGTGGGTTGGCGACCACGGGGCCCCAGCTGAGTCCGGCATTGCTTCCACTTACTTGTGCCGGCCTCTTCTCCGTCTTCTTTCCTGTCGACCTCACTTGTTCTCTTCCGACCCCGACGGAATTAGGGTATCCGAGGCCAAGGGAGTATCTTCCTTTCCCGCATTAATTGGCCCTTGTCTCATTTTTCTTGATACCCTCCTTCTGCGAGGGGTCAGCCTTCTTTTTCTTTTCATGTTATCTCCTGCCTTCTGTTCAAGGCCATCAAGGAGGCAGGGTGTGTGTATCCCCACCACTTCTGGTGCACCCTGTATATTGCTATACCCTCAGGGGCTCACGGCTGGTGAGTTGGGGAGTTGGCGACCTCAAGGGATTCCTGAGCTGGGTCCGGTTTTCTCCCTTTTATCCATTACCTCTGGGGCGGACCCTCTTCCCTTTGACTTTCCTATCTGCCTTTCATGGCTCTCCTTCCTTCCAAGTCCCTCAATCCGCATTCTTGCAGGTTTGAGGGCATTTCTTTTCCCCCTGTCCTTTATTTGCCGTATTCTCCATTTGTTTTCCATTTCTTCTCCTAGTATATAAGTTAGTAGTTATAGTTATAGTTAACATTTCATTTTCATCCTCACGGTCACCCAAACCTTTAGGGGCCGATAACCTAGATGTTTGGCCCCTTAAACAACAATTATCATCATCATCTCTTTCGGGGGGTCTGGAGCCCCCACACGCCCCTTAGACTGGCTGGTGTAATCCCTGCAAAAGCCTGTTATCGGTGTTCTAACTCTCGCCGTCGTGTATTTAAACAGGGATATGATGGATGCACCGCACACTGCGGTCATTTTTCACCGCGCTCACGTCACCGTGATTTTTGACGCTTCGTGACGCGACGCCACGCCACTGTCAAATGTTTCACACGACGGGTCATTATTATTGGTGGGGAAACTGACTCGAGGAATTCATCACTTTTTATTACTATTATACACTTGGGGAACATCACCTTCAACAGCCCCGTGTGTCTATGACACGGCTCCCTCGCATTTGCGTCCCCCCCCCCCAAATTCCAACTGACTGCACAACCTTGGGAACAGCTCGCGAGAACGTAACCGCGAAATAAGCCGATAGAAAATAATCCGCTAAATAAGCCGACATAAAAATAAGCCAATATAAAAGTAAGCCACTAAATAAGCTGAAATAAAAATAACCCGTTAAATAAGATTTATAAAAAATAAGCAGCTAAATATGTCGACATAAAAATAAGCTGCCAAATAAGCCGACATAAAAATAAGCCAATATAAAAGTAAGCTGTCAAATGAGCCGACGAAAAATAAGCCAATATAAAAGTAAGCTGCCAAATAAGCCGACATAAAATAAACCATTATCAAAGTAAGCTGTCAAATAAGCCGACGAAAAATAAGCCAATATAAAAGTAAGCTGCCAAATAAGCCGACATAAAAATAAGCTGCCAAATAAGCCGACATAAAAATAAGCCAATATAAAAGTAAGCTGCCAAATAAGCCGACATAAAATAAACCATTATCAAAGTAAGCTGTCAAATAAGCCGACGAAAAATAAGCCAATATAAAAGTATGCTGCCAAATAAGCCGACATAAAATAAACCATTATCAAAGTAAGCTGCCAAATAAGCCGACAAAAAATAAGCCAATATAAAAGTAAGCTGCCAAATAAGCCGACAAAAAAATAAGCCAATATAAAAGTAAGCTGCCAAATAAGCCGACAAAAAATAAACCAATATAAAAGTAAGCTGCCAAATAAGCCGACAAAAAAAGCCAATATAATTGTAAGCTGCCAAATAAGCCGACAAAAAATAATTCAATATAAAAGTAAGCTGCCAAATAAGCCGACAAAAAATAAGCCAATATAAAAATATGCTGCCAAATAAGCCGACATAAAAATAAACCAATACAAAAGTAAGCTGCCAAATAAGCCGACAAAAAATAATTCAATATAAAAGTAAGCTGCCAAATAAGCCGACAAAAAATAAGCCAATATAAAAATAAGCTGCCAAATAAGCCGACATAAAAATAAACCAATATAAAAGTAAGCTGCCAAATAAGCGGACAAAAAATAAGCCAATATAAAAGTAAGCTGCCAAATAAGCCGTCATGAAAATAAACTGCCAAATAGACCGACATATAAATAAGCCGCTAAATAAGCCGACAGAAAGATAAGCCGTTAAATAAGCTTACATAAAGATAAGCCGCTAAACAAACTGACATAAAGATAAGTTGCTAAATAAGCCGAAATAAAGATAAGTTGCTAAATAAGCCGACATAAAAATAAGCCGCGTGGGTCAGCTGAAAAGTCACGGTACAACAATTCTTAATTTCGTCTCTAAGGAATTAATTTACGAGTCACGAGTAAAACCATCTGATTAGTCGATTAAACAATAAATAGATTAATCGTTATTTGTAGCAATTAATCCATTTTAGCCTATTTTCATTTATGAAGAAAAAATAGGCTTATGAAATCACCTTTTGCCCGTGTGTCTGTGTGTGTGAGTCCGTGTGTGTTTACCACCTAATAACTTCTAAACGGTTGAAGCGATTTCAATTAAACTCGGTAAGGTCATAGTACAATTTTGGCCGACCCGGACAGTGCCCTTCAAATTTTATTATGTCTCACCAATCCAACATGCTTTTCAGTTCTAGTTCCTTTTTCTAGGCGACCATTTATCACAGAGCTGTGAAATTTACACCATAAATTTGTCTCATCATGGTTAATATCTTAATAGAAAAGTTTCCTTGTTTAAAGTAAAACTGTTTGGGTATCGACTGTTTTCTTTTAGGAAAAGTAAGTATTTTATTTTTTGACAGGTAAGAAATAAAAATTTCTGACTCCCCTGAGGTCCAATATAAAGAACGCTCTATTAATATATCAAGTAAGGTTTGATTGATGTGTGACACAAATTTCACTATCATACCTTTGTTGGATTCTCAGGAAAAGGAACATAAATTAAACAAATTTAACATGGGTAAGATAGGCGACTCCGTATTCCCTAAAGGTATGTTATACACACAGCTAATTCATCTTGTTTTTACACATTAGTGGAATCCACTGTTCCGTTCAGAGTAACTGTTTTATACAAATTGTAACTGTCTCCCCAGGAGCTTTCATCGAGTGGGACGTGGGTTAGCGACCACGGAACCCCAGCTGAGTCTGGCATTGCTTC
Organism: Meconema thalassinum; assembly: GCA_946902985.2. Lineage (NCBI taxonomy): Eukaryota > Metazoa > Arthropoda > Insecta > Orthoptera > Tettigoniidae > Meconema > Meconema thalassinum. Next base: position 66,098,766 of record OX336398.1, on the reverse strand, counting down.
TACTTACTAGTGCCGAGTTCCTCTCCGTCTTTTTTCCTGTCGACCTCTCTTGTTCAACTCATGTTATCTTCCGACCCCGTCAGTGTATCCGAGGCCTAGGGAGTCTCTTCCTTTCCCGCCTTAATTGGCCCTTGTCTCATCTTTCCTGAAGCCCTCCTTCAGCGACATGCTGAGCTTCTATGCCCAAGATCGCGGGTTCAAACCCAGCCGAAGTCGTCGGATTTTTAAGAGCGTTAAAAATCACTCAGTATGCCTTCCTTCGGAGGGGAAGTAAAGCCAGCAGTCCCTAATCATAGATGTATGGCATGTTAAAGGTTAGGTTAAACATTTGACAAACGCTCTTAGGTTCCGACGTTAGTCGCCAGGAGCCGACTGCGGTGGCATCTGGTAACCAAGTTCTGAACTAGTAGTCGTTGACGGTGGCGTTTGGCGGCAAAAGTAGGAACTACTTGAAAAATTTAATGTCTGCAGTCCTCACTTGAATTGAAAACAGATAACACACACTAATACAGTAATCACAATTAACGCCGGTTATCAGACAGATTCTACACACCGATAGTACACGGGGCTACATGACCGCGTTGTCGCAGCCCCTAAACTGAGGAACCAACCAACCAACAAAGCAACCTCCTTCTGCGAGAGGTCAACCTTCTTTTTCTTTTCATGTTATCTCCTGCCTTCTGCTCAAGGCCCTCAAGGAGGCAGGGTGTATGTAGCCACACCACTTCTGGTGCACCCTAGATATTGGTACACTTTCAGGGACTCACGGCTGGTGAGTTCGGGAGTTGGCGATCCCAGGGGATTCCTGAGCTGGGTCCGGTTTTTCCCCTTTTTCCACTGACTTTGGTGAGGGCCCTCTCCTCTTTCCCTTTTCTATCTGCCTTTCATGGCTCTCCTTACTTCCAAATCCCTCAATCCTCATTCTTCGAGTGTTGAGGGCATTTCTCTTCTTCCTGTCCTTAATTTGCCTTAGCTTTCATTTGTTTACCATTTCTTCTTCTAGTATGTAAGTCTGTAGTTAGTATTAGTTATAGTTTATAGGGGCAGATAACTCCGTAGTTCCGCCCCTTAAAACAACAATTATCATCATCATTATCAAATTGTAACTGTAATTGAATTCATCCAATCGGCACGTTTCTGAGTTGGACTTAACGGATACTAGCACCCTACTTTGTACTCTCCACACAAACCATGAAGGAGTTATTATTTCCTAATGAGGTGTTCGATGCTACCACTGACCTCACAACCTCTGATTGGACCATGTTATAACACTCTTGTAACTTTGTGAATCTCTATATATATATAAAAATGAAAGTTTGTCTGTTTTTTCTGAATTTCCACGGAAATTTGCGATATTTTCGCGTTTCAGACTGTTTTATGATGGATGCGCGCAAAAATATTTTTTTTGTCTGTCTGTTTGTTTGTTTGTTTGTCTGTGGACAATTTTTTGTCTCCTTATAACTCGAGAACGGCTGAGTGGATCAACGTAAAATTTGATATATATAGACCCTTCAGAGGCACGACACCAATCATTGATGTAACTATTCTCCGTACCTCTCATAAAAGGGGCCCTACCTCCTTAAAATACATGCTGAAATAGGCGTAGAAGGGTGAAACAAAGTTCATTTTCAGCCCCTCAATGTGAGAAACGAAACTCGGGGGCCCCAAAGGGACCCCGAAAACCACATTTTAAGGCCCTAAAACCAACAGTTTTTGAGATATTCCCAGAAAACTAATTTCACTTAATAAATTAATGAAAGAATGCATGCCGGTAACCATGGCAACTGAATCTCAGAGGTCCATCTATTTCTGTAAGACGCAATGCAGTTCCATTTATTACATTACTGTGAAGGTTTGCAAACGGCTATAAGGTTATAACGAATCCAAATTAAGCTCAAATATTCATCAATACATACAATACGCTTAAGGGGTCAAGGGGTACTCTAGAATTTTTAACGCTATTTACACGTGCGGGTATGGTACGGAAGGTCTATTATATCCCTATTCCTATGTGTTATATTATTATTATTATTACTATTATTTTAATTATTATCATTATTATGGCGTACAACGACGAGACAAACTCATTTTCAAACCCTTGGTGTCAGAAACGAAACTCGGGGCCCCTCAAGAGCCGTAAAGGGTCCCCGAAAACTATATTTAAAGGCTCTAAACCCAACAGTTTGTTAGATATTCCCAGAAAACTAACTTCATTTAATAAACTAAAGAAGGAATGCAAGCCACTAACCATGACAACAGTATCTCAAGAGGTGGCATCCAACTTGCCATCTATTTCTGGAATAAGTAATGCCACTCCATTTATTACATTTCTGTGAAAGGTTGCAAATGGCTATAAGGTTACCACGGAACCAACTAAAACTGTAAAATTCATCAATGCGCTTAAGGGGTTCAAGGAGTACCCTAGATTTTTTCACACGACTTACACGTGCGATATGTCGTACAGAAGGTCTATTATATCTCCAAACAGCAACATTATTTTCAAAAATTCCTGATTTGAAATAGTAGACTGTTTTTTTGCTGATTTTAGGAATTTGGGCCATTGGAGGCTAAAGAAAACTGAATTTTCATGCACCACAAGCCTTTATAATATATAAAAGGGGTCTTCCTGTAGTTGGGCACTTGACACACCGGTTAGGATCAGTTCGTATGTGACGTGTATTGCGATTCGTCTACGAGGTTTTCAATTTTATTTTCTCGCCAGGAAGGACACGTTAGGTAAATTTAGTTTGAGAGCACATTTTAACTCTTAATTTTTCTTAGCCAACAAACAGGTTCCAAGCCCCTAAACATTGCAACAGTAGATCAATTGATAACATCTGGTTATTAATACCGAAGACCGTTCGAAGAATGGGTACTTCTGCTAGTATCAGTATATGTCTAGAATATATCACCAAGAGGTGACGAGACCACGATCTAGGTGGGAGAACATAAAGGCTCTTCTAACATGTGTGCAACATTAATATGGCATTAATTAAAACGTAGCTCCATTGTGGCCAATGAGATTATAAAGAACAAGTAGCTCCGTGAAAACCTAAATAGCCTATTTTCGTATATCCTTCTTATGTTAATTGCCACTATCGACATACAAAATTTCAGTTTGATTGCTATTATACATTCGTAGATACTGAGAACCGGCTAAATATTTCGGATGGTCGCCATGTTGGATTTATATATATGTAAGTTTTAGAGTTATGTACTATTACATGAAGATTGCCCCCTCAGGCAAGGAAAGCCTTTCTACAAAAAAGGAATCTGTTGACATCGAATATAGATTTAGGTATTAGGAAGTCATTTTTGAAAGCCTTTGTCTAGAGCATGGCGCTCTATGGAAGTGAAACTTGGACTTTTGGTGCAGCAGAAAAGAGGAGAATTGAGGCATTTGAAATGTGGTGTTACAGGAGAATGATGAAGATCAGATGGGTAGATAGGGTTACAAACGAAGAGGTATTAAGGCGAGTGGGTGAGGAGAGATGTTTCTGGCGACTGCTAATGAAGAGAAGAGATAGGTTAGTAGGACACATACTAAGACACCCAGGAATAGCAAGCTTAGTTATGGAAGGAAGGGTCGAGGACAAGAACTGTAGGGGTAGACCAAGGTTAGAATATGTTAAACAGATTGCCTCGGATGTAGGGTGTGGTAGCTATGTAGAGATGAAACGATTAGCTCAGGACAGGGAGGCATGGAGAGCTGCATCAAACCAGTCAAAAGACTAAAGACTCAAACAACAACAAACAACATGAAGATTATTGTGTAGGTGTAGTATTCAAACTTCAATCGCATGATTAGGACACAAAATATAAAAACTAGATTTTAAAATTTCGCACAGCCGCCATCTTGAGGTTATGTAGACCTAAACTAGATTAAACATTTGCTGTACCACGTTTCACTGCGCTCGGATGGTTAAATCGCGAGAAAAGTCTATTTAAATGTTTCAACTTCGCTTGGCCGCCATGTTCGTTTTGCTGTTAACAGATTTTTTAAAGTCACATAGATGAAAGTTTGGTAGTACAATTGATCACCGTACAAAACTTCAGGGTGATATCAGTAATAGTTTCGGAGATATAGAATGCCAATGAAATATTTCGCACAGCCACAATTTTGGAGTGGTGAGACTAATAAAATTTGAAGGGCTTGGTGAGTGTCGGCCAAAATAGTACTATAATCTTACCGAGTTTTATTGAAATCGCTCCAATCGTTGAGATTTTATTAGGAGTGGGAGACAACGAACGCAGACACACACACACACACGGACAAAAGGTGATCTCATTTGCCTATTTTTTTCATAAATGAAAATATGCTAAAAATATAACTCTACCTGATAATTCTAGTAAATGCTCTGAATAAATTGCGAGAGGGATGACCTGCTTCGCTCGGCAAGTGAGTGTCTTCAGATGCGGCATATCGTGCTTGTGAGGATAATTAGCGATGGGGTTGATTTGCTTCAATTATTTTTAATGTGTAATTGAATAGGTTCCCACCAAAACGTTGCAAGCACCAAATTTACCGAAATTGGGAAGGGTTTCCAAAAAAAGTAAAACGAAGTATTTTCAGCAAAGATTTTGAACTTTTTATCAATCCTTACCTGATTTACGAATACTCACAATACTGCAGACGCCACAATAATGCATGTTATTGGTCAATTTATACACACACACACACACCCAAGTAAACGGGGATAGATGGGCATGATGCCCAAGGCATTAGGAAGGAAAACGGTGATTACAGACGGAGGCACAACCACGTTACCAAAATCATTGATGTGATGAGAAACAGGAGGATTGTGTTCTATGGTCATTTATAAGAATGAGCCCAATGCGATTGTTAAATAAAATCTTGACTTATTTTCTGGGTAAGATAACCAAGGGAGCGTGGTTCACAGAGGTAGAAAAGGATTTAAAAGAAGTGGGAATTACATACAACGATATTCAGATGCGTACGCCCATTAATCAATTATAGGCTAGAATAGTACAATAGTATAGTACATTATGCAACGAGCCTATAATGGCTATAATTAAGACACGAGTATTTTTTATAAAACGAGCGTATGCGAGTTTTATAATTTCCATACGAGTGTCTTAATTACCATTATAGGCGAGTTGCATACGACTGTTTATGTTCGACGATAATTATAACTTTATTGTATGTTTTAACATAAATATTCATAAATATCTGTTGAGAGTCAGCTACTGGAATTTTGTGATCGCAGAGCGAGCGTTGGGTGTTATATCTCTGCCTTTCAAGAGCTTTGAACGACCGACGAATGCGCTCTGTGGGCTTGCAATGCCATATGCAACCATATGTTTACATCAGCCGTCCCTCAGTAATATTGTCACCGCAGTCATTTGAAGACAATGCACTGTGTAGAAATTAGTGTTGGTGATTTTAAGGTACAGTGCTATTTCTTGTCTCATATTCGCCAGTTTATTTACGCGAACATATGGACGGTGGGTATTCCATGTCGGTAATTTATTATAGTTCGATGTTGTGTTTATGTCCGACATGTTGGATTTTGAGCGCATGCGCGAAGTTATCGTTACCTAATTGGTCAATGAACGAGCTCTGATTGGCTGGAGAAACTGTATCATAATGGAAAACAGTGTTATAATGACCATCATTATGATACAGTTATCTGACACATAATAGTGAGGGTCGAACATAAAATATATTTTATTTGTATTTATTTACATTTAATTATTTTAGCCTAATTATAATTATTATTAATTATAATTTTTGTTTTCTTGAACTTTCTCAGGCTCATAATTACTTTTATAATATTGCAATTAAAATGGTAATATTATTAGAAATTTTATTTTTATAAGCTTATAGAGGCATATTAAGCATTATTAAACAAGTGAAATTAAAAGTAAAGAAAACTAGGATAATAACAAATAAAAATTCATTATTATTATTACCATTTTTTATTTTTTACTTTGTTATTTTAATTGTTTTTGGTCGGTTGGTTCCTAAGTTTAGGGACTGCGACAACGCGGTCATGTAGCCCCGTGTACTTTGGGTGTGTGAAGAATCTGTCTGATAACCGGTGTTAATTGTGATGACTGTATTAGTGTGTGTTATCTGTTTTTTAATTCAAGTAAGGACTGCTGACTTTGATTTTTTCAAATAGTTCCTACTTTTGCCGCCAAACGTCACCGTCAACGACTACTAGTTCAGAACTTAGCTACCAGACGCCACCGCAGTCGGCTCATGGCAACGAACGTAGGCACCTAAAAGCGTTGTTTACATTCTTAACCTATACAATTTAGTTTCACACAGGTGTAATTAGTGGAAGTTTCTTTAACATACCATAAATCTATGACATGGACCGCCGGCTTTACTTCCCCTCCGAAGGAAGGCATACTGAGGGATTTTAACGCTCTTAAAAATCCGACGACTTCGGCCGGATTTGAACCCGCGATCTTGGGCATAAAAACTCAGCATGCTACCGACTACGCCACCGAAGCCGCCTTATTTTTTTTATAAAAACCTTTATCTAGTACCAGACAAACTATGAAGGAGGATCATTTTCTAATGAGGTGTTCAATGTTGCCATGTCACTGAAACGATCTCACAGCCTCTGATTGGCTCCTTAGGTCAAGGAGATAAACTAATAATATTTGGTTTACAGAAACAACAACACTTCCACAAGAATTAGTTGAAATATGAGTGAAAGATTCAACCTTTTGTATCTCTGACGAAATAAATTGTCCTTTTGCTAGGTGGTTAATATACTGATGATGATGATAATTCTTGTTTTAAGGGGTCTAACATCGAGGTTATCGGCTCCTAATGGTTTGGGTGATAGTGAAAGATGAGATGAGAATGTAAACTATAACTAATACTAACTACAGACTTACAAACTAGAAGAAGAAATGGTAAACAAATAAAGGATAGGGCAAATAAAGGACAGGAAGAAAAGAAATGCCCTCAACCATCGAAGAATGAGGATTGAGGGACTTGGAAGGAAGGAGAGCCATGAAAGGCAGAGAGGAAAGGGAAAGAGGAGAGGGTCCGCCTCAAAGTCAATGGAAAAATGGCGTAACCAGATCCAGCTCAGGAACGTCTCGGGATCGCCAACTCCCAAACTCACCAGCCGTGATCCCTTCAGGGTGTAGCACTATCCAGGGTGCACCAGAAGTGGTGGAGCTACATACACCCTGCCTCCTTGAGGGCCTTGAGCAGAACGCAGGAGATTACATGAAAAGACAAGTAGTTCCGTGAAGAACTATACAGCCTATTTTCATATATCCTTCTTATGTTAATTGCCTCTATCAACATACAAAATTTCAGTTTAATTGCTCTAACCGGTTCGTAGAAATTGAGAACCGTCTAAATATTTCAGATGGTCGCCAGGTTGGAATTTCACTATTACATTAAGATTATTCTGTACGTGTGGTATTCAAACTTCAATCGCATGATTAGAACACAAGAAGTAAAAACGAGATTTTAAAATTACGCACAGCAGGCGTCTTGTGATTATGCAAACAATTGAAATAAATTAGATGCCAGTGGATCAACATTTGTATAAGCATTCAACGTGCAACGTTTCACGGCACTCGGATAGTTAATTCGCGAGAAACGTCCATTTAAATATTTATACTTCGCGTCACCGCCATGTTGGATTTGTGCTCCCCAGGTTACTGAAAGTTCTATAGGTGAACATATGTTCATAGTCTCTATGAACATAAAAAAAAACAGTTTGGTTGCTTTAAAAGATTCATAGATATTGAGAACCGTCTAAATATTTCGGAAGTTCGCCATTTAGGATTGTTATATATAGGCCATAGAGTTATGTACCATTCAAGGACAATTATTGCCTAGGTTCATTATTCAAACTTTCACTTCTATCGCATAATTACGACACAAGAAATAAAAACTTAATTTTAAAATTTCGCACAGCCGCCATCTTGAGGTTATGTAAACGATTGAATTAAATTAGATGGCAGTGCATTACAATATGCAAAATCATTTACTGTACCACATTTCACTGCGCTCATAGAGTTAAATCACGAGAAAAGTGCATTAAAATATTTCAAATTCGCTTGGTCGCCATGTTCGTTTTGTACTTTAAAGGTTTATGAAATATACATAGGTAAACTTGTATCAGTACCCTTTATGACCGTACACAATTGCAGGGTGATATCTGTAATAGTTTCGGAGATATAGAATGTCAGTGAAATATTTCACACAGCCGCCATATTGAAGTTATGTAAACAATTGAACTAAATTATACTCCAGTGCATTACAATGTATATAAACATTTGCTCTACCAAGTTTCGTTACATTTGGATAGTTAAATCGCGAGAAAAGTCGATTTAAAAGTCTCAAATTCGCTTGACCGCCATGTTGGTTTTGTAGTCACCAGGTTATTGAAAGTCTCATAGGTGAACTTTCAGTAGCGCCATTTATCACCGTACACAATTTCAAGGCGATGTCGGTAATAGTATCGGAGATATTGAATGCTAGTGAAATATTTCGCACAGCCGCCATGTTGGATTGGTGAGACGTAACAAAATTTGAAGGGGACGGTCGAGGTCGCCGGGAATAGTGCTATGAACTTACCGAGTTTCATTGAAATCTCTCCAGCAGTTTAGATTTTATTAGGGACACACACACACACACCTCACACACACCTCACACACACACACACACACACACACACACACACACACACACGGACAAAAGGACTCTCATAAGCCTATTTTTTTTAAATTGAAAATAGGCTAAAAAAGAAGGCGGACCCCTCGAAGAATGAGGATATCAGGAAAGATGAGACAAGGGCCAATTGAGGCGGGAAGGGAAGTGACTCCCTAGGCCTCGGATACCCTAATACCGTCAGGTTAGGAAGAGAACATGGGTTGACCAAGGTAGGTCGACAGGAAATATAACTGAAAGGAGCCCGGCACAAGTAAATAGAAGCAATGCCGGACTCAACTGGGATCCCGTGGTCGCCAATCCACGTTTCTTGGCAGAGTTGGAAATCACGTTTGCGGTGACAGCCAAAAGTGCTAGACACGAGGCAGACTGTGTGGATAGAGAATGACCTAGTAGTTTGAGCTAGTTGCAGGCGCGCTCACCAGAAGCGGACTGGTCGATATCTCCAGGCTAACTGGGACCGGGCTCTCTCCACACCAACAGTGGCTCGTGTAGTCTGGGTGTTGTAAGACAACCTGTGTTGTTGTGTTGGCTGATTGATAGCTTTCAGTTGGAGGCTATGCTCAATTACACAACCTCTGTCCGCAAAGTTCGGTGAATAGGTCTATATTACGAACGGGTTATTGGCTTACCTGAAACATCAGTTACTGTCCTTCGAACTAATCCCCGTGGATGGTTACGCACTTCTGAGAACGGCTGTACAAGTCCTGGCATTAGTCTTGTTTCGGGATAGTCTTCAGTTGGGTCGTCAAAACTCTGAATTGAAAGCGAAAGAGATGGATGAATTTATACAACCTGCCATGCACATCTGATCGACTGGCTGCAGTGAAAAGGGCGAATGTTCCGTGGAATGGAATGGTTCTAAAAACCATCGTCATGTGCCTGAGGTACGGCCCCGAAGGCAAGAGTCAAAGTATAGAGTGGCGGGGACAGGGTCGCCAAAATGCTCTGAAGGGCCAGAGGTTTTCGGACATTCCTCTACGAAGGATGTTTCCCTAGCTAGCTCATACTGTATACCAGTCTATTGAGCGTGTATTTTGCAACTGAGATAACTGATTTTAATGTTTCCCTTTAACACGTTCCATAGCGGCTTCGGTGTTGTAGTTGGTAGTATTCTGAGCTTCTAGGCCCAAGATCGCGGGTTCAAACCCGGCCGAAATCCTCGGATTTTTAAAGCGTTAAAAATCCCTCAGTACGCCTTCCTTCGGAGGGGAAGTAAAGAAGGCGGTCCAATGTCATAGATTTATGGCATCTTATAGAACCTTCCAATACTTTCACCTGTGTGAAGCTAAATTATAGGTTAAAATTTGACTAACGCTCTTAGGTTCCAACGTTCGTCGCCAGGAGCCGACTGCGGGGCATCTAGTAACCAATTTCAGAACTAGAAATCTTAGACGGTGGCGTTTGGCGTCAAAAGTAAGAACTACTTGAACATTCAATGCCTGCTGTCCTTGCTTGAATTAAAAACAAATATTAAAAATACTAATAATATCGTATGGCCTCGGGTGCCGGGTGAAAGCTTTGTTATTTTCTCCCAAAGGGCAGCTTGCATGTCGAATTTTGTTGTTCCTTGAAGCACTATGAAAGTCAAGGAGGTTATATATCTCAGCTCCTTGAACACTATAGCGCTTTCTAGTAGAGAAATGGGGAACTTTGTGATGGCGGAAAATCCCGAGATTAATTTTGCCATTATGAACACGGCCTACTGAATTTAAATGGGTTCTTTAACATGCCAACATCGTTTGACATGCGTATCGTGATTTTATCCGCCTTTGAAAAAAATCACTTACCACGGCCAGGAGCGAACCTACAAGCTTGGGGTTGGTAGTCCGACACGATAACCACTCACCCACCGTGGCAAGCATCTCACAGTATGCCTTCCTTTGGAGGCGAACTAAAGCCGGCGGGCCCATGTCATTGATTTGTGGCATGTTAAAGAACCTTCCACTACTTACACCTGTGTGAAGCTAAATTATAGGTTAAAAATTAGACTAACGCTCTTAGGTTCCTACGTTTGTTGCGGTGGCGTCTAGTAGCTAAGTTCTGAACTAGGCCTAGTAGTCGTTGACGGCGGGTTTGGAGGCAAAAGAAGGAACTTTTTGAAAAATTGCAGTCCTTACTTGAATTAATGACAGATACACACACTAATACAGCCATCACAATTAACACCGGTTATCAGACAAATTCTACACACACCCAAAGTACACGGGGCTACATGACCGCGTTGTCGCAGCCCCTAAACTGAGGAACCAACCAAACAACACGTTCTATGTCTACTAGCTGTTTTGTTTTGCAAGGTGTATTTTGTATCCCTTATGTTGGTAATAGTAATGTGACGTCAGTGTATGCGCATCGGTTACAGTTGAAGGGACCTCATGCGCCAAACAAAGATGGCGATTGTCGTTGAATGTGCAAGATACAAAAAAAAACATATCTCCGGTGCAGCAGTAATAAAAATAATAATATCGTATGGTCTCGGTTGCCGGGTGCAAGCTTTGTTGTTTGACGCCCTGAGGGCAGCTTGCATGTCGAATTTCTGTTGTTTCTCGGAGCGCTCTGAAAGTCAAGGAGGTTAGATATATAAGCTCCTTGACACTATAGCGCTGTCTGGTAGAGAAATTATGAACTTTGTGTGTGTTGGTGGAAAATCCCGAGATTAATTTCGCTATTATGAACATGGCCTACTGAATTCAAATGGCTTATTTAACAAGCTAACAACGTATGACATGCGTTCCTTGATTTTTGTCACCTTTCAAAAATCACTTACCACGGCAGGAGTGAACCTGAAAGCCTGGGGTTTGTAGTGCGACACGATAACCACTCCACCACCGTGGTAAGTTAGTGCAGCATTGATAATGGAGAGTAATTTCAGTTGGCAATGAATCCCACTTCTGAACAATTAACAATATTTTAAATTCAATGTGGTATTTAGCGATTATTTAAACTGCCGTTAATTATCAAAACATTCTTTTCTATTGATAATATGGAAAAGTACCAATTTTTCTCCACAAGGGGATTTTGGTAAAGCCTAAGTTGGTAACACTGGTCTCTACCCTGGTTACTGCAGTGAGTCTTTCTTCTGAAAGGATGTTCCCTGTGATGATGAGAGACAGACACTCTACAATATAACTGTACACTACAATAAGACGTTCCGAGATGTCAACAGGATGACAGATGGCGCCACTGTTATTGTGTGAGTGTGTACGACATATCAATGAGTGATGGTTCCTGGACAAATCGACTGATATGTTACTTTACAGGGAAAGGAAAGTGGAAAACTTGGTAGATGTCTCTCTTGGCACAAACAGAAGTGAGTAACACCACCATACAGTGTGTTAGACTGGTGGTCTATCTGCAGGCTCAGTGTGTTAAACTGGTGGTCTATCTGCAGGCTCAATGTGTTAAACTGGTGGTCTATCTGCAGGCTCAGTGTGTTAAACTGGTAGACTATCTGCAGACTCGCCGTGTTAAACTGGTGGACTATCTGCAGACTCTCTGTGTTAAACTGGTGGACTATCTGCAGGCTCAATGTGTAGGACTGGTGGTCTATCTGCAGACTCAGTGTGTTAAACTGGAGGTCTATCTGCAGGCTCACCGTGTTAAACTGGTGGTCTATCTGTTAAACTGGTGGTCTGTCTGCAGGCTCGCCGTGTTAAACTGGTGGTCTATTAGCAGGCTCGCCGTGTTAAACTGGTGGTCTATCTGCAGGTTCAATGTGTTAAACTGGTGGTCTATCTGCAGGCTCAATGTGTTAAACTGGCGGTCTATCTGCAGGCTCGCCGTGTTAAACTGGTGGACTATCGGCAGACTCGCCGTGTTAAACTTGTGGTCTATCTGCAGGCCCGCCGTGTTAAACTGGTGGTCTATCTGCAGGCCCACCGTGTTAAACTGGTGGTCTATCTGCAGGCCCGCCGTGTTAAACTGGTGGTCTATCTGCAGGCCCGCCGTGTTAAACTGGTGGTCTATCTGCAGGCCCGCCTTGTTAAACTGGTGGTCTATCTGCAGGCTTGCCGTGTTAAACTGGTGGACTATCTGTAAACTCGCCGTGTTAAACTGGTGGACTATCTGCAGGATCAATGTGTTAAACTGGTGGTCTATCTGCAGGCTCACTGTTCTAAACTGGTGGTCTATCTGCAGGCTTGCCGTGTTAAACTGGTGGTCTATCAGCAGACTCTCTGTGTTAAACTGGTGGACTATCTGCGAGCTCGCCGTGTTAAACTGGTGGACTAAATGCAGGCTCAATGTGTTAAACTGGTGGTCTATCTGCAGGCTCGCCGTGTTAAACTGGTGGACAATCTGCAGGCTCAATGTTTTAAATTGGTGGTCTATCTGCAGGCTCAATGTGTTAAACTGGTGGTCTATCTGCAGGCTTGCCGTGTTAAACTGGTGGACTACCTCCAGGCTCAATGTGTTAAACTGGTGGTCTAGCTGCAGGATCACCTTGTTCAACTGGTAGTCTAGTTGTAGGATCAATGTGTAGGACTTGTGATCTATCTGCAGCATCAATGTGTGGAACTGGTGGTCTAGTTACTGGTTCACTGTGCAGGACTGGTAGTCTAGCTGAAGGACCAATGTGTATAACTGTTGGTCTAGTTACAGGCTCACTGTGTAGGACTGGTAGTATAGCTGAAGGATCAATGTGTATAACTGGTGGAATAGTTACAGGCTCACTGTGTAGGACTGGTAGTCTAGCTGAAGGACCAATGTGTACAACTGGTGGTCTAGCTACAGACTCACCGTGTAGGACTGGTACTCTAGCTGCAGGATCAGTGTGGAACTGGTGGTCTGGTTACAGGCTCTCTGTGCAGGAATAGTGGTCTAGTTGCAGGCTAATAAGCGCTCCACTCTCACCACAAGCCGCTCAGTCAGCAGACTTGATGAGAAGAGCCCTCAGCTCGCAGATCGAGATATCGAGCGCTTCCCCATTCATGTCTTATTTACTAGCCTTCTTTCTGTCTCCCTTCCTTGTTTGCTTGTGTCTTTCCTTCGGGTACTTCCTGCACTACTTTCTTTCTCTTTTTCTTTCCTTCTCTCATTCTTTCTTTCTCCCCTCATACCGATATCTTTCTATCCTTTGTCTATTTATATTTTCTTAACCTTTCTCTCTTAACGGGGTTGAAATTACAGTCGCTGTATTGAAATGCAGAAATATCATTCGAGGGTGAAATTTCGGCACTTTGCTGTCTGAGGAGCCAGAGATAGCCAAAGTGTTCTAAGAAATTAACATGAACGATAACTGTATAATATTACTTACGTAATATCTTATAAATTAATTTATTTATTGACGTATTTCTTTCTGTCTTTCTTCCTTCCAGTCTCTCTTTCTTTTTTATTCATTCTTCCTAATTCATGGTGTCCACAGAATTTTCAATGTCAATTTTCCTGACTATTCCTGACTTTTTCTGACCACTTTTCAACAAAATTCCTGACTCGTGAAGTCATCGTAACATCGGAAAAAGGTAGCTTATATCAAAATTGCCATTATGGAAATAAGAAATATCAAGTGATTGCAATTAAATGTTCTTGTTTATGAATGTCGAGTCACAATATTTTAGAGGCTGATTGCAGACACGTAGTGCAATGTGCTTGGCGATGGGGTCGCCACTTTCAAACGCCAACGCCAAAAAAGCGTACAAAAAATAGGTAAAAGAGGTTTTTACTATGATATACTGTAAAAATGGAAACTTAACAATATGTCCAGCGAGTTATTGCTTTTTATCTTCAGAGATTAGTTGAACTAGTAACATCGAAATATGGCTATAAAACACAAGACTTTCTAATATTTTTTGCCATTTTTTCCTGACTAATGCAATTTTTTCACACTTTTTTCTGACTTTTCCTGACCTAAAATCAAAATTCCTGACTTTTCCTGACTATTCCTGACTTTTCCTGCCTGTGGACACCATGTAATTCATTGTGTAAGAAGCATGGTCAAAACACAGAAGATTTGCCGGGCTCTACTTTTAAATTCTCAACTTTTGTCTTTCTTTTCTCTTGTCCTTCTCTCTCTCAGGGTTTCTGTCTGTCTTTCCATCCTCCTGTAAGGAGAAGTCGTAAAAAAACTGCTCAATTTTATTGAACTAACTACCTTACAGTAACATATCGTAAAGCTTTTCGTTTCAACTTGAAAATATGATCACAATTACAAATCAGTACCTCAAAAATTTTCAATAAACCATGAACATCTGTTCCGCATCATCGACATTTCCACTTCGAGCTGTCTTGTCAAGAGATTTATCTTTCATCGTTATTCTAAAAATATAGCAGATATGATATTTAGTCTTTTAGAGTATTTGTTAATAATTTTAGATACTTAGAAAATAGGAGACTTCTGTTACTTAGGAAGCAAAATAACCAGTGATGGACGAAGCAAAGAGGATATAAAAAGTAGGTTGGCTAAGGCAAGGAAAGCTATTCTACAAAAAAAAAAGAAATCTGTTGACATCGGATATAGATTTGTGTATTAGGAAGTAATTTTTGAAAGCCTTTCTCTGGAGCGTGGCGCTGTATGGAAGTGAAACTTGGACTGTTGGAGCAGCAGAAAAGAGGAGAATTGAAGCGTTTGAAACGTGGTGTTACAGGAGAATGATGAATATCAGATGGTTAGATAGGGCTACAAACGAAGAGGTATTAAGACGAGTGGGAGAGGAGAGATGTTTCTGGCGACTGCTAAAGGGAGAGAAGAGATAGGTTGGTAGGACACATACTAAGACACCCAGGAATAGCAAGCTTAGTTATGGAAGGAAGGGTTGAGGACAAGAACTGTAGGGGTAGAATATGTTAAACAGATTGCTTTGGATGTAGGGAGTGGTACCTATGTAGAGATGAAACGTTTAGCTCAGGACAGGGAGTCGTGGAGAGCTGCATCAAACCAGTCAAAAGACTGACGACTCAAACAACAACAACAACAACAACAACAACATATTTTGTGCTAATGTGTACGCAGGTTGAGCCATTATTGAAACAATAGGCTTTAACACTTAGCAATTACACGTAATAAAATTTTGAATCACAATAACAATTAAACAATAACCACTAACACATATAGACTACACACGTTATAAACTTATAACACTTACAACTTAAAATAGGCTATAAACGAAATAACAAAGTCAATTTTACTCGGCAAATACTGCGTCGCAACTGTCTGAGCATCGCGAAGTCCCGTGCTGCTCCACAGCATTAATTTCATCAATCCTACAACACTTCTTTCCTTTAGACATGTGCTGCCTCAGCTCCGCGTTCCTGTCTGCTCGTCCGACCTTTAGCTAGACTTCCTACGTGAAGTGGTGCGCCGGCCCCACTTTGAGTGGAATACCCGGTAGGTTGAATATAGTACTCTTTTGCATTACTTTGGAATGTCTTGGTTCCAAAGAATACCCCTTACTCTCGAATAAAAAATGCTTGAATTTTGTAATGAGGTTTAATTTGCCATGTTAGCTCAAAGACTCTTACACGACCTCCTAACAATGGACGACATTGGTCTATATGTTCTGTCAGAAGCAGTGGCGATCTCCTCTGCTCACAGTAGATTGAGATTAACCTCATCTTCCACATCAAACACCAACCCAAAACGTAAAAAAAAAACCTTTACGAGACTTACAGTAGTCGCATATGATGTATAACATCTGACATAAAGGAAACCGCACGTGAAATTGTTGATACGCCGGTATTTTAAAATATTTTTGGTACAAATATTAATCTATGGTAAAAGGGAGTGTTTTACAGCAGATATTGTAGTTAATAATACGGAACTCATTTTATTAGAGGTTTTGTAGCTTCCACCAGCTCGAGCCTAAATAATGAATACGATATGGATCAACTAGATTAATAGACGCGACACCGCTCATAACCTTTAATTCCTTATAAACAGGTCCTCTTGATTCACAGACTAACACGTAATTTCATATGAATTCTGTTAAAATGAGTCATATTGATATGATTAGCAGCAGAGTATCAAGAAGGCAGTGCGAGAACAATCAAGAAGGCAGTGCGAGAGTACAAATATCAAGTAGGCAGTGAAGAAAAAAAGCGAGTCTTGGAATTGTTATGTATTATTATTATTGTGTAAATAAAAAAGATTTTTGTGTGTTGATGAATGTCCATGAGGAATACGATCCAGCTGGCAGTGCGTCTTACACACTTCCGTCCTATTTTTCAAAATCACTCCCGCAAAAATATCCAGCAACCGAGTGGAAAGATGTTACACATGAACAAATATTTAGTCAACGTGATTCTATCAGACATCTTATCCCTATTCCAAGGTTCAAAACTCTGTGCTAACAGTATCAATTCGAGTATGCTCCCCCCCCCATTCCAATTCCCTCCAGGAAAACTGTCAGTAATTAATATTTTAGCTTTCAATCGGTCAACAAAAACAACATTCCAATTATTGTACTGGAATATGTGAAAATTAACCTGAAATATTAAGATTTATTCATATATTTTTAGGGATTATAGAAGAAAGGGAAAACTAAGGGACGACATGTTTCGGTCGTCAAGCAAGCATCATCAGATCCAAATATGTAAGATACCCACAAAAAGTCTCTGCCCTCCAAAAACAAAATACAAGTAAACCCCTCAGAAACGTAGTAAGTGTGGTAATTATTACTGATTAAGGCATTAAGGACCGAAAAAAGAACTATCTTTTAATGTTGCAAAACTTAGAAATGTCGATTCCATCAACAAAACAGTTTTCCTCCCCCAAACTAATCTACGAAGGTAGATTTTTTTTAATAAATTTTAAAATATGATTGTTGGGATTTGTTTTATTACATTGTGACCCATTAATAATTTAAAAAGTGGTTACTCGTCTGTCATTGTCCATTCCCAGATGGTGAACAAAATTTGTGAGTAT
Organism: Meconema thalassinum; assembly: GCA_946902985.2. Lineage (NCBI taxonomy): Eukaryota > Metazoa > Arthropoda > Insecta > Orthoptera > Tettigoniidae > Meconema > Meconema thalassinum. Next base: position 66,081,235 of record OX336398.1, on the reverse strand, counting down.
TTGATTGGTGAACAACTGAGAAATGTGTATCTGAAGTAATTCTTCTCTGAAAATTTCTTTGTCAAAATTCGTACTCATTTCACTCATTCTATAAAAGCAAGGTATCATTTCATGTCCATAATCAGCTCAGAATATTCTGCTTTTTACGAAGGTGGATCAACAAGTTAGTTGCATTAACGCGCTGAAGCAGCGCGCTGTATGTCGCAAACGTGGGCACAGCGGAGAAAGGGACATAAACTGCCCACACGTCTGTTAGGCAGGTCGCTGTGGTGTCTCGTCTTGTATGGTGTGAATAGCGGCCAAATGCAATGGCGCGTCGACTGGACGTTCACTCCAAATATGAGGTGCGTGCGACAATCCGATTCCTATGGGCCAAGAGGAATAATTGCACGGACATTCTTCGTGAAATTAGTGCTGTGTATGGGGATCGGGCCATTTCCCGGCAAGGGATCGTAAAGTGTTGTCAGCAATTCGAAGCCGGAAGCACGGATATCACGGACGAATATCGCGAAGGCAGGCCCACAACGTCCAGGACCCGTGCAAATGTGATTTTCATCTGTTCGGTAAGCTCAAAACGGAGCTCGGTGGTCGACGTTTCCAGACCGATGAGGAGGTGAAGGCAGCTGTCTCCGTGTGGTTGCAGAACGCTGGAGGAACTTCATATGCATCCGGTATCGACAAGTTGGTTGTGCGTTCGCAGAAATGTTTGGAGTCTCTTGGAAACTATGTAGAAAAGTGACGTTACATTGTATGTCGTTATAGGCGTGTTGCTGTTGTATAGGTGGTGTAATAAATGGCCATAACTGGGAAGTGCAACTTACTTTTTGATCTGCCCTCGTATATGTTAAAAGAATCATAGCTGTACCTTTGCCAGAAACCCAGAAAATGCATACTATGATGATTCCAGCTAATGTGCTCAATTCGTATGCCCAAGATTACGTGGTGTCCTTAAGAGATGTACACCCTGGTCACGGATGACATTGATGATGATGATAATAACTGATATTGTAAGGGGCCTTACATCTAGGTTATCGTCCCCTAATGGTTTGGGTCATAGCGAAAATGACAATGAAATGGAAGCCATAACGAAAATTTAGCTGGACTGAAAATACTTACAAAATGGAACTCAAATAGAAAAGATTCACAAAATGTAGAGTGGAAATACTTACAAGAGGTCATTTAGATGAAAAATACTAAAAAAAAAGCAAGTTTAAAAATACTCACAAACTGCAGTTGAAATTCAAAATATGTACAAAATGCAATTTAGATTGAAAATAATTACAAAATGCAATTGGGATTAATAGAAGAATTTAACTTCTGTCTTATGTTTTCAAAACATATGCTTTCATACATACAAAACGCAATTGAAATTGAAAATTCACAATGCAATGTAGATTAAAAATGCGAAAATGCCGTATAAGATTCAAAATACTCACAAAATGCAATTAAAAATGGAGTTTAGATAGAAAAAACTGACAATATGCCATGTAGATTGAAAATACTCGCAAAAGGTAATTAAAAAACACGTTCAAAATGTAACCAATTCACAAAACAGTGCGGGGATCTTAAAAGGCAAAACAAATTTAATGAAAAGAAAAAGATGGCTGATCCCTCGAAGATTGAGGGATCATGAAAGATGAGAGAAGGGCCAATTAAGGTGGGAAAGGAAGAGACTCTCTAGGCCTTGGATACCCAAATACCGTCGGGCTCGGAAGAGATCTAGAGTTGACCAAGAGAGGTCGACAGGAAAGGAGATGAGAGGAGCCGGCACATGCAAGTGAAAGCAATGTCGGACTCAGCTGGGGTCCCGTGGTCGCCATCCCACGTCTTACAAGTTGTGAGCCCCTGGGGGAACGGTTGAAATTGTTTGGATGCTTGAATATCTCCATGGCTTATCTGTCGTAGAAGTGGCTAGGAGTTGTGATTCATTGAAGAGGATGGAGTGTTTGCAGTTTGATGAATTGCTATTGCTGATTTAGAAGGCTGGTTGAGATTTGTGTTCTGACAATCTGGTGGCAATGTTTCAGCCCGTTTCCCTCCCTTCACTGGTCGAATGAGGTCTCGTACTTTCCGTATGGTGCTCATTATTTTATATAGTATTTTATAAATATTCTTCTTGGATACAATGAGCAAGTTGCCGCGAGGACAAAGAGTATCTAATACAATATTTCGTTGGTCACTCTATTACATAGGTTCCACAACATATTTGTTATGAAGTTGGGCCGTAGACATGATTCCTGTAGATGTTACAGGAGCCTTTTAAAGTTGATAGTCGATTTCTTTATTTCCTTATTTATTTATCGTTTGGCTTTTAATGCCGGGAGTGTCCGAGGACATGTTTGGCTCCCCAGGGGCTGTAGCTGCTTCAAGACACCCATGGGGTGAGCTACATGTACCGTTCAATTTCATTTAGTTCCAACTTTCTCTACCAGATAGCGGCTTCGGTGACGTAGTCGGTAGCATGCTGAAGTGCTGTGCCCAAGATAGCGGGTTCAAACCCGGCCGAAGTCGTCGGATTTTTTAAGAGCGTTAAAAATCCTTCAGTATGCCTTCCTTCGGAGGGGAAGTAATGCCGGCGGTCCTATGTCATAGATTTATGGCATGTAAAAGATTCTTTCACAGACTAAACTTGTGTAAAGCAAAAATTGTTAGGTTAGATTTCGTCAGAACGCTCTATCAAAGTTCCAACGTTCACCACTAGGTATCATTGATATCTGGTGGCGAAAGTTGGAACTACTTGAAATTGAACGGAACTTGTAGCTCACCCTATGGGTGTCCGCTGGAAGCAGCTACAGCCTCAGGCGAGCCAAACATGTCCTCGGACACTCTCGGCACTAAAAGCCATACGCTAAATAAATAAATCTCTACCAGATGTCACTGACACCTAGTGGTGAACATTGGAACTTTGATAGATCGTTTCAACGAAATCTAACCTACAATTTAGCTTCACACAAGTTTTATTAGTGGAAGGTCTACTTTACTTCCCCTCCGAAGGAAGGCATACTGAAGGATTTTAATTTTCTTAAAAATTCCGACGACTTTTGCCGGGTGTGAACCCGCGACCTTGGGCACAGCAGTTCAGCATGCTACCGACTACGCCACTGAAGCCGATGATGTCAGCTATCAAATCATTCCTCAATCTAAAGGTCCTACAAATATACACGAAAAAACTTGGAATGATGGTTGGTTGGTTCCTCAGTTTAGGGGCTGCGACAACGCGGTCATGTAGCCCCGTGTACTTTGGGTGTGTGTAGAATCTGTCTGATAGCCGGTGTTAATTGTGATGACTGTATTAGTGTGTGTTATCTGTATTTTAATTCAAGTAAGGACTGATGACTTTGAATTTTTCAAATAGTTCCTACTTTTGCCGCCAAACGCCACCGTCAACGACTACTAATTCAGAACTTAGCTACTAGACACTACCGCAGTCGGCTCATGGCAACGGACGTAGGAACCTAAGAGCGTTGTTTACATTCTTAACCTATATAATTTAGCTTCAACGTGGAATGATTCCACTTGCTCCGATTAGGAGACAGATGATATTAATGGTCTCGAGGTGATACTACTTGTCTCGTGCTTTCGTAGTATCGCCTCTTTTCCTCATCCACGTATTTGGGTTGTTTTTGATCTGACTCGAACCAAATAGTCGGATCAATTATGTATCCCTCGGAAGATTCGGGATTGAAAGCAATCCATTGCTACGCCGTGCACATCTATTTCTACTGTGTAGGACTTCTTTTTGAAAGCATCGGCTATTAGTGATTTCTCGCCAGGGGCTCACATCTAGTGGGACGTGGGTTGACGACCACGGGGCCCCAGCTGAGTCCAGCATTGCGTCCACTTACTTGTGCTGGGCTCCTCTCCGTCTTCTTTCCTGTCGACCTCACTTGGTCAACTCTTGTTCTCTTCCGACCCCGACGGTATTAGGGTATTCGAGGCCTAGGGAGTCTCTTCCTTTCCGGCCATCATTGGCCCATGTCTCATCTTTTCTGATTCCCTCCTTCTGCGAGGGGTCAGCCTTCTTTTCTTTTCATGGTATCTCCTGCCTTCTGCTCAAGGCTCTCAAGGAGGCAGGGTGTATGTAGCCCCACCACTTTTGGTGCACTCTGGATAATGCTACACCCTCAGGGGCTCACGGCTGGTGAGTTTGGGAGTTGGCGACCCCGAGGAATTCCTGAGCTGGGTAGGGTTTTCCCCCTATTATCCGTTACCTGTGGGGCGGACCCTCTCCTCTTTCACTTTCCTATCTGCCTTTTATGGCTCTCCTTCCTTTCAAGTCCCTCAATCCGCATTCTTCCAGGTTTGAGGGCATTTCTTTTCCCTCTGTCTTTTATTTGCCTTATTCCCCTTATGTTTCCCATTTCTTCTTCTAGTATACAAGTTAGTAGTTAGTTTTAGTTATAGTTTACATTTCATTATCATCTTCACGATCATCCAAGCCATCAGGGGCCGATAACCTAGATGTTAGGCCCCTTAAAACAACAATTATCATCATCATATTAGTGATCTATCAATATGGAGGCGTGAGTTATAATACTGACAATAATAAGAATTATATAATACCTATTATATATGCCTGTATAGGTATGTATATAGGGTGTAACTAAATATGTGAAAAGCTGCCCTCTGGGCGTTAAATAACTAAGCTTGCACCCGGCACCGGAGGCCATACGATATTATTATTACTCCCGCTTTAAATTTTTCTCCAATTTCCTTCAATGCTTGTTCAAATGTAAACATTGAAAAGTATGGGTGATAAGTTGCAGCCTTGCATTACTCTTATATTGCTGGATTTCACTCGTCTTATTTACCAATAACACTCGCTCCTTTCACTTTAGAATGGAAGATTTCTTCAAGATGAGCAGAGCAGTGAAAATAATGCTTGAGAAATGGCCTGGTAGGATTGCTTTCTGAACTAGATTCTAACAATAATATCCTCTTATATTACACCGTTAAATAAAAATGTACTGCAGTCAAACTTAATTATTATTCCCAACATTTTGAGTTAAAAATCATGAATAATCCCAACTTTTCCCGCAGTTTAATGCATGAATCTCATTGATGATCTTGAATAAAGATAGAGTTACATTATTTCTGAAGTGGAATTGAGAACAAACCAATTTATCATAATTATTTTGATTAGATTGTGTATAGAAACTGATGCGATCATTATTTCCCATCGCTGTAAGTGCGTATATAATGGACCTACTGTTATATTATTGCAGCGTGATATTCCCTGGGTTATGAAAGTAAATATTTCAGCATTATTTCGGTCGAGAAATGTTCTTCAAAGAATAAATGACATATTTTGCCCGTATATTTTTCTTGATGAAAATAATAATAATAATAATAATTACGACTTGGATGTTTAGGAAAAATCATAATTTTTCTTTGCCTCTGCTGTATTTCCATGCTCGATTGGTTTCTGATGCAAATCAAGTGATTATCGTCACAATACAGTGGTTTTTAGTTGTCATATTTTGTGGGGAGCGTGATGGCGCAGTGGCTTAGCTGCTCGTCTTTCACCCGGACGACCGGGGTTCGAATCCCGGTGACAGCGGGGTGGAATTTTCACCTGAAAAATCACGTGGTGTCAGGAAGGGCATCCGACCTTAAATCCCCGGCCAAAACAAAAAATGAGCCTGGTTGGCTCCGGTGACCCCTATTAATTGGGAAAAGCCGAAGAAAGATGATGATGATGATATAAATACATATTTTGAACATTTTTTACCATTAGGTCATAATATGAGCATTTTGTTGGTAAGAACGTGATATATCTGTAGTTTGACGGCAGCTGTAGGTGTGCAATCATCCTCAACTTACCGAACGGGAACTAGTGTTTACAGAAATAGACTGTAAATAACCACTCATACATGTACAGGGTCATCAAAAAATAATGCCAACATTTAAAAAAAATGATAGCACCGAAACTCTTTATGTTAAACGTGTAATTCTTTCACCGAACGCCAGCTGGTTAAAGTACGTTTTGTTTTGGAGGGGACGTGACCTTGCTATGCGCACACTAGTTGCGCAGTAGCCAAGATCGGCCGGGGGCGCGCGCGCCAATGAAGTCCTGACCTCACCTCTTTGGATTTTTTTTCCCCTGGGGGTACATTAAAAACATTGTGTATGAAGAAAAAATTTGGGATTTGGAGCACCTGCGGGAGCGAATTTCTGCCGCCATCTTGACAGTTACTCCTGAAATGATTGCACGTACCAATCCAGCCATTGGGAAAGCGTGCGTTCAATGCTGATGTTGGTGGTCGGCCTGGCCTATTTTTTTTTCTCTATAGTCCCTGTTTCTATAAACTGATTAAACCATCGAATTACAGCTTTGTAATCCGGTGCAGTCATTGGTGCACACGCCCCCGGCCTACCTTGGCTACTGCGCATCTAGTGTGCGCATATCAAGGTCACGTCCCCTCCAATACAAAACTTACTTTAACCAGCTGGCGTTCAGTGAAATAATTCCACGTTTAACATAAAGGGTTTCGGTGCTATCATTGTTTGAAATGTTGGCATTATTTTTCGATGACCCTGTTCATTCAGAACATTAATATGAAATTAGGAATAAATAGTTTAGTTAACAATTTAATCTCGAAGGCATCGCCCCGCAGGGTAGTGGGACGTGGGTTGGCGACCACGGAGCTCCAGCTGAGTCCGGCATTGTTTCCACTTACTTCTGCCGGGCTCCTGTCTGGTGTCTTTCCTGCCGACCTCCCTTGGTCAACACTTGTTCGTTTCTGACCCCGACGGTATTAGGGTATCCGAGGCCTAGGGAGTCTTTCACTTTCCCGCCTTAATTGGCCCTTGTCTCATCTTTCCTGATCCCTCCTTCTTCGAGGGGTCAGACCTCCTGTTTTCTTTTCATTTTATCTCTTGCCTTCTGCTCAAGGAGGCAGGAAATGTATGGCCCTGCCACTTCTGGTGCACCCTGGATTGTGCTACACCCTCAGGGGCTCACGGCTGGTGAGTTGGGGAGTTGGTGATCCCGAGGGCTTCCTGAGCTAGGTCCGGTTTTTCTCCATTTTCCATTGCCTTTGGGGCGGTCCCTCTCCTCTTTACCTTTCCTATCTGCCTTTCATGGCTCTCCTTCCTTCCAAGTCCCTCAATCCTCATTCTTCGAGGGTTGATGGCATTTCTTTTCTTCCTGTCCTTTATTTGCCTTATCCTTTATTTGTTTACCATTTCTTCTTCTAGTTTGTAAGTCTGTAGTTAGTATTAGTTATAGTTTTCATTCTCATCTCATCTTTCACTATCACCCAAACAATTAGGGACCGATAACCTAGATGTTAGGCCCCTTAAAACAACAATTATCATCATCCTCATCATCGAAGGCATTGTTGCTTGGGTTTATAATAAAAAAAAACGGCCATATTTAAATCAGTGATTTTCAGGATATATTTTTGTTGTTGTCATTTTTAGTCATATTTGCTTGAATATTCGGGCTATGTTTATGTCTTAAACATCCGAAGCCTAATAAAATAATAATAATAATAATAATAATAATAATAATAATAATAATAATATAATAGTCGTAGAAGCGTGTGTGTGTATAATTACCGCCGGCTGTTGACAAGTTGGAGTCTGCTCGAGGCGGACTTCCGTCGCTGCGGGGGCGAGACAATAACTACAGGGTGATCCTCAACAAGTGACACAGTACTGCTTCCCCAACCAGCAAACAATGACACAATACTGACTGACAGAGTGAAGTGAAAGGTAGGGAGAAAGGGCGTACAAGTAGTCAGAGATTAATTGGCCATTGCTGTGTTCCCCGCAATCTATGAGAAACGTCATTTTCACTTCTTCTTTCATTGGATGTGGGTGGTGTTTTGACGATAGCTTTTCAGTCTGTCAACACAAATCAATCCCACTTACTGGGACTTGCAAAAGAAAACAACAACCTGCAAACAAATAATTACATCCGATTAAACTCGCTACTTAGTATAAAACAAAGTCCCCGGTTCTTGGATGTAACGGGTAATCTCGAGAACCACTGGATGGATCATAATGCGGTTTTCACCATTCAGTAAAGGATTTCTCGAGGAAGGTGTCAGTAGAGAAATATTTATTTATGATCAAAGGAAGCCGAGCAGTAACGATTTCAGTGAATCGAGTCGAAGAAAAAAACTGGTGTCCGGACACCTTTTAAGCGTACGCTGGGTAAACAGTTGAAGAATTGTTCAGCATGGAAAGTTGTACAAAAAAAAAGTCCGCGAAAGCATATGTCTATCTTTAATACATCGCCCACTATTTGTGTTTTTACGTTTTCATTTAATTTTCCAAATTTTAAATTACTAGCTTCGGAGCATCAAACTGTCGTGTAGAGTTAAGACTTCAGAGAAGAGTATATGTGTTTGGAGTTTCGCTGTTCACCTCGGCTTTTCTGAATTACGCCAGGTTTTTATTCGAGTTTTTCATTGAAATCGTTACTGTTGGCGTCCTTTGATCATAAATAAATTATTTTCTACAGAAACCTTCCTCGAGATATCCTTTACAGATTGGTGAAAACCATATCAAAATCCATCCAGTGGTTCTTGAGGTTATCCGTGACATGCAATAATCGGGGACTTTGTTTTATACTAAGTAGAGATATACGAAGTTGCAAGACTGAGACCAACCCTTTTTTTTACAGCAGTTCAATAACACTGTTGTGCATTTATGTATTCCTATGCTAAAAAATTAAGTGTTAATCCCCTGCCCCCAATATAATTGGTAACACTCGTTTTTACCGACTGAAAAGCAATCCCACTTACTGAATCATCATGTCACTGCCTCATGGATCCACAAAGTTGATCTTACCTTGTTTGGAGACGATCACGCCATCCTCGTCCATCTGCGAAATAAACAAAAGTATTTCTTCAGTCATTACGATACGTAGCACATTTTGTGTTCAACAATTCTTAAGCTCGATCCAAATGTATCTTTGACTGCCAAATACCAACTACCGACTGCAATGTAACAGCCAATCAGAGCAGATCACAGGCTGACGTCATCTTGACTTTTATTCTCAGGTGCGCTGTCGCTATTAGCAACAACATAAATAAACCGTAAAACTCAAAATCGTCCCTATTTACGAATGTTTCAGGTTATGGACCACTCGTACAAAGAATATAGAATGAATCCATATATTATTCACTCCTAGCATTTTACCGACCGTGCATTGTGGAGCGACCTTTACTCCATGATAGGATTTCAGCTAGACCAAAGCTCCTGTCGAATATCTTCATAAAATCTATACAAACAAGCACCCTTAAGATAAAGTTATGATATCGCAGAACCAAATCATCGACTCATGGGTAAGGATTTATTATTCATCTCGTATTAATGATATTTATTGCAACCAATGGTCAAATACAATAATAATTAAAATTGCGCACAATGAAGTCATGTACAGAATTCTGTTAATGTCACTGTTCTCTTGCTACAAACTTTTGCGTGATATCTTTCACACGACTTTCCACACAATTCACACATACAGTTCTCGTCTGGGTTGTGGTAGACCTTCTTGCGGCACTGCTTGAAATGAAAACCATGAACAGCGAAACGTGTCATGAAATGGCGAAGTTTATACGTAGAATTCCTCCACTCTGAGGTCGTCATGGCATCTGTCTGGTAGAAATCTCTCCAGATGTTGGCTTTCTTCTCTTGAAGTTCTTGCAGTAATAACTGATATTGCTTTGTAGAAGGCAGTAACATTCTTATACGTAACTCTTCTATGTAAAATGGTTGTCTCGTTAGTTCATAGGTCGTCCTTGATGGTGCATTTTGTCCTAGACACAGAATCTTTTTCATGTATATGGCCTTTACCCTTTCTATCTGAGCAAGATCGTTTTTCGAGAGATGCTCCCATATTAATTCTATTGCATATGTCATGATTGGAGAAATTTTTATGTGAAAGAGCTCTAATGCAGTCTGTATGGCGAGTTGTCTTATTAGTTTTATCTCATTCATGCCTATAACCGCGGTAGCAGCACTATCTTTTACATGTTTGAAGAAATTCCGTTTCTATGCCCAAGATAGTGGGTTCAAACCCGGCCGAAGTCGTCGGATTTTTAAGAGCGTTAAAAATCCCTCAGTGTGCCTTCCTTCGGAAGGGAAGTCAAGCCCGCGGTCCCATGTCATAGATCTATGGCATGTTAAAGAACCTTCCACTAATTACACCTGTGTGAAGCTATAATTGGATAGGTTAAGAATGTAAACAATGCTCTTAGGTTTCTACGTTCGTTGCCAAGAGCCGACTGCGGTGGCGTCTAGTAGTTAAGTTCTGAACTAGGCCTAGTAGTTCTTGACGCTGGTGCCTGGCGGCAAAAGTAGGAACTACTTGAAAAATTCTAAGTTGCAGTACTTAAATTAAAAAAACAGATACACACACTAATACAGTCATCACACACCGGTTATCAGACAGATTCTACACACACCCAAAGTATACGGGGCTACATGACCGAGTTGTCGCAGCCCCTAAACTTAAGAACCAACCAACCAGATTAATGACATGCAAAAGAACAATTCACTAACTAAACTTGTGTGAAGCAAAATATGTAGGTTAGACTTGATTAATGCTCTGAAGTTCCTACGTTCGTCACAAGGGGCTGGTTGCGATGGCATGTAGTAGTAGCCAAGTTCACAGCTAGATATCGTTGACGGTAGCATTTGGTAGCGAAAGTAGGAACTGATTTAAATTATCGGCTGCAATCCTTACTTGAATTATAAACTGATAACACACACTAATACAGTCATCACAATTAACACCGGTTATCAGACAGATTCTACACACACCCAAAGTACACGGGGCTACATGACCGCTTGTCGCCGCCCCTAAACTGAGGAACCAACTAACCAAATGTGTGGAATAAAAGTTCGTTTGCACTTGTTGCCATGGCAACCACGCTAATCACAGATACAGTAGATCTTAGGTAACAAACATTGCATCTCAGTAAGGTGTTGATATTTTATCAATGAGATGTACGATATATAAATAATTTCTCGCTATGAGATGTTAAAATGCAACTTGAAAAGATGGCGTTGACAGTCACTTGTCCACAAAGAGGTGTCGTGCACGACTGCTGAGCTGCCCGAGGTCGTACAGACACCTCCCCCGCTATTGACTCCTGCACCCGATGCTTGCACACACACACGTAGGAAGGGTTGCAGACATCCACAGCACATCTCTATTATAGTGTTCCCTTTTCTATGAGGTTGAAGATGACGCGATAAATTTCTCTGTGTTTCATTTTTACAATCAGATGCCCTACCTGGTGCCAATCACATGAGATAAGTTAATCAGAGATTAAATGGGTGAAACAGAGGAAGAATTGAAACTCGGCGGACGTCGTCTATAACAGTAAAAGATACCTCTCCTACACTTGTCTGGAAATGAAAATGGTAAGCCACAGAAAATCATTCCAAGAACAGCCGACGTTGGGGTTCGAATCCATTCGTCAATTGAGTCCGGAGATAACCTTGCCCCACGGCAAGACAAAACCAAAACTTAACATTCCGTAAATTAACACTAGTATTCTCGAGGGCCGATTTCACCAACCTTCGTTAAAGTAATTTTATGTAAATATTAACAAAGTAGTGATGCATCAACGTCTCGTTATCCTTAACGAAGGTTAATGCAACCGGTCCTTTAAAAAATATAAATTCAAACCATTAATGTAATCGACGACAATGAACTACGACCTGTATCCGTTTTACGTCTCGGCATGATGGGTTAAAATCAGACTGGACTATTAATTATATTATCATGGAGATGCATGTGCAACAAATTCTTGTCAGACGTAATTTAAGAATGGCGAAGTGCATGAAACAAAAATTCCCCTTCCGTCCAATCTTAACTTGACTGTAAATTTTGCGGAACGAAAAGTTTACAGTCGAAATGAAGAAAAGCCGAGTTGCACTTCCACGGAAATTCCAAACACAACCACTCTTCTCTGCAGTCTTAACTCAACGCGACTCGTTAGTTTGCTGCTGGCTGTATCGGGCGTAATAGGCTCGCTCGCTAGCTAGGCTGTAACTGGGGTGATATGCTCGCCCCTAGATAGCTCGTAAACTGTCGCCTCAGTAATTGAATGGAGATTGTTGGAAGAAATGAAGACGTAAAAACACTTATAGAGATATGCTCTCGCGGACTATTTTGTAGAACGTTTCATGCTGAACAATTCTCACACTTATAGTATTTTGACATTTTTAACGGGTTGCCCAGCGTAAGCTTAAAAAGCGCACGGACGCCAGATTTATTTCCGCCTTTTTCACTGAAATCGTTACACCTTGGCTTCCTTTGATCATAAATAAATTACTTTCTACAGAAACTTTCCTCGAGATATACTTTACAGAACTGTGAAAACCGCATCCAAATCCATCCAGTGGTTCTCGAGATAACCCGTGACATCCAAGAATCGGGGACTTAGTTTTATACTAAGTAGAGATTCTGATCCCAACAATAGATCTAATGAGATAAGTGCATAGTTTGAATAGCTACAACAATGGATATCTTCAAGTAAGACTGCTTAGTATTTCTCTTTACTGAAATGCACAATCTGCATGATCGTAACAATGAATTTTAACACGACAGTTTTTAATTCTTTAAATTTACTCAACAGTTTGTCTTGAGTACTTAAAGTAGCAAGTTGTTTCATTATTATCAAGATAGAAGAATTTTAAGAAGGATTTATGGCCCTAGGAAAACACAGGAAGGTTATAGACTTAGATCCAATGCAGAAATTTATAGTAAAATCGACAACCTTGAAGTGATGATCAGAAAACGGCGACTTCAGTTCTACGGACATATAGTCCGCATGGATTGCTCAAGGTTAAACAAACAAATTTTTGATAAAATCTGGAACTATAAAGGGCAATGAGGCTATGTAAAACAAATGAAAGAACTTCAAAAATTCAAAATTACTGAAGAAGATTGTCTAAATCGAATAGAGTACAGAAAAAAAAATTGGCCTCAAAATTCTTGTCGGGGAGAAGAAGAATCTCAACAGAGGAGAATGGACTGCTGAAAGAAGAGCTGCACAGTCGACCAGGAGGAAAAACTTCTGGAAGAGAAAGAAGGAAACTAGACCAATAAAGAAGTGATATTTGCGTGGACCTTGTTGGCCTGTCCGCGGTGTATATACAGTGTGGTCCACCCGCCCCTTATTATTTAGTTTTATGAAACCCAACTAACATCTCAATTCTCCCGATGGTCGATATTGCTCTGCGCTCTGACTGTGTGACAGCAATGTAAATGGGTCATGGGTCTAGCAAAGAAAAACCTACCTTAAACTTTTCCCCGCCAAATACTATGGCCCATTCTACTAACATATGACTTACTGCTCCTTGAAATAACACACCTACACGTAATACGATCGAATTAATAGCTTACGCCACCTGATCTGTAATAGTAGAAAGTTAAATCAACACCATAAACCGTGATTGAAGACTTTGAAATGGACTTAAACGTTTGAGGTGGGACGGCTACAGTAACTATAGCACGTTTAGCGTGCGGCATTTACCATGTGTTGGTGGCTGAGAGGTTTAAAGCCTGACCGTACGTGGTGGGCGCGAGCGGGTAGAACGCTGCTTCGAATCCAGTAGAAGGCATACTTTTTTGAACGAAAGCCCACATTCCATTTTAGTTGGGATGTAACTACATTGCCACATTTATTGCCTTACGACGTATTTTTGTGAAGAGTACGTTGAATTTTGATGATTTATAAAGAAAATACGATCGAATAGGTACGACACGCCACGTGAACTGTAATGGCAGAAAACTAAAAAACTGGCATGAATATTAACATAACATATGAAAGTGTTGCTCCGGTGGTCCGGGTTCGATTCCCAGCTCTGCCAAGAAATGTAATACTTGTCTGAGGGCTGAAATTGGGTACACGTAGCCTCGTGAAGCAAATATGAGAAGAAGTGGGTTTGATTCCCACCTCAGCCACCCTGGAAATAGTTTTCCGTGGTTTCCCACTTCTACTCCGGCCAAATTCCGGAACGGATTCTATCTTAAGGCCACGGCCGCCCCCTTCCCAATCCTTAATTGCAAATACACACATCATTACAAGACCGCAATAACTCAGGTTATCAGAAAAATTCTACACACACACCCAAGTAAACGGGGCTAATTGACCGCGATGTTCTATCCCCTCAAATGAAACAAAACAACAACATATCGAAGGATATTCTGATCGCCAGTGCTTGCATCAAAGTATACGTAATCCTTAGAAATTCCCATGGTATTATTAGCATACTTTCGATTTTTGCAAAAAATGAAAGTAGACTTATGAGATCTACACAGGGCCAAAGATTGTGTGTCTGTCTGTGTGTGTGTGTGTGTGTGTGTGTGTGTGACTGTGTGTCTGTGTTGAGTGTGAGTGTGTGTACTCTGAATGTCTGCCCCCTCTATCTCTTCGAACACGGTGAAACCGAATTGAACGAAATTTGGTACAGAGGTAGCACTAGCGTAGAACACCTCAGTGTCATGTTTTATATCGCCACCATCTTGACGGAAACGTAATGGTGGCCACCCAAATGTTCAAAGCTTAAATCAAATTACGACTAACTTAATCATCCGATCTCTACCAAATTTTGCAACAACATATACTTGTATGGCGAGCGTCGTTTGACTGAACTACAAGGTCATCAGTCCATTAGTTTGCAGATGACGGCCATGTATGTGTGCAAATCGATTCCCCCTATCAATTCAAACACGGTGATACTGAATTGAACGAAATTTGGTACAGAGGTAGCACTAGCAAAGGGCACTCCAGTGTCATGTTTAATATCGCCGCCATCTTGACGAAAACGTAATGGCGGCCATCCTAATGTTAAAAGCATGAATCAAATTACGACCAACCTAATAATCTGATCTCTACCAAATTTTGCATCAACATACTTTTATGTATAGAGAATCTTTTGAGCACACTACAAGGTCATCAGGCCAATAATGTGCGGATAGCGGCCATGTATGTGTGCAAATCGATTCCCCCTATCTTTTCAAACACGGTGAAACCGACTGGAACGAAGTTTGGTACAGAGGTAGCACTAGCAAAGTCCACCTCAGTGTCATGTTTTATATCGCCGCCATCTTGACGGAAACGGAATGGCGGCCACCCAAATGTTAAATTCTTAAATCAAATTACGACCAACCTTATCATTTGATCTCTACCAAATTTTTCATCAACATACCTTTTTGTGGGAAGCATCTTTTGACTGAACTACAAGGTCATCAGCCCAATAGTTTGCAGATAGCGGCCATGTATGTGTGCAAATCGATTCCCCACATCAATTCAAACACGGTGAAACCGAATTGAATGATTTTTTACAGAGGTAGCACTAGCAAAGGGCACATCATATTCATGTATAATATCCGTATAGCACGTTGTATTTCAAGAAGCTACTACAACCAACATTCAATTATACTCCTTGAAAAGGACAAAGAGTTATAACAATACCCATGCATTTAGGAGAAAGTAGGCAATACGTTCTTTACCGAACATATTGTTTTGTTATTAAATATTAACAAAAAGTCATAGCATATCTTTAGGCCCGTATCACACGACACTAGCTGGCAAGGAAGCTGCTGTGATCGCTGGTACAAAATCCTGTAGGATTCTGTTCTCTTCGTCAGTACACCTGCTTGTATGACCGAAGTGTATCACACGCTAGCATTTTGGACGCTAAGATGTATGAAATAAATCCGAAGGGCGGTCGTTTGAGGGCATTATTTGCAGTTATGTCGCCTTATTAACGTAAAGCGGTCGCGAAACTTGCTTTAAGTAAATTAGAAAACATGACAGGTACTGAATGAATGCATCCCAATCAATATTTAAGATCTAACTGTAATAATTGATTATTTTACCATACGCGTTAATAAGACGCGCAATTAAAACCTCCAAAGTGTGTTGGAAATGTGTGCAAGTGTTATTGCGTCTGCTCGCTCTTTCGATGATCCCGGGTTCAAGGCTATCCAACGGCAGATTTTTTAAATTCTTTTAAACTATTTTATTACACTCTCCATACCTCGTACAGCAAGATTTCAACTTGGTTTTGTTCACATTATCTACGAAGACGATAGGGAAAGTTATTTTCTTGTCTCATTTAAATGGCTATTTTCCCTAAATACTGTTCAAAACCATGGATGGATACTATTCGTTATAATTATTATTTATTTAGTCGATTTTACTCTCCAGGTTAGGTTTCCCCACGGACTCAGCGTGGGATCCTATCATTACCGCCTCTACGGGCAGTGTCCTGGAGCTTGAAACATCTCGTCTGGGGGATACAACTGGGGAAGTGAGATCAGCACCTCGCCCAGGCGGCCTGCAAAGCGAACATTGTCCTCTTAAGAGATGGGAAGGGAGGGGCAGATCGGGAGGGATAGGCGAGGAAGAGGGAAGGAGGCGGCCGTGGCCGTACGGTAGGTAACATCCCGGCATTTGCCCGAAGGCGAAGTGGGAAACCACGGAAAACCACTTCGAGGATGGATGAGGTGGGAATCGAACCCCCTCTACTCATTTGGACCACCCGAGGCTGAGTAGACCCCGTCCCAGTCCTCATACCACTTTTCAAATTTCGTGGCAGAGCCGGGAATCGAACCCTGGACGCCCGGGGAGGCAGCTAATCACGCTGACCACTACGCAACGGAGGCGACTCTATTCGTAATAATTAGAATTTTAATAGTTCAATATTTATAATAATATGACACGTTCTGTAATTACTGCCTTGCTGCTAGGCTCAGCGGTAACGTTCTCGCTTGCTGTGCCCAAGGTTTCTGGTTAGTATCCTGGCGCAGTCAGCTGGCATTCGAGGGTGCGCAAATGCGAGGGAGCCGTGTCAGTTGATTTACTGGTACGTTGAAGATCCCCTTCGGAGCAAAATTCCGGCACCCTGACGTATCTAAAAGCCAGAGTAGTTAAAAGGGACGTAAAACCAATAATGTTATAATTATCTGTATTTACTGCATGTTTGGGGAAGATGACCTCGTAGTTCCGCCCCTTAAAACCTAACTATTATTGTAAGTGTATAGCAAGCGCTTTTCGCACAGACGCCGTTGAAAGAAATTATAGTTTCGGTCTGATATATTTATTCGTGAGCCTACCCACATAACAAATCTAAACAAATGTGTACAAAATTTCGAACACTTGCTACGTTGAATATACAGGATACCTTGCTTTCGTTCTACAGATCATTATGTCGTCGTCCAATCTGGCTGCGTACCGTCGGATAAGTACGGTGCTTTTGAGGACCAAATAAAAAATCACTCGTTGGAAGCGATAGATATGCGTCCATAATACATCCACAATAAACGACATTAAGCAAAAAAAAAAAAAAAAATGTACTAGTTCAAGGTTCGAACCTACTACATTGTGACTTCGTTGAGTCTATCCTAACAATTCTTGATTTAGCCACCGTAGCTACCGAGAGCCATGGGTTATTGCTGGCACTTATTGAATCTATTCGGAGACACTTCCTGTCCAAACGTAAGAAGGTGTTATTCGGAGCTCTGATCGTTTCAATCATGCATTATATTTGAGGTCATTGAAAGAACACTGCCACTATTGATTTCTACTATATTCGCGAGGATGTACTCAACGGTAAAGTTGTACAATGGACGTAAGGGAGCAGGTGCCAATGTTTTTAGGATGACTGTGATATACGCGTTAGTTGGGTTGCCTTCCTCCAAAAAAAATAAGGGGCGGGTGGACCACACTGTATATTATCTCCACTAGTATCAAAAGTATAAGTTACCGTGCTGTGTCTTAAGAAAATAAAATGTCAAAGAAAAGGAAGTACAGTACAGTGATGAATATGGTAAATATGGTTCACACACAACCTTGGGTCTGCTAAACTCCAGGAACATTTCAGTAAAGTAACGCGGGGAGCTCTGGAGAGACGCTGGAGTCGCTTCTCGATTCCAATCATCCTGCGTTACCGAAGTTAGGTTTTGTATCTTCCCAAAGGTTAGGGGCCGATAACCTCGATGTTAGGCCCCTTAAAACAACAATTATCATCATCATCATCTTCCCAAAGACGGCTTCGGTGGCGTAGTTGGTAACGTGCTGAGCTACTATGCCCAAGGTCACGAGTTCAAACGCAGCCGAGGTCGTCAGATTTTTTACGAGTGTTAAAATTCCCTCAGCATGCCTTCCTTCGGAGGGGAAGTAAAGCCGGCGGTCCCATGTCATAGATTTATGGCATGTAAAAGAACCTTCCACTAATTACACCTGTGTGAAGTCAAACTTTATAGGTTAGATTTGATAACGCTCTATTAGTTCCAACGTTCGCCGCCAGGTGCTGACTGCGATGGCATCTAGTAACCAAGTCCGCAAGCTAGGTGGCATTTGGTAGCAAATGTAGGAACCACTTGAAATGATGGTCTGCAGTACTTACTTGAATTTAATTCAGATAACACACAGTAATACAGTCATCACAAGTAACACTGGTTATTAGACAGATTCTACACACACCCAAAGTACACGGGGCTACATGACCGCGTTGTCACAGCCCCTAAACTAAGAGGGGGCGGGGGAAGGTGAGGTGAATTTTTATCATTTAAAATGATCTTGTCGACTTCGTTGTTACGCTGGGATCTGGCGTTACGTTACGGTGACGGGACGAAATGTACCGAGATGCACTGAGGTGTGTGACGTCATAGTACCGCTTGGGGCATGTGTTCCCCGACAATCTCTACTTCGTTAGTATAAGACAAAAATCCCCGATTCTTGGATGTCACGGGTAATCTCGAGAACCACTGGATGGTTTTTGATGCGGTTTTCACCATTCTGTAAAGGATATCTCCAGGAAAGATTCTCTAGAAAGTAATTTATGTATTATCAAAGGAAGCCAAGCAGTAACGATTTCAGTGAAAAAGTCGAAAACAAACTTGGCGTCCGTGCGCTTCTTAAGCTTACTCTGGGCAAACCGTTAAACATATCAATATACTATGAGCGTAAGAATTGGTCAGCATGAAAAGTTCTACAAAAAAGTCCGTGAGAGCATATCTCTATCTTCAATACATCGCCCACTATAAGTGTTTTTAGACTGGATGGAAGGGGCTCGTCCCCGCGCGCTCTGGTGAGCGTGACGGCATCCCACGCGCTTCACCTTGCTTTGCCCTTGGTTTGCACTTGGCGTTCACAAGTAATTTGAAACAAGATAAGTATTATGCAGATAATTTTCTACCATGTCAAGAGTCTTTGGCTTCGAGCATTTTTCAGCATTTGTGGCATTTAAAGTGATACCAAGTCTGGTCTTCCAGACTGACTGTCACTTATTAAGTTTACTTTAAGGGGAGGTGTGAGATTGAAAATCCTTCTCAGCAAGATTAATAATCGCAACACGAATTTAAAATGTAAGTCACAGAACCTACAAATAATTTACATGGTATTAAATGTATCTGACGTCTAATAAAAATAAGACTGTACTCTGGTGGGTTTGTTAATAGGACGCCCGATTGTGGGAAAGATGGGCTTTGAAAACTGAAATGTCCGTAGATTGGGCCTTTTTGGGAGAAACTCATGCATACAGCATATATTGATGATTTTGGATTTAGTAGCTAGTTAACCTGTTAATCCGCGAGGGTATTTTTCACCCGAGGTTTAAATAAAGCTCTATATTTTCGGTTTGGTCAGCCCTTATTTCCTGTCCCTTACTGTACCTTCCTTCCTAGCCTTGACTTCACCCTGGAAAAGAAACATGTCCATATATTTTGGAACACTCAAGTTATTTCTATATTATTTACGGTCGGGTCAGATTTACCCATGGCGCCAGTCCCTGCGTGACAATTTTTGGCTTACGTTAGTCGGGACATTCTGTAAAAAATAAGGGGAAAAATCCACATAGACTATTTCGGTGCATCGCAATTCATTCATTTTTGTTTACTGTCTAGGGACACCTTGGTCATCAGCTCCTTTATTTAAAAAATTAAGATGACTGCTTTACCGCTACTATCAAGGTCAATGATACTGTCACGAAAAGGATTGTCATTTTTCTGCTTGTTAAATTTGAAAAGTGTAAATGAACCTCATTTTATATTGGGAATAGTTCATAGGAAGACACCAGTTGTAAAAATACATCATTAAAATCTGTACGACTACGACACCAAATTCAAAAACAAAAACAGAAAACAAAACAAAAATTCAAAAGGCAAAAACAAAAGCAGAAAACAAACACCAAATAAAAAGCAAAAACATAATCACAAAACAAACTTAAAACAAAAAACACAAAGTAAAATTCAAAAACATAAAGGAAAAACAAACACAAAACAAAAATCACAAAACAAAAGTCAAAAACAAAAGCAGAAAACAAGCACAATGCAAAAACCTAAGCAGTAAAAATCGCAAAACAAACAAAAAACCACAAAGAAAATTTCAAACACCAAAGCAGAAAACAAACTCCAAACAAAAACCAAAATTCAAAAACAAAAGCAGAAAACAAACACAAAGCAAAAAGCAAAAACAAAAGCAGAAACAAACACAAAACAAACAACAAAAAACATAAAGCAAAAGGGAGAGACACACTATGGGTCAAAATGACCCGGCGCGAGTCCTTGTGATATATTTTTTCACGCCATTTCTCAAGAGTTAAGTGCCGAGTATTTTCATTCGAATTTTAAAAATATTGTACTATGGTGCCAAAATGTCTGTAGGTTTTCGGTCTTTATTAATCTAAATGTAAATTCAAAATCCTATGGTTATATACATTTTATTTCGAGACAAATTAAAATTAATATTTTTGTGCGGGCATCAATTCCATACCTCGTAATGGGCCCAAAATAAATAATACTAGGAGACCCGTGCGATAAGTCTCGCATGTTCGTAAACCACACTTTCCCCAATAGGTTTTACAAATTGAACACTTCTTACAAAAATTTATATTTAAGAAATTAGAATGCAATTTGTCACTGATAATGTCATTTGTGTGCTGAATGTGCTGTAACACTCACCGGTTATTCGATATTTATG
Source organism: Meconema thalassinum (assembly GCA_946902985.2). NCBI lineage: Eukaryota > Metazoa > Arthropoda > Insecta > Orthoptera > Tettigoniidae > Meconema > Meconema thalassinum. The sequence continues at coordinate 66,060,275 of OX336398.1, read as the reverse complement.
AAATTATTCGATTTGAGTACTCATTTCTTTGATTTACTGTTTCTGAAATCCATGATAAATGATAAAGGAAATACCTCAGAATGTTAAAATAACATGAAACAGGCGTCACAGCGACCAAAATGTGAAGTGGACAGAAATTATGGAGCGTATTTTCATACATCAACAGTATCTGCAAATCGCACACTTCGTGCATTTTTTTAAATAAATTATAGATATTTACGGAATTCGAGTGCAATTCGTCACTGGTAATGTCTATTCTCTTTCATTTGAATGCGCATTTGTCACGATCAGTCGTTTGTGAGCGCCGCAGGAGGGATCTATACTACTGAAATAATATATATCATTTCCTAAAATCAAGGCAAGCAATACTTGTTACTCCTTACTAGTACAAACAAGTAGTTCCGTGAAGAAGTAAATAGCCTATTTTCATATATCCTACTTATATTAATAGCCTCCATCAATATACAAATTTTCAGTTAGATTGCTATAATTCCTAGATATTGAGAACCGTCTAAATAATTTGGATTGTCGCCATGTTGGATTTTAATATATGTAGGCCATATAGTTATGTACTATTAGATGAGGATGATTGTGTACGTTCATTATTCAAACGTTGATTTCGATCGCATGATTGGAACACACGAAATAAAAACTTAATGTGTTACGTAAACAATTATTTAACTATATTAAATGCCAGTACATTGCTATTTGTGTAGTCATTTGCTTTACCAACTTTCATTACGTTTGTATGGTTAAATCGCGAGAAATGTCTATTTAAATGTTTCAAATTCGCTTGGCCGCCATGTTCGTTTTGTAGATAACAGGTTTTTGAAAGTCACACAGGAGAACGTCTAGTAGAGCCCTTTATCACTGTACAAAATTTCAGGATGATATGAGTAATCATTTCGGAGATATGGAATGCCAGTGAAATATTTCGCACAGCCTCCATGTTGGACTGGTGAGACGTAATAAAATTTGAAGGCCACGGTCAGGGTCGGCAGAATTAGTACTATGACCTTACCAGGTTTCATTGAAATCTCTCCACACACCCGGACAAAAGGTGATTTCGTAGGCCTATTTTTTCATAAATGAAAATAGGCTAAAAATAATATTCTTTGATCCAAAATCACAACGGGTTGTGAATAATGTGCTTTTTACATCGCAGATCAACTCCAGCTCTAGAGGACAGACGTCTACAAAATGGTCTCTTAGTTACTTCCGGAAGCAAAATTCCAAACTCAAATAGTAATATATAATGCCCAATAGATGGCAGAACATACCATGAATCGACTCGGCACTCGAGAGCGAATGGGGAATATGATAAGAAGAAAGTTCTTGTGCAACGTTTATATACGGGCGAAGCACTTAACGGGTTAAAGGATAAAGAAGTATTAAATCGACACTTCCGTCCTGCGTTATCCTCAATCCGCGGTGTTGACACGTGTTTTTACACCGCTTCTCAACGTTAAGCTCGAAAAAAAGAAACAAATACGTCATAGCGTCATCTCTTCGAATTAAGGGAATCTGAATGTTAAAATCTCACAATTTCTAGCATTTATATATTATTTAATATCCAATGTATTTTTTAAGATAACAATCTGTAATTGTAAACATTATGATAACTAGGGAAAGGCATTTAATGAACAAAAAATAGAAATAAAATGCAAAATAAAAAATGCATTTATGACCTAAAAATGGTTAAAAAATGACACAAAATTTGAAATAAAATGACCAATAAATTATTCGTAAATTGCTTATTTATTAATCTTTTACGGAACAATTAGCTGATTTGAGAGAGAATTTTAATGGATGACAATACATTAAGTTTAAATTATTTTTGTAACTAACAAAGTGAATAACACTTTGCCACACCTGGTGGAAAAAAAATGAAATATTTTAGAACTGGCATATTCTTCAAATACTCTCCTAGCAAATAGGTGCCACTTTTTTCATGAAAACTAGTAGCAGCAGCAAGTTATGTTGCAAGTCTACTTTCTTTCTTGAGCAAGTTATTTACCTAAGTTAAACATTATACTTAGACAAGTATTATAAACATAAATAATATTTGCATATTAAGGCTTTCACGGCCCGGATTATTATATACATAATTCATGCTTTTGGGCTAATGCCGTGTGTATTTTTAATTTAAACCATACGTTTCGGAGAAACCTTGCCTCCTTTTTCAATGGAAATAAACAATGTAGCCAAAGAAAGTATATCAATGAGATTACAAAAAAAATATAGATAAATTCCTCTGTTCGTCACCAGAGAGCAGCTGCCAGAAATTACTGTATGGACCATGGTGGAACGGCGGACAGAGAAGTTAGTAACGAGAAAGTAAAGGGGGCGGTGTGAAAATATGCAAACTCCTCGAAGAATGAGGAGGGGTGGGGGGGGGGGGGGAGGGGGGAGGTTTAGATGGATATAAGGAAACATATGACGTTAGGTATCGTTCAGATACACTTCCCTTTTGTTTATGTTTCCTTATATCCATCTAAACCTCCCCCCCTCCCCCCCCCCCCCCCACCCCTCCTCATTCTTCGAGGAGTTTGCATATTTTCACACCGCCCCCTTTACTTTCTCGTTACTAACTTCTCTGTCCGCCGTTCCACCATGGTCCATACAGTAATTTCTGGCAGCTGCTCTCTGGTGACGAACAGAGGAATTTATCTATATTTTTTGTAATATCATTGATATACTTTCTTTGGCTACATTGTTTATTTCCATTGAAAAAGGAGGCAAGGTTTCTCCGAAACGTATGGTTTAAATTAAAAATACACACGGCATTAGCCCAAAAGCATGAATTATGTATATAATAAACTATCCAAATACGACGAAATATAACACTTACCAGAAAACAATTAAAATGCCAAAATGACCTGACATTTCTGCAAAAATGACCTCTCTGTTGTGAACGGCAAAAAAATGCAAAAAAATGCCCTATCAAATTGCCCCTATTTAATCAGTCAATTCATGAAACACATGTATATATACTCGAGCTATCTTTCGGCCTTCATACAAAAAAGATGCAAAATCATCAAATGTCTTTCCGTAATGATAACATACTGTAAAAGTACCGATATATCATGTCAGTATTTCTTAATAATTAATATGTAAATTATTATAATTAATTATCAATAATGAATACATTTTTCAACATAACTGTTGTCCCAAGACACTTGATATTTTGAAGAGCTAATGGTGACACTTCTGGCTATACAGGGTGTTTCTAAATATCCATTAAAATACAACCCCTAAAAATCTACCACCTTTGGGACTGAGGGTTTGGTCAGAACGCAAAAATGGTCGGATTATCAGAAAATACAGAAAAATACTAATTCATATTAAAATCAACTATCTCTGAACTCAAGATATCGGGGTTCCTTTCCTTCTTTCTTGATAGAACCACATCCATAATGCGTAGTCAAGCAGTTCAAATTTAGGCTCTTTCAATGTTTTGCGATTCTTAAGAGCGCTTTCACCACCTATCGTCACTGTATAGCCTGTTCCGCTTCAACACGGAACTGTAAAATGGGTTGCCTACCCACCCGCAATCGGCTTGAAATCTGCTCGGCGCGCGAGCGACGGGGCTGAGTTCGATTTCACTGATTGCCGCCTTCTTATGCAACATTGCAAAGCATTTTGCTCTTTCAATATATTTTTACACAGGCTTCACAATAAGTTTGAACGATTTCTGTTTCAGAACTTGTTATTTTACACTTCTGTTTATGGGTTTTGCAGAGCATTTCTATGAAATAAAATTTTATTATACAAAATAGTTTATTACAACACAATGTATTTTTGTGTTGTATTTTATTTACAATATAATTTATTGCTTTTTAACCTAATACTACAAAATGAGATACAATTTGGAAATTATGTGTTACAAAATTGTAATCAGTCTTCGACGGGACATATTTTGGAACAGCAAAATACTTTGCAATGCTGCACAAGAAGGCGGCAATCAGTGAAATCGAACTCAGCCCCGTCGCTAGCGTGCTGCGAGCAGATTTCAAGCCGATTGTGGGTGGGTAGGCAACCCATTTTACAGTTCCATGTTGAATCGGAACACGCTGTACATGATTCAATGTCTTTCCGATTTCTTCTCCAATCTATTATTGTCGTAACGCCAACATTGAGTTCCTTGGCAATGTTTTGGAGTGATTCCCCTTTGTCCAGTCTTCGTAGCACGGCTAATTTTTTTATTTAATGAAAGAGTAACGTGTTTACGTTTCACTCCTAACATGTTGGAAAAACACACACAACTGTACAGTGCATAAATAACACATCTAGTGGGACGCGGGTTGGCAACCACGGGACCCCAGCTGAGTCCGGCATTGCTTCCTCTTACTTGTGCCGGGCTACTCTCCGTTATATTTCCTGCCGACCGGCCTTGTTCGTTTCCGACCCAGACGATATTAGGGTATCCAAGGCCTAGGGAGTCTTTCACTTTCCCGCCTTAATTGGCCCTTGTCTCATCTTTTCTTATCCCGCATTCTTCGAGGGGTCAGACCTCTTGAGCAAGCCAGGGGTGTCTTTATCAAAATGAAAAATCTGCTGTGTCACCGAGATCTTAGTCTGAGAACGAGACTACTTGCCCTCAAGTGTTACATAATTCCCATACTAATGTATGGACACGATGGGTGGACGTTAACCAAAACCTTGGAGAAGAAGTTGGAAGGATTTGAAATGTGGCTGTATCGTCGCATGCTTCGTATATCGTGGACCGACAAGGTGAGAAACACCGAGGTGCTGGATCGGATGGGCAAGGAGATGGAGGTGCTCTACAACATCAAGCGACAGAAGCTACAATATTTTGGCCACGTGATTCGAAATAACAAGTACCGACTCCAACAGCTAATCATGGAAGGCAAGATTGAAGTACGGCGCAGACCAGGGAGGAGGAGGATCTCCTGGCTCAAGAATTTGCGGGAATGGTTTGAACTTGACTCAGCATCTCTGTTTCGAACGGCAACCTCGAGGCAAGGGATTGCAATGATGATCGCCAATCTTCGACGCGGAGACGGCATATAAAGAAGAAGAAGTATCTCCTGCCTTCTGCTCAAGGCCCTCAGGGAGGCAGGGTGTGTGTAGCCCCACCACTTCTGATGCACCCTGGATTGTGCTACACTCTCAAGCAGTGACGGATCCAGGCCTTGCGGGCCCTGGGCGATATGATAAGGTGGGGCGCATAACAATAAATTACATAAGATTAATAAATACACTAGGATGACCAGTTTCGATCGTCAAGCGATCATCATCAGATCCATTACACTTAGGCTATAACATCTATGTTTGAGACTACAGGTGAAAAATATATACAATATGTAGAATTATTTAGTTGCAGTGTTGGTAATGCAACAGTCGGTGTATGCTAAATGTGGTATATCTAATATTAGGTGAACTTCTAAAATAGTGATAAAAACCCGGAATTTGTCTGTTAGGTTATACAAAATCAACTATGGTTATACTGTAATAATGTAGGCTTATACTTATCGGGTTGTCTCTTTAACTGGAACTTGAAGCAGTTGCGTGTTTAATTAATTAATTAATTAATTATATTTAAATAATCCATGGCGCGGGGCCCTGGGTGGTCACCCTCCTCGCCCTCCCCTAGATCCATCCCTGCTCTCAAGGGCTCACGTCTGGTGAGTTCGGGAGTTGGCGACCCCGAGGGCTTCCTGAGCTGGGTCCGGGTTTTTTCTCCTTCTTCCATTACCTTTGCGGCGGTATCTCTCCTCTATACCTTTCCTTTCTGCCTTTCTTCCAAGTCCCTTAGTTCTCATTCTTCGAGGTCATTTCCTTTCCTCCTGTCTTTTTGTTTCCCTTATTCTTATTTTTGTTTACCATTTCCTCTTCTAGTTTGTAAGTTTTAGGTTTCATTTCACTTACATTTTCACTATCATTCAAACTATTAGAGGCCGATAACCTAGATGTTAGGCCCCTTAAAACTACAATGACCATAATCCCTCCCTATATTATTCTGCTAAGGTCCCATTGCAGTTTTGGACCGAAAATAAGGTCCCATTAACACCAACCTACACATATGGGGTACCTACAGGTTCAGCAAACCCAATGTGTAAGCGAAACGCACTCACTTACTCTTTAAATGCGTCACAATTAAATAAATACCTTAAAACATGTATATTTACAATGAAATAATGAAAGAATGCTACACGGTAACCATGGTAACAGAATCTCACAGGTCCATCTATTTCTGTAAGACGCAATGCAATTCCAATAATGATTACATTACTGTGAAAGTTTCCAGACGGTTATAAGGTTATCACTGAACCAAATTAAGCTGTAAAATTCATCAATACATACAGTATAATGCACTTAAGGGGGTCAAGGAGCACTCTAGAATTTTTCACGCAATTTTCACGTGTGAGTGTGGTACGAAAGGTATTTTTCACCCGACTATAAAGGGTCTCCGAAAACCACATTTAAAGGCCCTTAAATTAACAGTGTCTGTGATCTTCCCAGAAAACTAACTTCGCTCTGATAAACCTATGAAGGAATGACAAACCCCTAACCACTGCACCAGTAGCTGAATTGATAGTCTGATTATTCATACCAAGGATAAATCAGTCATAGCATTCATAATTGAGATTTTGCTATGTGTACTCTTTACAACTAGAATATTCGCGGGCGAAGCCGCGACGGGTAATGCTAGTTATTATTAAATACCAACGGACTACGCCGAGAGTCGGCTTATATCTGTTTCTCCATGTTTAGCCACACTGTGAGTCTGTCATGCGTGAACCTGTGACCGCCTCATGTGCTCGGCCACTTGAAGTCCGGAGATTTGAATGTAGGGCACACACTCTCCATTTCTCTCTACACACAACTTAACACTACAAAGAGCATCGTATCTCTTAATGTCCATCCACAGTGGCCAGTGTTGCCAAACCTCACCCCTACTGGACATTTCAGAGAATATATCAATTATTACTACTAGCGGACCGTGCGAGAGAACTCTCGCGTAATGGGTTGTGTGCGCCCCATGTGTACAGACTACCCGCCCGGCCCTAGTGATATGGCGGCTGTACGCAACACAGTTCTGCCAGGGGCTATCTGGGTTGTGTTGTGCGCCCATGTGTGCAGACTACCCGCCCGTGATACAGTCCTGCCAGGGGCTATCGTCTTGTTTATTTGTTTAAAAGCACTTAATAAAGAAATAAATATATTTCCGTTGACTTTTCAAGAAATGCAAGATTTTTCCTGTACTATTGAGACAATTTGGAAGATCTTGGTACAAACCACACCTTCTAACTCCCTCTGGTTTAGGAGCTTGAGTTTTGTGAAACATACACCTTAGCCTTAGCGTATTATACAGTATAATGCAAAAATTACGAGCCTTACTGTAGTCGCATATGATGTGTAACATGTGACATGTAATCCCTTGTTAACAGTGAACTCCGTTGGTCATTGAAATAACTACTTGTAAAACTGCAGTGCCAAATCCTGACCGGCTCTCAGCAAATATGATATAATGAATATTTTCACACCAAACAACAACTTGAAGATGATTTATTGTAGGAAGAATATCTTTAATGGGGCCTCCAAACCTTGAAGTAATTTTGTATGCGATGTTACTCGCCAATATCTTCTAAACCGTTCAAGATATCAACATTCGGTTGTCACTTTTGGAAATGGTGCTAAGGGGCTCATACATTAACTTATACTGTTTTTTTCCTCTCTTTGTGAATAGCTGAGATATTGGTACCAATTTCGTTTTTCTTAATGGAACTATACTAATTTTTGCATCCAGGGTAAATGATTTCACTGAGACATATTCAACGGTGTTATTATTTCCAAAATCGGACGAGTACTTTTTGAGAAATCGATGATATGAAAATTGGGCTAGGCCACGCCTTCTTTCGGTGACGCTTTGTGTGAGAGCGAATGGCTAGTACATAGCTTGTTGGAGCGCTTAAAGAGCGTCACAGGTGTAGTCTGTTTCAAAACAAAATGAATGTCCTGTAATCAGAATCGTTGTCGTTATTATTGAAGTTTGGTATTTTGGGAAATGTAAATCAGTGATGAAAAGAAATAGAAAATACATTCTTCCGTCACTTAATGTTTGGAATAATGGGACGATTAACAGATGGTTGCGTACATTTCTATTCATTTCCTAGAACATGTAGAATAAATAAGGTAATTATGGCATGAAAGGAACCTACTATTACAATTATTGGTAGTGTGTGGCCAAAATTTGTAGGTTATTTGGTTAGAAACATTCCATCAAGTTTTGTTTTTGTTTTTGAATTTTGCTTTTTGTTTTGAGTTTGTTTTTTGATTTTGTTTTTGATTTTTGCTTTTTTTTTGGTGTTTTTTTCTGCTTTTGTTTTTGAATTTTGCTTTGTGTTTTTTGTTTTGCGTTTGTTTTCTGCTTTTTGGTTTTTGCATTGTGTTTGTTTTCTGCTTTTGTTTTTGAATTTTGCTTTGTATTTTTTTGTTTTGTGTTTGTTTCCTGATTTTGTTTTTGCACTTGTTTTTGCTTTTTTTTGGTGTTTGTTTTCTGCTTTTGTTTTTGAATTTTGCTTTGTGTTTTTTGTTTTGCGTTTGTTTTCTGCTTTTTGGTTTTTGCATTGTGTTTGTTTTCTGCTTTTGTTTTTGAATTTGCTTTGTGTTTTTTATTTGGTATTTGTTTTCTGCTTTTGTTTTTGCCTTTTGCTTTGTGTTTGATTTCTGCTTTTGTTTTTGAATTTTCCCTTTTGTTTTCTGTTTTTGAATTTTGTTTTGTGTTTGATTTCTGCTTTTCTTTTTGCTTCGTGTTTGTTTTTACTTTGCGTTTTGTTTTCTGCTTTTATTCTGCTGGTGTGTGTCAGTGACGTGGCATCTCTAGTAGCCAAGGTTGGAACTACTTGAAATTGAACTTATTGAGGAGCCTACGGGCGTTCATTTGCAATTCCCTGCTATGGCCATTGGCTACAATAATTACTGTAGTGATTATAACAGCTAAGGTAATCCTTCGATCACTTATTGACATACAGTAACTATTTGTGTCTTTAATTACTTAATATTATTCTCTTATCGCCTGATATGTTAAATCGAATCTCTACATAGTATAAAACAATAATGTTGAGAAACACTCGATTGATTTTGATGCGGTTTTCACCTTCTGTAAAGGGTTTCTCGAGGAAGGTTTCTATAGAAAAACATTCATTCATGACCAAAGGAAGCCGAGCAGTAACGATTTCAGTGAATCGAGTCGAAGAAAAAACTGGCGTCCGTGCGCCTTTTAAGCTTACACTGGGTAAACCGTTAAAAATATCTATACAATATGAGTGTAAGAATTGGTCAGCATGAAAAGTTCTACAAAAAAGTTTGCGAGATCATATCTCTATCTTCAATACATCGCCCACTATAAGTGTTTTTGCGTTTTCATTTCTTTCAACAATCTCCTGTGGAAATTTAATCACAAGAACCGGGTTATCTGGATCGAAAATAATAAAAAACGTTTTACTGAACAGGATTTCTTTTACGGGGTCAACTTTTCTTGAATGTATTTTCCGCCAAGGATAGTCAAGGACAGGAATTGAAAGTAATTCGGCCGCGGTCTATCAAAGGTACCGCCCTGGCATTCGCCGTGAATTGAGAACTGATGTTAGTATAACGTCTTCGTGATCGTGCAGCGCGCAAACGCTATACAAATGTAAAACAGAAAAAACTCACACATTAATTTAGCGCATAGAACAGAGTCGTAAATGTAAGAAAAGTGTTCTTATATATTTTTTGTACAATTGAAAAAAGTAGTTCCGTGAAGAACTAAAGCCTATTTTGATATATCCTACTTATGTTAATTGCCTCTACCGACATAAATAATTTCAGTTTGATTGCTGTAATAGATTCGTAGATATTGTTACGGCTGTGAGTTTGTGTCATCACTCGCCGCATGAGTCACAACTGCCCCAGGGCTGGGCTGTGCCCTGCCTCCTGTATTGCGCGCGCCTTATGCAACAGGGTTACTAGGACAAAGGAATAGTCCAGAATATTCGTGACTGGACCAGCGATGGAAACCTCGAGAAGCCGTGGACCCTGGATGGATCTAGAAGCATTTATTGAGTCACCGGCCTGCTATATAAGAGTGACCCGTCAAGCAGTGGTTGTTGTTGTGTTTTACGAGCTAGTGCGAGCGATTATCTTGAGCGACAGAAGTGTGGTGACTTGCGAAACCCCTAGTGGAGCGGGGAAGTGAGACTCCTACAGAGGAACTGTGTCTTGAGCGAGTGTGTTTATTTCCAGTGCGAGAGAAGTGATTGTGCTACATTGTGAAACAGTGTATAGTACAGTGACAGACCTAGTGCAGCTATTTCCAGCGAGCGTGCGGGAGCGGACTCATTAGCGAAGAGGATTAACTGTGGTCTGTTGACAAGTGAAAGGGAAAGTATTCTCGACGTGAGGAAACTGGAGTAAGGTAATGATTGCTGTTGAGTAGTGTATTTTTCTGGCTGCAATAAAATTAATTATTTCTTTAAGCAGTAATTGGTGTTGTGCTTTATACCCACCGTAATCCAGTTAACAAAAGTGCCACTAGGGGGGGGGGGGGTGGCACGCAACAATATTGAGAACTGACTAAATATTGCGGATGGTCGCCATGCATGATTTGTATATATGTAGGTCTTAGAGTTATGTACTGTTACATGAAGATTATTGTGTACGTGTAGTATTCAAACTTAAATCGCATAATTACGACACAAGAAATAAAAACTTAAATTCAAAATTCGCACAGCCGCCATCTTGAGGTTATGTAAACAATTGAACTAAATTAGATAGCAGTTCATTACAATGTGTATAAACATTTCCTGTACCATGTTTCATTGCGTTTGGATAATTAAATCGCGAGAAAGATCTATTTAAAATTTTCAAATTCGCTTGACCGCCATATTCGTTTTGTAGTTGGACGGTTTTTGAATGTCTTACAGATGAATTTCCAGTAGTGCCCTTTATCTCCGTACAAAATTTCAGGATGATACCGCTAATAGTTTCAGAGATATAGAATGCCGGTGAAATATTTCGCACAGCCGCCATCTTGAGGCTATGTAAACAATTGAACGAAGTTAGATGTCGGTGCATTATAATGTGTATAAACATATACTGTTCCAAGTTTTATTGCGTTTGGTTGGTTAAATCGCGAGAAACGTCTATTTAAAAGTAGCAACTTCGCTTGGCCGCCATGTTGGATTTTCAGTTACCAGGTTTTCAAAAGTCACATAGGTGAACTTCTAGTAGTTCCCTTTATCATCGTAAAATATTCCAGGGTGATATCGGTAACAGTTTCGGAGATATTGAATGCTGGTGAAATATTTCGCACAGCCGCCATTTTGGATTGGTGATATGTAACAAAATTTAAAGGGCACGGTCGGGGTCATCCGGAATAGTGCTATGAACTTACCGAGTTTGATTGAAATCGCTCCAGCCGTTTAGAAGTTATTAGGGGGGGGACACACCATCACGCACACACAGACAGACGGGCAAAAGGTGATCTCATAAGCCTATTTTTTTTAATAAATGAAGATAGGCTAAAAATGTATTACAACTTATGTTAATAGATTATATAGACTAACATGTATTTGTTTTTTTAGTTATCCAGATTTTCAATAATCCGGATCAGTGTACTAGCTTTGGAACGAGCTTACGAACTAGCGAGAGAGCGTATCACCCCAGCTTCGGCAGCATCAAACTACTGTAGTTAAGACTTCAAAGAAGAGTAAATGTGTTTGGAGTTTCGCTGTTCACCTCGGCTTTTCTGAATTGCGTCTGGGACCTGCCCTCTGTGCGCCCTTTAAGCTTACGCTGGGTAAACCTTTTAAGATACCGGGCGAAGCCCATATTCAATAGGAACAAACCCTTGCTATTTAGCATTTATTATTATTATTATTATTGCTCTCCCCCTGACGTGAAGGCAGCTCGGCTGTCAGACATGACAGCTCTGAAGAAAGGATGCAACGCTCGGAATGAATCATGTAACAGCTCCTCGCTCGGGATGTAGACAGCTAGAGTGCTCTGGCGTCCCTCTGGGGAACACGGCTATCTTACGAGAGATTTTCACAAAGCACAAGCCTCAAACACCACAAGCTCTCAACCCAGCGTGCAGTAGTTATGCTCATTAACACTTGAGAACTGGCGCCGGGTCATTTTGACCCACAGTGTGTCACTCCTTTTTTTTATCGTAATCGTACGTATTTTAATGAAGTCATTTTACACCTGGTGTCTCTCTATGGACTATTCCAAGTATAAAATGAGGTTCATTTATATTTTTAAAATTTAACATGCAGAAAAATGACACTAATTTTCGTAACAGTACCTTTGGCTTTGATAGTAGCGGCAAAGCAGTCATCTTATTTATTTTGAACAAGGGATGATGTGTGTCTGTCTGTCTGTCTGTCCATCTGTGTGTGTATCTGTCTGTCCTTCTGTCGGTCCTGTCTGTGTATGTGTCTGTCTTGTCTGTGTGTGTCTGTTCCCCTATCAATGCCTATACGGCTGCAGCTATTGAAACCAAATTTGGTGTGAGTAAAGATATACTAATAACTAGGGCTCGGATCGATATGCTCGATAAAATCTCCAGATATGCTCGAAAACCATGTGTTTTATGCTCGATAGATATGCTCGATAAAACCATTATATGCTCGAAAAAACCATTATAAACCCTTTATATGCTCGAAACCCCCCATTATATGCGGTTAAATATGCAGAATATGCTCGAAAACACCGTTAAAAACTATAGAAAGGAAAGTGAAACGAAAAAAACCAATAACATACCTTTAAATACGAGCTTTATTTTCTAATTGTATGTATGATATACTGCAATATACTCGCATTCAAGTTTTTAAAGTATACAGGGTGTATTTAATGTACCTTTGGAGAATGATAGGTCTTGCAGGGGACGGGTATACAAGTTATTTGAGATAGGGAACCTGAGACTACAAACCTTTCGCTCCGCAACGCTATCCATTACACCAGCGCCACATGGTGAAATGAATCTTGCCAAGATTTAAAGGATTGCGAAAGGTAATAGAAGCTTGGATCGGTAGCCTAACTTACAGGGTTGAGGGCCTGAATCAACCCTTATTTTAGGGGGTAAGGAGGCCGCTCCGTCCCCAAGTCCCCCCACCTCAAATTACTTCTATACCCGTCCCCTACACGACCTATCATTCTCCAAAGGTACATAATAGACACCCTGTATATAAGAGAACTTTTCTTATAAAAATTACAGTTTAAAAGTTCGTTTAAGAAACGTTCAGAATTAGGCGAGTCAATGAAGTAGATCTGCATTGGTCTGTACAACAAGAAATTTTCTATGTTTTCAGTTTTGAATGATTTTCTTAAATCAGTAAATAAAAGTTTCAATGACGAGAACGACCTCACTAAAGGTTAAAAGCCTGCGGTTCTGTTATTCGCACTAGATAGGCTTTTCAATAATTATTTCTGTTTTCGAACCTTAGGGATTGTCAGGGCCTGAATTCGGGGGAGAATTCGAAGAAAAACAAACTATTTAGACGAAAATCACAAGAATATGCATTTATATGCTTCTATTCTGAAAACCGCGGTTTTATGCATTTATATGCTCGATAAATTTCAATTCTGTTGGTCCTAGACAGGTGAAAATAACACCGAAAGGCTTCTTTCAATGTGTACTATTCAGGAAAAAAATATGCAAATATGCTCGAATCCGAGCCCTAATAATAACACTATTAATAATGTCCGTCTTTTCAATACAATGTTAATAATCTATTTATACAACTGGGTACTTGTTCCGTGTAGTCGTCTGTACTTCCTCAGCCCAAATATACATTAAGACATAAACAAATCGGAAATTAACAATTCCATAAACTATTTAGATCCAACTATAAGGAAAAACAACAATAGATTAAACTATGAAATATACAGAAAGCCAACGCAAACTGACACAGTCATTAAAAAGGACTCAAATCATCCGGAGGGCCATAAAAGGGCAGCTTTCATCCGCTTCGTGAATAGGGCAATCAACCTACCTTTAACAGAAGAAGCTTATAATCAAGAAATAGCTATAATATATCAATAGTGAACATATTCAATACGGACCTAGAATGGAGAATATTGCTCTAAGTAAAGATATATACCTGAATACCTCACAGCCATATTTTAAAATGACGTCAGTGTTATCAACTGCTGAAAAATCACATTTGATATTTGAGCTTTATGTTGGATATCTCTGAAGTTATGCATGCGAACTGTTCCAAAATTGATACACACGTAGATAATAACATTCCAGATTAATTTTCAGGAGCCCATACATGACAGTGTTGAAAACATGATTCTAAACCTGCTTATAGGGCCAATTTTAAATGCTTGTAACTTCTATGGGGGCTGCGTGGCGCAGTCGGTAGAGGCGCTGAGCTTCTAACTGAAAGAGAGTGGGTTCGATCCCCACCCAGGTAGTGGATTTTAGAAACAAAACTACCTCTTTCGGAAACGCAAATAGCCCTGGGGTTCACTCAGCCTACACCGGAAATGAGTACCAGGGTAATTCCTGGGAGCAAAGACGGCCGGGCGTGGAGCTGACAACTCCATCCCATCTAGTGCTAGCCTCTACCTTCCACTACTCCCAGGGCCTCCATGGCCTGTACGGAGATGGCTTTGCTTTGCTTTGCTTTGTAACTTCTATACTAACAAATGGAATTCAATCACATTTTGTATGTGCATTGTATACCATACCAGATATGACTATGTGTATTCTCAAGAGCTGCCAACTGTTAATAAATGCCCTGTATATTTTTGGCCTATTTTCATTTTATGAAAAAAAAAACAGGCTTATGAGATCACATTTTGAGTGTGTGTGTGTGTCCCTAGTCACTAAACATGGATCAACAAGAACGTGAACTATGAGATTGTGCTGCATCAAATAGGTGGATCCCTTATTATTCTTTACAGATTGTCCCCACTAACGAATGTCGAAAATTGTCACGCGAGGACTGGCGCCATGGGTAAATCTGACCCGACCGTAAATAATATAGAAATAACTGGAGTGTTCCAAAAGCTATGGACATATTTCTTCTGCAGGGTGAAGTTCAAGGCTAGGAAGAAAGGTACAGTAAGCGACAGGAAATAAGGGCTGACCAAAACAAAAATATAGAGCATTATTTAAGTCTCGGGTTAAAAATCCCCAAGCTCAAGTCCACCAAGAGATTTCATCATCCAAGCGAGGACTGTGTCTGTGAATTCTGCATTGATCAATGTAGTCGATATAATGCAAGTGAATGCAGGGTTAGACAAATATCACTCACTAAACTGTGTACTGAATGACTTACGATTTTGTACTAACATAATTAATTGTATGGCCATTTGCTGCAATAAATATTGATCCATTCACTCAAGTCCTCGCGGATTAGGAGCGAAGGCACTGGAGAGTAATAAGAGGTTATGTTGTTACACATAAGATCAGAGCAAACTGATTGTAACACTGTTTACATCGCGCTGGCATCGCCTCGCTTTGCAACGTTGCCATATCTTTTTTAGAAACAATAGTACATGATAAGTACTGTATATTGGATTTTAATGTTTCCATTGATAAGCAAATATATGTTCCCCCAGGGGTTCACGACTAGTGAGATGTGGGTTGGTGTCTTAATTACCATTATAGGCGAGTTGCATACGACTGTTTATGTTCGACGAAAATTATTATAACTATTTTATGTTCGAACATAAATATTCATAAATATCTGTCGAGATTTCGCCAGTTTTATGTACGGAACAGAGCGCATGGGACGCATAGAATGCCTTGTACTTGACCATGGCCTCCTCAAATACCCCACTATGACACTAGCCACGCAGTGAAAGTTAAAATAGTGGGCCGTGGAAGTCAGCGCAGGTACGATGCTATCCTCACCTTATTGGTCACACGACTGTTTCTTGAGCTCTGATTGGTGGGAGAAACTGTTTCATAATGAAAAATAGTGTTATAATGACCCTCAATATGATACAGTTTTCGGACATATAATATTTACATTTCGACATCGTCGAACATAAACAAATAAACAGGACGAGAGCCCCTGCCAGAACTGTCCACGTCCAGCCCGCATAACAATATGGCTGGGCGGGAGGTCTATACATATGCGAGAGTTCTCAGACGGGTCCGCTAGTACAGTAGATTACAGTATGTATTGGTGCGGATGTCTGCAACCCTTCCTACATGTGTGTGTGCAAGCAGTGTGAGTGCAGGAGCCAATAACTGGGGAGGTGACTGTACGCCCTCGGGCAGCTCAGCAGTCGGTGCGCGACACCTCCTTGTGGACAAGTGGCTGTCAATGCCCTCCTTTCAAGTTGCATTTTAACATTTCATAGGCATAAAACATTAATTTAAATACCGCACATCTCTAGTCGTTGATAACGTATGGACTCACTCAGATATCAAACTACCTACACAAGATTTGTATGTGATTGCTTGGTGGTTGCTTGGTTCCTCAGTTTAGGGGCTGCGACAAAGCGGTCATGTAGTCCCGTGTACTTTGGGTGTGTGTAGAATCTGTCGGATAACCGGTGTTAATTGTGATGACTGTATTAGTGTGTGTACCTGTTTTTTATTCAAGTAAGGACTGGAGAGTGTTAATTGTTTATTTGAAGAGCCAGTACTGAGTAAGTCAATTGTAGGTAGAAAGAGACTGTAATAGGTTGTGTGCCTACTGCATATTTCATTGGCCTGTACTAAGTAAAGTCTGTGCAGACAACACATACGGAGCCCACTACACTGTATGTTAGGAAGGGCCTGTACCAGTACAGTCAGTGCAGACACATAGCCCACTACACTGTATGTTAGGAAGGGCCTGTACCAGTACAGTCAGTGCAGACAGCCCACTACACTGTATGTTAGGAAGGGCCTGTACCAGTGCAGACAAACAGCCTACTACACTGTATGTTAGGAAGGGCCTGTACCAGTACAGTCAGTGCAGACAGCCCGCTACACTGTATGTTAGGAAGGGCCTGTACCAGTACAGTCAGTGCAGACACATAGCCCACTACACTGTATGTTAGGAAGGGCCTGTACCAGTACAGTCTGTGCAGACAGCCCACTACACTGTATGTTAGGAATGGCCTGTAACAGCAAAGTCTGTGCAGACAACACATACGGAGCCCACTACACTGTATGTTAGGAAGGGCCTGTACCAGTACAGTCAGTGCAGACACATAGACCACTACAGTGTATGTTAGGAAGGGCCTGTACCAGTACAGTCAGTGCAGACAGCCCACTACACTGTATGTTAGGAATGGCCTGTACCAGTGCAGACACACAGCACACTACACTGTATGTTAGGAAGGGCCTGTACCAGTACAGTCAGTGCAGACACATAGCCCACTACACTGTATGTTAGGAAGGGCCTGTACCAGTACAGTCAGTGCAGACACATAGCCCACTACACTGTATGTTAGGAAGGGCCTGTACCAGTACAGTCAGTGCAGACAGCCCACTACACAAGAGTTAGGAAGGGCCTGTACCAGTACAGTCAGTGCAGACACAGAGCCCACTACACTGTATGTTAGGCAGGGCTGTACCAGTACAGTCAGTGCAGACACATAGCCCACTACACTGTATGTTAGGAAGGGCCTGTACCAGTAGAGTCAGAGCAGACAGCCCACTACACTGTATGTTAGGAAGGGCCTGTACCAGTACAGTCAGTGCAGACACATAGCCCACTACACTGTATGTTAGGAAGGGCCTGTACCAGTACAGTCAGTGCAGACAGCCCACTACACTGTATGTTAGGAAGGGCCTGTACCAGTGCAGACAAACAGCCTACTACACTGTATGTTAGGAAGGGCCTGTACCAGTACAGTCAGTGCAGACAGCCCGCTACACTGTATGTTAGGAAGGGCCTGTACCAGTACAGTCAGTGCAGACACATAGCCCACTACACTGTATGTTAGGAAGGGCCTGTACCAGTACAGTCAGTGCAGACAGCCCACTACACAAGAGTTAGGAAGGGCCTGTACCAGTACAGTCAGTGCAGACACAGAGCCCATTACACTGTATGTTAGGCAGGACTGTACCAGTACAGTCAGTGCAGACACATAGCCCACTACACTGTATGTTAGGAAGGGCCTGTACCAGTACAGTCAGAGCAGACAGCCCACTACACTGTATGTTAGGAAGGGCCTGTACCAGTGCAGACACACAGCCCACTACACTGTATGTTAGGAAGGGCCTGTACCAGTACAGTCAGAGCAGACAGCCCACTACACTGTATGTTAGGAAGGGCCTGTACCAGTGCAGACACACAGCCCACTACACAGTATGTTCGGAAGGGCCTGTACCAGTACAGTCAGTGCAGACACAGAGCCCACTACACTGTATGACAGGAAGGGCCTGTACCAGTACAGTCAGTGAATACACACAGCCCACTACACTGTATGTTAGGAAGGGCCTCTACCAGTACAGCCTGTGCAGACACACAGCCCACTACACTGTATGTTAGGAAGGGCCTCTACCAGTACAGCCTGTGCAGACACACAGCCCACTACACTGTATGTTAGGAAGGGCCTCTACCAGTACAGTCAGTGAAGACACACAGCCCACTACACTGAATGTTAGGAAGGGCCTCTACCAGTACAGCCTGTGCAGACACACAGCCCACTACACTGTATGTTAGGAAGGGCCTGTACCAGTACAGTCTGTGCAGACACACAGCCCACTAAACTGTAGGTTAGGAAGGGCCTGTACCAGTACAGTCAGTGCAGACACATAGCCCACTACACTGTATGTTAGGAAGGGCCTGTACCAGTACAGTCAGTGCAGACACAGAGCCCACTAAACTGTATGTTAGGAAGGGCCTGTACCAGTACCGTCAGTGCAGACGACCAGCTCACTACACTGTATGTTAGGAAAGACATGTACCAGTACAGTGAGTGCAGACACACAGCTCACTACACTGTATGTTAGGACGGGCCTGTACCAGTACAGTCAGTGCAGACACACAGCCCACTACACTGTATGTTAGGAAGGGCCTGTACCAGTACAGTCTGTGCAGACACACAGCACACTACACTGTATATTAGGAAGGCCTGTACCAGTACAGTCAGTGCAGACACACAGTCCACTACACTGTATGTTAGGAAGGGCCTGTACCAGTACAGTCAGTGCAGACACACAGCCTACTACACTGTATGTTAGGAAGGGCCTGTACCAGTACAGTCAGTGCAGACACACAGCCCACTACACTGTATGTAAGGAAGGGCCTGTACCAGTACAGTGAGTGCAGACAGCCCACTACACTGTATGTTAGGAAGGGCCTGTACCAGTACAGTCAGTGCAGACACAGAGCCCACTACACTGTATGTTAGGATGGGCCTGTACCAGTACAGTCAGTGCAGACACACTGCCCACTACACTGTATGTTAGGAAGGGCCTGTACCAGTACAGTCAGTGCAGACACAGAGCCCACTACACTGTATGTTAGGAAGGGCCTGTACCAGTACAGTCAGTGCAGACACACTGCTCACTACACTGTATGTTAGGAAGGGCCTGTACCAGTACAGTCTGTGCAGACACACAGCCCACTACACTGTATGTTAGGAAGGGCCTGTACCAGTACAGTCAGTGCAGACACACAGCTCACTACACTGTATGTTAGGAAGAGCCTGTACCAGTACAGTCTGTGCAGACACACAGCCCACTACACTGTATGTTAGGAAGGGCCTGTACCAGTACAGTCTGAGCAGACACACAGCACACTACACTGTATATTAGGAAGGCCTGTACCAGTACAGTCAGTGCAGATACACAGCCCACTACACTGTATGTTAGGAAGGGCCTGTACCAGTACAGTCAGTGCAGACACACAGCCTACTACACTGTATGTTAGGAAGGGCCTGTACCAGTACAGTCAGTGCAGACACACAGCCCACTACACTGTATGTAAGGAAGGGCCTGTACCAGTACAGTGAGTGCAGACAGCCCACTACACTGTATGTTAGGAAGGGCCTGTAACAGTAAAGTCTGTGCAGACAACACATACGGAGCCCACTACACTGTATGTTAGGAAGGGCCTGTACCAGTACAGTCAGTGCAGACACAGAGCCCACTACACTGTATGTTAGGAAGGGCCTGTACCAGTACAGTCAGTGCAGACACACTGCCCACTACACTGTATGTTAGGAAGGGCCTGTACCAGTATAGTCTGTGCAGACACAGAGCCCACTACACTGTATGTTTGGAAGGGCCTGTACCAGTACAGTCAGTGCAGACACACTGCCCACTACACTGTATGTTAGGAAGAGCCAGTACCAGTACAGTCTGTGCAGACACACAGCCCACTACACTGTATGTTAGGAAGGGCCTGTACCAGTACAGTCAGTGCAGACACACAGCTCACTACACTGTATGTTAGGAAGAACCTGTACCAGTACAGTCTGTGCAGATACACAGCCCACTACACTGTATGTTAGGAAGGGCCTGTACCAGTATAGTCAGTGCAGACACACAGCCCACTACACTGTATGTTAGGAAGGGCCTGTACCAGTACAGTCAGTGCAGACACAGAGCCCATTACACTGTATGTTAGGAAGGGCCTGTACCAGTACAGTCTGTGCAGACACACAGCCCACTACACTGTATGTTAGGAAGGGCCTGTACCAGTACAGTCTGTGCAGATGCACAGCCCACTACTCTGTATGTTAGGAAGGGCCTATACCAGTACAGTCTGTGCAGTCACACAGCCCACTATTTTGTATGTTAGGAAAGGCCTGTACAAGTACAGTTAGTGGAGACACACAGCCCACTACACTGTATGTTAGTAAGGGCCTGTACCAGTACAGTCAGTGCAGACACACAGCCCACTACACTGTATGTTAGGAAGGGCCTGTACCAGTACAGTCAGTGCAGGCACACAGCCCACTACACTGTATGTTAGGAGGGGCCTGTACCAGTACAGTCAGTGCAGACACACAGCCCACTACACTCTATGTTAGGAAGGGCCTGTACCACTACAGTCTGTGCAGACACACAGCCCACTACACTGTATGTTAGGAAGGGACTGTACCAGTACAATCAGTGCAGACACACAGCCCACTACACTGTATGTTAGGAAGGGCCTGTACCAGTACAGGCTGTGCTGACACACAGCCCACTACACTGTATGTTAGGAAGGGCCTGTACCAGTACAGTCAATGCAGACACACAGCCCACTACACTGTATGTTAGGAAGGGCCTGTACCAGTACAGTCAGTGCAGACACACAGGCCACTACACTGTATGTTGGGAAGGGCCTGTACCATTACAGTCAGTGCAGGCACACAGCCCACTACACTGTATGTTAGGAAGGGCCTGTTCCAGTACAGTCAGTGCAGACACACAGCCCACTACAATGTATGTTAGGAAGGGGCTGTACCAGTACAGTCAGTGCAGACACGCAGCCCACTACACTGTATGTTAGGAAGGACCTGTACCAGTACAGTCAGTGCAGACACACAGCCCACTACACTGTATGTTAGGATGGGCCTGTACCAGTACAGTCAGTGCAGGCACACAGCCCTCTACACTGTATGTTAGGAAGGGCATGTACCAGTACAGTCAGTGCAGACACACAGCCCACTACACTGTATGTTAGGATGGGCCTGTACCAGTACAGTCAGTGCAGACACACAGTCCACTATACTCTATGTTAGGAAGGGTCTGTACCAGTACAGTCAGTGCAGACACAGAGCCCACTACACTGTATGTTAGGAAGGGCCTGTACCAGTACAGTCTGTGCAGACACACAGCCCACTACACTGTATGTTAAGAAGGGCCTGTACCAGTACAGTCTATGCAGACACACAGCCCACTACACTGTATGTTAGGAAGGGCCTGTACCCGTACAGTCAGTGCAAACACACAACCCACTACACTGTATGTTAGGAAGGGCCTGTACCAGTACAGTCAGTGCAGACACACAGCCCACTTCACTGTATGTTAGGAAGGGCCTGTGCCAGTACAGTCTGTGCAGACACAGAGCCCACTACACTGTATGTTAGGAAGGGCCTGTACCAGTACAGTCAGTGCAGA
The DNA here is from genome assembly GCA_946902985.2 of Meconema thalassinum. NCBI lineage: Eukaryota > Metazoa > Arthropoda > Insecta > Orthoptera > Tettigoniidae > Meconema > Meconema thalassinum. The sequence goes on along the minus strand of OX336398.1, from coordinate 66,038,251 downwards.
CACACAGCCCACTACACTATGTTAGGAAGGGCCTGTACCAGTACAGTCAGTGCAGACACACAGCCCACTACACTGTATGTTAGGAAGGGACTGTACCAGTACAGTCAATGCAGACACACAGCCCACTACACTGTATGTTAGGAAGGGCCTGTACCAGTACAGTCAGTGCAGACACACAGCCCACTACACTGTATGTTAGGAAGGGCCTGTACCAGTACAGTCAGTGCAGGCGCACAGCCCTCTACACTGTATGTTAGGAAGGGCATGTACCAGTACAGTCAGTGCAGACACACAGCCCACTACACTGTATGTTAGGAAGGGCCTGTACCAGTACAGTCAGTGCAGACACACAGCCCACTACACTGTATGTTAGGAAGGGCCTGTACCAGTACAGTCAGTGCAGGCACACAGCCCTCTACACTGTATGTTAGGAAGGGCCTGTACCAGTACAGTCAGTGCAGACACACAGCCCACTACACTGTATGTTAGGAAGGGCCTGTACCAGTACAGTCAGTGCAGACACAGAGCCCACTACACTGTATGTTAGGAAAGGCCTGTACCAGTACAGTCTGTGCAGACACACAGCCCACTACACTGTATGTTAAGAAGGGTCTGTACCAGTACAGTCTGTGCAGGCACACAGCCCACTACACTGTATGTTAGGAAGGGCCTGTACCAGTACAGTCAGTGCAGACACACAGACCACTACACTGTACGTTAGGAAGGGCCTGTACCAGTACAGTCAGTGCAGACACACAGCCCACTACACTGTATGTTAGGAAGGGCCTGCACCAGTACAGTCAGTGCAGACACACAGCCCATTTCACTGTATGTTAGGAAGGGCCTGTACCAGTACAGTCTGTGCAGACACAGAGCCCACTACTCTGTATGTTAGGAAGGGCCTGTACCAGTACAGTCAGGTCAGACACAGAGCCCACTACACTGTATGTTAGGAAGGGCCTGTACCAGTACAGTCAGTGCAGACACACAGACCACTACACTGTATGTTAGGAAGGGCCTGTACCAGTACAGTCAGTGCAGATACACAGACCACTACACTGTACGTTAGGAAGGGCCTGTACCAGTACAGTCAGTGCAGACACACAGCCCACTACACTGTATGTTAGGAAGGGCCTGCACCAGTACAGTCAGTGCAGACACACAGCCCATTTCACTGTATGTTAGGAAGGGCCTGTACCAGTACAGTCTGTGCAGACACAGAGCCCACTACACTGTATGTTAGGAAGGGCCTGTACCAGTACAGTCTGTGCAGACACAGAGCCCACTACACTGTATGTTAGGAAGGGCCTGTACCAGTACAGTCAGTGCAGACACCACTCACACAGCAGGCTGCAGGCGCAGCCACACCCTTGGCGGTGGATCGATCAGACGGGGAGAGCGAGGCGAGCACACGGTCAAGTGTGCTACGGAACTGGGTTACTGCATCGTGTGCCATGTGCTCTGTCCCGCAGGGGCGCACAACCAGCCGGGGGGGGGGGGTATGTGCCAGTCACCTTCACCTCATTGCCTGTGCTTTCTTGTCTCGTATTTTAGTGATCTGTCTTATGGTGAGTAATACTGGTCAGGTTCCTTTAAACTACTGTATTAGCATCCATGTGATGAGAAGTAGGTTATGGATGATAGAGCGCAATAAGTGAAGGATGGATGGAATGAGGGATGAAAGAAAGGCGGGGGGAAGGTAGGAAGGAAAGAAGGAGGATGAAGGTAAGAAAGAAGGAAGGGAGAAGGAAGGTAAGAAGGAAGGAAGGGGAGAAAGAAGGAATAAAGGGTTGAAGGAAGGTAGGGGAAGTAAAGAAGGGGGAAACAAGGAAAGGGGGAAGGAAAGAAGGGGAAATCAAGAAAGGGGGAAGGAAGGGGGAATGAAGGAAGAATGGGGCGAAGGATGGATGAAATAAAGGCGGGAACCAAGGAAGGAAGGGGGAATGAATGAAAGAAAGAAAGAAAGAAAGAAAGAAAGAAAGAAAGAAAGAAAAAAGAAAGAAAGATAGAAAGAAAGAAAGAAAGAAAGAAAGAATGATATAGAGATAGAAGAATGAGGGGGAAATGGGGGGAAGGAAGCCTAAGAAAGGTTGGGAAAAAAGGGGGAAGGATGGAAGGAAAGGGGAAAGAAGGAAGGGGGCAAGGAATGAAGGGAGGAAAAAGGAAGAAAGGGAAGGAAGACTGGAAGGAAGCGGGGAAGGAAGGGATGAAGGAAGAATGGGGGGAAAATTGAGGGAAGGATGGGGAATGAAGGAGAAAAGGATTGAAGGAATGGGGAAGGAAGTAATGAAGGGGGGAAGCAAGGAAGGGGGGAAAGAAGGAAGGGGGGAAAAAGGATTGAATGAATGAATAAATTAAGATAATATATACTTAACTAGGAATGATGGAACGAAGGTGAAAATGAATGATTGAGGGAAGAAAGAAAGAAAGAAAGAAAGAAAGAAAGAAAGAAAGAAAGAAAGAAAGAAAGGAAGCAAAGGGGATTGACTGAATTAACGAACGAAGGAAGAAGAAATGTAAGTAGGAAGAAAAGCAGCAAAGAACAAGAAAAAGGGATTGACCGAAACAACGAAGAAAGGGTGAAGATAACTAGATAACAAGGAGGAAGGAAAATATAAAAAGTAATGTATGAATGAGGGAACTATGTCAATTAGTTATTGTTGTTTTCAGAAGGAAACTGCGAGGAAAGCAAGGAAGCAAAAAGGGGATTTAATGTATAAACAAACGAAGCACGAATAGAGGTAACTTAGGAGGGATAAAGAAAGAAAGGACTAACTAATAAATAGCAGGAAAGCAATATTAATAACTTGTAAAACTGTACGATGTGTTAGTTCTGTACAATTTATTAGCAGTCCATGCTTAGTGACGAAGCTTACTCCTGTAAAATGCAGCACGCAGCACTGATCAGTAAAGAGAGTGGCCTGCAGTAACCCCGTTGTATGGTGCATGTTACAAGATGGGATATCTTAACTTTATAGATGTATGCAATCCGATGGACAGCACAGTAGCCTTCTACAGTGAACAGTTGCTGTTGTTGCTTCATTTGCGATATCATGGTCAACTGCCCCGTGTACTTGGATATGTATTGAATTTGATAGATAATTTATCATCCTCTGGTGTCCTTATTAGCATGTGTTTATTTGTATTAGAGGTTAGAGGCACATGTGTAAGTTAACATCCCAGCATTCACTTTGAGTTGGAGTAGTATGAAACAATTCCAGGCGGCTGTCATGGAATTCGAACGATTTCTTTGCTGGCATCCCCACATGAGTCCGCGTTTATATTGGCACTAGGATTTAATTCTCTCAAAGCGGAGCCGTGATTTAAACCCACGTTGTTTGGACAACGGAGATAACTGAAAATATTAAGATATATGCCATAATTTAATCTTTATTCGTAGAATTAGCACTAAATACTTCAAGGCTGTCTCCCCTGAGGCTCTACCTCACGACGTCTGTCCACATTCTGTTTGTTTTGAAACTTGCTATTGTCTAGTTCTCTTCAATTATTAAGTAGTCCAAGTGTTTAGGATATCTACGTATTCATCTTGGCGGCATCGGTGGCGTAGTCGGTAGCATGCTGAGCTTCTATGCCCAAGATCGCGGGTTCAAACCCGGCCGAAGCCGTCAGAATTTTTTAAGAGCGTTAAAAATCCCTCAGTGCCTTCCTTCGGAGGGGAAGTAAAGCCAGCGGTCCCATGTCATAGATTTATGGCATGTTAAAGAATCTTCCACTAATTACACCTGTGTGAAGCTAAATTGGATAGGTTAAGAATGTAAACAACAATCTTAGGTTTCTACGTTCGTAGCCAAGAGCCGACTGTGGTGGCGTCTGGTAGCTAAGTTCTGAACTTGGCCTAGTAGTCATTGGCGCTTGCCGGCAAAAGTAGGAACTATTTGAAAAATTCTAAGTTGCAGTACGGTACTTAAATTTTAAAAAACAACAGACAACACACACTAATACAGTCATCACAATTCACACCGGTTATCAGACAGATTCTACACACACCCAAAATACACGGGGCTACATGACGCCTAACGTTCTTTTACATCTGTTTTGAGTGCTTGCCACGGTGGGTGAGTGGATAACGTGTCGGTCTACTAACCCCAAGCTTGCAGGTTCGCTCCTGGCCGTGGTAAGTGACTTTTGAAAGACGGCAAAAATACGACCCGCATGTCATACGTTGTTGGCATGTTAAAGAACCCATTTGAATTCAGTAGGCCGTGTTCACAATGGCAAAATTAATCTCGGGAGTTTCCACCAACACAAAGTTCCTCATTTCTCTACTTGAAAGCGCTATAGTGTTCAAGGAGCTTAGATATCTAACCTCCTTGACTTTCATAGTGATTCTAGGAACAACGAAATTCGACATGCAAGCTACCCTCTGGGTGTCAAATTACAAAATTTGCACCCGGCACCCGAGACCATACGATATTGTTATTATTATTATTATTATTATTATTAATAATATTATTATTATTATCTCTTTTGAGTAGTGCAGCTGATTGCACGAAACTATTCCTGGTTTCCAGTCGAGCTGGTGGTGAGGGTGATATTAACATCTTGATTTTTAACATGAACATGTATTAGTGCTGGCGGTCTATAATTGATCAGCGTGGACACAGTGGTTACCATGGCAACTAGTGTTCAGTAGAGACATCTATATGTTGCTCTAAGAACATCTTACTTACTATTATTGAAAGTTAGTACGCCTATCTGTGATTAGCGTGGTTACCATGGCAACAAGTGTTGGTCATCTAGTTCAGTAGAGACATCTATATGTTGTTACAAGTACATCTCACTTACTATTATTGAAAGTTAGTACGCCTGTCTCTGATAAGCGTGGTTACCATTGCAACAACGTTCTCAAAATGGACCATTACTATGAATTACATGAAATGTTGCCTGATATTAATAATACTAATAATAATAATCGTATCCATAATTGGATATATCCCAGTGTAGCGTAGAAATTTAAACTTGTTTAAGTTAACTGACACTTGAAGTCGAATGTAACAGCGAGGGAGTTAACTCTTTAAATTGGCATTGGTAATAATCAGCCTTAAATCAAATGCCATGTCTTGTTTTTAAGATAACTTCCAAGTTAATTTCCCAAAGCATGATGGATACAATATCTTAATTAAAACGTCACAACTGCCTTCGTATTATCGAGAAAATTTCGACGTGTAACAAGGTTAAAGTGATAGTAAATAAGGTCGACTGGACCGCGAGATATGGATCAATTTTTAGAGCATTCTGTTTGATGGGGTGAGACAAGGATACAGGTACAGTCAGAATGAAAGTTATTGGATGCCTATCAAACCAAAAGGAATACTATTGTACACATATAGCAGAAATCTGCTTTAGAGAGAATTTAGAATGCTTCCACGAAGCAAACATTGGATTGTTGTCTAATAAACTGTGTCATTGAGATGGCTGTACTAGCGTGATTGCTTGTAATTGGGTCGGGGGCTGTCGTGGCCTGAATATAAGTATCACCCGAGCATTTACCTGGAACGATTGTGGGAAAACCACTGATGAGGGAATCGAATTCACCTAAGGTTTGCCTCACGAGACAGAATGAACCCCGATCCAGCCTTCAGACCGGATTAAAATTATTTTGCAGACGCTCAGACAGATCATATCACAAATGCCGAGATACTTCGAAGAATGGGAAGGGATATGGAAGTAACGGTCACTGTAAAAACGAGAAAGATGCAATACCTCGGTCACATTATGCAGGAACAGTCAGAATGAAATTCTCCTCTTTTCTGCTGCACCAATAGTTCAAGTTTCACTTCCATAGAGTGCCACGCTCCAGACAAAGGCTTTCAAAAATGACTTCCTAATACTTACATCTATATTCAATGTAAACAAATTTATTTTCTGTAGACATGCTTTCCTTTCCTGAGCCAACCTACTTTTTATATCCTCTTTGCTTCGACCATCACCCGTTATTTTGCTTCCTAAGTAACAGAAAGCACCTACATCCTTTAGCTTTTCACCTAGCAATTTGATGTCCATAGAGGTTTCTGATTTTATTTATTTCTCAAGACATCAGAAGAGTTATTCAAAACGGCTCAGAACAGAGACAGCACAAGATGGCTGCCGACATCCGGAACGGATAGGGACTAGAAGAAGAAGAAGACGCTCAGCCAGGAGCGATTTACACAAAGTATAAAGTTGTCGATTTTGTCTGTCAGGATAATCTCGAGAACTACTGGACAGATTTTGATGCGGTCTTCACCTTTCTGCAAAGCACTTTTCGACTAAGTTTTCTATATGAAGGAACATCCATCTATCACCAAAGGAAGCCGAGCAAAACAATTTAAATCAAGGGGGGTCATACACCGTGTTTGGGAGTTTTTTCACACAGTTAACAATTAAATCATATCTTCAGTAATAAGGAACATATGAGAACTTACAAACTTATATTTAATACAAGGGGCTTTTATGTAATACATAAAGGTGAACAGTACACAAAGTATTGCGTGATTTATTAATAGGAAATTATTAGTGTTTTTTTAAACGTCTTGAATCACAAAACACAAGATTTAGCAAGAAATGCCAGTCTGAATATATTGATTCTTTCTTTCATATGAATACTGAGATTGAACCACCATTAATGGTATTTTGTCAATTGAAAACAATTCTAGTTTGTACACTTTTCTTTGAAACTTGATTGTCAAGGATACTTAATTTTTTCCTGGAATGTAAAGAACATATGGCTTGGCAAAATGAACGTATTGGTTTTTCTAGAATAATTATTTTGAGCCGTTTAAAAATTAACAAACTCAAAAAATATTTTTGTCTCTTAAAATATATGATTTTTTAAATGTATAATTTTAAAAGATAAAGATTATTTCCATTGTCTTTCGGTTCATTCAATAAAACTACAATGGTTACCATCATATTACAAAAGATCAGGCCTGTAACTTCAGTAGTTCCCAGGATAAGTGAACCAGAATCTCTAAAATCTTAACTTGCGGGATTGTTTTCTGTGACCTTGTTTTTGAACACCCTGTACAAAATCAGACAATAATATTTCATATTTATTGTTAGCAGGAGGCTTAGAAAGGTCAGATCTTTGTTTAGTGCACAATTAACAACCATTGACCAAACGGAAATAATAGAAATTTATTTTAAAAGTTTGCTCATTTAATTGTATAAAATAAGCCGTTGTCACAGACCAGTGTCCATAACCCGGGAGAGGTGGCGCGGGGTCATTTTGACCCCTCCCAATTATTTCTCAGTAATGACGACAATTATTTCGTTTATGCTACTGATATGCCATTAAAACATTCACTGAACTAATGAGCAAGTGTATTTGTCTAAAATGAAAATCATGCACATATTATAAACGGCTATTTACACAATAGCCTAATAGAAATGGTGCGGATCTGACAGGTAATCAACTATTTTTATGGAATATCTGATACTTCAGTTTGCCTAATAACAAGATCGAAATCAATGATTAGACAAGTTTTAGATAATGTAGGATTCTAGTTTTTAACCAATGCCACATTTTAGAGAAACCTCTTGTTGTATTATATTGTGGTTGTATTGTGCTCCAGTTTGTAACTGTATTTCCAAGTAAGGGTGCACATCCGCTGAGAAAGAGGCATATCATCGTCATTTTCTTCGTCACTTTAAGATGCTGCTATTTCTACTTCGTCTTCACTATCACTGTCCTCACCTCCTAATATATCTTCCTCTTCGACGTTTTGCAGAAGAGATAACACCATGGATTCTTGCCCTTCTTAGCTCAGACGATTCATAATATTTTATTTTAAGACTTAACTACAATCAATTCTATTTCGCGGTCAGACAGCTATATTCTCATGGAGTACACGTAAGACTGCAACAGCTGTTCACTCTGCCAGCGCACAGTGGGTCAAAATCGAAATCTAGGAGGACAAAATTATTTATTTTCATAATTAAAAAATCAAAATGTATTACTTCTACAGCATTCTCATATAATTGCCGCTCACTATTCTGGGATATAAACGCATCTTAGTGTAAATCTGTCACCACTGTTCGAGCAGTCTGAATTGGAGGATGAATGTAAGTGGCTGTGGTTTGGTGGTCTTTGTGGTTAGTGTGATGCTTTAAGATGGAACATGCAGCTGAAGGAATGATCTTTGTAACGTGTTTCAGTTAATAATGGGTGTAATTGTTACGTAATTTTAGCTATATTTGCATTATACAATATTTAACTATTATTTTTTAAATTATATTTTCACTTAGATTTTTAGTATGTCGCGTCATTCTGCGTCACTTTCTACTTAATGTTAAAATGTAGATAAAGTCTTGTAGTTTACGCCTGTTATAAGATTTTTTGCATCTGTTTGCAACTTACTTAGTTATTTTAATTTTTTGAATATGCCGCGCAACCAGTTCTCACACGTTTACAACTGTTTGAAGCACTGGGTTCGACGATTATGTCAAAAGTGAAACTTTTTGACTTTGTTAAAAGTAAATTAGCGATAGAAAATTGTTCTTAAGAGATAACTGAATGCTCTATCCAACTCCTAGTCATAGACAATTTCTTGCATGTGTCGACGTAGCTTAAAAAGATCTTAACTGATGATTATTATGAGAAAACAAATTATATACGTTGCTTTCACTCTAAATTCATGATTAGATCGTAAAAATAACTTTGTCCCCCAAGATTTCGATTTTGACCCGCTGTGCAGCGGTGCTGGTGGCGCGGGGTCTTTCAGAACACATTGCAACATGGTTCGACAAAAATACATTTCTCTTGGTCCTCATCCCTTCCACTAATAGGCTACTGCCCTCAGACAATAGATAAGGCATGTGGGGAAAGGTATGTGGCAGGTTTGGTCTGTGTGTTGTAAAAGGTAGAAACTTCAGCTTGGGGGCACATTCAGCTCAAGGAGCCACAACAATAACGATGTTAATATTATAACTGTGCCTGCCACAAATCTTGTACAACAATGATATACATATCCAAGGAAACACACCCTCCTTGCTATTAGAAGCAAAGTGTAAAATTTTCAAAATTCAAATGAAAATTATTTTTATCAATTTTTTTTCAAAATTGTTTCTTGTTTTGTGCTGACTTTCACAGTTTCCCTGATATCTCCCGTGTTTATAGGGATTTTTGGAGTTTTTTTAAATGTGGGTGTTAAACCTTCTGCTACAAAATGAATCTTGCATATTTTAACATTATTAATTAATTAATTAATTAATTAATTAAGCGTCATTATTTAGATTTTTATTCTGAGCAAACTCAAAAAAAATGCTAAAGTTTCATTGAAAGACTAATTAAAGTCACAACGGTTTTGAGTGAGATTCATTTTGTAGCAGAAGGTCTAACACCCACATAAAAAAAAGAAAACTCCAAAAATCCCTATAAACACGCGACATGTCAGGGAAACGGTGAAGGTCAGCACAAAACAAGAACCGATTTTGAAAAAAATTGATAAAAATAATTATCATTTGAATTTTGATAATTGTTAACTTTGCTTCTAATAGCAAGGTGTGTGTGTTTCCTTGGATATGTATATCATTGTTGTACAAGATTTGTGGCAGGCACAGGTATAATATTACAATCGTTATTGTTGTGGCTCCTTGAGACGAAACTGCATGGGGTCACAACGTCCCCCGCTCCACCTCTCCCTGGTTAAGCAAGTCGAAGAAAAAATATTTTTGGACGGAGGAGCGTAGAAAGGGCCGTAGCGAGAGCAGGGGCGTATATACATTTTTTTCGGGGGGTGTTGACTTTCCTGGAAAACTGTGAGTATTGTCAGGGGATTGTCACCGCAAAATACCCAGAAATATCAACCAATACCTTAGAGCATATAACTTTGTGTAATTATTTTAGATAAGATTCATATAGCCTACAGTTAGTGGCAATACAAGAAAAGTTGTAAAATACAACACAACACAAAATAAAATGTTATACTTAATGAATTTTCTATTATGGTCTATGGAGTATGAATGGAAATATCTAAATATTTTTCAATGTACTAACTCGAAAGGTAAAAATATTTTTTTTAGTTGATAATTAATATCTCAAAAGTACCGTACTGTGGAATTTACAGTTTTGCCTCACAAGGCTGAGTGTATCCCGTTCCAGCCCTCAGATTAGAATTAAAATTTCTTGGCAGAGCCGGGAATCGAATTCGGACCCCCGGGGTGGCAGCCAAGTGCTAGCCACTACACCACGAGTTAGTATTATTTCAATGTTAGTATTGTTTATAACTTAGCCAATAAGTTAAGATTAGGGTACAACCAAATTTACAATTATTTTATGCTCTTACTAAAGCAACACTTTCTTAATTTTTATTGGCTTTGGGGGGGGGGGGGCTGGAGCCCCCTCAGCACCCCCCTTATATACGCCCCTGAGCGAGAGGATGAAGAGATTTTGGGAGGATCAAGAAAGCAAGATGAGCGCTCGTTAGACGGGCTTAACGATGCAATAATGCAGTAATAATAATAGTGCAGTAATGTAGTGCAGGTGAGAGACGCCAAGCGTCGCCTGTACGTCGCGTCGCGACGCCAGCACGTTTTATGAGTGCGCGCCGCTCACTTTATGTGCTCCGTGACAGCCTATCTGGTCCCTCAAGGGCCGACATTAAACCCTCTGTTAAGTGCGACACATTCATATCGAGTCGCGATCAACTCCTGATTCCACCTGCTCTTCACAATAAAACAGGGTTGTTCAAACCAGGCCGCATGTGGCCCACCAATGTACATTTCCTAATTTGCATACTTTTCGAGTGGCTAATCGTTTCATTTCTATTAGCACACCCTCAGCGAGGTCGAGAGCCTAACTATACCAATTTGTGTATATATTGACGCAGGTTTACACTGTTGTTCACGTTTTGGCAATCCGTCCCACTGTGAAAGGTCCGAGATCGATTCTAAACTCTGCCGTTAGGGGTGGCGGAGGAACGAAGGAAGAAAGGTGGAAATAAGAACTGGAAGGTAGGAACGAACGAAGGAAGGGAATATGAAAGAAAGACGGAAATAAGAACTGGAAGGTAGGAACGAAGGAAGAAAGGGACCATGAGAGAAAGGCGGAAATAAGAACTGGAAGGTAGGAACGATGGAAGAAAGGGAACATGAGTGAAAGGCGGAAATAAGAACTGGAAGGAGGGAACGAGGGAAGAAACAGAAAAGAAAGATAGAAAGGTGGAAATAAGAACTGGAAGGAAGGAACGAAGGAAGAAACGGAATAAAAAAGATAGAAAGGTGGAAATAAGAACTTGAAGGTAGGAACGAAGGATGAAAAGAAATGAGAGATAGAAAGGCGGAAATAAGAACTGGAAGGAGGGAACGAGGGAAGAAACGGAAAAGAAAGATAGAAAGGTGGAAATAAGAACTGGAAGGAAGGAACGAAGGAAGAAATGGAATAAAAAAAGATAGAAAGGTGGAAATGAGAACTGGAAGGAAGGAACGAAGCAAGAAATGGAATAAAAAAGATAGAAAGGTGGAAATGAGAACTGGAAGGAGGGAAGGAAGGAAGAAAAGGAATAAGAGAGATAGAAAGGACTGGAAGGAGGGAACGAGGGAAGAAAGGGAATATGAAAGAAAGGCTGAAATAAGAAGTGGAAGGTAGGAACGAATGAAGAAAGGAAAGAGGAATATGAAAGAAGGTGGAAATAAGAACTGGAAGGAAGGAACGAAGGACGAAAGGGAATAAGAAAGGCGAAAATAAGAACTGGAAGGAGGGAAGGAGGAAGGCATTAAGAGAGAAGGTAAGAAGAACGAAGGAAAGTTAGTTATTATTGCTTTAACCAAATAATACCAGTTTAGAATGTGAAAGGTCCGGGATCTGCCACGAGTTAAGTCACCCACAACAGTTTGTTTGACCTCCAATTGATTGACCTTCACGAATTAGCACACAAAATAACAACAATAATAATAATAGTGCTAGCATCACGGTGTGACCGGAAGTCATCTGGTCGGTGGTGAGCACCGGAAATGAGGTGGTTCGTTCAGCTGCCGGCAGAGTGCACGTCCAGCCAACTACTGTCAGCAAGGTGGGTCCAGGTAGACCTCTCTCTTAACTCGCAAAAACACTGCATACAAATAGCAGACACCCCGCGATGACTCGAGGATTCGGAAAAGTGCCCCGGGGCGTGAAATAAGTTGCCATCCAGATTATTTCGCAGGGGTTACTGTTTAAAACATCACGCAGTGTAGTTGCTGTGAGAGTTTGGATTCAAAACTCGGATCTCAAGAGAAGGTGCTGAAGCTAAACGAACGAAAATTAAAATAAATACATAAATAAATAAATAAATACATATCTTTGTGAATGGATCCAGCCTAATGGACTGGATAATGCAGCAAACAAAGGGAGAATCAGAAAAATGGAATTAGCTTATAAATTAGTACAGAATAGGTACAACAAAAGAACAATATCTTATGGAGCGAAGATAAGACACTATACCACGGTAGTAGTGTGGTAGTGAGAGAGCTGCTGCATTTTGCAAGTTGTGAGCCCCTGGCGACCTTGGAATGGAAGGAGTCATGCTAGGAGGGCGTGCTTGGATTCGTTTTTTTTCGTCTCGTTGTGCTCTTTACGGGAATGTAGGTGTTGAAAAGGTGAAAATCTGGAAACATGTTTTTTTTTGGGGGGGGGGGGGGGGGGGGTAAAACGTGATTTTAGACTTTTTGTTATATCTCACGAACCAATAAGCCTAGAGACTTGTACGAGGTGTCATTTTTTTCGTCGCGTTGTCCTCTTGCCGAGGATGTTCGTGTTGAGCAGGAATGAAAAACCATGTTGAGGTAAAACCGTGATTTTAGACTTTTTGCTCTATCTCGCAAACCAATAACGCTACAGACGTGTACGAGGTGTCCTAGGACTCGGGCTAACGCCCTCCTTTCGAATGTGGTAGATATGTTTTCCAAAAACTAATTCACAGAGGGCCTAACGCCATACATGTAGAAAAAACTTTTTTTTCTTTACCTGTTTAAAATGTTTATGAAGTGTGGTGGTTGAGAGAGACGGTCAAGCCTGAGGGATTGTATAGTTCAGAATGTTTGATACTGAACAAGAAATGTGAATTAGAGGAACTGGAGAAGAAAGGAAGAAAAATCTTGAGGAAGATCTTAGGACCCTAAAATAGAAATGATGGTACATGGCGGAAGAGGCGAAACAAAGATCTTTACGGACAAGCAGAAAAAAAATCACAGGTACCATACGGAAGAGAAGATTGAAGTTCTATGGACACCTTACGATAATAATCGATAGTCGACTAACGAAGAAGATCTTTAATTACATCACCAAGATAAAAGCGACTACAAAATGGGTAGATGAAATAAGAAAGGATATGGAGGAAATTGGGGTCAGTCCAAATGAGATCTGGAATAGAGAGACGAGCCAAGAACATCTGGTCGGAAGAAAGGAAGAGAATCCACAGTGAAAGGATGAATAGTTTCTGGGAGCAGAAAAAAATGACTAATCGGCAAGTCAATTGCTTCCCGTGGTCCAAAGTAGGCCAAAATCGAACAAAGAAGAAGAACAAATAAATACAAGAAAGGGAAGAAGGAGAGGGAGAACAATAGATAGAAACAAAGAATGTAAAAAAAGGAACTCGGGAATAGAATCGGAAAGGAAGGAAGGTAATATGAAAAAGGGAAAGAGAATCAACAAAAGGGTAGGTATAAGAAAGAAAGAAAGAAAGAAAGAAAGAAAGAAAGATAGGCGGAGATAAAAACTGGAAGGAATAATGGCAAAAATAAGAAACTTGAAGGATGGAATGAAGGAAGGGAATGGGGAAGCAAGGCAGAAATAAAAACTGGAAGGGAATTGGGAAGAAAGGCGGAAATAAGAACTAGAAGGAGGGGAATGGGGGAAGAAAGGCGAAAATAAGAACTGAAAGGAAGGGTATAACATGAAAGACAGGAAGACAAAAGTACTGGAAGGATATGAAAGAAAGGCTGAAATAAGAACTGGAAAGAAGGGAATATTAAAGAAGGCTAAAAAGAACGAAAGAAATAAAGTAAGAAATAACATTGGAAGAAAGGTTGTGTTTGAGTCTTCAGTCTTTTGACTGGTTTGATGCAGCAATCCATGCCTCCCTGTCCTGAGCAAATCGTTTCATCTCTACATAGCTACCACACCCTACATCCGAGGCAATCTGTTTAACATATTCTAACCTTGGTCTACCCCTACAGTTCTTGTCCTCGACCCTTCCTTCCATCACTAAGCTTGCTATTCCTGGGTGTCTTAGTATGTGTCCTACCAACCTATCTCTTCTCTTCATTAGCAGTCGCCAGAAACATCTCTCCTCTCCCACTCGTCTTAATACCTCTTCGTTTGTAACCCTATCTACCCATCTGATCTTCATCATTCTCCTGTAACACCACATTTTAAATGCTTCAATTCTCCTCTTTTCTGCTGCACCAATAGTCCAAGTTTCACTTCCATAGAGCGCCACGCTCCAGACAAAGGCTTTCAAAAATGACTTCCTAATACTTAAATCTATATTCGATGTCAACAGATTCCTTTTTCTTGTAGAAGAAAGGACGGAAAATCAATTATCATCAGATCACAGTGAAACACATACGGCCTCCCGTGTGTTATAGAATACGAGACGCGATGGAAGCGATAAGCTGTACCCCGCCAGTCAGTTAGCCTCGCTGGCACGCAGACTGTTTATCGGAGGCGATCACGTGACGTGTTGCTAGGCAACGCAACTCCTCCGTCATGTGTTTGTTTCCAGTCTGCACGTGAAGAAACCTCACCAGTGCTAGCGACCGCGGCGCATTCCACAACAAACACACAGGTTAACTCTCAAAACAAGTGATATCTGGGAGACAAGGTTACATTGTTATACTCTGTATTTCAAAAGAAAGAACGTGAAGGAAATGGCGGGAGCTTGGAACAGCTGAGCTGTGTTGCCAAGTTAGTTAGTTAGTTAGTTATTTTTGTTTTAAGGGGCGGAACTACGAGGTCATCTGCCCCTCTTAACACAGATGAAAGAATACAAATTTGGAATTGAATTTAAAATTATGAGGTGGACACCTACATTTAAAAAGACCAAAAATTAATAAAACAAAAACCAAAAATTAAGTAAAAATAAACAAAAATTACGGAAAAACCAAAAATTATCATTCAAAAACGAACAAGTTGTTGAGTCAATTCATACTGGAAAATTTAGATTGCTGGCCCTAACTCACCATCACGTATAAAGCGGATAACGCGAGCAGCAGCCACCGCATCATCGGTTAATATAAGTTTGAGTGTCATCTGCAAACCAAGGTTTCTTCGTAAGTCAGCAAGATCCACACACTCGGTTAAAATGCGGGCCACGGTGAAAACGGCTCCACAGGTACAAAGTGGTGGTGGGGGGTGTCTTCCCTTCTCATTAGATACGAGTGGGAGGATCTTGTATGACCTAACCTTAGCCTACACAAAATTACGGACTCTCTCCGTGACCGGAAAGAGCTCCGCCACACGCGAGTAGTTCCCTTGATCGCTCTCAGTTTACTGGGCAGTGGGTCAGCTAGCCACTGACTCTCCCAAAATGCCAGTAGTTATCGGCGTAACTGAGAGCGAATATCTCTAGCGGGTACCTCCATTGATCGAGGTGGTAGTGATACCGACTCTTTTGCAGCTTGATCCGCTAACTCATTTCCCACAATTCCCATGTGGCTTGGAAGCCAAGGTGAATCGAATGTCAGCGTGGCACAGCCCGGCTAGTAGGTCTTGGATTCGCTGCACTAGGGGGTGTTGCGGGAAACATGTAGCAATTGACTGCAACGAACTCAAAGAGTCGGTACACACGAGAAAGTGGATTCGTGCATCCTGTAGTGCAAACTGCATAGATGGCAACGAGCTCCGCAGCCAAGTTTTTATTGTTGATGTAGATCAGCTGATTCGAATAATACACAGGGCTACACTTCGGACATTATTTCGCTACTATTATGCGCAATATAATGTAAATGTCGATCCTGAGTCAACGCCGAGGACATTCAAATAGAGAAATGCGGTACATAAATAAATAACACACCGAAGCTATGCTACCTTTATCACCGTTATTCAATAAATACGAGAAAGAGGCTATACAAATATAATACAAAATACAAACACAAAGTAATCTGATGATGAATATATCAACACTCACCATGCAATGATTATTCTTCAAGATGAAACTACATTCTGGGTGGAGGCAGGGGCGGATTCAAGGGGGAGGAGACCAATTTTTTTTGCAAACTCAAAAAACGAAAACACAATAACCAGACAAATAAAACATAACGAATTTTAACTGAAAAACAGTTTTTTCATTTTATTCAATTCTGAAAATATCTTGATTGCAATTATTATGTTCCGTTACAACTGTACATATTTACAACTTCATACCTGTTCTATTAAAACGATTATTTATATAACAAAATCAACTCGTCTATTTTGTTTAGCAAACCTTGTGATTACCGAATCGATGTCTATAGTGATGTCACGATGAATGTGCAGCAATGCACGGATTGGAATTTGGGGCTTTTTTTGCACACAAAAAAATTGCCGACGTCCAAACTGCAAGCTTGGTTGGCAATTTAAGCTGTGACTTTCTCCCTTTGTCGGTACCAACACGACTTGCCGAAACTGTAACGTACCTTGATACTTTTCTCGAAGCTCGATGTAAAAGTCGCAAAACACGCCGTTGCAATTTGTACGAATATTTTTGGTGCGCTAAACGCATCAAATTTCTATCCATGTAGCTTGCAAAAAAATTGGTCTTGTTTTGTACGTTTGGTTATTTTGTGATTGCGTTGTTAGTGATACCATTTTAGCCTATTTTCAATTTTGAAAAAAAAAAATAGGCTTATGAGATCACCTTTTTGTCCGTGTGTGTGTGAGAGAGAGAGAGAGAGAGAGAGCGCGAGAGAGAGGAGGGTGTGTGTGTGTGTGTGTGTGTCCCGAATAACTTTTAAACGGCTGAAGAGATTTCAATGAAACTCGGTAAGTTCATAGCATTATTGCGGGCGACCCCGACGGTGTCCTTCAAATTTTGTTACGTCTCACCTATCCAACATGGCGGCTGTGCGAAATATTTCACTAGCATTCTATATCTCCGAAACTATTACCGATATCACCCCGGAATATTTTACGGTGATAAAATAAACTACTAGAAGTTCACCTATGTGACTTTTGAAAAACTGGTAACTACAATACCAACATGGTGGCCACGCGACTGTGCAACTTTTAAATAGACGTTTCTCGCGATTTAACCAACCAAACGCAATAAAACTTGGTACAGTATATGTCTATAAACATTGTAATGCACCGACATCTAACTTCGTTCAATTGTTTACATAAGCACAAGATGGCGGATGTGCGAAATATTTCACCGGCATTCTATATCTCTGAAACTATTAGTGGTATCATCCTGAAATTTTGTACGGAGATAAAACGCACTACTGGAAGTACATCTATAAGACTTTCAAAACCGGTTAACTACAAAACAAACATGGCGGCCAAGCGAATTTGAAAATTTTAAATAGACCTTTCTCGCGATTTAATGTTCCAAACGCAATGAAATCTGGTACAGGAAATGTTTATACACATTGCAATGCACTGGTATCTAATTTAGTTCAATTGTTTACATTACCTCAACATGGCGGCTGTGCGAATTTTAAAATTAATTTTTATTTCTTGTGTCGTAGCCTAATCATGCGATCGAAGTAAAAGTGTGAATAATGAACCTACGCAATAATTTTCCTTTAATGGTACATGACTCTATGGCCTATACATTTAACAATCGAACATGGCGACCATCCGAAATATTTAGACGGCTCTGAATATCTACGAATCTATTATAGCAATCAAACTGAATTTTTTAATGTTCATAGGGGCTATGAACTTAAGTTCACCTATAGGACGTTCAATAACCTGGTGATCACAAATCCAACATGGCGGCGACGCGAAATATAAATATTCACATGGACGTTTCTCGCAATTTAACCATCCGAGTGCAGTGAAACGTGGTACAGTAAATCCTTATACGAATGTTAATCCACTGGCATCTAATTTATTTCAATTGTTTCCATAACCACAAGATGGCAGCTGTGCGAAATTTTAAAATCTCCTTGTTACTTCTTGTGTCCTAATCATGCGATGGAAGTTTGATTGCTACACGTACACAATAATCTTCATGTAACAGTACATAACACTAGGACCTACATATATAAAATCCAACATGGCGACTATCCGAAATATTTAGTCGGTTCTCAATATCTACGAATCTATTACAACAATCAAACTGAAATTTTGTATGTTGATAGAGGGAATTAACATAAGTAGGATATATGAAAATAGGCTGTATAGTTCTTCACGGAACTACTTGTTCTTAACAATTTCGATTCTCTGACCCCCCTCCCCAAGCCAAACTCTAGATCCGAGCCTGGGTGGAGGTCATACACACTTTACAGCAGTTGAACATAGAAACAACATAACAGCAAGCACACTCACTGTATCACGACTCAGGGCTTCCATCCACTCACTCGTCCAAAAATAGTAAAATAGTGAATGGTTTTATTTCATTGCATGTGAGATTTTCGAAATGAAATGCCATGTCCTGTGGTTCGGATTCCACGTAAAAAGGAGGTCCCGTGGCTCATGATCTCGAGATTAACGGTCACGTTAAACTACAAGCTTCCTTCCTTTTATTTCAAAAAAATGAAAAAAAGGTGAGTTTTTGTAAGAAAAAGTGAGTAAATAGTGAGTAAATTCATAGCATTACTCGCATTTATGGTCGTAGGCCTAGATCTGATTCATATTTTTAACTTTTGTTGATATATGTAGGCGCAATTAGGGGGGGGGGGGGGTTCTTGGGTGGCTAAGCTCCCCTAAACAAACCATAGCCCCCCAAAATGTGACAAAACTGTATTGAAATCGACAAAAATTTTAAGAATGTTTATATGAAAAACAAATTAGCCCCCCAAAAATGTCAACCAAATTGCGCCTATGTTAACAATATCTCTGAGTACTGTTTGTGATTTTTTCGTCGATCGCTGCACGACAACGGCTGTGGTATTGCACCATGGAAGCTTTTTATGCTTTCTGGCCGCCTGACACGCTGCCGACAGCGGTGGCAGAAAAACGAACTACCCATTCATGGGTATATTTTGTGTCATTTCTAACAATCTGATTGTGCACGAGACCATTTTTAACGCAGAATTTGACCAGTTTTGAAAAAAAGTGAGAATAGTGAGTAATTTTTATCAAATAGTGAGAAAAGTGAGGCTGCTTTGAAAATAGTGAATAATAGTGAGAAAACAGAGTCGCTGGAAGCCCTGACAAAATACCTTTTGAGATTCCACAAACGTATTGTTAAGGTAAATAAGTAAGGTTCGGATGTTAAGGAAAAGTCATATTTTTTTCCTCAGCTCATTTCACCCGAAATCTGAAAAATAAGTTTGAATGACGGGTCCCTGACCACGTTTAAAGCAATTTGCTGTTGCCTATAAATGCATATTTCGGCCATTTTTTATTGTTTTGGTCATATTTTTACATGTTTTAGCGATATAAGGTCATATTTGGTTATAATTTCAGCATTTTTGTTTAAATTGAGGCGTCGTTAACAAGGTACGTGTTATCTGCGTCGAGTATCAAACACAGGATTTTCGAATAGTGCAGTAGATATATATTTTTCTTTCTATTCCCGGAACAGGAAGATAGCAGGTTTAGAAGACCTAATTACAAGAAAGCGCTCCTCTACGGATGTCTTTCGGGACCAGTTAGATTACGACACTGTACGCATGAGGTCACGGAACATGACGATAGTGTGCTTCCGCCTTCCAATAGAATATCATCATTTTTAGGACATATTTGCTTGCATATTTTATACCTCTTTAGGTCTTAAACTTCCGAACCCTATAAAGAAGTATTTAGCGCTGAGCACACAGACAAGCCGCTCTGTGGCGACATTGTTGCCGTGTCCATTTGTAGGCTATTGAATGACAGGCGGTAATTTGAACACTTCGGTATGAAGGGAAACAATAACATGTGCTGTACTCGTAAGATATTATCGACTGCCGCGAACATGATGCTAAAAGTAAACGGAAAGATGACAATGAAACTAACTAGACAAAGACAGCGGTTAACAAGCGACTGAATCATGCGCAATGCGCTGGCAACGTGCGTTGCTAATTGTCAAAATCCAGCCAATAGGAGCCCACGGCGGCCATTTTTTGATCGTTCCCGCCAAATATGCCACGTTCTTACTCCGAAAATACAGAGTATCACATGATGGGGGACAAGTGGTAAGGTTACATTGTTAGTAACTTATTTAAGGTGAAGTGGACTATAATCACCATGTTTGTAGTGATGGGGGACAAGTGGTAAGGTTACATTGTTAGTAACTTATTTACGGTACCGTGGACTATATTCACCATGTTTGTAGTGATGGGGGACAAGTGGTAAGGTTACATTGTTAGTAACTTATTTACGGTACCGTGGAGTATATTCACCATGTTTGTAGTGATGGGGAACAAGTGGTAAGGTTACATTGTTAGTAACTTATTTACGGTACCGTGGACTATATTCACCATGTTTGTAGTGATGGGGGACAAGTGGTAAGGTTACATTGTTAGTAACTTATTTAAGGTGAAGTGGACTATAATCACCATGTTTGTAGTGATGGGGGACAAGTGGTAAGGTTACATTGTTAGTAACTTATTTACGGTACCGTGGACTATAATCACCATGTTTGTAGTGATGGGGGACAAGTGGTAAGGTTACATTGTTAGTAACTTATTTAAGGTGAAGTGGACTATAATCACCATGTTTGTAGTGATGGGGGACAAGTGGTAAGGTTACATTGTTAGTAACTTATTTACGGTACCGTGGACTATATTCACCATGTTTGTAGTGATGGGGGACAAGTGGTAAGGTTACATTGTTAGTAACTTATTTACGGTACCGTGGAGTATATTCACCATGTTTGTAGTGATGGGGAACAAGTGGTAAGGTTACATTGTTAGTAACTTATTTACGGTACCGTGGAGTATATTCACCATGTTTGTAGTGATGGGGGACAAGTGGTAAGGTTACATTGTTAGTAACTTATTTACGGTACCGTGGAGTATATTCACCATGTTTGTAGTGATGGGGGACAAGTGGTAAGGTTACATTGTTAGTAACTTATTTACGGTACCGTGGAGTATATTCACCATGTTTGTAGTGGTGGAGGACAAGTGGTAAGGTTACATTGTTAGTAACTTATTTACGGTACCGTGGACTATATTCACCATGTTTGTAGTGATGGGGGACAAGTGGTAAGGTTACATTGTTAGTAACTTATTTACGGTACCGTGGACTATATTCACCATGTTTGTAGTGATGGGGGACAAGTGGTAAGGTTACATTGTTAGTAACTTATTTACGGTACCGTGGACTATATTCACCATGTTTGTAGTGATGGGCGGACAAGTGGTAAGGTTACATTGTTAGTAACTTATTTAAGGTGACGTGGACTATATTCACCATGTTTGTAGTGATGGGGGACAAGTGGTAAGGTTACATTGTTAGTAACTTATTTACGGTACCGTGGACTATATTCACCATGTTTGTAGTGGTGGAGGACAAGTGGTAAGGTTACATTGTTAGTAACTTATTTACGGTACCGTGGACTATATTCACCATGTTTGTAGTGATGGGGGACAAGTGGTAAGGTTACATTGTTAGTAACTTATTTACGGTACCGTGGACTATATTCACCATGTTTGTAGTGATGGGGGACAAGTGGTAAGGTTACACTGTTAGTAACTTATTTACGGTACCGTGGACTATATTCACCATGTTTGTAGTGATGGGGGACAAGTGGTAAGGTTACATTGTTAGTAACTTATATAAGGTGACGTGGACTATAATCACCATGTTTGTAGTGATGGGGGACAAGTGGTAAGGTTACATTGTTAGTAACTTATTTAGGGTACCGTGGACTATAATCACCATGTTTGTAGTGATGGGGGACAAGTGGTAAGGTTACATTGTTAGTAACTTATTTACGGTACCGTGGACTATATTCACCATGTTTGTAGTGATGGGGGACAAGTGGTAAGGTTACATTGTTAGTAACTTATTTACGGTACCGTGGACTATATTCACCATGTTTGTAGTGATGGGGGACAAGTGGTAAGGTTACATTGTTAGTAACTTATTTACGGTACCGTGGACTATATTCACCATGTTTGTAGTGGTGGAGGACAAGTGGTAAGGTTACATTGTTAGTAACTTATTTACGGTACCGTGGACTATATTCACCATGTTTGTAGTGATGGGGGACAAGTGGTAAGGTTACATTGTTAGTAACTTATTTACGGTACCGTGGACTATATTCACCATGTTTGTAGTGATGGGGGACAAGTGGTAAGGTTACATTGTTAGTAACTTATTTACGGTACCGTGGACTATATTCACCATGTTTGTAGTGATGGGGGACAAGTGGTAAGGTTACATTGTTAGTAACTTATATAAGGTGACGTGGACTATAATCACCATGTTTGTAGTGATGGGGGACAAGTGGTAAGGTTACATTGTTAGTAACTTATTTAGGGTACCGTGGACTATAATCACCATGTTTGTAGTGCTGGGGGACAAGTGGTAAGGTTACATTGTTAGTAACTTATTTAGGGTACCGTGGACTATAATCACCATGTTTGTAGTGATGGGGGACAAGTGGTAAGGTTACATTGTTAGTAACTTATTTAAGGTGGCGCGGACTATAATCACCATGTTTGTAGTGATGGGGGACAAGTGGTAAGGTTACATTGTTAGTACCTTATTTACGGTACCGTGGACTTATAAACACCATCTTTGTAGTGATGGGGGACAAGTGGTAAGGTTACATTGTTAGTAACTTATTTACGGTACCGTGGACTATAAACACAATCTTTGTAGTGATGGGGGACAAGTGGTAAGGTTACATTGTTAGTAACTTATTTACGGTACCGTGGACTATAATCACCATGTTTGTAGTGATGGGGGACAAGTGGTAAGGTTACATTGTTAGTAACTTATTTACGGTACCGTGGACTATAATCACCATGTTTGTAACAGTGCAGACACACAGCCCACTACACTGTATGTTAGGAAGGGCCTGTACCAGTACAGTCAGTGCAGGCGCACAGCCCTCTACACTGTATGTTAGGAAGGGCATGTACCAGTACAGTCAGTGCAGACACACAGCCCACTACACTGTATGTTAGGAAGGGCCTGTACCAGTACAGTCAGTGCAGACACACAGCCCACTACACTGTACAAAATCAGACAATAATATTTCATATTTATTGTTAGCAGGAGGCTTAGAAAGGTCAGATCTTTGTTTAGTGCACAATTAACAACCATTGACCAAACGGAAATAATAGAAATTTATTTTAAAAGTTTGCTCATTTAATTGTATAAAATAAGCCGTTGTCACAGACCAGTGTCCATAACCCGGGAGAGGTGGCGCGGGGTCATTTTGACCCCTCCCAATTATTTCTCAGTAATGACGACAATTATTTCGTTTATGCTACTGATATGCCATTAAAACATTCACTGAACTAATGAGCAAGTGTATTTGTCTAAAATGAAAATCATGCACATATTATAAACGGCTATTTACACAATAGCCTAATAGAAATGGTGCGGATCTGACAGGTAATCAACTATTTTTATGGAATATCTGATACTTCAGTTTGCCTAATAACAAGATCGAAATCAATGATTAGACAAGTTTTAGATAATGTAGGATTCTAGTTTTTAACCAATGCCACATTTTAGAGAAACCTCTTGTTGTATTATATTGTGGTTGTATTGTGCTCCAGTTTGTAACTGTATTTCCAAGTAAGGGTGCACATCCGCTGAGAAAGAGGCATATCATCGTCATTTTCTTCGTCACTTTAAGATGCTGCTATTTCTACTTCGTCTTCACTATCACTGTCCTCACCTCCTAATATATCTTCCTCTTCGACGTTTTGCAGAAGAGATAACACCATGGATTCTTGCCCTTCTTAGCTCAGACGATTCATAATATTTTATTTTAAGACTTAACTACAATCAATTCTATTTCGCGGTCAGACAGCTATATTCTCATGGAGTACACGTAAGACTGCAACAGCTGTTCACTCTGCCAGCGCACAGTGGGTCAAAATCGAAATCTAGGAGGACAAAATTATTTATTTTCATAATTAAAAAATCAAAATGTATTACTTCTACAGCATTCTCATATAATTGCCGCTCACTATTCTGGGATATAAACGCATCTTAGTGTAAATCTGTCACCACTGTTCGAGCAGTCTGAATTGGAGGATGAATGTAAGTGGCTGTGGTTTGGTGGTCTTTGTGGTTAGTGTGATGCTTTAAGATGGAACATGCAGCTGAAGGAATGATCTTTGTAACGTGTTTCAGTTAATAATGGGTGTAATTGTTACGTAATTTTAGCTATATTTGCATTATACAATATTTAACTATTATTTTTTAAATTATATTTTCACTTAGATTTTTAGTATGTCGCGTCATTCTGCGTCACTTTCTACTTAATGTTAAAATGTAGATAAAGTCTTGTAGTTTACGCCTGTTATAAGATTTTTTGCATCTGTTTGCAACTTACTTAGTTATTTTAATTTTTTGAATATGCCGCGCAACCAGTTCTCACACGTTTACAACTGTTTGAAGCACTGGGTTCGACGATTATGTCAAAAGTGAAACTTTTTGACTTTGTTAAAAGTAAATTAGGGATAGAAAATTGTTCTTAAGAGATAACTGAATGCTCTATCCAACTCCTAGTCATAGACAATTTCTTGCATGTGTCGACGTAGCTTAAAAAGATCTTAACTGATGATTATTATGAGAAAACAAATTATATACGTTGCTTTCACTCTAAATTCATGATTAGATCGTAAAAATAACTTTGTCCCCCAAGATTTCGATTTTGACCCGCTGTGCAGCGGTGCTGGTGGCGCGGGGTCTTTCAGAACACATTGCAACATGGTTCGACAAAAATACATTTCTCTTGGTCCTCATCCCTTCCACTAATAGGCTACTGCCCTCAGACAATAGATAAGGCATGTGGGGAAAGGTATGTGGCAGGTTTGGTCTGTGTGTTGTAAAAGGTAGAAACTTCAGCTTGGGGGCACATTCAGCTCAAGGAGCCACAACAATAACGATGTTAATATTATAACTGTGCCTGCCACAAATCTTGTACAACAATGATATATTGTCATTTAGACTTTCACGGCCCGTGTTATTATTCATAATGTTGAATTTTGGGCTTATGCCGTGTTTTATTATATTGCAATTCGACGCGTTTCGAAAGAAACCATGTCTTTCATCGTCAGGAATAATCTGGAATACGACAATGTTGCTAAGAGAAAGCAACGAAGAACATATAGAAGGTGCCCAAAGATGGACGCCATTATAGCCCCATGTTAGGGACAACGGAAAGCAGCAGTGAATTACTTTCTCAGGGTTCTGATAATAGGTAGCCAGGATTCACTGAGATTGTAGCCGGTGTCGCGGTTGAAATTATCTGGGTGTTTACGTATTTCAACCGCCTCCCTGATGATTCTGGGACGATATTGCTTTATACGGGCAAGAACATCCACCCCTTGGAACATGACATCATGGCCAGGTGTTAAAGCATGATCGGCAACAGCTGATTTATCAGGTTGAATGAGCCTGATACATCTATTATGTTCCTTAATGCGAGTGCATATTGTTCTCGAAGTCTGCCCGATGTAAACCTTGCCACAAGTACAGGGAACTCTGTAGATACCCGGTTGTTGCAATTTAGGCAAACTGTCCTTAGTTGGTCGCAGGAGTTGCCTAATCTTAACAGAAGTTCCAAATACAGTCCGTATGTTGTATCGACGTAGGATTTTAGCAATACGATCCGTTGTGTTATGTATGTACGGAAGGTAAGCAGTTCCTCTTACATCTCTTTTCTCAACTGACGTCCTATTATTATTTGTTGGTTTCAGAACCGTAGAAATCAAAGCCTTGCTATAACGGTTATAGCAAGGCTTTGATTTCTACGGTTCTGAAACCAACAAATAATAATAGGACGTCAGTTGAGAAAAGAGATGTAAGAGGAACTGCTTACCTTCCGTACATACATAACACAACGGATCGTATTGCTAAAATCCTACGTCGATACAACATACGGACTGTATTTGGAACTTCTGTTAAGATTAGGCAACTCCTGCGACCAACTAAGGACAGTTTGCCTAAATTGCAACAACCGGGTATCTACAGAGTTCCCTGTACTTGTGGCAAGGTTTACATCGGGCAGACTTCGAGAACAATATGCACTCGCATTAAGGAACATAATAGATGTATCAGGCTCATTCAACCTGATAAATCAGCTGTTGCCGATCATGCTTTAACACCTGGCCATGATGTCATGTTCCAAGGGGTGGATGTTCTTGCCCGTATAAAGCAATATCGTCCCAGAATCATCAGGGAGGCGGTTGAAATACGTAAACACCCAGATAATTTCAACCGCGACACCGGCTACAATCTCAGTGAATCCTGGCTACCTATTATCAGAACCCTGAGAAAGTAATTCACTGCTGCTTTCCGTTGTCCCTAACATGGGGCTATAATGGCGTCCATCTTTGGGCACCTTCTATATGTTCTTCGTTGCTTTCTCTTAGCAACATTGTCGTATTCCAGATTATTCCTGACGATGAAAGACATGGTTTCTTTCGAAACGCGTCGAATTGCAATATAATAAAACACGGCATAAGCCCAAAATTCAACATTATGAATAACAATGATATACATATCCAAGGAAACACACCCTCCTTGCTATTAGAAGCAAAGTGTAAAATTTTCAAAATTCAAATGAAAATTATTTTTATCAATTTTTTTTCAAAATTGTTTCTTGTTTTGTGCTGACTTTCACAGTTTCCCTGATATCTCCCGTGTTTATAGGGATTTTTGGAGTTTTTTTAAATGTGGGTGTTAAACCTTCTGCTACAAAATGAATCTTGCATATTTTAACATTATTAATTAATTAATTAATTAATTAATTAAGCGTCATTATTTAGATTTTTATTCTGAGCAAACTCAAAAAAAATGCTAAAGTTTCATTGAAAGACTAATTAAAGTCACAACGGTTTTGAGTGAGATTCATTTTGTAGCAGAAGGTCTAACACCCACATAAAAAAAAGAAAACTCCAAAAATCCCTATAAACACGCGACATGTCAGGGAAACGGTGAAGGTCAGCACAAAACAAGAACCGATTTTGAAAAAAATTGATAAAAATAATTATCATTTGAATTTTGATAATTGTTAACTTTGCTTCTAATAGCAAGGTGTGTGTGTTTCCTTGGATATGTATATCATTGTTGTACAAGATTTGTGGCAGGCACAGGTATAATATTACAATCGTTATTGTTGTGGCTCCTTGAGACGAAACTGCATGGGGTCACAACGTCCCCCGCTCCACCTCTCCCTGGTTAAGCAAGTCGAAGAAAAAATATTTTTGGACGGAGGAGCGTAGAAAGGGCCGTAGCGAGAGCAGGGGCGTATATACATTTTTTTTCGGGGGGTGTTGACTTTCCTGGAAAACTGTGAGTATTGTCAGGGGATTGTCACCGCAAAATACCCAGAAATATCAACCAATACCTTAGAGCATATAACTTTGTGTAATTATTTTAGATAAGATTCATATAGCCTACAGTTAGTGGCAATACAAGAAAAGTTGTAAAATACAACACAACACAAAATAAAATGTTATACTTAATGAATTTTCTATTATGGTCTATGGAGTATGAATGGAAATATCTAAATATTTTTCAATGTACTAACTCGAAAGGTAAAAATATTTTTTTTAGTTGATAATTAATATCTCAAAAGTACCGTACTGTGGAATTTACAGTTTTGCCTCACAAGGCTGAGTGTATCCCGTTCCAGCCCTCAGATTAGAATTAAAATTTCTTGGCAGAGCCGGGAATCGAATTCGGACCCCCGGGGTGGCAGCCAAGTGCTAGCCACTACACCACGAGTTAGTATTATTTCAATGTTAGTATTGTTTATAACTTAGCCAATAAGTTAAGATTAGGGTACAACCAAATTTACAATTATTTTATGCTCTTACTAAAGCAACACTTTCTTAATTTTTATTGGCTTTGGGGGGGGGGGCTGGAGCCCCCTCAGCACCCCCCTTATATACGCCCCTGAGCGAGAGGATGAAGAGATTTTGGGAGGATCAAGAAAGCAAGATGAGCGCTCGTTAGACGGGCTTAACGATGCAATAATGCAGTAATAATAATAGTGCAGTAATGTAGTGCAGGTGAGAGACGCCAAGCGTCGCCTGTACGTCGCGTCGCGACGCCAGCACGTTTTATGAGTGCGCGCCGCTCACTTTATGTGCTCCGTGACAGCCTATCTGGTCCCTCAAGGGCCGACATTAAACCCTCTGTTAAGTGCGACACATTCATATCGAGTCGCGATCAACTCCTGATTCCACCTGCTCTTCACAATAAAACAGGGTTGTTCAAACCAGGCCGCATGTGGCCCACCAATGTACATTTCCTAATTTGCATACTTTTCGAGTGGCTAATCGTTTCATTTCTATTAGCACACCCTCAGCGAGGTCGAGAGCCTAACTATACCAATTTGTGTATATATTGACGCAGGTTTACACTGTTGTTCACGTTTTGGCAATCCGTCCCACTGTGAAAGGTCCGAGATCGATTCTAAACTCTGCCGTTAGGGGTGGCGGAGGAACGAAGGAAGAAAGGTGGAAATAAGAACTGGAAGGTAGGAACGAACGAAGGAAGGGAATATGAAAGAAAGACGGAAATAAGAACTGGAAGGTAGGAACGAAGGAAGAAAGGGACCATGAGAGAAAGGCGGAAATAAGAACTGGAAGGTAGGAACGATGGAAGAAAGGGAACATGAGTGAAAGGCGGAAATAAGAACTGGAAGGAGGGAACGAGGGAAGAAACAGAAAAGAAAGATAGAAAGGTGGAAATAAGAACTGGAAGGAAGGAACGAAGGAAGAAACGGAATAAAAAAGATAGAAAGGTGGAAATAAGAACTTGAAGGTAGGAACGAAGGATGAAAAGAAATGAGAGATAGAAAGGCGGAAATAAGAACTGGAAGGAGGGAACGAGGGAAGAAACGGAAAAGAAAGATAGAAAGGTGGAAATAAGAACTGGAAGGAAGGAACGAAGGAAGAAATGGAATAAAAAAAGATAGAAAGGTGGAAATGAGAACTGGAAGGAAGGAACGAAGCAAGAAATGGAATAAAAAAGATAGAAAGGTGGAAATGAGAACTGGAAGGAGGGAAGGAAGGAAGAAAAGGAATAAGAGAGATAGAAAGGACTGGAAGGAGGGAACGAGGGAAGAAAGGGAATATGAAAGAAAGGCTGAAATAAGAAGTGGAAGGTAGGAACGAATGAAGAAAGGAAAGAGGAATATGAAAGAAGGTGGAAATAAGAACTGGAAGGAAGGAACGAAGGACGAAAGGGAATAAGAAAGGCGAAAATAAGAACTGGAAGGAGGGAAGGAGGAAGGCATTAAGAGAGAAGGTAAGAAGAACGAAGGAAAGTTAGTTATTATTGCTTTAACCAAATAATACCAGTTTAGAATGTGAAAGGTCCGGGATCTGCCACGAGTTAAGTCACCCACAACAGTTTGTTTGACCTCCAATTGATTGACCTTCACGAATTAGCACACAAAATAACAACAATAATAATAATAGTGCTAGCATCACGGTGTGACCGGAAGTCATCTGGTCGGTGGTGAGCACCGGAAATGAGGTGGTTCGTTCAGCTGCCGGCAGAGTGCACGTCCAGCCAACTACTGTCAGCAAGGTGGGTCCAGGTAGACCTCTCTCTTAACTCGCAAAAACACTGCATACAAATAGCAGACACCCCGCGATGACTCGAGGATTCGGAAAAGTGCCCCGGGGCGTGAAATAAGTTGCCATCCAGATTATTTCGCAGGGGTTACTGTTTAAAACATCACGCAGTGTAGTTGCTGTGAGAGTTTGGATTCAAAACTCGGATCTCAAGAGAAGGTGCTGAAGCTAAACGAACGAAAATTAAAATAAATACATAAATAAATAAATAAATACATATCTTTGTGAATGGATCCAGCCTAATGGACTGGATAATGCAGCAAACAAAGGGAGAATCAGAAAAATGGAATTAGCTTATAAATTAGTACAGAATAGGTACAACAAAAGAACAATATCTTATGGAGCGAAGATAAGACACTATACCACGGTAGTAGTGTGGTAGTGAGAGAGCTGCTGCATTTTGCAAGTTGTGAGCCCCTGGCGACCTTGGAATGGAAGGAGTCATGCTAGGAGGGCGTGCTTGGATTCGTTTTTTTTCGTCTCGTTGTGCTCTTTACGGGAATGTAGGTGTTGAAAAGGTGAAAATCTGGAAACATGTTTTTTTTTGGGGGGGGGGGGTAAAACGTGATTTTAGACTTTTTGTTATATCTCACGAACCAATAAGCCTAGAGACTTGTACGAGGTGTCATTTTTTTCGTCGCGTTGTCCTCTTGCCGAGGATGTTCGTGTTGAGCAGGAATGAAAAACCATGTTGAGGTAAAACCGTGATTTTAGACTTTTTGCTCTATCTCGCAAACCAATAACGCTACAGACGTGTACGAGGTGTCCTAGGACTCGGGCTAACGCCCTCCTTTCGAATGTGGTAGATATGTTTTCCAAAAACTAATTCACAGAGGGCCTAACGCCATACATGTAGAAAAAACTTTTTTTTCTTTACCTGTTTAAAATGTTTATGAAGTGTGGTGGTTGAGAGAGACGGTCAAGCCTGAGGGATTGTATAGTTCAGAATGTTTGATACTGAACAAGAAATGTGAATTAGAGGAACTGGAGAAGAAAGGAAGAAAAATCTTGAGGAAGATCTTAGGACCCTAAAATAGAAATGATGGTACATGGCGGAAGAGGCGAAACAAAGATCTTTACGGACAAGCAGAAAAAAAATCACAGGTACCATACGGAAGAGAAGATTGAAGTTCTATGGACACCTTACGATAATAATCGATAGTCGACTAACGAAGAAGATCTTTAATTACATCACCAAGATAAAAGCGACTACAAAATGGGTAGATGAAATAAGAAAGGATATGGAGGAAATTGGGGTCAGTCCAAATGAGATCTGGAATAGAGAGACGAGCCAAGAACATCTGGTCGGAAGAAAGGAAGAGAATCCACAGTGAAAGGATGAATAGTTTCTGGGAGCAGAAAAAAATGACTAATCGGCAAGTCAATTGCTTCCCGTGGTCCAAAGTAGGCCAAAATCGAACAAAGAAGAAGAACAAATAAATACAAGAAAGGGAAGAAGGAGAGGGAGAACAATAGATAGAAACAAAGAATGTAAAAAAAGGAACTCGGGAATAGAATCGGAAAGGAAGGAAGGTAATATGAAAAAGGGAAAGAGAATCAACAAAAGGGTAGGTATAAGAAAGAAAGAAAGAAAGAAAGAAAGAAAGATAGGCGGAGATAAAAACTGGAAGGAATAATGGCAAAAATAAGAAACTTGAAGGATGGAATGAAGGAAGGGAATGGGGAAGCAAGGCAGAAATAAAAACTGGAAGGGAATTGGGAAGAAAGGCGGAAATAAGAACTAGAAGGAGGGGAATGGGGGAAGAAAGGCGAAAATAAGAACTGAAAGGAAGGGTATAACATGAAAGACAGGAAGACAAAAGTACTGGAAGGATATGAAAGAAAGGCTGAAATAAGAACTGGAAAGAAGGGAATATTAAAGAAGGCTAAAAAGAACGAAAGAAATAAAGTAAGAAATAACATTGGAAGAAAGGTTGTGTTTGAGTCTTCAGTCTTTTGACTGGTTTGATGCAGCAATCCATGCCTCCCTGTCCTGAGCAAATCGTTTCATCTCTACATAGCTACCACACCCTACATCCGAGGCAATCTGTTTAACATATTCTAACCTTGGTCTACCCCTACAGTTCTTGTCCTCGACCCTTCCTTCCATCACTAAGCTTGCTATTCCTGGGTGTCTTAGTATGTGTCCTACCAACCTATCTCTTCTCTTCATTAGCAGTCGCCAGAAACATCTCTCCTCTCCCACTCGTCTTAATACCTCTTCGTTTGTAACCCTATCTACCCATCTGATCTTCATCATTCTCCTGTAACACCACATTTTAAATGCTTCAATTCTCCTCTTTTCTGCTGCACCAATAGTCCAAGTTTCACTTCCATAGAGCGCCACGCTCCAGACAAAGGCTTTCAAAAATGACTTCCTAATACCTAAATCTATATTCGATGTCAACAGATTCCTTTTTCTTGTAGAAGAAAGGACGGAAAATCAATTATCATCAGATCACAGTGAAACACATACGGCCTCCCGTGTGTTATAGAATACGAGACGCGATGGAAGCGATAAGCTGTACCCCGCCAGTCAGTTAGCCTCGCTGGCACGCAGACTGTTTATCGGAGGCGATCACGTGACGTGTTGCTAGGCAACGCAACTCCTCCGTCATGTGTTTGTTTCCAGTCTGCACGTGAAGAAACCTCACCAGTGCTAGCGACCGCGGCGCATTCCACAACAAACACACAGGTTAACTCTCAAAACAAGTGATATCTGGGAGACAAGGTTACATTGTTATACTCTGTATTTCAAAAGAAAGAACGTGAAGGAAATGGCGGGAGCTTGGAACAGCTGAGCTGTGTTGCCAAGTTAGTTAGTTAGTTAGTTATTTTTGTTTTAAGGGGCGGAACTACGAGGTCATCTGCCCCTCTTAACACAGATGAAAGAATACAAATTTGGAATTGAATTTAAAATTATGAGGTGGACACCTACATTTAAAAAGACCAAAAATTAATAAAACAAAAACCAAAAATTAAGTAAAAATAAACAAAAATTACGGAAAAACCAAAAATTATCATTCAAAAACGAACAAGTTGTTGAGTCAATTCATACTGGAAAATTTAGATTGCTGGCCCTAACTCACCATCACGTATAAAGCGGATAACGCGAGCAGCAGCCACCGCATCATCGGTTAATATAAGTTTGAGTGTCATCTGCAAACCAAGGTTTCTTCGTAAGTCAGCAAGATCCACACACTCGGTTAAAATGCGGGCCACGGTGAAAACGGCTCCACAGGTACAAAGTGGTGGTGGGGGGTGTCTTCCCTTCTCATTAGATACGAGTGGGAGGATCTTGTATGACCTAACCTTAGCCTACACAAAATTACGGACTCTCTCCGTGACCGGAAAGAGCTCCGCCACACGCGAGTAGTTCCCTTGATCGCTCTCAGTTTACTGGGCAGTGGGTCAGCTAGCCACTGACTCTCCCAAAATGCCAGTAGTTATCGGCGTAACTGAGAGCGAATATCTCTAGCGGGTACCTCCATTGATCGAGGTGGTAGTGATACCGACTCTTTTGCAGCTTGATCCGCTAACTCATTTCCCACAATTCCCATGTGGCTTGGAAGCCAAGGTGAATCGAATGTCAGCGTGGCACAGCCCGGCTAGTAGGTCTTGGATTCGCTGCACTAGGGGGTGTTGCGGGAAACATGTAGCAATTGACTGCAACGAACTCAAAGAGTCGGTACACACGAGAAAGTGGATTCGTGCATCCTGTAGTGCAAACTGCATAGATGGCAACGAGCTCCGCAGCCAAGTTTTTATTGTTGATGTAGATCAGCTGATTCGAATAATACACAGGGCTACACTTCGGACATTATTTCGCTACTATTATGCGCAATATAATGTAAATGTCGATCCTGAGTCAACGCCGAGGACATTCAAATAGAGAAATGCGGTACATAAATAAATAACACACCGAAGCTATGCTACCTTTATCACCGTTATTCAATAAATACGAGAAAGAGGCTATACAAATATAATACAAAATACAAACACAAAGTAATCTGATGATGAATATATCAACACTCACCATGCAATGATTATTCTTCAAGATGAAACTACATTCTGGGTGGAGGCAGGGGCGGATTCAAGGGGGAGGAGACCAATTTTTTTTGCAAACTCAAAAAACGAAAACACAATAACCAGACAAATAAAACATAACGAATTTTAACTGAAAAACAGTTTTTTCATTTTATTCAATTCTGAAAATATCTTGATTGCAATTATTATGTTCCGTTACAACTGTACATATTTACAACTTCATACCTGTTCTATTAAAACGATTATTTATATAACAAAATCAACTCGTCTATTTTGTTTAGCAAACCTTGTGATTACCGAATCGATGTCTATAGTGATGTCACGATGAATGTGCAGCAATGCACGGATTGGAATTTGGGGCTTTTTTTGCACACAAAAAAATTGCCGACGTCCAAACTGCAAGCTTGGTTGGCAATTTAAGCTGTGACTTTCTCCCTTTGTCGGTACCAACACGACTTGCCGAAACTGTAACGTACCTTGATACTTTTCTCGAAGCTCGATGTAAAAGTCGCAAAACACGCCGTTGCAATTTGTACGAATATTTTTGGTGCGCTAAACGCATCAAATTTCTATCCATGTAGCTTGCAAAAAAATTGGTCTTGTTTTGTACGTTTGGTTATTTTGTGATTGCGTTGTTAGTGATACCATTTTAGCCTATTTTCAATTTTGAAAAAAAAAATAGGCTTATGAGATCACCTTTTTGTCCGTGTGTGTGTGAGAGAGAGAGAGAGAGAGAGAGCGCGAGAGAGAGGAGGGTGTGTGTGTGTGTGTGTGTGTCCCGAATAACTTTTAAACGGCTGAAGAGATTTCAATGAAACTCGGTAAGTTCATAGCATTATTGCGGGCGACCCCGACGGTGTCCTTCAAATTTTGTTACGTCTCACCTATCCAACATGGCGGCTGTGCGAAATATTTCACTAGCATTCTATATCTCCGAAACTATTACCGATATCACCCCGGAATATTTTACGGTGATAAAATAAACTACTAGAAGTTCACCTATGTGACTTTTGAAAAACTGGTAACTACAATACCAACATGGTGGCCACGCGACTGTGCAACTTTTAAATAGACGTTTCTCGCGATTTAACCAACCAAACGCAATAAAACTTGGTACAGTATATGTCTATAAACATTGTAATGCACCGACATCTAACTTCGTTCAATTGTTTACATAAGCACAAGATGGCGGATGTGCGAAATATTTCACCGGCATTCTATATCTCTGAAACTATTAGTGGTATCATCCTGAAATTTTGTACGGAGATAAAACGCACTACTGGAAGTACATCTATAAGACTTTCAAAACCGGTTAACTACAAAACAAACATGGCGGCCAAGCGAATTTGAAAATTTTAAATAGACCTTTCTCGCGATTTAATGTTCCAAACGCAATGAAATCTGGTACAGGAAATGTTTATACACATTGCAATGCACTGGTATCTAATTTAGTTCAATTGTTTACATTACCTCAACATGGCGGCTGTGCGAATTTTAAAATTAATTTTTATTTCTTGTGTCGTAGCCTAATCATGCGATCGAAGTAAAAGTGTGAATAATGAACCTACGCAATAATTTTCCTTTAATGGTACATGACTCTATGGCCTATACATTTAACAATCGAACATGGCGACCATCCGAAATATTTAGACGGCTCTGAATATCTACGAATCTATTATAGCAATCAAACTGAATTTTTTAATGTTCATAGGGGCTATGAACTTAAGTTCACCTATA
Source organism: Meconema thalassinum (assembly GCA_946902985.2). NCBI lineage: Eukaryota > Metazoa > Arthropoda > Insecta > Orthoptera > Tettigoniidae > Meconema > Meconema thalassinum. The sequence goes on along the minus strand of OX336398.1, from coordinate 66,002,632 downwards.
GGACGTTCAATAACCTGGTGATCACAAATCCAACATGGCGGCGACGCGAAATATAAATATTCACATGGACGTTTCTCGCAATTTAACCATCCGAGTGCAGTGAAACGTGGTACAGTAAATCCTTATACGAATGTTAATCCACTGGCATCTAATTTATTTCAATTGTTTCCATAACCACAAGATGGCAGCTGTGCGAAATTTTAAAATCTCCTTGTTACTTCTTGTGTCCTAATCATGCGATGGAAGTTTGATTGCTACACGTACACAATAATCTTCATGTAACAGTACATAACACTAGGACCTACATATATAAAATCCAACATGGCGACTATCCGAAATATTTAGTCGGTTCTCAATATCTACGAATCTATTACAACAATCAAACTGAAATTTTGTATGTTGATAGAGGGAATTAACATAAGTAGGATATATGAAAATAGGCTGTATAGTTCTTCACGGAACTACTTGTTCTTAACAATTTCGATTCTCTGACCCCCCTCCCCAAGCCAAACTCTAGATCCGAGCCTGGGTGGAGGTCATACACACTTTACAGCAGTTGAACATAGAAACAACATAACAGCAAGCACACTCACTGTATCACGACTCAGGGCTTCCATCCACTCACTCGTCCAAAAATAGTAAAATAGTGAATGGTTTTATTTCATTGCATGTGAGATTTTCGAAATGAAATGCCATGTCCTGTGGTTCGGATTCCACGTAAAAAGGAGGTCCCGTGGCTCATGATCTCGAGATTAACGGTCACGTTAAACTACAAGCTTCCTTCCTTTTATTTCAAAAAAATGAAAAAAAGGTGAGTTTTTGTAAGAAAAAGTGAGTAAATAGTGAGTAAATTCATAGCATTACTCGCATTTATGGTCGTAGGCCTAGATCTGATTCATATTTTTAACTTTTGTTGATATATGTAGGCGCAATTAGGGGGGGGGGGTTCTTGGGTGGCTAAGCTCCCCTAAACAAACCATAGCCCCCCAAAATGTGACAAAACTGTATTGAAATCGACAAAAATTTTAAGAATGTTTATATGAAAAACAAATTAGCCCCCCAAAAATGTCAACCAAATTGCGCCTATGTTAACAATATCTCTGAGTACTGTTTGTGATTTTTTCGTCGATCGCTGCACGACAACGGCTGTGGTATTGCACCATGGAAGCTTTTTATGCTTTCTGGCCGCCTGACACGCTGCCGACAGCGGTGGCAGAAAAACGAACTACCCATTCATGGGTATATTTTGTGTCATTTCTAACAATCTGATTGTGCACGAGACCATTTTTAACGCAGAATTTGACCAGTTTTGAAAAAAAGTGAGAATAGTGAGTAATTTTTATCAAATAGTGAGAAAAGTGAGGCTGCTTTGAAAATAGTGAATAATAGTGAGAAAACAGAGTCGCTGGAAGCCCTGACAAAATACCTTTTGAGATTCCACAAACGTATTGTTAAGGTAAATAAGTAAGGTTCGGATGTTAAGGAAAAGTCATATTTTTTTCCTCAGCTCATTTCACCCGAAATCTGAAAAATAAGTTTGAATGACGGGTCCCTGACCACGTTTAAAGCAATTTGCTGTTGCCTATAAATGCATATTTCGGCCATTTTTTATTGTTTTGGTCATATTTTTACATGTTTTAGCGATATAAGGTCATATTTGGTTATAATTTCAGCATTTTTGTTTAAATTGAGGCGTCGTTAACAAGGTACGTGTTATCTGCGTCGAGTATCAAACACAGGATTTTCGAATAGTGCAGTAGATATATATTTTTCTTTCTATTCCCGGAACAGGAAGATAGCAGGTTTAGAAGACCTAATTACAAGAAAGCGCTCCTCTACGGATGTCTTTCGGGACCAGTTAGATTACGACACTGTACGCATGAGGTCACGGAACATGACGATAGTGTGCTTCCGCCTTCCAATAGAATATCATCATTTTTAGGACATATTTGCTTGCATATTTTATACCTCTTTAGGTCTTAAACTTCCGAACCCTATAAATAAGTATTTAGCGCTGAGCACACAGACAAGCCGCTCTGTGGCGACATTGTTGCCGTGTCCATTTGTAGGCTATTGAATGACAGGCGGTAATTTGAACACTTCGGTATGAAGGGAAACAATAACATGTGCTGTACTCGTAAGATATTATCGACTGCCGCGAACATGATGCTAAAAGTAAACGGAAAGATGACAATGAAACTAACTAGACAAAGACAGCGGTTAACAAGCGACTGAATCATGCGCAATGCGCTGGCAACGTGCGTTGCTAATTGTCAAAATCCAGCCAATAGGAGCCCACGGCGGCCATTTTTTGATCGTTCCCGCCAAATATGCCACGTTCTTACTCCGAAAATACAGAGTATCACATGATGGGGGACAAGTGGTAAGGTTACATTGTTAGTAACTTATTTAAGGTGAAGTGGACTATAATCACCATGTTTGTAGTGATGGGGGACAAGTGGTAAGGTTACATTGTTAGTAACTTATTTACGGTACCGTGGACTATATTCACCATGTTTGTAGTGATGGGGGACAAGTGGTAAGGTTACATTGTTAGTAACTTATTTACGGTACCGTGGAGTATATTCACCATGTTTGTAGTGATGGGGAACAAGTGGTAAGGTTACATTGTTAGTAACTTATTTACGGTACCGTGGACTATATTCACCATGTTTGTAGTGATGGGGGACAAGTGGTAAGGTTACATTGTTAGTAACTTATTTAAGGTGAAGTGGACTATAATCACCATGTTTGTAGTGATGGGGGACAAGTGGTAAGGTTACATTGTTAGTAACTTATTTACGGTACCGTGGACTATAATCACCATGTTTGTAGTGATGGGGGACAAGTGGTAAGGTTACATTGTTAGTAACTTATTTAAGGTGAAGTGGACTATAATCACCATGTTTGTAGTGATGGGGGACAAGTGGTAAGGTTACATTGTTAGTAACTTATTTACGGTACCGTGGACTATATTCACCATGTTTGTAGTGATGGGGGACAAGTGGTAAGGTTACATTGTTAGTAACTTATTTACGGTACCGTGGAGTATATTCACCATGTTTGTAGTGATGGGGAACAAGTGGTAAGGTTACATTGTTAGTAACTTATTTACGGTACCGTGGAGTATATTCACCATGTTTGTAGTGATGGGGGACAAGTGGTAAGGTTACATTGTTAGTAACTTATTTACGGTACCGTGGAGTATATTCACCATGTTTGTAGTGATGGGGGACAAGTGGTAAGGTTACATTGTTAGTAACTTATTTACGGTACCGTGGAGTATATTCACCATGTTTGTAGTGGTGGAGGACAAGTGGTAAGGTTACATTGTTAGTAACTTATTTACGGTACCGTGGACTATATTCACCATGTTTGTAGTGATGGGGGACAAGTGGTAAGGTTACATTGTTAGTAACTTATTTACGGTACCGTGGACTATATTCACCATGTTTGTAGTGATGGGGGACAAGTGGTAAGGTTACATTGTTAGTAACTTATTTACGGTACCGTGGACTATATTCACCATGTTTGTAGTGATGGGCGGACAAGTGGTAAGGTTACATTGTTAGTAACTTATTTAAGGTGACGTGGACTATATTCACCATGTTTGTAGTGATGGGGGACAAGTGATAAGGTTACATTGTTAGTAACTTATTTACGGTACCGTGGACTATATTCACCATGTTTGTAGTGGTGGAGGACAAGTGGTAAGGTTACATTGTTAGTAACTTATTTACGGTACCGTGGACTATATTCACCATGTTTGTAGTGATGGGGGACAAGTGGTAAGGTTACATTGTTAGTAACTTATTTACGGTACCGTGGACTATATTCACCATGTTTGTAGTGATGGGGGACAAGTGGTAAGGTTACACTGTTAGTAACTTATTTACGGTACCGTGGACTATATTCACCATGTTTGTAGTGATGGGGGACAAGTGGTAAGGTTACATTGTTAGTAACTTATATAAGGTGACGTGGACTATAATCACCATGTTTGTAGTGATGGGGGACAAGTGGTAAGGTTACATTGTTAGTAACTTATTTAGGGTACCGTGGACTATAATCACCATGTTTGTAGTGATGGGGGACAAGTGGTAAGGTTACATTGTTAGTAACTTATTTACGGTACCGTGGACTATATTCACCATGTTTGTAGTGATGGGGGACAAGTGGTAAGGTTACATTGTTAGTAACTTATTTACGGTACCGTGGACTATATTCACCATGTTTGTAGTGATGGGGGACAAGTGGTAAGGTTACATTGTTAGTAACTTATTTACGGTACCGTGGACTATATTCACCATGTTTGTAGTGGTGGAGGACAAGTGGTAAGGTTACATTGTTAGTAACTTATTTACGGTACCGTGGACTATATTCACCATGTTTGTAGTGATGGGGGACAAGTGGTAAGGTTACATTGTTAGTAACTTATTTACGGTACCGTGGACTATATTCACCATGTTTGTAGTGATGGGGGACAAGTGGTAAGGTTACATTGTTAGTAACTTATTTACGGTACCGTGGACTATATTCACCATGTTTGTAGTGATGGGGGACAAGTGGTAAGGTTACATTGTTAGTAACTTATATAAGGTGACGTGGACTATAATCACCATGTTTGTAGTGATGGGGGACAAGTGGTAAGGTTACATTGTTAGTAACTTATTTAGGGTACCGTGGACTATAATCACCATGTTTGTAGTGCTGGGGGACAAGTGGTAAGGTTACATTGTTAGTAACTTATTTAGGGTACCGTGGACTATAATCACCATGTTTGTAGTGATGGGGGACAAGTGGTAAGGTTACATTGTTAGTAACTTATTTAAGGTGGCGCGGACTATAATCACCATGTTTGTAGTGATGGGGGACAAGTGGTAAGGTTACATTGTTAGTACCTTATTTACGGTACCGTGGACTTATAAACACCATCTTTGTAGTGATGGGGGACAAGTGGTAAGGTTACATTGTTAGTAACTTATTTACGGTACCGTGGACTATAAACACAATCTTTGTAGTGATGGGGGACAAGTGGTAAGGTTACATTGTTAGTAACTTATTTACGGTACCGTGGACTATAATCACCATGTTTGTAGTGATGGGGGACAAGTGGTAAGGTTACATTGTTAGTAACTTATTTACGGTACCGTGGACTATAATCACCATGTTTGTAGTGATGGGGGACAAGTGGTAAGGTTACATTGTTAGTAACTTATTTACGGTACCGTGGACTATAATCACCATGTTTGTAGTGATGGGGGACAAGTGGTAAGGTGACATTGTTAGTAACTTATTTAATGTGACGTGGACAATTAGACCATGCGAAATTTAAATATTGAAATGGATTTCCTCGCGACTTTTCACCAGAGTGCTGTGAAATTTGGCACGGTTTATCTTCATACACCCCTTAATATAAAGACGTCTAATTAAATGGTATTTTATGAGAACTTAAAAATGCCGACTGTGCAATTTTTTTAAAATCTAGTTTTCATTTCCCGTGTCCTAAGTAAGACCAGTAGAAAATAGGCTAGTTATTTCTTCACCGAATGACTTGTTCAATGTTGCCGTAGTAAACATAATTTATGCTTTTCAATCGGTCAACACGATAGTATTAAATTGTAATGTTACTGTACATTACGGCGTTACATTCTCGTTACTAAAAAGTAAATGATATTTTGAGAGGCAGTCAAACCCGCTACAACGTGACAACTTGGTTATGTGTGTTTATTTCTAATTGGGGCTAGAACTTGGGAAGGAAGCGGCCGTGTCTATAAATTAGGTACCATCCCAGAGTTTGGTTGGCGTAGAATTATTGTTGAGGTGGGATCAAACACATCACTTGACAGTTCTTGCAGTGGCAATCAATAGTAACGGAAATTGAGGCCAAACAGTCGCAATATTTAACCACGCTTAATTGGTAACAGTAGCCATTTTAATCGCCAGTTAACTGATTCGGCTTCAAATATTACATAATTAAATTGTTTTCTATCTGCGATATTAATTTCATTACAGCTGATGTATGCCAGTGACCGGATATAATCCACTTTCAGGGAGCAGATTATATTTAATCTGGTTGTGTTCAAAGTAATGCTTTCCACTGATTATAGGAATGAACTTTAGGATTTGAGTCAATATCTTAAACTTAGGATGCTCAACTGGTAGTGTAGTGGCTAGCATTCGTGCATTTACTTTGTTTGTAAATAATAATTTAATGAGTGCAGCCAATGGCCAAAATGTACAGTAGATATGCCAGTTAATATAAACGTATATAGCCTACATTTTCTCTTAACATTTGACACATGGTATCTTTCAGAAAATATGTCAGAGAGATCGCACGCACAGCCTGGACTGGGGCTATAGCACGTCTTCGTCCAGCATGACTATCCGGAATTCTGTTTTCGTCTGATGCAGATCTTGGAGGTCTAGTACGTAGCTTGGTGTAGAAGGTAGAAACATCGACAGTCTGAGCTTCTCTATGAGAAATGCCTCTTTCTAATGTCCATATATTTTCTAATTTTCACAATATTTCGTCAGCGACACCTCTCTGCACTTGCACGTCCTCACGTGGTATCTGTCGCAAGGACCCTTACAAAGCTTGCACACGCTTAGTTCGTCTGGTTGGTGATAGACGTCTCTCATGCAGATCCGGTGGTGCAAACAATGGACCACAAAGCGCTTCAAGATATGTCTCAGCTCGTAGGATCCTTGCATCCAGTCCTGTGTAGTCATAGCGTCCGTCGTATAAAATGCATGCCAAATGGCATTTCTCTTTGCTGTCTTGAGACGTAAATACTCCCCGTATCCCGGTGTGTGCGGCAGGGGAATCTGTAATCTGACTTCTTCCATGAAGGGTAGTTCCCCTGTCATGACATACACAAGCCGCGAGGGCGTGAACTTGGATAGGCATAAGGCTCTTTTTAGATACATTGCCTTGATCCTTTCCAGCGTTGCCAGATGTCTGTGCCTAAGATGTTTCCAAATAAATTCCAGGCCATACATCGCGACTGATGCTATTTTTAACCAAAAAAGTCTTATTGCCGTCTTCAGGGATAAGCTGCGTAAATGCTCGATGTCGCTCATAGCCGTCAGTGCAGCGTCCAGCCTCTCTCTCACGTGCATCGTAAAGACGTTCCCAGATGTCTGCATGGTCACCCCCAGGTACCGGAAATGGGAGACTGTAGTCAGGGGGGTGCCTTTGTAATGAAACGTCGCGGGCTTTCCTCCCCTTCTGAAGGACATCGTGACTGTCTTCGTCTCGTTCAAACTCATTTCGTTATCTTCGTTCCATACTGCTACATTGTTCGCGGCGATTTGTAGGTCTTCTGCACTTGTAGAGGTCATTACCATATCGTCTGCGTACATATAAATTTTGACATTGGAGGGTAATTCTTCGGTGGCAAATTGTACAATTACAGAAAATTAACAAGAATAATAATATCAGATGCACATAATGTCTCTCAAAATGTCATAATTCATATCAACACAATATGCCAAACAACTTGCTTTAAATATCTCGAATAATGGTTTGTGGTTGGTTAGTTCCTCAGTTTAGGGGCTGCGACAACGCAGTCATGTAGCCCCGTGTACTTTGGGTGTGTGTAGAATCTGTCTGATAACCGTTGTTAATTGTGATGACTGTATTAGTGTGTGTTATCTGTTTTTAATTCAAGTAATAATAATAATATCGTATGGCCTTGGGTGCCGGGTGAAAGCTTTGTTATTTGACACCCAAAGGGTAGCTTGTATTTCGAATTTTATTGTTTCTTGAAGCACTATGAAAGTCAAGGAGGTTAGATATCCTAGCTCCTTGAACACTATAGCGCTTTCTAGTAGAGAAATGAGGAACTTTGTGTTGGTGGAAACTCCCGAGATTAATTTTTGCCATTATGAACACGGCCTACTGAATTCAAATGGGTTCATAGACATGCCAATATCGTATGACATGGTGTCGTAAATTTTGCCGCCTTTCAAAAATAACTTACCAACGCCAGGAGCGAACCTGCAAGCTTGGGGTTAGTAGACCGACACGTTGACCACTCACCCACCGTGGCAAGCTTTAATTCAAGTAAGGACTGCAGACATTCGATTGTCAAGTAGTTCCAACTAGCTCTGAAATTTGTTACTAGATGCCACGGCAGTCGGCTCCTGGCGACGAACGTTGGAACCTAAGAGCGTTAGTAAATTATAACCTATAATTTAGTTTCACATAAGTGTTATTAGTGAAAGGTTCTTTATCACGCCATAAATCTATGACATGGGACCGCCGGCTTTATTTCCCCTCCGAAGGAAGGCAAACTGAGGGATTTTTAACACTCTTAAAAAGTCCGATGACTTCGGCCGGTTTTGAATCCACGACCTTCGGCATAGAAGCTCAGCATGCAACCAATTACGCTACGGCAACCGCTTAACCTCGGAGAATGGGTAACAAACAACATCACAGAAAAAGCAGCTATAAAAACTAGAACGGCTAAGACCAAACAGAAATGCACAAACCAAAACTCGAAAACAAAAGCAGAAAACAAACTCAAAACAAAAAACACAAAGCAAAAAGCAAAATTTAAAAACAAAACAAAAAACACAAAACAAAATTCAAAAACAAAAACGAAACACAAAACACAAAGCGAAAAAAGAAAAATTCAAAAACAAAAGTAGAAAAAAAACACAAAGCTAAAAGCAAAATTCAAAAACAAAAACAAAAGCAGAAAACAAACACAATTAGGCTACAGTAGTTGAGATTTAACTCCGCTCATCCCCCTCCAGAAGCAAATCCCAGTCACGCCACTGATTCGAGTAACACTACTTCTATCATTTGAGCACAAACCTTCTCCAGCTCAATGACTTGGGTCCCAAACCAAGATTGGCCTCACCAGGGTTAAATATCCTATTGGAACTACTGCATTTTAATACTCTCATTACAAAATTTTATTTGATTTTATGTTCGACCCTGACTATTATATGTCAGAAAACTGTACTCTAATGAGGCACATTATAACACTATTTTTCAATATGAAACAGTTTCTCCCACCAATCAGAGCTCAGAAAACAGTTATTTGACCAATTAGATAATTAGATGCGCTGTGTTCCACGGCCTTCTAATTTAAATTTCACTGCCTGGCCTAGTGTCATAGTAGGGTAATCGAGGAGGCCATGGTCAAATACAAGGCATTCTCTGCGTCTCATGCGCTCTGTTCAGTACATAAAACTGGCGAAATCTCGGCAGATATTTATAAATATTTATGTTCGAACATAAAATAGTTATAATAATTAACGTCGAACATAAACAGTCGTATGCAACTCGCCTATAATGGTAATTAAGACACTCGCATACGCTCGTTTTATAAACATACTCGTGTCTTAATTATTGCCATTATAGGCTCGTTGAATAATGTACTATGTACGCTTTGGAATCGACACAACCCACATGGGTAACTCCATTTCATATCATGCCCAAGTATTTACACGAGTCTTCTTCTACAAGTATTTCTGAGCCGATATTATATTGAAAGCTAGCAGTAGTGCCCGGCTTCGCCCGGTGGATTTATTTGTTTTATAGATTATAATTAGGGCTCGGATTTTGATGCCGTAAAAAGTTTAAAAAATGCATTTACAATTTTAAAAAATGACCAAAAATTCGAAAAATGCACTATAATATGGAGAAAATAATCTTATAATAATAAACTCGAGATACTAGATACTAGTTGTTTAAAATTCACTGATACACTCGGTTTTATTTTAGGCATTTTGAAAGCGGTAATGAACGATATCTCTCGCCGTGAACTATGCGGAACTGAGACAATAATATTCACCCCTTCCCCTTTCTACCCCGCCACAGCTGACCTTGGTCAACAGAGCAGGTAACTAATAACTGGTTTGCGACGAAAACAAGAGCATCTGTATACCCACGGTACCCTTCTTCTGCATCCAAAATATACATTTTTCTACTAATAGCAATACTGAAACATTTTATTTCACTATTTCCAATTATCTTGTATCAGCTACTAGCTTCTTCTTAACTCTGAGACACGTAACTCCCTCATACAAAGCTGTGACATGTCTAAATTGGATAAACATGACCTTAAAAGGCCGATTTCTCTAAAATATGATCCAAAAAAATCTACCAAACTAAAAATATGCTCTTAAAATAAAAAATAGCAAAAAATGCAAAAAGATGCAAAATAAAAATAACATATTTGAAGACCGTCCGGAGTTGCTATGCACTTCAGCATTGTTTTAGACAGCTCAGTAAAAAGATGACATGTCATCAACATCCGGGCCCTAATTATAAAGAATACTACAGTACTACAAAGCCTCCGTGGCTTAGGCGGCAACACGCTGGCCTTTCACCGCTGGATCCGTGGTTCAAACCCCGGTCACTCCATGTGAGATCTGTGCTGGACAAAACGGAGGCAGACATGTTTTTCTCCGGGTACTCCGGTTTTCCCTGTCACAATTTCGTTCCAGCAACACTCTCCACTATCATTTCATTTCATCTGTCATTCATTTAATCATTGCCCCAGAGGAGTGCGTCAGGCCTCGGCTGCCGGCACAGTTCATATCCTCGCCGCTAGATGGGGGCTTCATTCACTCCATTCCTGACCCGGTCGGAGACTGGAAGCAGGCTGTGGATTTTCATTTTCACTACAGTACTACAGAACTGGCACATGACACTTAAACTAACAGATTTTTTTTTAAATCGGTGCAATTAGGTGAAAAGGTGTAGATTTGTGCCAAAGGGCCTAAATGCAGGGAATGGAGTGCTCTGTCCGAAATTTAAAGTGGACAGTGGTACCCTCAGGGTTCCAAAGGGTAAGTATACACATTTTGGTGCTTGCCACGGTGGGTGATTGGTTAACGTGTCGGACTACTAACCCCAAGCTTGCAGGTTCGCTCCTGGCCATGGTAAGTGATTTTTGAAAGTCGACAAAAATCACGGCAAGGATGTCATACGTTGTTGGCATGTTAAAGAACCCATTTGAATTCAGTAGGCCGTGTTCAATGGCAAAATTAATCTCGGGATTTTCCGCCAACACAAAGTTCCTCCATTCTCTACTAGAAAGCGCTGTAGTGTCAAGGAGCTTAGATATCTAACCTCCTTGACTTTCATAGCGTTCAAAGGAACGACGAAATTCGACATGCAAGCTACCCTCTGGGTGTCAATTAACAAAGCTTGCACCCGGCATCCGAGGCCATACGATATTATTATTATTATACCAATTTTGGTTCAGATCGGTGAAACGGTGTACATTTGTATAAATAACAAACCAACATTGAGCTTTATGGGTAGATAGATAGATCATGCCCTGTCTCTGTTTTCATGGCATGAGCCTACATTTACTCGTATTTATCTTCACTTTGTTGTCAACCGCCCATTTATGAACCAGGTTGAGGTCAGTTTGCAACTGAGCGTTGTCTTGTGAGCTATGAATGTTTCGCAAACAATCGGCAGCACTTTGGATCCCATTCGGTAGGTCATTAACAAGTGCCATAAATAACAGAGGCCCAATAACACTTCCCTGAGGGACACCTGACGTTATCAAAATATCCTCCGAGAATACATTACTCATTTTAACCTTTTGCGAGCGATCAGTCAACAAAATTCTTGAATCCATAAAATTACTCTTTTATCATCCAAGCAATACGAGTGCAACGTGAAGGCCAACTGTTGCCTAATTCTGAAGGAAAACCAGTAGAGAGGAGGTTTATGGAATATAGACCTATAGACCTATGGGTCATTTTTCGGGCAATCGTTTCAAATGACCCGGCATAGTGTATAGTATATTCCCTCCAAGTTTAGTTCCATACTTTCGCCATTTGAGTGAATGGCATCACTCATCGTGTCTGATTTGCAGTTGCCCGGAGCCTGTGCTGTGCACTAGATCTGTTGATATTAGTTTCTGTAAACTTGTTTATACATAAAACGAAGTGAAATGCACCCGTAAGAACTGTGAATCAGGCACCAGTAAAATATGTGAAAGAAGATGATGTTCGTGGCTTGTTTAAATACATGGATGAAGAAAGTTGTATTTGATGGATAGGCTGTTGATGAAAGCAAAGTATGAAATGTAAGGGATAGTAACAAATGATAAAATATAATAATTGTTAATTGTATTCTAATATTATATTTAATTATTATTATTACTACATCAGAAATTAAACATATTACAGCACTACTAACTCTTATAAACTTCATTTACTGTCGATTTATGGAAAAACGACCCATAAGCTTGCTCACTATTATTGTTATACTTTCAAGGTTGTGGTACTTCTAATTTTGAAAATGACATATTTCTTGTTACAAAATGCAAAATTTGTTAAAAAGTAGACTTTCATATATATTACATGTCGTCTTTATTATGTTAAACATTCTAAAAATCTTTGATTACAAATATCTCAATTCGCCATATTGCCTTATGAGTCCTTCTTCCAGAAACCTCCTCAGTGTTGGTCTTGTTGTTGATACGTATTAGGGTATTGGAGTACGTTGAGGATCAGCCCCGAAAAGGAGTAGAAACCTACAACCATTCGTTACTAGTCTATAAAACGAAGTCCCCGATTCTTGGATGAAACGAGTAATCTCGAGAACCACTGGATGTATTTTGATGCGGTTTTCATCATTCTGTATAGGATTTCTCGAGGAAGGTTTCTGTAGAAAAACATTCATTTATGACCAAAGGAAGCCGAGCAGTAACGATTTCAGTGAATCGATTCGAAGAAAAACCTTCCGTCCGTGCGCATTTTAAGCTTGCGCTGGGTAAACCGTTTAAATATCTACTGTATATAATATGAGTGTAAGAATTGTTCAGCATGAAAAGTTCTACAAAAAAAAAGTACCCGACAGCATGCCTCTCTCTTTAATACACCGCCTACTATAAGTGTGTTTACGTTTTCATTTCTTCCAACAATCTCGATTCAATGGAAACGTACATTGTTAGATGCGGAGCGAGCCTATCACCCCAGTTTCGGCCAGCATCAAACTGTCGAGTCGTGTCGAGTTAAGACTTCAGAGAAGAGTATATGTATTTGGAGTTTCACTGTTCACCTCGGCTTGTCCGAATTGCGTCTGGGACCTGCCGTTCGTGCGCCTTTTAAGGTTATGCTGGGTAAAAAGCGTTAAAGATACCGGGCGAAGTTGCTAGTTTAGCAATAAATGACCATTTTTGTTTCTTGCATTTTGTGTAGTGAAATAAAGAATGACAAATGAACCCAATTTCATTTTCACAAAAACAGAAATTCAAGTTTGGTTGGTTGGTTCCTCAGTTTAGGGGCTGCGACAACGTGGTCATGTAGCCCCGTGTACTTTGTGTGAGTGTAGAATCTGTGTGATAACCGGTGTTAATTTTGATGGCTGTATTAGTGTGTGTTATCTGTTTTTAATTCAAGTAAGGACTGCAAACGATAATTTTCAAGTAGTTCCTACTTTTACTACCAAACGCCACCGCCAACGACAACTTGTTCTGAACTTGGTTGCAAGATGCCACCGCAGACGACTCCTGGTGATGAACGTTGGAACCTAAGAGCTTTAGTAAAATGTAACCTATAATTTAGCTTCACAAGTGTAATTAGTTCTTTTACAAGCCATAAATCTATGACATGGGACCGCCGGCTTTACTTCCCCTCACAAGGAAGGTAGGCCTATAACGAGCGATTTTTAACGATCTTAAAAATCCGACGACTTCGGCCGGCTTAGAACCCGCGACCTAAATTCAATTTTAATGTGAACATATGTTCGGGTAGGAGTCAATGCTTGTCATACTATGATATGAGGTGTTATCATCAAGGACAAGCTAACCAATGAGGCGACACCTACTAAATGTCAGTCACTCTGATACATTGAGCTCTACTGGATTTCCTGTCAGGAAAGTGGTTGGCGATTTCAATCAAGTTATGGCCGGGATACTGGAAGTCGTACGGTGAAGTGAGATCTCTATAACGATTTATAAACGCTTCTATTAACTACAGAACATATTGTATGTTTGGTATCATGGGTGCCCGCAGATTTTTTCCATTAGGGGCCGAATAAATATTCTTCATTTGATTACCTACCTGTCACTAGGTGAGACTAACCCCTCCCCCCTTAGCAAATTTCGTTTCATTTGTTACGTGCTTCGTGATATTCATTATTGGGCTGCTCTGAAACCGTTGGGTGCATTATCTTTATGGCATGAATGGGAGGAATAGTTTCTTTTAGTTCAGAGTTTTTGTCCATAGAAGTTCACTTTTCTTTTTGAATCATCGACATAATGTTCATTAGTTTTAAAAAATGTAAAAAGTAGTTGTATCACCATGTATCGACAAAAATAACTAGTAGTTCCGTGACGAAATAAGGAGCCTACTTTTCTTAAAATTTAAGATTCATGCCAATCTATATTGACCTATCTAAAATAATGACGCAATCAAGTTGGTAATACTAACATTTCTAAGTACAGTCAAACCCCTCAAACCCGAATTAATTGGGGCTGTGGCCTGTTCGGATTTCAATTTGTTCATATTAGCCTAAAAATATCCATATACCAGGTTGTGAGGATGCTGAAGAGGAATGGACAACAGTTGATGTCAATGAAGAATGCAGCGAACATGTAATTGTGAGTCTGGCCCAACGTCAACATGACGGCTATGTAGCTAGTGACCAGTGGTGTGTCGTGGAATTTCACTTAGGGTAAGCAATGGGTTTCTTCGCAAAATCATTGAAGACCCAGTTGTAGAAGTTTCGGATGTTTTGAACTTAGAAAGTAAATCTATCTCAATTGAAATCAATGATAAATGTTATATGTTTAGTTAAAATACCGATAACAAGTTTTCACTTTCGTGTTAATAGGCCTACCGGTACTCAATTGACTTCCAAATTAAACTAATATTTTGTTCTCAAATGTACCGCACATCACACGCTGTCATCTCTAGACCCAAGTCCCGGTGCCATATTTTTACAGATTTCGCACGCCTACTAGTGTAAACAAAAACGTCTACTGCATACCCTCCTCCCTTATATTGCATTAGACAACATTACATCGCTGAACTATAAAAATGACGGCCAACCACTGTAAAACAATCACACGTGTTAACACAGCATATAAAAAGCTGTTTTACACAAACACTGACACGCATTTTCAAACTATAATAAGCGAGTAAACACACTATCTTTGAAAACTGACCGCTCCTTGTTTTCGGCCTGAGGTATGTAACTTAAGGAATTGCTTCCTAGCCTTCGCTTTCACTCACCCTGCAGTACCAAGAAATACCAAAAGAGGGCATGTCACGCTATTGTGCTGCTGCAAGCGACTCCGCAAGGAACTCGCAGTAGGCATCAAAGAACAAGGAAGTGTGAATGGGTTCATTAAAACAATACCCGACACAGAGAATGGAATATCACTATAACCAAAGTAAATAATTATTGTACCGTCATTATTTTACTTGGGTAAGCAATGCTTACCTTACATTCATGGAATACACGTAACTGCTAGTGAGAGTGAGGAAGAAGAAACTTCGACAGACAAATTGACTTATCCGGAAGCTGCATCTGCTCTTGACATCGCATAGCGCTTCGTAGAACACGCAGCAGCCACGGCAGCTGGCGCACAGTTTCTTCCGCGGAAAAGTTTTCATTACTTCAACAATTGAAGATAACTGATTTGAAGCGAAAAATGAAGTGAATTTTTGATGTGTAACATCTTTCCGCTCGGTTGCTGGATAGTTTTGTGGGAGTGATTTTGAAAATTGGGGACGGAAGTGGATCGGAACGATCGAGCTGGCAGTGGTGGATCAAACGGAAGTATGCACTGCCCGCTCGATCGATCAAACGGAAGTGTACTAGCTGGCAGTGGTGGACAACGGAAGTATGCACTGCCCACTCGATCGATCAAATGGAAGTGTACTAGCTGGCAGTGGTGGACAACGGAAGTATGCACTGCCCGCTCGATCGATCGAATGGAAGTGTGCCCTAGCTGGCAGTGGCGGATCGAACGGAAGTATAAGTCGCACTGCCAACTCGATCGATCGATCCAGCTGGCACTGGTAAGAGAAACAACCAGCGCGCGGTGTCGAAAATTGATACCATGACGCACTCTCGGCCATGTGGAATGTATATGACATACTGAACGGAAAACGCTTATGCGAACTCTGGTGTCAAGTGATTTAAACAAATGACATGGTACATGTTCGAAGTCTTCGTATCAGTATTTTTTAATGGTAAAATGCCTTAATATCAAACATTGTAAGTAGTCAGCATTGCATTGGCATAAGGCATTTTAAACTCTTTTTTTTTCGTGTAGCCTCCTGAGAGGCCGAGTGCAGGTCTTTCTAGTCGACGCCCGTGGGCGACCTGCGCGTCGGGATGTGAGATGAGATGACTGGATGAAAGTGGGCAAGGATGTGGAAGGAAGCGACCGTGGCCTGTCAGAAGGTACTGTCCCAGCATTTGCCTGGTGTTGAAAATGGGAAACCACGGAAAACCATTTCAAGGACAGCCGACGGTGGGGCTCGAACCCACGCGTCTACCGAGTCTGCAGAGAGCTTGGCCCCATAACCTAACGCCGCGCTTTAGCCAGCGTAGCCACTCAATGTCACTCAGGAACATTATCGAAACAAGCAAAATATAAATGAAACTTAATTCCGTAATGCAGTGTTATTGGAACGTGGAAATAAGTCACCATATTGTGCACAATATTCGCGTAGTCGAAATAGCCGTGGTTTTATTGCGTATGACTGTGAATCTAGAGACCTTGGGTTCGAATCCTGGGCGGGGTAGATATTTCTGCTACCAGATTATCATTTTAAACGATATTTATTTATCATATCAATATGACTCATTTTAACAGAATCCATATGAAATTACGTGTTGGTCTGTGAATCAAGAGGACCTGTTTATAAGGAATTTAAGGTTATGAGCGGTGTCGCGTCTATTAATCTAGTTGATCCATATCGTATTCCTTATTTAGGCTAGTGCTGGTGGAAGCTACAAATCATCAAATAAAATGAGTTCCGTATTATAAACTACAATATCTGTAAAGCACTGCCTTTTACAATAGATTAATATTTGTGCCAATAATACTATAAAATACCGGTGTATCAACAATTTCACGTGAGGTTTCTTCTATGTCAGATGCTACACATCATATGCGACTACTGTTAGGCTCGTAATTTTTGTGTGTGTTTCTATTGTTTTCTCATTGTTTTTGCAAAGGAATTACAAATAACCAACATTTACCTTTCCAATGCTGGATGAGATAAGTATGTAGGCATACTTACACTTTGTTAGTTATGCTAACTGTACTTGTTTGTTAATTTTTCAACTAATTATGTAAAATAGGGTTATAATGTAGAATGTACAATTGTTTTGCGGCTACATAAATAAGTTTGTCTTCTTTTGCGTGTGTTTTTCAAAGTTAAAATTGTCGAATAAATCTCGTTCGGATTACCAAGGATTTCGGATTTCCGGGGTTCGGATTTGAGGGGTTTCACTGTACTGCAGTTTGAAATACATCTGAAATGGTGTAACCTAATAGATTAACTTACTACAGTTGGCAGCCCTGCTGACTCTGAATATATTCTTAGTTCCGTCTCTTAAGGTATAGAATGTACATACAAAATTTGGTTGAAATCTAATGGTTTCCCGGTCAATGCATGTGAGATTTTCGAAGTGAAATGCCATGTCCTGTGGTTCGGATTCCACGTAAAAAGGAGGTCCCGTGGCTCATGATCTCGAGATTAACGGTCACGTTAAACTACAAGCTTGCTTGCTTTGAAATCTAATGGATAGTATGGACGTTTCACGCTGTTTGATATTGGATTTATCAGTGCGCCTAAAACCATGTTGTGAACAACGTCATGTATGTGATGCTCAGAATTAATCTCAAATATTACTTTCTATTATAGTAACAATTTTGGATAAAATCCATTTGTTAGTATAGAAGTTACATGCAATTAAATAATTGAAACTATCAGAAAGCTTGGAATCATGTTGGCAGCACTGAGGTTACTCCAAATTAATGTAGAATGTCAGGTACTATACGTGTGCAAAGTTTAAAGCTGATGGCCTGCATACTTTCTGATATATTCATATTAGGATTAAACAAATAGAGAGAACATTTATTAACAGTTGGCAGCCCTATTGGTTCTAACGAATACGCATAGTCATAACTGTTATAGTACACAAAGCACATAAGAAATTCATTAGTTAGTATAGAAGTTATATACATTTAAAAACTTGACCTATCAGCAGACTTAGAATCGTGTTGGCAGCACTGATGTATATACGTTACATCAAACTACTGTAGAATAAGAGGTACCATACGTGTGGAAAGTTTAGAGCTGTTGGCTTGCATACTTTCTGATATATTGATATTAGGGTTAAAACGTAGAGAGAGCATTTATTAACAGTTGGAAGCCCTGGTGGCTCTTTAGAATACGCACAGTCATATCTGACAATTAATCTGGAATGTTATTATCTATACGTGTGCCAATTTTGGAATAGTTCGCATGCATAACTCCTGAGATATCCAACATAGAGCTCAAATTTCAATTGCGTTTTTTTAGCAGTTGGTGGCACAGACGTCAAATTCAAATATGGCCGTGAGATATTCAAGTATAGATCTTTGGTTTCGATAGCTGCAGCCATTTAGGACTTGATAAGGGCGGGAGGCAGCGGTGAGGGACACACACACACACATTTTCTTGGATCGATCTCATACGTCTAGTTTTTTGCAAAATAAGAAAAGTAGGCTAAAAATCAAACAGTTCATTAAAATGGTAATGTTAACACAGTTCACCGATTTTCTAAATAACTGGAGATATCTTCAAATAATCCCAAATTACTAAGTTAAATGAAACTGTGGAATTATCCCTACATCTAAATCAGTTAACTATCAGTGACTTCAATTTATGAAATACACTGGTGTGACGATGAACAATCGTGCAGTCGAGGAGGGAGGCCACGCCCCCCCCCCCTTCCTTCCCCCCCCCCTCCTTGCCCCCCCCCCCCCCTAGAGTGCCCACGTTTGGGATCCATATCAAGTAGGGCTCATCAATGAATTGGAAATGGTACCAAGAAAGGCCGCTAGATTTGTGCTCAGTGACTTTAATCCCAGGAGCAGTATATTAAAGAAACTTGGGTAGGAATCACTTGAGGCTAGAAGGATGAAATCTAGACTCTGCGCTATGGGGAGAGCTTAGCAAACGTATGGGAAAGCCCACTTACATGAGTAGGAGTGATCATTCTTTCAAAGTTAAGGGCGGACCACAGCGTACAAATTATTGTAAGTATTCTTTCGTAAACCATGCTACTGATAATTGGAATTCTCTACCTGTGGCAGTCTTAGAGCCTTTCCCCAAACGTATACTGTAAGTGTGTTTAAGAAAAGACTGACGATGTGTGTAAATACTCCAGTTAAATAGTTATTGTGGATGATGATAATTGTTGTTTTAAGGGGCCTAACATCTAGGTTATCGGCCCCTAATGGCTTGGGTGATAGTGAAAAAAGAGATTGTAAACTACAACTAAATCGAACTACACACTAACATACTAGAAGAAGAAATGGAATACAATAGGAGAATAAGGCAAATAAAGGACAGGAGAAATAGAAATGCTCTCAACCCTCGAAGAATGACGATTGAGGGTCTTGGAAGGAAGGAGAGCCATGAAAGGCAGATAGAAGAGGGGAAAGAAGAGAGGGTCCACCCCAGAGGCAATGGAAAAATAAGAAAAAACCGAACCCAGCTCAGGAATCCCTCGAGGTCACTAACTCCGAACACACCAGCTGTGAGCCCTTGAGAGTGTAGCACTATCCAGGGTGGGGCTACACTCACCCTACCTCCTTAAGGGCTTTGAGCAGATGGCAGGAGATATGAAGAGAACAGAAGAGGTCTGACCCCTCGAAGAATGAGGGATCAAAAAAGATGAGACAACGGCCAATTAAGGCGGGAAAGTAAAGACACCCTAGGCCTCGGATACCCAAATACCGTCGGGGTCGGAAAAGAACAGGAGTTGACCAAGGGTGGTCGATAGGAAAGATGACTGAGAGGATCCCGGCCCAAGTAAGTGGAAGCAATGCCGAACTCAGCTGGGGTTTCGTGGTCGCCAACCCATGTCCCACTAGCCGTGAGCCCCTGGGGGGGGGTTGTTATTGAATTCTTATGTATAATTGTTTATTTAAAAGATGGCTTTGAAACTATTTTCCAGTGTTGCCACATTAACAATTAATATTATGGCGTTCTGTCGGTCAACACAAAAATCATTCCAATAACTGGAAATTAAAATAAATTAAAGTCGCCTCCGTAGCGTAGCGGTCAGCATAGTTAGCTGCCGTCCCGGAGGTCCTGGGTTCGATTCCCGGCTCTGCCACGAAATTTGAAAAGTGGTATGAGGACTGGAACGGGGTCTACACAGCCTCGGGTGGCCCAAATGAGTAGAGGGGGTTCGATTCCCACCTCAGCCATCCTCGAAGTGGTTTTCCGTGGTTTCCCACTTCGTCTTCGGGCAAATGCCGGGATGGTACTGTACCCTTTTACCTACCAATACCTGTTGAATCCCTGGATAGCAGCTGGATCGTAGAACCTGAAAATTCCCCGGCTCTAAAGACCCCCAAGTTCTACCAACAGACACAGGGATAATAGGGCCACTCGAATACCTAACAGGATGTATTAAGACTGACCAAAGCTCAGAAAAAGAAAAGACTAGCTCAAAACACAAGAATTCTTCAAGAGGAAGAAAGAATCTCAAAGGTGTGGTAAACACTAAAATACCTAGCGATGGCCCCCTTAATACACCCTTCCATCACCTCTATAAAGCATCACGCAATAATTAAAACCAAGTAATAAAGAAGTTTATTGTAAGAATAAACAAGACAGAAAAACAATCAATTTTGTCGATACCACGACCAATCAAATAAACATCTCATTGATAATACTGGATTGTCTTTCAAAAAAAAATTATATATTACCCATTATCTCAACTAACTTTTAATTGATTAAAATATAAGGCATATTAATAATAATAATGATCAATCCCATAGGATAAGCACTTACAAAAGAAAAATATTATAAGACTTGAATACATTAAATTCATTTCGGTTCCTTAACTGAAATAACATCTTATACAAAAATATTCTGATTATAACTAATAATCCTACACGACATCTTCAGTAACATTATATGTTCTTGTTATTAAATGAAGAAATTCATATGGCCTATTTAAAGAATATAATTTACACAAAATTCCAGAATAATTTTGATTATTCTCTTCCCACTGACTTAATGTCACGACATTCATTTCTGCTTAATATTGTTTCATATCTAGTTTTAGGGTAATTCTGCCGAACAGTTAAGCTAAGCAAAAATTAATCATAAATTCAGCATTAAATAGTTATCGGTTTCCTTGTTAAACATACATCCTATGGCAAAATCGTTATATTAATTTTACTGGAAATATTGAACCGGATATCCACTCAAGATTCTCAATAATACTGCTCAGAAAAATATTAATCTTCACACAAGCATTTTCACGATAACAGCGATAAAGTCAACTATGACCAAATATTAACCATACTAGGTTAAAAACAACACCTCTCTGGGTTAAAACCCCAATCAATCTAATCCTGATTGGCACACCTGGCTCAATCCTCAACAAGAAAATTTTGCTTTACAAAGCACTGTATCAATATACTTAAACACAAAGACATTACTCATAGTACATGCCTCTCTAAAGTCGAACATGCACCTATAATAGGAGCCTTACTGTTATAAATCCACAATTATGAAAATCAGCTGTTTATAGTAAAATCCTGAACTCGAGTGCGAAAAAAAAGATAATATGATTCTGTAGCAGATTACGAATAAAGCCCAGTGGATTCCAGAAATATTCCACCTATCTTTAAAAACTTGCCTTACATTGATGTATTACATGATCCATAATTCTTAAACGTATGACTTATAGTAAGTCGTCCCTGGGATTATCCTCGCAAATTTGGATGTCGTTCAAATACCCTCTTAATAGAGAAAAACTATTGCACCAAAGGCAATGATATCAATTTAATCCAGTGTTAACTTCACAAGAAAAGAAAAGTATAACACTCCCCAACCACACAAACTGAGGTTGTAAAAGCGATCTATAAAGATAAATTCAATCACAAAAATAAGATCTTCCCTGAATTTCCCGAACGCGAAAATGTCGATAGATTAGTCCTACAGCATGGATCTAGGTTAGCAACAAAGGCTTAGCGACTAATGGCCCATTAGGCAATCCATTTCGAAAATCACGCTCAGAAAATACAAGTTAAATCTGTTAATAAACTGCAGAAAAAAAAATAGTCAAAGGACTCGAAGTAACATTTAGAATAACAGGATCCGAAAACTTCCTAATATCGTAATAAGAATACGAAAAGGAAAATTCTCCTCAAAGAATACGATGATCCACGCGAAAGTGCTTAAAGAACAACACTAGAATATGAAAAACTCAATCAAAGTTCTCAAAAGAAAATTGTGTTACTAAAATGTTCTTACACAGAAAAAAAATTGTAGATCTTCTTCCTACATTTGTTTCTCGACAAATAAGAATGAGCATATCAGTTTAAATACTGTAAAATACTACTGAAATTTTTAATTTATTCATTAAATTACACAAAGGATGCACTCATTTTTATGAGTCAAAATCCTGGCATCATAGAAGGTCAGTTTCGAAATAAACATCGAACCTGCACTTTCTACTCAACCATTTAATCTACAAAATC
The DNA here is from genome assembly GCA_946902985.2 of Meconema thalassinum. Lineage (NCBI taxonomy): Eukaryota > Metazoa > Arthropoda > Insecta > Orthoptera > Tettigoniidae > Meconema > Meconema thalassinum. Next base: position 65,979,914 of record OX336398.1, on the reverse strand, counting down.
AAATATGGCAATATGTGGTAGTTCAAAATGTCCACGCTACGCTACTGTAACAAGTTGAAGTGATCTGTACCTTTGGCGAATCTAGATTAGGAAAAAAGGATATCGTTGGCCATACTAAGCTCCAGACCAACAGAACACATGCTGGACTCCAACTGGGTTTCCATAGAACGAACCAAAGTCCTCCTAGGCTCGAATAACACCCGGTCGGTCGAAATAGTTCCAACATATCCTGGTGATATCTTCCCATACATATTCGAATACCGACGGACGGACCGCACACAGTTTATCAACTCGTCACGAAGCGAGGGTGAACTCGAACAGTCGCTAAATAGTTCCAATGTATGAACGCGAATGTGAACAAGTTCACAAGGGTCCACGTGGCCCCTTGCATTACGAGAGTCGCTTGCACACTTCATGCTAAATGAAAGTTGCTGCCAACATGTCCCCGCTACACTCTGCTAATGCAGTATTCTTATATTAATCTAGCCTACCATCGTAATGGATATAAGCTTCATAGTGTTCCTTCCCTCTGACACCTTGCTTGAGAATGTGCTCTTTTCAAAAAGTATAAGCACTGTGAAGAGTGAATCAAGTCTAGGCTGCATTTCCACGACGGTTTATATGCAGAGTTTTGTGACACATTACAGCCGAGCTCGCGGTCGGGATTATGAAAGTATTCATCCGCATGGCCCGTTAGTTGCTGTCGATACACGGTCGCAAAGATAAACTATTACATGTTTAAGACCATGTCTGAGCCCTATTAAACACGTGTATACTTCACGTAGAATGCTGAACGAACTAGCGTATACACTCCAGCGCGGTCACACGTTTTTAAAACTACCGTTAGCTGGCGACTTCACTTTCACTGTTTTCAGGCTCAAACCTCTACGCTGTCGGTTTCTCTACTCATTGCTCTCTCCACGAGGTCGCCTTGGTCTCACATCCGCTCCCCCACTCCTTCACACGTCACGACTCGATACGAAATATATCGCAGTCGAAACGTAATCAGCAGTGAGTTAACAGATCATCTTCTGTTCTTCATACTTTCTTAATAATAGCTTTCTGCCATGGAAATATACATACAGACGTATGTAGCTGCTTACATATAGCGCTAAATATACTTTAATTTGTATTAATCACTCTCAGGTGAATCGATCGATATAGTGTTAGACACAGTCAACATGGTTATTATCGATGACCTTCGGGTTTCTCGTCGGAAACACGAGCTCTGCCGATCTCTTTCTTGATAGCATGACTTTTGCTCGCTGTAGACCAGCTGTAATTATAGACTTCAGAGGCTAGTTAGGAAGTTACAGGGTGTTCCCAAAATACTGTAACCATGTCTGTACTTAAGACCTTTATGAATAATGGTGCAGTACTGTCCCCGATAATCCGGATAGTAGGCTGTCAGAAATCCGCCCCCTCAATCGGATTGCCAATAATCAATCGCACCGGCACAGCTACATCAATGAAAATGGCACTGACAGATACTACCGAGATCAGAGCACAGTAGTTAACATGAAATTATTGTGGAACACACCAAAATATACGGGGGTTCATACTTACCTTTTACTTACCTATTCAATTTAATCTCGGGTCTGGGTTTTTTTTTTCAACTGGATCACTTAATAGTATGCCCTCACAATAACCTCCACCCCGATATTTAAAATGAACCAAGTCGGAAACAAGAAAATTTAAACTGCACAATACTTTATTTCACATAAAGAGAAATATAATTTAACAAAATTTTACAACAAAATATACGTGGCAATCAGAAGCCATTGTCAATGCAACCATGTCCTCCTGTAGGACTTGTAGACTTTACATACAAAAATTCAGCTTTCTCTATCTCAAAAGAACGTAATAATAACAACAATGCACTTTGGAATGGATAAGGGAGCTGGGACGAGACATATAGCATTTGTTTCCTTGTTCATGAACTTCACATTTTATTTATAACCGCAAGGCTGCTATGTAGATGACCTTGGCCTCTATCATACAGTTATCTGGCCACCTGCGATACACCCTGCACCGTGTCGCATGCTTGCTTCGTCAAATGGACGCACCTGTTCAACCAATGTTAGCATAAGCTAGTTACCTCAGAGCCTAGCTCCTTTTTCAAAACACTTTAAATGTTCACATCTCAACTCAAATATTATCACGCAAATCTTTTAAATGCTCCGTTCAAATATCAATGGATTACTCTAATAATCCCAAATCTTGTTTAATTGTATATTTCAATTGTTGAAATAGCGTTGTTTAGAGTATAATAACGAAAACGCTTAATGTTTATAACAAACTGTTCATTAATTATTTATAACATTTTAAATTGTTTATAACATTGTCAAACGACAATTGAAAAATTTATACACGCCTCTATTAATCCCGTTCGTTTCAAATTATTATTAAAGATATTTACATAGTTATTTACATTATTTATATTATTTATATTATTAGCTTGCCACGGTGGGTGAGTGGATAGCGTGTCGGTCTACTAACCCCAAGATTGCAGGTTCGCCCCTGGCCGTGGTAAGTGATTTTTGAAAGGCGGCAAAAATACGATACGCATGTCATACGATGTTGGCATGTCAAAGAACCCATTTGAATTCAGTAGGCCGAGTTCATAATGGCAAAATTAATCTCGGGAGTTTCCGCCAGCACAAAGTTCCTCATTTCTCTACTAGAAAGCGCTATTGTGTTCAAGGAGATTAGATATCTAACATCTAACCTCCTTGACTTTCATAGTCAAGGAACTACGAAATTCGACATGCAAGCTACCCTCTGGGTGTCAAATAGCAAAGCTTGCACCAGGCAGCCGAGGCCATACGATATTATTATTATTATTATTATTTATATTATTTATATTATTTATATTATTTATATTATTTATATTATTAATACATTAAACCACACGTTTATCCGGTTGATAATTACTTAAATCGTGGTGATATAATCGACCAATGAAGGTTAGTTATATTTAAATTTTAGATTCTGGTTTAATAAGATTTAATAATTATTATTTGTGACGGTAACCTCCATTCAAAATCGTTATCTCAAATTATTTAAACACTCTTGTTAATTTTAGCAGTAACTTCACATGAATAATTTTCAATGGACCTGAACAATACACTCAGCGGAAAAATACCTCGCTCAAAACGCACAAAATTGCACCAAAATTGGCCCATAATTCATCATATATCTCATTATATATGGCATCAAAATCTTCCACAATATATACAAAAAACATCCACTTACAAATTCATCAACATTATCAATATTACTGTGGGAACCTCCTTCACTTATTAAAGGGCATTATTCATCAGCGACTTTTACACGTCCACTGAACTAACGATTATACATCCTTAGTTCCTCTTTAAAAATTCTTATATTCATCAATTGTATCGAAAACTGTTATTATATTTAACCTTCGTGGGTTTCATTCATGAATCGATATGAAGTAAAAATTTGCCAGTCACAAATGAATTTAATAGCAAATACGATTAGACACGCCTCCCTGGTCTATCAAAATTGAGATTAATATCATCAAAGTATCGCAGTATAAAAATACTATCTTCAATCAAAGTTCATCTAAACTGCATAAATAATCGAATAGAATACAATTAGACTGTGGACTGCCAACATTATTGTTCCAATCTAGAATTGAGAAAAACTCCTATCAAATGTTCATTACTATAGTGTACTCAATAAATCGTACTCAAAGTTCATATTTCATAAAATTGTCTATAATGCAATGGTATTTCAGAATTGACGATAAATGTCTATGTTGCAATCATGTTCATAAAACGACTAGTATTTCTAAGATCGTCGATAAAGTAGTAGATTTTAACGCTCTAAAATCTTTTAATCATTCTTCTTTCTTGAGGATGACAGAAAATTGGTCAAAGTAATTTACTGAATAGAATTACTTTAATAAAATGACACGCTGTTTGAATTTAAATTTGCCATAGAAAATCGTTAACTTTACAGTCAAATCGTGACTACAAAAATATGCAAATTACTGAAAGAATATCTAATATCAGTCTCAACTGATCCAAAATTTTATAAATATGCCAATGACATAGTAATGTCTCAATAAATCGTAGAAAAAGGCATAAATCAGCAAAGTGTACAGAAAATCAAGCAAGAATATGGGGCAAAATATATGGGACAGAAAATATGGGGAAAATGGTTGCTCAGATATCGCTAAATGGCTCAAATAAATCAAGAAACGTTCACGACTACCTTATCTGTTGATTGAAGTTCTAGAGGAAAATTTCCAAAGAAGACTGCTGATGGTTCCATTTCACCACCGTAAAGATGTGCTCCGACCTCGAACCCGGAACCTGCGCCCTCGGAGAATAGAACTGCTTCCTCCTCCGGAAATTGCACTGCTCCGTGTAGACGATAGACATCCTCCTGGCAAAACTCTTCTGTGTGAGCCGGGTCCACCCTGGCCTCTCTTGAAAGTTCCCTGAAGTTCTGGTAGAAATTCGCCATGAAGTTTATTGCAATTATTTCCGCAGAAATGTTCATAATTGCGGAGTATGAAGATATTTCCACTGCCATTTGATGTAATTCAGCGATGGATTACGATGCATGAGTGTAGTTGGATGTTCACTACATGCTCGCTTTTGTAGAATGACGATTAACGAAGCTCCATGCTGCTATTTCACTCCATTGATATATGTCCCAATTGCATTAAAGTTTTAGTCTTCCATCTCCACTTCCGTTATAATAATAGTCGAAAGTACTGCCAGATTATATAGTTCCATTGTAGAATGTAGCGTTGTATCACCAAATGTAATCTTCAGTATCACGGTTGCAATACATGTGTCAGCCGTAGCGTAGAATGTGGTATTATAAAAGTGCTTCTCAGGTGTCGAGAAAATCACTTTTGTCTGCAGTCTTAAAATGCGAATATCTTCCAAAGTATAATAGTGAAAATGTTCAACTTTCGTACACGCCTCAATATTGTATTGCACAATTGAATTAGCATAAATGCAGTAGCTAACTCTTGATAGATAATCATGTAGACTTGTTTATGTGTGCGCTCCAACTTCGCCTAGTTTTAGTAACCGTAAAATTGCACTGCTGCACGCTCAGTGCTTGTTCGATGCTGTGGGCTCTACCACACTTGCTAATGACGACTTGCTTCACTGAATAATATATACTTGTTCTATCGGAATTAAGAACTCGAAGTCTGACAATATGAGAATGAGAAAATCAGCCATGAGGCCTGAGACATGAGACATGAGAACTTCCTCTCTGCTGTGCAAGGCCTTTTATCAACTTCTTAAGGGGCGTATCCATCCCTACCATAGCTTGTTCCTCTGTCATTGCTAGAAGTTCTAACTTTGGCTATACTTGACGGATTTTCAAATTTCAAAAACTCATAATTTATTTCTTCAAAATTCCAAATCAATGCCATAACTGAAAATAGTTTTCCACAATTCTGCATGCCAAAAGTAATTAAATATGGTAGTTTCAGTAATCTCCGTCTCCCTCCAAGCTATCATTCATTGGTTCAAGCCTCTCCTCCAATAGCGTAACTTCTTCCTCAGCACAATTCCTTGTTTCCCTGCGACTGCGTCGTAAATCTCAGATCCTTCTCGAACAAAATCATGACGTCACCAAGAATCTCAGCTCAACCAGCCTACTTGCATGAAGTCTGCGTCATCCGTGCCTACGTCATGAATATACACGTCACAACTATGACGGCCATAACTTTATTCACATATGCCAATACAGCCACCGTGGTCTCAATATAATTCAATTTACGGGGGCAGTACCTACTGTAAGGCCACAGCCGCCTCCTTCCCTCTTCCTAGCCTATCCATCCCTATCTTCCATCCCTTCCCCTCCCTCATGAGGCCCCTGTTCGCTTTGCAGGTGAGGCCGCCCGGGCGAAGTGCTGATCACACCTCCCCAGTTGTATCCATTCCGACCAGATGTTCCAAGCCCCAGGACACTGCCCATAGAGGCGCTAGTGGTGAGTTCCCTCGCTGAGTCCGTGGGAACTACCAACCTAGAGGGTAAATTGACTAAATAATGAAAATGAAAATCCACAGCCTGCTTCCAGTCTCCGACCGGGTCAGGAATGGAATGAATGAAGCCCCCATCTAGCGGCGAGGATATGAACTGTGCCGGCTGTCGAGGCCTGACGCACTCCTCTGGGGCAATGATTAAATGAATGACAGATGAAATGAAATGATAGTGGAGAGTGTTGCTGGAATGAAATTTTGACAGGGAAAACCGGAGTACCCGGAGAAAACCTGTCTGCCTCCGTTTTGTCCAGCACAGATCTCTCATGGAGTGACCGGGATTTGAACCACGGACCCAGTGGTGAGAGGCCGGCGTGCTGCCGCCTAATAATAATAATAAATGTGATTATGATTTATTTATATTGTTATGGACTATTTTCACTTCCATAGAGTGCCACGCTACAGATAAAGGCTTTAAAAATTAGTTCCTTGGGGTAAATCTGAGACTTGTCTCATACAAAAATGTCGCTTACAGTGACATCGGACAAGAGTGTAAACTCTCAAAGATCGCCACGCAAGTGGAAAAAGCAGCGCATCAATGCGGTTCTCATCAGGAGGAATATCTTAATCTGCCAGCCCCGTGCTGTTGGGGTAGTGCGGCTGCCTCTCACCCGGAGGTCCCGTGTACGATTCCCGGCTTCATCAGGGATTTTAGAAACTGACGTGAGGGCTGGGACGGGGTTCACGCACCCTCCTGAGGACAATTGAGTAGTTGGTTGGTTGGTTCCTCAGTTTAGGGGCTGCGACAACGCGGTCATGTATCCCCGTGTACTTTGGGTGTGTGTAGAATCCGTCTGATAACCGGTGTTAATTGTGATGACTGTATTAGTGTGTGTTATCTGTTTTTTAATTTAAGTACTGCAACTTAGAATTTTTCAAATAGTTCCTACTTTTGCCGCCAAGCGCAACCGCCAACGACTACTAGGCCAAGTTCAGAACTTAGCTACTAGACGCCACCGCAGTTGGCTCTTGGCAACGAACGTAGAAACCTAGGAGCGTTGTTTACATTCTTAACCTATCCAATTTAGCTACACACAGGTGCAATAAGTGGAAAGTTGTTTAACATGCCGTAAATCTATGACATGGGACAGACGGCTTTACTTCCCCTCCGAAGGAAGGCATACTGAGGGATTTTTAACGCTCTTAAAAATCCGACGACTTCGCTTGGTCTTGGGCTGTAGCGTCCGGGGTTTGAGGTTTAATGTACAAAACTATATTTCATAAATCAACAGATTTCTTTTATGTAGAAATGCTTCAGTTGCCCGAGCCAACCTACTTATTATATCATCATTGCTTCGTCCATCACTGGTTATTTTGCTTCCTAAGTAGCAGAAGTCTCCTACTTCCTTTAGCTTTTCACCTGCCAATTTTACGTCCATAGTGGTTTAGATCTCTTTCGGCTGCATTCCAATATTTTTGTGTTACATTTATTGATTTTCATCATGTATTGAAGGGTTCATTTCAAAAACCAGACCAAGTCCAAAAATTGACTTTTTGAGATAAATACATCTTCTTCCTTTTAAAGGCCAGCTCTACGTATAGATAGTATTGCTGTCTCCAAAAAGCAGACAGGTCGGCTTATATACGGGAGTGAAATATTGGGATTCTACAAAAATAAGACAAGTCCAATGCTTTCTCAAGCAACTAACTGATTTTTCTTGACAATTCCCTGAGTAACAGTAGCGACCATGATAACTATGTAAAACATAGTTTGTACTTAAAGAGCATTTCAAAAAGTGCTCGCACAATAAGAGCGATGATGATGATAATTGTTGGTAGCATGACAACGTTTAAAAGGTGTTTTTCTATAATTTGCCAATTTCTAAACTTTTCATCCAGAAAAACTATTGTACTTGCGAATATTCAAAGTAGCTCGTAATAGTAATGCTCTCAAAACTCATACAGTTACACATTTATACACAGTCTACACATGTAATTTGTGTGCTCTATCTTGCAAGGAATGAGAGCTTACTGATTTAACTTCAGTACGAACATACATCTACAACAATCGTCACCAGAATATACTTTTCCCACATCAGAATTTAAATTCCTAATTTACAATTATTCAAGGTTGGGCCTTGTAAATCTAAAATTCCCTGAGTGACATTAAAACACCCTGATAATTCCCTGAGTTTTCCAGGATTTACACATTCCCAGAGTATTCCCTGTTTTCCAGAGTAGTAGACACCCTGAAATTAATTTCCTGGAATGTTTGTCATTCAATAATGATTTGGACTTTATAGGGATTTACATAATAAATAATTATTGTATATGAGAATTAAAATATTTTTCATTTTTGTATTCAACTAAGATTTCGGCAAAAACCAGACAATTACAACGGCTGTTTTTTTTCGGTTTTCTCAACTATCCTGATATAATGTAATTAATGTGCATCTAGCAACCCGCCTCGGCTTCGCCCGGGAACAGTTATGAATGCATTACGTGATAAGGGCTTTTTCTTTTCGATGTAAATGAACTAAGACCTATATCCGTTTTACCTCTCGGCATGATGGGTTAAAACCACTGACTGGACTATTAATTATATTATTATGGAGATGCATGTGCAACGAATTCTTGTCAGAAATAATTTAAGAATGGCGAGGTCCATGAAACACAAATCCCCCTTCCGTCCAATCTAAACTTGACTGTTTTTTTTTTTTTTTTGGAACGGAAAGTTCACAGGCGAAATGAAGAAAAGCTGAGTTGCACTTCCAGGGAAACTCCAAATACAACCACTCTTCTCTGAATTCTTAAATCAACACGACTCGACAGTTTGCTGCTGGTTGTATCTAGGGTAACAGGCTCGCCAGCTAGCTAAGCTGTAACTGGGGGTGACAGGCTCGCCACTAGCTAGCTCGTAAACTGTCGCCTCAGTAATTGAATGGAAATTGTTGGAAGAAATGAAAACGTAAAAACACTTATAGTTGGCAATGTGTTGAAGATTGAGATATGCTCTCGCGGACGTCTTTGTAGAACGTTTCATGCTGAACAATTCTTACACTCAATTGATATATTTAACGGTTTGCCCAGTGTAAGCTTTAAACGCGCACGGACACCAGGTTATTTTTTCAACTTTTTCACTGAAATCGTTACTGCCTGGCTTCCTTTGATCATAAATAAATTATTTTCGACAGAAACCTTTCTCGAGATATCCTTTACAGAATGATGAAACCCACATCAAAATCCATCCAATGGTTCTCGAGATTACCCGTGGCATCCAAGAATCAGTGACTTCGCTTTATACTAAGTAGAGATGTAAAGCTGTTCGTGTACAGTACAATAGACTAGGTCTAAGGTCAATTTTTATTTAATTCAGCACAAATGAAGCTATACCTTTTTTTCTGACCAATTTAATTTTTGGACTTGTTTTGTTCTTTGAATTAGCCCTTCAATTCCTTCCTCAAGATGGAGATCATACCATTTAAAAACTCTTTCAAGTCCTCTGATGTGGCGGCTAAGATATTATATCTGTCTGTTAGGTAGTCAGCCCGAAGGCTGGTTGGATCCTCAAAAAGTACCGCAGTTAGGTTATGTGGGTAGATACCCACAAAAACCCAAGGCAACGCTTTATTGAGGCGTACTAGGCAAGATGAGGAGTGAGGTAGTTTGGCATTACTAAGCACCACCCATACCTCAGTAGATTCCATATAATCACAGCCGTGAGTGAGACTGAGACAGCGGTGATACTCTAGCCTGTGCCAACAGACACTAACTGTGCCCTGAATGTCTTTATTAAGCACCACCCATACCTCAGTAGCTTCCATATAATCACAGCCGTGAGTGAGACTGAGACAGCGGTGATACTCTAGCCTGTGCCAACAGACACTGACTGTGCCCTGAATGTCTTTATTAAGCACCACCCATACCTCAGTAGCTTCCATATAATCACAGCCGTGAGTGAGACTGAGACAGCGGTGATACTCTAGCCTGTGCCAATAGACACTGACTGTGCCCTGAATGTCTTTATTAAGCACCACCCATACATCAGTAGCTTCCATATAATCACAGCCATGAATGAGACTGATTGTGAGACATCGGTGATACTCTAGCCTGTGCCAACAGACACTAACTGTGCCCTGAATGTCTTTATTAAGCACCACCCATACCTCAGTAGCTTCCATATAATCACAGCCGTAATAATAATAATAATAATATCGTATGGCCTCGGGTGCCTGGTGCAAGCTTTGCTATTTGACACCCAGAGGGTAGCTTTCATGTCGAATTTCGTAGTTCCTTGACTATGAAAGTCAAGGAGGTTAGATGTTAGATATCTAATCTCCTTGAACACAATAGCGCTTTCTAGTAGAGAAATGAGGAACTTGTGCTGGCGGAAACTCCCGAGATTAATTTTGCCATTATGAACTCGGCCTACTGAATTCAAATGGGTTCTTTGACATGCCAACATCGTATGACATGCGTATCGTATTTTTGCCGCCTTTCAAAAATCACTTACCACGGTCAGGGGCGAACCTGCAATCTTGGGGTTAGTAGACCGACACGCTATCCACTCACCCACCGTGGCATCACAGCCGTGAGTGGGATTGAGACATCGGTGATACTCTAGCCTGAGCCAACAGACACTGACTGTGCCCTGAATGTCATTACTAAGCACCACCCATATCTCAGTAGCTTCCATATAATCACAGCCGTGAGTGAGACTAAGACAGCGGTGATACACTAGCCTGTGCCAACAGACACTGACTGTGCCCTGAATGTCTTTATTAAGCACCACCCATACCTCAGTAGCTTCCATATAATCACAGCCATGAATGAGACTGAGACATCGGTGATACTCTAGCCTGTGCCAACAGACACTAACTGTGCTCTGAATGTCATTACTAAGCACCACCCATACCTCAGTAGCTTCCATATAATCACAGCCATGAATGAGACTGAGACATCGGTGATACTCTAGCCTGTGCCAACAGACACTAACTGTGCTCTGAATGTCATTACTAAGCACCACCCATACCTCAGTAGCTTCCATATAATCACAGTCATGAGTGAGACTGAGACATCGGTGATACTCTAGCCTGTGCCAACAGACACTAACTGTGCTCTGAATGTCATTACTAAGCACCACCCATACCTCAGTAGCTTCCATATAATCACAGCCATGAGTGAGACTGAGACATCCGTGATACTCTAGCCTGTGCCAACAGACACTGACTGTGCCCTGAATGTCTTTATTAAGCACCACCCATACCTCAGTAGCTTCCATATAATCACAGCCATGAGTGGGACTGAGACATCGGTGATACTCTAGCCTGTGCCAACAGACACTGACTGTGCCCTGAATGGCATTACCAAGCACCACCCATACCTCAGTAGCTTCCATATAATCACAGCCATGAGTGAGACTGAGACATCGGTGATACTCTAGCCAGTGCCAACAGACACTGACTGTGCCCTGAATGTCATTACTAAGCACCACCCATACCTCAGTAGCTTCCATATAATCACAGCCATGAGTGAGACTGAGACATCGGTGATACTCTAGCCTGTGCCAACAGACACTGACTGTGCCCTGAATGTCATTACTAAGCACCACCCTTACCTCAGTAGCTTCCATATAATCACAGCCATGAGTGAGACTGAGACATCGGTGATACTCTAGCCTGTGCCAACAGACAAATGCAAATGCAATTGTACTGCATTCATTGAGGGATGGCAAACAGGCCTAGATATTATGTAGCGGATATGTAAACACAATACAATAACGTGTGAAACACACTGTAGGTCCCAGTGTTCAGTGACATTGTGCTATTAGCCAGACGATTATTCATGGGGGGCAGACTCCATTGTGTGTGTAGCAGTTCTTTATTCTGTGCGGCACTGATATGATAGCCAGCTGGAAGCTAGCCAATAATAATCAGCCTCATCCGACATCTGACAGGGAACACTGATGACATAAACACGAGGTCACATCAAGGAATATTATGGTGCTCGTAATTTCAAGCAACGGGACGTCTTTTTATTTTTTAAATTAATCTGTTGATGGTACACAAGAGGGCTCAGTGTGCGCCCCAATACTAGTGCGCCTACACAGTAAAATACATTTCCTGATATGTCAGCATTAAGTATTAATATCTTAAATAATTCTTAAAACTAGGAAGTTCGCACAGATCAAAATGCATAGTCGTAAAAAGATAATATAAAACTAAATCTAAATTTGATCTAATGTAAAATATAAAAACAGGTTTTGAAATTATTACATAATAAACTAAAAGGTAACATTAATAACTAGGGAACACATATATACATTGTTGATTCTGTTTTTTGTGATAATTTTATTTCAAGTATGAATTAGAGTGACTGGATTATAGGCTAATTTCCAAGAACGGTCTGATTGAGAGACAGAAATCTAGTTTCCAGTTTACACGAACCGCATCGTTGTAAATACTGCAAAGCCTCCATACAGGTGAATTAGCCTATTATGTGAAGTAGTATTTGTTATAGGCCGGCCCCGTGGTGTTGGGGTAGCGCGCCTGCCTCTCACCCGGAGGCCCCGGGTTCGATCCCCGGCTCCGTCAGGGATTTTAAAACTGACGTGAGGGTTGGAACGGGGTGTACTCAGCCTCGTGAGGACAATTGAGTAGCTGTCTGACAGTGAGACAGCGCCCCGATCACGAATACCAAGATTAACGGCCGAGGGGAGCCGACGCGCTGATCACGCGTCACCCCAATATCTGCAGGCCAAATGGCTGGGCAGCGGTCGCTTGGTCGGCCTTAGCCCGTCATGGGCTGGATAGTGCCAGGGGTTGTTTTGAGTATTGGTTATATCATTTTTGAATGTTATGGTTGATCTTGTAGTTAAGCGAGGGATGTTGACATTTAGGAGCGATAGGAAAAATGAGTTATCAATTTGACCGTTAATAATTTAACAAAGGAATTTCATATCATTCACTTGCCTTCGAGACTCCAAACTAGTCATGCTGAAATTCAACAAAAGTTCACCGTAGGGTACCACGTGTGTTAACTCTTACCGTGTCTTTCCCGATATATGCCGCGCTAATACATTCCGCAGGCTATCACCGTACACAATTCCAGGGCGATATCGGTAACAGTTTCGGAGATATTGAATGCTAGTGAAATATTTCGCACAGCCGCCATGTTGGATTGGTGAGACGTAACAAAATTTGAAGGGCACGATCAAGGTCGCGAAGACGAAGGATTTTGGACACATATCCCGCTTGCCAAATACTAGACTCCTGAAACAACTTTTTGACTTGTTTTGGAACAGTAAAACAAAAATCACATGGTTGAAAGAAATACAAATGGATTTAGACGAATTGAAAATTACTAAGCATCAAATTGAACATAGAGACGAGAAACGGCTTCTGAATAACAAATGGAATCGAGTGTTCTTTACTGTATTTTCCGCCAAGGATAGTAAAGGACAGGAATTGGAAGTAATTCGGTCACGGTCTATCAAAGGTACCACCCCGGCATTCGCCTGGAAGTGAGAACTGATGTTAGTAAAACGTCTTCGTGTTCGTGATGCGCGCAAACGCTATACAAATGTAAAACAGGAAACACTCACACTTTATTTTAGTGCATAAAGCAGAGTCATAAATGTAAGAAAAGTGATCTTATGTTTTTTTGTAGAATTGAAAAAAGGTATTGCAACTTATGTTAATAGATTATATATCACGTTTTTGTTTTTTCTGGATTATCCGGATTTTCAATAATCCGGATCAGTTCCGGTCCCACTTAATCCGGGTAAACGAGGTTCTTGTGTACCATCTTTTTAAAAGCCTTCATTTGGAAGGTAATGGCTGCTTGAGCTTTTAGTACCCGCAGTAAAGAGGTGCAGGTGCACTTCTCAAAAGGGGAGATAGCGCGCAGTTGGCTACTCCTGTGGGAGTCCAGGCGCGGACACCAAGAGCCCGCTAATGAGCCAGCTTGGGTGTCCTAGGCGAAACCCCGCACAAGACGCGGCATAAACCTAGAAAAATTGCTGAGTTTTGCATCATAGGTAGGTGGCAGAAAGGTCAAAGACTACGTGAATAACTTGATAAATGTGAAAAACTAACATGTAATAAATTATATACAGTATGTATACTGTAAATATATATAGAGAAAAACTAAGGGATGACATATTTCGCTCGTGAAGCATCCTCAGATCCAAAATACAAGACAAATAGCTCTACAAAACACTACCAAAGCTACAGTGACACCTACAGACAGTCTCTGTCCTCCAAAAATAAAATACAACAAGTAGTTCCGTGAAGAACTATACAGCCTATTTTCATATATCCTGCTCATGTTAATTGCCTCTATCAACATACAAAATTTCAGTTTAATTGCTGTAACAGATTCGTAGATATTGAGAACCGTCTAAATAATTCAGATGGTCGCCAGGTTGGATTTGTATTCTGTACTATTATATTAAGATTATTGTGTACGTGTGGTATTCAAACTTCAATCGCATGATTAGAACACAAGAAGTAAAAACGAGATTTTAAAATTACGCACAGCAGCCATCTTGTGATTATGCAAACAATTGAAATAAAGTAGATGCCAGTGGATCAACATTTGTATAAGCATTTAACGTGCAACGTTTCACGGCACTCGGCTAGTTAATTCTCGAGAAACGTCCATTTAAATATTTATACTTCGCGTCGCCGCCATGTTGGATTTGTGCTCACCAGGTTACTGAAAGTCCTTTAGGTGAACATATGTTCATAGTCTCTATGAACATACAAAAATTCAGTTTGGTTGCTGTAAAAGATTCATAGATATTGAGAACCGTCTAAATATTTCGGAAGCTCGCCATTTAGGATTGTTATATGTATAGGCCATAGAGTTATGTACCATTCAAAGACAATTATTGCCTAGGTTCATTATGCAAACTTTCACTTCGATCGCATGATTACGACAGAAGAAATAACAACTTAATTTTAAAATTTCGCACAGCCGCCATCTTGAGGTTATGTAAACAATTGAATTAAATTAGATGGCAGTGCATTACAATCTGCAAAATCATTTACTGTACCTCATTTCACTGCGCTCAGAGAGTTGAATCACGATAAAAGTATGTTAAAACATTTCAAATTCGCTTGGTCGCCATGTTCGTTTTGTACTTTACAGGTTTATGAAATATACATAGGTAATCTTGTATCAGTACCCTTTATCACCGTACAAAATTTCAGGGTGATATCTGTAATAGTTTCGGAGATATAGAATGTCAGTGAAATATTTCGCACAGCCGCCATTTTGAGGTTATGTAAACAATTGAACTAAATTAGACTCCAGTGCATTACAATGTGTATAAACATTTGCTGTACCAAGTTTCATTACGTTTGGATAGTTAAATCGCGAGAAAAGTCTATTTAAACGTCTCAACTTCGCTTGACCGCCATGTTGGTTTTGTAGTCACCAGGTTTTTGAAAGTCTCATAGGTGAACTTCTAGTAGTGCCCTCTATCACCGTACACAATTCCAGGGCGATATCGGTAACAGTTTCGGAGATATTGAATGCTAGTGAAATATTTCGCACAGCCGCCATGTTGGATTGGTGAGACGTAACAAAATTTGAAGGGCACGATCAAGGTCGCCGAGTATAGTGCTATGAACTTACAGAGTTTCATTGAAATCGCTCCAGCCGTTTAGATTTTATTAGGGACACACACACACACCTCACACACACACACACGGACAAAAGGTGATCTCATAAGCCTATTTTTTCAAAATTGAAAATAGGCTAACAAATCTTAGTCTTCGTCTTCTTCTTCTTCTTCCTAGCGTTGTCCCGCTGGTGCAGGGTCCGTTTTTTTGGTCATTGACCTCCATTTTGTCCGGTTTCGTGCGTCAGCTGGATTTAGGCCGGCAATTCTTACGTCACCATTTATTGTGTCTTGCCAACGCTGCTTCGGTCGTCCTCTGGGGCGTAGGCCTTCAACCTCAAAATGAACGACAGAGTTAGTAACAGTATCAGGCGCTGCACGCAGGGCATGGCCATACCATCGGAGCCGTTTCTCTCTCATTAGGTCCACAATTGGAGCGACACCCATTTGCTCTCGAATTGTGTCGTTTCTGACATAGTAAATAAGGGATATGCCCATTGTCCAACGGAGCATTCTCATTTCCATGGCGTGTAGGTGACGTTCTGAAATTTTGTCGGATGGTTGACATTCAACTCCATACAGCGCAACTGGCCGTACCACTGTCCGATATATCTTGGATTTGAGACGAAGTGGCATTTTCTTGTCGCAAAGCACACCCGTGATCTCCTTCCACCGCAACCAGGTTGCGTTTACCCTGGCTCTTACTTCATCATTGAAGTTGCCATCACTCTGAAGACGAGATCCAAGGTACCTGAAGCATTCTGTCTTGACTAGATTTTGTCCAGCGACTTGAATGGTACCGTGGCTTGGGTTTAACTCCAGATACTCCGTCTTTTTCACATTCAGACATAGGCCATACTGGGAGAGGCGGTTATTCCAGTCTTCAACTTGACATTGGAGTTTTTCTCGGGTGTTATCTGCAACCATTATATCATCTGCATACAGAAGGGTCCAAGGAACATTCCGTTGCAGGTCACGAGTGATGGCGTCTATCACAAGAACAAAAAGGGACGGTGATAGTGCTGAGCCTTGGTGGACGCCGACATTTACTGGAAAGTTTTCTGAGGTACCAACAGCACAACGTACTCTACTGCTGGTGTTCGAGTATAACATATTGATCACATTTACAAATGACTCTGGCACACCATGGTTGCGCAGCGCATACCAAATCAGCTCATGAGGAACACGATTGAAGGCCTTTTCAAGGTCAAGAAAGGCAATATGCAGATGCTTTCTTTTCTCTCGGTGCTTCTCCATGAGTAACCGTGCTGCGAAGATATCCAGAGGCTTTCTTTTCTCACGATGCTTCTCCATGAGTAACCGTGCTGCGAAGATGGCGTCAGCGGTTCCAGCCCCCTTGACAAACCCGCACTGGTTGGAGCTGATGTCGGTGATGGCACGTAGGCGTCCATCAAGAATCCTCTCAAAGATCTGTATGTGAGAGAAGACGTACTGGGCGATAGTTTGAACATTCCGCTGGGTCTCCTTTGTTCTTGAAAATCGGTACTGTGGTAATTATTACTGATATTTATTTATTTATTTATTTATTTATTTATTTATTTATTTATTTATTTAGCGTATGGATTAGTGCCGGGAGTGTCCGAGGACATGTTCGGCTCGCCAGAGTTGGTAGCTGCGGACACCTATGGGGTGGGCTACAAGTGCCGTCGCGTGAGGATGAGATAAGATGAATGAGCAAGTCCAATTTCAAGTAGTTCCAACTCTGGCTACCAAAAGCCGATGACACCTAGCAACGAACGTTGGAACTTGATAGAGCGTTTCTAACGAAATATAACCTACAAATTTACCGACACATTACAAATTGTAGTGGTAGATTCTTTTATGTTCGACCCTCACTATTATGTGTCAGAAAACTGTATCATAATGATGGTCATTATAACACTGTTTTTCATTATGATACAGTTTCTCCAGCCAATCAGAGCTCGTTCATTGACCAATTAGGTAACGATACCTTCACGATGCGCTCAAAATCCAACATGTCGGACATAAACGCAACATCGAACTATAATAAATTACCGACATGGAATACACACCGTCCTTATGTTCGCGTAAATAAACTGGCGAATATGAGACAAGAAATAGCACTGTACCTTAATATCACCAGCCCTAATTTCTACACAGCGCATCGCCTTCAAACGACTCCGGTGACAATATTACTGAGGGACGGCAGATGTAAACATATGGCCTGCATAATATGGCATTGCAAGCACAGAGAGCGCATGCGTCGGTCGTTCAGAGATCTTGAAAGACAGAGATATACCCTGCGCTCGCTCTTCGATCACAAAATTCAAGTGGCTGACTCTCAACAGATATTTATGAATATTTATGTTAAAACATATAATAAAGTTATAATTATCGTCGAACATAAACAGTCGTATGCAACTCGCCTATAATGGTAATTAAGACACTCGTATGGAAATTATAAAACTCGCATACTCGTGTCTTAATTATAGCCATTATAGGCTCGTTGCATAATGTACTATTAAAGGCCATAAATCTATGACATGGGCCCGCCGGTATTACTTCTCTTGAAAAGTTTTAAGGTTACCATGGCAACAAGTGTTGGTCATCTAGTTCAGTAGAGACATCTGTAAGTTGCTATAGGAACATCTTACTTACTATTAATGAAAGTTAGGTTGGTTGGTTCTTAAGTTTAGGGGCTGCGACAACGCGGTCATGCAGCCCCGTATACTTTGGGTGTGTGTAGAATCTGTCTGATAACCGGTGTTAATTGTGATGGCTGTATTAGTGTGTGTTATCTGTTTTTTAAATTTTAGTACAGACTGCAACTACGCCACCTAGGTCGGCTCTTGGCAACGAACGTAGAAACCTAAGAGCGTTGTTTACATTCTTAACCTATCCATTTTAGCTTCACACTGGTGTAATTAGTGGAAGGTTCTTTAACATGCCATAAATCTATGACATGGACCACCGGCTTTACTTCCCCTCCGAAGGAAGGCATACTGAGGGATTTTTAACGCTCTTAAAAATACGACGGCTTCGGCCGGGTTTGAACCCGCTATCTTGGGCATAGAAGCTCAGCATGCTACCGACTACGCCACCGAAGCCGCTAAAATGAAAATTAGTACGCCTATCTGTGATTAGCGAGGTTACCATGGCAACAAGTGTTTAGTAGAACATCTTAGCGGAGACCACATTGTTAGTAACTTATTTAAGGCGATGCGCACTACAATCGCCATGTATCTGGTGATGGGAGACAATGGTTGCCGTGGTGAACTACGTGTCTGGCCACATAAAGTAGGCCTGTGTTTCCCCTCGCGCCAATAACAACAAAAGCCAGCGAGCACAATGAGTTAATAAACTAGGCGATCAATCGCTCCGGAAATGGATGAATATTATAGCTGCTGCTATTGTATTGGCAGAGCTCGCTCAAACAGGGAAATTTACAAAGGGTGTAAGTGCGGACATTTGTTTAAATCGACCTGTGTGAGAAAGATACTTCAATACATCCTCCAATTGACGCCTGTTTTATTTAGAGCCACGCAACTGGATTCACATTATTCGTGGGTATTGGGAATCCGCATCCACACGTCCTGGGTTTGTTTCCCAGCTCTGCCGAGGAATTTAATTCAGAGGTTTGAATGTAAGGGACAGTCAACCTCGTGACTGAGAATACAAAAGCACTTTTTTCTACTTATTTTTTAAGGATGAAAAGCCAAGAATATAACCATGGCATCCCTTGTCCTTATTGACGAAGTTGAACCCTCGAGTCAATAAATAGTTGTACTTTAATCACAGTACCGGTTTCGACCACTTTGTGACCATCTTCAGCGTTATATTATAAAATACGAAAAGAAGCAAGACTTACATACAAAAATTTCCGTATCCAAAGTTGTTATCAAAATAATTAATAACAAGAAGTTCCGTAAAGAACTATACAGCCTACTTTTCATGCCATTGATTAATCTACAGTATATGAACCTATCTAGAATAATGACGAAATTAAGTTGGTAATATTGAAATATCTAATTAGTTCAAAATATACCTGGTATAATGTAGACTAATAGAGCACTACAGTTGGCAGCCCTGGTGACTGAATATAGACTATTCTTTGTTCCATCTCTTAACGTACAGAATACAAAATTCGCTTGAAGTCCAATGGACGTTGCATGCAGTTAGACACTGGATCTATCAGCACGCGTAAAAGCATGTTGGCAACAATGTCATGCGTGTGCTGGTTAGAAATAATCGGAAATATTATGATATCTTGTTGTGCCAATTTTGGATGAAATCCATTTGTTAGTATAGAAGTTACATATATTTTAAATTTGGACATATCAGCAGGCATAGAATCATGTTGGCAGCACTGCCTTGTATTAATTACTCCAAATTAATCTAGAGTGTCAGGTGCTATACGTGTGCAAAGTATAGAGCTGTTGGCTTGCATACTTTCTGATATATTGATATTAGGGTAAAAAAAACAGCATTTATTAACAGTTGGCAGCCCTGATTGCTCTTAACAATACTTATAGTAATATCTGTTATGGTACACATAGTACATACGAAATTTGGTTGAAATCCAACTGATAGTACAGAAGTTACATGTATTTAAAAATTGGTACTATCAGCAGGCTTATAATCATGTTGGTAGAACTGACGTATATAAGTTACTCCAAATTAATCTAAAATGTCAGAATATACGTGTGCATAGTTTAAAGCTGTCGGCTTGCATACTTCCTGATATATTGGTATTTGGATAAAAAAAATAGAGAGAGCAATTATTAACAGTTGGCAGCCCTGGTGGCTCTTAAGAATTCGCTCAGTCATATCTGTTTATGTACACATATTACATACAAAATTTGGTTGAAATCCAATTGATAGTGTAGGAGTTATATGCATTTAAACATTGGACCTATCAGAAGGCTTAACATTATTTTGGCAACACTGTTATGGTTGGCCTCCTGGAAATTAAACTGAAATAGTATTATCTACATGTGTGCCAATTTTGGAATAGCTCCCATGCATACCTTCCAAGATATCCAACATGGAGCTCAAATTTCTAGTGCGTTCTTTTCAGCAGTTGGTAGCACTGACATCATTTTCAAATATGGACGTGAGATATTCCGGTGCACGTCTTTACTCATACTAAATTTGGTTTTGATTGCTGCAGCCGTTTAGGAGTTGATAGGGGGGGACACACACACAGCCAGACAGACAGACAGACAGACAGAAGGACAGACAGACAGACAGACAGACAGACACACATTTTCCCGGATCGATCTCATAAGTCTTCTTTTTCCTCATTTTTGCAAAATGTGAAAAGTAGGCTAAAAATGCTAATAGGCTAAAGGCTGAAAAACACTTAAAATTTTTAAAAATCAGATCTGTTACGAGGGTTTTTTTTTTTTAAGTAAGGGCCGTTTTTTTTAATTAACCGAACATTTTATTTTGAAACCACATTTATTTTTAAGTTTTACATACTGCTCGGGTCTAAGCTGCGTGAACCTGAGAGGAATGTGCATCGCGGACTATAAGTAGTGGTGTTGACGAGTGATGAGGTTTCTCGGTCCGTGCATAATACAGAACCAAATACATTGGTCGGTGACTCACTCAGTCATTCCTAACACCAAAGTGGTTTGAGCAACGGCCCAATGTTAGCAGTATTGGAATAGAAAGGAATACCATATATCACGGTGGGCTGTTGACAGATCCTTCACTTCTCGCCCGACCCTTCCCTGCTCTTTCTCCTCACCCCGCAAGTTCATAGAGCTTGGACCCGAGCAGTACCTTCCTCTATTTTTCTACATAGTTGCCTTGTTTATCTAGGCACTTGTCATGAAAATCCTCTACATAAAAGTTTGCCGCCTGCTCTGACAAGCAAGAATTCACGGCTATTTTCACTTCTTCGGGGTTTGTTTGGGTTTGACCTTGACAGGAGAGGCTGAGTGTCGCCATTCCATTGACTGTAGCTTGGTTTCAGGGGTGGAATGGGATATGGGATACCCATGTTCCATCTCCTGTGATGATTCGACTCAACATGTCATCCGCTTCTTGCTCCGAGCGATTTCCACCTCTTTTCTAAGCGGAAGCGTCATCTTGGTGGGAAGCGCTTCGCCGAAGATGAAGAAGCGGCGAGGATATGGACTGTGCCGGCTGCCGAGGCCTGACGCACTCCTCTGGGGCAATGATTAAATGAATGACAGATGAAATGAAATGATAGTGGAGAGTGTTGCTGGAATGCAATTTTGACAGGGAAACCGGAGTACCCGCAGATAAACCTGTCTGCCTCCGTTTTGTCCAGCACAGGTCTCACATAGAGTGACCGGGATTTGAACCACGGACCCAGCGGTGAGAGGCCGGCGTGCTGCCGCCTAAGCCACGGAGGCTTCATGGAATTATATATGGACTAAGATTTTACATAAATTTATAACTTCTATTTTAATATCCAAATTCAAAGAAGCTAAACAAAGTGGATCGGTAGGTTGGTTCCTGAGTTTAGGGGCTGCGACAACGCGGTCATGTAGCCCCATGTACTTTGGGTGTGTGTAGAATCTGTCTGATAACCAGTGTTATTTACGATGGCTGTATTAGTGTGTGTTATCTGTTTTTAATTCGAGTAAGGACTGCAGACATTCAATTTTCAAGTTGTTTCAACTTTTGCTACAAACGCCACCGTCAACGAGCAACTAGTTCTGAACTTTGTTGCTAGATGCCACCGCAGTGGGCTCCTGGCGACGAACGTTATGAGCGTAACTTTGTTGGACAGGCTGATGAAGGGGGAGTATTAGCCCCCGAAACATGTCCCTGTAAGTAATTAGCAATAAACAGTATTGAAAGGCGCAAATGTTATTATTCTTTCAAAGTTATAGTTACGTCAATACGGACCTGAATAATCGACATTATGAACCTATGAGCGTTGTAAAATATAACCTATAATTTAGCTTCACTCAAGTGTAATTAGTGGAAGGTTCTTTATCATGCCATAAATGTATTACATGGGACCGCCAGCTTTACTTCCCCTCCGAAGGAAGGCATACTAAGGGTTTTTAACGCTCTTAAAAAATCCGATGACTTAGGCCGGGTTTGAACCCGCGACCTTGGCCACTGAAGCCGCCCGTAAAGTAGATCTACTTGAGACATAATATGAATATGATCTTTGAAGAATACTCAATCCTTTATTCTCTGTTATCAAAAGAATGGATTACAAAATGTTCTTTTAGGTACTGGAAAGTGAATCTTCTCCTATTTTCTCTAAGGACAGGTTTATATTGAATGAAACGGTGTTCAGGCGCGGATCTAGAGTTTGGCTTTGGGGGGAGGGTCACAGAATCGAAATTGTTATGAAAAATGGTATCACTAACAACGCAATCACAAAATAACCAAACGTACAAAACCAGACCATTTTTTTGCGAGCTGCATGTATAGAAATTTGATGTGTTTAGCGCACCAAAAATATTCGTACAAATTGCAACGGCGTGTTTTGCGACTTTTACATCGAGCTTCGAGAATAGTATCAAGGTACGTTACAGTTTCGGCAAGTCGAGTTGATACTGACAAAGGTAGAAAGTCACACCTTAAATTGCCAACCAAGCTTGCACTTTGGACGTCGGCAAAATTTTTTGGTGCGAAAAAAGCCCCAAATTGAAAAAACTGTTATTCAGTTAAAATTCGTTATGTTTTATTTATCTGGTTATTGTGTTTTCGTTTTTTGAGTTTGCAAATTGGTCTCAATTTGATGGAGGGGGGGGGGGGGTCATGACCCCCGTGAATCCGTGCCTGACTGTGTTCAACATCAGAAGAGCTTTGAACTTCGCAATATCGTTGGGGCCTCCGTGGCTTAGGCGGCAGCACGCCGGCCTCTCACCGCTGGGTCTGTGGTTCAAATCCCGGTCACTCCATGTGAGATCTGTGCTGGACCAAACGGAGGCAGACTGGTTTTTCTCTGGGTAGTCCGGTTTTCCCTGTCAACATTTCATTCCAGCAACACTCTCCACTATCATTTCATTTCATCTGTCATTCATTTAATCATTGCCCCAGAGGAGTGCGTCAGGCCTCGGCAGCCGGCACAGTTCATATCCTCGCCGCTAGATGGGGGCTTCATTCATTCCATTCCTGACCCGGTCGGAGACTGGAAGCAGGCTGTGGATTTTCAATATCCGTTGGGGTTAAATCCAACGTTAACTTTACACTTATATCCCCACACATAATTGCAGCAACCTTTCCTTTGCTTCATTTCCAGGGTTCTATGAAAGTACAGTGTCCACCTTTATTTTTGACACATCTGCAACTTTACCTGTACCACGATTTAAATTTTCATTTAAATATATATTTTTAACTTGTTTCTTCATTATTGACAGGACTGCTAATTTATTATAATTTAATACTTTTCTAGCCGAAATATGAACTGTATTGATTTTAATGACTGACAAGGGAATTATGAGTTAAGACAGGTCGAAACCTATCTTGAAACTTTGTGGACACAATCGTTGTACTATAAGAGGACAATGTGCGGAAAATCAGCCACCAGATTGAACTGCAAGGCTCCGAAATCGTACCTGACATCTTGCTACGCAGGCATGACGGCTGGAGGAGCTGGACATCCCTGTGGCACTCGGAGTAGTAGCGAGGCGGGGAGTATATGCTGACTGGAGTGTGCGGCTGCTTCCCACTGACCTTGAGTGATTGGGCGGTCAGGGCTGTCCATTCCAACATGTACGGTACTCGCTACCTCCCATTGATTTATATGAGAGATTCGCAATATGATTGCATGTCAAATTTTGCTGTTCCTTGAAGCACTATGAATGTCAAGGAGAATAGATATCTAAGTTCCTTGAACACTAGAGAGCTATCTAGTAGAGAAATGAGGAACGTTGTGTTGGCGGAAACTCCCGAGATTAATTTTGCCATTATGAACACGGCCTACTGAATTAAAATGGGTTCTTTGACATGTACAGTATGACATGTGTGTCGTAATTCTTGCCGCCTTCAAAACTCCCTTACCACGGCCAGGAGCGAACCTGCAAGCGTGGGGGGGGGGGGGTAGTAATCCGACACGATAATCACTCACCTACCATGGCAAGCTGATACTTCACTTGTAAGAATATGGAATACTAGCGGGCCCGTGCGAGAAGTCTCGCATGTTCATAAACCACACTTTCCCCAATAGGTTTATAATGAGAGACTTAAGGAGAAAGGTTTTTCTTTTGAAAATATATATTCAATGCCAAGGTAAGGTTATAATTGCTTTGGAGTGGAGTTTCGACTCCCATAGTGCACTGGCTTTGCTCGTGACGTGGATACACATGTATCAAATACGTCTTGCAATGGCCTTCCCAGTGTGTACTAGACAGTGTCTTGGTGAGGTGTGCTTTAACCAACTGAAGAGCCCAATCGCACACCGGGGCGAAACACTGTCATTTTGTTGAGTTATGCCGGAACATTTAGCACAATTTGTGTTTAAAAAAAAAAAGGTTGTTATGTTTTTATTTCAACCAAATGATTATAGAACACTATTTACATTTCAGTTAGAATTCCAAGTTCTACGTTCCCTAACTTACGAAGGCAATCACTGAAAATTGGATCATCATAACACTCACCGGTTATTCGATATTTATCAAATTATACGATTTGAGTACTCATTCCTTTGATTTACTGTGTCTGAAATCCATGCAAAATGATAAAGAACAGACCTCAGAATGAAAGGAAGGAAGGAAGATTGTAGTTTTACGTGACCGTGAATCTTGTGATTATGAGCCACGGGACCTCCTTTTTACGTGGAATCCGAACCACAGGACATGGCATTTCTCTTCGAAAATCTCACATGCATACCTCAGAATGTTAAAATGACATGAAACAGGCGTCACAGCGGCCAAAATGTGAAGTGGACAGCAATTATGGTGCGTATTTTCCTACAGCAACAGTATCTACAAATCGCACACTTCGTACATTTTTAAAGTTTTTTTAAAGAAATTATATATATTTATGAAATTAGAGTGGAATTCGTCACTGCTAATGTCTATTCTCTTTCATTTGAATGCTCATTTGTCACGATCGGTTGCTTGTGAGCGCCGCAAGAGGGATCTATACTACTGAAATAATATATATCATATGTGCTCAACTTCCAAACAGGGTAAAATATGGAAAATAAAAACTCACTTCTCAACTCCACATGCCATGATTCGTAAAGATAATTAAGTTTAGCTTCCTAAATACATATGTATTTACAAAGAAATCCGTTCCCTGGACTTATTTTATTGACGTTGATTAGTCTTAATTATCTCTACTTATTAGTAAACTGTAAAGATTTCCTCACTTTAGATTTTAGTATTACTTCAAGTTTCCTCTTATTTACGAGTATAACGTGCTGACGATGATTCGTAACATGTACAGTGCACCTATCTGTGACTAGATTTGTGTCATTATATTGATGTATTGACAGGCGTTAGTATCATTAGTATGAATCATTTTAAGTCAAAACGGATTATTAGCCTACTTTTCACATTTTGCAAAAATGAGGAAAAAGTAGACTTATGAGATCGGGCAAATGTGTGTCTGTCTGTCTGTCTGTCTGTCCTTCTGTCTGTCTGTCTGTCTGTCTGGCTGGCTGTGTGTGTGTCCCCCCCCTATCAACTCCTAAACGGCTGGAGCAATCAAAACAAAATTTGGTAGGAGTAAAGGTCTATACCCGAATATCTCACGGCCATATTTGAAAATGATGTCAGTGCTACCAACTGCTAAAAAATCGCAATTGAAATTTGAGCTCCATGTTGGATATCTTGGAAGGTATGAATGGGAGCTATTTCAAAATTGGCATACGTATAGATAATAATATTGCAGTTTAATTTGCAGGAGACCATACATCGCTATGTTGCCAAAATGATTATAAGCCTGCTGATTGGTCCAATGTTTAAATGCATATAACTTCTACACTATCAATTGGAATTCAACCAAATTTCGTATGTTGTGTGCATACATAACCAGATATGACTGAGCGTATTCTTAAGACCCACCAGGGCTGCCAACTGTTAATAAATGCTCCTAATTTATTTTATCCAAATACCAATATATCAGAAAGTATGCAAGCCAATAGCTCTAAACTTTGCACACGTATAGTACCTGGCATTCTAGATGCATTTGGACTAACTAATATACGTCAGTGCTGCCAACATGATTCTAAGCCTGCTGATAGGTCCAATTTTAAAATGCATGTAACTTCTATACTAACTAATGGATTTCATTCAAAATTGGCACAACAATAGATCATATTATTTCAGATTATTTTTGACCAATACATGCATGACATTGTTGCCAACATGATTTTACGCACGCTGTTAGATCCAATGTTTAACTGCATGTAACGTCCATGCTATTCATTGGACTTCAACCAAATTTTGTATTCTGTACCTTAAGAGATGGAACTAAGAATATATTCAGTCATCAGGGCTGCCAACTGTAGTGCTCTATTAGGCTACATTATGCAAGGTATACAGTATTTCGAAATAATTAGAAATTTCGATATTAGCAACTTAATTTCTTCATTATTCTAGATAGGTTCATATACTGTAGAATAATCATTGGCATGAAAATTAGGCTCTTTAGTTCGTCACGAAACTTCTTGTTTTTAACCATTATGATTAAAGATGGTATACTGGCTTTCCCGGCCAGTGAATTAAAACTCAGCAATTTCTCTAGGTTTGTGCCGTGTCTTGTGTGGGGTTTCGCCTAGGACAACAAGCTGGCTCATCAGCGAGCTCTAGGTGTCCCTGCCCGGACACCCACAGGAATAGCGAACTGCGCGCTACCTCCCTTTTTATAAGGCGCACCTGCGCCTCTTGACTGCGAGAACTCAAAGCTCAAGCAGCCATAACCTCCTTATGAAGGCTTCCAAAAGGATGGTAACCTATATTGGCTTTCGCGGCCAATGCATTAAAACTCAGGATTTTTTCTAGGTTTGTGCCGTGTCTGAGCAGGGACACCAAGAGCCCGCTGATGAGCCAGCTTGGTGTCCTAGGCGAAACTCCACACAAGACACGGCACAAACCTAGAAAAAATGCTGATTTATAATGATTAATGTTTTTATCTTACTACGATTACTTTTAAGTTCATTTCCACCAGGGCTAGGATTTACTGTATATGCAACTTACTAGAAGTGTCAACATACGTGCATAGGGTTTCTGATGCGTATAATGCTTCAAGTTGAATTACCGTGCTATAGTGTTTTAATTTCGCGTTCCGAGATACTGTTTTTTGTTGTTCCTGTTCAAAGTGATTTTTAGCCTATTTTGATCTTATGAAAAAAATAAGCTTATGAGATCACCTTTTGTCCGTGTGCATGCGTGTCCCTAATAACTTCTAAACTGCAGGAGTGATTTCAATGAAACTCGGTAAGGTCATAGTACTATTACGGCTGACCCCGACGGTGCCCTCCAAATTTTATTAGAGGAAAGTCGCCAAATATGGGGAGTTTTTTTTATAGGGCTCACATTAGTCATAAAAAGGAACGGAATAATTTTGATTTTATTACCAATGTAAACCTCAGGGGATATACTATGTATATTACAAATATGGGTACGTTTGATGTTGTAATTCCCTCTGATATTATTGTTAACTTTAAAAGTGCACTTTCCCCATATTAGGCAACCGGGGTTCGTAATATGGGGAGGTGAGAAACCTCACGGTTTTTATTTATAATAGATACACTGCATAATATACCCTTCTAATTAAAGCATTAATTCTGACAATGTAATAAAATCATGAACATTAATAGTACAAAAATACAAAAATGAACATTGTAAGTTAATAACAGTCCTAGTTTCCTGTTGCCGAACTTCCACACAAAACAACCTGTCTCTGAACACAATGAGTAAGCCCAGCACTCTGTTTTGAATTAATGTGAGTGCGCTGCCAACTGTTGACATCCTTCTGTCGCCTCTTCAGGGCGAATGTGGGGCACGAGGGAAGGCATGGACACACAGGGAGAATTATTTGTTTATTAACTCTGCTGCTCAATCACGCAATCCATTTCCTCTGTTAGCAGCCAATTTGGGATTGGAAGGATGTCAACAGCTCGAACTAGAAGACAGCGCTCCCCCCCCCCCCCCCCCCCCCTCCTGTACCACCCCTACCTCAATCAGATGTTGAGGCCACTTTTGTTTGGAGGAGAAGATCTAGATCTCCATGTTGTACCTCTGCTGAAAGATTCGAAAAATCATGGTCCTGGAATATGTTCTTATAGCACGGATAAAGCCCAGATTTACGGAACCCTCCTACATTTTCAACAGTTGCTGCCTTCAAATATGCACGCCCAAACAGCTCACCAACCCATTTCTTCCTTCCCGGCATCTAAAAATAAGTGGTATGCCACTTAGTGAGAGCTGAACTATTCCATTACATTCAATGGAACGTAATATGGGGTTCCCCATATTAGGGGACAATTAACTCCCCATATTAGGCTATCTCCGTGCCCATGCTTTAACATTTTACTTCCAAGAAATGTATAGGCTAAGACAAAATACTACAATAGTACGTTGAACCCAAACCCCTCACTGTATATACAAACACATTTAGAAAATCAATTCACTTACCTTTTCTTATCAATTAGTACGAATTCAGAAAACTGAGAAATATTTCACAACGCTGTAGAACAACAAACTTTAATAACAAAATGGCTATGATGCGCAGCTAACGGCAACTTCGTGCGTTACCCACACAGCACATGGACAACAATTTAACGTATTCGCCGCAAGGTTACAGCATCTAGTAATGACAAAATACTTCCTCCCCATATATGGCGACTTTCATCTACGTCTCACAAATCCAACATGGCGGCTGTGCGAAATATTTCACCGGCATTCTATATCTCCGAAATCATTACTGATATCACACTGACATTTTGTACGGTGATAAAGGGAACTACTAGAAGTTCACTTATGAGACTTTCAAAAACCTGTTAACTACAGAACGAACATGGCGGCCAAGCGAATTTGAAAGTTTTAAATAGACTTTCCTCGCGATTTAACCATCCTAGCGCAATAAAACTTGGTACAGCGAATATTTAAATATATTGTAATGTACTGGAATCTAATTTAGTTCAATTGTCCACATAAACTCAAGATGGCGGCTGTGCAAAATATTTCACCGGCATTCTATATCTAAGAAACTATTACTGATATCACCCAGAAATGTTGTACGGTGATAAAGGGTACTACTAGAAGTTCAGCTATGAGCCTTCCGAAAACCTGTGAAACACAAAACGAACATGGCGACCGAGCGAAGGTGAAACATTTTAATAGACTATTCTCGCGATTTAACCATCTGAGCGCAGTGAAATTTGGTGCAGTAAATGTTTATACACATTGTAATGCACTGGCATCTAATTTAGTTCAATTGTTCTCATAACCTCAAGATGGCGGCTGTGCGCAATTTTAAAATTAAGTTTTTATGTCTTGTGTATTATTCATACGATCGAAGTGAACGTTTGAATAATGAACCTACGCAAAAATCGTCATCTAATAGTACATAACTATCTGGCCTACATATAAAAATCCAACATGGCCACCAACCGAAATATCTTGAACCGAGGATGTGCTGAAGGAACTAAAAGTGAAACCAATAACTACATACATTTGTGACTGCCAAGAGAACTGGAAGCATCATGTCCAAAGGATGGAACCTGGAAGATTACCAATGGAGATCCTTCGCTACCAGCCACGGGGAAATAGATCGATAGGACGTCCGATGAAGAGATGGAGGGAAAGTGCAAGACCGTAACGGGACATTTGGCCCAATACTTGGAAGGAAGATAATGATGATGATTGCCGAAAAATTCCGTTTTTCGCGAATAACGACAAAAAAAAGATGCTAAAATCACGAGTCATAGATCTTTTGCGATTTTTCGTGAGATGAAACGTGTAATTATATGATATATTTTATGTAAAACATGTTCTAAACCAATGTTTATTTGTTTTAAGGGGAGTCGTAAAGCCATATATTGCCAATGTTAATATGACAACATAAATGCCCCATTTTCTCAGCATCTATTAGATACATGAATATTTTTTTTAGAGGCTGTTTATTGGTTCTTCCTCAGTGTACTGATCCTCATTAATATGGAAAACTTAAATAGAATTTATGTTCGACGGTGTCGAAATGTAAACATTATGTATCAGAAAATTGTATCATACTGAGGTTCATAATAACACTATTTTTCATTATGAATCAGTTTCTCCCACCAATCAGAGCTCAAGAAACAGTTTTTGTGACCAATTAGGTAAGGATACCATCGCGCATGCGCTCAAAATCCAACATATTTTTGTGTTGGCAAGCAAAGTGAATGGTCTCTGCTTTTGGAGTGCCTTGACCCAGGCATGCGCTCTGTTCAGTCAGTAAAGCCAGCGCGCCCTGTTCACTAGCTGAATCCCACAGATATTTATGAATATTTATGTTAAAACATATAATAATGTTATAATTATCGTCGAACATAAACAGTCGTATGCAACTCGCCTGTAATGGCAATTAGACACTCGTGTCTTAATTATTGCCATTATAGGCTCGTTGCATAATGTGCTTTTTTTTTCATTGAACCTCTAATTTTTTCATTATATATTTGGAGATGTTATTTTTTTTTACAAACTATCTACAGTACTTGAAAAAAATGATTCTTCGAAGATCCACAGTATCGGTGTGCAATATACATTATATGGTAAAATAATTATGGAGATACCACCAGTAGTTCCTGAGTTACAACCAACAGTGTCACTCAAAACTAAATTCAATATAACTAATTAATATGTTAATATTTTCTACAATTGTGATGGGATATTCCCTAATCATGAAAAAAAAATACATGAGATTAATAAATTAATTAATAAATACACTTGGATGGCCAGTTTCGTCAAGCGATCATCATCAGATTCATTATACTTAGGCTATTAAATCTATGTCTAAAGGTTTGGGTGAAAGTATTTAGTTGCAGTAGTAGTACCAACTATGCAAGTGTATTGTGCCCGTTAGACAGGGATGTCAGGGAACCATCGACCGCTCACACTCTTCTCGACAGAATAGCCAACGGATGATTTCCTTTGAAATATAAGCCTAACCACAGCCTTCTATACCAAATATTTTGTGAGATTTGCTGTTTATAAAACCTTGCAAGATTGTTTAAAGAAAAGTTAGGATTACAGTAAATTAATAAAAAGATATCAAAATACTAAATATTGGACTATTATAATAAAACACATCAGAATGAATCATATATTATTAATGTGTATAAAAGTAAAAATGTCAAAATTAACCAATTTGGGCCTTTACGACTTCCCTTCATTTTCTTCGTGATTTCGCGAGTCGCGAATTTTGACTGTCTCTAATCATTGGCATGAAATTTAAATTTTAAGAAAAGTAGGCTTTTTAGTTTGTCACGGAACTACTTGTTCCAAATTGAGTATTCAGAGGTTGTTTGTCTAAGTATCAAGGAGATTCTTCCATGTATCGGGTTTTCTCGTATGAGATTTGAAGTCCATTTTTACGTGCCTTTTGTTCGACAAAATTACCAGATCATTTGCAAAGGCCAAATATGTCAGATGAATTTTATCTGTAACTATAGCTTGTCGGTATTAATCACCTTTATTTTTCCACCCAAGTTCGAATTACTTTCTCTAGCACTAGATTCAACAATAATGGAGACAAGCCATCTCCTTGTATGACACCTGTTTTAATAGCAAGAGGATCAAAAATTTCTCCTAAGAACTTAACTTTGGAGACAGTCAGTCTGATCAAATTTCTTGTTCTCCTATTTACTCTGAATTCTTCCAGAACATCAAAAGGTGTTAGTCTATCATTTTTTTAATTTTTTTTATTCATTGTACCCAACTAAGGAGAGCGTTGGAACTTATTAGCACATTTTATTCTTCCCTTCCCAATACCTCTTCATCCACTCCCTGTGTTCCCTGTTACGCTGTTCTGTCCATCCTGTATGTTTGTCAGAAAATGTGTGTTTGTGAATGTTGTTCTGGTTTCTTCATGACAGCCAATTTCATTTATGTCTTCACTGATTTCTTTAGCCAGTTGTTTTGATTTATCATTGCTGAGGCTAGGTTGAAAAGTTTCTTTGTGAGCCTGTTATTATCCATTCTATATACAGTAGTTGTGCGTAAAACTGTAACCGCCGTGTCCTTATGGTATTTGTGATTTTTTTCTGTAACTTGATAAATTTTCTGTGATTTCTTTTTCATCCAAATTCCATTTTCAAACTTTGGTCCGAAGATTTTCCTGAGGATTTTCTTTTCTTGTTTTTCGATCATTTTTATTCGAGATTTGCGACCAATTTTAATAGTTTCAGATGCGTATAGAGCTTCTGTTTTAACGACTGTGTTATAATGTCTTAATTTTGCCTTTGTTGATATAGTTAGCCTATTTTATTGCATCTCTTCCAAGTAATTTTGTATGCTCTTTGTAGTTTTGTAGTTCTTTCTCTGTTAGCTTGCTGGTTCAATAATTTCACCTAAATATTCAAATTTGTCAACTTGAGCGATATTCCCATATTTGATGATTAATGGCTGATTGTTGAAACTTGATTTACTGTAGTCCCTCCCATATACTGTCCGTCCACCAGCTTAAGGTCCGTGGCAGGAATGCAACGACTCAGCTGAAGACAGATGGCGTCTGCACGAATAATAACAGTGCCAACCTACTACTGACCCGTACGATTTCACAATTTAATCTAAACTAAAGTAGCAGTGAGTAACCATAGCGTGAATAACATCGGTGCTGAGTTGGCAATACCTGCAGCGGCAGTCCACTCAATCAACGCAGCTGGAATGTGTCTCCTCTCCCCTTCAGTCCCCTAAGACCATGAGCTGGTGGACGGACAGTACTTTGTCTTCTCAAATGAAATTATTATTTTTATTATTCAGATTATTATTACTAGCGGGCCCGTGAGAGAACTCTCACATAATGGGTTGTGTGTGCCCCATGTGTACAGACTACCCGCCCGGGTCTTGTGCTATGCGGGCTGTACGCGACACTGTTCTTCCAGGGGCTATCGTCTGGATTATTTGTGTTGTTGTTGTTTCTTATGGCTAGCCCGGATTCCAATCCATCAGCTTTCTTGCGTTCCAATAGAGTTGTGTGAGGTTTCCTGAAGTTCTAGCAGTCACATCAAGTTTGTTGCAATGTAGCAGGTGCCCCTTATCCATTTTACTTCCAGGTTCGTGACAAAGTGTGAATTCTTCAGATCTCAGGATGTTGATTCGTTTCAGATGAGCTGCAAGGCAGTCATGGACAGTGTTAAGTCTGAAGAAGGCTACAGCTTCTCTTCTTGGTGTTAATTTATATTGATCCCATTTAGCATCAATGTCCTTCCATAATTTGGTTTCTGCTGTTTTATTTGTTTAAAACAACTTTATAAACAAATAAGTATATTTCCGTTGACTTTTCAAGAAACGCTAGATTTTTCCTATACTATTGAGACGATTTGGAAGATTTTGGTACAAACCACAGCTTTTAACTCTCTCTGGTTTAGTAGCTTGAGTTTTGTGAAACACACACCTTACGGTTAGCGCATAATATAATACGATTGTCGCGAATAAAGCTATGCGTCCTTGAGCTCATAAGTGGATTGTTTAACAACGATCAGACTATAAGTCCAAAGACTATCTGAAATGCGCCGTGGGCCTCTGATCGGAGTGCGACGATGGCGCCGCTTGGCACAAAGCAGGCGGGAGACACCGCAGGCTCAGTGGAGGGGAGTTGGAACACAAAAGACCACCGCCCTAAGTACGTACTTTGTATTATTTTCTCTTTGCCTCTTGTTCCCGTCTCTTGAAGCTGACGCTGCAGGCATGCAAGACGATCTAGGAGGCCGTGACACACTTGAGACCGGAAATTTTATGCTGGCTCATCCTTGTGGGGATTCCCTAATGCAGGGGTGCCAAAAGAATTTACTTTTTCCTTTAGTGGTCGTACCAACATAACACGGCAATAAATTTACCAGAGCATTTAAATACCCTCAGTTTAATTTGTGTCTGCTTGTTATGGATTCGCGTCGGGTCTACTGGAGCGAATTGCATGAACATTCTTATTGAAGTAAGAATTACCGAAATTTAATGTTTTCAGTCGGTGATGAAAAAATAGACGAGATTGATTGGTTGGTTGGTTGATTGGTTACTTCCTCAGTTTAGGGGCTGCAACAACGCGGTCATGTAGCCCCATGTAGCCTACTTGGGGGTGTTTGTAGAATATGTCTGATAACCAGTGTTAATTGGGAAGGCTGTATTAGTGTGTGTATCTGTAATTCAAGTAAGGACTGAAGACGATCAATTTTATGTAGTTCCTACTTTTGCTACTAAATGCTATCGTCGACGACACCTAGCCGTGAACTTGGCTACTAGTTGCCACCGCAATCGGCACCTGGCAACGAACGTTGGAACTTAAGAGCATTAATCAAATCTTCACTGAATTGTAGTTAGTGGAAGGTTCTTTTACATGACATAAATCTTTGACATGGGCCCGCCGGCTTTACTTGCTCTCCGAAGGAAGGCATACTGAGGGATTTTTAGCGCTCTTAAGGCATCCGACGACTTCGGCTGGGTTTGAACCCACGATCTTGGGCATAGAAGCTCAGCATGCTACCGATTACGCAACCGAAGCCGCATTAGACGAGATAAATAAATACACTTGGATGACCAGTTTCGATCGTCAAGCGATCATCATCAGATCCTTTATAAATAGGATATTAAAACTATGTCTACAAGTATGGGTTATGGTTTATGATATTTACAATATATACACTTATTTAGATGCAGAAGTAATTGAACTATCACACCTAGTCAACTTGTTAAGATACTGACAGTGGTGATTGACCTTAAAGTTTGCTCGCTTAGTGTGATTATGTGATTGTTATTAAATGGCCAGGTTATTGTGGCTTGTGCACTTAGCTGTTTGAGTGATATGTGGTTCGTTTCCGCGCAGCTGCAACCTAGTGGAAGTCTGACAATAATATTTCTGTCTACAAGTCCGTAACGAACTGCCTTAAGTTAAGAAACAAGACCTCTATATGCATTAAAGTGTACAAAATATAATTGTCATTGAAGGAAGACAGTAGGGTAAAAATGAAACAACGATCATTCCTTCATACCTTTTCTAAAGTACAACAATTTAGTCAAAATACCAGCAGCAATGGTCTGGAAAAATCTGGAGATGATGTAGTAATAGATGTTTACTCGTCCGCTGTCTATAGCTTGCCACGGTGGGTGAGTGGTTAATGTGTCGGTCTACCAACCCCAAGCTTGCTGGTTCGCTCCTGGCTGTGGTAAATAATGTTTGAAAGGCGGCAAAAATTACGACGCCATGTCATACGATGTTGGCATGTTAAATAACCCATTTGAATTCAGTAGGTCGTGTTCATAATGGCAAAATTAATCTCGGGAGTTTCCGCCAACACAAAGTTCCTCATTTCTCTACCAGAAAGTGCTATAGTGTTCAAGGAGCTTAGACATCTAACCTCCTTGACTTTCATAGTGCTTCAAGGAACAACGAAATTCGACATGCAAGCTACCCTTTGGGTGTCAAATAACAAAGCTTGCACCTGGCACCCGAGGCCATACGATATTTTTATTATTATTATTATTATTATTATTATTATTATTATTATTATTATTATTATTATTATTATTATCCGCTGTCTATAACCCGCCCACCATCCCAAACATGATCACGACTTATATGGATCAAATTCCAGCTGAGTCCGCCATTACGCGCGTAAATTATCATCAAAGACAGTGTTGGCAACCCCGCACTTATGGTACTACTCAATGTTTGTTTTCTTCAACGGTGCCCCGCTTGCTTCTCGCGACATTCTAACCTTTGTTTTTACCAATCCAATGGTATTTGACAATGGTTACAGTCTAACGCGTCCAATCCAATGGTATTTGACAATGGTTACAGTCTAACACGTCCAATCCAATGGTATTTGACAATGGTTACAGTCTAACACGTCCAATCCAATGGTATTTGACAATGGTTACAGTCTAACACGTCCAATCCAATGGTATTTGACAATGGTTACAGCCTAACATGTCCAGTCCAAAGGTTTTTGACAATGGTTACAGCCTAACACGTCCAATCCAATGGTTTTGACAAGAGTTACAGCCTCACACGTCCAATTTAATGGTTATTGACAATATTTACAGCCTAAGACATCCAATCCACTGGTTTATGACAATGGTTACAGCCTAATGGGTCCAATCGAATATTTTTTGGCAAAGGTTACACCCTAACACGTCCCATCCAATGGTTTTTGACAATGGTTACAGCCTAACACGTCCAATCCAATGGTTTTTGACAATAGTTACAGCCTAAGACATCCAATCCAATGGTTTATGACAATGGTTACAGCCTAATGCGTCCAATCCAGTGGTTTTTGACAATGGTTACAGCCCAACATGTCAAATTTAATGGGTTTTAACAATGGTTACAGCCTAACACGTCCAATGTAATGGTTATTGACAATGCTTACAGCCTAACACGTCCAATCCAATGGATTTTGACAATGGTTACAGCCTAACACGTCCAATCCAATGGTTTTTGACAATAGTTACAGCCTAACACGTCCAATCCAATGGCCTTTGACAATGGTTACAGCCTAACACGTCCAATCCAATGGTTATTGACAATGCTTACAGCCTAACACGTCCAATCCAATGTTCTTTGACAATGGTTACAGCCTAACACGTCCAATCCAATGGTTTTTGACAATGGTTACAGCCTAACACGTCCAATCCAATGGATTTTGACAATGGTTACAGCCTAACACGTCCAATCCAATGGATTCTGACAATAGTTACAGCCTAACACGTCCGATCCAATGGTTTTTGACAATGGTTACATTCTAACACGCCCAATCAAATGGTTTTTGACAATAGTTACAGCCTAACACGTCTAATTCAATGGTTTTTGACAATGGTTACTGCCTAACGTGTCCAGATCAATGGATTCTTTTTTGTAAATCGTGCCCCGCTAGCACATCACGTGGTGTATTTTGTATTGGACATGTTGGCAAATAGTGACGTCAATGTGTACACCTCGTTGTGAGCGGTTTGGCGGCAGTTTAACATAGTAAATACACTACCGAACATGGCTGCCCTTGTGAATTGAGCAATAAATAAAAACACATATTCACGTGATTTAGCACATCCGGTGCAGAAGTGACCAAGGTTAGTAATTACATTTCATAATGCCCTCAGGAATATGAAATAAGGTATGAAAATCATATACTTATTGTCGAAATGACAGCGAAGAAAAAAAGAGTGACCGTTGTTTCATAATTAATTAAAGTAAATCTACGAATACCTCAACGGTGTGATTTTTGTTAACATACCTTGCTCCCAAGTAATTCAACGCGTACATCAATGAATAATATCACTGGTTATCTATATTTCACTCACGTTGCATCAAATGTGTATGGAATTGTCTTTAATTAGTGTACCAGAAACAATGACAAGCAAGCGACGCACTCATGACTGGAGATCTTGGCATTTATCCACTGCCAACTCGATCACACTCTCTGGCTGTTCTAGAATGTCTGCTTTTCATTGAATTTAGTATTGGTCCTATTGTTTCCAAATTCAACCGCAAATAGCAGCACCGATTTATTGTCCACAGAAGAATTGCTACAGCCATGTCAATCACATGTATTTTTTGATGTACTTTCACGTTTGATAACCCCAGTGAAGCAACCAGCAAGTGCGGTCGAGCTGGCAGTGTTCTTACCTCTTAATAGTTATCGTGTGGGATAACAACGTAATATTATAATATCGAAGCACTGTCCATAGCCTACATGACTGCATGCTTAGTTAACAACTTTCTTAAACAACGGGAAGCCAATGAAGTGAACGGAAAATATAACCAACACATATCTCACTTAAGTTGCCCTTTCATACACATACCAAAACCTTGTTAACAGGCGAAAGTTTCACACGGCCCTGCAGATTATAGGCTACTGGTACTTATATGAAGCCATGATGGAATATCATGGACTGCGATACACGCTGTGGCATCAGTTAGTTGGTAGCTTTGTTGATGTCTAGTAAGTCGATCGAGACGGCCGCAACTAGTGAAAGTAATAAGAACGTATTCTTTATCAAGTTGCTATAACGCAATAACTTGACTTATTTTATAGTCTATTGTTAATGTGAAGGGTGATTACGCTGGTAATTCTTCGGGAGTGATGAACCAAAGTTCCTAAAAACTACCCTACTACAAAAAAACACGGCGGAGCCGGGTAAGGAATGAAGACATCAGAAAGGAATTGGAAGTAGATTCGGTGGATCATTGGCTTCAAGACTGGCATGGTATGGACACGTAAAGGGAATGCATAACACAAGAACACCACATGCATACCTAGAAAGATATGTTGTTGGAAGAAACCCCATGGGACGGCCTAAGA
Source organism: Meconema thalassinum (assembly GCA_946902985.2). Classification (NCBI taxonomy): domain Eukaryota; kingdom Metazoa; phylum Arthropoda; class Insecta; order Orthoptera; family Tettigoniidae; genus Meconema; species Meconema thalassinum. The sequence continues at coordinate 65,940,883 of OX336398.1, read as the reverse complement.
AGAAATGGCAGCACCTGCTGAGAGAAGATGTGGAGAGAAGAGGAGAAAACTGGGAGTGCATTGTGAGGGAAGAGGCATTCCTGGATAGACAACAATGGCCAGGACTCGTTCTACACCACCCAACCCGGCACGCTGGAAGGGTTTCATGATGATGATGAATCAAGATCCTACACTTCCACTCAGCTAATATATATATATATGATTTTCATATCTTATTTCATATTGTGGGAGTCATTTTTCTGGTTGGTTGGTTCCTCAGTTTAGGGGCTGCGACAACGCGGTCATGTAGTCCCGTGTACTTTGGGTGTGCGTAGAATCTGTCTGATAACCGGTGTTAATTGTGATGACTGTATTAGTGTGTGTGTCTGTTTAAATTCAAGTAAGGACTCCAGACGATCAATTTTCAAGTAGTTCCTACTTTTGCCGCCTAACGCCACCGTCAACGACTACTAGTTCAGAATTTGGCTACCAGACGTCACCGCAGTCGGCTCTTGGCAACGAACGTAGGGATCTAAGATTGTTGTTTACATTCTTAAGCTATTCAATTTAGCTTCACACAGGTGTAATTAGTTGAAGGTTCTTTAATATGCCATAAATCTATGACATGGGACCGCCGGCTTTACTTCCCCTCCGAAGGAAGGCATACTGAGGGATTTTTAACGCAGTCATTTTTCTTTTTCGTAGCTAGTTTACCCTCCAGGTAAGCTTTTCCCTCGGACTCAGCAAGGGATCCACCTTTACCGCCTCTACGAGCAGTCTGATGGAGCTTGACAGTTGACATCGAATCGGGGGATACAACTGGGGAAGCGGGACCAGCGCCTCACCCAGGCGGCCTCGCCTGCAAAGCGAACAGGGAGCCTTATGAGGGATGGGACGGAATGTGAATAATAATAATAATAATAATATCGTATGGCCTCGGGTGCCGGGTGCAAGCTTTGTTATTTGACACCCAAAGGGTAGCTTGGATGTCGAATTTCGTTGTTCCTTGACTATGAAAGTCAAGGAGGTTAGATGATAGATATCTAATCTCCTTGAACACTATAGCGCTTTCTAGTAGAGAAATGAGAAACTTTGGGTTGGCGGAAACTCCCGAGATTAATTTTGCCATTATGAATTCGGCCTACTGAATTCAAATGGGTTCTTTGACATGCCAATATTGTATGACATGCGTATCGTATTTTTGACACCCTTAAAAAAAAAAAAACACTTACCACGGCCAGGAGCGAACCTGCAATCTTGAGGTTAGTAGACTGACACGCTATTCACTCACCCACCGTGGCAAACTATGGGAAGAATGGGAGGGATAGACTGAGGAGAGGGAAGGAGGCGTCCGTGGCTTGACGGAAGGTATACTCCCATCCCGGCATTTTCCCGAAGACGAAGAGGGAAACCACGTAAAACCACTTCAAGGATGGCTGAGGAGGGAATCGAACCCTCTCTACTCATTTAGACCACCCGAGGCTGAGTAGACCCCATTCCAGTCCTCATACCACTTTCATTTCGTGGCAGAGCCGGGAATCGAACCTTGGACCTCCAGGGTGGCAGCTAAGCACGCTGACCACTACACAACGGAGGCGACGTGGGAGTCATTACCAACTGAAATTACTGTCCATTATCACTGCTTCACTGGAAATATTTGCTAAGTTGCGTAAATATGTGACTTTAGTCATTATTTCTTGTTCTTGTATGGCTCCAAGTACGAGCAAAACAGAGACCTGTTTCTTTCATTTGAATAATCGGCAATCCAAAACTACCCTAAATTTGTCACTCAATGGGACTCCTCTACCTTACAACTCTCATCTTAAGTACCTTTGAGTTACTCTGGATAGAACTTTGTCTTTCCGTAAACATCTAACTGACAGTGCTGCTAAACTGAGAACGAGGAACAAAATTCTTCACAAACTCGCTGGTTCTACTTGGGTAGCTTCTGCTCCCACGCTCTGCACTTCAGCTATTGGGCTGGTTTATACTACAGCGGATTATTGTTCTACGGTCTGGATGAACAGCTCACATGTTCGGAAGATCGATGTTGTTCTGAATCAGACTATGCGAATCATTTCTGGCACAGTTAAATCCACTCCTGTATTCTGGTTGCCTGTATTAAGTCACCTCGAACCTCCAAGACTTAGAATAATGAAGAACTTGGTCCGAGAATTCCATAAAATAACAGCGAACCAGTCTCTCCCTGTTCATGGTGACGTAATTGGAGCATTTCATCGTCTGAAGTCCAGGTCTCCACCCATTCAAACAGCTCAAGAACTCATTTTAAGTAACTTCAGTGCCACAAAAGAATGGGAAAGTGAATGGTGCGTCAAAGTACCTCATGAGTGGCAGCCCTTATTTAATGCAAACCATCCTCCTCCTGGCTTTGACCTACCAAGAAAAATTTGGGTTGCTATCAACAGGGTTCGAACTGGCCATGGTCGATGTGCATCATTACTTCATAAGTGGGGCTTAAAATCTTCCCCTCTTTGTTATTGTGGTGAAGTGGAACAGACAATTCATCACATTGTCACGGAGTGTGAAAGAAGAGCGTTCTCTGGATCCATGGATGAGTTCCTGAAGGTTTCAGGTCAGGCAATGCAGTGGTTGAACAATCTGGACATTAATTTATGAAATCACCTGTATATATATATTGTCGATTGTCATAGTGTATGTTTGTACTTGTTATAATTTTATGTGAGTAATTCCATAAGCTAATAATAATAATAATAACGGTGGCAATTGTCATTGCTTGTCGTTGCTCATCTGTTACCGAAAGATGCGCATTAGGTGCGTTTATTTGCCACGGTGGGTGAATGGTTACCGTGTCGGACTACCAACCCCAAGCTTGTAGGTTCGCTCCTGGCCGTGGTAAGTGATTTTGAAAAGGCGACAAAAATCACGACACGCATGTCATACGTTGTTGGCATGTTAAAGAACCCATTTGAATTCAGTAGGCCGTGTTCATAGTGGCAAAAATAATCTCGGGATTTTCCACCAACACAAAGTGCCTCATTTCTCTACTAGAATGCGCTATAGTGTCAATGAGCTTTGATATTTAAGCGCTCCAAGGACCGACGCAATAAATGAAAGATATAAATCTTGATTAAAAAAACCTTGACGTGGAAACAGTGTTGTGGTTATTATATGTGCATGGAAATTTGTAGGTTAACGACTGACGTGGACTTGTATGTGAGCGAATATATACAGTATAATAACTAGCAACCCGAACCGGCTTCGCCCGGAAACAGTTATGAATGCATTACGTGATAAGCGCTTTTTTTTTTTCAATGTCAATGAACAACGACCAATATCCGTTTTACGTCTCGGCATGATGGGTTAACATCACTGACTGGACTATTCATTATATTATCATAGAGATGCATGTGCAACAAATTCTTGTCAGACGTAATTTAAGAATGGCGAGGTGCATGAAACACAAATTCCCCTTCCGTCCAATCTTAACTTGACTGTGAAATTTCATAGGCGAAATGAAGAAAAGCCGAGTTGCACTTCCAGGGAAACTCCAATCACAACCACTCTTCTCTAAAGTTTGTAACTCAACACTACTCAACAGTTTGCTGCTGGCTGTATCAGGGGCAATACGCTCGTCCACTAGCTAAGCTGTAACTGGGGTGATAGACTCGACCCTAGCTAGCTCGTAAAGTGTCGCTTCAGTAACTGAATGGAGATTGTTGGAAGAAATGAAAACGTAAAAACACTCTTATAGTAGGCGATGTATAGAAGATAGAGATATGCTCTCCCGGGCTTTTTTGTAAAACTTTTCATGCTGAACAATTCTTACACTCATAGTATATAGATATTTTTAACGGTTTGCCCAGCGTAAGCTTAAAAAGAGCACGGAGGCCAGTTTTTTTTTCGACCTTTTCACTGAAATAGTCAGTGCTTGACTTCCTTTGGTCATAAATAAATTATTTTCTACAGAAACCTTCCTCGAGATAGCCTTTACATAATGGTGAAAACCGCATCAAAATCCATTCAGTGGTTCTCGAGATTACCCGTGACATCCAAGAATCGGGGACTTTGTTTCATCCTAAGTAGAGATTATAAGCCAATCAGTATAATTTAATATAATCCCCCTTCCGTCCAATCTTAAATTGACTGTGAATTTTGCGGAACATAAAGTTCACAGGCGAAATGAGAGTTGCACTTCCAGGGAATGGCGAGGTGAATGAAACTCAAATCCCCCTTCCGTCCAATCTCAACTTGACAGTGTTTCACAGGCGAAATGAAGAAACCCCGAGTTGCACTTCCAGGGAAACTCCAAACACAATCACCTTTCTCTGTCTTCTGTCTTAACTCAACACGACTCGACGGTTTGCTGTTGGCTGTATCTGGGGCAATAGGTTCGCCCGCTAGCTAGGCTGTAACAGGGATGATAGACTCGCCCTTAGCTAGCTCGTAAACTGTCGGCTCAGTAGTTGAATGGACATGGTTGGAAGAAATTAAAACGTTTTTGTACAACTTTTCATGCTGATCAATTCTTACACTCATAGTATTTACTTATTTTTAACGGGTTGCCCAGCGTAAGCTTACAAAGGGCTCGGACGCCAGTTTTTTTTTTCGACTTTTCCACTGAAATCGTTACTTCTCGGCTTCCTTTGATCATAAATAAATTATTTTCTACAGAAATCATCCTCGAGATATCCTTTACAGAATGGTGAAAACCGCATCATATTCCATCCAGTGGTTCTCGAGTTTACACGTAACATCCAAGAATTGGGGACCTTGTTTTATACTAAGTAGAAATATTTAAAATTTTAGTCCATAACTTTTAAAGAATCCACAAGACAGTGTTTATTCCTAGCTCTAGTCGATTGAAAGAAATCCTAACTGCCAAAAAATTAATATATTTTCAGCACTTTTCAGCTTATATCTTATTGTTTGGGTATTTACTGTCAAGAAAGTGGGGATAAATCTATTTCCAAGAAGACTATATTCTAAATAAGCAAAGTTAATTACTCGGGCCAGAGTGTGAAAATACGGCCCCGTGGTGTTGGGGTAGCGCTCCTGACTCTCAGCCGGAGGCCCCGGGTTTGATTCCCGGCACCGTCAGGGATTTTAGAACCTGACGTGAGGGCTGGAACGGTGTACACTCAGCCTCCTGAGGTGAATTGAGTAGCTGTCTGACAGTAAGGCAGCGCCCTGGTCACGAAAACCAAGATTAACGGGGATCGGATGCGTCACCCCAATATCTGCAGGCCAAATGGCCCGGTAAGCCTAGGCCCTTCATGAGATGGAGTGCCAGGGGTTATTTATAAAGTGTGAAAATCACCACTGACAACCTTGGCTTTTTGAATTTGAATAATATTTAAGGAGAACAATTATTACCTAAAAGGGTGAAGTTCTCGGAGATAATTCGATGACGAATCATTGTGTAAAATATTTACACTCTCGTTGGAATCAGATTTTCTACTAAGGCTTTAATTTTAAGATTTGCGCAGTTTATATCAACTTTTGCTACACTTTAAACATTAAAATCTATTTATGTTCGACCCTGACTATTATATGTCAGAAAACTGTATCATAATGATGGTTATTTTAACACTATTTTTCATTATGAAACAGTTTCTCCCACCAATCACAGCTCAAGAAACAGTTGTTTGACCAATTAGAAAACAATGGCATCGCATCTGCGCTGCGTTCCACGGCCTTCTAATTTAAATTTCACTGCGTGGTCTAGTGTCATAGTAGGGTAATCGAGGAGGCCATGGTCAAATACAAGGCATTCTCTGTGCTCTGTTCAGTACATAAAACTGGCGAAATCTCGAAAGATATTTATGAATATTTATGTTCGAACATAAAATAGATATAATAATTATCTTCGAACATAAAACAGTCGTATGCAACTCGCCTATAATGGTAATTTGTACACTCGTATGGAAATTTTAAAACTCGCATACGCTCGTTTCACAAACATACTCGTGTCTTAATTATTGCCATTATAGGCTCGTTGCATAATGTACTATTAAAAACCTTTAAAAAAATTGTTTTGTTTATGAACACCTAAAATGACAATATTAAGAACCTAAAAATCCGGTCCCTAGTGATCAAATACATACAAGTTATCACACAAATTCAACACAGATCCAACTATACGGAGCTATTTTATGGTATTTAAAAGAACCTTCCACTAACTACAATTGTGTGAACCTAAATTTGTAGGTTAGATATGATTAACGCACTATTAAGTTCAAAGTTCGCTGCCAGAGCCGGTTGCGGTGGCATCTAGTAACCAAGTCAGCAGCTAGGTGTCGTTGACGGTAGCATTTTGTAGCAAATGTAGAAACTACTTGAAATTGATATCTGCAGTCCTTACGTGAATTGCAGTTACCACACTAATACAGTCATCACAATTAACACCAGTCGGCTTCGGTTGCGTAGTTGGCTGAGCTTTCATGCGCAAGGTCGCGGGTTCAAACCATGCCAGAGTAGTCGGATTTTTAAGAGCGTTAAAAAAACCTCAGTATGGCTTCCTTCGGATGGGAAGTAAAGCCGGCGGACCCATGTCATAGATTTATGGCATGTATTATAAAAACCTTCCAATAATTAAATTTGTGTGAAGTAAAATTTGTAGGATAGGTTTCGTTGAAACGCTCTATCAAAGTTCCAAAGTTCACCACTAGTTGTCAACGACATCCGGTAGCGAAAGTTGGAACTACTTGAAATTGAACGGAACTTGTAGCTCACCCCATAGTTGTCCGCATTGAAGCAGCTACAGACTCTGGCGAGCCGAACATGTCCTTGGACATTCCCGGCACTAAAATCCATACGATAAATAAATAATAATGTAGGTTAGGTTTGATTAATGCTCTTAAGTTCCAACGTTCGTCACCAGGCGCTGGTTGCGATGGCATCTAGTAGTAGCCAAGTACACAGCTAGGTGTCGTAGATGGTAGCATTTGGTAGCGAATGTAGGAACTACTTGAAATTATAGTCTGCAGTCCTTACTTGAATTAAAACAGATAACACACACTAATACAGTCATCACAATTAACACCGGTTATCAGACAGATTCTACACACACCCAAAGTACACGGGGCTACATTACGGCATTGTTACAGTCCTTAAACTTAGGAACCGACCAACCAACTACACAGGGTTGATGACTAAGAAGACTCAAGCCCCTCAATTGAATTAACAACAACTATCCAACAAACTCGTGTAGGTATGCGCACCATAGTTTGAAAAGCCCTAGTGTAGTAGATTCCTTACCCACTTGAGTAGAGCTATACTGTTACTGGAATGTTCAACTCTGCCAGCACTGAAGGTAATCTTGAAAGCGATATCCAGCAACAGCACAGCACGTCTACTTTAAGGTACAATCATGGTGTCGGAGCACAGTACAGTAGTGTTGCTAGGTAACCAGTATCGACCATCACATGTCTGCTTTGCTACATCGCCATTCCATTCAATACCTCCAACAACAACATAATTACCGGCGACGTCTTCAAGGTCGATTTCATCTTTGCTTACAAAACAACCAGTGAGAGAAATAATTCTCTTTCACAAGGGCTGACTGAATTCCACACTCGTAAATTCTTCTACAAGGGACGTTCCGAAATGTAAGTTACATGTACGTCACGGAAACCGAAATATACGTGAAAAGATATTATCTAGAAAGAGGAGAAACCTTTGGCTGTTTTTCCAAAACACGTAACTAAGAGGTTGTGTTCTCATAGCAACGTATAGATGACGCTACTGACCTAGTATACTTAGGTGAACAAACAACAGGTCACTAAGAGCTTGTGTTCTTATAGCAACGTATAGATGACGCTACTGACCTAGTATACATAGATGAACAAACAACACGTAACTAAGAGCTTGTGTTCTTATAGCAACGTATAGATGTCGCTACTGACCTAGTATACATAGATGAACAAACAACACGTAACTAAGAGCTTGTGTTCTTATAGCAACGTATAGATGACGCTACTGACCTAGTATACTTAGGTGAACAAACAACAGGTCACTAAGAGCTTGTGTTCTTATAGCAACGTATAGATGACGCTACTGACCTAGTATACATAGATGAACAAACAACACGTAACTAAGAACTTGTGTTCTTATAGCAACGTATAGATGTCGCTACTGACCTAGTATACATAGATGAACAAACAACACGTAACTAAGAGCTTGTGTTCTCATAGCAACGTATAGATGTCGCTACTGACCCAGTATACTTAGGTGAACAAACAACACGTAACTAAGAGCTTGTGTTCTTATACCAAAGTATAGATGACGCTACTGACCTAGTATACATAGATGAACAAACAACACGTAACTAAGAACTTGTGTTCTTATAGCAACGTATAGATGACGCTACTGACCTAGTATACTTAGGTGAACAAACAACACGTAACTAAGAGCTTGTGTTCTTATAGCAACGTATAGATGACGCTACTGACCTAGTATACATAGATGAACAAATAACACGTAACTAAGAACTTGTGTTCTTATACCAACGTATAGATGTCGCTACTGACCTAGTATACATAGATGAACAAACAACACGTAACTAAGAACTTGTGTTCTTATAGCAACGTATAGATGACGCTACTGACCTAGTATACTTAGGTGAACAAACAACACGTAACTAAGAGCTTGTGTTCTTATAGCAACGTATAGATGACGCTACTGACCTAGTATACTTAGGTGAACAAACAACAGGTCACTAAGAGCGTGTGTTCTTATAGCAACGTATAGATGACGCTACTGACCTAGTATACATAGATGAACAAACAACACGTAACTAAGAGCTTGTGTTCTTATAGCAACGTATAGATGTCGCTACTGACCTAGTATACTTAGGTGAACAAACAACACGTAACTAAGAGCTTGTGTTCTTATACTAACGTATAGATGTCGCTACTGACCTAGTGTACATAGATGAACAAACAACACGTAACTAAGAGCTTGTGTTCTTATACCAACGTATAGATGTCGCTACTGACCTAGTATACTTAGGTGAACAAACAACACGTAACTAAGAACTTGTGTTCTTATACCAACGTATAGATGTCGCTACTGACCTAGTATACATAGATGAACAAACAACACGTAACTAAGAACTTGTGTTCTTATAGCAACGTATAGATGTCGCTACTGACCTAGTATACATAGATGAACAAACAACACGTAACTAAGAACTTGTGTTCTTATAGCAACGTATAGATGACGCTACTGACCTAGTATACTTAGGTGAACAAACAACACGTAACTAAGAGCTTGTGTTCTTATACCAACGTATAGATGTCGCTACTGACCTAGTATACTTAGGTGAACAAACAACACGTAACTAAGAGCTTGTGTTCTTATAGCAACGTATAGATGTCGCTACTGACCTAGTGTACATAGATGAACAAACAACACGTAACTAAGAACTTGTGTTCTTATACCAACGTATAGATGTCGCTACTGACCTAGTATACATAGATGAACAAACAACACGTAACTAAGAACTTGTGTTCTTATAGCAACGTATAGATGACGCTACTGACCTAGTATACTTAGGTGAACAAACAACACGTAACTAAGAGCTTGTGTTCTTATAGCAACGTATAGATGACGCTACTGACCTAGTATACTTAGGTGAACAAACAACACGTAACTAAGTGCTTGTGTTCTTATAGCAACGTATAGATGACGCTACTGACCTAGTATACATAGATGAACAAACAACACGTAACTAAGAGCCTGTGTTCTTATAGCAACGTATAGATGTCGCTACTGACCTAGTATACTTAGGTGAACAAACAACACGTAACTAAGAGCTTGTGTTCTTATACTAACGTATAGATGTCGCTACTGACCTAGTGTACATAGATGAACAAACAACACGTAACTAAGAGCTTGTGTTCTTATACCAACGTATAGATGTCGCTACTGACCTAGTATACTTAGGTGAACAAACAAAACGTAACTAAGAGCTTGTGTTCTTATACCAACGTATAGATGTCGCTACTGACCTAGTGTACATAGATGAACAAACAACACGTAACTAAGAGCTTGTGTTCTTATACCAAAGTATAGATGGCGTTACTGACCTAGTATACATAGATGAACAAACATCACGTAACTAATAGGTTGTGTTCTTATAGCACCGAATAGATGACGCTACTGACCTAGTATACATAGATGGACCTGGTTGGCATGGTTACCTTAGTGTCGGGAAATTGATGACGCGTATGCGAAACATCTCCGCCAGATGTCATGACTGTTCTATGAGTGACTCCATTAATTGCCTTTCGTTAGCATTCTATACGCATCGAATTTGAAGAATTACAATTTGATACTACGATAAATTTACATTCTTAAGCGTTATAATAGTCAATTGTGTATTATGTGAATAAATAACAAAATGATCCCATTTAATACCTGTTGCACAGCGGGTCAAAATCGAAATCTAGGGGGACAAAATTATTTTTACGTTTTAATCATGAATTTAGAGTGAAAGAAACGTATATAATTTGTTTACTTCATAATAAACATCAGTTAAGACCTTTTTAAGCTACGTCTACACATGCAAGAAATTGTCTATGACTAGGAGTTGGATAGAGCATTCAGTTATCTCTTCATAACAAATTTCTATCCCTAATTTACTTTTAACAAAGTCACAAAGTTCCAATTTTGACATAATCGTCGAACCCAGTGCTTCAAACCGTTGTAAACGTGTGAGAACTGGTTGCGCGGCATCTTCTAAAACGTAAAATAACGAAGTAAGTTGCAAAAAGATGCAAAAAATCTTATAACAGACGTAAACTACAAGATTTATCTACATCTTAACATTAAGTAGCAAGTGACGCAGAGTGACGCGACATACTAAAAATCTAAGTGAAAAAATAATTTTAAAAATAATAGTTAAATATTATATAATGCAAATATAGCTAAAAATACGTAACAATTACGCCCATTAATAACAGAAACACGTTACAAAGATCATACCTTCAGCTGCATGTTCCATCTTAAAGCATCACACTAACCACAAAGACAACCAAACCACAGCCACTTACATTCACTCTCCAATTCAGACTGCTCGAACAGTGGTGACAGATTTACACTAAGATGCGTTTGTATCCCAGAATAGTGAGCGGCAATTATATTAGAATGCTGTAGAAGTAATACATTTTGATTTTTTAATTATGGAAATAAATAATTTTGTCCTCCTAGATTTCGATTTTGACCCACTGTGTGTTGGTGCTAGTTCAGGAAATCTTTATTCCAGAAGGACTCTCAACCAATTACATATCCATATCAGTATATGCTCCGTGCGTAAACTGAAGTGCTGCTGTAAGGGAACGTTCCGAAGAGCTGTTGCATGCCGCGATCAGCTGAGTACTGGAGTACATCGAAAGCGTGAGGGCATTTATTACATTATTTTATTCAGTAACGATGACAAAAAGTTGTGTAATTGTTAGTTGCATTAATACATATTGTAACACTGAGAACAATAATTGTAATGTTCTACGATAGTTTTCCTTAACGAACTCAAAATAATTGATTTGAAAACATGGTGGATATTGACGGTGAATCGCAAGCAGTAAGTTTAAATTGTGCATTAGCCTAGGTTTGTTGGTGTTAAAAGTTAGATAGGACTTTCAACGAACGTTTCAATTCACGGTAACTATAAGTTATCAGTTTGGAAAATAAGTTAACCTATGGGTGAAAATATGTTTGCGTACTTACGCCGTACTGCTTCTGAAACTCAATTTAAAAGCTCATCAGCTCGGTCCCCTAGCAAGAATTTCAAATATTTAGATTCTCCTAGGGGACATCAGCTTCCCTGGTACCTAGTTTTAATTTTCGAGGATATTTGGAAGTGTTGTATTAATTCATGTCTATTTTTTTTTTTTTTGTTTTTTTTTTTTTTTATCATATAAGGTGCGTTTAAAAAGTAACGAGCCGGAGGCATAATTACAGAAACCAGTACCTGTATGTTAGAAGTATTGGCCCTGGCTGTTGAGGCACTTGTCCCACTTTGACACGAGGCGGTGAATGGCTGTCTCATAAAATTCCCTGGGCTGCGATGTGAACCAGTTCCGCACGTACAGCTGGACGTCGGCGTCCGAGGTGAACCGTTGGCCCCGCAGAGCCCTTTTCAGGGGACCAAACATGGCGTAATCACAGGGAGAGAGGTCTGGACTGTATGGAGGGTGGCCGAGAACCCTCCATTTGAATTTCTGCAGGAGTACCGCGACTGTGTTGGCCGTATGAGGTCGTGTATTGTCGTGGAGCGATCACGGCGGCTATGGCGTTCACTGTCACTCGGCGGTCCTGGGTAATAAGTGCATCAACCAGCTGGACGTTGTCATCGGTAATGCAGGGGGGTGCCCCAGACCGGTCATCATCGGCTAACGACACCCGTCCTTCCCTGAAGCGCTTGTGCCACGCCTTGACCCTTGCAAGGGACGTGCAGTGTTCGCCGTACACTTGTGACATTCGGCGATGAATGTCCGTTCCCCCTACTCCTTTCGCTGTCAGAAACCGAACAACACCTCTTTGGTCTTCGGTTGACGCCTCCATGTCACTGTTTGCAATGCGACTGGCAGCGTTGGACGATTGATGCATGCTGCTGCTCGCTTTGTATCGTCACGTGACGTGCATGCGTGTCCTCTAGCGACGGGCTGTGACCTTCCACGCTCTGGTAGGAACCACACCTCGTTACACACGCCACGATTAGCCGATGTAGTCACCGTTTTGCTCATTCCAGCCTCCGGCTCGTTACTTTTTGAACGCACCTTATACATCACTACACCACAACATTACCTCCTTAGTATCTCGGAAATTTCCCTCAACACTTCCTCGGGGTTCGATGTTAAAAGTCAGTTTTATAATTATTATTATTATTATTATTATTATTATTATTATTATTATTATTATTATTATTATAGCTCTATTACGATTAAAAATTCACTATGTTATAGCTGAAAATAGTGAGGTGATGGAACTTCTAGGTCACTCGCGGCTCTTTCCCTTTTCCTTCTACCCCTTCGTCTACCCCCAGAATTCCCCTAAACGTCCCTAAAATTCCCCAGATTTCCTCAAATTCCCTAAACTTCCTCAAATCCACAGATTATCTCCAAACTCCATCCAAATTTACCCCAACATTCCCCCAATGTACCATAATTCTCTAAAATCCCCCATATTAATCAAAAGTTCATAAAATTCCCCTGATTTACCCCCAAATCCCCAATTTGGAGGAATTTGAGGAATTTGAGGGAATCTGGGGAATTTTAGGGAATTTTGGGGAATTGTTGGGATAGACCGCTCGATTACTCTGCCGGGATAGCTAGGTGTCATATTTAATGACTTTGTGGAAGCCATTCGTAACCCCACCTACCCTTAAAAATAAATAAATAAATAAATAAATAAATAAATTGGGGACCTAAGATACATTTGGGGGATTTTAGGGAATTGGGGTAAATTTTGGGAATTTGAGGAAACCTGGGGAATTTTAGTGACATTCAGGGGAATTCTGGGGTAAGGGGTGGGGGAGAGGGTAGACGGGTGGGGGGTGTAGGGTAGCTGCTGCCATATTGCATGAGCCACGAGTGCCGCCCGAGCAACCCCGAGTGACCCAGAAGTTCCATCACCTCACTACTGCTGAACTCGGATCGCACCTTCATTTCCGCTTACCGTTGCTCTTTGGTTCACAAATATAGTTGTTGATTCATTGAGGGTCTTTTCGCGCGCGTGTGTGTGGGGTGGGGGAGGGATCTGTCTGATAACCTGTGTCATTATGTTGGCTGTAATTTTAATTTTACCCTTAATGTAGGTACTATCCGGGAATTCGACTGGTGTGCAGATTAGACTTGTTTTTATCAAATCTCCATGCATCCAACATTAAAAATCTGCAACTCGACGTGTTTTTCCCCACTATCCAAACACAATCCGATTATACTGTGCACGGTGCTAAATGATGGAAGGAATCAACGATTTCATTGTATAATATAATAACATTTCGAAATTAACGTTGAGAAATAGATACTCTTAGGGGCAGGTGACCTAGGTGCTCCGTCCCTTAAAACCACAATAAATAAATTGTGCACTTCCTTAGGAACTCTCTATCTCTACATAGTATGACACAAAGTCTCCAATTCATGAATGTAACCGGTAATCTCGAGAACCATTGGTGGGTGGATTTTGATGCGGTTTTCACCATTCTGTAAAGGATTTCTCCAGGAAGGTTTCTGTACAAAAACATTCATTTACGACCAAAGGAAGCCGAGCAGTAACGATTTCAGTAAATCGAGTCGAAGAAACACCAGCCGTCCGTGCGCATTAGGCTAGGCCTACAGCTATGAGTGTAAGAATTTTTCAGCATGAAAAGTTCTACAAAGAAAGTCCGAGACGGCATATCTCTAACTTTAATACAGTGCCCACTAAAAGTGTTTTTACGTTTTCATTTCTTCCAACAATCTCCATCCAGTAGAAATCTAAATTACTAGCTTCGGAGCGAGCCTATCATTCCAGCTTCGGCCAGCATCAAACTGTCGTGTCGTGTCGAGTTAAGACTTCAGAGAAGAGTATATGAGGAGCTAACTTTCAAAAGAGACTTTGTCACTCAAATACAACTTTAGGGAATGACCAAAAAACCGATTTCTCTCAAATTAACATCTTATTGCTTATTTTATGCATTTATGTACACACATATGGGTTGTAAAAATGTAACAAGACACTCTAATGAAATCAAACTACAGTAGATATTCAGTATTTACATACTAAATTCTGGACATAGTTGTTATTGACTGAACAGAAAAGACATAATCCTTTTTGTTTGCATGAACATGGGACATAGTCCTCTTTGACTGCATAATATTTTGATAAGGCCTAAACATCTAACTCATTTCGAAACATTGTAATAAGCCGAACATTCAACCGCAATGTCATTTACTTAGTTAATATTCAAAACGTCCATTTTTATGAAACGTTACAACAAAAATCTTCTTTTATATATGGAATCCCACATCATCTTCCAGTCACATAATACTTCCTCACGAGGAACACTTGCTGCAGGTGTATCCATTAACAACCTCTTGTACCATTGCAAATCTTTTCCCCTAAACCAATTTTCACCTACTTACATTTCTAAGTTTATTTCACCCATTTCTCTCTCACTTCCGTTTCATTGTTCCCTTCTTTTTCTCTCTTTGATCTATTCTTTCCTCTCTTCAACCTCTATTCTACTTTCTCCTAAAATCTGAGGCAGATGACCTCGTAGTTCCACCCCTTAAAACAACAATAACTAACTAACTCCTACAATCTAATCTACCTATGGGGCGGGGTGGCCTCTCAGCAAGGTGGACCGGGATCGATTCCCGGTCAATGCATGTGAGATTTTCGAAGTTAATTGCCATGCCCTGTGGTTCGGATTCTACGTAAAAAGGAGGTCCCGTGGCTCATGATCGCATGGTTAATGGTTACGTAAAACTAAAAGCTTCCTTCCTTCCTCCTCTACCTGATCCTTCATCTCATCTACTCTATTAACAACTACATCCAGTCTCTCCTCAACTTCTACTCTGCTTTCACCTACAATCTCCTCTACCTTCACCTACAATATCCTCTACCTCTCTTCTACTTTCACCTACAATCTCCTCTAACTGGCCCTTAATCTCTCCTCTGATCTTACTTATCACTTGTACTAGGCTTTCTATCAACTTTTTATAATCTTGACCTAACTTCTCATTAACTTTAGCTACCGTACTTGATCTAAATTCTGATTGTTATGCTGAAGTTTCTGATTAATTTCTCCCATCATGCTATCTTTCCATTTCCTTTGTAACAATCTCCGACTAGAACTGTTTCACAAGAATCGTGAATAACCAATATGACACAGGAAACATTAATCAGATGTTGGATTGAACAGCAAAAGCAATAATCATCATACACACAGGTCATACACTACCTCGCTGTTCACGCAAAGCATGATGGGAGTCAATTCTTATGATGCTAGAGTTCTGATTGGCTGAAGTACACAAAGTCTTGTTTGAACGAATACTGCAGTGGACAAAGTTGTTTTTTGAATGAATAGTCTACTTTCAGAGATCAATATAGCCAAGACAAAGTCACTTTTGAATGTTTACAGGGTGTTGGGACCTCAGGATAAATCTCACAAAGTGAAACCTGTACTAAGCACATTTTTTAAAATTTTTGGACAAAGTCTCTTTTGAATGTGAGCTCCTCATATGTGTTTGGAGTTTCGCTGTTCACCTCGGCTTTTCTGAATTACGCCTGGGATCTGCCGTCCGTGCGCCTTTTAAGCTTACGCTGGGTGAACCGTAAAGATATCAGGCGAAGCCGGGGCCCGTTGCTAGTTAACAATATGTTCCACCAACAATGACCATAACCTCTCACTTTCATTGTTGTCTTAAGCTGTTACTTTCAGTCAAAGAGCAAAACAGCTGAAGTTCAAAGCAGTGTTGCCAACATCTTGGATGAATCAATGAATCTTTTGGGAACTGTTATTGCGCATTATACCAACAATCTGAACAGAAAATTCCCTTTCATAAACAGCCATCTTGAAGTATATCTAAAAATGGTGGAAATTTGTGTGTTGAGTCTGGTTGGTTGGTTCCTTAGTTTAGGGGTTGCGACAACGCGGTCATGTAGCCCCGTGTAATTTGGGTGTGTGTAGAATCTGCCTGATAACCGGTGTTAATTGTGATGGCTGTATTAGTGTGTGTTATCTGTGATTCAGGTAGAAGGACTGCAGACGATTAATTTTTTCTAGTAGTTCCTACTTTTGCTACCAAATGATACCGTCCACGACACCCAGCTGCGGACGTGGCTACTAAATGACATCGCACTCAGCACCTGGCGGCGAATGTTGGAACTAATAGAGCGTTATCAAACTAACCTACAAATTTTAGCTTCCACAAGTGTAATTAGTGGAAGTTTTTTTTTCATGCCATAAATCTATGACATGATACCGCCAGCTTTACTTCCCCTCCGAAGGAAGGCATACTGAGGGATTTTTAAGGCTCTTAAAAAACCCGACGACTTCGGCCGGGTTTGAACCCGCGACCTTGGGCATATAAGGTGTTGAGTCTAATATTTGAACAGAACTGTACTCGTAAACCACATCTAGAATAACTGAGGTAGGAATCGAACGTCGCCTCCTCACGAGGCTGAGTGTTCACCCCTGCTAGCCACTACACCACGTGAAGGAATTTAATACACACTCCCGTATTCCATCTGAAAGACTAGCCCCTGCCATGCACAGTGACGCAGCCTTGCGATCACTGCTGAATGTCGGGCAGTCTATACCCTGGGGGAGACATCTGGTGTGTACAGTATTTTTTAAACGGTTTACACCGGAGTGTCTCAGCGTGATAATGGAATGAAAGCAGCTTCCCTTACTTCACTTAACTCAGGGGTGGCCAAGTCGACATTTCTCATTAAAGCTTTCCCCAGTCTTTTAATGATCCACACGATGAAGCTAAGAGTCACACGTATCAGGGCAGACGACCTTGCTGTTCCGTCCCTTAAAATAACATTTCCCGTGAGGGAGAGAGACAGTGTTGCCGGTTCAGCACCGTAAAATATTTAGCATGTGGACTACAGAAAATATTCAACACTAGCGGATCCGTGCGAGAACTCTCGCATAAAGGGTTGCACACGCCCCATGTGTACAGACTACCCGCCCGGCCCTAGTGCTATGCGGGCTGTACGCGACACAGTTCTGTCAAGGGCTATCGTCTTGTTTATTTGTTTAATAGCACTTTATAATCAAATAAATATATCTCCGTTGACTTTTCAAGAAATGGAAGACATTTCCTGTACTTCTTCTTCTCCTGCGCGAATGGGTCTCCTAGGACCACGCGGAATCAACACTTCTTGGCCTTGATGTTTGCCCAATAACTCTTCATGCGCAACGATTGAGCTAGTCTTCGTTGCTGCGACCAGACGTGTCTGGTAGTTCTTCTCTCTTCTCCCTCAAAACCCCGCGTATTAGTAATTTTCCTAATTTCCTCTCGATCCTTGAGATTGGGAAAACCTAATTCAGCCAAGTCCTTTTCCGCCTGTTTGTACCAATTGGACCTTGTTGCCTTTTTCTGCAAAAACGTATAGATTTTATTTGTTAACCTAGTTGGGTCCATTCTGTTCAAATGTCCCATGAATTGGATCCTTCTCATACGGATTGTGTCTGTGATTTTAGTAATTTTTAAATAGATGTCAGCATTAGGTTTCGGAAGGTGAATTCCTTCTTTAATTCTTGGTTCCAAAATTTTTCGCATGATTTTGCGTTCCTTAACCTCCAATTGATTTCTCAGCGTTTTATGTTGCAGATTAAGTGTCTCGGCTGCATAAAGGGCTGCAGGCAAGACTACTGTGTTATAATGTTGAATTTTACAATTCCAAGGGAGGCATTTTTTTGTTATAAACTTCCTGTACTATTGAGACGATTTGTAAGATTTTGGTACAAACCACACCTTCTAACTCCCTCTGGTTTAGGAGCCTGAGTTTTGTGAAACATACACCTTAGCGTACTATATAATAAGATGTTTTAAATGACATCCTTCGTTACTGTACTCACGTACATACATGTCTGTATATTAGTAAATTATATTAATACAGGGGAGCCTCCGTGGCTTAGGCGGCAGCACGCCGGCCACTCGCCGCTGGGTCCGTTGTTCAAATCCCGGTCACTCCATGTGAGATTTGTGCTGGACAAAGCGTAGGCAGACAGGTTTTTCTCCGGGTACTCCGGTTTTCTCTGGTCATTCCAGCAACACTCTCCACTATCATTTCATTTCATCTGTCATTCATTTAATCATTGCCGCAGGGGAGTGCGACAGGCTTCGGCAGCCGGCACAGTTCATATCCCCGCCGCTAGATGGGGGCCTCATTCATTCCATTCCCTGACCCGGTCGGTCGACTGGAAGCAGGCTGTGGATTTCCATTTTCATATTAATACAGGGAGATAGTTGTCATGGCATCAGTAGAATTAGAGCGTGTTTCTAAATTCCCATTACAGACTTTGAGGCTCCCGCATTTTCGACGCTCTGTCTGACTCCTGCTACTTGTCGTCTGGGTCCAATTACAGTGGGGGTTCGATGTGACGTCATCACAGGCACGGTACCTCCGTACCATGTTCTGGTACACACGACACCAATCCCTGGTTCTCCAACAACCACCACAGCCATAACCCGCGCCAGTAGGTCTTCCTCGGATTCCACAGGGGTCTCGTAAATCCAGGTTTTCATAAGACTCCTTATACCATATAAATCTATCGCAATATTCAATTCAATGCATTTTATCATATTGTACCCGTCAAGGTCCTCCAGGATGCGGACTCTTTTCTCGGGGGGGTGCTCTGTTCGCGTGGCTTTAATCTACACTCAACATCCTGGGATTTTATATCAAGGATCACGGGAAACTTACACTAAAATAATATGCCAGAGGTATCTTAAAACAACACAATTTATTCAAGAAACATCCTAATTAAGTTAAATCCCCCCTTTAACAAAACAATCAAACCCCTTACATCACTGAAAGATAAAAAAAAAAAAAAACTTAACACAAAAAATAAACACTGGCCCCCTCAAATGGCCGACCCAAATGTCACATGATCATGTCCATGACCGTTCCAAAGGAACAACAAAACCGCAATGATTTCAACACAAATGACTTCCAAGCGATGTCATAAATGATTAATTTATATATATATAGCGCACTCTCATTTGTAATTATGGCTTACAGGTGGGTTGGAAGTCCCTTTTCAATCATTCCCATTCTCACATGAGGCCGGTGATGATTGGCGTATGGCGGTTCCCGGTTACAGGTCGAATGTGCATTTAAAAAAAACTACCGTAGTGACACAAATTAAATAAATGACTAAGGCTAGGGTCCAAGCCCTTTCAAGCTTAAATGACAAATCATTAACATCAAACATAAGGATAAAATCGTGGATCATCACCTACTCTAACAATGGTGGCCTCTGCCCCATAATGACATAAATCTCATCTTAAATATTAACATAAATGCACTGAATTTTCGCTTCCTGAAGCGAATTAAAACAATCCCCAAAGAAAGTCGAAGAAAATCCCGACATAACAAATTAAAATGGCCCAGCATTTGTGGCTGATTACTGCGATACAACAAGCCATTCTGTTTCTCAACATAAACAAACCCTCAGGACCTGCAGTGGTTGATGACCTCACTCGAACAATAGGCTGGCAGTCCGCACGGTAGGGCAAAGCTTACCTGGGCTCCTACCCTCGACAACACATTTGGGAACCGAGCTGGATACGGGAGTTTCTCCGTTTGTAAAGACCATTGAAGACACTCCTCCCAAAATCACAAGGAGCGGCATTACTTACCATAATTATTTCGTCTCAGAATCGCGGGCATTTAACCATCCGCTTATCACTTACCATCTCGAAGATTGCGGGCATGTACTTCCGCTTACCAAATATCTCATCGAAGCACTGCGGAAACGCTCTTTCCGCTTGTCACTTACCATCTCGAAACTGCGGGCATGTACCTCCGCTTACCTTAAATTTGCATCCTCAGCTCGGCCCAAAATTTAACTCTCAACCTTATCTCACTTACCAAGTGCGTCTGCAGTCCCTCTCATCAACCTCGCGTTATCTCTTACCTTGACAACGGTCATCATTCCCTCTCATTTTAAGCTCAGGCTCAAATGGCGTTAATAGAAATGGCTTGTTACATCCTGAATGGTTCCCTCCAATCTCGACATACTAAGTTTATGGTCGTGCCAATGAACTTGAACACCCATGAATCCCATGATCGTGCATTCAATACACACCAAAAAAAAGTATCCCTGAATCATACAAAACACAAATGATGATGACCACGCTAACAATATGATTAAAAAAACACAACTAAGCTCTAAGAAATAAAATAAATACAAGCTGCACATCATTCTGACCCGTTGCTCCGGTAAGCCCATACTAATTATAATGCCTTATAATTTGGCTGACCTATCCAACATCTGTTGTAAGCAACATCATTGCCATGCACGCCCCCAAAACTGTGGTACTTAGCTACTCATGATGATTCTGCTAATCCTTGTATGCTGATGTTCTTCCCGCTGGCTCTTGAGGTCCATGGTTCTTGACGTGGGAGGGCAATCTTAACACTGTTCAGTTTTCATGAAAAGTATAGGGTCCACAATGAAATTTTACTTAATTATGCACTGTTTTGTTTTAGCGGAGCGCCTCCTACCATCTATAGCCAGGCATGACCTACTCAATTCGGCCAATAGTCAACCTCGCTCCTACGCAACTGAATTTGCCCATAGCCCGGGGCTATCTACTAAAGTACGGACTCCACTCGCACTGGTTTGTCCCAAAATTTGCATGTCGCTACTGTAATCATAATACATGTCACTGTCATTACTTATCAATCATTCACTTTCTCGCCCTGAATTCGCGGTACTGACCAACGCGAACTATTGCCTATCAAGCGATCAAAATTAACTGACTTTATGCTTATATTTTTTTTTATTTTTTTTGATATCTCGGGTCGCGGACCTGCAAAGGCTCTCGCCGCTTGGCGATGGAAAAATCGACTGAATTTCCTGGCACTGGGCAGGCTATTTAAAGGTCTGGCTCTTAAATCACCAGAAGTGGGAGGTTCTCATAATTTAAATCTGGAGCAACACTCGTACGACGATGAAACTAGGTCCATTCGATTGCTCTCTTTTTCCATGTCCCACACTTGGTTTTTATTTCGAAATCGGATCGTACGTTCGGCCGCTAATTAGCTCCGTAGTAATTTTCATTGTCCAAGATTTTCGCGGTATTTGGAAGCGTCCATCCGCCCACAGTTCTGATTGGTTCGTTCAAATTTTCCTTCCTCCAGTCCTTTATGCCGAATTAATTCCAATACTGCTGTTTTCGTGATTTTTGAAATGAGATTCTTGAGGCTAACATCGTCCTCTTTCCAATGCTGCAACTCATAATTTTGTATGTTAATTATTTCTCTAATTTCTCTAAAATGGGAGGTGCTTATTTTTCAGTTTGGCGAGTGATTAGTTACCACCCCCACTTATAGTTGAGCGACCTCGGTTCATTGTTCAATCACATCTGGTACCCATGTGTTGCGGCTGTGAGCTTCGTTTCATTGTTCGCGCTTTTAGAAAGTTTGGAATGTCACGCCTCGGACGCTCCCTTGAGTTCCCTTGTTCATCTCCTGGCGCGCTTGCCTCCTTCCCAAATACGAGTATATTCGACAAACTTAACTTGGAACATTTATGCTATATCATATGCATAAAGGTTACAATATAAAGCTATCGCAATATTCAAGTGAATGCCTTCTATCATATAAACCAGCCTGCCACGGTGGGTGAGTGGATAGCGTGTCGGTCTACTACCCCAAGATTGCAGATTCGCTCCTGGCCATGGTAAGTGATTTTTGAAAGGCGGTAAAAATACTACACGCATGTCATACGATGTTGACATGTCAAAGAACCCATTTGAATTCAGTAGGGCGTGTTCATAATGGCAAAATTAATCTCGGGAGTTTCCGCCAACGCAAAGTTCCTCATTTCGCTACTAGAAAGCGCTATGGTGTTCAAGGAGCTTAGATATCTAACCTCCTTGACTATCATAGTGATTCAAGGAACAACGAAATTCGACATGCAAGCTACCCTCTGGGTGCAAATTACAAAGCTTGCACCAGGCACCCGAGGCCATTCGATATTATTATTATTATCATATAAACCTATCGCAATATTCAAGTCAAAGCATTCTATATGGCGCAATATTCATGACAAAGCCTTCTATCATATACCGGTAAATCTATCGCAATATGAGTCAAAGCCTTCTATCATATAGATCTATCGCAATATTCAAGTCAAAGCATTCTATATGGCGCAATATTCAAGTCAAAGCGGTGTCAAGTCAGGTAAACTTGCAGGCCAAACAATCGGACTACCACTGTTGCCCAAATCTGTGGTGCAGATGATCTCGTACCGGAAGTGAAAATGAGGTGGTGTGCCATCGTGCTGAAACCACATGATTTGGCGCACATGCAGTGGCACATCGTCTAAGAACTCATGCAGTACGTCTTCAAGGAATACCAAATACGCTGCACCCGTGGGATTTCGTGGAAGAAGGTAGGGGATACAACCTGTAGGCGATATCAAGGCGGGATTTAAGGGTATGTCGCCTATAGGCTTATGTCCATTTGCCGCCCCCTCGATAGTTCATATTTGCTTAATACATTTGTTTTATACAACGAAAGGATAGATTTCATTGGCGTTTTCATCTTCCTTAAACATAAAGTTCATTTAGTTTAGATTGACCTAAAACTACAAATTTAATACTTACATAATAAATGTTATAATGAAATTAGGCCTATCTACTTTTTTTAACTTACGGTACTTCTTTTATGATTCGTTAAAAAATGAAATGGGTTTCGAACTTAATTAATTAGTTTGATCTTGGAGATCAGTGATCACTATTGTACACATATTTTTATAGTTTAATGCTAATGACTATCTTTTGCGTAATTGAAGAACTGTGTTTAATTTGAATTAAGTTGCCCTACATGGTGAAATGAAATTACGCAAAATGTAGTTAATTACTGGTTTATTTGTTGAAACATATACAAACTTCTCTAAAACAACTCACCCCACGTAATCTTGATGTTCAAATTTACATAGCTTTCTTGCGAGATTTCTTAATGGCAAACTCGTTAATAATGTCCTCATATGAAAGTGTTTTTGTTGTATTTGACTCAATACAAAGCAATGAAAGTGAGTTTAACCGTATTTCAGAAATACTAGTTCGCAGATAGTTCTTAACTCTTCTAAGGCAGGAAGAACTGTAGAACGACTAAAACATATTTTTAAGTAACTTGTATTCTTAAATTCGCACGGAAAATATTATTAACGTCTGAAATAATTCATTTTAGCTTTTGAATGAATTGTTAAACTGCCGCCCCTGAAAATAACCGCTCTAGGCTGCAGCCTATTTAGAAATACGGCCCTGGGGGATATGGGTAGAGCCCTGCGCGGATAGACAAAACGTTATCCGCATCCGCCCCGCATCCGCACGGCTGTTATCCGCATCCGCCCCGCATCCGCACGACTTTTATCCGCATCCGCCCCGCATCCGCCCCGAATCCGCACGACTTTTATCCGCATCCGCCCCGCATCCACGCGACTTTTACCCATACGTTTGTTATCCGAATCTACCGGCATTACAATAATATTTTCAATGTGTTGCTTTATACTTTTATCATTTAGACATTTGAGCAGCAAGTCGAACCCTTAGGCTATGTACTGTACACTATGTCATGTGAACTTGAATCGAACCGTCTGACAAGCTTTGTGGGCGTTAAGCCATAAAATAATTTTACCAATGTCAAAAAGTATTCGGATAATTATGACTCCATTTCGTTGGTAAAACAGCTTTACGGACTAGACGAGGTGGAGCAAGACAATTTTGCAGCAACTGCTTTGGTAGGATTGACTGGGGAATGTTGAAACTTCTCCCCACTTCCCTTATTTTCCTCCCATCATCCCTAATTGCATATCGAGATTTCTGCACATTTTCTGATGTGTACGAGTTTTTCTCCGTTTTCCGCGTATAATTTCTTGGCATCTGGAGGAAAAACACGAAATATGTTGCCATTAATTTCGCGCTGTATTTGTAGTACTTTTATCATATATGATCTGCGCACCATACCCCACTCTGCTTTTAAAACGAAACTCACTGAATCCCGCCTATTATATTGAAAAATAAATACTGTACATGCAAAACGACTGTAAACACTGGCATTTAAAACTACATTTAATTTTAAATAATTGAATCACAACTGTAGGCTTACCTTCTTATTTGCTGGCTACAGAAAATAACATGCAACGTGTTAAGTTTCTTCATCCAAGTCCCCGGTTATCACATAGCGACTGGCATCATGCTGACTGTCCCTATCTGATAGGTACGATGACAGCTTAAGGGTAGCAGGGAACTGAGTTGCTAGTTGTACTACCAACTCGAAAAACATAGGTGCGCACAATTACCCAACTTTCCCCATGATATTCAACAAGTTCGGATTGAATTCTAAAAACTATCCACAAATTTACTCCAAACATTATCCGCAGCTAATCCGCATCCGCGCAGGGCTTTAGATATGAGCTATCAGATGTTCGTTCAATGACGTTTGTACTCTAGCCAGTGATGCCGAAAATGCCGGAGATTTAAACGTGTACTGTAGTGGTTTTTGCGGGTAGCGGGAAGACAGTACGTTTACGGACAAATGTTTCTATGCTAAACTTAACCGTCTTGGTTCCCACTAGAAGCCCTCCAAGTTGTAATGGGAATTTATAAACACCCTGTATAGTGCCTTACTTTTGACAGTGAACACACGTGCTACCTTTAATTTACGATAAATAATTGTTTACTAGATTATACAAGGCCTTGAAAAGCAACGTTTGAAGCATGGGTTACGTCAGTTAGGACAAGTGGAGCTTTCTAACGGATGTTTGCGTTACTGTGCAGCCTCCATCTCCACCGCTTGATCAAGGCCTCCTATTATAGAAATCTATAAGGCACAATATTCATGTCAAAACTTTCTATCATAAAGCTATCTCAATATTCATATCAAAACATCTATAATGGGAAACGCGCGTGGTTTAAATCCTAGTAAAGGACCAATGGAATCGGAGTGTGTTCTAAAATCAATGTCTTCTATCATAGAAATAGCTTGTCACGGTGGTGGATAGCGTGTTGGTCTACTAACCCCAAGATTGCAGGTTCGCTCGTGGCCGTGGTAAGTGATTTTTGAAAGGTGGCAAAAATACGACACGCGTGTCATACGATGTTGGCATGTCAAAGAACCCATTTGAATTCAGTAGGCCGTGTTCATAATGGCAAAATTAATCTCGGGAGTTTCCGCCAACACAAAGTTCCTCATTTCTCTACTAGAAAGCGCTATAGTGTTCAAGGAGCTTAGATATCTAATCTCCTTGACTTTCACAGTGATTCAAGGAACAACGAAATTCGACATGCAAGCTACCCTTTGGGTGTCAAATTACAAAGCTTTTACCCGGCACCCGAGGCCATACGATATTATTATTATTATTATTATTATTATTATTATTATTATCATAGAAATGTATCTCAATACTCGAGTAAATCCCTTCTATCATCTAAATCCATCGCAATATTCAAGTCAATGCCTTCTATCACATAAATATATCGCAATATTCAATCAATGCATTCTATCATATAAATATATGGCAATATGCAAATCAAACCCTTCTATATGGCGCAATATGCAAGTCAAACCCTTCTATATGGCTCAAAATTCATGTCCAAGCCTTCTATTATATAAATCTATTCCAATATCCATGTCAAAGCATCCCATATAGCGCAATATTCATGGCAAAGGCTTCTTTCATATAAATCTATTTCAATATTCATGTCAAAGCCTTCTATAATACACAATATTCAAATCAAAGCCTTCTATTATATGAATCTGTCGCAATATTGAAGTCAATAACTTCTATCGTGTAAATCTATCGCAATATTCAAGTCGATGCCTTCTATCATAAACATCTATCGCAATATTCAATTCGAAGCCTTTTGTAAGGCACAATATTCATGTCAGAGCCTTCTATCATAGAAATCTATCGCAATATTAAGTTCAAAGCATTATATAAGGCGCAATATTCATGTCAAAGCCTTCTATCATATGAATCTATCCCAATATTCAAGTCGCCTTCTATCAAGACCAACTACAATCCTCAGACCTTAATGTAGAAAAAACATGGCGGCGATGGTTGCCCTACCAATAGCTAAGATCATGTCATCGGGCTTGTCACAGTTCATGTAAATTATTATTTTTACTCACCTAAGAGCATAAAAGATAGCACAAGACGAGACTAGGTTCCGAAGAAATATGCATCAGTAATTTAGACTTACCTGAATTACCATAATTTATCTATATAGTGCTGGCCTCAAATTATAGGGTTCTTCGTCTTCACCCAAGGGAAAGCTACAATAGTCTCACTGTTTCTGTGGTTGAATAAGAAGCTTTTAGGCGGGTCATCACGATTTGTATTTAAGTTCAGTAATTATAGATTAATATTATTAGCAAAGAAACAAACAGATTCTGAAGTAGGAGAGAAGAAAGTACCCGGTTACTGAAGTGCTGTCCCAGCACATGCAGAGTATTTGTGTACACAATCGGAATGAGAATAGTTGCCTGAAATAATCAAACCAACGCCATAGAGATACAATTCAATTAAGACCTCTCGTGGAATTGCCTAAAATCTCGGGTAAAACATCACACCGAATTAGTTGATTGAAATATGTAAAGAAGTAGTCTTGTGGATATCAGAACACAATTATGGAGAATACTACACACAATGGACACGATAATATGTTACCATCTAACCTATTAAACATTCGCTATTACCGTTTGGAATAGTTGTACGCTGGAAATAGTTGATTTAGTAAAGTACTATAGGTATGAAAGCACCATCTCCCTCTTACGGAATTATGGCGGCACACCATCTCGCAATATAAGTACATAATTGGCAAGGTAATCACAACACATTATTACACACATTATAATTAAAAATAACTTGCAAGCTGTAAGAATCACAAAAGTATGAATAATGACGGAACACAATGAGTTCACTGTTTGGCACAGGGGGGAACATCTTCCTTAACCAATAAAACAGAAGTTCACTGTATTATTTGGCGTGTATACAAGGCAGTGTAGAACATTTGCCAGACTGGTAAGGATTTACGGAGACACATATTGCTGAGCGTTCAAGATAACGTCAGCGGTTTGGTCTAGCCGTAGATGCTCATTGCGTTTTCCCTTTACGTACTTTAGTTTGATACTACTGACGTGTACTAAGCTATTATTATATTGTCACTAACTAGCAAATCATTGCGGTGTATATTCTTGAGACACTTCTATTATGCATTAGTCTTAGGTACTTCAACATCCGAAGTAAATGATACAATTCCATCGGTTGACTGGACAATCATCACACAAACGAACCAGTCCATATTAAGCGTATTACCACATATTTACATACGATTGCAGTACATTAACGCGAACTGGACTTTACAGATATACAGAAGACACTAAAAATTACAGATGAGCGACAGTTTATCCCAACTTTCATCAAACGAAGCTAATCAAAGCTAAATAGTGTATCCCAGCAACGATGTAAACAAACAATATGCCGGGGCTTCAGCATACGCCATTTTCACACTTTCGAGACCTGCATTAAGGTCTGAGTATTGAAGTTGGTCTTGCTTCTATCATATAAATCTATCGCAATATTCAAGTCAAAGCATTCTATAAGGCGCAATATTCATGTCAGAGGCTTCTATCACAGAAATCTATCGCAATATTAAATTCAAGGCATTATATAAGGCGCAATATGCATGTCAAAGCCTTCCATCATACGCACCTATCGCAATATTCATGTCAATGCCTTCTATCATATAAATCTATCCCAATATTCAAGTCAAAACCTTCTATATGGCGCAATATTAATGTCAATGCCTTCTATCATATAAATATATTTCAATAGTCATGTCAAAGTATTCTATAATGCGCAATATTCAAGTCAAAGCCTTTCATATAAATCTATCACAATATTCAAGTCAATGCCTTCTATCATAGAAATCTACAAGGAGCAATATTCAAGTCAAAACCTCCTATATTATAAGAATCTAGGAGGCAATGCACAGTGGGTCAAAATCGAAATCTAGGAGGACAAAATTATTTATTTTAATAATTAAAATATCAAAAATTATTACCTCTACAGCATTCTCTTTTAATTGCCGCTCACTATTCTGGGATATAAACGCATCTTAGTGTAAATCTGTCACCACTGTTCGAGCAGTCTGAATTGGAGTAAGTGGCTGTGGTTTGGTTGTCTTTGTGGTTAGTGTGATGCTTTAAGATGGAACATGCAGCTGAAGGTATGATCTTTGTAACGTGTTTCAGTTATTAATGGGCGTAATTGTTACGTAATTTTAGCTATATTTGCATTATATAATATTTAACTATTATTTTTTAAATTATATTTTCACTTACATTTTTAGTATGTCGCATCACTCTGCGTCACTTTCTACTTAATGTTAAAATGTAGATAAAGTCTTCTAGTTTACGCCTGTTATAATATTTTTTGCATCTTTTTTGCAACTTAGTTATTTTACGTTTTAGAAGATGCCGCGCAACCAGTTCTCACACGTTTACAACTGTTTGAAGCACTGGGTTCGACGATTATGTCTAAAGTGGAACTTTGTGACTTTGTTAAAAGTAAATTAGGGGTAGAAAATTGTTCTGAAGAGATAACTGAGATAACTCCTACTGTAGTCATACACAATTTCTTGCATGTGTAGACGTAGCTTAAAAAGGTCCTAACTGTTGTTTATTATGAAGTAAACAAGTTATATACGTTGCTTTCACTCTTCAATTTTGACCCACTGTGCAATGGTCACGTCCAAGTCAATACCGTGCACTTGGACTACAATCAGAAGGCTGTGTGTGCATACTGTTTCTGTCCTTGTCACACTGTATAAATCTTGTGTACATAACAGCGTGTCACAACGGGTTCTGCAAAAATTTGGACCACTTTATGATATGTAACATCTTTCCGCTCGGTTGCTGGATAGTTTTGTGGGAGTGATTTTGAAAATTGGGGACGGAAGTGAATCGGGCGGAAGTGGATCGGACGGAAGTGAAGACGCACTGCCAGAAAAATGGGACGGAAGTGAATCGGGCGGAAGTGGATCGAACGGAAGTGGATCGGACGGAAGTGAAGACGGACTGCCAGCTGGATGTACAATTGAAAATGTGTGTATTGGAAACAAGGCAGTGTGTGCTCTGTAGCGCGAGAATGTTATGGCAATACAGTAGGCAGTGCATTTAGCAGGTACTGGTTTGACGAGCACAGTGGCAAATGTTTCACCAACTTTCATTTTGTCATTGAGCAGTTTATGAAGCTTCACGTTCAAGGTTGAATATCACATGGGGTAGGACAAAGACGACAAATGACATTTAAGTAAGCGGCATTATTGTCAAGCTGTGGGTGAGTAGTCAAATATTAAATGCATAACAGAATGCTGTTATATGAGTGGAATAAAAGCTGTATTTTCATCATATGTGAGACTACAGTAGGTCATTTCATGATTGTAGGAAGCCATGTTTTGATTGTTTACGACGAACTGTATGGGAGCCTTGAGAATAATGAATGTTATAGTTACTGAGGAATGTGCTCACAGTATTTGAGAGTACTGTCGACGTTGTGTGTCACTTTGTTATTATGAATTATTAATGTAAAAGGAAGGAAGGAAGCTTGTAGTTTTGCGTGTCCGTTAATCTCACGATCATGATCCACGGTACCTCCCCTTTAAGTGGAATGCGAACCACAGGACATGGCATTTCAATTCGAAAATCTCACATGTATTGACCGGGAATCAAACCCGGTCTACCTTGGTGAGAGACTAACAGCTTAACCGCTGCGCCACAAATGTGACAGTAGCATATCTCCAATTCAATCTATACATTCATCATAGTACCAGTATGAAAATGGAGTGTAAATTAATATTTTAAGAATGTCCAAGCTGTGTAGTATACGAGTAGGATAACATGTCAGATGTTACACATCATATGCGACTACTGTAAGGCTCGTATCTTTTATCTCCTTGAAAAAGCGAGTTTGTGTAATCAAGGAGGTTGTGGGTAAGTAGGTCAGTATTAAAATCAAATGTGGGAAGCAGCAGTGGGATTATCTGCGAGGCTGGTTCATGCTCGCAGCAGAGGGATGAATGCAGGACAGCACGGCCGGTGTGGGTCACAGTTTCAATCGCGGTCGATGCCAGAGAGGGAAGGGGGGTGGGGGTGGGGACGAGCCAGGCACAGCTCTTGGGACTCCAATAATTAGGCCAAGCATTTTATAAACGATGCTTGTTTAACTCAAGAGGACATGGAACAGAACAAGTGTTGATATATTTAGAAAAGTGTTGAGATAAATTAGTTTAATGTTCAAAGATACTGTTGCAAGCAAGCTTTTACTTTTACGTGTCTCTCATTCTAGAGGGCGACGGAATATTCAGGTCAAAGACCCCTATTATAGGAATCTAGAAGGCGGCGGAATATTCAGGTCAAAGGCTTCAATTATAGGAATCTAGAAGGCGGCGGAATATTCATGTCAAAGAACCCTATTATATGAATCTAGAAGGCGTCGGAATATTCATGTCAAAGACTCCTATTATAGGAACCTAGAAGGCGGTGGAATATTCTTATTCATGTCAAGATCTCCTATTACAGGAATCTAGAAGGCGGTGGAATATTCATGTCTAAGTCCCCTATTAATCTAGAAGGCGACGAAATATTCAGGTTAAAGACATCTATTACAGGAAACTAGTAGGCGGTGGAATATTCATGTCAAAGTCTCCTATTATATGGACCTAGAATTGGGAATAATCAAGTTAAATCCTTAGTTTAGGAATATAGGAAGCACTAATCATGTCAAAGCCCCCTATTACAGGAATCTAGAAGGCAGAATATTCATGTCAAAGGCTGCTATTATAGGAATCTAGAAGGCAGAATATTCATGTCGAAGGCTGCTATTATAGGAATCTAGAAGGCAGACTATTCATTTCAAAGGCTCCTATTATAGGAATATAGAAGGCGGAGTATTCATTTCAAAGGCTCCTATTATAGGAATATAGAAAGCGGAGTATTCATTTCAAAGGCTCCTATTATAGGAATACGGAAGGCAGAATATTGGGGAGCGTGATGGCGCAGTGGCTTAGCCGCTCGTCTTTCTCCCGGACGGCCGGGGTTCGAATCCCGATGACAGCGGGGTGGAATTTTCACCTGAAAAATCACGTGGCGTCAGGAAGGGCATCCGGCCTTAAATCCCCGTACAAAACTAAAATGAGCCTGGTTGGCTCCGGTGACCAAGTAATTGGGAAAAGCCGTGGAAAGTTAGTGAAACCTCCGTGGCTTAGGCGGCAGCACCCCGGCCTCTCACCGCTGGGTCCGTGGTTCAAATCCCCGTCACTCCATGTGAGATCTGTGCTGGACAAAACGGAGGCAGGCAGGTTTTTCTCCGGGTATTCCGGTTTTCCCTGTCACAATTTCATTCCAGCAACACTCTCCACTATCATTTCATTTCATATGTCATTCATTTAATCATTCGGCAGCCGGCATGGTTCATATCCTCGCCGCTAGATGGGGGCTTCATTCATTCCATTCCTGACCCGGTCCGAGACTGGAAGCAGGCTGTGGATTTTCATAGAAGGCAGAATATTCATTTTAAAGGCTCCTATTATAGGAATATAGAAAGCGAAATACTCATTTAAAAGGCTTCTATTATGAGGAATTTAGAAGGCAGAATATTAATTTCAAAGGCTCCTATTATAGGAATATAGAAGGCGGAGTATTCATTTCAAAGGCTCCTATTATATGAATCTAGAAGGCAGACTATTCATTTCAAAGGCTCCTATTATAGGAATATAAAAGGCGGAGTATTCATTTCAAAGGCTCCTATTATAGGAATCTAGAAGGCAGAATATTCATATTAAAAGCTCCTATTACAGGAATCTAGAAGGCAGAATATTCATGTCAAAGGCTCCTATTTTAGGAATATAGAAAGCGGAGTACTAATTTCAAAGGCTTCTATTATAAGGAATTTAGAAGGCAGAATATTAATTTCAAAGGCTCCTATTATAGGAATATAGAAAGCAGAATATTCATGCCAAAGGCTCCTATTATAGGAATATAGAAGGCGGAGTATTCATTTCAAAGGCTCCTATTATAGAAATATAGAAGGCAGAATATTCATTTCAAAGGCTCCTATTATAGGAAAATAGAAGGGGGAGCATTCATTTCAAAGGCTTCTATTTCAGGAATATAGAAAGCGGAGTATACATTTCAAAGGCTCCTATTATAGGAATATAGAAGGCAGAGTATTAATTTCAAAGGCTCCTATTATAGTAATATAGAAAGCAGAATATTCATGTCAAAGGCTCCTGTTATAGGAATATAGAAGGCGGAGTATTCATTTCAGAGGCTCCTGATATAGAAATACAGAAGGCAGAATATTCATTTCAAAGGCTCCTATTATAGGAATATAGAAAGAGGAGTATTTATTTCAAAGGTTCCTGTTATATGAATATAGAAGGCACAATATTCGTTCCAAAGGCTCCTATTTTAGGAATATAGAAAGCGGAGTACTAATTTCAAAGGCTTCTATTATAGGAATATAGAAGGTGGAGTACTCATTTCAAAGGCTTCTAATATACTGATATAGAAAGCGGAGTATTCATTTCAAACGCTCCTATTATAGGAATCTAGAAGGCAGAATACTCATTTCAAAGGCTTCTATTTCAGGAATATAGAAAGCGGAGTATTCATTTCAAAGGCTCCTGTTATAGGAATATAGAAAGTGGAGTATTTATTTCAAAGGCTCCTATTATAGGAATATAGAAGGCAGAATATTTATTTCAAAGGCTCCTATTATAGGAATATAGAAGGCAGAATATTCATTCCAAAGGCTCCTATTTTAGGAATATAGAAAGCTGAGTACTAATTTCAAAGGCCTCTATTATAGGAATATAGAAGGCGGAGTATTCATTTCAAAGGCTTCTAATAAACTAATATAGAAAGCGGAGTATTCATTTCAAAGGCTCCTATTATAGGAATCTAGAAGGCAGAATACTCAAGTCAAAGGCTCCTATTATGCGAATCTAGAAAGTAGAATATTCATGTCAAAGGCTCCTATTATAGGAATCTAGAAGGCGGAGTATTCATTTCAAAGGCTTCTATTTCAGGAATATAGAAAGCGGAGTATTCATTTCAAGGGCTCCTATTATAGGAATATAGAAAGCGGAGTATTTATTTCAAAGGCTCCTATTATAGGAATATAGAAGGCAGAATATTCATTACAAAGGCTCTTAAGAATATAGAAAGTGGAGTACTCATTTCAAAGGCTTCTATTATAGGAATCTAGAAGGCAGAATATTCATTTCAAGGCTCCTATTATAGGAATATAGAAGCCTGAATATTCATTTCAAAGGCTCCTATTATAGGAATATAGAAAGCAGAATATTCATGTCAAAGGCTCCTTTTATAGGAATCTAGAAGGCAGAATATTCATTTCAAGGTTCCTATTATACGAATATAGAAGGCAGAATATACATTTCAAAGGCTCCTATTATAGGAATATAGAAAGCGGAGTATTCATTTCAAAGGCTTCTATTATAGGAATCTAGAAGGCAGAATATTCATTTCAAGGTTCCTATTATAGGAATATAGAAGGCAGAATATACATTTCAAAGGCTCCTATTATAGGAATATAGAAGGCAGACTATTCATTTCAAAGGCTCCTATTATAGGAATATAGAAGCCAGAATATTCATTTCAAAAGGCTCCTATTTTAGGAATATAGAAATTGGAGTATTCTTCTCAAAGGCTCCTATTATAGGAATATAGAAAGTGGAGTATTCTTGTCAAAGGTTCCTATTATAGGAATATAGAAGTGAAAATTAAAATGCCTTTCAGTCTGTCAACAAGACTTTACTCAAATTAAAATGGGTGGTATAACCCACCTGAAAGAAAAACATGAGATTAATGAATACACTTGGATGACCAGTTTCGATCATCAAACGATCATGATCAGATCCTTTATTCTCCGGCAATTAATCTATGTGTATGGTTATGTGGGTTAAGATACACTATTTTAGTTCTAAGGTTTATTTAAACTTGCCTAGCTTGTCAGATTAGTATGAGATTTCTTATTTCGATAATGTTACAAGAGGATGGAAAGACAGATAGAAACAGAGTTGGGTCAAGACCAGTTTGGCTTCAGGGGAAACGTCGGAACAAGGGAAGCAGTACGACTGTCGACCAAAGTATTATGTATACTCGAGTTTGAAGGTTGTTTGTGAAGTAACCAATAGACGTACATAAAATCCAATAACATCATCATTTTCATCGTTCTATTTTACGTTAGTTCATGTAGGTTTGAAATTTTTAATTTATATTTTAATATTTTTTAACGCAGTTGGAACACAAAAAGTGCACGTTTTTAAGCGTGTTTCAACCATGCGTCACATTTAAGAATTATTATCTCAAAAACCCGTCTTCAGAAAGAATCCTAATTTTAACACAATATAGCCTACATTGGAATGTTGTATAACTGGTTTATTAATTTCACAATTTTGTGTGTCCAAGAAAAAAAGTTGTTATCATTTTTGTAAGGTAACTTTTTCTCGGCTCGAGGTGGTTGGAAAATGTAGTTCTTTGTCGCGTTGTAATCCTTATACATCGAAAAGTTATGCTGTATGACTGTGAAATACGTAAATTAATTCACTTATTTTATATCAGTTTGTATTTGTAGGGGGGGGGGGGGGAAGACATGGTTCAACAGCTAGCCGCTCCGGGGAAAGCTGTACAGAGTTGCCGAAATGGAGCCAGAGAGCAGTCATTCGAGCTGAAGGACATATTGGAATCCAGTCGAAATAAATCAGAAACCCCTCCGAATGGACGTCAAATAGGTAGGAGAAAAGCTAAAGGAAGTAGGAGACTTATGTTACTTAGCAAGCAAATGAACCAGTAATGGTCGAAGCAAAGAGGATATAAAAGAGAGGTTAGCACAGGCAAGGAAATCATTTGTACAGAAAAGAATATAGATTTAGGTATAGGAAGTCATTATTGAAAGCCTTTGTCTGGAGCGTGATGCTCTATGGAAGTGAAACTTGGACTATTGGTACAGCAGAAAAGAGGAGAATTGAAGCGCTTGAAATGTGGTGCTACAGGAGAATGATGAAGATCAGATGGGTAGATAGGGTTACAAATGAAGAGGTATTAAGACGAGTGGGAGAGGATAGATGTTTCTGGCGACTGCTAATGAGGAGAAGAGATAGGTTAGTAGGACAAATACTAAGACACCCCGGAATAGCAAGCTTAGTTGTGGAAGTAAGGGTTGAGGACAAGAACTGTAGGGGTAGACCAAGGTTAGAATATGTTCAACAGATTGCCGTGGATGTAGGGTGTGGTAGCTATGTAGAGATGATGATGATGATGATGATGATGATGATGATGATGATGATGATAATTGTTGTTTTAAGGGGCCAAACATCTAGGTTATCGGCCCCTAATGGTTTGGGTGATCGTGAAGATGATAATGAAATGTAAACTATAACTAAAACTAACTACTAACTTATATACTAGAATTTGAAATGTAAAACAAAAGGAGCATAAGGCAAATAAAGGTCAGGAGGAAAGGAAATGCCCTCAACCCTCGAAGAATGCGGATTGAGGGACTTGGAATGAAGGAGAGCCATGAAAGGCAGATAGGAAAGTGAAAGAGGAGAGGGTCCGCCCCACAGGTAATGGATAAAAGAAGGAAAACCGGACCCAGCTCAGGAATCCCTCGGGGTCACCAACTCCCGAACTCACAAGCCGTGAGCCCCTGAGGGTGTAGCAATATCTAGGGTGCACCAGAAGTGGTGGGGCTACACACACCCTGCCTCCTTGAGGGCCTTGAGCACAAGGCAGGAGATAACAGGAAAAGAAAAAGAAGGCTGACCCCTCGCAGAAGGAGGGTATCAGAAAAGATGAGACAAGGGCCAATTAAGGCGGGAAAGGAAGAGACTCCCAAGGCCTTGTATACCCTAATACCGTCGGGGTCGGAAGAGACCAAGAGTTGACCAAGTGAGGTCTACAGGAAAGAAGACGGAGAGGAGCCCGGCACAAGTAAGTGGAAGCAATGCCAGACTCAGCTGGGGCCCCGTGGTCACCAACCCACGTCCCACTAGATGTGAGCCCCTGGGGGAACGTAGAGATGAAACGATTAACTCAGAACAGGGAGGCATTGATTGCTGCATCAATCCAGTTAAAAGACTGAAGACTCAAACAGCAATAGTGGCTACTGACCTTCAAGTTTAATTGGAAATAATGTGTGTAACAAGTATTAACAAGTGCATATTACGCATATGTAAACTCAAACCATGGGGCAGATGACCTTGCTGTTCCTCCCCTTAAAACCCCTACAACCAACTAAACTCAAACCTATACAACATAAAATAGACTAAACATTACCTCTTTGAGCGCGAAGGGATGATTTTTCATTCTTCTGTGAACTCACCTTAAATGCCAGGAATGATATTTCATCCCTCGTGCAGACGTGTTTAGAAATTTTCGTAGTTCTTCCTTTTACGATAGATGGCAGCACAAATCAGTATATTCTTATCAAGGAAGGTACGTAGTCACCACATTTACCACTAGGAGCCGCGTAAAATTATTTGTTTTCATGTGACGAATTTTTAAAAAATGTGAAGGTCGTATCCGCTTATCTCGCCATATATCAACAAGTAATGGCGAGCTTACGCGATGACGTGTTTACAAACGATAATTTAGTGTATTATATCAATAGTTTAGGGAATGATGATGACTATGTGGAGTCAGAATGTGAACTGGAACTTCATAATAGTGTTGAAGACTCTTGTTGTGAGGTCGTAGTCAGTGAGAGCGATTCTGAAAGTGATTTTATAAGTGGAACACCGCCAATTGCCGTGATTAGTAAATTTTATATTTTGAACATTAATTATGACATATTATCATTCCAAATAACTTTTTTTTTTCAAAACAACAGTCAAGAGGGTGTACTACAATAAATATCAACAGTTGGTGAGTTACAATGATTTTAGGAACTATAAGGTGCGTTCAAAAAGTAACGAGCCGGAGGCTGGAATGCGCAAACCTGTGACTACATTGGCTAATCGTGGCGTGTGTAACGAGGTGTGGTTCCGACCAGAGCGTGGCAGGTCACAGCCCGTCGCTAGAGGGCACGCGTGCACGTCACGTGACGATACAAAGCGAGCAGCAGCATGCATCAATCGTCCAACGCTGCCAGTCACATTTCAAACAGTGTCGACCGAAGAGCAAAGAGGTGTTGTTCGGTTTCTGACAGCGGAAGGAGTAGGAGGAACGGACATTTATCGCCGAATGTCACAAGTGTACGGCGAACACTCCATGTCCCTTGCAAGGGTCAAGGCGTGGCACAAGCGCTTCAGGGAAGGACGGGTGTCGTTTGCCGATGATGCCTGGTCTGGGGCACCCCCTACATTACCGATGACAACGTCCAGCTGGTCGATGCACTCATTACCCAGGACCGCCGAGTGACAGTGAACGCCATAGCCGCCGTGGTTGTTCCACGACAATGCACAATCTCATACGGCCAACACAGTCGCGGCACTCCTGCAGAAATTCAAATGGGAGGTTCTCGGCCACCCTCCATACAGTCCAGACCTCTCTCCCTGTGATTACGCCATGTTTGGTCCCCTGAAATGGGCTCTGCGGGGCCAACGATTCACCTCGGACGCCGACGTCCAGCTGTATGTGCGTAAATGGTTCACATCGCAGCCCAGGGAATTTTCTGAGACTGCCATTGTCCGCCTCGTGTCACAGTGGGACAAGTGCCTCAACAGCCAAGGACAATACTTCTAACATACAGATACTGGTTTCTGTAATTATGCCTCCGGCTCGTTACTTTTTGAACGCACCTTATACATATTTGCTTTAAAATGTGGATTTTCATTAATTGAATTTAAAAAAATTAAATTCATAATTTATTTCGAATTTAACTATACATATTTTTTGATATAATGTGAAATTAATTCAAGGAGCCGTTCCTCTTATATAACAGAAATAATTTTCACTGAAAACGGATAGAAATTGAGAGAGGTTTTTTTTTTCTTTTTTTTTTTTTTTAGAGAGCAGCAAATCGGACAAAACGTGGGTGGCACTCTTGGCTAGTACCTTAAAAATAAGCGCCGCACTGAGATGGTAATGAGATTCACTGCGAATCGTAAACCGAATACTAACTAGAAACAGTTAGTTATTGGATTTGTAAGGAGCCGAACAGCTAGGTCATCTGCCAATATTTAGGTATATACACATGAATGTTACTTGATAGTTCGTTTGTATGTCTGTTTATCTCGTATGCGTTCATATACCATTCATCCGATAGAGATGACATTTTGGTGAGTTGTTGTGCACGCTCCCGCGAATGTTTCCGAGTTAGTAAATCCATTTTACAATAGGTGGCGCACGAGAAATTTCAACATATGAATGTTGGTGCGTGAATCGTTTCAACAAAAAATAACTTTGGATTGTTTTCGTGTGCACGTCCGCGAAAGTTTCTGAATTAGCAAATCCATTTTCTAATACGTGGTGCGCAAGTCGTTTTAACAAACGAGTTATGACGCAATAATCATTTCAACAAATGAACTTTGTTGATTTATTCTACACGTTCCCGCGAAGGTTTCTGGGTTACTAAATCCATTTTACAATAGGTGGTGCACGAGTCGTTACAAAAATGAGTGTATCTCAGACAGTTTAGCGGCATGTTATGTGTTCCCAAACATGTGAAAATTCCGGTGCGACACTCGTTTGCGATGACCATCAACAAAGCACAGGGACAATCACTACAAGAGTGTGGACTGAATTTAAAAAATCACGCTCTTCACATGGACAGCTGTTTGTGGCTTGCTCACCCGCCGGAGAGACTTGTGTGAGCACCAGACGGAAACACGAAAGATATCGACCTTCCAAAAGGATTGCAATAAGCATAATTACAATACAACTAATTCTTTCTTTCCTTCTTTCCTTCTTCCTTTCTTTCTTTTTTCTTTCTATCTTTCTTTGTATGGCATTGCGAACCATGCCGGGTACAACTAGTAGTATATAGCATTACATTTCATCATTAGGTATCAGGATCTGATGATGACCGCGTGACGGTGGAAATGCGTAATCCAAAATTCTCCCTTTTATCAATGAGTAATATTAAGACAAATATGTTTTTACGAATTCTGTGTTATACTCGGAAGGAGCACAGACAATAGTCACATAGTGTCACTGTGCAGCACCCTGTATAGTGTGTGAGAGTAGCG
This sequence comes from Meconema thalassinum, assembly GCA_946902985.2. NCBI lineage: Eukaryota > Metazoa > Arthropoda > Insecta > Orthoptera > Tettigoniidae > Meconema > Meconema thalassinum. The sequence continues at coordinate 65,900,969 of OX336398.1, read as the reverse complement.
CTGCCTGCCTCACGGAAGAAGCACAGACAATAGTCACATAGTGTCACTGTGCAGCACCCTGTATAGTGTGTGAGAGTAGCACTGTTTGCCACACGGAAGAAGCACAGACAATAGTCACATAGTGTCACTGTGCAGCACCCTGTATAGTGTGTGAGAGTAGCGCTGCCTGCCTCACGGGAGAAGCACAGACAATAGTCACATAGTGTCACTGTGCAACACCCTGTGTAGTGTGTGAGGGTAGCGCTGTTTGCCACACGGAAGAGGCACAGACAATAGTCACATAGTAACACTGTGCAGCACCCTGTATAGTGTGTGAGAGTAGCGCTGCCTGCCTCACGGGAGAAGCACAGACAATAGTCACATAGTGTCACTGTGCAACACCCTGTATAGTGTGTGAGGGTAGCGCTGTTTGCCACACGGAAGAGGCACAGACAATAGTCACATAGTAACACTGTGCAGCACCCTGTATAGTGTGTGAGAGTAGCGCTGCCTGCCTCAGGGGAGAAGCACAGACAATAGTCACATAGTGTCACTGTGCAACACCCTGTATAGTGTGTGAGGGTAGCGCTGTTTGCCGCACGGAAGAGCCACAGACAATAGTCACATAGTGTCACTGTGCAGCACCCTGTATAGTGTGTGAGAGTAGCGCTGCCTGCCTCACGGAAGAAGCACAGACAATAGTCACATAGTGTCACTGTGCAACGCCCTGTATAGTGTGTGAGAGTAGCGCTGCCTGCCTCACGGAAGAAGCACAGACAATAGTCACATAGTGTCTCTGTGCAGCACCCTGTATAGCGTGTGAGAGTAGCGCTGCCTGCCTCACGGGAGAAGCACAGACAATAGTCACATAGTGTCACTGTGCAACACCATGTATAGTTTGTGAGGGTAGCGCTGTTTGCCACACGGAAGAGGCACAGACAATAGTCACATTGTGTCACTGTGCAGCACCCTGTATAGTGTGTGAGAGTAGCGCTGTTTGCCACACGGAAGAGGCACAGGCAATAGTCACATTGTGTCACTGTGCAACACCCTGTATAGTGTGTGAGGGTAGCATTGTTTGCCACACGGAAGAGACACAGACAATAGTCACATAATGTCACTGTGCAACACCCTGTATAGTGTGTGAGAGTAGCGCTGCTTGCCACACGGAAGAGAAACAGACAATAGTCACATAGTGTCACTGTGCAACACTCTGTATAGTGTGTGAGAGTAGCGATGTTTGCCACACGGAAGAGACACAGACAATAGTCACATAGTGTCACTGTGCAGCACCCTGTATAGTGTGTGAGAGTAGCACTGTTTGCCACTCGGAAGAGACACAGACAATTGTTACATAGTGTCACTGTGCAGCACAGGGTATAGTGTGTGAGAGTAGCACTGTTTGCCACTCGGAAGAGACACAGACAATTGTTACATAGAGTCACTGTGCAGCACCATGTATAGTGAGTTAAAGTAGCGCTGTTTTCCCCATGGAAGAGTCACAGACAATTGTCACATAGTGTCACTGTGCAGCACCCTGTATAGTGAGTTAGAGTAGCGCTGTTTGCCACTCGGAAGAGACACAGACAATTGTCACGTAGTGTCACTGTGCAGCACCCTGTATAGTGTGGGAGAGTAGCACTGTTTGCCACTCGGAAGAGACACAGACAATTGTTACATAGTGTCACTGTGCAGCACCCTTTATAGTGAGTTTGAGTAGCGCTGTTTGCCACTCGGAAGAGACACAGACAATTGTCACATAGTGTCACTGAGCAGCATCCTGTATAGTGTGTGAGAGTAGCGCTGTTTGCCACACGGAAAGATACACAGACAATAGTCACAGCACCCTGTATAGTGTGTGAGAGTAGCGCTGTTTGCAACACGGAAGATACACAGACAATAGTCACAGCACCCTGTATAGTGTGTGAGAGTAGCGATGTTTGCCACACGGAAGAGACACAGACAATAGTCACATTGTGTCACTGTGTAGCACCCTGTATAGTGTGTGAGAGTAGCGCTGTTTGCCACTCGGAAGAGGCAGAGACATAAATCACATAGTGTCACTGTGCGGCACCCTATATAGTGTGTGAGAGTAGCACTGTTTGCCACACGGAAGATACACAGACAATAGTCACATTGTGTCACTGTGTAGCACCCAGTATAGTGTGTGAGAGTAGCGCTGTTTGCCACACGGAAGATACACAGACAATAGTCACATTGTGTCACTGTGCAACACTCTGTATAGTGTGTGAGAGTAGCGCTGCTTGCCACACGGAAGAGAAACAGACAATAGTCACATAGTGTCACTGTGCAACACTCTGTATAGTGTGTGAGAGTAGCGATGTTTGCCACACGGAAGAGACACAGACAATAGTCACATAGTGTCACTGTGCAGCACCCTGTATAGTGTGTGAGAGTAGCACTGTTTGCCACTCGGAAGAGACACAGACAATTGTTACATAGTGTCACTGTGCAGCACAGGGTATAGTGTGTGAGAGTAGCACTGTTTGCCACTCGGAAGAGACACAGACAATTGTTACATAGTGTCACTGTGCAGCACCCTGTATAGTGAGTTAAAGTAGCGCTGTTTGCCCCATGGAAGAGTCACAGACAATTGTCACATAGTGTCACTGTGCAGCACCCTGTATAGTGAGTTAGAGTAGCGCTGTTTGCCACTCGGAAGAGACACAGACAATTGTCACGTAGTGTCACTGTGCAGCACCCTGTATAGTGTGGGAGAGTAGCACTGTTTGCCACTCGGAAGAGACACAGACAATTGTTACATAGTGTCACTGTGCAGCACTCTGTATAGTGAGTTTGAGTAGCGCTGTTTGCCACTCGGAAGAGACACAGACAATTGTCACATAGTGTCACTGAGCAGCATCCTGTATAGTGTGTGAGAGTAGCGCTGTTTGCCACACGGAAAGATACACAGACAATAGTCACAGCACCCTGTATAGTGTGTGAGAGTAGCGCTGTTTGCAACACGGAAGATACACAGACAATAGTCACAGCACCCTGTATAGTGTGTGAGAGTAGCGATGTTTGCCACACGGAAGAGACACAGACAATAGTCACATTGTGTCACTGTGTAGCACCCTGTATAGTGTGTGAGAGTAGCGCTGTTTGCCACTCGGAAGAGGCAGAGACATAAGTCACATAGTGTCACTGTGCGGCACCCTATATAGTGTGAGAGAGTAGCACTGTTTGCCACACGGAAGATACACAGACAATAGTCACATTGTGTCACTGTGTAGCACCCAGTATAGTGTGTGAGAGTAGCGCTGCCTGCCTCACGGAAGAAGCACAGACAATAGTCACATAGTGTCACTGTGCAACGCCCTGTATAGTGTGTGAGAGTAGCGCTGCCTGCCTCACGGAAGAAGCACAGACAATAGTCACATAGTGTCTCTGTGCAGCACCCTGTATAGCGTGTGAGAGTAGCGCTGCCTGCCTCACGGGAGAAGCACAGACAATAGTCACATAGTGTCACTGTGCAACACCATGTATAGTTTGTGAGGGTAGCGCTGTTTGCCACACGGAAGAGGCACAGACAATAGTCACATTGTGTCACTGTGCAGCACCCTGTATAGTGTGTGAGAGTAGCGATGTTTGCCACTCGGAAGATACACAGACAATAGTCACATAGTGTCACTGTACAGCAGCCTGTATAGTGTGTGAGAGTAGCACTGTTTGCCACACGGAAGATACACAGACAATAGTCACATAGTGTCACTGTACAGCACCCTGTATAGTGTGTGAGAGTAGCGCTGTTTGCCACTCGGAAGAAGCACAGACAATAGTCTCATAGTGTCACTGTGCAGCATCCTGTATAGTGTGTGAGAGTAGCGATGTTTGCCACTCGGAAGAGACACAGACAATAGTCACATTGTGTCACTGTGCAACACCCTGTATAGTGTGTGAGAGTAGCACTGTTTGCCACACGGAAGTGACACAGACAATAGTCACATTGTGTCACTGTGCAGCACCCTGTATAGTGTGTGAGAGTAGCACTGTTTGCCACACGGAAGAGACACAGACAATAGTCACATAGTGCACGCAATCAATATTCCCATTAAAGAACAATAATGAATTCAATGCCTCTCCTCTGCATCTCACATCAATAAACAGGGGGACTGTTCAACGCACTTCCCTTTCCTCCAATCATTGATATACTTTCGAGTTGTTCAACAAAGTAATGTACTCATTAGTGACTTCCGTACATTTTTCTAGCTGGGAGTTTAATTGGATATCATATTTCGTTCATCAAGAGAGCATAATCAATTCGAGGCTTTTTAAACTTTTATTTTATGTATATAACACCTGTGTACAAGAACATTTTCAATTTATTTAATTTTACGTATAATTTACGATATTCCTTTAAAAGAGAAATAGTTTTACGTATCAGTTATTCTCGCTAAAATGAGCCACAGGGCGTACAGTTTTACGTGCAATCCGAACTTCAGGACATGATATTTCCCTTCAAAAATTTCACATGCTTTGAACGGAAATAGAAATTGGTACACGTTGGTGAGAAGCAAACTACTGCGCTATCACGTTCTTGGCCTTGTTTTAATATTATTATACCGGGGGAGTTAGCCGTGGTCGTTACGGCATGACTGCTGGCAGTCGCTCACATCCGGGAGTCGAGGAGGTTTTAATCCTCCCGCCGGCAACTTTGAAGATGGTCTTCTGTGGATTCCCATCTTCCTTCCAGGCAAATGCTGGTGTTGGTCCCTAACTATAGGCCACAGCCGCTACCTTCCAATTCCTCGTCCTTACATTCCTCCCCAACGGTACTTGTAGCTCACCCATTGGGTGTCCGCCTCGAAGCAGCTACAAAAACTGGCAAGCCGAACATGTCCTCGGACATTCTCTGCACAAAAAGCCTTACGCTAAAAAAATAAAATTATATTATTATTATTACTAACATTAACGGTATTCAATACCAAATCAGGTTTAGTATAGTAAATTGTGGTGGGCCGATAACCTAGATGTTAGGCCCCTTAAAACAACAATTATCATCATCATCATAAATTGTGGTATCATATATCGTTTAAAACAGTAATAATAATAATAATAATGATAATAATAGACTAATAACAATAACAATTAATTAAACCCGAGAATAAGAAAAATATCAATATGTTTTAATTGTTTATTTATATTTTTATTTAATTATTTGAGTGTTCATTTATTTTATTTATTTGTTTATTTACTTACTTGTTTTTTTCATTTAATTCTTCTTCTTTCGTTTCACCTTCTTTGGGGTACGTTGAATCAATCATTTCCCTGTACGCTGTTCTTTCAGTAGAGCCCAGTACTTCTTCAGTCTTCCCGATCTTCTTTTCCTCTCTTCTTCCGAGATAATGGGTTTGGATTTTAGTGTAGCTCTGTCTTGGAACCTTATATTTTCGTCTTTAGTAATTAATTTGGCTGTTCGATCGAGTAATGACGTTTCTGTCATTTTCAATTCTACTAGGTCTTTTTCAAATTCTTTAAACCAGTTGGGTTTTGTTTTACGATTTCGGAAAATGTCAAAGATTTGTTTCGTTAATCTATTAGAATCCATTCTCAGAGGATGACCGTAAAAATGTATCCTCCTTTTTCGCATGGTATCTGAGAGTTGTGCACACCATCATGAAGGAACGACTGCACTTGCGCAAAGTGTGTGACCTATGGGTGCCCCACAGTCTTCAACCACACTAGGAAGCATGTCGAATGGCCTACTGTCTTGGTCTTGGTTGGACGATTGATGCATGCTGCTGCTCGCTTTATATCGTCACGTGACGTGCACGCGTGCCCTCTAGCGACTGGCTGTGACCTTCCACGCTCTGGTCGGAACCACACCTCGTTACACACGCCACGATTAGCCGATGTCGTCACCGGTTTGCGCATTCCAGCCTCCGGCTCGTTACTTTTTGAACGCACCTTATAGTCTACTTGCTCGTTTTCTTATTTATGTATTACCCGAATGAATACTAGGGTGCTGTTTCATTTAAGAGCTAGGATATCATGGTTATGTAGCCCTGTGTACTTGGGTATGTGTCTTATTTGTCTGATAATCTGTGTTATTGTGGTGCATGTGCATAATTGAAATTTAGGGGAGGATTGGGATGGAAGAGGCCCTTGCCTTAATTTAGGAAACATCTCAACTTTCGCCCGCAGTAGAAGTGGAGAAACCACGGTAAATCTATTCCATGGTGACTGAAGTGGGAATCGAACCACCCTCTTCTCAGTTTTGCCTCACGAGGCAACCTTGGGCCCACCAGGCGAGAACTCTACCCCTGAGCCACGCAGCCAGCTATAGGCCCCTGCTTCCAACAACTCGTCCACTAGACATAGGCCTACATACAGTTGATAAAAGATATTGAAATTCCTTTAACAATCTTATTGCTAACGAAGTGACAGCCTTATCCCCGAACATAGGCTAACTATTTAGTTCCTTGGTGCGAGGTGACGGGTCTCGGAAGAGCGAAGTGTCGCCTTAATGGGTGGCGCACTTCCTGCCTGCCGGAATCTTTGCTCACAACGCCCCTGGCGGCAAGCTCAGGTACTAACAAGGGTGAGAACCAGCCTTTAAGACAGGGGTGTCCATAGCACTGTGGTCTCAACCAGCTGATATTCCGCGTCACCTTAAATAAGTTACTAACAATGTAACCTTACCACATGTCCCTCATCACTACAAACATGGTGATTATAGTTCGCGTCACCTTAAATAAGTTACTAGCAATGTAACCTTACCATTTGTCCCCCATCACTACAAACATGGAGATTATAGTCCGCATAAATAAGTTACTAACAATGTAACCTCACCACTTGTCCCCCATCACTACAAACATGGTGATAATAGTCCACGTCACCTTAAATAAGTTACTAACAGTGTAACCTTACCACTTGTCCCTCATCACTGCAAAAATGCTGATTATAGTCCACGTCACCTTAAATAAGTTACTAACAATGTAACCTTGCCACTTGTCCCCCATCGCTACAAACATGGTGATTATAGTCCGCATAAATAAGTTACTAACAATGTAAACTTACCACTTGTCCCTCATCACTGCAAAAATGGTGATTATAGTCCACGTCACCTTAAATAAGTTACTAACAATGTAACCTTGCCACTTGTCCCCCATCACTACAAACAAGGTGTTTATAGTCCACGTCACCTTAAATAAGTTACTAACAATGTAACCTTACCACTTGTCCTCCATCACTACAAACATGGTGATTATAGTCCACGTCCCCTTAAATAAGTTACTAACAATGTAACCTTACCACTTGTCCCCCATCACTAAAAACATGGTGATTATAGTCCATACCACCTTATATAAGGTACTAAAAATATAACTTTACCATTTGTCCCTCATCACTACAAACATGGTGATTATAGTCCACGTCACCTTAAATAAGTTACTAACAATGTAACCTTACCTCTTGTCCCTCATCACTACAAACATGGTGATTATAGTCCACGTCACCTTAAATAAGTTACTAACAATGTAACCTGACCACTTGTCCCTCATCACTGCAAAAATGGTGATTATAGTCCACGTCACCTTAAATAAGTTACTAACAATGTAACCTTGCCACTTGTCCCCCATCACTACAAACATGGTGATTATAGTCCACGTCACCTTAAATAAGTTACTAACAATGTAACCTTACCACTTGTCTCCCATCACTATAAACATGATGATTATAGTCCACGTCATCTTAAATAAGTTACTAACATTGTAACCTTACCACTTGTCCCCCATCACTATAAACATGATGATTATAGTCCACGTCACCTTAAATAAGTTACTAACAATGTAACCTTACCACTCGTCCCCATCACTATAAACATGATGATTTAGTCCACGTCACCTTAAATAAGTTACTAACAATGTAACCTTACCACTCGTCCCCATCACTATAAACATGATGATTTAGTCCACGTCACCTTAAATAAGTTACTAACAATGTAACCTTACCACTCGTCCCCATCACTATAAACATGATGATTTAGTCCACGTCACCTTAAATAAGTTACTAACAATGTAACCTTACCACTTGTCCCCCATCACTACAAACATGGTGATTATAGTCCACGTCACCTTAAATAAGTTACTAACTATGTAACCTTACCACTTGTCCCCCATCACTATAAATATGATGATTATAGTCCACGTCATCTTAAATAAGTTACTAACATTGTAACCTTACCATTTGTCCCTCATCACTACAAACATGGTGATTAGAGTCCACGGTACTGTAAATAAGTTACTAAGGCTGTGTCCTAATACTCAAGTTGATAACTATTGACTAGCTGCTAGCAACTATGTGCTATCCACTACGAAGATTTGGGACAAGTCTGCTTGATTCATGGCCTCCTTCATAGACTTGTGTTCGGCAACGCACTGGGCTTACGTGCTGTAACCTACAATTACTATAACTTCCTTGAAGTATTCGACAATCATGCAAGCACTTTCGTTCTCTAGCTTCTACAGACTTGATTGCTATGTGCTAAGCAGTTTTGGATCATGACTTCTGGCGTCACATCCGGAATATCTATTTCACTACGGCTGAAAATGTAGTATTGGGACACAGCCTAACAATGCATGTCACCTTACCATTTCGTAGCGACCAATGGTTTCGACCAGGCAGTAGTCTAATCTAGTAGCTACCAATGGTTTCGACCATGCAGTGGTCTAACCAGGTAGCGACCAATGGTTTCGACCATGCAGTGGTCTAACCAGGTAGCGACCAATGGTTTCGACCAGGCAGTGGTCTAACCTGGTAGCGATCAATGGTTTCGACCAGGCAGTGGTTTAACCTAGTAGCGACCAATGGTTTCGCCCAGACTGTCGTCTAACCTAGTAGCGACCAATGGTTTCGCACAGACAGTGGTCTAACCTAGCAGCTATTAATGGTGGTTTTGTCTCACAATGACTGTAGAAGGGTACAATGGATCAATTCAATTAAATTTAACATCAATAACTATTTTTTAACCATTTATAAATCACCACCAAACCTTTCAAGTGACTGCATACAGATTTGGCCATTCACTGTTTTAAATCTCATTTCTACTTAGTATAAAACAAAGTCCCCGATTCTTGGTTGTTACGGGTGAACTCGAGAACCAGTGGATGGATTTTGATGTGGTTTTCACCATTCTGTAAAGGATATCTCGAGGATGATTTCTGTAGAAAATAATTTATTTATGATCAAAGGAAGCCGAGCAGTAACGATTTCAGTGGAAAAGTCGAAAAAAAAACTGGCGTCCAAGCGCTTTGTAAGCTTACGCTGGGCAAACCGTTAAAAATATCTAAATACTATGAGTGTAAGAATTGTTCAGTATGAAAAGTTCTACAAAAAAGTCCGCGAGAGCATATGTCTATCTTCAATACATCGCCCACTATAAGTGTTTTTACGTTTTAATTTCTTCCAACCATGTCCATTCAACAACTGAGGCGACAGTTTACGAGCTAGCTACGGGCGCGTCTATCATCCCTGTTACAGCCTAGCTAGCGGGTGAACTTATTGCCCCAGATACAGCCACCAGCCAACCATTGATTCGTGTTGAGTTAAGACTTCTGAGAAGGGTGGTTGTGTTTGGAGTTTCCCTGGAATTGCAACTCGGGTTTTCTTCATTTCGCCTGAAACACAGTCAAGTTAAGATTGGACGGAAGGGCGATTTGAGTTTCATTCACCTCGCCATTCCCTGGAACTTTTCGTTCCGCAAAATTCACAGTCAATTTAAGATTGGACGGAAGGGGGATTATATTATATTGAATTATAGTCTACTTATTGGCGTATAATCTCTACTTATTATGAAACTAAGTCCCCGATTCTTGGATGTCACGGTTAATCTCGAGAACCACTGAATGGATTTTGGTGCGGTTTTCACAATTCTGTAAAAGATATATCGAGGAAGGTTTCTGTAGAAAATAATTTATTTATGACCAAAGGAAGTCAAGCACTAAGGATTTCACTGAAAAGGTCGAAAGAAACTGGCGTCCGTGCGCTTTCTAAGTTTACGCTGGGCAAACCGTTGAAAATATCTATATACTATGGTTGGTTGGTTGGTTGGTTGGTTCTAGGGGCTGCGACAACGCGGTCATGTAGCCCCGTGTACTTTGGGTGTGTGTAGAATCTGTCTGATAACCGGTGTTAATTGTGATGACTGTATTAGTGTGTGTACCTGTTTTTTAATTTTAAGTACTGCAACTTATAATTTTTCAAATAGATCCTACTTTTGCCGCCAAGCGCCACCGTCAACGACTACTAGGTCTAATTCAGAACTTAGCTAATAGACGCCACCGCAGTCGCCGCTTGCCAACGAACGTAGAAACCTAAGAGCGTTGTTTACATTCTTAACCTATCCAATTTAGCTTCACACAGGTGCAATTAGTGGAAGGATCTTTAATATGCCATAAATCTATGACATGGGACCGACGACTTTACTTCCCCTCCGAAGGAAGGCATACTGAGGGATTTTTAACGCTCTTAAAAAATCCGACGGCTTCGGCCGGGTTTGAACCCGCTATCTTGGGCATAGAAGCTCAGCATGCTACCGACTACGCCACCGAAGCCGCCTATATACTATGAGTGTAAGATTTGTTCAGCATGAAAAGTTCTACAAAAAGCCCGGTATAGCACACCTCTATCTTCAGTACATCGCCTACTATAAGTGTTTTTACGTTTTCATTTCTTCCAACAATTTCCATTCAGTTACTGAGGCGACAATTTACGAGCTAGCTAGGGGCGAGCCTATCACCCCAGTTACAGCTTAGCTAGCGGACGAGCTTATTGCCCCAGATACAGCCAGCAGCAAACTGTCGAGTCGTGTTGAGTTAAGACTTCTGAGGAGGGTGGTTGTGTTTGGAGTTTCCCTGGAAGTGCAACTCTGCTTTTCTTCATTTCGCCTGTGAACTTTTCGTTCCGCAAAATACACAGTCAAATTAAGATTGGACGGAAGGGGGATTTGTGTTTCATGCACCTCGCCATTCTTAAATTACGTCTGTCAAGAATTCGTTGCACATGCATCTGCATGATAATATAATTAATAGTCCAGTCAGTGATTTTAACCCATCATGCCGAGACGTAAAACGGATATTGGTCGTTGTTCATTGACATTGGAAAAATAAAGCGCTTATCACGTAATGCATTCATAACTGTTCCCGGGCGAAGCCGGGTCGGGTTGTTAGTTCCAATATAAACAAAATTAAACAACGTCCATACGTCATTGACTGCAGTGCGTAAGTTCCCATAGACACGTACGTATCGTGGTATATACTTGAACCGTTATCATAGACCTCCATGGTCTGTGAAGCAGGATCCATTATTTTAGGAATAAACCCATAAATGTGGTGTATACATAAATTAATTGGGTTGTAGGGTTCTTTGTTGTGGAGCTGGGGCTAGAGACGCGATACAGCGGCGGCGACACGTTGCCTAGCAACGCGCTGCGAACAGCTGATCGATAAGCCTTAGGCTGTGCTCTCTCCACGTGCTCTAGTGACATCACAGCACCTGCTACTCGCCTCCCGCTAGGCGGACTGGGTTCGATACTTGGTCAATCTCACGTCCAGTGGTTTGGATTTTCCTTGGCCTATAATCGGGAAATGGACGGTTACGTAACACTACATACTTCCTTCCCTTGTACCCCTCCTTCCATCATTATTTCCTTCCTTCTTTCCATATTGCCTTCGTTCCTTCCCCCAGTCTTTCCCTCCCTTCTTCATTCGTTTCTTCCCTTCCACCTTCATTCTTTTCTTCTTCCTTCTTTCATCCCTCTGTCTTTTTTATTCTTTTCTTTCTTCCAGCCAATGACAAGCTCGTGGCCTAGTACCTACCATTCTGGGTTTGATTCCCACTTCTGCCAGTAAATTCTATTCTAGTCTGAGTCGCCCCAGGGGCTCACATCTAGTAGGTCGTGGGTTGGCGACCACGGGGCCCCAGCTGAGTCCGGCATTGCTTCCACTTACTTGTGCCGGGCTCCTCTCCGTCTTCTTTCCTGTCGACCTCACTTGGCCAACTCTTGTTCTCTTCCGACCCCGACGGTATTAGGGTATCCGAGGCCTAGGGAGTCTCTTCATTTCCCACCTTAATTGGCCCTTGTCTCATCTTTTCTGATTCCCTCCTTCTGCGAGGGGTCAGCCTTCTTTATTCTTTTCCTGTCATTTCCTGCCTTCTGCTCAAGGCCCTCAAGGAGGCAGGGTGTATGTAGCCCCACCACTTCTGGTGCATCCTGGATATTGCCACACCCTCAGGGACTCACGGCTGGTGAGTTCGGGAGTTGGCGATCCCGTGGAATTCCTGAGCTGTGTCCGGTTTCCCCCTTTTGTCCCTTCCCTGTGAGGAGGAAATATTTCTGATGACTGAAGCTACTTGAGCTGCGTCATATCCTACTCGCGCAACTGTACCTGCCAACGAGGCAGAGTGACGTGTGACACAAGTAAACACAGAATAGTTTTCATCTCGACCACCGGCAATCAATTCGTGAAAGGGTTAATATTTAAATGGTCAACTTCTGAAACACTTACGGTATATCAAATGTACCACTCCATGTTACCGCTTGGGTGTGTGTATGATAACCTGTGTTAATATAGTGTCTGTAACTAAATTACACTTACAAAGGTCGATGTAAGGCATCGTTACTTTTGTGTGAAATATATTTCCTTATTTAATTCTTCTTCTTTTCTTACTTTCCTTCTTTCTTTCTTTCTTTCTTTCTTTCTTACTTTCTTTCTTTCTTTCTTACTTTCCTTCTTACTTTCTTACTTTCTTTCTTTCTTTCTTTCCTTCTTTCTTTCTTACTTTCTTACTTTCATTCTTTCTTTCTCTCCTTTCTTTCTTTCTTACTTTCCTTCTTTTCTTTCTTTCTTTCTTTCTTTTTACTTTCTTACTTTCCTTCTTTCATTCTTTCTTTCTTTCTTACTTACTTTCCTTCTTTCTTTCTTTCTTTTTTCTTTCTTACTTTCCTTCTTTCTTTCTTTCTTTCATTCATACTTTCCTTCTTTCCTTCTTACTTTCTTTCTTTCTTTCTTTCTTACTTTCCTTCTTTCCTTCTTTCTTTCTTACTTTCTTTCTTACTTTCCTTGTTTCGTACTTTCTTTCTTTCTTTCTTTCTTTCTTACTTTCCTTCTTTCCTTCTTTCTTTCTTTCTTACTTTCTTTCTTTCTTTCTTTCTTTCTTTCTTTCTTTCCTTCTTTCTTTCTTTCTTTCTTTCTTTCTTTCTTTATTTATTTCTTTCTTTCTTTCCTTCTTTCCTTCTTTCTTACTTTCCTTCTTTCTTTCTTTCTTTCTTTCTTTCTTTCTTACTTTCTTTCTTACTTTCTTTATTTCTTTCTTTCTTTCTTACTTTCCTTCTTTCATTCTTTCTTTCTCTCCTTTCTTCTTTTCTTTCTTCCTTACTTTCCTTCTTTCTTTCTTGCTTTTCTTCTTTCATTCTTACTTTCCTTCTTTTCCTTCTTTCTTTATTTCTTTCTTTCCTTCTTTCTTACTTTCCTTCTTTCTTTCCTTCTTTGTTTCTTTTTTTCTTTCTTTCCTTCTTTAGCCTTTCTTCATATATTCCACCTATAATCTTTTTTCTTTCTTTATTATTCTTTCTATAATCTTTTTTCTTTCTCTCTTTCTTTCATTCCTTATTCTTTCTACTTTATTTATTTAATCTTTCTTTCTTCTTAATTCCTTTAATGTTTCCAAAATATTTCTTTCTTTCTGTCTTTCTTCATTTATTCTTTCTTTAGTCTTCTTTTATTGATTTCTTTCTCCTTTCTTTCCTTTTATAGAATGTGACAAATTGTGTTTGCCGAGGGACCCTATTAGGCTACAGTTTGAAGGGATTCGTAGCATCCTGTTTTTTATTTTTAGCGTATGGCTTTTAGTGCCGGGAGTGTCCGAGGACATGTTCGGCTCGCCAGGATTGTAGCTGCTTCTAGACGGACACCCAATGGGTGAGTTACAAGTACCGTTGGGGAGGAAAGTTGGAAGGGAAGGACGAGGAGTTGGAAGGTAGCGGCTATGGCCTATAGTTAGGGACCAACCCCGGCATTTGCCTGGAGGGGCCGATAACCTAGATGTTAGGCCCCTTAAAACAACAATTATCATCATCATCATCATCATCATCATTTGCCTGGAAGGAAGATGGGAAACCACAGAAGACCATCTTCAAGGTTGCCGGCGGGGGGATTCGAACCTCCTCGCCTCCAGGATGTGAGCCAATGCCATTAGTCATGCCGTAACGACCACGGTTAACTCACCCGATGTAGCATCCTGTAATGTGGGCAAACAGAATGAATTGGTAGCCTAATGGCTCCCAACTCTGCCATGATTTTAATCCTAATAAGAGGTTGGTCAACCTGTAGACGACAGTTGAGAAGAGTGTTGGGTTCGTATCTTACTGTCGCTCATCGTAGACGTTATTTCCCTATAAGTGTTATTAGTTTTGAATTGCAATTAAAAAAGTAATCATTATTATTAGTAATTTTTTAAACAAAATACCATTGCTAATAAGTGATAAAATGTTAACATCATGTGTCGGAAAACTGTATCATAATGAGGCTCATTATAACACTATTTTTCATTATGAAACAGTTTCTCCCACCAATCAGAACTCAAGAAACAGTTGCGTGACCAATTAGGTAAGGATGCCTTCGCGCATGCGTTCAAAATCCGCTGTAAAGAATAGGTGTTCTGTGTTGACAAGCAAAGTGAATGGTCTCTGCTTTCGGAGTTCCTTGGCCCACGCATGCGCTCTGTTCAGTCAGTAAAGCCAGCGCGCCCTGTTCATTAACTGAACCCCACAGATATTTATGAATATTTATGTTAAAACATATAATAAAGTTATAATTATCGTCGAACATAAACAGTCGTAAGCAACTCGCCTATAATGGTAATTAAGATACTCGTATGGAAATTATAAAACTTGCTTACGCTCGTTTTATAAACACACTCGTGTCTTAATTATTGCCATTATAGGCTCGTTGTATAATCTACTAATTGTTAACTAAGCATTTCCTAATGATGCATTATGTTATTACCGGGTGAGTTAGCCGTGGTCGTTACGGCGTGACTGCAGGCAGTCGCTCACATCCGGGAGACGAATATGTTGGATTCCCCCGCCGACAACCTTGAAGATGGTCTTCTGTGGTTTCCCATCTTCATTCCAGGCAAATGCCGGTGGGGGTCCCTAACTACAGGCCACAGCCACTTCCTTCCAACTCCTCGCCCTTACAATCGAACTTGTAGCTCACCCCATGGGTGTCCGTATAGAAGCAGCTACAAACTCTGGCGAGCCGAACATGTCCTCGGACTCTCCAGTCATTAAAAGCCATACGCTTTAAAAAAAGTTATTTACATAATAGCGTTGTTGGTCGGTTGGTTCCTCAGTTTAGGGGGTGCGACAACGCGGTCATGTAGCCCCGTGTACTTTGGGTGTGTGTAGAATCTGTCTGATAACCGATGTTAATTGTGATGGCTGTATTAGTGTGTGATGTCGGTAAATCAGGTAAGGACTGCAGACAATCAATTATTCAAGTTGTTGCTACTTTTGCTACCAAATGCTACCGTCCATGACACCTGGCTGCGGACTTGGCTACTAGTTGTCTTTGCGGCCAGACCTGGTGGCAAACGTTGGAACTAATATAGCGTTATCAAACTAACCTACACATTTTTATCTTCCACAAGTGTAGTTGGTGGAAGGGTTTTTGATGTGTAACATCTTTCCACTCGGTTGCTGGATATTTTTTGTGGGAGTGATTTTGAAAAATGGGACGGAAGTGGATCGGAACGATCCAGCTGGCAGTGATGGATCGAACGGAAGTGTGTAACTCGCACTGCCAGCTGGATCGATCGATCCAACTGGCAGTGGTAAGATCCAGGAAACAATGAGCGCGCGGTGTCGGAAATTGACACCATTTCTGACAGTAAACGCTCATGCGAACTCTGGTGTCAACTGATTGAAGAACATGTTATACGGGAACTTGGCAAGCCTTCATGAACTATTGCCGAATACAGACTCTTTACTCACAAGAGGTTCTATTCATAGGCTAAGGCATTTTAAACTCAATTTCACGCAGGAACATTATCGAAACAAGCAAAATATAAATGAAACTTAATTCCGGAACATGGAACGTGCAAATAAGTCACCATTTTGTGCATTATATTTGCGTGCTCGAAATAGCCGTGGTGTTAGCGACCCTGACTGTGAATCTATAGATCTCGGTTTTTGCTACCAGATTATCATTTTAAACGATATTTATCATATCAATATGACTCATTTTAACAGAATCCATATGAAATTACGTGTTGGTCTGTGAATCAAGAGGTCCGGGAACTGGGCAAGCCTTTCATGATCTACTGCTGTGCACATTGCATTTACTCTCGAGTTGGCCTATTTATAAGGAATTTAAGGTTATGAGTGGTGTCGCGTCTATTAATCTAGTTGATCCAAATCGTATTCTCTATTTAGGCTAGTGCTGGTGGAAGCTACAAATCATCTAATAAAATGAGTTCCGTATTATAAACTACAATATATGTAATGGGGGAGGCCATGATAGGACGCAGTTTGCGATCTGGTGCAACATATTTGTTTTTATAATTGGTTTTTATGCTGTTTTATAGGGATCATCAAGTCTTTTCAATGATCATTAATGTTTTTCTAGCGTGTTTGCATATTTTCTTCAGGATTGGTGATATCTTTTTAGATTATTTTAATCAATGTGTAGAATGTGCTGCGATGTCTTGGATAGCTGCCATGTTGTTTATGAAGCGTTGATTGGATATTTTCTTTTGTAGTTCCTTGCTTCAACAGGGGCATGCCTTGCAATTCCAAAGCCGCATAACGTCGTTGATGGAGAGCACTCGGGCCTACACCGCCTTCTATGTAATGCCCAAGACAACCCGCACGTTTATGTGAGGTGTCCGATCTTTACACTTGACAATCAATCAATAACCATTTCAGGTTATGTAGCTGGTGATTCACCTTTGTATTATCTTTTGTATTGATAGAACATTTTATATGAAACTTTTTTAAATATGTATCCTTTATTATTATGTCCCACCGAGTGACTCCCGGAATAAGGAGCCCCCTTCTACCAAGTGACAACGGTCTCCTTAGAGAGCGGATGAGCGGGTAGAGGTTCAGGGCTCCCTTAAGCCCTTGGGGCAGGAAACGTCCCCTAAAGGCGGATGAGCCACTACTGTAGTTGGCCAACGTCATAGGATGAAGAAGGTAAAGGGAAACCACTTCATTAAAGATCTATTAGGATATCCCAAGTATCAGCAGCTCAAGATGATGTTAGCTTCTACAGTAAATTTTTCCGGAGGTAAAATAATCCCCCACTCGGATCTCCGGGGGGACAGAAAAAGAAGCCAATTTAAGAAATAAGCAGAGAAGAATCGGTACCTGGAATGTACGGACCTTACTCCAGACTGGAAAGTTAAAGAACTTGATCATGGAGATGGAAAGGATGGATTTACAATGTGTTGGACATAGCAGAAATGAGATAGCCACATGCAGGAGACTTTTGGAGTGGAAATTATAGGATAATTCATTCTGGTACAGCAAATAATAAACCAGGATATGGTGGAGTAGGCATTATATTGCATAAAGAACTAGGAAACAGAGTAAAGGGATTCGTGCAATATAATGAACGATTAATTTTAGTACGGATCGAAACTAAACCAAAGGATACTGTGATAGTCCAAGTTTATATGCCGACAACACAAGAGGTTGATGAAGAGGTAGAGAAATTTTATGAAGATCTAAGTGAACTTATAGCTAAAATAAAGGCGGAAGAAAACCTTATTTTATTTGGTGACTGGAATGCAATTGTTGGAGAAGGAACTGAAGGAAATGGTGTTGGTAAATACGGATTGGGGAGAAGAAATGAGAGAGGCGAGAGACTTGTAGAGTTTTGTATACAGCATACATTAGTTGTAACGAATACTATATTCCAACACCATCCACGGAGGAGATACACTTGGAAAGCTCCGGGAGACCTAAGAAGGGCCCCAATAGACTACATATTAGTTAAGGAAAGATTTAAGAACCAGGTGAAAGGTAGTAGAAGTTACCCTGGAGCTGATGTCGACAGCGACCATAACCCAGTCGTCATACGCTGTGAATTAAAGTTCAAAAGATTAAAGAAGAAAGAAAATAAACATTGGGATATTTCTAAGCTTAAATATGAGTCCACTCAAATACTCTATATGGATGAAACAAACAATAACATAAGAGACATTGAAGAACACTTGGCAGTAGAAGAGAAGTGGATCAAAATAAAGAAGAGCATTTTAGACTGAACAGAAACTGTTTTAGTAAAAATAGAAAAATAAAATAGGAAAGAGTGGATAAGTCAAGAAGTTGTGGATATGATAAAGGAAAGAAGACAGTATAAAAACTCAAATGATGATGATGAAAAGCAAAAATACAAGACCTTAAGAAACAAGATAAATAAGAGGACAAAACAAGACAAGGAACAGCATTTAATGGGAATCTGTGCAGGCATAAATAACAACATGCAATCTGGACAAATAGATATGGCCTATAAAGATATTAAAAGGTTCTTTGAAACAAGGAAGCCAAAAACAATGAGCATTGAGGACAAAGATGGGAAGTTAATATATGATGACGAAATGATAGTGAAAAGATGGAAAGAATATTTGGAACAACTATACAGTGGAAACTGTGTTAACTTGCCCATTGAGAAAGAAGATGAAATAACAGAGGAAGACTTGGGGGCACCTATTATGGAGGAAGAGTTTGAGAAGGCATTGCAGGACCTCAAAGGAAAGAAAGCTCTTGGAGTTGATAACATACCAGGAGAACTATTGAATCAATCAGGTGACAAGTTAAAAAAGGAACTGTACAACTTAATATGTACTATTTACAAGACTGGAGAATTGCCTGAAGACTTTGTGAAATGCTTAATAGTACCTATACCTAAAAAATCAAATGCAAGGTCATGTAAACAATACAGAACATTGAGTCTGGTGTGTCATGCATCAAAAATAGTTACCAGAATTATTATGAAGAGAATAGAAAAACAAATCGATGAAAACCTATCTGATGATCAATTTGGTTTTAGGAAAGGAGTAGGAACAAGAGAAGCAATCTTAGCATTGAGGCAAGTGATAGAGAAGCAGACGAAGAAAGGCAAACCTACCTTCTTAGCATTCGTCGACCTTGAAAAGGCGTTTGACAATGTGAACTGGAATGTTCTATTCAGCATTCTTCATCAAACATCATCTTTGACAATAGGAGAGAGAGAGAGAGGAAAAGACTACTAGCATTTGAAACCTGGTGCTATAGAACTTTAGAGACAGAAGACTCATCTACAATATCTATAAGCAAGAAGTTGGAATAGTTTGTTGTGGTAGCAAGGAAGAAACAGCACACATCAGAAAGGGTGTACGGCAGGGTTGTTCCCTTTCCCCATACCTATTCTCTATATATATATATGTACAAAAGGCGATCGACCAAGTAAGAGAAGAATTTGCCACAGGAGTGAATATTCATGGAGATAAAGTTGACATGATAAGGTTTGCTGATGACATAGCGCTAATTGCAGAAAGTGAAGAAGACTTACAAAAGATCCTGAGCAAGATGGACAAAATAATGGAGGAAGAATTTAATATGAGAATAAATACAAATAAAACAAAAATTTTGGTCTGCAGTAGAAATGGCCAAAACCAGACATCAATAGAGTTAAGAAATGAAAAGATTCAAGAAGTGAATGAGTTTAATTATCTGGGAAGTAAAATAACGAATGATGAAAGAAGCAGCAGAGAGATATTAAGTAGGATTGCCCAAGCCAAGAACGCTTTCTATAAAAAGAAGAACCTATTTACTGCAAGGAACATAAGTCTTGATGTGAGGAAACAAATGTTGAAGACCTATGTATGGCAGCGAATCTTGGACAATAGGAGAGAGAGAGAGGAAAAGACTACTAGCATTTGAAACCTGGTGCTTTAGAAGGATTATGAAAATCAGTTGGAAAGAAATGGTCACAAATGAGGAAGTCTTTAGAAGAGTGGGAGAGAGAAGATGCTTCCTTAAATATTTAAAAAGAAGAAGGAATCACCTCGTGGGTCACATACTGCGACACAATGGACTGATTAAGCTTATAATCGAGGGAACAGTACACGGCAAGAATTGTAGAGGAAGACCCAGACTGGAGTACATGTGTCAAATACTGCAAGATATGGGTTGTGGCTCATACTGTGAACTGAAGAGGAAGATGGAGAGACGGGAAGAATGGCGAGCTGCTGCCAACCAGCCTCACGGCTGTTAACCACAGAGAGAGAGAGATATCTGTAAAACACTCCCTTTTACAATGGATTAATATTTGTGCCAATAATACTATAAAATACGCGTGTATCAACAATTTCACGTGAGGTTTCTTCTATGTCAGATGTTACACATCATATGCGACTACTGTAAGGCTTGTATTTTTAGCCTACTTTCGATTTTTGCAAAAAATGAAAGTAGACTTATGAGATCAACACAGGGCGAAAAATTGTGTGTCTGTCTGTGTGTGTGTGTGTGTGTGTGTGAGTGTGTACTCTGAATGTGTGTCCCCCCCTATCAATTCGAACACGGTGAACCCGAATTGAACGAAATTTGGTACAAAGGTAGCACTAGCAAAGGAAACCTCAGTGTCATGATTTATATCACCGCCATTTTGACGGAAACGTAATGGCGGCCACCCAAATGTTCAAAGCTTAAATCAAATTACGACTACCCTAATCATCCGATCTCTACCAAATTTTGCAACAACATACCATTATTGAGGAAGCATCCTTTGACCAAATGAATAGGTCATTAACCTAATAGTTTGCGGATGGCAGCCATCTTTGTGTCAAAATCGATTCCCCCTATTAATTCGAACACGGTGAAACCGAATGGAACGAAATTTGGTACAGGGGTAGCACTAGCAATGGGCACCTCAGTGTCATGTTTTATATCGCCGCCATCTTGACGGAAACGTGATGGCGGCCACACAAAAGTTCAAAGCTTAAATCAAATTACGACTAACATAATCATCCGATCTCTACCAAATTTTGCAACAACATACCTTTATGGAGGGAACATCCTTTGAC
Organism: Meconema thalassinum; assembly: GCA_946902985.2. Taxonomy (NCBI): domain Eukaryota; kingdom Metazoa; phylum Arthropoda; class Insecta; order Orthoptera; family Tettigoniidae; genus Meconema; species Meconema thalassinum. The sequence continues at coordinate 65,879,897 of OX336398.1, read as the reverse complement.
CACCCTAATTGGTCATTAGCCTAATAGTTTGCGGATGGCAGCCATCTTTGTGTCAAAATCGATTCCCCCTATTAATTCGAACACGGTGAAACCGAATGGAACGAAATTTGGTACAGAGGTAGCACTAGCAAAGGGCACCTCAGTTTCATGTTTTATACTGCCGCCATCTTGACGGAAACGTAATGGCGGCCACACAAATGTTCAAAGCTTAAATCAAATTACGATTAACTTAATCATCCGATCTCTACCAAATTTTGCAACAACATACCTTTATGGAGGGAGCATCCTTTGACCAAACTAATTGGTCATTAGCCTAATAGTTTGCGGCCATCTTTGTGTCAAAATCGATTCCCCCTATTAATTCGAACACGGTGAAACCGAATGGAGCGAAAATTGGTACAGAGGTAGCACTAGCAAAGGTCACCCCAGTGTCATGTTTTATATCGCCGCTATCTTGACGGAAACGTAATCGCGGCCACCCAAATGTTAAAAGCTTAAATCTAATTACGACCAACCTAATAATCTAGTCTCTACCAAATTTTGCAACAACATACCTTTATGTGGGAAGCATATTCTGACAAACTGCAAGATCATCAGTTCAATAGTTTGCAGATGGTGGCCAAGTATGTGTGCAAATCGATTCCCCCTATCAATTCAAACACGGTGAAACCGAATTGAATGAATTTTTTTACAGAGGTAGCACTAGCAAAGGGCACATCATATTCATGTTTAATATCCGTATAGCACGTTGTATTTCAACAAGCTACTACAACAACATTCAATTATACTCCTTGAAAGGCCAAAGATTTATAACAATACCCGTGTCTTTAGGAGAAAGTAGGCTATATGTTCTTTACTGAACATCTTGTTTTTTCTAGCCATAAAAGTTCAGCATGCTACCGACTACGTCAACGAAGCCACCAAACATGATAGCAATACAAACAGTGTGTCTAATCTGTGATTAGCGTGGTTACCATGGCAACAAGGCTCTCTAAATGGACCATTACCATGAAATACAGCGGCTTCGGTGGCGTAGTCGGTAGCATGCTGAGCTTCTATGCCCAAGGTAGCGGGTTCAAACCCGGCCGAAGCCGTCGGATTTTTTGAGAGCGTTAAAAATCCCTCAGTATGCCTTCCTTCGGAGGGGAAGTAAAGCCGGCGGTCCCATGCCATAGATTTATGGCATGTTAAAGAACCTTGCACTAATTACACCTGTGTGAAGCTAAATTGGATGGGTTAAGAATGTAAACAACGCTCTTACGTTTCTACGTTCGTTGCCAAGAGCCGACTGCGGTGGCGTCTGGTAGCTAAGTTCTGAACTTGGCCTAATAGTCGTTGACGGTGGCGCTTGGCGGCAAAAGTAGAAACTATTTGAAAAATTCTAAGTTGCAGTCTGTACTTAAATTAAAAAACAGATACACACTAATACAGGTATCACCATTAACACCGGTTATCAGACAGATTCTACACACACCCTAAGTACACGGGGCTACATGACCGCGTTGTCGCAGTCCCTAAACTTAAGAACCAACCCAACCATGAAATACATCCAAAGTTTTCAAAATAATAATAATAATAATAATAATTTATTTAATCTGTTGACATCGAATATATATTTAGGTATTAGGAAGTCATTTTTGAAAGCCTTTGTCTGGAGCGTGGCGCTCTATGGAAGTGAAACTTGGACTGTTGGTGCAGCAGAAAAGAAGAAAATTGAGGCGTTTGAAATGTGGTGTTACAGGAGAATGATGAAGATCAGAAGGGTAGATAGGGTGACAAACGAAGAGGTATTAAGACGAGTGGGAGAGGAGAGATGTTTCTGGCGACTGCTAATGAGGAGAAGAGATAGGTTGGTAGGACACATACTAAGACACCCAGGAATAGCAAGCTTAGTTAAGGAAGGAAGTGTCGAGGACAAGAACTGTAGGGGTAGACCAACGTTAGAATATGTTAAACAGATTGCTTCGGTTGTAGGGTGTGGTAACTATGTAGAGATGAAACGATTAGTTCATGACAGGGAGGCATGGAGGGCTGCATCAAACCAGTCAAAGGACTGAAGACTCAAACAACAACAATCGTGTCAGAAACATATATTACAAACAACAGATAACAGAAAAACGAGAAACAAGACAATTACAATTACAAAAAAATAGGAAAAATCAAGAACATTGTCATTTCTGATAAACATTAAGTTGTTCCACACAAATATGAATTTAATTATATTTGGCCTGACCAGTATGTGGCAAGTTCACATGCTTCTGTGGTAGCATTAATTACATTCTGGGGAGAGCATGTAGTTAGACACAACCTTCAGACAAGAAGATGGCTATTCTTCACCGCAATTGCAGTCACAGGCAAATCCCCACTTTAGCATGTTGCTCTTTGTTCTTCCGACTCCTGAGCGCAACCTGTTCAGTGTCTTCTTGGTGACCTGGAGGGAGGCTCTCTAAGGGTATCATCCATCCTGCGAGGTGCCTGGATCTGGAACGCCATGAGTCCACTCTGAAGTGATTCACTAAGGCGCTCTGTTGAAAGGTGAAAGCTTTTCCTTGACTTGAGCCTTTGTCTTGCTGGTTGATACCCATATAAAGTATGGGTTGTCTTGTCAGATTCTTTGCTTTAGATTTCTCCAGTCTGGATGCACTCTCACGACGAATATCTGGAGGAGGTATACCTGCTGGACAGTAGAGTTTGTCAAGTGGTGTAGATCTCAAGCAGCCATAATAATAATAATAATAATAATAATACATTTGGAATAATTAAATGGTCACCTGTTGATATGGAATAGATACGAACATGGAATACACCACATCAAATATTAGCTTAGGCTAGATGTTCTCATTCCTGAGCGTAACATTGAAAACAATATTAAGACTTATGTATTTATTTATTTATTATTTAATAATTATTAGATACGACCATGAAAGGTCATTTTACACTAATATTTTAGCAATTTCAAATAATATTAACAAAAAAGTGACAGTCAGTCTGAAAGGCTAGACTGAGTATCATTTTAAATGCTACAAATGCTGAAAAATGCTACAAAGGCTTCGCTCGAAGCCAAAGACTCTTGACATGTTAGAAAATCATCTGCATAATGCTTATCTTGCTTTATAATACTTTACCTTGTTTCAAATTACTCGCGAACGGCAAGTGCAAACCAAGGGCAATGAAAGGTCAAGTGCGAGGGATGCCGTCACGCTCACCAAAACGCGCAGGGACGTGCTCCTTCCATCCAGCCTAAAAACACTTATAGTGGGCGATGTATTGAAGATAGAGATAAGCTCTCACGGACTTTTTTGTAGAACTTTTCATGCTGACCAATTCTTACGCTCATAGTATATTGATATGTTTAACGGTTTGCCCAGCGTAAGCTTAAGAAGCGCACGGACGCCAAGTTTGTTTTAGACTTTTTCACTGAAATCGTTACTGCTTGGCTTCCTTTGATCATACATAAATTATTTTCTACAGAATCTTTCCTCGAGATATCCTTTACAGAATGGTGAAAACCGCATCAAAATCCATCCAGTGGTTCTCGAGATTACCCGTGACATCCAAGAATCGGGTATATTTGTCTTATACTAACGAAGTAGAGATTGTCGGGGAACACATGCACTAAGCGGTACTATGACGTCACACACCTCAGTGCATCTGGGTACATTTCGTCCCGTCACAGTAACGTAACGCCAGATCCCAGCGTAACGACGAAGTCGACAAGATCATTTAAAATGATAAAAACAACAACAATAACAGGTAACAAATGGCAGTGATGGCAGCAAAGAATAAATCTCGGGAAAGACGCAGGGAGTGATTGGGGTAGTGGGTGATTAGGAGGGTGAGGTGGTAGGCATTGAGAATGAAAGGGATCTTCTAATGTTATGTTTGAATGTTCTGTAGGGAGAGAATATGTCAATAATAATAATAATAATATATCCATAACTTGATGTTTCTCAATGTAGCAACAGGAATTATTTTGTATCAAATTCCAAGGTAAACAATCAACATCCTTTGCATGATGTAATAATATTTTTTTGAAAATTTCGTAAAAATGATCTCGTCTTAGTATAAAACTAAGTCCCCGATTCTTGGATGTTACGGGTAATCTCCAGAACCACCGGATGGATTTTGATGTGGTTTCTACCATTCTGTAAAGGATATCTCGAGGAAGGTTTTTGTAGAAAAACATTCATTTATGACCAAAGGAAGCCGAGAAGTAACGATTTCAGTGAATCGAGTCGAAGAAAAACCTGCCGTCCATGCGCCTTTTAAGATTACGCTGGGCAAACCGTTAAGAATATCAATATACTATGAGTATAAGAATTATTCAACATGACAAGTTCTACAAAGGCAGCATATCTCTACCTTTAATACATCGCCCACTATAAGTGTTTTTACGTTTTCATATCTTCCAACAATCTCCATTCAGTAGAAATTTAAATTACCAGCTTCGGAGCGAGTTTATGAGCTAGCCTATCACCCCCGCTTCGGCCAGCATCAAACTGTAGATTCGTGTCGAGTTAAGGTACTCATCGAACCCTCCATTAGTCATTTTCAAGAAAATTGTCGAAATTTTTGTATTGTCTTATTCGATAGTTTACAAAAATATATAGTTTATAGTAGTTTTATTGTTGTTTAGCTCATTTATATTCACTTTAATGATCGGTGTGCACACTTTTCAGCAGCTGTCACTCTGACGCAAAGGTGCAGCAGATAAAGCACACATTAATCTGGATTTGAAACAGTCTACTCCAGAACTAAAACAATGTAGGAGATACTCTCGGGTCGGAAAATGCAGAAGATTGACCTAAAATTCAAAGAAAATTCAGTTTTTAGGAGTTGAAGTAAGACACTTTACTCTAAATGTGTACCTCAACTTTAAGTTACGATTTCTCTCACTTCATTTTTTTTTTCCAATAATTGTCTCGACTTGAGCAGTTAAAAAGTCCACTTAGAATGAAGATATTAGTTTCATTTAAAAACTAAAATATAGACAAATAATGCAGCTATGTTGTAAAGCAGAATGAAGCTGTTAAATTGAAATTAGGGGTCGCGCACCCAACAATTAATTTATTTTTTCAATCAAAATAACGTAAATTGTATAACATAGCTAATATATTTGCCTCAATCAATGATACAAAAACGATTCTGCTATACAACATTCTGAACATACAGCAGATCAATTTGCAACAACAATGGCTCAATTAAGTTGAAAAAGAGCAAAGATATCGCGTCCTAATAAAAATGAACCTTATTTATGTGATTATTCTTTGAAAAAGACCCCCCAAATTTATTTAATTTTTCTTCTTTGGCAAAAATCTACTAGTTTATATTCTTGGAATCAGTGATATCAATTTCAAGAAAATAAGATAACTTGTAATGTAATTTCTTCAGTAGTTGAGTATACCTTAAGAATTTTGTAGGGATTTACTTTCAGAAGTAATTAAACTAGCACAATTAGTGATTTTTGTGTGTGTGTTCAGGATTAGGGAACCTCCTATTACAATTGGGTAAAATCGTGTTGACCGACAGAAAAACATTAAATTTAATTTCGATTACTATCGCAACACGAACAAGTAGTTCCGTGAAGAACTAAATAGCCTATTTTCATATATCCAACTTATGTTATTTGCCTCTATCAACATACAAAATTTCAGTTTGATTATTGTAGTAGTTATTGAGAACCGTCTAAATATTTCGGATGTTCGCCATGTTGGATTTTTATATATATAGGCCTTAGAGTTATGTAGTCTACTCTTAGATGACTATTGCGTAGGTTCATTATTCAAACGTTGATTAGGACACAAGAAATAAAAACTTAATTTTAAAATTTCTTTCAGCCGCCATCTTGAGGTTATGTAAACAATATAACTAAATTAGCTGTCTGTGCATTGACTATAAACATTTGCTCTACCGAGTTTCACTGCACTCGGATGGTTAAATCGCGAGAAAAGTCTGTTTAAATATTCCTTCTTCGCTTGGCCGCCATGTTAGTTTTGTACTTAACAGGTTTCTGCAAGTCACATAGGTGAACTTCGAGTAGTATCACCGTACCATATTTCAGGGTGATATCAATTATAGTTTTGGAGATATAGAATGCCGGTGAAGTATTTCGCACAGCCGCCATGTTGGATTGGTAAGACGTAATAAACATTCAAGGGTAGGATCAGGGTTGGAAGAACATCTACTATGTCCTTACCGAGTATCATTGAAATCGCTCCTGCCGTTTAGATTGTATTAGAGATACACACACGGACAAAGCCTATTTTCTTCATGAATGAAAATAGGCTAAAAATGGCTTCCGATACGATAATGAAGTACACTGCTTGCCACAGTGGGTGTGTGGTTATAGTGTCGGACTACCAACCCCAAGATTGCAGGTTCGCTCCTGGCCATAGTGAGTGATTTTTTTGAAAGGCGAAAAAAATCACGATACTCATGTCATACGTTGTTTGCATGTTAACGAACCCATTTGAATTCATTAGGCCGTGTTCATAATGGCAAAATTAATCTCGGGATTTTCCGCCAACACAAAGTTCCTAATTTCTCTACTAGAAAGCGGTAAAGCGTCAAGGAGTTTAGATATCTAACCTCCTTGACATTCATAGCTCTCCAAGGAGCATTAAATTCGACACGCAAGCTGCTCTCTGGGTGTCAATTAACAAAGCTTGCACCCGGCATCGAGGCCAAACGATATTATTATTATTATTATTATCATTATTTCATTCATTCATTCATTCATTCAATTTCGATAATTGGCCAACTAGGGTCCACGATAAGCCTCATTTTACATTCTGGCATTTGTTCATTTTTCGCCTGATCCACATTGTCTTCATGAGCTCACTGTGTTTAGCACGACGTTCCTCTGTCCATTTCGCACAGGTTGTCCGTTTTTCGTCCCGGAAAGTCCCAAACGTCTTGATGGCTGCTCTATAAAGACTTCGGTGTTGTGCATCTTCTGCTCGTATCCCCATTTCTTTCAGATCTTTCTGGACGTTAACATACCATGGCATTGTCGTTTTTTGTTTTGAGTCGAATATACCGAAGATACGTTTCGTCCATCGGGAGTCGATCATCCGTCGTATATGATCGTAGAAGCAAACTCAGCGTTTTCGCATTGTGTCTGTGATCTTCTCTATTCTCGAGTATATTTCTTGCCTGGATTTTCTGATGTAGATGCCATATTTGTAGTCTGGGCCAAGTATGATGTGTAGGATCTTTCATTCTTTTCTCTCTAACTTCGCGAGCAAACATTTCTCGGATAGGATAAGGCATTCAGATGCATATAGCGGTACTGGTTTGATGACAGTGTTGTAGTGACGAATTTTTGTGTTCATAGAAAAGCACTTTTTGTCATATATGTTGCGGGTGGTTTGAAAAGCGACTTCCATTTTCTTGATTCTTGCTTCTATGGCTTCCTTGTCAAGGCCATTTTGCTGGATCCATTTCCCAAGATGTATGTATGTATGTCTACCCCTTATTATTCCCGTTTTCCAACTGGGTCGGGGATGAGATGCGATGGAAGTTTTTGTGGCGATGGTTTTTACGGCCGGATGCCCTTCCTGACGCCAACCTCATGAGAGGTGTTAATGAGAGATGAAATGAATGATGATGAATGAAACTGGGCAAGGATGAGGAAGGAAGCGGCCGTGGCCTGTCAGAAGGTACCGTCCCAGCATTTGTCTGGTGTTGAAAATGGGAAACCACGGAAAACCATTTCAAGGACGGCCGACGTTGGGGCTCGAACCCACGCGTCTACCGAGTCAGCAGAGAGCTTGGCCCCATGACCTAATGCTGCGCGTTAGCCAGCGTAGCCACTACTGTCGGTGATCCATTTCCCAAGATATTTAAATTTATTAACACGGTTTATCGTTCCATATTTGGTGTTTATTCTGGAATATTTTCTCTCGTGTATTAAAGGAACGACTTGTTTCCTCCCTAATATTGCCTCATTTTGATTACTGCGATGTGGTATACAAAGATCTCACTGTTACTCTTAAAAACAAACTCCAACATGCACAAAATGCCTGTGTACGCTACATATTTAATTTACGGTACTATGACCATGTCACCCCCGCTTATGAGCAACTTAACTGGTTACGTCTAAATCAACGCCGCGACCTCCATTCTTTATGTATTCTTCAACAAATACTCTCAACTTCAACTCCAGCTTACCTGCACTCTCAGCTTCACTGCCTCTCGTACGAGCATACTCTTGGAACACGGTCAAAAAACGACACACTCTTGCTGATACCCATACACCGCACAGTACGCTATACCAACTCCTTCGTTGTTGCTACTGCACGACTGTGGAACAATCTGCCTCGCTCTGTCAGAGGAGCAACCCCGTCCAGCTTCAAGCAGCGTTGCCAGCAGTACATACTCACTAAGTAAATGAAAGTTGAACTCAACATTTATGCTTATATTCTTACGTCGTATTACATATATTCAAACTTTCCAATTCTCACTTTCTCATTTACTCTCTATTTAGATATCTAAATAACCTCCTTCAGTAACGACTAATTATCTTCATCATCATCTTCATCACCATCATTAGTCTACATTTTTTCAGTAGCCTATTTCCTTTACCTTACTGTAATTTTAAACTTACTCTTAAGTATCTTAGTTATTCACCCTAACAATGCAACAATTTACAGCCTACACCACCAAGCTAATCCAGTTTATATGTATTTTATACTGTATAAATATTGTAAAATTGTTAGATTTAAGTTGTATTTGTATTGCTCATCATTTATTATTTGTATAATCTGGTTAGATGGAAGAGAGGGCCCAATGGCCCTAATCTTGCCAGTCAAAATAAATCTATCTATCTATCTATGTTCGACATTGGTTGGTTGGTTGGTTCCTTAGTTTAGGGGCTGCGACAACGCGGTCATGTAGCCCCGTGTACTTTGGGTGTGTGTAGAATCTGTCTGATAACCGGTGTTAATTGTGATGACTGTATTAGTGTGTGTATCTGTTTTTTAATTCAAGTAGGGACTGGAACTTTGAATTTTCAAATAGTTCCTACTTTTGCCGCCAAACGCCACCGTCAACGACTACTAGGCCTAGTTCAGAACTAGCTACTAGACGCCACCGCAGTCGGCTCTTGGCAACGAACGTAGCAACCTAAGAGCGTTGTTTACATTCTTAACCTATCCAATTTAGTTTCACACAGGTGTAATTAGTGGAAAGATCTTTAACATGCCATAAATCTATGACATGGGACCGCCGGCTTTACTTCCCCTCCGAAGGAAGGCATACTGAGGGATTTTTAACGCTCTTAAAAAATACGACGGCTTCGGCCGGGTTTGAACCCGCTATCTTGGGCATAGAAGCTCAGCATGCTACCAACTACGCCACCGAAGCCGCCTATGTTCGACATTACTTCTGTCTTTTGAAAGGAAATTTATAATCCTGTTTGTTCTGCTACTTCCTTCAATATATTGACCTGTTCTGTTGCACTTTCGAAATCTTATCATTATTATTATTATTATTATTATTATTATTATTATTATTATTATTATTATTATTATTATTATTATTATTTATTTATTTATTTACAGCGTATTTTCCCAATATTGGAAAGCGTTAAGCAATTTGACTCAATTCTTGACGTTCTTCTTATCTTGCCAATATTGTTTCATTCTGTTGGAGAATACCAATTTTCTTTCGTCACACCATTGAGGTCTGTAAGGTGTAGGTTTTGCTCGTTCTGGTTGGACTTCCCAGTTGTTCACTTTGTTACGGAAGGAGTCTCTGTCTGATGTGTCGGTTATGTTAGCAGTTCGCATGTCTTTTTGTACTTCTTTCATCCATGGTGTTGTACTTTTGAGTGATGATATGTAATCTAGTATTCTTTTGGTTAGTCGTGTATTCGACAGTCTACTTATGTGCCCGAATAATTTCAATCGTCTTTTTCTGAAGTCGACTTCGATGTTTGAGTATTTTTCAGTTGTCTTGATAGACTGTAGTCGGTACCCGTCAGGAGTGAGTCTTGCTCCCAGTATTTTCCGAATTATTTTTCTTTCTTCTTTCTTGATGTCTTCAAGTTCATATTTCATATTGAGTGTAAGTGTTTCGCTTGCGTAGAGACTTGCCGGTTTGATGACAGTGTTGTAATGTCGAAGTTTGGTTTGTCTTGACAGGCATTTTTTGTTATAGAGGTTTCGGATAAGTCCGAGTGCTCTCCTGGTTTTCTGGAGACGGTTTCGTTGTGAGATATTTTCGGATCCAGTTGGTTCGATAAATTCTCCCAGATATTTGAAATGTGGGACTCTTTTGATTGTTCCGTATTTTGGTTGCATGTTGTCGCCTTTGTAACTTAGCACTTGAGTTTTCTTGAAGGATATTTGAAGTCCCACTTTTTCGGCGCATTCTTGGAGTGTTTCTATTTGTTTTATTGCGGTCTCTTGATGTTCGGTTAGTATAACCAAGTCATCGGCGAAGGCAAGATATGGTATAGAGAGATTGTTTTTACGATAGCCAAGTGTAACTGGTTTCCAGACATTTTGTTTCTTGAGCTCTCTTTCCCATTCTTCCATGACTTTATCCAGGACAATGTTGAACAAGAGAGGGGAAAGACCATCTCCTTGTCGCACACCTGTCTGGATTTCGAAAGGTTCGGAGATTTCCCCCATAAATTTTACTTTATATTTTGTGTTGGTCAGCGTTTGTTCAATGAGTTTCCGTGTTTTGTGATCTAATCCTCTTTCTTCAAGGATCTGGAAGAGTGATTGTCTATCGATCGAGTCGTATGCTTTTTGGAAATCGACAAATGTGCACATCACTGGTTTATTTCTAATTGCATGCATTTTGACAATGATTTTAAGGTTGAAGATTTGTTCAGGGCAGGATCGGTTTGGTCTGAATCCTGCTTGAAATTCTGATAACTTTGGTTCGAGCTGTTCCTGTGTTCGTGTCAATAGACAAGCTGAGAAAATTTTGTAGGCGACGGGAAGAAGAGAAATCCCTCTGTAGTTGTTCACGTCAGACTTATCTCCTCTTTTGTGTAGTGGGTGGATGAGTGCTGTTTTCCAGTCATGAGGTATTTTCTCTGTTTGCCATATTTCTTGGATGATTAGTGTAATTTCTCTGAGTGCATTGGGTCCTAGGTTTTTAAGTAGTTCTGCAGTGATGCCGTCTTCACCTGAGGCTTTATTGTTTTTGAGTCCATTGATGTGGGAGTGGATTTCATCTTGAGTTGGTGGTAGTGATTCTTCTGATTATTATTATTATTATTATTATTATTATGAAGTACAGTAGTTGAATGATATGTACAGTCCTATTAAGGTGTTGTCCAGCTATCTTGTAATGGGCCACGTGTCTCACAAAGAAAGGTGTCCAGGTCCAGTGTGGTTGCTGACCACAGTGTTGGCGCTTGTCTTGACCTGTCACAGTGACGAGCAGGGAGCTGAATATTGCAGCAGACAAGACCACACTAGCGCTCTGGTCATGTAGCGAGTACACGGACAAGTACAAGCTGGCTAGCAAACTACTGCCCACCTTTACATTAATTTCCACTACTTCAAATATTCACCAACTGGAAATTCGATTGCTGATGTCCGATTACTTCAGTTCTTCGAACCATTTGAACATTCAAAGTACCGTTCTCGAGTACAGGCGCGGATTCAAGGTGGGGTCACGGGGGTCATGAACCCCCCCCCAAATGGAGATTTTTTTTTGCAAACCCAAAAAACGAAAACACAATAACCAGACAAATAAAACTTAACGAATTTTATCTGAAAAACAGTTTTTTTTTAATTTTATGCAATACTGAAAATATCTTTATTGGAATTATTATGTTCTGTTACAAGTGTACATATTTACAACTTCATACCTGTTATATAAAAACGATTATTTATATAACAAAATCAACTCTTCTATTTTGTTTAGCAAACCTTGTGATTACCGAATCTATGATTATAGTGATGTGACGATGAATGTGCAGCAATGCACGGATAAGAATTTAGGGCTATTTTCGCACCAAAAAATTTTCCCGACGTCCAAACTGCAAACTTGTTTGGCAATTTAAGCTGTGACTTTCTCCCTTTGTCTGTACCAACTCGACGAAACTGTAACGTACCTTGATACTTTTCTCGAAGCTCGATGTTAAAGTCGCAAAACACGCCGTTGCAATTTGTACGAATATTTTTGGTGCGCTAAACGCATCAAATTTCTATCCATGTAGCTTGCAAAAACATTGGTCTGGTTTTGTACCTTTGGTTATTTTGTGATTGCGTTTTTAGTGATAGCATTTTTCTTAACAAATTCGATTCTCTGACCCCCCCCCCCCCCAGCCAAACTCTAGATCCGCGCCTGCTGTATTAGTGTGCGTTTTTGTAATTCAGATGATAATTAGGATGGAGGCAGCGGTGGCTTAATTTAGGAACCATCCCGCCATTTGCCTGGAGTAGACGTGGGAAACCACGAATAACCATTTCCAGGATGGCTGAGGGGGGGAATCGAACCATCTTCTTCTCAGTTTTGCCCGGGTAATCTCGAGAACCACTGGATGAATTTTGATGCGGTTTTCATCATTTTGTAAAGGTTTTCTCGATGAAGGTTTCTGTAGAAAACCATTCATTTATGACCAAAGGAAGCCGAGCAGTAACGATTTCAGTGAATCGAGGCGAAGTAGAACCTGCCGTCCGTGCGCCTTTTAAAGAAGAGGGGGAAATTGTGACGCCTCCTTCTTCCTTACTACTCGGTCTGTAAATCTTCCTCCGTTCAGTCCATGATTTTTTGGTCCTGGCACAATTTTCTCAGAGAAAGTATGGTGGTTGTCGACTTCGGTAGCGTAGTTGGTAGTATGCTGATCTTCTATGCCCAAGATCGCGGGTTCAAACCCGGCCAAAGTCGTCGGATTTTTAAGAGCGTTAAAATCCCTCAGTATGCCTTCCTTCGGAGAGGAAGTAAAGCCGGCGGGCCCATGTCATAGATTTATGGCATGTAAAAGAACCTTCCACTAACTAAATTTTTGTGAAGCAAAATGTGTAGGTTAGGTTTGATTAATGCTCTCAACTTCCAACGTTCGTCACCAGGCGCTGGTTGTGATGGCATCTAGTAGTAGCCAAGTTCACAGCTAGGTGTCCTGGACGGCAGCATTTGGTAGCGAAAGCAGGAACTCCTTGAAATTATCGTCTGCAGTCCTTACTTGAATTAAAAACAGATAACACACACTAATACAGCCATCACTAGCGCCCGGATGTTGATGGCATGTCATCTTTTTACTGAGCTGTCTAAAACAATGCTGAAGTACATAGAAACTCCGGTCGGGCCATCCCGTCTTCAAATATGTCATTTTTATTTCGAATCTTTTTGCATTTTTCCATTTTAAGAGCATTTTTTATAAGTTTGGTAGAATTCTTCGGTCATATTTTAGAGAAATAGGCCTTTTAAGGTCTTTTTTTTTTCCAATTTAGTCATGTCACAGCTTTATATGAGGGAGTTACGTCTCTCAGAGTTAAGAAGAAGCTAGAAGCTGATACAAGATAATTCAAAATATTGAAATAAAATATTTCGGTATTGCTATTAGTAGAAAAATATATATCTTGGACGCAGAACAAGGGTACACATTTTGTCGAAAACCAGTTATTAGCGGAATGGAATGTTATCTGCTTTGTTGACCAAGGTCAGCTGTGGCGGGGTAGAAAGGGGAAGGGGTGAATATTCTTGTCTCGGTTCCGCATAATTCACGGCGAGAGATATCGTTCATTGCTGCGTTCTCCATTTCTAGGTTATTTATTGCAGTGATTTTTGAAAATTTTAAGTGCATTTTTTAAACTTTTTTACGGCATTAACATCCGGGCCCTGGTCATCACAATTAACACCGGTTATCAGACAGATTCTACACACACTCAAAGTACACTGGGCTACATGACCACGTTGTCGCAGCCCCTAAACTAAGGAACCAACCAGAAATGATGGTCGTTTATTACTGTTCTGAATTGGAGTCGATCTTGTATAGTTTCCTCTATGATGCAAAAATGTCTTGAAGGTGTTTTTCTATTTCACTAAGCCAGTTGTTCTTGACAGAGCAAGGTTGAGAATCCTTTTGGTGAGCGTGTCAGTGTTCATTCTGAGAATGTGGCCGTAGAACTTCAATAGCCTTTTCTGAAGGTGTCAGTGTTCATTCTGAGAATGTGGCCGTAGAACTTCAATAGCCTTTTCTGAAGGTGTCAGTGTTCATTCTGAGAATGTGGCCGTAGAACTTCAATAGCCTTTTCTGAAGGTGTCAGTGTTCATTCTGAGAATGTGGCCGTAGAACTTCAATAGCCTTTTCTGAAGGTGTCAGTGTTCATTCTGAGAATGTGGCCGTAGAACTTCAATAGCCTTTTCTGAAGGTGTCAGTGTTCATTCTGAGAATGTGGCCGTAGAACTTCAATAGCCTTTTCTGAAGGTGTCAGTGTTCATTCTGAGAATGTGGCCGTAGAACTTCAATAGCCTTTTCTGAAGGTGTCAGTGATATTTTCAGCAGGCTCGGATTTTTAGGTATATAAATATTTTTTTTATATAAATACATATTTTAAGCACCGACAGTAGCGGCTACGCTGGCTAAAGCGCAGCATTAGGTCATGGGGCCAAGCTCTCTGCTGACTCGGTAGACGCGTGGGTTCGAGCCCCACCGTCGGCCGTCCTTGAAATGGTTTTCCGTGGTTTCCCATTTTCAACACCAGGCAAATGCTGGGACGGTACCTTCTGACAGGCCACGGCCGCTTCCTTCCACATCCTTGCCCAGTTTCATTCACCATAATTCATTTCATCTCTCATTAACTCCTCTCATGAGGTTGGCGTCAGGAAGGGCATCCGGCCGTAAAAAACATCGGCACAATGACTTCCATCGCATCTCATCCCCGACCCCGTTGGAAACAAGTAGTTCCGTGAAGAACTATACAGCCTATTTTGATATATCCTGCTCATGTTAATTGTCTCTATCAACATACAAATTTTCAGTTTAATTGCTGTAGATTCGTAGATATTGAGAACTGTCTAAATATTTCATATGGTCGCCAGGATGGATTTTTATTTTTGTACTATTACATTTAGATTATTGTGTACGTGTGGTATTCAAACTTCAATCGAATGATTAGAACACAAGAAGTATAAACGAGATTTTAAAAGTACGCACACCAGCCATCTTGTGATTATGCAAACAATTGAAATAAATTAGATGCCAGTGGATCAACATTTGTATAAGCATTTAACGTGCAACGTTTCACGGTACTCGGATAGTTAATTCGTGAGAAACGTCCATTTAAATATGTATACTTCGCGTCGCCGCCATGTTGGATTTGTGCTCACCAGGTTACTGAATGTCCTATAGGTGAACATAAGTTCATAGTCTCTATGAACATAAAAAAAACAGTTTGGTGTCTGTAAAAGGTTCATAGATATTGAGAACCGTCTAAATATTTCGGAAGCTCGCCGTTTAGGATTGTTATATGTATAGGCCATAGAGTTATGTACCATTCAAGGACAATTATTGCCTAGGTTCATTATTCAAACTTTCACTTCGATCGCATGATTACGACACAAGAAATAAAAACTTAATTTTAAAATTTCGCACAGCCGCCATCTTGAGGTTATGTAAACAATTGAATTAAGTTAGATGGCAGTGCATTACAATATGCAAAATCATTTACTGTACCACATTTCACGGCGCTCAGAGAGTTAGGCTAAATCACGAGAAAAGTCTATTAAAATATTTCAAACTCGCTTGGTCGCCATGTTCGTTTTTGTACTTTACAGGTTTATGAAATATACATAGGTAATCTTGTATCAGTACACTTTATCACCGTACAAAATTGCAGGGTTATATCTGTAATAGTTTCGGAGATATGTCAGTGAAATATTTCGCACAGCCGCCATTTTGAGGTTATGTAAACAATTTGCATTACAATTTGTATAAACAATTGCTGTACCAAGTTTCATTACGTTTGGATAGTTAAATCGCGAGAAAAGTCTATTTAAAAGTCTCAACTTCGCTTGGCCGCCATGTTGGTTTTGTAGTCACCAGGTTTTTGAAAGTCTCATAGGTGAACTTTTAGTAGTGCCCTTTATCACAGTGCACAATTTCAGGGCGATATCGGTAATAGTTTCGGTGATATTGAATGCTAGTGAAATATTTCGCACAGCCGCCATGTTGGATTGGTGAGACGTAACAAAATTTGAAGGGCACGATCGAGGTCACCGGGAATAGCGCTATGAACTTACCGAGTTTCATTGAAATCGCTCCAGCCGTTTAGATTTTATTAGGGGGGGGACACACACACACCTCACACACACACACACACACACACACACACACGCACACGCACACACGCACGCACACACACACACACACGGACAAAAGGTGATCTCATAAGCCTATTTTTTCAAAATTGGAAATAGGCTAAAAATAACTACAAGTTATTGTCTGTTGTCGAATTTAAAGATAATTTTACATCTGATGGGGGCGTTCTGTTCTGCCAACCATGTGGGAAAGCAATCATGGCTGAACAGCGATCTCAAGTTACACCACACCTCAAGGGCAAGAAACATATTGCCGCAGTTTCGCGCCTTCAGAAGAAGTGTTTCGCGATAATCGTCGGTCATTTGTGATGGACAACCTGAAGATGTATCTCGTTGTGTATTGTAATGCTTCAGCAATCAGTGAGACATAGAATAAATTCCATTTTTAGCCTATTTTCAATTTTGAAAAAATAGGCTTATGAGATCACCTTTTGTCCGTGTGTGTGTACGCGTGTGTGTGTGTGTGTGTGTGTGTGTGAGGTGTGTGTGTGTGTCCCCCTAATAAAATCTAAACGGCTGGAGCGATTTCATTGAAACTCGGTAAGTTCATAGCGCTATTCCCGGTGACCTCGACCGTGCCCTTCAAATTTTGTTACGTCTCACCAATCCAACATGGCGGCTGTGCGAAATATTTCACTAGCATTCAATATCTCCGAAACTATTACCGATATCGCCCTGAAATTGTGTACTGTGATAAAGGGCACTACTAGAAGTTCACCTATGAGACTTTCAAAAACCTGGTGACTACAAAACCAACATGGCGGCCAAGCGAAGTTGAGACTTTTAAATAGACTTTTCTCGCGATTTAACTATCCAAACGTAATGAAACTTGGTACAGCAATTGTTTATACAAATTGTAATGCATTGAAGTCTAATTTAGTTCAATTGTTTACATAACCTCAAAATGGCGGCTGTGCGAAATATTTCACTGACATATCTCCGAAACTATTACAGATATAACCCTGCAATTTTGTACGGTGATAAAGTGTACTGATACAAGATTACCTATGTATATTTCATAAACCTGTAAAGTACAAAAACGAACATGGCGACCAAGCGAATTTGAAATATTTTAATAGACTTTTCTCGTGATTTAGCCTAACTCTCTGAGCGCCGTGAAATGTGGTACAGTAAATGATTTTGCAGTTTGTAATGCACTGCCATCTAACTTAATTCAATTGTTTACATAACCTCAATATGGCGGCTGTGCGAAATTTTAAAATTAAGTTTTTATTT
Source organism: Meconema thalassinum (assembly GCA_946902985.2). Taxonomy (NCBI): domain Eukaryota; kingdom Metazoa; phylum Arthropoda; class Insecta; order Orthoptera; family Tettigoniidae; genus Meconema; species Meconema thalassinum. The sequence goes on along the minus strand of OX336398.1, from coordinate 65,862,371 downwards.
CTTGTCTCGTAATCATGCGATCGAAGTGAAAGTTTGAATAATGAACCTAGGCAATAATTGTCCTTGAATGGTACATAACTCTATGGCCTATATATATAACAATCCTAAACGGCGAGCTTCCGAAATATTTAGACGGTTCTCAATATCTATGAATCTTTTACAGACACCAAACTGTTTTTTTTAATGTTCATAGAGTCTATGAACTTATGTTCACCTATAGGACTTTCAGTAACCTGGTGAGCACAAATCCAACATGGCGGCGACGCGAAGTATACATATTTAAATGGACGTTTCTCACGAATTAACTATCCGAGTGCCGTGAAACGTTGCACGATAAATGCTTATACAAATGTTGATCCACTGGCATCTAATTTATTTCAATTGTTTGCATAATCACAAGATGGCTGGTGTGCGTACTTTTAAAATCTCGTTTTTACTTCTTGTGTTCTAATCATGCGATTGAAGTTTGAATACCACACGTACACAATAATCTTAATGTAATAGTACAAAAATAAAAATCCATCCTGGCGACCATATGAAATATTTAGACAGTTCTCAATATCTACGAATCTGTAACAGCAATTAAACTGAAAATTTGTATGTTGATAGAGACAATTAACATGAGCAGGATATATGAAAATAGGCTGTATAGTTCTTCACGGAACTACTTGTTGAGCACTGCAAATTGTTTATATTAACATTAATAAACTAAATTATAATTGAATATTTTTACTTTTTTGTCACATATTTTAGGTATTTTCAATACATAAAAAATAAATATTTTCCCGATTTTTAGCACCTAAAAGGAGCCCTACTGATAAATCTCCTGAGACTTCCGATTCATCCAGATGCCTTCTGAGCGGACTGGACCAAGGATTTTCCTTAAGGAGGAACTTACGCCTTTAAGGATACACTTTTTTATTCCTCAGCAACAGAAAGTCACGTGACGATACAAAGCGAGCAGCAGCATTCATCAATCGTCCGGGGCCGATAACCTAGATGTTAGGCCCCTTAAAACAACAATTATCATCATCATCATCATCAATCGTCCAACCAAGACCAAGATAGTAGGCCATTCGACATGCTTCCTGGTGTGGTTGAAGACTGTGGGGCACCCATTAGGCACACACTTTGCGCAAGTGCAGTCGTTCCTTCATGATGGTGTGCACCCTTCCGACGCTCAATCCGACCACGGTGGCTATGGCGTTCACTGTCACTCGGCGGTCCTGGGTAATGAGTGCATCAACCAGCTGGACGTTGTCATTGGTAATTTCGAGGGGGGGGGGGGGGGGGGGTGCCCCAGACCAGGCATCATCGGCTAACGACACCCGTCCTTCCCTGAAGCGCTTGTGCCACGCCTTGACCCTTGCAAGGGACATGCAGTGTTCGCCGTACACTTGTGACATTCGGCAATGAATGTCAGTTCCCCTATTCCTTTCGCTGTCAGAAACCGAACAACACCTCTTTGCTCTTCGTTTAACGCCTCCATGTCACTGTTTGCAATGCGACTGGCAGCGTTGGACAATTGATGCATGCTGCTGCTTGTTTTGTATCGTCACGTGACGTGCACGCATACCCTCTAGCGACGGGCTGTGACCTTCCACGCTCTGGTCGGAACCACACCTCGCTACACACGCCACGATTAGCCGATGTCGTCACCGGTTTGCGCATTACAGCCTCCGGCTCGTTACTTTTTGAACGCACCTTATAATTTGGTCTGCCAATCACACTATGCTTTGCCAATATGTTCTTATATTTACAAGTCATACGGCGGATGCATTTCAGGAAATTAGGCATTTAAAATGGCGGCTGCGTATTGTGCAGTGTTCCACCGTCTCCCTAATATTTTACACAAATATCATTGTTTTTCAAAAATTCTTTTTTCATTGTATCTACTAATTCAGTAGCTAGAGATTGACCTAGAATCATTGGAAACTATAAAGAAACAATATATTTTTAAAAGCTTACATTAAAGTGTAACTTTTTTGCAAGTTTTTTCACGGAATATTAAAAACAAAATACAAAAACTAAACTATGACATGTACAGCAACAGTTCTAGGTGATATTGTTCTCCCATATAAGATACACATGTATATTAACCCTTAATTCACTACCTGAGTCCCCGAGACTCACATTCATTTTCTCAATCTTTGTGCATCTCGTGATTTTGAGCCAATTTTTTCCCGCCACTGTTTACCTTACTTCAGTTGTTGAATGTGTAGCGGAAGAGACGTGTGCAAGCGGTGACTGGAAAGTGGGCAAAAGTGCTCGAATGAGTCCCAGGGACTCATGATAGATATTTATGTTACAACTTCTATTCATGAGCTTGCAGTATATATGCTTATTTTATATTTGAGTATGGATCATAATCATGCTGGATGTTCTTCAGTAAGTACAGTATCACTGATCCTGATGTAGAGTCTGATGTAAATTCATGGCTCCAAGAAGAAGAAGAAGAAGAAGAAGAAGAAGAAGAAGAAGAAGAAGAAGAAAACCATAATTAAAAAATGTTCGAAGGAGATATGCAGATCCTGTGGAACAGAGTAGTAGTTGAACCCTTGCTGAATCTTCACTGTCATACAATACATGTGATATTTTATTTTTGGTGTTGATTACAACAGTAATTATTGTTTTATAATGATGCTGATGACATTTGTGAATTATATAGTTTCTGCCATTTTTTATCATTTTGAAAAAATGTCATTGTTTGATGTTTATTGAGATCATTGTGAGAATATCTCATTATTTGTAAATATTTCTAATTTACTGCATTAGTAATTAAGTATTAATATTAAATGTCCATATCAAGTCAAGTGCATTTTATTTTTAGCCTACTTTGATTTTTCGATTTTTGCAAAAAATGAAAGTAGACTTATGAGATCAACACAGAGCGAAAAACAGTGTGTCTGTCTGTGTGTGTGTATGTGTGTGTGAGTGTGTGAGTGTGTGTACTCTGAATGTCTGTCCCCCCCTATCAATTCGAACACGGTGAACGCGAATTGAACGAAATTTGGTACAAAGGTAGCACTAGCAAAGGACACCTCAGTGTCATGTTTTATATCGCCGCCATCTTGACGAAAACGTAATGGCGGCCACACAAATGTTCAAAGCTTAAATCAAATTACGACTAACCTAATCATCCGATCTGTACCAAATTTTGCAACAACATACCTTTATGGGGGGAGCATCCTTTGACCAAACTAATAGGTCATCAGCCTAATAGTTTGCGGATGGCTGCCATTTTTGTGTGAAAATTGATTCCCCCTATTAATTCGAACACGGTAAAACCGAATGGAACGAAATTTGGTACAGAGGTAGCAATAGCAAAGGGCACCTCCGTGTCATGTTTTATATTGCCGCCATCTTGACGGAAACGTAATGGCGGCCACACAAATGTTCAAAGCTTAAATCAAATTACGACTAACCAAATCATCCGATCTCTACCAAATTTTGCAACAACATACCTTTATGGAGGAAGCATCCTTTGACCAAATTAATAGGTCATTAGCCTAATAGTTTGCGGATGACAGCCATCTTTGTGTCAAAATCGATTCCCCCTATTAATTCGAACACGGTGAAACCGAATGGAACGAAATTTGGTAAAGAGGTAGCACTAGCAAAGGGCACCTCAGTGTCATGTTTTATATCACCGCCATCTTGACGGAAACGTAATGGCGACAACACAAATGGTCAAAGCTTAAATCAAATTACGATTAACCTAATCATCCGATCTCTACCAAATTTTGCAACAACATACCTTTATGGAGGAAGCATCCTTTGACCAAACTAATAGGTCATTAGCCTAATATTTTGAGGATGGCGGCCATCTTTGTGTGAAAATCAATCCCCCCTATTAATTCGAACACGGTGAAACCGAACGAAATTTGGTACAGAGCTAGCACTAGCAAAGGGCACCTCAGTGTCATGTTTTATATCACCGCCATCTTGACGGAAACGTAATCGCGGCCACCCAAATGTTAAAAGCTAAAATGTAATTACGACCAACCTAATAATCTAGTCTCTACCAAATTTTGCAACAACATATCTTTATGTGGGAAGCATATTCTGACCAAACTGCAAGATCATCAGCCCAATAGTTTGCAGATGGTGGCCAGTATGTGTGCAAATCGATTCCCCCTATCAATTCAAATACGGTGAAACCGAATTGAACGAAATTTGGTACAGAGGTAGCACTAGCAAAGGGCACCTCAGTGTCATATTTTATATCGCCGCCATCTTGACGGAAACGGAATGACGGCCACCCAAATGTCAAAAGCCTTAAATCAAATTACGACCATCCTAATAATTTGATCTCTACCAGATTTTGCAACAACATGCCTTTTTGTGGAAAGCAGCTTATGACTGACTACACGGTCATCAGCCCAATAGTTTGCAAATAGCGGCCATATATGTGTGCAAATCCATTCCCCATATCAATTCAAACACGGTGAAACCGAATTGAATGAAATTTTTTACAGAGGTAGCACTAGCAAAGGGCACCTTATATTCATGTTTAATATCCCTATAGCACGTTGTATTTCAACAAGCTACTACAACCAACATTCAATTATACTCCTTGAAAACAATACCCATGCATTTAGGAGAAAGTAGGCTATATGTTCTTTATTGAACATCTTGTTTTTCTTATTTTTTATATTTAAAAAAGTGAGTCCGTGGGACTCAAGGTAGGAGTATACGTAACACGTTTCCTAGTAGTGAATCGAGGGCTAAATTTCACTTTGTTATCTTGAAAACTCTGGCAGTTACTAAGGAAACGGATTTGAAAATCCATAGTTACGGAAAACATGCAACATAGTTACCAATGTGTAGGAAAACATCTAAAACTCCCCTGCACGTTTTGGTCATAACTTCAGAAGTACTGCACATATCAAAGAAATTGTTGCAGTTATTTGTAGAGAAAGGATCAGTAAATATAGAAAAAAAAATGAAAAATGACAAATTTTGATCCTTAAACGTGTAGGTCCCCCCTTAACGTCTTTAATGAGAGATCTGCCTCCATTAAAGCTCTGCGCGGCTGGGATAAACCCGCGGATATCCGCTAACTTTTTCGCCATGCGGATATAGTTTGCATGGCTGTGCGGATAGTGGACAAACTGCGAATAATGTTTGGAGAAAATTTGCGGATAGTTTTTAGAATACAATCCGAACTTGTTTAATATCATTATTAGGAACCGGATGTTTATGTTTCCGTTATGTTTTTTTTTTAAGACAAATGTAAGATGATGATATTAGTACAGGACAGCTGCACAGAAAAAAAACCTTTTCTTCCAAAAACTGTGCTATGGTTGGCTTTTTGTAAATCGTTAGAAAAGCACAACAAAAGCTTAACTCTGAATTTTAGAATAATTTGCACGATCATTTTGTCGGAAAACTCAAAAACACATTGAAAAGCGTTTTTCTCTGAATCGACGTGTTTTAAAGAAAAATTTTTAGACAAAAAACGTAGAAGACATTGTCACCTACAATTCGTCTCATTGAGGTCATGTCATACGTTTTGAAATGCAGAAGCTAGGTGGCGTCAAAGTTTCCAAAAAAGTGTTTTTTCACTTTTTGCCCTACAAAAAATGTTTTGTTCACAAAAGAGCGAATCAGAAATTTGTTCCTCTCAAAATTGTCTACAACATTTATCGAAACATTTTTCCTCCGTCTTACCGTTCCAAAGTTATAGTCTGCCGAAGTGTGAAAATTGTACAATTCAGATGGCACAAATGTTAATATGTGTACAGTTATGATTGGTACGTTGCGATTGAAATAGATATGATTGTTTGAGCTAATTAACAAACACAGCCCGCGTCATGTTTGACCGAGCCTTAGGCAGCTGTCCGACACCGGTCCCTGTCTAAATTATGCCCACCGCTCTCTCCGCAGTAACAATAAGTTAGTAGCCTTAACTACGCAGCGTTGCATTTGCTGCGCTATAACTTTGGAACGATAAGTCGGAGGAAACAAACGTTTAAATAAATGTTGCAGACAATTTTGAGAGGAACAAATTTCTGATTCACTCTTTTGTGAAAAAACTCTTTTTTTAGGACAAAAAGTGAAAAAACACTTTTTTGGAAACTTTGGCGCCACCTAGCTTCTGCATTTCAAAACGTATGACATGACCTCAATGAGACGAATTGTAGGTGATAATGTCCTCTATATTTTTCGTTTAAAAAACTTTTCTTTAAAATAGGTCAATTCAGAGAAAAACGCTTTTCAATGTTTTTTTTAGTTTTCCGACAAAATGATCGTGCAAATTATTCTAAAATTCAGAGTTAAGCATTTTTAGTGCTTTTCTAACGATTTACAAAAAGCCAACCTTAGCACAGTTTTTTGGAACAAAACCATTCCAGCTGTACTGTACTATATAAGGTAATCTCATTCGAATTATATCATTAATACTTAGAGCGTGGGCGCCGTAATATTACATTAGAAGGTAACTTTTTAAAACTGCGGCGAGCGTAATATTACATTGATCGATTTCTCGCGCTTTGTGTTGGAGACGAACGTAATATTACTGCTCTAGCACTCGCGTGTGGGTGCCAGTAAGCATGAAGTTGCACATACTATCGCTTGATAGCGCCACATCACTGTTCAGCGGAAGAATATCGATCTGTTCGAAGGCAGGCGATGCAAGTTCAAGTAGGTCAAACCTGTTCTCCTTTCCTTTGTTTTTATTATTTGTGGACAGATTTTTCTCTCGCAAAAACGTTGAGTTTATTCTATGATTAGTATATATATATATTTGGGGTTATATTTCGCATTACAGATTCTGAATCTGACGCAACCGAAGAGACAGTTCTCCCTTCTACTTCTGCCAGCGCGCCCGCACGTTCCAGGACGAGAGCGCGCGCAACAGCTGTTCATGGCATTTTTAACCTACTTTTCACATTTTGCAAAAATGAGGAAAAAGTAGAATTATGAGATCGATCCCGGCAAATGTGTGTCTGTCTGTCTGTCCTTCTGTCTGTCTGTCTGTCTGTCTGTCTGTCTGGCTGGTTGGCTGTCTGTGTGTGTCCCCCTATCAACTCCTAAACGGCTGGTAGCAATCGAAACAAAATTTGGTAGGAGTAAAGATCTATACCTGAAAAACTCAATGCCGTATTTGAAAATGATGTCAGTGCTACCAACTGCTGAAAAATCGCAATTGAAATTTGAGCTCCATGTGGGATATCATGGAAGGTATGAATGGGAGCTATTTCAAAATTGACACATGTATAGATAATACAATTTCAGTTTAATTTACAGGAGGCCATACATGGCAGTGTTGCCAAAATGATTAAAAGCCTGCTGATAAGTCCATTTTTAAATGCATATAACTTCTACACTATTAATTGGAATTCAACCAAATTTCTTATGTGCTATGTGTACATAAACAGATATGACTGAGCGTATTCTTATGAGCCACCAGGGCTGCCAACTGTTAACAAATGCTCTCAATCTCTTTTGTCCAAATACCAATATATCAGAAAGTATACAAGCCGACAGCTTTAAACTATGCACACGTATAGTATCTGGCATTCTATATTAATTTCGAGTAACTTATATACGTCAGTGCTACCAACATGATTCTAAGCCTGCTGAGAGGTCCAACTTTAAATACATGTCACTTGTATACTATCAGTTGGATTTCAACCAAATTTCGTATGTGCTATGTGTACTATAACAGCTCTGACTATGCTTAATCTTAAGAGCAACCGGGGCTGCTAACTGTTAATAAATGCTGTCTCTATTTTTGTTGCCCTAATATCAATATATCAGAAAGTATGCAAGCCAATAGCTCTAAACTTTGCACACGTATAGTACCTGACATTCTAGATTAATTTGGAGTAAAACATATACGTCAGTGCTGCCAACATGATTCAAAGCCTGCTGATAGGTCCAATTTTAAAATGCATGTAACTTCTATACTAACTAATGGATTTCATTCAAAATTGGCACAAGAATAGATCATATTATTTCAGATTATTTCTGACCAATACATGCATGACATTGTTGCCAACATGATTTTACGCGCGCGCTGTTAGGTCCAATGTTTAACTGCATGTAACATCCATGCTATCTATTGGACATCAACCAAATTTTGTATTCTGTGCCTTAAGAGATGGAACTAAGAATATATTCAGTCACCAGGGCTGCCAACTGCTGCTCTATTAGGCTACATTATACCCGGTATATTTCGAACTAATTAGAAATTTCGGTATTACCAACTTAATTTCGTCATTATTCTAGATAGGTCTATGTAGATTGGCATGAATCTTAAATTTTAAGAAAAGTTGGCTCTTTAGTTTGTCACGAAACTTTTTTTTTACATTAAAGTTTTATTTTCAATCGTGTAGGATTTTTATTGAATGTGTAGTGTAAGGATTCGGAAATCGAACGGACTTTCCAATTTATTTGTAAGTCAACCCACATTCAGTTTGTGCCATTCTGAACACAGCCATAAATTCTGGAAATCGGCCAGCACAGGGGTGAGGAGCAACAGTTAAGGCATCAGCAGGGTAAGTGCTAAGCATAATTAACACCCCGATCAGAAAAGAGTTCAAATTCTGTCTGTATAACATTCATTTTAAAAGATGGCATTTTGGCTTTCACGGCCAGTGAATTAAAACTGACTGAACCACAGAAAGAACGTCGAAACTAAATCAAAGAATAAAAGAAGGCCGTGAATAAACAGAAAGTGGCACATATTATACATCTCTACTTAATATAAAACTAAGTCCCCAATTCTTGGATGTCACGGGTAATCACGAGAACCACTGGATGGATTTTAATGCGGCTTTCACCATTCTGTAAAGGTTATCTCAAGAAAGGTTTGTGTAGAAATTTATTTATTTATGATCAAAGGAAGCGAAGCAGTAAAGATTTCAGTGAAAAAGTCGAAAAAGGAAACCTTGCGTCCGTGCGCTTTTTATGTTTACGCTGGGCAAACCGTTAAAAAATATCAATATACTATGAGTGTAAGAATTGTTCAGCATGAAAAGTTCTACAAAAAAGTTCATGAGACCATATCGCTATCTTCAATAAGTCGCCCACTATAAGTGTTTTTACGTTTTCATTTCTTCCAACAATCTCCATTCAATTACTGAGGCGACAGTTTACGAGCTAGCTAGGTGCGAGCCTATCACCCCAGTTACAGCCTAGCTAGCGGGCGAGCCTATTACCCCAATTATAGCCAGCAGCAAACTGCCGAGTCGTGTTGAGTTAAGACTGCAGAGAAGACTGGTTGTGTTTGGAGTTACCCTGGAAATGCAACTCGGCTTTTCTTCATTTCGCATGTGAACTTTTCGTTCCGCAAAATACAGTACACAGTCAAGTTAAGATTGGACGGAAGGGGGATTTGTGTTTCAGCACCTCGGCATTCTTAAATTACGCCTGATAAGAATTCGTTGCACATGCATCTCTATGATAATATAATTAATAGTAAACCGACAGCAGTGGCTACGCTGGCTAAAGCGCAGTGTTAGGTCATGGGGCCAAGCTCTCTGCTGACTCGGTAGACGAGTGGGTTCGAGCCCCACCGTCGGCCGTCCTTGAAATGGTTTTCCGTGGTTTCCCCATTTTCAACACCAGGCAAATGCTAGGACGGTACCTTCTGACAGGCCACGGCCGCTTCCTTCCACATCCTTGCCCAGTTTCATTCACCTTCATCCATTCCATCTCACACGGCCTCTCAGGAGGTCACACGAAATAAAAATAGTCTAGTCAGTGATTTTAACCCATCATGCCAGGCGCGGATTCAAGGGAGGGGGGGGGGGGTTATGACCAATTCCCCCCCCCCAAACGGAGACCAAAGTTTTTGCAAACTCAAAAAACGAAAACACAATAACCAGACAAATAAAACTTAACGAATTTTAACTGAAAAATAGTTTTTTTCATTTTATTCAATACTGAAATATCTTTATTGCAATTATTATGTTCTGTTACAACTGTGCATATTTACAACTTCATACCTGTTATATAGAAACGATTACCGAATCGATGTTTATAGTGATGACACGATGAATGTGCAGCAATGCACGGATAGGAATTTGGGGCTTTTTCGCACCAAAAAATTTGCAAGCTTGGTTGGGAATTTAAGCTGTGACTTTCTCCCTTTGTCGGTACCTACTCGACTTACCGAAACTGTAACGTACCTTGATACTTTTCTCGAAGCTCGATGTAAAAGTCGCAAAACACGCCGTTGCAATTTGTACGAATAGTTTTGGTGCGCTAAACGCATCAAATTTCTATCCATGTAGCTTGCAAAAATTGATCTGGTTTTGAACGTTTGGTTATTTTGTGATTGCATTTTTAGTGATACCATTTTTTATAACAATTTCGATTCTCTGACCCCCCCCCCCCCCAAGCCAAACTCTAGGTCCGCGCCTGCATCATGCCGAGACGTAAAACAGATATAGGTCGTAGTTCATTGACTTCGAAGGAAAAGCACTTATCATGTAATGCATTCATAACTGTTCCCGGGCGAAGCTGGGTCGGGTTGCTAGTCAAAGAATAAAAGAAGGCCGTGGATATACAGAAAGTGGCACATATACATCTACAAAATAATATTCTACTCAGCGTGCTAGTCTGAAATAGTTTAACACATTGTCAAGAGATGCCGAAGGATTTTCTCATGGCCAGTAGTCATTGTAACTTTACTTACCGCTTTTTGTGGTTATCAGGGCCGTGGTGATAATTATTACCATAAGGGAGAGCCAACTTGTATCATTTCATTTCTATATCATTTGCTTATCTTCCATCCAAAAACATCTCAATCATCTTAAGATATCGCTTTATATATTAATGAACTGAAGTTATTGAAGTTATTGTTGTTTTAAGGGGCGGAACTACGAGGTCATCTGCCCCTAATGAACTGAGGAAAGAATTCAATAAACATCCTATCTTTTTAGCACGGAATAAACAACAAGAAGACAAGGCGAAATAAAAACAAAATAACATCGTAAATGGAACTCGAATGAATCAAACATGGCCCTCTTCGCATTTACTAAAGAGTAGCTAAACTTAATCTAAGAGAATGGACAGATAAAAACATGTAACCACATAGGGTTACAATGTGTTAAATTAGTCCAAAGAATCTGCATGTTGTGGGATCTACAATTATTCATTGACTTCTCACCATTAGGTTGAAAAATCCCCGTTCGATGTTTCTACATCCTACTTTATCATATTTCTTGCTATATTGGTAACGGCTCTTTGATCTGTGGATGTGAGTCATAGAGCTCATAAGGTTCCATTAAGTACTTCATCTCTTTGAACATTGGCTGCAGTCCAGAGCAGAGTTAATGGCAGCGGAAAACACAATCCTACAGCTTTAACAGTGTTGTTTTACTGCCAATCAGGGGCGTATATACATTTTATCACTTTAAATGATCTTGTCGACTTCGTCGTTACGCTGGGGTCTGGCGTTACGTTACGGTGACGGGACGAAATGTACCCAGATGCACTGAGGTGTGTGACGTCATAGTACCGCTTGGTGCATGTGTTCCCCGACAATCTCTACTTCGTTAGTGTAAGACAAAAATCCCCGATTCTTGGATGTCACGGGTAATCTCGAGAACCACTGGATGGATTTTGATGCGGTTTTCACCATTCTGTAAAGGATATATCGAGGAAAGATTCTGTAGAAAATAATTTATGTATAATCAAAGGAAGCCAAGCAGTAACGATTTCAGTGAAAAAGTCGAAAACAAACTTGGCGTCCGTGCGCTTCTTAAGCTTACTCTGGGCAAATCGTTAAAAATATCAATATACTATGAGCGTAAGAATTGGTCAGCATGAAAAGTTCTACAAAAAAGTCCGCGGGAGCATATCTCTATCTTCAATACATCGCCCACTATAAGATTTTTTAGACTGGATTGAAGGGGCACGTCCCTGCGCGCTCTGGTGAGCGTGACGGCATCCCCCGCGCTTGACCTTGCTTTGCCCTTGGTTTGCACTTGCCGTTCGCGAGTAATTTGAAACCAGATAAGCAAGATAAGTATTATGCAGATAATTTTCCAACATGTTAAGATTCTTTGGCTTCGAGCGAAAATACCCAGAAATATTAACCAATATCTTAGAGCATATAACTTTGTGTAATTATTTTAAATAAGAGTTAATTGTAAAATTCTAAGTTCATACAACCTACAATTACTGGCAATACAAAAAAAGTTGTTAAATGCAACACAACACAAAATAAAATTTTATACTTAATGAATGATAGTTTGATTCAATTGGAATAGTTTAGGCTATGTAGCATTAGGCTACACCTCTCAGGTAAACTTAAAGATTGATTTTTGTTCAATAAGTCGGAAGAACAAGCGCTCCCGAACGGCTTCAATAATACCGAAGTCTATTGTTGCCATGTAATGCGGGCTGCATCACATCGCCCCTATGAGTGTTCTGGTGCAGAATTGCGAGCTGCTTATAAATTGCGGTCACAGGGAGTAATTAGTGCAAAAAGATTTCTTAATCCCCTTAAAACAGTTATCATCATGACATTAGTATGCCGCTGTATAAGGGCGATGGTGTTGTTGCAGTATACTGAGGTTATCAGCTGCAATAAGCGTTGGTGCTTTCTAATTTGCTTTCATTTATTCCGATCCTTACCCTTGAGGGCTCAAGTTCTGTAGTAGTATTCATTATTATCATCCATAAAACAAAGAAATCCACCGGGCGAAGCCGGGCACTACTGCTAGCTTAAACAATAAGCTCCAAACTAGAATTCAAGTACACGGGCCGACATGACTATGATATCCAAGCCGCTGGAATGAAACAACATCAACAACAACGGAATTAGCGACATGGCCTCCTATCTAATATCATGTTATCTATGGAGTAGCGACATGGCCTCCTATCTAATATCATGTTATCTATGGAGTAGCGACATGGCCTCCTATCTAATATCATGTTATCTATGGAGTAGCGACATGGCCTCCTATCTAATATCGTGTTATCTATGGAGGCGACATGGCCTCCCTGTCTAATACCATGTTATCTATGGAGGCGACATGGCCTCCTATCTAATATCATGTTATCTATGGAGGCGACATGGCCTCCTATCTTATATTATGTTAACTATGGAGGCGACATGGCCTCCTATCTTATATTATGTTAACTATGGAGGCGACATGGCCTCCTATCTAATATCATGTTATCTATGGAGGTGACATGGCCTCCTATCTAATATTATGTTAACTATGAAGGCGACATGGCCTCCTATCTAATATCATGTTATCTATGGAGGTGACATGGCCTCCTATCTTATATTATGTTAACTATGGAGGCGACATGGCCTCCTATCTTATATTATGTTATCTATGGAGGTGACATGGCCTCCTATCTAATATCATGTTATCTATGGAGGTGACATGGCCTCCTATCTTATATTATATTATCTATGGAGGCGACATGGCCTCCTATCTTATATTATGTTAACTATGGAGGCGACATGGCCTCCTATCTTATATTATGTTAACTATGGAGGCGACATGGCCTCCTATCTAATATCATGTTATCTATGGAGGCGACATGGCCTCCTATCTAATATCATGTTATCTATAGAGGCGACATGGCCTCCTATCTTATATTATGTTAACTATGGAGGCGACATGGCCTCCTATCTAATATCATGTTATCTATGGAGGCGACATGGCCTCCCATCTTATATTATGTTAACTATGGAGGCGACATGGCCTCCTATCTAATATCATGTTATCTACGGAGGTGACATGGCCTCCTATCTTATATTATGTTAACTATGGAGGCGACATGGCCTCCTATCTTATATTATGTTAACTATGGAGGCGACATGACCTCCTATCTTATATTATGTTAACTAAGGAGATGACATGGCCTCCTATCTTATATCATGTTATCTATGGAGGCGACATGGCCTCCTATCTTATATTATGTTATCTATGGAGGCGACATAGCCTCCTATCTTATATCATGTTATCTATGGAGGCGACATGGCCTCCTATCTTATATTATGTTAACTATGGAGGCGACATGGCCTCCTATCTTATATTATGTTAACTATGGAGGCGACATGGCCTCCTATCTTATATTATGTTAACTATGGCGGCGACATGGCCTCCTATCTTATATTATGTTAACTATGGAGGCGACATGACCTCCTATCTTATATTATGTTAACTATGGAGATGACATGGCCTCCTATCTTATATCATGTTATCTATGGAGGCGACATGGCCTCCTATCTTATATTATGTTGTCTATGGAGGCGACATGGCCTCCTATCTTATATCATGTTATCTATGGAGGCGACTTGGCCTCCTATCTTATATTATGTTATCTATGGAGGCGACATGGCCTCCTATCGTATATCATGTTATCTATGGAGACGACATGGCCTCCTATCTTATATTATGTTAACTATGGAGGCGACATGGCCTCCTATCGTATGTTATGTTAACTATGGAGGCGACATGGCCTCCTATCTTATATTATGTTAACTATGGAGGCGACATGGCCTCCTATCTAATATCATGTTATCTATGGAGGCGACATGGCCTCCTATCTTATATTATGTTAACTATGACGGCGACATGGCCTCCTATCTTATATTATGTTATCTATGGAGGTGACATGGCCTCCTATCTAATATCATGTTATATATGGAGGTGACATGGCCTCCTATCTTATATTATGTTATCTATGGAGGCGACATGGCCTCCTATCTTATATTATGTTAACTATGGAGGCGACATGGCCTCCTATCTAATATCATGTTATCTACGGAGGTGACATGGCCTCCTATCTTATATTATGTTAACTATGGAGGCGACATGGCCTCCTATCTTATATTATGTTAACTGTGGGGGCGACATGACCTCCTATCTTATATTATGTTAACTAAGGAGATGACATGGCCTCCTGTCTTATATCATGTTATCTATGGAGGCGACATGGCCTCCTATCTTATATTATGTTATCTATGGAGGCGACATAGCCTCCTATCTTATATCATGTTATCTATGGAGGCGACATGGCCTCCTATCTTATATTATGTTAACTATGGAGGCGACATGGCCTCCTATCTTATATTATGTTAACTATGGAGGCGACATGGCCTCCTATCTTATATTATGTTAACTATGGAGGCGACATGGCCTCCTATCTTATATTATGTTAACTATGGAGGCGACATGACCTCCTATCTTATATTATGTTAACTATGGAGATGACATGGCCTCCTATCTTATATCATGTTATCTATGGAGGCGACACGGCCTCCTATCTTATATTATGTTGTCTATGGAGGCGACATGGCCTCCTATCTTATATCATGTTATCTATGGAGGCGTCATGGCCTCCTATCTTATATTATGTTATCTATGGAGGCGACATGGCCTCCTATCGTATATCATGTTATCTATGGAGGCGACATGGCCTCCTATCTTATATTATGTTAACTATGGGGGCGTCATGGCCTCCTATCTTATATTATGTTAACTATGGAGGCGACATGGCCTCCTATCTTATATTATGTTAACTATGGAGGCGACATGGCCTCCTATCTTATATTATGTTAACTATGGAGGCGACATGACCTCCTATCTTATATTATGTTAACTATGGAGATGACATGGCCTCCTATCTTATATCATGTTATCTATGGAGGCGACATGGCCTCCTATCTTATATTATGTTATCTATGGAGGCGACATGGCCTCCTATCTTATATCATGTTATCTATGGAGGCGACATGGCCTACTATATTATATTATGTTAACTATGGAGGCGACATGACCTCATATCTAATATTATGTTAACTATGGAGATGACATGATCTCCTATCTTATATTATGTTAACTATGGAGATGACATGACCTCCTATCTAATAATTATTATGTTATCTATGGAGACGACATGCCAATGTTAACTTATTCCTTGAATTTCCGAAACACGTCAGTTCATTAATATGCCATCTTGACCTAACAGCTCCAATGCTACATTATGCATAATAATAGTAATTAAAATAATAATAGTAATAATAAATTCTGTTCCGCCTTTTAAATCAACATTCCCCGTACCAGATTATCCACTGCGGATGTGCTTGTCGAGTCTTGCTGAACGCAGCCACAGCTAAGCATTCTCCGCCATAATTGAAGCAAAACATTGCCGCGCTTTACGAGTTAGATCTACCAGCTGAAGGAACACGTGCGCGTGTCTCCAATTTTGACGTAGATCACAGCTTTGATAGCGCAGAGTAGTGTGTACCAGATTATTTTCTCGTCTTATCATATCCTCTGTCATAACTAGCATCCGTATTTTTATGAATGCAGAATGTAGCCGAACACCTCTACTCACAGCTGCTGTAAGTCCACATATCAGAGGTTTGAATCCGAGCACTGACAGCTGACCTGTGGCATCCTAAATATGGCTTTCTCCCTTAATTACCTAGGTATTTTACACCTTTATCGGGGGAAAATGCCCTAAATCCTAATTACGTCCCGTGAAAGGGCATTAGTATCTTCGGAGCACCCGACCACTGGGGTGAGCGTGTGCCGGTCTTCGAAAGACCAAGAAAAAACCAAACGTTGATAATAGCCCACTAGAAGCACGTAATATGGCCTGAAGTGATACGATTTTACCTTTCTTCAAATGACGAAATGCAACAACACGTAACTAAGAGCTTGTGTTCTTATACCAACGTATAGGTGTCACTACTGACCTAGTATACATAAATGAACAAACAGCACGTAACTAAGAGCTTGTGTTCTTACAGCAACGTATAGATGACGCTACTGACCTAGTATACATAGATGAACAAACAACACGTAACTAAGAGCTTGTGTTCTTATACCAACGTATAGATGTCGCTACTGTCCTAGTATACATAGATCAACAAACAACACGTAACTAAGAGCTAGTGTTCTAATAGCAACGTATAGATGTCACTACTGACCTAGTATACATAGATGAACAAACAACACGTAACTAAGAGCTAGTGTTCTAATAGCAACGTATAGATGTCACTACTGACCTAGTATACATAGATGAACAAACAATACGTAACTAAGAGCTAGTGTTCTAATAGCAACGTATAGATGTCACTACTGACCTAGTATACATAGATGAACAAACAACACGTAACTAAGAGCTAGTGTTCTAATAGCAACGTATAGATGTCACTACTGACCTAGTATACATAGATGAACAAACAACACGTAACTAAGAGCTTGTGTTCTTATACCAACGTATAGATGTCGCTACTGTCCTAGTATACATAGATCAACAAACAACACGTAACTAAGAGCTAGTGTTCTAATAGCAACGTATAGATGTCACTACTGACCTAGTATACATAGATGAACAAACAACGCGTAACTAAGTGCTAGTGTTCTAATAGCAACGTATAGATGACACTACTGACCTAGTATACATAGATGAACAAACAACATGTAACTAAGAGCTTGTGTTCTCATAGCAAGATTTAGATGTCGCTACTGACCTAGTATACATAGATGAACAAACAACACGTAACTAAGAGCTAGTGTTCTTATAGCAACATATAGATGTCACTACTGACCTGGTATACATAGATGAACAAACAACGCGTAACTAAGTGCTAGTGTTCTAATAGCAACGTATAGATGACGCTACTGACCTAGTATACTTAGGTGAACAAACAACACGTAACTAAGAGCTTGTGTTCTTATAGCAACGTATAGATGACGCTACTGACCTAGTATACATAGATGAACAAACAACGCGTAACTAAGTGCTAGTGTTCTAATAGCAACGTATAGATGACACTACTGACCTAGTATACATAGATGAACAAACAACATGTAACTAAGAGCTTGTGTTCTCATAGCAAGATTTAGATGTCGCTACTGACCTAGTATACATAGATGAACAAACAACACGTAACTAGGAGCTTGTGTTCTTATAGCAACGTATAGATGTCGCTACTGACCTAGTATACATAGATGAACAAACAACACGTAACTAGGAGCTTGTGTTCTTATAGCAACGTATAGATGACGCTACTGACCTAGTATACATAGATGAACAAACAACATGTAACTAAGAGCTTGTGTTCTCATAGCAAGATTTAGATGTCGCTACTGACCTAGTATACATAGATGAACAAACAACACGTAACTAGGAGCTTGTGTTCTTATAGCAACGTATAGATGACGCTACTGACCTAGTATATATAGATTACGAACACTGATTGTCTTGTTACCATCGTAGTTCGATTTTGAACGTCGTGACCCTTCACGCAATTCTGTGAACCATACACCGCTGTCTTCTGCTGTGTGCATTAATTTCTGAAGTTGCAGATTAGTTACCATGACGTTCGGAAATTGATGACGCTATTTCGAGATTTACCCAGAGACATATCGTCGAAATTGAAGAGTAGGTGACTTCAAACTCAAAAGATTAACTGTATCTATACGATTATTTTTATTATTGAGCTGCTTGCATAGGTCTAGGATTTCTGAGTGATAAGGAAGCTGTCACAAAGAAGTGTTAACTAGGTCTCTGGTGCAACATTCATCTATCTAATGTCGTCACTCCATCCATCACGTCATGCTTCAGACGTACTAATGATGACAAGTGAAGAATTGAGTCGTCTTCCCTTCCACTGTTGCCAACCATATATGAAAAGAATTCCTTACTTATTGTTTGAAATTACTTCTTAAATTTATGTGTTTCATAACATTTACCGTGGTTTGTAATAATCTCTACTTAGCTGGCAATGGTGGGTGAGTAGATATCGTGTCGGATTACTAACTCCCCCCCAGCTTGCAGGTTCGCTCCTGGCTGTAGTGTCAAGGAGCTTATATTTCTAACCTCCTTGACTTTCAGAGTGCTTCAATGAACAGCAAAATTCGACATGAAAGCTACCTTCTGGGTGTCAAATAACAAAGCTTGCACCCGAGGCCATACAATATTATTATTATTATTATTATTATTATTATCCCTACTTAGTATAAAACAAAGTCCCCGATTCTTGGATGTCACGGGTAATCTCGAGAACCACTGGATGGATTTTGATACGGTTTACACCATTCTATAAAGCAGTGTTTCCCAAACCTTTTTGTGTGTGTACTACTTTAAGAGATGAGAATCTCACGCGTACCACCTAATGGTTGGGAGATATAGTAACTGTAACCCCCACCACTACGTAGCAGACGACAAGAAGGATTGTAAATTGTGTTTGTTAGAGTTCAAGTTCAAATAATAATAAAACAATGACAGTCAGTCTGAAAGACTAGACGTTGTATCATTTCAAATGACGCATGCTACAAATGCTACACATGTTAGAAAGGCTCAGGAGGGCTTCTCGCTTTGCTCGAAGCCCCAGGACTCTTTCAACAGACTGCATTACCCATTAACTTAGGCTTCCCGCGCGGGCACCCCTTTAAGGGGCACGGGAAGAAATGTGTTTCTTGTACTTGTATTACAGATGTGTTTGGTTGAATAAAGCGTAAATTGTGTACTTTTTGATAGCGGTTTTGTGGCCCATCATCCCAGGCAAGGCGGCGGAAACCTTTGACTCCCTGTCAGAAGGATCATTTGGCCGTAAATTTGAATTAGTGTGAGGATGTAGTATGAGTGTCCGGATTTAGACAATAGCCTACTCCATGAAGGGGTCATGACTATGCCTTATATGTTTGTTTAATGAATAGTGTATCTGAAATAAGGGAAGAATACTGATTTACAGATTTGTGGAGTGAATTTCTGATTGTTAAATACAGTTTATGAAATTTATGGTAAAGGTGAAGGAGAGGTGAACATGATTAGACAATAGCCTACTCCATGAAGGAGTCATGACTATGCCTTCTGTGTCTCTTTAAAGTATTGAGTAACTGAAATGAGGGAAGTTTACTGAATTTGGTGTTTGTGGAATGTAATTTTCGATTTTAATTCGGGTTTTCGTGAAGCTTGTTGCGGAGTTGTTATTTCTCTGAAAAGGAGTGTTTTTGCCCCCAGGCAGGCCTGTGTTCGATCTGGCTAGACTAGTGTAACGGTAGAGAGTTGGGAGATGAGTTGTAGAACCTGGGAGCGAGCAGTGGCGGGCTGAACATTAGGGGGGGGGGGGCTATTTTGAGTGAGAGTAGGGATGGAATATTGGAACTGGTTCGATGCTTTCCTCTGACATCCTGCACGCCTCTTGGTGAGGCACTCTGTATTCTTATTCTTATATGGCATCTTGTATATCTCTTTAGAAGTCACCCTGTATTCTTGTGTTCGCTTCGCCTATATTTTGCTCTGACATCCTGCACACCTCTTTAGGAGGCACCCTGTATTCTTATATGGCATCTTGTATATCTCTTGAGAAGTCACCCTGTATTCTTGTGTTCGCTTCGCTCAAAGCCCCAGGTCGCTCGACGCCAGGCCTCTTTCAACTGACTCCAATAATCATTAGCGTCTTCTTCTCGCTCCTCGCGTGAGCATGACGTCACGTTCCCGCGCAGCTGCATGACATCACTTCCCGCGCGGCTGCATGACGTCACGTCCGTCTCCGTGTCCGTGTCCGTAACGCATAACGATGGACCCCAACCATAACGACGAAGGCGATAAGATCATTTGAAATGATAAAAGTGTGTCCAGTTGTTTTATTAATTCTTACAATAAGTATCCAATTCAAACATTCAGAAATGCCACTGTACAAATAATATTATAAGCCGTCGGATTTTTTAAGAGCGTTAAAAATCCCTCAGTATGCCTTCCTTTGGAGGGGAAGTAAAGCCGGCGGTCCCATGTCATAGATTTATGGAATGTTAAAGAACCTTCCACTAATTACACCTGTGTGAAGCTAAATTGGATAGGTTAAGAATGTAAACAACGCTCTTAGGTTTCTACGTTCGTTGCCAAGAGCCGACTGCGGTGGCGTCTAGTAGCTAAGTTCTGAACTTGGCCTAGTAGTCGTTGACGGTGGCGCTTGGCGGCAAAAGTAGGAACTATTTGAGAAATTCTAAGGTGCAGTCTGTACTTAAATTAAAAAACAGATAACACACACTAATACAGCCATCACAATTAACACCGGTTATCAGACAGATTCTACACACACCCAAAGTACACGGGGCTACATGACCGCGTTGTCGCAGCCCCTAAACTTAAGAACCAACCAACCAATATCTTAATAATTAAACATAAAAAACAGAGTTCAACTAATAACTTCAATGTGAAGGGTGAGCTTGAAGATTAGAAGCCAACATAGGAATGTCTGGTTTAAGATCCCTGAGTCTCAAACGAAGAATGTTTTCCACTGTAAGGAGCCTATTCCGTTATTTATTCTTGAGATAAACAAGTGAAGAAAATTCTGTCTTACACAAGTACGAAGTAGTGAATGACAGTAAAAATCTAACTGCTCTGTCAGCTATGTCTGCATTGTCTGCACGCCTCTCAACCCAAAAGTTCACAAGAGCCATTTTTGAAAAAGTTTGCCTTAGTTCTGAATCACAATTCAATTCATAAAACTGCTCCTTATCTTTGGCCTTAAAGTCCTCCTGCAACATATCAATGTTTTTATATATTTAAATTTTATATATTTTTTATATATTCTTCGTAACATCAACGCGTACCACTGCAGCAGTACGAGCGTACCACAGTTTGGGAAACTCTGCACAGAATGGTGAAAACCGCATCAAAATCCATGCAGTGGTTCTCGAGATCACCCGTGACATCCAAGAATTGGGGACTTGGTTTTATACTAAGTAGAGATTATACGCCAATCAGTATAATTTAATATAATATAATCCCCCTACCGTCCAATCTTAAATTGACTGTGAATTTTACGGAACGAAAAGTTCACAGGCGAAATGAGAGTTGCACTTCCAGGGAATGGTGACGTGCATGAAACACAAATCCCCCTTCCGTCCAATCTTAACTTGACTGTGTTTCACAGGCGAAATGAAGAAAACCCGAGTTGCACTTCCAGGGAATTTCCAAACACAACCACCCTTCTCAGAAGCCTTAACTCAACACGACTCAACGGTTTGCTGCTGGCTGTATCTGGGGCAATAGGTTCGCCCGCTAGCTAGGCTGTAACAGGGATGATAGACTCGCCCTTAGCTAGCTCGTAAACTGTGGCCTCAGTAGTTGAATGGGCACGGTTGGAAGTAATTAAAAAGTAAAAACACTTATAGTGGGCGATGTATTGAAGATAGAGATATGCTCTCCGGGACTTTTTATCTTTTTAAATGATCTTGTCGACTTCGTCGTTACGCTGGGGTCTGGCGTTACGTTACGTTACGTTACGGTGACGGGACGAAATGTACCCAGATGCACTGAGGTGTGTGACGTCATAGTACCGCTTGGTGCATGTGTTCCCGACAATCTCTACTTCGTTACTATAAGACAAAAATCCCCGATTCTTGGATGTCACGGGTAATCTCGAGAACCACAGAATGGATTTTGATTAGGTTTTCACCATTCTGTAATGGATATCTCGAGGAAAGATTCTGTAGAAAATAATTTATGTATGCTCAAAGCAAGCCAAGCAGTTACGATTTCAGTGAAAAAGTTGAAAACAAACTTGGCGTCCGTGCGCTTCTTAAGCTTACGCTGGGCAAACCGTTAAAAACATCAATATACTATGAGCGTAAGAATTGGTCAGCATGAAAAGTTCTACAAAAAAGTCCGCGAGAGCGTATCACTGTCTTCAATACATCGCCCACTATTAGTGTTTTTAGACTGGATGGAAGGGGCACGTCTCCGCGCGCTCTGGTGAGCGTGACGTCATCCCGCGCGCTTGACCTTGCTTTGCCCTTGGTTTGCACTTGCCGTTCGCGAGTAATTTGAAACAAGATAAGCAAGATAAGTATTATGCAGATAATTTTCTAAAATGTCAAGAGTCTTTGGTTTCGAGCGATGCGGGAAGCCTCCAGCCTTTCTAGCATTTTTCAGCATTTGTTGCATTTAAAATGATACAAAGTCTAGTCTTTCAGACTGACTGTCACTTTATTGTAGAACTTTTCATGCTGAACAATTATTACACTCATAGTATTTAGATATTTTAACGGTTTGCCCAGAGTAAGCTTACAACGCGCTCGGACACCAGGTTTTTTTTGCACTAAAATCCTTACTGCTCGGCTTCCTTTGATCATAAATAAATTATTTTCTACAGAAATTATCCTCGAGATATCCTTTACTGAATGGTGAAAACCGCATCAAAATCCATCCAGTGGTTCTCGAGTTTAGCCGTGACATCCAAGAATTGGGGACTTTGTTTCATACTAAGTAGAGATAGAGATTAGATAAAGCAGTCATGAGCAAAGTGCGGCCCATGGGCCAAGTGCGGTCCTTGAGCTACTTTAATCCGGCCCGCGACATGGTTTCGAATTATAATATCTGCCTAGAAGTGATAGACTGTTTCAATCTTATTGTGTTTATGCTTTTTGTGTAATAGAGTAGCAGCTAGAACTGATTGAGTTACAATGTAATGTTACGGGTGCGGGGTTGCTTCATTCCTTCGCGCGTGACTCGCAGCCGCCCGAGGCTACCCCCGGCCGCTTGCGCAGCGAGAACAAAAGCATGGTCCAGAATGATCGTGGCCCAACTAGTGTTGGAAATCTCGAGAAGGTCAGAGAGTAGCTGTGAACCCTGGTCCACTCTAGAAACATCTGTGAGTCGTCAGCTCCGTTATATATAGAGCGACCCTGGCCAGTGTCAGAGAGTGTGTTTATACCTGTGCGAAAGAGGTAATGCGGTGACGTGTGAATTGCGAAACAGTGTGTAGTATTCAAAAACAGTGAGTGTCAGACTGTGGCTTGTGAACTTGAGGAAGAGTTGTTGTTATTTCTAGTGAGGACATCGGTCTCATTAGTGAGGGATTAACTGCATGAGCAAGTGAAAGGGTGAGTGTTCTCCATACGGGAGCAAACTTGAGTAAGACAGTTAATGGTTTTTATGTGCCTATTGTGTGGTGAATATTTCTGAACTGCAATAAAGTTAATACTTCTTTAAAGGACCACTTGTGTTGTGCTTTACCTACTTTGATCCAATTAACGAACTTGTTACTAGGTGTAGCACGTAACAGTAACAATGAATTGAAGCAACTACAGTATTCCTCAACGTTTCGAAAATTGAGTTCTACAAGGCCCTACCAAAATCAAGCTACACAAACTTGAAATGTCATGCACGGAATATACCAGCGATGTTCGCAATCTCATGCACAAAAGATAACTGCTATGTTCGCATCCTACTATAACTCTGAACAGGTGTTTTCTACAATGAAGCTTCGCAAAATTAGGGTCGGAAATAGATTGACAAACCACTATTTAGCTGCGTTACTAAGAATCAGCTCATCCCAGTTTCAACAAGATTATGAAAAACTTTAGAAGCACAGTCATAGTTTCACTTGTCACACTCCTTCCTCTTCTAACAAATAGTGAAGATGAGTTCATAGTGCAAAGATGAAGGAATACTGTACCGGGCTAAAAAGAAAGCTCGCCCAAGCTAGTAACCATGTGGTCCAAGGGGCTGAAGCCTAGAGCGGCAAATTTCAGGGGCGGCAGTTTGGCAATTTATTTAAAAGTTAAAATGAAGTATTTGAGACGTTAATAATATTTTACATGTGAATTTAAGAATACATGTTACTTAAAAATATGTTTCAGTATTTCTACGGGTTTTCCTGCCTTAGAGGAGTTAACTATCTGCGAACTAGTATTTCTGAAAAACATTACTCACTTTCATTACTTTGTATTGAGGCAAATACAACAAAAACACTTTCATATGAGGACTTTATTAACGAATTTGCCATTAAAAAATCTCGTAAGAAAGCTATGTAAATTTTAACATCAAGATTACGTGGGGTGAGTTGTTTTAGAGAAGTTTGTATATTTTTCAACAAATAAACCAGTAATTAACTACATTTTGTGTCATTTCATTTCACCGAGTTGGACAACTTTATTCAAATTGAACACAGTTCTTCAATTACGCAAAAGATAGTCATTAGCATTAAACTATAATAAAAATATGTGTATAATAGTGATCACTGATCTCCAAGAACAAATTAATTAATTAATTAATTAATTAATTAAGTTCGAAACCCATTTCATTTTTAACGAATCTTAAAAGAACTAAGTAATAGTACATTATGCAACGAGACTATAATGGCAATAATTGACACAAGTATGTTTATAAAACGAGCGTATGCGAGTGTCTTAATTACCATTATAGGCGAGTTGCATACGACTGTTTATGTTCGACGATAATAATTATAACTATTATATGTTCGAACAAAAATATTCATAAATATCTGTCGAGATTTCGCCAGTTTTATATACTGAACAGAGCGCATGAGACGCAGGGAATGCCTTGTATTTGACCATGGCCACCTCGATTACTCTACTATAACACTAGGCCAGGCAGTGTGATTTACACTAGAAGGCCGTGGAACTCAGCGCATCTAATTATCTAATTGGTCAAACAACTGTTTCTTGAGCTCTGATTGGTGGGAGAAACTGTTTCATAATGAAAAATAGTGTTATAATGAGCCTCTTTATAGTACAGTTTTCTGACAGATAATAGTCAGGGTCGATCGTTAAAAAAACAAGTAGATAACTAATTTAATTATATAATTTATTATGCAAACCATTAAAATTGTAGTTTTATCTAAACTAAATGAACTTTATGTTTAAAAACGATGAAAACGCCAATGAACTCTATCCTTTTGATGTATAAAACAAATGTATTAAGCAAATATGAACTATTGAGGAGGCAGCAAATGGACTTTAGGCTATAGGTGGCATAATCTTAAATCCGGCCCTGGTCTCAACGAACCAAAGAGAAGATGTGTTCGTTTTCCCCAAGTTTTCTACCATTAGTAGCCTATAAGTTTTGTTTGATTCAAAATTCAGAAATAATAATTTTATAATCTATAAACATGTGTTGTTTTGCTTTGCATCTGGCCCTGTGCATAAAACGTTTGCCCATGTCTGAGATAAAGCTTAAATTACTAAAGCAACATATTTAGACATTTGAGGAAAACGTCGTTCTCTTAAGCTTTGTATGAAATGTGCTATGTTTAGGGAGGTTATGGCTGATTGAGTTTATAGTTCTCGCAGTAAAAAGCGGATGGTGCGCTTCATAAAAAGGCAGGTAGCGCGCAGTTCGTTACTCCTGTGGGGGTCCGGGCGGGGACACCAAGATGATGATGATGATGATGATGAAAATTGTTGTTTTAAGGGGCCTAACATCTAGGTTATCGGCCGCTAATGGTTTGGGTGATCATGAAGATGATAATGAAATGGAAACTATAACTAAAACTAACTTATATACTAGAAGAAGAAATGGCAAACAAAAGGGGAATAATGGACAGGAGGAAAAGAAATGCCCTCAACCCTCGAAGAATGTGGATTGAGGGACTTGGAAGGAAAGAGAGCCATGAAAGGCAGATAGGAAAGTGAAAGAGGAGAGGGTCCTCCCCACAGGTGATGGACAAAAGGGGGAAACCGGACCCAGCTCAGGAATCCCTCGGGGTCGCCAACTCCCGAACTCACCAGCCGTAAGCCCCTGAGGGTGTAGCAATATCCAGAGTGCACCAGAAGTGGTGGGGCTACACTCACCCTGCCTCCTTGAGGGCCCTGAGCAGAAGGCAGGAGATAATAGGAAATTAAAAAGAAGGCTGACCCCTCGAAGAAGGAGGGTATCAGAAAAGATGAGACAAGGGCCAATTAAGGCGGGAAAGGAAGGGACTCCCTAGGCCTCGAATACCCTAATACCACCGGGTGAGTTGGCCGTGGTCGTTACGGCAGGACTGCTGGCAGTCGCTCACATCCGGGAGGCAAGGAGGTTCGAATCCCCCCGCCGGCAACCTTGAAGATGGTCTTCTGTGGTTTCCATCTTCCTTCCAGGCAAATGCCGGGGTTAGTCCCTAACTATAGGCCACAGCCGCTACCTTCCAACTCCTCGTTCTTCCATTGCAACTTCCCTCCCCAACGGCACTTGTAGCTCACCCATTGGGTGTCCGTCTCGAAGCAGGTACAAACTTGGCGTGCCGAACATGTCTTCGGACACTCCCGGTACTAAAAGCCATACGCTAAAAATAAAACTAATACCGTCGGGGTCGGAAGAGAACAAGAGTTGACCAAGTGAGGTCGACAGGAAAGAAGACGGAGAGGAGCCCGGTACAAGTAATTGGAAGCAATGCCGGACTCAGCTGGGGCCCCGTGGTCGCCAACCCACATCCCACTAGATTTGAGCCCCTGGGGGGGGGGTGACACCAAGAGCCCGCTGATGAGCCAGCTTGGTGTCCTAGGCGAAACCCCACACAAGACACGGCGTAAACCTAGAAAAATTGCTGAGTTTTAATTCACTGGCCGTGAAAGCCAATAAACCAACATTGTTATAATTCATTCTCCTGTAACACCACATGTCAAACGCTTCTATTCTTCTCTTTTCTGCTGCTCCAACAGTCCAAGTTTCACTTCCATAGAGCGCCACGCTCCAGACAATGGCTTTCAAAAGTGACTTTCTAATACCTAAATCTACATTTGAAGTCAACAGATTTCTATTCTGTAGAAATGCTTTTCTTACCAGAGCCAACCTACTATTTAAATCCTCTTTGCTTCCTTCATCACTGGTTATTTTGCTTCCTAAGTAGAAGAAGTCTCCTACTTCCTTTAGCCTTCCACCTGTCAATTTGATGTCCATAGGGATTTCTGATTTTTCGGCTGCATTCCAATATGTTTGTTCTATATTTACTGATTTTACTGATGAATTCCATCCTCAAGACGGAGTCCATACCATTTAAAAATTAATTCAAATTCTCTGGCGAAAGATAAAAATGTCATCAGCAAATCTCAAATCTGAAATTATTTCTCCTTGAATCTTTACGCCTACTTTAAATAGTATTGAGAGACATACTTGGGTACAAGTACACAAAAAACTACTATGAAGGAAATCATAAATCAATATCGCTCACTTTAACCTTTTGTACAGCAGGACTATTATTAAAATATTTTAATTGTATTTAATTAAATTAATTTCATTTTAGCCAAATCTTAATTTATTAATTTTATTTTGTGTAATCTTTTTAATATTTATGTTTAAATGTTTTTATAATTTTATTTATTATATTAATGTCATCTTAATTTTTATTATTGTATTTTATAAGCTTATTAATTTTTACAATTTATTTATTTTCAATTGTAATTTCTTCCATATTTTATTATTTACGTTTTAATTGTCTTAGTTTAAAAAAATGTTGAGGATCTCAGGTCAAGAAGATAGAAACATATGGATTTCTGAAATATTAACACTTCCAAAAGAAAACTCGTTGACATAATGGCTGAAAGATTCAAGCATCAGCATCTTTGACTTAGCAGGTGGTTGATATACTGATCATTACCCTTTAAAGTGTTAAGGAGTATTAAATAACTATTACTGACCAATCTCTATCATTCTCGACGCGTAAAACAGAACGTCCATGCATCGCGCACCCGACGTTTTGAACGTGGTTTTCACTCTATAATACTGCCTAAATTAGGACTTGACTTATTGAAAATGATATAAGGTACCATTTTCAATCTTCACATGTTTTCATTTATCATTGGTTTCCCCCTTTTTCCTTTTCTTTTAGCTTGCCATCGTTTATGCTGCTTCCTGTTAGTTATTGAGAAAGCTGAATAGGGGCGAGATCTCCAATAATGTGGCGTTGGTTTAAGTTGGATGGGTTGATGCCATAGCTAAGTAGATCTCTACGGCCTCTTTTATATCAAGTGCATGATTTTAGGTTCATTTGTATGCTAGTTAAGGTATGCCCCGTGTCGTACATGTGTTCGCATACCACGAGTGTTTTCTGTGAATTGCATTTCTGTGTTCTCTATAACATGTGTCCGTACTCCTGCCGGTTTGTCCTACGTAATTTGCTTGACGCTTCATTCCCTGACACAATAATAAGTACAAAACTGATTTCAAGTATGATACTGTTGTGCAAGGGTTTATCAAGGGTGTTGGATATTTTGATTGCTATGTTGATTACTTGTTTCTTTTTAAGGTTGGTAATTTTGAGTTCGCGTTCACGATATTGAATCGCTTGAACTTGTTTTCATTATTTAGTGGCGTTTTATCTATGTTTCTTTCTCAGGTGTCTAAGCACAATGTGATTTATGCCATTGGGTGTGAAATGTACCATTGAGTTTAAAAAAAACTAATTTTTGTGTCCATGTGGTTGGAGCAGCTATCAATAGTTTGCCATGTTTGTGGAGGAATGGAAGAGATTGAGTGGGTGGGCTATATCAAATTGCCGTCTGATCGATTAATAGTTATATCGATTCATATTTCGCTCTGTTTTCGTGAATTTGATAAAGTGGTGTACACTGCAAAGTGTATATCGTAAACTAGCATCCTTCTTCAATTGAGATCTGGCAACATGGCGATGCGGTAACGTTCTGGGACAGGTGAATATCTGAAGACTACCTCGAACTTTCGTAGTGATGTGTATATTTTGTCCCTTTCAAGACAT
Organism: Meconema thalassinum; assembly: GCA_946902985.2. Taxonomy (NCBI): domain Eukaryota; kingdom Metazoa; phylum Arthropoda; class Insecta; order Orthoptera; family Tettigoniidae; genus Meconema; species Meconema thalassinum. Next base: position 65,832,931 of record OX336398.1, on the reverse strand, counting down.
CATTTAAGGAATCCTTGAAAAAACACGAAACGAACCATTTATCGTCAACTGATTTCATCATGATAAATTGTTTCTACCAAATTATTGTTGTTGTTTGAGTCTTCAGTCTTTTGACTGGTTTGATGCAGCTTTCCATGGCTCTCTGTCTTGAGCTAATCGTTTCATCTCTACATAGCTACCACACCCTACATACGAGGCAATCTGTTTAACATATTCTAACCTTGGTCTACCCCTACAGTTCTTGTCCACGACCCTTCCTTCCATAACTAAGCTTGTTATTCCTGGGTGTCAGTATGTGTCCTACCAACCTATCTCTTCTCTTCATTACTAGTCGCCAGAAACATCTCTCCTCTCCCACTCGTCTTAATACGTCTTCGTTTGTAACCCTATCTATCCATCTGATCTTCATCATTCTCCTGTAGCACCACATTTCAAACGCTTCAATTCTCCTCTTTTCTGCTGCACCAATAGTCAAAGTTTCACTTCCATAGAGCGCCACGCTCCAGACAAAGGCTTTCAAAAATGACTTCCTAATACCTAAATCTATATTCAACGTCAACAGATTCCTTTTCTGTAGAAATGCTTTCCTTGCCTGAGCCAACCTACTTTTTATATCCTCTTTGCTTCCTTCATCACTGGTTATTTTGCTTTCTAAGTAACAGAAGGCTCCTACTTCCTTTAGCTTGCCAATTTGATGTAAAAATATTATTATTAACTAATTAATTGTGTATTACCAAATTAATTCAAGAGTCAAGTTAACTATTTAATTTTCAAGTTCAAAAATGAGATTTGTACTTCTGGGTTTTGTGAATGAGTAGGCGATGTACCCAAGATATTAAAAAAAAAATGAAAATAAAAAATAACAATAAAAAAATAAAAATAAAAAATGTAATTAAATGTTTTAAATTTCAATTGTAATTTTAAATTAAATTAAATAGAAATAACATAAAATTAAAATAAAATAAAAAATAATAATTAATTAATTGATTGATAACCTAGAAAAATAATTCCGTTGAAAGTCTACGAATCTGATTTTTAGTGGCAAAATCATTGCATTTCTTGAGGTAATTGGAAAATAATACATTTTAATATTATTGCTTTTAATAGCACATTTTGCAACGAGCCTATAATGGCAATAATTAAGACACGAGTAAGTTTATAAAACGAGCGAAGCGAGTTTTATAAATTCCATACGAGTGTCCTAATTATCATTATAGGCGAGTTGCATACGACTGTTTATGTTCGACGATAATTATAACTTTATTATATGTTTTAACATAAATATTCATAAATATCTCTGGGATTCAGTAACATCAGTTAGTGAACAGAGCGCGCTGGGTGGTTCGCTGACTGAACAGAGCGCATGCGTGGGTCAAAGAATTTCGAAAGCAGAGACCATTTACTTTGCTTGGCATTGCTATTGTTTACAGCCTGCATGATGTCCAGTGCCGATCACAACTAGCAATCACTAATATTTTGTCACCGAAGTCGTTTGAAAGCAATGCACTGTGTAGAAATTGGGGTTGGGGATATTAAGGTACAGCGCTATTTCTTGTCTCGTATTCGCCAGTTTATTACGCGAACATATGGGACGGTGCACTTCCCATGTCGGTAATTTATATAGAAGGATGCCGTGTTGCTAACTTCTGGACGTAGATTCATAAATTTCTTGCATATGTCATAGTATTTTCTTGTTACCGTAAAGGTTCGTGCTGATTTTGTCTTTGTGTTTGGGATTGTAACTACAATGGTTGATCCGAAATCCAATTTGAACTTTCAAATCATGTAATTCATGTCCGACATGTTGGATTTTGAGTGCATGCGCGAAGCTATCCTTACCCAATTGGTCAATGAATGAGCTCTGATTGGCTGGAGAAACTGTTTCATAATGAAGAATAGTAGGCCTACTATAATGACCCTCATTATGATACAGTTTTCTGACATATAATATTTACATTTCGACATCAGCGAACATTAAAATAATTTACGTTGTTAACTCATTCAAAATTCTTTTCATTATTGATTATTTTTATGAGTAAATGTTAGTGAATTGTGTGAGTTTACTTATCTTGTTGGTGTGTTTCAGGAGGCGTACCGGCGGTGGGTGTGCTCCTCGCTCCTCCCTGTCTTCCCCCGCCCAGGACACCGGGTGAGGCCGTGTCGAAGGGTGTGCAATGAGGTGGAACAGCGTTGTCCCTTCTTCCTGCCCGGGGACCGAGCTCCGGGCCTTCCCACCCAGTATGCGGGGGAGCCCACCTTCCTGTGCCTGGGTACGTAATCACTGCGGCACATTTAGTTATTTATTATCTCTATTCATCTATTTACCCATTTCTTTATCTATTTATCTGTTTGTTTATTTATTTATTTACCTATTTATCTATTTATTTATCTATTTATTTATTTATATATTTATTTATTTATTTATTTATCTATCTATTTATTTATCTATTTATTTATCTATTTATTTATATATTTATTTATTTATCTATTTATTTATTTATTCATTTATCTATTTATTTATTTATATATTTATTTATTTATTTATTTATTTATTTATTTATTTAGTTATCTATTTATTTATTTATTTATCTATTTATTTATTTATTTATCTATTTATTTATTTATTTATCTATTAATTTATTTATCTATTTATTTATTTATCTATTTATTTATTTATTTATCTATTTATTTATTTATCTATTTATTTATTTATCTATTTATTTATCTATTTATTTATTTATATATTTATTTATTTATCTATTTATTTATTTATATATTTATTTATATATTTACTTATGTATTTATTTATCTATTTATTTATATATTTATTTATCTATTTATTTATTTATTTATCTATTTATTTATTTATCTATTTATTTATTTATATGTTTATTTATCTATTCATTTATTTATCTATTTATTTATTTATTTATTTATCTATTTATTTATATATTTATTTATTTATCTATTTATTTATCTATTTATTTATTTATCTATTTATTTATATATTTATTTATTTACTTATGTATTTATTTATTTATTTATTTATTTATTTATTTATTTATTTATTTATTTATTTATTTATTTATTTATTTATTTATTTATTTATTTATTTATTTATTTATTTATTTATTTATTTATTTATTTATTAATCATTTCGGCTGGTCACCTTTTAGCTATTGTATACAGTTTGGTTATTAATTTAGTTTGCATCCGAAGTTTTTCTTATTTAATTCGGAACAATTCACTATAAGATTCCAACATCTTATGTTTGAATTTATTTACTATATAACTGCTCTATTTAGTGTTTCACTTGTTATATAGTTATTGTTGTTTAAAGGGGCGGATCTAAGAGGTCATCTGCCCCTCGTAACACAGATTAAAGTAGACAAATTTGGAATGGAATTTAAAATTTATAGGTGGATACCTAAATTTGAAAACACGGAAAATTTATATTAAAAAAACTGATAATTATGAAAAATAAACAAAATTTATGGAAAAATAAAATTCATTATTCAAAAACGAACAAGTCGTTGAGTCAATGTTCACTGGAAAATTTAGATTGTTTCATGATTGTGCATGATGTGTTCGTAGTACATGATTTATTTTTGATCCTCGATGGATCGCTGTGTGCAAACTCAAAAACAAAACATGTTATGTATGCCAATAGAATCTGTTATTTTTAAAACCCCGTAACTTAAAATCGTAAACTTGTGCTAAAACGAAGGTGAAAAATGATTACGTAGTTTGCATGTATACCATTTTCTTTTTGTTTCTGAAGATCACATCCTGTAGGTTGTTTTAAACCTACATGACTTACGGGACTTAAAATAAGGTTTTGAATATTATATGTATATAAACAAAATAAAATCAGGTTATATTTGCATGTTGGAATGCATTTTTCACATGAATTTTTGAAACTAAATTGCACATCTACTCGGAAAATGATTCATAACAAACGTAAAAATTTGATTAAAAAAAGTGATGTTATGAAAGGAAACAAAAATGATTCTGAAATGAACAACCTGTTTAGTCAATCTCTGTTGTCAGTGAAGTTGCAATCACACACATACACGTTCCCAGAATTGTTAAAAACGAATGGATACCTTCCATTTTCTTTAAATTAATTGGAAGATTCAGTGAGTATCCTTTATCTTCTGATATCATATTGACATACTTAACAATCCTGAGGACCTCAGCAAATTACTTCATCAGAAGACCACAGGGTACATGACCATGGAGTAACGAATTGAAGACTTTGGTTGGCAAATCACAGCAGGAGCGGAGATAATAATCGCTTATTCTCCAGTAACATAAAAGTGCCTCCACACCTTGTCAAGAATATATGGATGGACACGCTTGAACCAGTAGGGAATCTAAGAAGGAGAGGTCGCATTGTGGTTTACTAGAAAACGCTCGAACAGGGGCAAAATATGTTTTTATGAACAGCAAATCCACCAAATTTGAACGCTTTTCCAGTAAACCACATGGCGACCTCTGCTTTAAGTCTGCTTGCCCTTGTTGCAATGGTAACTAGGAGTTGGGAATTTTCCGTTGAGCACGCTTCAAAGAGTGGAGAATCTAAGTATGTTTGCACTTGTTGCCATGGTAACTAGGTGTCGGGAATTTGTCCCTGAAAATTCCAGACAGACCCTCCCCCACCCAAAAGCATAATCCTTGTTAAATTGGTTCTGGTCGACTGGTCCAAGCACCGAAACATCATCTTCTCCGAGAGCAGTAGCTAGTAAACTGTGAAGCACGATAATGCTACTTTCTGGTACACCCAAGTTCCTTCCCGGATATCGATAAAGATACTGATCGCAGACAACTTCCTCTCTGTCCGAAGTTTGGCGACACTTTTGAAGTCTTATCACAAACAATCTGACAGCCTCAAGTACATGGGCAAAGATTGTCAAGAGCGAAGGAAAAGGAAAAAAATAGCAGCAAACATGGACAAGACTGAAGTTGTGTGTGAATATGTATCACAAACTATAGACATGAATTATCTTAAACTTGATTGCGGTGGACGATGAAAATGATGATGATGATTATTATTATTATCTTTTAATATAATCGTTTCGGTCTTCTACGGACCACGTTATTTCAACTGCCTTCTCCCTCGTTCTTTCTCATTGGTTCACGCATTCTTCTTCGGTGCACTTCTTTTCTTTCTTATTATTCTTTCTTGGAATTTGGCCTACTGTGGACCACGGGAAACAATTGATTTGCTGGCCAGTTCCTTTTTCTTCACCCAGAATTTCTTCATCTATTAGCCGTGGTTCCTCCTCCTTTCCTCTTGGTCGTTCTACTGGGTATTTCCTTGAACCCTTTGAAGTTATCAATTTTAGCTCGAAACACAGTCCTTTTGGATGTACGCCAACTTCCTCCATGTCTTTCCTCGTTTCGTCTACCCACATTGTAGTCGCCTTTAGATTGGTGATGTAATTAAAGATTCTTTTCGTTATTTGATTCTCATTAATTCTCATGAGGTGCCCATAAGACTTCAGTCTCCTCTTACACATGGTGTTCGTGATTTCCTCTAACTGTCTATATAGATCCTCATTTCTTCTCTTTCTCGATGTACCATCGTTTCGTTTTTCAAGCCCTAGTATCTTGAACAAGATTTTTTTCTCTTTCTTTCCTAATTCCTCAATGTCCCCTTTTTTATTCAATATCAGGCATTCGGAACTGTATTAATATTAATATTATGGACACAAAATTGGCAGGTGGAAAGGTAAAGGAAGTAGGAGACTTAGGAAGCAAAATAACCAGTCATGAATGAAGCAAAGAGGATATAAAAAGTAGGTTGGCTCAGGCAAGGAAAGCATTTCTACAGAAAAGGAATCTGTTGACATCGAATATAGATTTAGGTATTAGGAAGTCATTTTTGAAGGACTTTGTCTGGAGCGTGGTGCTCTATGGAAGTGAAACTTGAACTATTGGTGCAGCAGAAAAGAGGAGAATTAAAGCGTTTGAAATGTGGTGTTACAGGAGAATGATGAAGATCAGATAGGGTTACAAACTAAGAGGTATTAAGACTAGTGGGAGAGGAGAGATGTTTCTGGCGACTGTTAATGAAGAGAAGAGATAGGTTGGTAGGACACATACTAAGACACCCAGATTTAGCAAGCATAGTTATGGAAGGAAGCGTCAAGGACAAGAACTGTAGGGGTAGACCAAGGTTAGAATATGTTAAACAGATTGCCTCGGATGTAGGGTGTGGTAGCTATGTAGAGATGAAACGATTAGCTCAGGACAGGGAGGCATGGAGACCTGCATCAAACCAGTCAAAAAACTGAAGACTCAAACAATAACTTTATTATGCTTATTATTATTATTATTATTATTATTATTATTATATTTGCGAATAGGCCACTGAGGATGACGCTACAATTTCATTTCTTCTTCGTTTGAAGCTTCCTCTTCCTCCAGTATTCCGGATCTTGTATATGGTTCTGATGGCTGTTGCTATAGTCTGCAGGGTTTTGCCCAGGTATTTGAACTTGTTTACTAAATTTAGTGATTCGTTGTACAAAAGGCAATCATTATGAAGCAGGTTAAATTCAGTTATTTTTTTAGCATATAGGAGATATTTGGAGTCAAACCCGGCCGAAGTCGTCGGAATTTTTTAACAGCGTTAAAAATCCCTCAATGTGCCAACCTTTGGAGGGGAAGTAAAGCCGGCGGGCCCATGTCATAGATTTATGGCATGTAAAAGAACCTTCCACTAACTACAATTATGTGAAGATAAATGTGTAGGTTAGATTTTATTAACGCTCTATTAAGTTCCATCGTTCGTCGCCAGGTGCCGGTTGCGGTGGCATCTAGTAGCCAAGTTCGCAGCTAGGTGTCGTTGATGGTAGCATTTGGTAGAAAAACTAGGAACTACTTGAAATTGATCGTCTGCAGTCCTTACCTGAATCACAGATAACACACACTAATACAGCCATCACAATTAACACCGGTTATCAGACAGATTCTACACACACCCAAAGTACATGGAGCTCCATGACCGCGTTGTCGCAGTCCCTAAACTGAGGAACCAACCAACCACATAGGAGATCTTTGGTGTTGCTATTCCCCTGTTGTGTGTTGCCATGGCAACGCAGCGCCATGACACTGACCTCGCATTGATATTTCTAGGATCGCTCCAAATGTCAAGTCCTGACGATGTCGTGCTTTGATGTCTGCTTGTCTACACTCCTCTGAAATCTAATACTTCATGTTCTGGTGGCAAATGTTATTTAATCCTTCATAGGATAGTGGTTTGTATGCCTACTACGCCATAGGGACAATTGGCGAGTGTATAATCAAAAGTGTTGGGGGTAGAATCTTTCAGTCTTTTGTCGCGGAACTATTCGTTGGTTGGTTGGTTCCTTAGTTTAGGAGCTGCGACAACGCGGTCATGTAGCCCCGTGTACTTTGGGTGTGTGTAGAATCTGTGTAATAACCGGTGTTAATTGTGATTACATTATTAGTATGTGTTATCTGTTTTTAATTCAAGTAATACTAATAATAGCGTAGGTCCTCGGATGCCGGGTGCAAGCTTTGTAATTTGACACCCAGAGGGTAGCTTGCCTGTCGAATTTCGTTGTTCCTTGAATCACTATGAAAGTCAAGGAGGTTAGATATCTAAGCTCCTTGAACACAATAGCGCTTTATAGTAGAGAAATGAGGAACTTTGTGTTGGCGGAAACTCCCGAGATTAATTTTGCCATTATGAACACGGCCTACTGAAATCAAATGGGTTCTTTGACATGCCAACATCGTATGACATGCGTGTCGTAATTTTTGCCGCCTTAAAAAATCACTTACCACGGCCAGGAGCGAACCTGCAATCCTGGGGTTAGTAGACCGACACGCTATCCACTCACCCACCGTGGCAAGCTGATTCAAGTAAGGACTGCAGACGATTAATTTTTTCAAGTAGTTCCTACTTGCTACCAAATGCTAGTCCACGACACCCAGCTGCGGCTACTAAATGCCATCACAGTCAGCACCTGGCGGTGAATGTTGGAACTAATATAGTGTTATCAAACTAACCTACATATTTTAGCTTCCACAACTGTAGTTAGTGGAAGGTTCTTTTACATACCATAAATCTATGACATGGAACCGCCGGCTTTATTTCCCCTCCGAAGGAAGGCATACTGAGGGATTTTAACGCTCTTAATAAATCTGACGACTTCGGCCGGGTTTGAACCCGCTATCTTGGGCATAGAAGCTCAGCATGCTACCGACTACGCCACCGAAGCCATTTTAAGGAGTAGAACAAGACACAAAACATTAAAAGCAGAAAATAAAAGTAATGTTGTTGTTGATTCTTTTAGGTGCTTTGCGACATCAACGTCATGTAGCCCCGTGTACTTGAGTGTGTGTAGAATTTGTCTGATAACCTGTGTCACTGTGATGTCTGTACTAGTGTGTGTATTTGTAATTCAGGAATGATTTGGGTAGAAAGCGGCCGTGGCCTCAAGTTAATTACAATCCCGGCATTTGCCTGGGGTAGAAGTGGAAAACCACGGAAAACCACTGACTGAGGTAGAAATCTAACCCGCCTTTTCTCAGTTTTGCCTTACAAGGCTGAATGTACCCCGTTCCGAACTTCAGAACAGAATTAAATTTCTTGACAGGGTCGGAAACCTAGAAAGTTGAAGTTTGTAGTTTTACGTGACCGTCAATCTCGTGATCATGAGCCACGGGACCTCCTTTTTACGTGGAATTCGAACCACAAGACATGACATTTCAGTTTGGAAATCTCACATGAATTGATCGGGAATCGAACCCGAGCTGGCCGTGGTGAGAGGCCAACAACTTGACTGCTTCGCCACCCCGCCCTGGACCTCCGGGGGAGACAGCCAAGAACGCTAGTCACTACACCACGAGCTGGTCTGCTTTCTCTTCTCTTTGTCCTCATGATAATTATTGAATAGCCGGGATATTTCACTAGTGTTAAAATCCTTCAGTATGCCTTCCTTCGGAGGGGAAGAGTAAAGCCGGCGGTCCCATGTCATACATTTATGGCATGTAAATATCCTTCCACAGACTAAACTTGTGAGAAGCTAAATTTCAAGGTTAGATTTCGTTTGAACGCTCTATCAAAGTTCCAAGGTTCACCCTTAAGTATCATTGACATGTGGTGGTGAAAGTTGGAACTACTTGAAATTGAACGGGACTTATAGCTCACCCTATGGGTGTCCGGTAGAAGCAGCTACAGCCTGTGACGAGCCGAACATGTCATCGGACGCACCCGGCCCTAAAAACCATACGATAAATAAAAATAAATTCACTAATGTTTGATACTTCGAATATTTTCTTATTCGAAATTATTCCAACAATTGGATGTTTGAATATAATTGGAAGCAGAGCTGGTAATAAGCGGTGTTCAATTAATCGATTAAAAATCGATCAGTCGAATAATTTGTAATTAATCGCAAACGATTAATCGACTGACCGTTCGTCGATTAATCGAATAATAGAATCGATTAATTGATTAGTACACAAGTGATAAGAAAATAAGTTCAAATAAGAGGTCATCTCTTAAGTTCAGTTAGGCTTCTTTTCTGAATGATGTCGTTCGGAGTCTTCAGTCTTTTGACTGGTTTGATGCAGCTTTCCATGCCTCCCTGTCCTGAGCTAATCGTTTCATAACCACATAGCTACCACACCCTACATCCGAGACAATCTGTTTAACATATTCTAACCTTGGTCTACCTCTACAGTTCTTGTCCTCGACCCTTCCTTCCATAACTAAGCTTGCTATTCCCGGGTGTCTTAGTATGGGTCCTACCATCCTATCTCTTCTCTTCATTAGCAGTCGTCAGAAACATCTCTCCTCTCCCACTCGTCTTAATACCTCTTCGTTTGTAACCCTGCATATTCTTCATCATTCTTCTGTAACACCACATTTCAAACGCTTCAATTCTCCTCTTTTCTGCTGCACCAATAGTCCAAGTTTCACTTCCATACAGCACCACGCTCCAGACAAAGGCTTTCAAAAATGATTTCCTAATATCTACTGTAAATCTATATTCGATGTCAACAGAATTTTTTTCTGTAGAAATGGTTTCATTGCCTGAGCCAACCTACTTTTTATAGCCTCTTTGCTTCGTACATCACTGGTTATTTGGCTTCCTAAGTAACAGAAGTCTCCTACTTCCTTTAGCTTTTCACCTGCCAATTTGATGTCCATAGACGTTTGTGATTTATTTCTGCTGCTTCCCAGTATTTTTGTTTTACATTTATTAATTTTCATCATGATTTCTTTCCTCAAGACGGAGTCCAACCCATTTGAAAACTCATTCGAATCCTCAGGCGTGTCGGCCAAGAAGGCTATGTCATCGGCAAATCTCAGAGTTGAAATGATGTATAGAAATCTATAAAAGTCATTGTGTATGTTAACAATGACCTAATAAGAGTCAGTGACAGCGGAAGGTGAAACACATCAATCAAATTGGGAAGGGTTTCGAAGATAGAAAACGAAAGAATTTTCAGCAAAGATTTTGAATTCTTGTTCAATGTTTACAATTAGGACAGAAAATTTTATTTGTTCTTTGTTTTAACCTAGTTTTCACAGAGAAACATTATTTAAAAATATATGATACAATATATTTTAATTAATTAATAGTACATTATGCTATGAGCCTATAATGGCATTAATTTAATTACCATTATAGGCGAGTTGCATACGACTGTTTATGTTCGACGATAATTTTAACTTTATTATGTGTTTTAACATAAATATTCATACATATCTGTTATTTTATTAGCGTATGGCTTTTAGTTCCGGGAGTGTCCGAGGACATGTTCGGCTCGCCAGAGTTTTGTAGCTGCTTCTATACGGACACCCATTAGGTGAGCTACAAGCACCGTCGCGTGTGGAGTGTTGTCTGGGGAGGAAAGTGTTAATTTAAGGACGATGAATTGGAAGGTAGCGGCTGTGACCTATAGTTAGGGACTGACCCCGGCATTTGCCTGGAAAGAAGATGGGTAACCACAGAAAACTATCTTCAAGGTTGCCGGCGAGGGTTTCGAACCTGCTCGCCTCCTGGATGTGAGCGGCTGTCTACAGCCACACCGTAACGACCACGGCTAACTCACCCGGTACATATCTGTTGAGATTCAGTCACTAGAATGTTGTGATCGGAGTGAGAGCGCTGGGTAGGATATCTCTGTTTTCCAATCTCTCTGACCGACCGACGCATGCGCTCTGTGTGCTTGGCAGTTTATTTACGCAAACATATGGACGGTGCACTATCGGTAATTTATATAGACATGTTGGATTTTGAGCGCATGCTCGAAGGTATCCTTACCTAATTGGTCACACAAATATTTCTTGAGCTCTGATTGGTGGGAGAAACTGTTTCATAATGAAAAATAGTGTTATAATGAGCCTCATTATGATACAGTTTTCTGACACATGATGTTAACATTTCGACACCGTCGAACATAAAGGTTTTTTTTTTTTTTTTTTTTTTTTTTTTTTTCATTATTATACACACTCGAATTCGAGGATAACTCGAAGTTTTTTTTCGGTCCCTTGAGCTCCGATTCATCCAAGTTCGACTGTAATCAAATATTGTACCAATCGTTATTTGTAGTAATTACTCTTGGCAGCTTCAATATCTGAAATTATCGATTAAAGGAACCAGTCCTAATTAGAAGCAACATACTTAATAATCGTGAGTGCTGAAGTGTCTCGAAGCCATACTTGGTCTATCACAGAGAACTGCTTCTTATGAACTTATCACTCTGGCTGCGCACTTGACCGCAGCTGCTTGTCACGGAGCCAAATGGACTCATATACGTAAGGATTTACTCGCATATGAGTCGCAGTGAATTATACCAGACAAACAGCTGGCAGTGCCTCGCGTTTTTCACTTGTTTATCTTCTCAGCCACTCAATGGTATTCTCATTCATGGGTGAGCCCGTATTTCATCCTCCAGTCCATAGCACGAGTTCCAAACGTCCATATTCCAACAATAATTGGACTACGGGCTTTATACAGCATGTCCGGCATCAATGTAAGGTTAGTGCCCAAATACCGTCCCCCTTACCAAATTCTTCAATTGTGATTTTTAGCCTATTTTTATTTTATGGTACCTAGGCTATGAGACTTTCAAAAACCTGTTATCTACAAAACGAACATGGCGGCCAAGCAAAGTTGAAACTTTTAAGTAGACTTTTCTTGCGATTTAACCATCCAATCGCAATGAAACTTGGTACAGCAAATGTTTATCCATATTGTAATTCACTGGCATATAATTTAGATCAATTGTCCACATAACCTCAAGATGGCGGCTGTGCGAAATAATTCACCGGCTTTCTATATCTCCAAAACTATTACTGATATCACCCTGACATTTTGTACGGTGATGAAGGATACTACTCGAAGTTTACTTAAGAGACTTCCTGTTATCTACAAAACGAACATGGCGGCGAAGCGAAGTCGAAACTTTTAAACAGACTTTTCTCACGATGTAACCATCCAAACCCAATGAAACTTGGTACAGCAAATGTTTAAACACATTGTAATGCACTGGCATCTACAGTAATTTAGCTGTCTACATAACCTCAAGATGGCGTCTGTGTGAAATATTTCACCGGTATTCTATATCTCCGAAATTATTACTGATATCACCCTGAAATTTTGTATGGTGACATGAAGGGTACTACTAGAAGTTCAGGTATGAGACTTCCAAAAAACTGTAAAATACAAAACGAACATGGCGGCCAAGCGAAGGTGAAACATTTTAATAGACGTTTCTCGCGACTTAACCATTTGAGCACAGTGAAATTTGGTACAGTAAATGTTTATACACATTGTAATGCACTGGCATCTAATTTAGTACAATTGTTCACATAACCTCAACATGGCGGCTGTACGCTATTTGGAAATTAAGCTTTTTATTTCTTGTATATTAATCATGCGATCGAAGTGAACGTTTGAATAATGAACCTACGCAAAAATTGTCGTCTAATAGTATATAACTCTATGACATACATTATATAAAAATCCAACATGGCGACCAACCAAAATATTTAGACGATTCTCAATATCTACGAATCTTCGAGGGGTGTTCGAATGTAAAGGCACGAAACAATACTGTGGGTACAATTTATTCGTTATTCAAAAGTAATCACCACAGGTCTGTGCACAGTTGTCCCATTGCTTCACTAACCGCAGGGTTCCCTGTTCCCTGAAGTCTTGCGGTTGTGACAGGAGCCAATCCTGTACGGCATCCTTTAGTTCGTCGTCCGATTGGAAGCCACGGACGAACCATTAACAGTGACGTGTATTGTGCGACACTCCATAGCCTACGCAAGTCCATCAAGAACAAACAGCCTGGACTGCTCACGAAGGGAGTGATTCTGCTCCTTGATAACGCTCACCCACACGTTTCTAACGTCACACAAGGAGGGGGCAACTTGAGCATCCCCCTACAGGCCGGACTTGTCACCGTGCGACTTCTATCTGTTTCGTCAGTTAAACAAATCTCAAGGGAAAACGTTGAGAACACCAGGTGGATGGACAATGGAGATTGTTGCCTAATTAAGTTGTTTACCGGGAATGAGTTTCAATAATAGTCACGATGAGAAAGAGGAGAATTGCCTTTTACTGCCATTTATCGAGATTAAATGACAATTGACTATTCAAACAACTATATAGCTACTTTTGGAATAGTAAAACAAAACAAATTGGTTCAAAGGAGTTCAAAATGATTTAGATGAGTAGAACCAATGCAACAAATTAGAAACAGAGAAGAAACGAGTAGTTCCGTGAAGAACTATACAGCCTGTTAAGCTACTTATCTTAATTGCCTCTATCAACATACAAAATTTCAGTTTGATTGCTGTAATAGATTCGTAGATATTGAGAACCGTCTAAATAATTATGTCGGTTGGTCGGCATGTTGGATTTTTATATAATAGGCCATAGAGTTATGTACTATTAGATGACGATTCATTATTCAAACGTTCACTTCGATCGCATGATTAACACACAAGAAATTAAAACTTAATTTTAAAATTGCGCACAGCCGCCATCTTGAGGTTATGTGAACAATTGAACTAAATTACATACCAGTGCATTACAATGTGTGTAAACATTTACTATACCATATTTCACTGCACTCCGATGGTTAAATCGTGAGAAAAGTCTATTAAAATGTTTCACATTCGCTTGGCCGCCATGTTTGTTTTGTATTTTACAGGTTTTTAAAAGTCTCATAGGTGAACTTCTAGTAGTATCCTTTATTAATTTCAAGGTGATATCAGTAATAGTTTCGGAGATATAGAATACCGGTGAAATATTTCGCTCAGCCGCCATGTTGGATTGGTGAGACGTAATAAAATTTGAAGGGCAAGATCGGGGACGGCTGAAATAGTGTTATGACCTTACCAAGCTTCATTTAAATCGCTCCAGCCGTTTAAAAGTTATTAGGGGGACATATCCATACGCACACAAATACACCACACACATGGACAAAAGGTGATCTCATAAGCCTATTCTTTTTTTCATAAAATAAAAATAGCCTAAAAGTTTTCTGAAGAACAAACATATAAGGTTTAAATTAAAACAATATGTTATTTCTGATGAGGAGAGGTCAACCAGAATGAAGAGGTTTTGGTTGGTTCCTTAGTTTAAGGGCTGCGTCAACGCGGTCACGTAGCCCCGTGTACTTTGGGTGTGTGTAAAATTTTTCAGATAACCGGTGTTAAATGTGATGACGGTGGGTTAGTGGTTATCGTGTCGGTCTACTAACCCCAAGATTTCAGGTTCGCTCCTGGCCGTGGTAAGTGATTTTTTTTAAAGGCGGCAAAAATACGATACGCATGTCATACGATGTTGGCATGTCAAAGAACCCATTTGAATTCAGTAGGCCGAGTTCATAATGGCAAAATTAATCTCGGGAGTTTCCGCCAACACGAAATTCCTCATTTCTCTACTAGAAAGCGCTATAGTGTTCAAGGAGGTTAGATATCTAACATCTAACCTCCTTGACTTTCATAGTCAAGGAACAACTAAATTCGACATGCAAGCTACCCTCTGGGTGTCAAATAACAAAGCTTGCACCTGGCACCCGAGGCCATACGATATTATTATTATTATATTAATGTGATGACTGAATTAGTGTGTGTTATCTGCAATTCAGGCAGATGGACTAATAAGACTATTAATTTTTTTCAAGTAGTTCCTAATTTTGCTACCAAATGCTACCGCTCACGACACCTAGCTGCGGACGTGGCTACTAAATGGCAACACAGTCAGCACCTGGCGGCGAAAGTTGGAACTAATATAGCGTTATCAAACTAATCTACAAATTTTAGCTTCCTCAAGTGTAGTTAGTGGAAGGTTCTTTTACATGCCATAAATCTATGATATGGGACCGCCGCACAGTGGGTCAAAATCGAAATCTAGGAGGACAAAATTATTTATTTTCATAATTAAAAAATCAAAATGTATTACTTCCACAGCATTCTCATATAATTGCCGCTCACTATTCTGGGATATAAACGCATCTTAGTGTAAATCTGTCACCGCTGTTCGAGCAGTTTGAATTGGAGGGTGAATGCAAGTGGCTGTGGTTTGGTTGTCTTTGTGGTTAGTGTGATGCTTTAAGATGGAACATGCAGCTGAAGGTATGATTTTTGTAACGTGTTTCAGTTATTAATGGGCGTAATTGTTACGTAATTTTAGCTATATTTGCATTATATAGTATTTAACTATTATTTTTAAAATTATATTTTCACTTAGAATTTTAGTATGTCGCGTCACTCTGCGTCACTTTCTATTTAATGTTAAAATGTGGACAAAGTCTTGTAGTTTACGCCTCTTATAAGATTGTTTGCATCTTTTTGCAACTTACTTAGTTATTTTACGTTTTGAAGCACTGGGTTCGACGATTATGTCAAAAGTGGAACTTTGTGACTTTGTTAAAAGTAAATTAGGGGTAGAAAATTGTTCTGAAGAGATAACTGAATGCTCTATCCCTAGTCATAGACAATTTCTTGCATGTGTAGACGTAGCTTAAACAAGGTCTTAACTGATGTTTTATTATGAAGTAAACAAATTGTATACGTTGCTTTCACTCTAAATTCATGATTAAAACGTAAAAATAATTTTGTCCCCCTAGATTTCGATTTTGACCCACTGTGCGCCGGCTTTACTTCCCCTCCGAAGGAAGGCAAACTGAGGGAGTTTTAACGCTCTTAAAAATCCAAGGAAGATGGTGGCACATAAATTCCTTTTTCATTCTTGGATAACCGAAATGTATAAAATTTGATTTAAGTGCTCCAATGTGGGCGTAAACTATGTACATAAGAATTCGAGCATAGGATAGTACATTATGCAACGAGGCTATAATGGCAATAATTAAGACACGAGTATGTTTATAATTTCTATACGAGTGTCCTAATTACCATTATAGGCGAGTTGCATACGACTGTTTATGTTCGACGATAATTATAACTTTATTATATGTTTTAACATAAATATTCATAAATATCTGTGGGATTCAGTAACTTCAGTTAGTAAACAGGGCGTGGGCTTTGCTGACTGAACAGAGCGCATGCGTGGGTCAAAGAATTTCGAAAGCAGATACCATTTACTTTGCTTGGCAATGCTATTGTTTACAGCCTGCATGATGTCTAGTGTCGATCAGAACTAGCATTCACTAATATTGTTACCGAAGTCATTTGAAAGCAATGCGCTGTGTAGAAATTGGAGTTGGGGATATTAAGGTACAGTGCTATTTCTTGTCTCATATTCGCCAGTTTATTTACACGAACATATGGGACGGTGCACTTTCCATGTCGGTAATTTCTATAGAAGGATGCTGTGTTGCTAACTTCTGGACGTAGATTCTTGCATATGTGTTAGTATTTTCTTGTTGCCGTAAAGGTTCGTGCTGATTTTGTCCTTGTGTTTGGGATTGTAACTGCAATGGTTGATTCGATATCCAATTTGAACTTTCAAATCATGTAATTCATGTCCGACATGTTGGATTTTGAGTGCATGCGCGAAGCTATCCTTACCTAATTGAGCTCTGGTTGGCTAGAGAAGGGGTTCTCAACCTGTGCAGGGGTACGCGGCAGGCCATCTTTCTACCCGATCCACATGCGCAGTGAGCTTCGTGCCGTGACTACTGTGTGAGTTATTTACGGCGCGTGTATTTGAATTCCACAAAGTATTGCATCTTTTCTTTACCGAGCACAATTCTAATTTATCATCAGTACTCAATGACTTTGGTTGGCTTTTAAAATTGGCCTATTTAAGTGATATTTTTGAAAAACTTAACTTTTGGAATAAGTGTATGCAAGGTAGTGTTTCTGATATGTTCTATGTTGAAATGAAAACTAACGCAATGATTGCAAAAATCACCCTTTGGGAAAAGGAACTGAAAAACAACTATATTTTGTTTTATTAAAATATATTTCCTTATAAAATTACAAAGGTTAAACCATACTAAATACCTTTTACATTTTGAATAACCATTATTACTACCTAAGAAAGGTTAGTAGGGGGTACGCAGGATGTTTAATTTTTTTAAAGGGGAACGATGGTAGAAAAAGGTTGAGAACCCCTGGGCTAGAGGAACTGTTTCATAATGAAGAATAGTGCTATAATGACCCTCATTATGAAACAGTTTTCTGACATATAATATTTACATTTCGTCATCGTCGAGCATAAAATATAATGTGAATACTGCTTGTGTTGCAGATCCTAACATCCCCGAGACGGGTCATCAGTTGACCAGATCATCTTACGGTGATGAAGGTGACTGTTGCTACTCTCACTGCGGGCAGGGAGATCCCCCGTCGCTCTGCTTGTCGTCACATTGTCACAAAGACAACAACAACAACAATGAAGACGATAACAAGTGGTGGTCTCCCGAACAGTGTGATCCCCCTCCAGCGGCAGCAACTCCAACCACCCCCTCTTCATCAAACGTCGGCAGGACCGATTATTCCGCATGTGCGTCCCCAACCTTACCACTATACCATCCTCAACCACACGCCGCTAGCAAGACGACGACGACAAGATATTCATTATTATTATTAATATTATTATTAATATTATTATTACTATTATTCTTATTAGATAATAATAATAATTGTTGCTGGATGATCGTACCGACCATACCGTTGTTATATTCTTGTGTACTGATAACTCAAGTGTTGAATACATAGTGCAAAAAAAATGATAAGGAACCATTCAACACAAAAATAATACACACACAAACATTTAAAAAAAAGCAAAGATGAGAAAATAAACTGAGCTGTTGAGATTACCCCATTTCCTTTGTATCATTTTTCATATATATAATAAGTGATTGTTTTCAAATTTTTTAGAATGACGATGATATAAAAACAAAACAAATGAAATGAAAAAAGATCTGATTAATTTTTAAAAATAAATAAAAATAAAAGAATAACTATTATTATTATATTAAATAGGTGGTACACCTGATAGAGATTGTGTTCGTTTGCATGTGTGACAGTGAGTGTGGACGTTCTATTTATTTGATAAAGATGTAATTCTGGTACTATTGTGAATGTTCTCTCCAAACTCTAAATGATAGACTTAAGAGCCATATCCTTCTGTTGAAGACATTAAAGAACTAGTCGTGGTTTAAGATGCACCGATCCTTCTCTTTGTTTGTCTCGTCCTACTACAGCTGCTATCCTTGGGATATAACGGTTCATCCCCTGCTGGGCGTATATAGAGTTTTATTTGGGGGGAGTTTAGGGGCATAGAATAGCCCCCAAAGAAAGAAGAGAGGTCCGGGGAAACGTTTGTATAATTTGGTGCAAAATGATGAGTTTTAAGGTTATCTGGCATAACTTTTTCAACCAATTTGTTGTGATGTTTTAGGTTAGGTTCAAATCAAATACAAGTAAGACAATTTTGTGTTTCTTTTTATTAATACAAACATCTTGATAGTATTTAGATGGAAAGAATTAACATTACTGTTTTGATTCGGGGCACATGGCCTCGCTGTTCCGCCTCTTAAAACCTCAATTACTAACTGTTTTGATTTACAACTTACACTAGGATCATGGTTTCTTGAAGCATTACCTAAACGAATTATAACTTCGTCAGTGATTTGTCTGTCTCTGTGAATAGATAACAATGCTAGACCGTTGAGTCTGTTTTCAGAAGAAGAATTCAGACGTTCATGATCAGTTTTTGACAGAATAATTGTTTGGGAAATCTTAACCTGCAATATTTGGAATTATATATCCATTCCGCATAAATTACTGCTGATGTTGATTCGATTATTAGTCTAAGGACCGGATTCTTAGGTTTTTACCTATTATTTCCCCTACTTCTAAATACAAATATACTCTTCCGAATCACACTCAACAGAGCCATATTCATGAATTCTGTGGTAGGCCTACTTAAAAAGAAAAATACCTAATTGCAGTTTTGTTCCATTTATTGTAGGATATTAGAATTTTTAGTCCTTATTTTTTAAAAGTAAATCTGAAGACAGTGTTTATTCCTAGCTCTAGTTGATTGAGAGAAATCCTACCTGCCAGAAAATTCAAATACTTTCAGCACTTTTCAGCTTATATCTTATTGTTTGGTTATTTACTATCAGGAAAGTGGGGATAAATCTCTTATTATTTCCAAGAATCGGATATTCTCAATAAACCAAGTTAATTAAGCCGGCTAGAATGTGAAAATCACCTCTGACATCCTTGTTTTTTTAATGTGAATAGTTGACATATTTAAGGAGAGCAAATATTGCCTAAAAGTGTGAAATTCTCGGAGATAATTTGATGACGTATCATTATGTAAATATTTACACTCTCGTTGCAATCAGATTTTCTACTAACAATTAGGCATTAATTTTAAGCTTTAAGCAGTTTATGACAACTTTTACTACACTTTAAACCTAAAAAACCTCTTCTACCTATTAAAAACCTAAGAAGTATACGATTTTATGTTTTCGAAAACCAAAATGACAATTTTAGAAACCTAAAAATCCGGTTCTTAGTTATATACCTTTGGTGTCCTGGTAGGCACCCAACTCTGAGGAATTCATATTTATCCGTCTTGAGCTGTCATGTCAGCAAGAATTCAAGGATTGTTTACTTATCCAAAGCTGTCATGTTAGCAAGAATTCGAGTATTTGCTATTAAAATTACTCATGCTTTTGAGATACAGTAGAACGTGGCTAATTCGAACTTCTATAATTCGAAATCTTCTTTAATTCGAATTTTTATCTTGGTCCCTAGCATTTTATATACAATCAATGCTAAAAAAATCGTGGTTAATTCGAATTATATTTTGGATAATTCGAAGTTTTTACGTGTAAAAAGCCTATCGGAAGCCAAACAGTTGGGTCAGTTCCCGAAAAACGACGTTGTATCATTGGCATGCGGCCCCCACTCGATTATTTTCCCTACGTGATGGTGACGACGCGTCTGGCGATGAACTCGTGGAGGAAGTTTCCGAAAGAACTGTTCCGAGTGCAGCCCAAGCAACAAACCACATCCACAGAACTTAGGCGTTTTTTTGAAAGTAGAAATGACGTAAGTCATTCTGTTTTCCTTTCCTTAAATTTGCTCGATTCTTTTGTGATGGCCGAGAGACTTAATTGTAGGAAACAGGTAAAAATCTGAAACTTTTTTGAAAAACTAGATTTCTCTGAGACTTAACTAGATTGCTGGATTACTACTGGTGTTAAATAGGTGAATAGTGCACTACGGCTTTATTTTATCGTTTGAATTGTTTGAGGTTATTCACGATACAGTCATTATACAGTGCCGTTGTCTGTTAATCTGCTTTGTTAAACGTAAATCATTATGTAAACGTAATACAATATATTTTCTCTACCCTTTTCAAAGAACTTTCTTAATTCGAATTTTTTGATAATTCGATTTTTTACTGGTCCCTTGAGGTTCGAATTATCCAAGTTCCACTGTATTTCCGTGTGAAAATAAAATTTAAAACTCTAAACGTTTCGAAGGAACCTTGCCTTTTTTTCAATAGAATTAAAACAATGTGGCCAAAGAATGTGTGTCAATGGGCTTACAAAAACTAGAGAAATTCCTCTGTTCGTCACCAGAGAGCAGCCAGAAACTACTGCATGGACCTTGGTAGAAAAACGCGTTATATTAATTGGAACGGCGGACAGAGTAGTAGGAAAGGAGAAGGAAAAGGGTGCGGAGGAATAATTTGAGATTCCTCGAAGAATGAGGATTTCCAAATAAGGAGAGAGGGTGACGTGGGGTTGTGGAGAGGGAAGGATGGATATGAGGAAACAGAAACAAAAGGGAAGTGTATCTGTACGGTACCCAGCGTCATACAGGCCTCGGCGAAAAGACAGATGGAAACTCCTCCTGTGACGAACAAAGGAGATCAAATCATAGTCCTGTAGCCATAGAGGAAACCGTACAATTTGAAATAGGTGAAGAAATAAAGAAACTGAGAGGAACTATCTTCTCAGATCTTTAATAACTAGCTGTCACTTATCTGATATCCAGTGTCTCTGTTAAAGTTATTGGGGTTTTTACGAATTTCAACTGCCTCCCTTATAATTTTAGATAAGTTGTGCTTAACAAGGGCAAGCGCATGAGCATCCTTGAAACGTATATCGTGCCCTGAAGACAGGGCATGTTCAGCTATAGCTATTTGTCAGGTTGGTTTAGACGGATGTTCCTTTGATACTCCTTGATGCGAGTTGCAATGGACCGTTCTGTTTGTCCAATGTAGACTTTTCCGCAAGTACAAGGGACTTCATACACCCCAGGCTGTAGTTTGGGGGACAATTTATCTTTGTATAATCCTAAACGTTGAACAATTTTCTTCATAGTGCCATACACGTTAGCTAAAAATGTAATGATTTGCGACTCTTAATGGCAACACAGTAGACAGACGAGGATCAGCTCATTGTACCAACTTTTGGGATAATCAGCGACTAGTGTTTGCAAGCACGGTGACTTCGAAACATGAGTGAAAATATTGAATACAGCCATGATTCAGCAAGAAATTATACTATGACCTTGTGTGTAATAATGGGAGGAAAATGTTTAAGGTTACATTGTTGGTAACTTATTAAAGGCAACGCAAACTATAGTTTCTAAAACATTGGGTCTCTAAAATTTAGATAGCAGAGGCCCAACGGGTGATGCTGGAGTGGATCATCGAGATTATCCATCCCGTCTAAATCGCTTCACGGCCGATACTCCATGTCTAGGAGGTATCCTCCAGTCGCTTCCTTCGATAGGCAATTCCTTGACTTCATCAACGCACGAGTTCAGCGATAACATAGCCAAAGTTAAATGCCTGGATCGCAGCCGATGGTTATCCTAATAGTGGATTCAACAATTATACTTAACACGCACCCCAGCAAAAAGTATGGCCATACAAATAAAGGGGTGCTCATCTAAATCCCAGGGCTGTCAATATTTCTGTTTTAAGTGATTGATAAGTAGGCTAATATGTTGTCTATAACAGTTTAAGTTTATTCAATTGATATTTTACGTATGTCGGTTGCAATCTTAACATCGTTCACCGAATTAGAATATAGCGAATTTAATGGATCGTATTGGCCTGTTTGCCATCTCTTGATGGATGCAGTACATTTGCATTTGTCTGTTGGCACAGGCTAGAGTAAAATGTGGCATTTCACCGCTGTCTCAGACTCACTCATGGCTGTGATGATATGGAAGCTACTCAGGTATGGGTGGTGCTTAGTAATGACATTCAGGGCACAGTCAGTGCCTGTGGATGCAGTGAAAGGTTCTACTCATAGGGTTAGTACTGCTGTTCTGACTCAGTGAGGAAAGCAATGGCAAACTATCTCACTCCTCTTCTTGCCTAGTACGCCTCAATATAGCGCTGCCTTGGGTGTTTGTGGGTATCTACCCACATAACCTAACGGCGGTACTTTTTGAGGATCCAACCAGCCTTCGGGCTGACTACCTAACAGACAGATGTATCGATCTTCTGGAACATGCACTTTTTCGTTTAGTTGTTTCCCTGGAAATCACTCGCTGTTCATTATTTCCCTCCCCCCCCCCCCCCTCCCATTCGGTGCCTATAGAATTATCGCTATAAATACTGTCCTTACTGGTTGCAGAGAAACAATGCAAGGTGTATATTATCACTAGAATAATGCTTTTCTAGTAGGATATGACTTAGGTCTACCACTACGGAAATGTCTGTCAGAAATAAGAACTAGGGGAAGATATTCTTCAAGTTATGTGAAACTTAAATTCTAACTTAAAACAAAACACCATAGCTGAAACAAAACACGCCTGAGATTCTGCAATGTTTTTGTTTTAACGCGTGTACTTAGGCTTGCTTTGTTTCGATATAATTTCCTCAATCTCCACTTTCTAAAAACAAATCTTGAAGAAGCATCTATCACCTGTTCATTGTTGAATGTTGAAGCAATATGTGAATATGCCGGAGTTGTTTAATAAGCATTTTGGATGTTATCTAGGATATAGTTAGTGATAAAAGGAAGATGGCTTGACTGCACAGTGGTAAAGTCAAGAGTAAGGGTATAAAAGGAACTACATTTGTTTTCAAAACTGAATATCTCCACAAAAAAAGTTTTATAGTTGATTCGGTAACATTTGCTTATGTACCCAAAAGAGCTGGGTTATGTCATAATCCTGTAAAAAATTGCATGAGATTAATAATTTTTTTCAGGATTAGGGCATAACCCAGCTCTTTAGGGTACATTCGTGTTGACCGACTTAAAAGCACCAAACTTTTGTTTACTAAGGAAACACTAAAAAATGGTTTCAAACACCACAATGCTAAATATATCCATTTTTATCAATCTTTTATCAATAACTTTTTATGTACTATGTATAATTTGGTGCACTTTTGGTGAGAAAATGTTGCTCTTTCTAGCTATCATTCAAGCTGTATATTACTCCATTTTGATAATCCTGTCTGAAGATATATGTTTTTCATCTCTCCAGTAAAATTTATGATTATGGAGATATTCAGTTTTAAAAACCAGCTCCTCATTTGGTTTGACTTTCCTTTAGTTCCATGGAGTGAATGACCTGCCACCATATTAGTCTGACTAAACTAAAAGACCTCGGGCTTAGTTCATCTCCTTAATATTGCTAATCCCTATAGTCTGGCAGATATTTCCAATTATAAGAGTTTCAATATATCTCTCTTTATTACAGTGTGTACATGCTCTTCTGGAATGTGGGCTGTCTCAATCATGGAGTGTACCGTATTCAACTATCTCACGCTTATTCGAAAGTGCAACCAGAATATAAGTTCCTAAAAGAATGCTTAAATATTCGTACTTCACTTGTTTGTAGACTAATTGTTGTGAATTTTTGTAACATAATCCATACGGTTCTCTGCTACGACCGACCGATGCTGCCCAAAAGTACAAATACCACAGCACCAATTTGTAGAATAGATTTTCTAGAGTTGGGCAAAAAAAAAAAGGTTGCTTATTTTTTTAATACTTTCTCCGTTACAATCAATGCGAGGTCCAACTGCCTACTCACGGAACTTCCAGCAAGGAGTATGGAGAGAAAAGGAAGTTGAAAGTTTGCGCGAAAATTGCTGGATACTGTAGTTATTAGTTCATGAGGAATGAGCATATATGTACAGGATTATCCGTAAGTCCCTCGGTGATTTCAAAACCTTTACAACATTGCATTACGGAGCGTATCAAATGACAGAAAACTCTTTACTGTGTTTACAGGATTTACGACTGGGATGTTGCAACACTCATTAATGCCACAAACAATTAAGGTAGCGAGGATTTAATTTTCTTGCTAGATGGAGCCACACTTCCATTTCGCGCAGTACTAGCCTTCCCCCTAGCCACCACGATCACCAGTCTTAACTCTTTGGTGGTGTCTGCCATGTAACCAGTAATGGACGAATCCATCGTATGTATGTTGAGTTGAACAATTGATGAGTTTCTCTGCTCTGTTTTGCAGTGTGGGTGTATTGATGTTTACATTATTATTATTATTATTATTATTATCGTATCAGAAATACCATTTACACAGTTCAATTATGCATAGTTAACTACATGACATATCACACATAAGAACTTCACACCAATCTCGACCAGAATCTAGCAACATCAAGTACATTTTGTGTTGCATGAAAAATATCATCTTCGGTGCAGGAAGATGGGCACAATGGACACTGAAGCATATGCTGCATAGTTTGATCTTCACCACAGTCACATTTGATGTTGCTGGCATCGATATAGCCCCATCTTGCTAGGTTGACTTTGGATCTGCCTACTCCTGTCCTCAATCTGTTCAAAGACTTCCACACAGACCAGCCAGGTGGCAAACGTTCTGCAACTGTCATTTGTCCTGGGATGATGGGGACCTTGGCTTTCCAAAGCCAGACTCTCGCTGTAGTAGGTGATCCAGTTAGTTCCTCAGACGTTCGTAGGAAGCTTTTCCTTGACTTGAGTCTCTGCAATGGAGGTGTATGGCCATGTAATAAGGGACGAGCACTTTGTTGCTCCACTCTACACCTCTCCTTGTCCGCAGCTATTTTCCTTCGAATACAAGGTGGAGCAATTCCTCCAAGACAATAGAGTTTGTCAACTGGAGTAGACTTTAAACAGCCAGTCACTAGCCTTCATTTCTCATTGAGGGCCACATCCACCTGTCGGGCATGGGATGAAGAATACCAAACAGGACATGCATATTCTCCGACGGAATAACAAAGTGCCATTGCAGATGTACGGAGGGTTTGTGGTTGACTACCCCACTTTGCGGAGTAAGTTATTCCTTGCCGACACTTTGAATTGATATTGACATGTAAAATATGCAAACACCGTAGGGACATCATTAATCCTGTACCGTATTTAGACATGTGTTATCGCTTCGCGGAAATTTTCTATAGTCTGGATTATATGTCTCTTTTAGAAAAGAGTATTGTTATAATTGTATTCAGTTCATAACGAGACTGTTGAAGAAAGACAAATGCCTCAAATCTACACCAAAATGTTATTTCGTATGTCATGTGAATACTTGTCTGTATATGTACGTTGTCTATGCTAACGGATAGGGTCAGAAAATGCCAAATCAATGCATTAATTAGTTTGTAAGAAATGAGCCGGAATAGACGTTAAATTAGCTCCTCCGGGAATTCAAAACATTGCAACACAGAACCAAAATTCTGGTGATCAACCCTGATTGGTACGGATGATTTGCTTGTTTAATCTCTCTCTTTTTAATCTGTAATTGTGCCATTCTTTGAACTGTATCAAAGGAGACATCTGGTGGAGTATTACAATACTATTTTCCCCACATTAACCGTAATTGTTATTTATTTTGATTCATCGTATTTGTTTTTAATGAATAATGGTTTCCTCTGTGGATTAGTGTAAGCGTGTCCGCCTCCTAATCCTCAAGATTGCGGGTTCAATTACCGACAAAGGAAGGCGGGTATTTGAAGGCCCACAACGATTTAAAAGCACTCAGAGTCGAACGAAGTCGCCTCGCAAAATATATCTCGTGTCTCACTTAGCGATTGTCGCCCAATAGATTTCCGGTTTCACTGCAATGTAGCAGGACAAACGGAACGTTGCAATTTGAGAGTAGACCGCCCTAAAGGCTCCAACCCAAAAGATCTACACCAAGTTTTAGAGGTTATACCATTATTATTATTACTACTACTTCTACTGAATGATGATCTCATATGCAGGGTGATCAGAAACAACGTGAACAGGGTACATGAGTGTATCGTCATTCTGATAAATGAAATGTGAAAAAATGGCGTCATTTTATCAATTGATGAAGTTAATTGAGAGATAAATAGGTTGAAAGTTTCGCCTAATCAATACTTTTTATTAAATAAAGAATACTGAGTGTCATTGGTGGGACATGTTTCAAGGCCTAATTGTTTTTGGCCCCTTCATCAGCCGATATGAATAAATAAATGTCAAAGACACAAAATTGTATAGCGTAACACACTAAAACGTCCCTTGTTAAACCTTATAAATGGTGTACCATAAAGAAGGATGGGAAATTGAATGCCCAAAACAACACAATATGATGTGGAAAAACGTGGCTTAAGTCTTGAAAACAAGCAAACGCCTCATTATTGGTGTCTGTTGACCATAGTGCACCATATAAGGTTTAACAAGGGACTTTTTAGTGTGCTACGCTATACATTTTTGTGTCTTTGACATTTATTTATTCACTAGCAATAGTGCCCGGCTTCGCCCGGTGGATTTATTTGTTTTATAGATGATAATGATTACTGCTACAGAACATGAGCGCTCAAGGATAAGGATCGGAAAGCACCAACGCTTATTGCAGCTGATAACCTCAGTATACTGCACCAACACCATCGCCCTTATACAGAGGCATACTATTGTCGTGACTGCAATTTATAAGCAGATCGCAATTCTGCACCAGAACGCGACGTGATGCAGCCCTCATTGCCAGACAACAATAGACTTAGGTATTATTGAAGCTGTTCGGGAGCGCTTGTTCTTCCGACTTACTGAACAAAAATCAATATTTAAGGTTACCTGAGAGGTGCAGCCTAATGCGACATAGCCTAAAGTATTCCTCTTGAATCTGGCTATCATATACAAAAAGAATTTTTCGAATCCGACTGGTAGTTCCAGAGATTAGCGAGTTTAAACAAACAAACAAACAAACAAACAAACTCTTCAGCTTTATTATGTTGTTGTTGTTGTTGTTGTTGTTGTTGTTGTTGTTGTTGTTGTTTCCTATGGCTAGCCCATCAGCTTTCTTGCGTTCCAATAGAGTTGTGTGAGGTTTCCAGAAGTTCTAGCAGTCACATCAAGTTTGTTGCAATGTAGCAGGTGCCCCTTATCCATTTTACTTCCAGGTTCGTGACAAAGTGTGCATTCTTCAGATCTCAGGATGTTGATTCGTTTCAGATGAGCTGCAAGGCAGTCGTGGCCAGTGTTAAGTCTGAAGAAGGCTACAGCTTCTCTTCTTGGTGTTAATTTATATTGATCCCATTTAGCATCAATGTCTTTCCATAATTTGGTTTCTGCTGTTTTCTTTGCCATTTCTTCATACTTGTTTTTGATAGTATTTTTCAAGATCCTTTTTGCTGACATAAAATCAGTCTGACTGACAGGTTGTTGTAGTGTGGTACCTTTTTTTTCTAATCTGTCTGCCTCTTCATTTCCTGCTATTCCAACATGAGAAGGGATCCACTGAAATGAGATCTGTTTGTGGAGTCTTTAAAGGGTTTTTGTCATACAAAAAAATTCTTTCAGTTCTTTATTTTGGGGCTTATAATTTGACAAGATGGCTTGGATGGCTGCTTTTGAATCTGTAAAGATAACGCATTTTTGATAATCAATGTTTCTGCCTAATAACTGATGGAGTGCATGTGAAATTGCTCTTATCTCAGCATCAAAGTTTGTTTTGTTTTGGCCTACTGGGAAGTAGAGTGAAAAGAGAGATGAATGTATTCCAGCTCCAGTTCTATTTTCTTTGTCTTGTGAGCCATCTGTAAATACGTTTAGCCATTGATTAGATGGATATCTTTCTTCTATTGTACAGAGGGCCAGTTGTTTTAGATCTTGCGGTGAAGAATCTTTCTTGCAGACCTCTTCTAACAAAGTAAGATCTGTAGTCACTTGTATATATTCAATGGGGTTGACTGGCATACAGAGTGGTTCAAGTTTTATTTTCCGATTGCTCTTATTGAAATATTCTTTATTATATTAGTATAGAAAATAGTATAGATATCGGCTGATGAAGGGGCCAAAAACAATTAGGCCTTGAAACATATCCCACCAATGACCACACAGTGATCTTTATTTAATAAAAGTATTGATTAGGAGAAACTTTCAACCTCTTTATTACTCAATTAGTATCAATACGGAACCAGAATGAAACTTTAAGTTCTAAAAACTGATGAAGTTAGCCAATCACATCGCTTCGCGGGGGAATTCAAAATGTCTTTGATGTTACCAACTCTGCAACGTGGTTATAGACTGGCTTGAGAGCGCCAATCGAATAAGAAAACTTCGCCAGGGAATGGCTTTGAACACGAACACCCCAGCCGACAAGATTGCGCCATAGCAACTACACTACGGCAGCGGTAGCTGCTAAGCGATCGGCCATTTACGGAAACGTTCGTAAGCAGTCATGTGACATTCGTGCAATGGATTTGACTCACATTTCAACGCCATCTTTGCCACTGTCGACATCACCATGCAACGGTTCACTTAGGCTGCGTAACGTACTTGCTACGGTGCATCTCCTGGCTCTCCCAAACCGGTCTTGAGCCACGGGGAGAGTTGGCAACATCGCCCCGAAAAGACAATTTGAAATCGTCCGCGAAGCGATCTTATTGACTACCTTCAACAGCCGTTACAATGGCACCTGCGCTAGATATTGACTAATAATTTTCAAAATTATTTATCTGTATGACCAATCCTCGAACAAGCATTTACTCGGTTCATGGTGTTTCCAACCAACCTGTATTCAGTACTACTAGATTAATATCTATGTCCTATTAAGTGAAGCCAAATTGGAAACAATGTTGCGTGGAAATACGGTCAACTTGAAGCATTGCTTCGTCCCTTCCTATAGAAATAAGGATAATCTCACTCTTGCTAGTTAACTTAAATGGATACTGGAGTTCATATAATTGAACAAATAGTATAGAATCGGCAATTGCTTGAAATGGTCGAATTGTCCATACTAAATTCTGGGAAGAATATCGGATGTTTATTTTCCCACGCAACATGGCCCCCATATTAGCATCATTTGTATCCATTAAGAGGGGGTAAAGTCAGCTATCTATTAGCATATACGATATAATCGCGAAGAATATCTTACAGCAGTTAATAGTTAACATAACCTTGTTTTTTTAATCAGTAATATTCCTAATTGCTTGTCAATTTGGTACCAAAAGCTTAAAAGAGATGAAGATATAGAAACTGCTATATTGTCCCAAAATTTCAGATCAAACATTTTCCAACCTTGTATAGGTTACCTCTGAATAGCTAGATGGCACTGCATTAAGGTTATCTTATTCCAATCTCACAATGAGCCATTCTTGTGCCAAGTCACCATTTTAAGAATCCAGTCAATCAGAATCAATGCTGTTGCACTAATATTTTGCCAGGGATTTCTAAAAGTTAAGGCCTGAATTTTGACCAAAGCCATGTGATTATATTTAATGTTCGCCCATAACTGGCTCAAATACAGCTGGTATGAGAAGACCTTACTAGGGGATGTAAGAACGACATCTAGAGACCTTGTTATAGTCTATATAGTAGCCAATAGAACGGTGTATATAGTGATAAAGTTGAGATGAATGCACAGTTATAAAGCGCATGCTGTAATCTAAGTTTGAGGAGAGAAGGTTCACAAATGTATCAAGTGATAGCCTAGTCCACTCTATGCGGTGTACCACCAAAGAACTAACGAGGAGTAATATACATATATGAAGAAAGGAAGTCTGCATCACCACAGCATAATTCCAATGTTCTTTTTTTTTTAATTTCCTAAAATGAGATATGTATAAAGAAATGCCTAAGTCCAAAATAGGTAGCGTGAGCCAGTTGTCCGTTCTTTTTTTGCCAAGAGTGTACCCGACTGAGACAGATGCTTATATATTATAGTTCCTACATACCGTACATCATGTGTTTGCGTTCGAGGTTAAAAAGAGAAACAGAGTTGTGTATTACTTATTATCATGTGGGAGCGATTGTGTGTGTTTTTATATATGTGCTTTTGTATTTTAGTTTTTCATTATATTATTCTGTTTCCGTCAACGTCCACACCTTAAGAGGTCTCAGTTGCAACACTACAAAATCTCAGCGGTGATAACATTGGTGACCAGTGACGTCAGACATTGGAAGGATATATCGAGTGTTTTAGGGAGCAACGGGGACCTCGTTACTTTCTCCTTGCTTATGTTTCTATTTAACTGTAAGCCGAAGCAATCAATGTTTTTATGGTATTTTAACTCTTTTATTTTGTCACAAACAGTTTGTATGCAGGCTAAAATAGTACACTTATTTCTATTTATATATTAATTTAAACATTACTTAATGGTTTAAAATCATTGAACATCAACAACAAACAGAAATAATAATAATAATAATAATGAATTTATTCGAGAGAATCACCCAAAGGAATACCAGTTTTCGCCCAGATATCACATCTAAAGAATGGTTACTTTTTATCTTAATATTTACAGTACGTTGCATATGATGAGTCCATTCAGTATATCTAAGGACGAAGGTCCTGTCTACATATTTGAAGTACAAGTTGTGATTTGAAATTGTATCCCCCACTTCTGACACCATTTAGCACAATTCGTTCTATGAGCAACGAACACACTTAATAACGTACTAGCAAGACCAACTACAATCCTCAGACCTTAATGTAGAAAAAACATGGCGGCGACGGTTGCCCTACCAATAGCTAAGATCATGTCATCGGGCTTGTCACAGTTCGTGTAAATTATTATTTTTACTCACCTAATATCATAAAAGATATCACAAGACGAGACTAGGTTCCGAAGAAATATGCATAAATGATTTAGACTTACCTGAATTAATTTATCTATATAGTGCTGGCCTCGAATTATAGTTTTCTTCGTCTTCACCCAAGGGGCAGCTACAATAGTCTCACTGTTTCTGTGGTTGAATAAGACGCTTTTTGGCGAGTTATCACGATTTGTATTTAAGTTCAGTAATTATAGATTAATATTATTAGCAAAAAATCAAACAGATTCTGAAGTAGGAGAGAAGAAAGTACCCGGTTTCTGAAGTGCTGTCCCAGCACATGCAGAGTATTTGTGTACACACGGAATGAGAATAGTTGCCTGAAATAATCGAACCAACGCTACAGAGATACAATTCAATTAAGACCTCTCGTAGAATTGTCTAAAATCTCGGCTAAAACATCACACCGAATTAGTTGATTGAAATATGCAAAGAAGTCGTCGTGTGGATATCTGAACATAATTATAGAGATTACCACACACAAAGGACACGATAATATGTTACCATCTAACCTATTAAACATTCGCTGTTATCGTTTGGAATAGTTGTACGCTGGAAATATTAGATTTAGTAAAGTAATGTAGGTAGGAAAGCACCATCTCCCTCTTACGGAATTATCGCGGCACACCATCTCGTAATATAAGTACATAATTGGCTAGTTATTCACAACACTTTATTTAAAACAGAAGTTCTCTGTAATATTTGGCGTGTATACAAGGCAGTGTAGAACATCTGCTAGACTGGTAAGACTTTACGGAGGCACATGAAGCTGAGCGTTCAAGATAACGTCAACACTTTGGTCTTGCCATAGATGCTCATTGCTTTTTCCCTTTACGTACTTAAGTTCGACACTATCGGTACTGAAAAGCTATTATTATATTGTCACTAACTAGCAAATCATTGCGGTGTATATTCTTGAGACACTTCTATTAATGCTTTAGTCTTAGGTACTTCAACATCTGCAGTAAATGACACAATGCCATCGGTCGACTGAACAATCATCACACAATTGAACCAGTCCATAATAAGCGTATTATCACATATTTACACACGATTGCAGTTCATTAACGCGAACTGGACTTAACAGACATACTGAAGACACTAACAAGTACAGATGAGCAATAGTTTATCCCAACTTTCATCAAACGAAGCTAATCAAAGCTAATATTGTATCCCAGCAACGAATGTAAACAAACAATATCTCGGGCTTCCGCATTTGCCATTTTCACACTTTCGATACCTGCATTAAGGTCTGAGTATTGTAGTTGGTCTTGGTACTAGATACAGTCTCTAAAGTCGTTTCAATGAGAGAGCGTTGTTGTCACCTATCGATATCAGTAACATTGACGACATCAATGGAATCGCGCTACAATATCCTCTTTATCTAAGATTTGAAACAAGCGCGAGTTCGAGGAAGTGTAGTTAGCTAATTCGTCTGTCCGGAATGCAGGATATTTCACTACGGATCTAGAGTGCGGCATTAATTTCAAGTATTTTTAATTAATAGTAATTATGACCGCTCCATATTCGCAACGATTTCGTCGTTCTTTTGTTGACAAAGAACAGCAACATGCAAGTAACGGTGTTAACAATTTGAAATATAATCTACCCACGAGCATTTTAAATATTGCGGTGAACATGTATTCCAGTTAATTCGTGAAATAGACACTATAAATGTAACTCGTGCCTTTTAAAATCCTCAACTACACGTTATATTACCTATGATAATTAGTGAATTCAGGAAAACCAACCTTGTAAAACGTACAAGAAGATAGTTTCATAATACAGTACTACACCTTCAAAAGAGAAGTTTGTTCGTGAAGCACAACTGACTGCAAGGTATAATGAGAAACATTAACATGGTCAAGGGTGTTATCAATATAAAACGATCGATTTTCCTCAAATTCAGTTTCACATTTAAAGACTCTCCAATAGCACACAAGAATTCTTGACAAATAGTTTTCAATACTTTGAAAGTCTTTGGGCCATGACATTTAAAAAAAAACTTTATGTTTTATCTTCCTTTCTTTCTGAATTGTGCTTGTAAGTAAGGTATAGTTTGTTTTAATTGACTGACCAAATCACTCGGTAATCTTTGATTAATAA
Organism: Meconema thalassinum; assembly: GCA_946902985.2. Classification (NCBI taxonomy): domain Eukaryota; kingdom Metazoa; phylum Arthropoda; class Insecta; order Orthoptera; family Tettigoniidae; genus Meconema; species Meconema thalassinum. The sequence goes on along the minus strand of OX336398.1, from coordinate 65,799,331 downwards.
AATAATACTGATTTAATGGAACTCATCGCTGAAAGTAGTATTGCAAACCTGTAAGAGTGTCAGAAAAGTGAAAATAAATCAGTTGTCTCTTTCGATGTTAAATAGGCCTACTGGTGAAACTAGCAGTAAATACAATACACATTCTAGAACCTGGTATGCATTATTTCTTTAAGTAAGAGCATATGTCCGAAATAAACAGATAACCTAGACAAAGTTATGGTGCTATAAGAAGATAATAAATCAGATGCCTCGCCATATTACGAGCAAGGTTTTAATAGCTAGTCAGTACATTATAACACTAGCGCTACGTGTAAGTCTGGTACTACTGCCTGTAATATGGCGACATCTGCTTATCCTGTGCAACTTATGTTAGCTCCTGTGTAGCTCCACCTGGATATTGTCACTTTCTAACAGGCCTTTCAAGGTTGATGACAGCATCGTTGACCCAAATTCAAAACCTTGATGGGTTGTTCGTTTCCCCAAAGATCGTTGGCTGGATCCAGGAATCAAAAACGCAGATTAACACAAATAGCATGAACGACTAATTCCCGGGCATTCTTCTTGCAGATTAAGTTCAAAGAAGTGTTAAAGAGAACTAGATTTGTATTTAAAGAACACAGCTACACACACAAACTTCGTAGTATTATTGAAACAAACAAGTGGAATCTTCCCTAAGTGGACATCAGTGTCCGTTGTCGGATTAATATCACAACGTGAAAGATCGTATATCTGAAATACTTCAACACTTAAGCTTAAACATAGTAAGCATAATAATAACGTATTGCCTCGGGTGCCGGGTGCAAGCTTTGTTATTTGAAGCCCAGAGGGCAGCTTGCATGTCGAATTTTGACGTTCCTTGGACCACTATGAAAGTTAAGGAGGTTAGATATCTAAGCTCCTTGACACTATAGCGCTTTCTAGTAGAGAAAGGAGGAACTTTTGTGTTGGCGGAAAGTCCCGAGATTAATTTTGCCATTATGAACACGGCCTACTGAATTCAAATGGGTTCTTTAACATACTAACAACGTATGGCATGCGTGCCGTGATTTTTGTCCCCTTTCAAATATCACTTACCACGGCCAGGAGCGAACGTGCAAGCTTGGGGTTGGTAGTCCGACACGATAACTACTCACCCACCGTGGCAAGCTTAAACATAGAGAAAGTCTTTTATTTTACAAACAGTTCTTCTTTCTCTTTGATCTTATCAAACATTTCTTGTATTCGACGTTTAGGTTATGTTTGAACTTCATAACGAGAATAATCGTAGACACTCCTTTCTAAGAGAAATCCATTATTTTGTTATACCTAGGTAGTTTGAAACCGTAATGAGTTCAATTGTGGCCACATAATATTATTCTTTTTACAGTAAAATGAGTATTTATTTTTACAAAAACAACTCATTTTGAATCGAGTATTTCGACAACAATGATTTGAAACGGAATAGGCTACGGTACTTCAGATATGTTTAACTGCAAAGATCCTCATAAACCATTCGACAAAATTTAGTCGATAGTGGAAAGTAGGTGATACTCTCATCTCTAGGACAGATAGCAGACACGTACAAAGTGCATTGTGGCGCACTCTGTGAACCCTTGATGATGACAGATGTCCATTGTAGGTCAGGTTCCACTATGATTTATCAGCATGATGAGTTCATTCAACATCTTCCTGTCGATGTGTGTGTGTTTCCAATCTCCCTCGGGTGCACTCTTATATCATATTTTTAGAACATGTTGTTGTTATATATGATGCTTTTTTTTTGTGGAAAAACAATGAATAAAATTAAAAAATTGTTGTAAAAGAGGGAATGTTTAATATTAAATATGAATTATTCTAATTATTATTAATATTATTATGATTGAATAGAAGTGATACATTTCGGTTCCCTGTTCCGGGACAGTGTTGAATGTCTTTTAACTCCCAGAAAGGGACCAAGCCGCTGTCGTTAACTTAATGTACGGACATTATATACACCGGTGATTGAATGCTCAGCTTTAACCGTTTCTTTTATCATTTCTGATTGGTGGCACACTTGATAATATCAGTAACCGTTCTCAAAACTCCACAAATATTTGGAAAATCTCTCGCAAAACTTTGTTGCTATAAATTCTGACTGTTATATTATGTGGAAGTCCTACAATCTCGCAAAAGCAGCAGTAAGAAATGTTGTGCGAATATGTGATGCTGCGTGAAAAACGCACTGCTCGAAGAAAGTCGTGGGTGTGATTGAAGAACATGTGCAGTTTTTCTTGGCGACTCATTGTTTGCTGTCACAGACAAACTTCTAGAATTATGGCTATAATATCAAACCAGAAACCCAGCACAATTTTTCATTTATGCATTGTACTTACCGAATTAATTATTTTACGCATTATTATCCAAGCGAATGTAGAACTAGAAGTACCGGTAACTCACTCTCATCATTATAACACACAAAATGGAAATACTTCATTGTATTTCTAAAAAAAACTCAGTGATATAATTCATGGAAATCGCGAAGAATTATGAAACCTTGTTCAAGAAGTTTATTGAGCTTATTTTGTCACTATATAGAAATCCTTCTCTATATTTGCGAGTAAATATTCTCAAAGAAAATCATTGTCTCTGAGTTCCGGATTGGATATATATATATATATATATATATATATATATATATATATATATATATATATATATATATCGATATGTTCTTCACGTTATGTTAGTGTGTGAACAATACATTAAGTTCTAAGCTCATAAAACCAAATCAGAAATAAAAATAAAACAGGAATTTTCACGTCCCAACAAAGTTACAGGGACAAATGAAATCCTAGTCTCCATCTTCTTGGTTCTTGTTCGTCTTTTCTTGAAAGACAAATTAAATAATGAGGTTATTATCAATTTTAAAGAATTTTACCCCCCAATTATTTAGTTACGTGTGAATGTTGGTTAAACTGAAGAGCGTAGTACACATGCGTGCTATATGTTTCTGTAGTTCAGGATATCCTCATTGGAAAAGAATATTGCTAATAATTTAATGTTTAAAAATTACGTGCCGGTATTCATCTTTTTGCTCCTTGCTCATTTACTTAAGAAATAAAACAGTGGTTAGTTTTACTGTCGACATCAACAACTGCGAAACCTCCACGCGATTTGTGAAGCATTTCTCACTATGGTTGTTTCTGAAAATTTTCCCGAATATTGATATGGATACTTTCACTACAAAGACGAATAATTGCTTCTCTTTATATGAACTACGGAGACAACGTAAACATATTAGAAATAGTTTCTTATTTGCAGGGATGTTTGAAATAGATGGGCTGAAAATGTGCGTCTCCTGAATTCAAACCAGAGTCGAACAAGAAGATGATTGATGAAATCTTTGAGACTTACACGGCCATTAGCAAATAACTTGTAGGTTTTTGTTACAAAACTTGAATAGAACAGATGATTAACATCGAACAGCATGTTGTAGATTGGGGGATTGTTTCATTTAAAGAAATGTATTTACCACAATTGTCATAAAAAGCTCCAACAGTAACCATAATGGTTCATGGAAAAAGTATTTGTATTGATTTGCAACCATCAATATTGTCATTGCTATCATTATTATTCACTGTCTTCCTCATGATCCTAAGGTCCCGGATTCGTATTTTTGAAGGGCGGATAACATCTAGGCTACGATGTCGTCTCAGGAAGGAACTCTCGTATCACATTTGATTATTACACGACAAAAATAATTAAATGACAGTCACAAGGATGAGATTTTAGGTTTCATTGCTAGGTGGCAGTGCACACGGAACGACAAAAGAGAGTAGATTGCTTAAATGACTCCAACTCAAAGGGATGCTAAGGTAATTCTATTATTAGTAGTAGTAGTAGTAGTAGTAGTTGTATGATTAATAATAATGATAATACTTCATTAATATCAAGTGTGCTACCATGATTATCGGTATATTGTACTTACAATGATTCGTCCAGATTTATTTTGATAGCTACATGCCTCTCTCATGCATTTCTTTCGTTTAAATTCCACGCAATATGTTTTATTTTTACGGAAACGTTAATTTTAACAATGAGAAGTAGTGGGTGGGTAAATACGGAAAATATATGTTAGTTGCAGTGTTTGAAAATTCTAATGCAAAGCGTTGAATATGCATAGTCCTCTAATATATAATTATTATGATTATTAATATATTATGCATAGAAGATAACCAGTTATCTGATTTACGACTGAATACTAGTTTTGTTATTTGGTTACGAACACGACCGAAGGGATTGTATATATGTGGTAAAGAGAATAATGTGCCAGGGTTACGACGGACTTGAGGTAACGTGACTTGACGGTAAGAAATACGGTATACTGTTTGGTTCTTCTGCAAGGTCGAATGAATATGAGGCCATAGGGAGAGAAAGACAGCATCTGCTATTCCTGATTGCAAGGATATCTTTTGATAAATTGGGCAATGGCTAGAGTCGGGTTATTTGGAGTTATGCGTAGTATTTAGCACAGAGATGGTGATAACCGAATACTAGAGACTCACACTGGATTTAATATGTAGCCGATTGGCGACAAACAGAAGGGCGCACTGTAGCGGATAGACCTTACAACTAACCTAACGATGCTTACAGGGCGCCGTTAGGTTAGTTGTAAGGTATATCCGCTACAGGGCGACAAACTGGAGAGACGCAGCCTAGCGGATAGATCTTACAACTAACCTAACAGTGCTTACAGGGCGACAAACTGGAGAGGTGCAGCCTAGCTATAGACCTTACAACAAACCTAACGGTGCTTACAGGGCGACAAACTGGAGAGACGCAGCCTAGCGGATGGATCTTACAACTAACATAACGGAGCTTACAGGGCGACAAACTGGAGAGACGCAGCCTAGCGGATAGATCTTACAACTAACATAACGGAGCTTACAGGGCGACAAACTGGAGAGGCGCAGCTTAACGGATAGACCTTACAACCAACCTAACGGTGCTTACAGGGCGACAAGCTGGAAATTATTGTTAGAAAATAAAATAAATTGAGCTGATCGGCAACACTAGCTTGTAATGCAGGAAAACACGCAACAAGATCGATATAATTATGGTCAGATGAAATCATTCCTTGAGCATTACTCTAGTGGAGAACGCATTGTCACCAAGCCTAGCCATTGGCACTGGGAACGCAACTCCATAGATGTCACCTGCTTTATCGAGGAGAGTCGGGTATTAACATTTTATATTACCGTCTTCATACAAGAGCATCTTATTCCATGTTGAAATTTCATGTATCAAGAATTTCTGACAGCCGTGGGGGCGTGATGACGCGGAGACCAAACTGATTGCCTTCCACCGAGGCAGATTAGCGTCGATTCCCGGTTGATGTATGTAGGATATTCGTGGAGAAATGTCACTCCCAATGGTTTTAATTCCTTGTAAGGAAAAACGTCCCGTGACTCATGATCGTGAGAATATCAGTCATGTAAAACTAACCGAGCTTTCATTCGTTCTCTCTCTCTCTCTGATAGCACATAACCATATTACTAGAGAGATCCATCGTGCGTCACTCGCACCGTGAAGTCGACCCCAGGTCACTGCTTACCTGTGCTCAGTCACATTCTTCCACTACATCTAAAAAGGAAGGAAACCCTGCTGAAAAAAATCTAAGAAGATCTGGACAACATCTTCTCCACCAGATCAGCGCTTAAGATCTCAGAGATCAGTCTGTGTTAGTGGCAGTAGGCTCATGACCAACCACTTCGACATAAACCAATCCTGGAAGGATAAATGATGAAAGAAGACTTGTGTGGATCACAGGCGAATGTCCGACGAAAAAGGAGGGTAGTGATCTCCAAAGAAAACAAGTGTGTCTCAAAAGATTGAGAACCAGGCACCTTCGTCAGAATTGAGAATGGAAGGACTGTGGTAAGGGAGAACAGACCATGGAGCATTATCCAACCCTGCCCTCTGTATTTCTACCCTGTAAGTCCTAACGACATTGTACAATGGTACTACCGATAGTAATAAATGGCTAAATAATTTAATTCATTTACCATGCATAATCCCACCATACGATTAAATAAATATATTGATTATATTTATTTTATGGCCATGAATTTTCTTCAGCCTCGGAGATATTATCAAAAGAACAAAGCATCGCGCTGGACTGATGGGTTCAAATTGAAACATGAAGGAATAGTTCGGTGCTGTCAAACTCTTGCGTTAGGGCGCACTACGACACAGCCGTTGTAATTATAGTCCCATTCAACACCATGTGCCATATCTGAACGCCATGTCCCGTTAAGTTAATCGTAATCCTGGCATTAACTTACGTTATTTTGAGAAGAAAAACAAAAAAAAAGCAAACTTACTGTCCAATAAAAGATTTTCTATGCAATGTTTTGGAATGTGGATCACAAAACTTCTTGAGAACGACAAAAAATAACCACTAAGTTAAATAGTTCTAAGTTTTTAAAAGAAATCACTATTATATATTTTAAGAGCTGTTTTCAAACGTAATAATTGGTTGTTACTACAAATCCTATGTTAAAGGAAATGATTGCAATTTTTAAGTGAATACTGTTTATATTTAAGTTCAGTTATATTATTTGCTTGTAAATTGTTATTATTTTAATGTGAAAGAGATGACAATTTAATGAATTATGCCATATAATATTCCAAAAACATCGCAAATGTAACGTTACAAGACCAATTGTGTCGAACACAAAGATATTAATACAGAAAAAAAAGGAATATTATATCTAATAATTCGTTTCATTTTCTCTTTAAGCTGTGGATTGGCATGTTACGTGTTTAGAAGGCAGTGAAATAAAGAGTAACGGTTAGTTTGGATCAAAAGAAAATATTCCGCGTGGTACTTTATATAAATGTTGTCGAATATTTCAGGAAGGCTCCGACCTGGAATAAGAAAATAATAATATTAGCGTAACTATTGTTTTCACACATTTAGCCAATGATGTAGATGCCTTGTTAGTGAACGCACAATACTCGTTAGTTCTTCTCTTGAGACAAAGCCAAGAACTGGTGCCTTTGGACATCCATGTTTCGTATTACTTACTAATGTGTGTTGTTGTTGTTGTAACCATTCCCTCGCTTTGTATATCGATTATCCATGTCCTCCAAATATAACATGTGTTTAAACAAGATGGGGCTAGAAATATAGGCAGCAATGATATCGTGTATACCATATAAATTGCTGACTCAACCCATTCCTAATAGATACTCATAATAAAGTCGTTTTGGGAACAATTTTGCATTTAAAAATTGATAGTCTAGTATTATTCCATTGCATCTGATTGGATCTTCCTCATGCAACGTTTCCGTGCTAAAAGATAGCATTCCAGATATTCATTTTTTTGTTCATGCAATATGGCTCCCAAATTGGCTTCTTTCGAAAATGCAGACTCAGTAATCTATATAGTTTCACAGCCCACTCGATGGGTCCATTCCCTTCTTTCTTCACAGCCTTGAAATTCACGTGAAATCGGTTTTATTCTCATTTTGTCGCAAGGCACTGACACGTAGTTAATTCATTTTGTTTGCATTTACAAGTCCATGCAACAACATATTGTCATTTCCAACATAAATAGCTCTACCTTTATTGCTGTATGAGCGATGATGTCACGGAAATAAAATTAGAAAAATGTCCAATTGTTCAGGTAGGCAGCGCTTTAGAGGAAACTTTTGTCACATTTCCAATCACAGCTTGATCACGTGTCTGATGAGCGATCGTTAAGGCTGTGTAGAAAAGAGCAAAGCGACGGATCGAGTCGGCTGTGATAGTATATACGACATCATTGATAGGCAGATGGTACTCCCAATCCAAGCTGTATCAGAAAAACCAGCGCTCATTTGTTTTGGACATACCAACATAGCTACGCAATATAAGCCATATTGTTGTGTCCAAATCATTCGTTTTTATTACGGTCATCCGCTTGACTGCACATGTATGACGTTATGCCATATCTGTCTTTATTACTAACTCTAAGATAGATAACCCTTCCACTTCCCCCAGGTACTTGACTAAAGGGTTTAAAAAAGTTGAGAAACATTTCTTGAGACACACCTAAGCCCTTTCACAATTTTAGTTTTAGTTCTTATGACATACAGTTTAACACATTCATTTGAAGTTTTGAGAAAATAATATGCGTGATACTAGGCCCCATTTCTTAATCCTTAATAACTGTATTTTATTTATAATAAGCTATTTATTACCTAAAGTCAATGTTTTGTACAATGAAACTGTAGCAGTTTCGGTCACCTTCAGCGTGGTAAAGGATAAGTAGCCTAACTGTGTAGTACCATACAACTTATTAATAGAATTTTTCCCTAATAGAGGATACTATAAATACTTTTGTACCAAAAGTTCACAGAGTAAAATTTTCAAAAACCAGATCTCTTACAGTAATTTTGTTAATAAAGCATAAAAAGGTCTTGAAGAAGCAGCGTAGAATTGAAGAGATGTGTATGTGAAAAAAGAGACAGTCAGTCTGAAAGACTAGACTTTGTATAATTTTAAATGCTACAAATGCTGAAAAATGCTAGAAAGGCTGGAGGCTTCTCGCTTCGCTCGAAGCCAAAGACTCTTGACATGTTAGAAAATTATCTGCATAGTACTTATCTTGCTTATCTTGTTTCAAATTACTCGCGAACGGCAAGTTCAAACCAAGGGCAAAGCAAGGTCAAGCGCGCCAGATGCCGCACGCTCACCAGAGCGCGCGGGGACGTGCATCTTCCATCCAGTCTAAAAACACTTATAGTGGGCGATGTATTGAAGATAGAGATATGCTCTCGCGGACTTTTTTTGTAGAACTTTTCATGCTGACCAATTCTTACGCTCATAGTATATTGATATTTTTAACGGTTTGCCCAGCGTAAGCTTAAGAAGCGCACGGATGCCAAGTTTTTTTTCGACCTTTTCACTGAAATCGTTACTGCTTGGCTTCCTTTGATCATACATAAATTATTTTCTAGAGAATCGTTCCTCGAGATATCCTTTACAGAATGGTGAAAACCGCATCAAAATCCATCCAGTGGTTCTCGGGATTACCCGTGACATCCAAGAATCGGGGATTTTTGTCTTATACTAACGAAGTAGAGATTGTCGGGAACACATGCACCAAGCGGTACTATGACGTCACACACCTCAGTGCATCTTGGTACATTTCATCCCGTCACAGTAACGTAACGCCAGACCCCAGCGTAACGACGAAGTCGACAAGATCATTTAAAATGATAAAATATGTCTGTTGAATAAGTTAGGTTATAAAAATGATGCTTGCTGTGTAGGGCCTATATGCCAGGTAGAGAGATATTGTAGAGAGAAACTTTGGAAATATGTGTGACGAAGTTATTATGAAATGTATGGGTTGTATAGTTGCCAAGAAACTAAATCTTGGCAACTATACAACCGATACATTCTCAACATTTCATAATAACTTCGTCACACATATTTTCAATTTTTATAACCTAACTTATTCAACATACATATTTTCACATACACATCTCTTCAATTCTATGCTGGTTTTCAAGACTTTTTTATGCTTTATTAACAACATTATTGTAACAGATCTGTTTTTTTTTTTAAATTTCACTCAGTGAACTTTTGGTACAAAAATATTTATAGTACTCTATCCTCTATTAGGGAAAACATTTATTAAGATGTACAGTATGGTACCACACAGTTACTTATCCCATACCAAGCTAAAGGAGGACACAGTGCGACCTAAACCGGTACAGTTTCAATGTACTAAATATTGACTTTAGGTAATAAATAGCTTATTATAATTAGTTTAAAATGGATAATGAAGAACCAAAGAGTTCGAAATAAGGGTCTAGTCATCACGTTTGTAGATTTTAAGAAAGCATACGACAGTATCCATCGTAAATCATTACTGAAAAGCCTTAAAGAATTTGGCTTACACCAAAAACTCGTTAACCTCATTAGTATGACTTTTAAAAATACGAAGGCAAAAGTTAAATTTAGAGGTGAATTATCAAAATCATTCACTATATGAACTGGACTCCGACAAGGAGACGGACTTTCACCATTGTTGTTTAATTGTGCATTGGAGAAGGTTATGCGTGAATGGAACAAAACATGTCAACCAACTATCAAGATCTGTAGAAATATTAAGCTCAGTTGCCTTGCTTTTGCGGACAATTTAGCATTACTTGCAAATACAATAGAAGAGGCTAAATTTCAAATTGAAAAACTACAAATTATAGCAAAAAATTGGATTACAAATTTTATTTGAAAAAAAAACAGAAATGATGCCAACTTTTAAAAGCTGATCTACCAGTCGTTCAACTGAAAAATAATAAAGAGATTAAAATTGTTCAGAAATTCAAATATCTTGGGGAAATAATAACATGGAACACGAATGAAAAAGAAGCAATAGAATACAGAACAACTAAATTTAAACAAGCACAAAGACTTAGCTGGCCAACCTATAAGAAGAAATCTCTTTCGATAAACGCTAAGCTCAAACACTATTATTCCATAGTTAAACTAGAGGCAACTTATGCTAGTGAAACTTTATTCACATTGAATGTACAATTTACAACAGACAAATTACAGAAAATTGACAGAAGAATTATTAGAACAATTATTAACAAAAAACACCAAGTTGATGGACAGTGGAGATTGTTGCCTAACAACATCGTCTATCGTGAATATGAATCAATAACTTCAATGCGTAAAAGAAGAATTTCCTTTTTCTGTCAGATATCAAGATTGCCGGAAACCAGGATATTGAAATAACTATTTGATTACTTTTTGACAAATAAAATCAATAATAATTGGTTCAAAGAAGTTCAGGATGATTTGGAAGAATTGGGTATAACTCGGCAACAAATCAAAGACAGAGAAGAGAAGAGAAGAGAAGAGGATTTTGAAGAACAAAAGCATAAGTCTCAAACTAAAAACAGTTGAACGGAAACAATATACTGTATCGGACACACAAAGGGCTTCCAGGTCGGAGAGGATGAGGAAGTTCTGGGAGGAGAATAATAAGAAATTTACTCAAATGCATTGATTTAAGTGCTCCAATGTGGGCGTAAAATATGTAAATAATAAATAAATAATACGTCAATAACGATTCGGGCTATTTTTATGTCATTCTATAATAACGATTACTGTATTTTATATCAAAATCTTTCACCGTTTTCCTGACAAATGCTCTGATGTAAAAATTGTTGTTCTGATAACTGAAATCACTATCCACATTTTTTTTCACGCTACACAAGTTAGAATTGATTGGTAAATTCCGTACAGTACACGAACTAATTTTCCCGTTCTCTTCCGAGACTTTCAAACAGCTGCCAATCCATGGCATTGTTGTTTTCGTCTTTCACACTAATTAAAACAACATCCAGTTTCAGGATCGATCAATAACATTGCCATCATGCACCCACTTATTTTCTACCTATGAAAATAATTGCGTGTGTGTAATCCATAGTGATTTCATTTGCAGGCCGTTTCCATGCTTTTATTAATAGATTCAAGCAGTAATACAGTGAGCATGTTTATTAAAACGTATAGGCTATATTCATTAGATACAATACTTGATGGCAACGTATTTATAGAAATTATTACATTATCTTGTCGCCTCCGTAGCGTAGCGGTCAGCAGTGTTAGCTGCCGCCCCGCCCTGGGTTCGATTCCCGGCTCTGCCACGAAATTTGAAAAGTGGTACGAGGACTGGAACGGGGTCTACTCAGCCTTGGGTGGCCCAAATGAGTAGAGGGGGTTCGATTCCCCCTCAGCCATCCTCGAAGTGGTTTTCCGTGGTTTCCCACTTCGTCTTCGGGCAAATGCCGGGATGGTACCTTCTTCAAGGCCACGGCCGTCTCCTTCCCTCTTCCTTGCCTATCCATCCTAACCATCCCTTCCCTCATGAGGCCCCTGTTCGCTTTGCAGGTGAGGCCGCCTGGGCGAGGTGCCAATCCCACCTCACCAGTTGTATCCCTTCCGATTCGATGTTCCCCGCTCTAGGACACTGCCCGTAGAGGCGGTAGTGGTGAGTTCCCTCACTGAGTCCGTGGGTTCCACCGAACTCTGTCAGAAGGTAGTAATTGAATACTTTCCCAGAATAATAATGTTGCATAATCCATCTTAACTACTTTGAAGGAGACGGTATAAATAATAATATTCAATATACAGTATATCCACTAATAGGTAGCAAAAAAATAATTAAGTTGTTTAATTACTACTGTTTTGATATGGGTCGTCCAGTTACAAAACTCGTTTAATCCACTTGTGAACAAGAAAGATTTTCATGAGAAACGTTTCTCTGGACTTGGCCTCACGTATCTTTTGTGTTTGTTGTTTTCTACTTTTTTCTCTTTGCTTTGTGGTTTTTGGTTTTTGTTTTGTGTTTGCTTTGTGCTTTTGCGTTTGAATTTTAGTTTTTTCATTTCTTTCTTGGTTTTGGTTTTGTGTTTGTTTTCTGCTTTTGCTTTTTTTTTTGAATTTTGCTTTTTGTTTTGTGTTTCTTGCTTTTTTGTTTTCTACTTTTGCTTTTGTTTTTGAATTTTGCTCTTTGCTTCGTGTTTTTTGTCTTTGGTTTTGTGTTTCTTTTCTGGAAAATCAAAATAAAACAAAACAAAATAAAATAAAACAAACAAAATCAAAATAAAACAAAATTAAATTCAACAAAAAATAAAACAAAATAAAATAAAATTAAGTAAAATAAAATAATCTAATAAATAATATATAATAATAATAATAATAATAATAATAATAATAATAATAATAATAATAATAATAATAACTATAAGAATGTTAGATATCCAAATTCAGTGTTGCAAGTCTAGTAAAAAAATCAATACTTTGACACTGCTTAATCATCATCATCATCATCTTCATTTCCCCTTTTCCAGCTGACACTGGGTGGGGGCAAATATGGTTCCTCTCCACTTTGCTCTGTCGTTCCACCATTCCTCTTCCGACACAGTGTTCCAATCCAGGTTCCGTTTTCTAATACTATTCTCCACCGAGTCCATCCAACGCATTCTTGGTCTTCCTCGTCCACTCTTCCCTGTCATCCGTCGTTCCAGTACTCCTCTTGGTAGCCTTACTTCATTCATCCGTTTGACGTGTCCAAACCATCTCAATCTGTTTTGCTCCAGTTTGTCATTTAGTTTCTGTACTCCCAGTTCTTTCCGTAAATCTTCAGTTCTCACTCTGTCCCTCCTCGTTTTCTGGACCATACTTCTCAGGAATCTCATCTCAGTTGTCTGTACTCTGCTCTCATCCCTCTTAGTCATTGTCCAAGTTTCTGCTGCATATGCCATTATAGGAAAATGATATGCTTTGTACATAACTTATTTAGCTTTAATTGGTATATCTTTGTTCCATACTAGTCCCCTTACCTGTTGGTAGAAAGCACTCCCGAGTTGTATTCTTCTGCTAATTTCCAAATCTAGTCTTCCATCTTCAGTCAGTTCACTTCCCAAGTATTTGAGGTGTTTCACTACTTCCAATTCCTTATCTCCTACTTTGATTACTCCTTTTCCTTCTTTCTTATCTCTACTCATCACCACTGTTTTACTCTTCTCCACATTTATCTTCAATAAAATCTTTTCATTTATTACGTCTAACTGTTCTTGTACCTCCATCTCACCCTCGCTTCACTAAATAGATTTTCTGAGATAACAATAGAAAAATGGTGCTTACGCCTACCATGTTTGTCAACGTATGCAACATTGTTCTGGGGACTGCCGACTTCAGACCCCAGTAATCTTTAAAAAATGACTTTTAAAAAATGTACGAAGTGTGCGATTTGCACATACTGCTCATGTATGAAAATACGCTCCATAATTGCTGTCCACTTCATAATTTGACCGCTCTGACGCCTGTTTCATGTCATTTTAACATTCTGAGGTCTTTCCTTTATCATTTTGCATGGATTTCAGAAACAGTAAATCAAACGAATGAGTACTCAAATCGTATAATTTCATACATATCGAATAACCGGTGAGTGATACAGCACACTCATCACACAAATTACATTATCAGTAACAAATTGGATTCTAATTTTTTAAATATCAATTTTTGTAAGAAGTGTTCAATTTGCAAAACCTATTGGGGAAAGTGTGATTACGAACATACGAGATTTCTCGCACGGGTCGGCTAGTATATATTATTTCAGTAGTATAGATCCCTCCTGCGGCGCTCACAAGCGACCGATCGTGACAAATGAGCATTCAAATCAAAGAGAATATACACTACCAGTGACGCATTGCACTCTAATTTCATAAATATCTGTAATTTCTTTAAAAAATTACTTTAAAAAACAGTACGAAGAGTGCGATTTGCAGATATTGTTGCTGCAGGAAGATACGCTCCATAATTGCTGTCCACCTCACATGTTGGCCGCTGTGTCGCCTGTTTCATGTCATATTAACATTGTGAGGTCTTTCCTTCATCATTTTGCATGGATTTCAGAAACAGTAATTTAAGGGAATGAGTTCTCAAATCGTATAATTTCATAAATATCGAATAACTGGTGAGTGTTACGGCTAAGCTGTCAATGGACTCAGCCCACAAATGACATTAGCAATGACGAATTGCATTTTCATTTCATAAATATCTATTTGTGTAAGAAGTGTGCGATTTGCAAATACTGTTGCTGTAAGAAAATACGCGACATCATTGCTGTTCAGTTCGCATTTTGGCCGTAGGGACGCCTGAAACGCAAATAGTGTTCTATAATCATTTGGTGAAAAATAAAAACATAGCGACCTTTCTCCTTAAGTCTCTTATTATAAACCTATTGGGGAAAGTGAGGCTTCTGAACATGCGAGATGTCTCGCACGGGTCCGCTAGTAGTAGCAGAAGTGCCCGTTCTTCGATCGGTATTCGGTATTAATAACCAGACGATATCAATTGGGCTACTGTTGCAATGGTTAGGGGCTTGTCATTCCTTTATAAGTTTATAAGAGTGAAGTTAGTTTTCTGGGAATATCACAGACACTGTTAATGTAAGGGCCTTAAAATGTGGTTTTCGGAAACCCTTTAAATGCTCCCGAATTTTGTGTCTCACTTTAAGAAGCTCAACATATGCTTTGGTCGTCCTTCTAGGATAATTTTTAAATTTCATCTATTTTGGCATGTATTTTGAAAAGTTTTTCCCTATACCCACCCTTATATCAGAAGTACGGTGAAGAGTTTTATAAATGATTGGTGTATTGACTCTCATGGATACCATACCTAATTATATGATGCTCCAAGCATCCGAACACGAGTTATAGGCGTACATAAAGATACACAGAAAGACAGACAGACAAACCCACTTTTTGCTTGCATCCGTCAAAAAACATACCAAAACGCGTAAAAGAAACAAAATTGAATAAATAATCATACATTTATAGATAGATGTATTTAGTATCGTGCCCGTCAGAGGAGCTGTCAGGGTTGCCAACAACCGAAATGACATCCCTAACACCTCACCTGCCGGACCCATGTGCCAAGAGGATCAGGTGAATTTCTTATAGGCCATAGCGGCACGAGAATCCATGATCCAAGGGATCCGTGGTAACATGGTTGCTAAAAGGTCATAGACAGTCTAAGAAAATACACCTCCTAAAGCTAGACTGAGAAATTAAACTTCCAGGCTTATGTAAAACGTGTAAAAATATTTATTTAAAATATGCAAGCACCTATCCTAGTTCGGAGGGGGTTTTATTGGCTAATCCGCAAACTAATAAATAAACAAAAATAAAGATCAGGACCCTACCTGTAAACTACGGTAAACCCTCGCGAAAGATCTAATTTACAAAGTTAAGCAACAACAGCAACGCTAGGAAAATGGTACGGCAATAAACCCTAAGTCAAGTTACAAAATAAGCTAATAACGGAATTTACATTTAACAGGGTAGCAATAACAAATTTAAGTTAGGATGATACCATTTCCTCATTTACATTTAGTGTTAAATAATTTGGCTAATTCCTGACATTTAATACAAAATTTACGGCGGTTACGTCCGTAACACAAAACAATTACAACAAATCTGCATGACAAGCCGTCAAAAAAAACATTAAATACACTCTTACAAACTAAGTAAGCTAAACATGGGATTTTATACAATACAATAAATAAAACAACAAGACCACAATCAATTATATTCCTGCCTTTGCCCTGGGTTACTCTTTATAAACCAGTGTCATCTAAGTGCATGTCATTTACGTTGGCGATCGCGTAGTGAAAACTACGACTAACGTCGCATGAGGCTCAAGCTCCACCAGCTACGAACTATAGGTTAAGCAAGCACTCCGCCGATCAAAATTAGTGTCATCTGTCCTAGATTACTTCCATAAAGAAGCGTAAACAAAAGCAGTTGTCGGTCAGCACGTCCAAAATGCAAGTGGATCAAGTTTAAATGCAATAAACAATTAGTTATTATTTGTTTATAAGAATTATGCGCTTGATTATTAAGCTGTCGGTTTAAATTTATCGTTGGTTTATGGCGAATAGTGCTGACGATCCTGAATACCTTGGGATCAGCAGTAGCAGTCTCGTGCGAGCTCAATCTCTGCTATAAAATACCATCATCGAGCTTTCCACGCTCGGATATAACATTAACACAGGTTATTAGTGGCTCTCGGCTCACTTAAATTACCTCGGGTAGGCCTGGTAAGAACTTCAGTTACCTCCCGTAAATACCTAGTCTACAGAACGAATTCTGGACACAGTGCAATACGCACCAATACATGAATGGCCTCTAACACAGGCGTCTATCTCTAGCCTCTAACACAACAAATAAACCTCGACATGAAATGTAATCACTCTCAAATAGAGTTAAAAGGTAGTCGCTTCAATAGCGATGCAAGCGTATGGCGTTTGCCAAACAATTCATCATAACAAAACATATGATTTCCACAAAATGGTGGCCTGGACATTGACCTACTTATGAATCACAACATCTAACGGTAAATAATGCTACAAGCATTGTCATAAAGTCTGATACATTTGTCTCACTGTGTGAGTGTTACTTTAGTTGCATGCTGGGAACTCGTATAACCGGTCCGTGACATGGAGTTGCACTGCCAATTTACAGTCACCTACTTGGACGGTTAGAATGACACAATAGACTGATTGCAGACAGTTTTCTCATAAGAAGTCCATTAGAAAACTGGCCTTGTTATCTGATCCCAGTATAATACTCAAATAGAATAAACATTAGGCTTAAAATCACGCCTCAAAACTGTACACAAAGACGTGGCATGTTCTTCAAACCAAAGAAAAGTAAAATATAGAAATACCACTTGTTCTCAAAGTCTTTGCAATCCGTAGATATGTCACTTCATAACTGCTCTGTATTTAAATAACCAAACAATATCTGTGTCAAAACACCTGACACAAAATAAACATTATAAAGGCGCAAATCTCACGATTGCTGAGTTTGCCAATGATACGGTAACAATTACGGGGTTCGATGCTAAGTTGCATACAAATACAATTCCCTGAATATGTTTTGTACTCGAACAGGATGGCTTCATAGCTCATCTAAATGAAATGTAATATTACCTTTACAAAACTGATAGTTTCGGTCGACTATCAACCGATACGAACTGTTTAATGAAATCAGTGGCGTGACAAACATTTAACTAAAAAGGGGTGTTATGATATAACACTGGCCATGACGTCTACTCCTCGCGCCAAAGTAAGCTATACACAAAATCACCCGCGTAGGGGTTGAACAAAGTAGTAACAAAGACTACAGTCACGTTTAGTAGGGGTAGAATTAACATCTTAGCGATGTCCATCAGAATGCACCATGATTGAACAGGGTTCAATCACAGGGTGGCTAACAAATCACTGAAAGTGAATTACAAAGATTAGTTCTAACATTACAAACCCTACCTATGGCTCGGTTGATTCTACAATCTACTCTAGTCTAAAAAACTACAACTATCTATACCAAAAAGGAACCTCACAAGGAATAGATTAACAGACCCAAAAGAAAGGATGTCTACATCTCAATCGTTCCAACGGCTTGAGGGATATAATTAAGCTGCTGGTCTCCGGACAAGGGTTGTCCAAACTGGGCCTCCACATAGGCTCTATCCATTACCATGGCCTTAATTCGTCCTCGGCGTTGACGTCGTGATATATCTAGACTCCTTCCCTTTATAGCAGTCGTCGTGTTCCTTGGCTTAGCACATCCATGTCCCACACTAGTGCTATGTTCTTGGATCTCCTGTCATGCTGAAGTTCTCCAAAAACGCTCCTTCACATCATGGGGATTTATCTACTCATTCCCACAGACGATGTATGATTTAAAAAAACGTCGAACTCGTGGTTATGAAAATATGACATTTTATGTGAAAATAACCACTGGAAAAAAAATGAGAAATTTGGTGTAGCACAGTTTCACTGAAGCTAGCTTTATTGTGGTAGCAATCTCACTGAATCTACACGGCGCAGATGATAGAAAAATTGGCCATGCACATATCTGCTTTCACATTCACAGATTCTATGTTCCACAAATCACGTGGCATCGAAGTTATACACTGGAAAAATTAATCGCTCTTGCGATCATAGCAACATTTGTAACTGTTAGCGTTGAAATAATGCACTTTGTTAATCATAACATCACAGTTATTAATATATTTTCGCCTCACTTGAAGACATTGATTTTCACACAGCACGTGGCTGAAAATGTGGTGTTCCATGATGTACAAATTTTATCACTTTTTGATAATTCGAAGAATTTCGTAGCACAAGCCTACATTGGCTTTAATATTCACTTGGTTGTTACACTGTTCAGTGATAAATAAAACACGATGTACAACGATCACTTTCCTTGCCTTCGGGCGGACAATTTCCTCGTCTTTGAAGACGGACATACAAAACGCATCCAACTAGGATGGAAAATCCTACACATGTGCCAAGAGCTTGGTCCTGCGCTGCTAGAACTTACAAATACTCTAGTCGTGTAGCGACTGATTGGTTCCGGTTCGCGTGTCTGCGATGATAATACCTTACCAAAAGTAGAAATAACATTCTCCAGAATGTTTCGATGATACTTAATTACAAAATGTGAAGATCTGAGCCTCGTAGAAAGTAGAAATGTAATACTAAAGACTCAGATAATAATATAATGTTATTTTCCAAAGTCAAAAGTGCAACCATTAATAATTCCAAGGAATGTCAGCATGCGGCAACAGCATGGCTGGTTGGTGAGTGCGTTCTAAGATGATGCATCAAAAGTGTGTTGCAATGAAAAATATCACATGAACCTATGCTTAGCGGGATCATCATATACGAGGGTCGAGTCATAAGTCATGGCAACTATTTTTTTTCTCGCGAACAGGAGACAACACGGAGAGAGCAAAGGCACCTACTGTCGGGGAAATAAGTATAGATACTCGAGTTTAGAGGTCAATAAAACCTTTACCTTTACCGGTTTTTCTTACCAAGTTCACGGAGGCCAGGAGGCAAACTAACTCTATTGACAACATCATATCAGTCAGATTTCCAAATAGAGATATATCAACCACACAGTATCTAACAAAATCATCCTTTCGATGAACCCGTTTGTCGACGACGACAACAACAACAACAACAAATGATTAGTCTCAAACTAAATTCACCTAACGTGTACTTGCTGACGTGAAAATAAAATTGAAAACCTCGTAGACGAAACGCAATACACATCACATAAAAACTGACCCTCACCGTTGAGTTAAGTCCCCATCCACAGGAACACCCCATTAATAAATTTAAAGGCTTGTGGTGCATGAAAATTCAGGTTTCATTAGCCTCCAATGGCCGAAATTCCTAAAAGCCGCAAAAATACTATTTCAATGCAGGAATTTTGGAAAATAATGTTGCTGTTTGGAGATATAATAGACCTTCTGTACGACATATCGCTCGTGCAAGTCGTGTGAAAAAAGTCTAGAGTACCCCTTGGCCCATTATATGTATTGATGAATTTTACAGCTTAATTTGGTTCCGTGATAACCTTATAGCCGTTTACAAACTTTCACAATGTACAGTAATAAATGGAATTACAGAAATAGATGACCTCTGAGATTCATTAGTTTATTAAATGAAATAACTTTTCTGGGAATATCTCAAAAACTGTTGGATTTAGGGCCTTAAAATGTGGTTTTATAGGCCCAAGGGTTTGTTTCTCACATTGAGAGACTGAAAATGAGCTTTGTCCCGCCCTTCTACGTCTATTTCAGCATGTATTTTAAGGTGGTAGGCCCCCTTTCTTTTGAGAGGTACTGAGAAGAGTTTCCTCAATGATTGGTATCGTGCCTCTGATTTATTTATTTTCGTATGTTACAAATGATCTACATATATATAGCCTACAAATATGTACGTAATAATTAGAAATGAACATCAAGGCTCTTCAACCAGGAAAGCGCTGGAGCTGATGCTTTCATGAACTCTTCCCATTCGCCTGCAAAGCTACGCTCTGGGCACTCCCGAATGATGTGGTTCATCGTCTGTTCTTGAGATCCGCAGTCACAAGCTGGTGATTCTAGCCAACCCCATTTGTGTAGCATTGCTTTGCACCTTCCATGACGAGTTCGAGCACGATTTAGTTGGCACCTCGTAGCTCTTGGTAGATCAGTTCCTGGGATACGCTGGGAAGGATCATCTAAGTGGATTTGGTGAGGTGAAGAAAAATCTCTCCACCTTTCCTTCCAGATTTTGTTGAAGTTGTAAGGCCCTGGCTGCTTAATAATGTCATCACCCCAAATAGGATTCCTGGATTTCAGGCGCATGGGTGGAGGATTACTCAGTACTGAGTGAACCGGAATGTGCCTGAAGTCAGAACAGATGTAAGTTTTCCAAGCGTGGGCAGCTGCTTGTTGTGGTCTCAGTTGTGGAGGAGGAATGCCTGCCAGGACGTGCAACCATGGCACAGGGGTTGATCTTAATGTGCCCGTTATAATCCTTAAGGACTCATTGAGCTGAGTATCCACTCTGTGGACATGAGCACTTCTATACCATACCGGTGCACAATATTCGGCAACAGAATAGACTAGCGCAAGGCTTGCCATACGAAGAGTACTTGCATGGGCACCCCATGTTGTGCCAGCCAGTTTGCGGATGATATTGTTCCAGGTCTTAAGCTTTCCTGCAGTATTCTCAAGGTGTTTACTGTACGTCAGAGAACGGTGCAGAGTTACTCCTAGGTATTTGGGGTTGGGATTGTTTCTCAGCCTCCTTCCGCAGAATGTAATATTCAGCTCTTGTTTGGAGATTCTACTATTAAGGTAATAATAATAATAATAATAATAATACCGTATGGCCTCGGGTGCCTGGTGCAAGCTTTGTTAATTGACACCCAGAGGGTAGCTTGCATGTCGAATTTCGTCGTTCCTTTGAACGCTATGAAAGTCAAGGAGGTTAGATATCTAAACTCCTTGACACTACAGCGCTTTCAAGTAGAGAATGGAGGAACTTTGTGTGGCGGAAAATCCCGAGATTAATTTTGCCATTGAACACGGCCTACTGAATTCAAATGGATTCTTTAACACGCCAACAACGTATGACATGAGTATCGTGATTTTTGTCGCCTTCAAAAATCACTTACCATGGCCAGGGGCGAACCTGCAATCTTGGAGTTAGTAGTCCGACACTATAACCACTCACCCACCGTGGCAAGCTACTATTAAGGTGAAAATCTGTGACCTCAGTTTTTGAAGGGTTTGGGCAAAGCCTCCACTGTTTGAAATAGTTTTCTAGTTTTTGCAGGTCCTGTGTCAGGATTTTTTCCCCGTCGTCCAGATATTTGGTTTGGATTGCTATGGCAGAGTCCTAAGCATAGCAGAACTTATGAGACACTGTTTCTGGTACATCGCTTGTACTCGTATATAGGTTAAACAATAATGGGGCTAAGACAGATCCCTGAGCGAGGCCGTTTTTGAAGATGTACGACTTACTCATCTTGTCGCCTGAACACACTCTCAAATAACGATTCATTAACATGGTGGATAACAGGGCATTGAGTCTTCTGCATGGTAGTGCTTGTGCCCACACTGTATCATAGGCAGCAGTTAAGTCGAGGAAAACCACAGATGTTTTCATTCCTCTTTGGAATCCTGCTTCTATAAAGGATGTTAGAGCTAAGACTTGCTCTGATGGATATCTGTACCTCATTTTACGTTGATCCACCCTGCCGTTCTCGAATTATAAGGGAACAAAGTTCTCCACAGACAAACAGGCAGACAAAAGATTTATTTTCGCGCGCAGCCGTCATAAAACAGTCTGAAACGCGTTAATAACGCAAATTTCCATAGAAATTCAGAAAAAAAAACAGACAAACGTTCATTTTATTTATATAGGTATTTCGGTATTCTCACGATATAGAGATAACATCATACCTGCCAACCTTGCAAAACCAAAAATTCAGGAGAATTTGATATGAAAATCAGGAAAATTCAGGAGACGCAAGTAGTGCATATTAGCTCTACTAATTGGCAAACTATGCTTCGAAATGAATGACGTAAATAAGTATTCAGCGTTTATTATCCCTTTAATTTCACTTTTAACATCAAAATCTTTTTATTTATTTATTTATTTATTTATTTATTTATTTATTTACAGCGTATTTTCCCAATATTGGTAAGCGATAAGCACTTTGACTCAATTCTTGACGTTTTTCTTATTTTGCCAGTATTGTTTCATTCTGTTGGAAAATGAGAATTTTCTTTCGTCAGACCATTGAGGTCTGTAAGGTGTAGGTTTTGCTTGTTCTGGTTGGACTTCCCAGTTGTTACGGAAGGAGTCTCTGTCTGATGTGTCGGTTATGTTAGCAGTTCATATGTCTTTTTGTATTATTTTTCCTTACACTTTACATTTTCTTGGTATTTTATGTTTCAAAATATCACTTTTTCCACATGTGATATAAAAATCATTACATCGACAAACAGTAAAGAATGGAAAATGATTGACCTTTGCTGGATTCAATTATGTACGGAAAGTTTTCCGAAAACTGTTTCAAAGAAAGCAATTGTATTTTTGGCCATAGTGAAGTGTCAAATACCGAGCAAAAATACGAGAATGTGACGAAAATGTTGCAGCAGTCAGTAAACATTCGCCTAAACTGGAACAAACCCCATTTACGAATGCAGGTACCCAAATAACATTCATTGCCTGGCCACTATAAACACTTCCAAAACATACTGGAAAATAATTGATAATTTGAGTAATCGTTAGGCGGGAAAAACAATGGAGAATCGGGAGTCTCCCGCATGAATCGGTAAAGTTGGAAGGGATACAATATGCAACTTTTCATTGCTTTTAAGTTGTTCTTCTTCTTCTTCTTCTCCAAGTACCGATTTCGGTCCCCCGAACGTTGGCGATCATCATGGAAAAGACGTCTCTGTCCACCGAATGCCGGAACAATTTTCTGCAGCCGATCGAACCCGTGACCACTCCTTGATATTCTGAAGCCAGGACATCTGTCTTCTGCCTCGTCCTCGTCTGCCATCTATTTTGCCTTGTAGCAGCAAGATGGTAGAATGGATGGTGAAATTACAGCTCGATCCCAAGCCTCAGAGCGGCTCTTCAATGCTCGGAAGGTAAATTTTCTTAACTACCCATCTGTGACTAAATCCACGAAACTTCGTGTATACAAAGTGATATATCTCCCTACCTTGCTCTATGGCTGTAAAACCTAGACATTGACCAGCAAACACCGGAGTAGAATTCAGGCATCAGAAATGCGATTTCTCCGCAAAATAGAGGGGAAAACGAGAAGGGACAAAATCAGGAACCAGACCATCAGAACTAGTCTTGACGTTCCACCTGTGCTCGAGAAAATTGAACAGAGCCAGTTACGATGGTCTGGGCATGTCCAAAGAATGGATGACAACAGGATGGCTAAACAAGCCTTGGATGCCAGAATGCAAGAAGCAAGACCGCGCGGGAGACCCAGAAGAAAATGGAAAGACGACGTGAAGGCAGCTGCAGAAGCCAGGAGTGGTGAGTGGAGGAGAGCGAAGGAGCTGGCCTGAGACAGAAATCGCTGGAGGACCCTCTGGAAAACCTCGACACCACAAGGTACAAGAGGATCAGGCGTGGATTCAAGGGGGAGGGATCACGGGGGTCATGAACCCCCATCCCAAATGGAAACCAATTTTTTTTGCAAACTCAAAAAACGAAAACACAATAACCAGACAAACAAAACTTAACGAATTTTAACTAAAAAACAGGTTTTTTTTCATTTTATTCAATACTGAAAATATCTTTATTGCAATTATTATGTTCTGTTACAACTGTACATATTTACAACTTTATACCTGTTATATAAAAATATAAATATAAAATACATTTTTTTTTATTTTTTTTGTTACCAACAATAATAACAACTCGTCATATATATACACGGATAGGAATTCGGGGCTTTGTTCGCACCAAAAATTTTTGCCGAGGTCCAAACTGCAAGCTTCGTTGGCAATTTAAGCTGTGATTTTCTCCCTTTGTCGGTACCAACTCGACTTGCCGAAACTGTAACGTACCTTGATACTTTCTCGAAGCTCGATGAAAAAGTCGCAAAACAAGCCGTTGCAATTTGAACGAATATTTTTGGTGCGCTAAACGCATCAAATTTCTATCCATGTAGCTTGCAAAAAAATGGTCTGGTTTTGTACGTTTGGTTATTTTGTGATTGCGGTTTTTAGTGATACTATTTTTCTTAACAATTTCGATTCACTGACCCCCTCCAAAGCCAAACTCTAGATCCGCGCCTGAAGAGGATCGACCAAGTAAGTAAGTATTAGTCGAAGCAACTGATATTTATGACCTCTGTATGACCCAAATAGGCAGTTTTTTTCGATAGTTAATGGTAGACAAAAGCTGAAGATCACATTTTGCTCTTCTGTGGACATCTCTGTTAGTAACTTTATCAGTCCAGGTTATTTTAAGCATTCGTCTATGAATCCACATTTCGAAGGCCTCTAATCGTTTCATGATGTTGATCTTCAAAGTCCAAACCTCCATACTATACAAGAGTATCGACCAGACACAGGTTCGAGCCAATCTTTGTCGGAGCTTCAGATATAAGTTGTCATTGTTGAGGCACGAGGACATTGTCCTATATACACTGCGTGCCTTTTCAATGCGACTTCTGATTTCAAGTTGCAGTTGTTAAAAATGGATTATCTAACATTACTTTGGGGAGATATTCAATTACAGATCTGATATGGAGGAAGAAGTTACTATTGAAATGTATGAGGATCATCTGCCAAACACATAACACACTCATTTTCCAGTTCAAGAGGTTCGCGTGTGTTACAACACACAGGCATGAGATGCGATGAATTTCTATATGGTGGTTATTTGGCAACTCACGAGAGTAACTGAGAGATGATCTAAACAACATTATAATAAAATTATGCGCTTCGCTGTCCATGGCTGCTTTCAGCATTAACTGTGCATGGCCAATGGTTTTCATGATCCAGATTAGGATTGAAATCTGTGCAGGAAACTTTGTGACCGATACCACGCCATGAAATGAATATACTGCTTCTTCTTATGACCAACGTAACAGATATTGACAGTGCTGTATGAAAATAGTATTCTGGTGTACATCTATGCAAACTTCCAATGTCTTTCAACCATGAAATTATGCGTCTCCCAACAGAGCTTTTACCTTGTATCTTTCCTTCAATTATAATTTGTAATAAACGACAACACCCGCTTCTCATAACGTTACCTAGACGTTATGTTCCTCTGTTTTATAATATATAGCAGTTCATTTTGTTCTTATCCGATGAAGAACCTCGACATTTGCATTTTCAATATCCAAGGTATGCGCAAGAGACGGTGATATAGATGCATTTCAAAAGCACATCCATATAGGAGAACGGAAAAGAAGTAGGAACGGATGATGCAGATTCACAGCTGTAGACTGAGATCTTATCGTACAAAGAATTTCTTCGTGGTAAAGAATCCAATTCTGTTCTCTTCAAATCTCGATTTTATCTCTCGTTTGGAATCACAATGGCCGTTCAATATGGTGCCCAAATATTTGAAGGCGAACGCTTGGTTAACTACATTATTTATATCAGTTGATTTGCTCTTATTGCCTTTTTTTATTAGAGAACATCGTCATTTATGGTTTTAAAGAGTTCACACACTTACTTCACACAATTCATAATGTATTGAAGGGTACACTACGACTGGAATTTTTATCAAAGTTTTGCACCTCGGGTTAACTTGAAAAGTGCTTATATTGTACCTTACTGGTCATAGGCTACATTCATTAACGTTAATTGATAACATTTCATTTGAATAATACATATTTATAATCAATTATGTTAGACGGGAAATATAAAACTCTACACGAAAAATATATTTTCCACCTAATATAACATGTTGCTAATAAGACAGTTATCAATTCATTGTTAATAAGCAACACTGAAAATGACCTCGAAGCTTTCTATGATTCCATTAAGTTATTATTATTATTAGCTCATATCATACTCGAATTATGCGGACAAATAACTGGAGCTTTGGCATTACTCACTTAAACATCCAAGTCATAAAAACTGCTAGTGCATCAGAGCCTTGATACTTTTTGCCTTTTCGGCGTGTTATCTCCAGCAAGTAAACAAGAATGCATCTTGAGAAGAATTTGAATTTATTATGTCTCTTATACAGGCCACTGAGGCTACAAAGCAGCTCTCTTCATTCAGAGGGTGGTTGAATACAATAAAATAAATGAAGAAAGAAAAACTTAACCTAAACATTCAGTTGACAATAGAAGTTCTTGTTAGTACATCTGTTCACATTGATCATAATAATTGCATAGCTGATAGATTACCATGAAGGGAGTGTTTTATCGCTCTGATGGGAAGTCCTGAATACTGGTGCGATTTATATTTATTCCAGAGAATACTAGCTGAAATACGGAATGAACCTTTGCATTTTGTGGTTCTATGATATGGTATCTGGAGCTTTTGTACAGTGTGTCTATTCGCACGGTTATGCACTGACTGCATGGGAGTTAGTGTGCAGTAAATATAAGACGGAATTTTGAATTTTTATCACAGTCTTCGTTCTTTTAATTTTAGCCATCCAATCTGGACGTAAAATGGAGTTATATGAGACTCTCTTGGTATATTTAGAAACCGCAAGCAAGCATTTTGCATTCTTTGTAATTTTGTATTGAGGACCTCTCCTAGATCATGGTAAATAATAGATCCATAATCAAAAATTGGTAATATTATACTTTGTATCAGTCTCTTCCGTAAATTTTGCTGCAAATAGAAACAAGTTCGCCTAATATGATATAGTGACGATGCAACCCTTTTCAGCAAGACAGACACAAAAATGGCATTTTGAATAATATTGTGTTGATATTATCGAAAGTAGTTTACACAATGTTACTTCCCCTGGCAGGGTGTGCTACTGCTGGCGTACATTTGAAAGCCGCTCCTTTACCAGCTGGGAGCTTAAGTAGGGGAAGAGAGCTAGAGAGAGCCACAACGGTGTCTATGTCAGTGCCTAGTCAGGCAATATGAGTGAAATTGAGAGGAAAGGAGCCTCGTTGTGTGAATCTCATATTATGAGTTCACATCCGAGCTTAGCCAACATATAAGCCCGTGGCGCCAGTCTCATACTGTGACGTCACAATGGAATCTACGTAGGCTTTCAATATTAATTGAAGAGTGTGAACGTCACAGTGCAGGACTAAGAACAGGAATTTATTTTAAAGACACAGAGCTATGTTAAGTTATAAATGCATGTTATAACAAACGAAATTTTAAAAAGTTAAACTTAAATATACTGGGATAGTAATTTGGTAGCAGAGCGTGGTGCATATTACTGTAATTATTTGTATTATTTATCCGCCTTGTCTTTATTGACTAAGCGGATTAAATAATACAAATAATTATCAATAGTTAATACGGATAAACCTTTACCATAATCATAATAATAATAATAATAATAATGGTATTGGTTTTACGTCCCTGTAAACTACTGCAGCTTTTAGAGACGCCGGGATGCCGGAATTTTGCCCCTAAGGGGATCTTTAACGTGCCAGTAAATCTACTGACACGGCTCCCTCGCATTTGCGCACCCTCAAATGCCAGCTGACTGCGCCAGGATTTGAACCTGCGACCTTAGGCACAGCAAGCGAGAACGTTACCGCTGATCCACGCTGCTATCAAAAAACGTTTACCAAACCAACATGGTAATCATACACACATTTTCATACTACTGTCCCAACTGTTAACATCTCGTTCAAAGTTGATCAAAGGAAATTAAACATGCAATTCATAATATCTTATTCCATCGTCACATGGTTCGCTCATCACCAGGGATTATGTTTATGTCTTGCTAGATTTTATACAACCGTCCCAGTCAGAAAACCAATACCAACTGAAGTCACATACACACTGCTTCTAGTGTTATCAGGAAAAGAAACTAGCTTGCAACAGCGATATTAAAGGGACACCACCTTATCGCCGGAGTGTTCAGTGATTTGCAGCTATCTCCGTGGGTGTTCTTCGAAATCATATCTGAGCCTAGGGCTTCATGTCAAGAGACGGATACACACCACTCAATTGCCTCGCTGGTAGGGTTTGAAGCTTACTCTCAACCCTATCACCCATTTCTATTACATAAATACCGGGTGAGTTAGCCGTGGTCGTTATGGCAGGACTACTGGCAGTCACTCACATCCGGGAGGCAAGGAGGTTCGAATCCCTCCGCCGGCAACCTTTAAGATGGTATTCTGTGGTTTCCGATCTTCCTTCCAGGCAAATGCCGGGGTTGGTCCCTAACTATAGGCCACAGCCTCTACCTTCCAACTCCTCGTCCTGGCATTCAAACTTTCCACCCCCGAGAAAACACTCCACACGTGACGGTACTTGTAGCTCACCCATTGGGTGTCCGCCTCGAAGCAGCTACAAAACTGGTGAGCCGAACATGTCCTCGGACACTCCCGGCACTAAAAGCCATAGGCTAAAAAAACATAAAAATAATTTGTAGCCTAGTTTTATTTTACGAATACCTTCTACGAATTGTCATGTCATTCGGTCCAATAGTTTTGACGTCGAACCAAGACAAACAGAAAAAATAAACAGAGGATATATCTGGCCATTATAAATCTCATCCAGGATAAACGAAGATTTAGCCAAAAATTCAAATTGTTTAGACAGGAACCTTACTTTATTTATAGAGATTACACGAATTATACACACTGTCCAGGTTATGTGGGGGATACCCACGTGACTGATAATGCAGTACAGGTTGCCTGGTTCCGAAAGGAAATAGGAGGAAAGCTCGAACCTGCTCATATCTAAGTTAGCGTATGACGAAGTTGTTTCTCTGACAGAGTCGATCTTGCTCAACTTGGAACTGTAACGAATAACTAAATCAAGGAATTCAGCCTTGTCCATGTACTGATGCAGCAGGCACTTCAGCGTTACGAGATTGCCCCTGGAAATGTGTAAGAGATATTCAAGGTAGGTGAAATATGCTGCAGAGGTTGAAAAAACATAGCTTCTTTCCCACTAAGCTACACTTCTGTCCAGGGTTAGAAACGAAAACAGCCATGTATGTGAGAAGATAACCGTACCATCAAAATATAATTGTAATTAACCAAAACAGGGTAAATGAGCAACAATACCCCACAAGTTGCAAATCATTGGGTTTTAGGGCAATTCTGCGAAATATTCCTCAATTTAGTATGCGTATCATGGAAAACACAGCAGAAATAAAGATCGGTAAATTTCCTAAATAACGGGTGATGACATCATGTATCAATGAACATAACCTAATTACATATTATACCGGTAATTTAAAATATATTTTCAAACCAAAATTATAATTATAATTTTGTATATGACATTCTCTTGTTCGTAAAACTAAAGCATATGAGTTATAATCATTAACAGAGCAAATAATGTGTATAGCATATAACTTAACATATTTCCATTGCTGCGACGATGATATATGCTTCTAGACTATTTAACATATTAAATTTAAAGTTATGTGTTTTGAGTACCGTACTTACATAATTTCCTTCAAAAGATTTACAATTTAATGCATTACTTATTAAGTATATTTACTCTTCCGATACCAAATACAATCAAGCTCATCGATTCCAAAATCCAACAGTAATTCTACACAATTCAATATTTTCCAAAAATTTTGGAGCTTTAAAGATTCTGTTCAATTTCTAGAACGAATGAAATTCTTCTGAAGCACCAGTTTAAACAGCTCTAGTGTAAATGATTGGTTTCCAAGATGAATTCACTTGTTGGAGATAACTCATAGCCCCCTACTTCTCTCACATGTTTGTGTCTCCTAGGTTACGATCTGCCCCGTGCCTTTCTGCCATTGGCTACATGTGTCTTGAGGAAGTCAGAGCACTGAGATCAGATCCCACCCAGTACGTCGAATTGTATTAAAATTTAAACAAACTGGTTGGTATTTCTTCAATCTTAATCTAGGCATTTCTTGTACTGATATGTTGTTTAATAACCCTGTCAACGAATTACATGGCTGTTTCTTTAAGTAGGATAACAAGACGTCTCGTGAGGGTAAATATATCCTAATATCGTGTTCACCATTGCCACTGTTACATCCCATAAAACTGACTAGCATTTGTTACACCAGAACACCTACACATCAAAAGATACAAGGTCATAGAACGTTAAGTCCTCACTATCGATCACAAATCACCGTTCACCCACCAGTACAGAACAACTGGATCGCTGATATAAGACCTTACACACAAAATATGCATGCTACATTAATTATATTTTTTATAAAAGCAGAAACATTGCTAACTAGAAGTTCCGTGAGGAACTATACAGCCTATTTTCATATAACCTACTTATGTTAATTGCCTCTATCTACATACAAAATTTCAGTTTGAGTGCTGTAATAGATTCGTAGATATAGAGAACCGACTAAATATTTCGGATGGTCGCCATGTTGGAATGTATATATGTAGGCCCTATTGTTACATGAAGATTATTGTGTACGTAAAGCATTCAAACTTTAATCGCATGATTAGGACACAAGAAGTAAAAACGAGATTTTAACATTTCGCACAGCTGCCATCTTGTGGTTATGGAAACAATTGTAACAAATTAGATCCCAGTGAATTATCATTCGTATAAGGATTTACTGTACCAAGTTTCACTGCACTCGGATGGTTAAATTGCGAGAAACGTCCATGTGAATATTTATACTTCGCGTCGCCGCCCTGTTGGATTTGTGATCACCAGGTTATTTAAAGTCCTATAGGTGAACTTAAGTTCATAGCCCTATGAACATAAAAACATTCAGTTAGATTGCTATAACAGATTCGTACATATTCAGAGCCGTCTAAATATTTCGGATGGTCGCTATGTTGGATTGTTAAATGTATAGGCCATAGAGTCATGTACCATTAAAGGAAAATTATTGCGTAGGTTCATTATTCAAACTTTCACTTCGATCACATAATTACGACACAAGAAATAAAAACTTAATTTTAAAATTCGCACAGCCGCCATCTTGAGGTTATGTAAACAATTGAACTAAATTAGATACCTATGCATTACAATGTGTATAAACATTCCCTGTACCAGATTCCATTGCGTTTGGAACATTAAATCGTGAGAAAGGTCTATTTAAAATTTTCAAATTCGCTTGGCCGCCATGTTTGTTTTCTAGTTAAACGGTTTTTGAAAGTCTTTTAGATGAACATCCAGTAGTGCCCTTTATCTCCGTACATAATTTCAGGGTGATAACGCTAACAGTTTCAGAGATATAGAATACCGGTGAAATATTTCGCACATTCGCCATCTTGTGGTTATATAAACAATTGAACCAAGTTAGAGGTCGGTGCATTACTATGTGTATAAACATATACTGTACCAAGTTTTATTGTGTTTGGTCGGTTAAATCGCGAGAAACGTCTATTTAAAAGTCGCGAATTCGCGTGGCCGCCATGTTGGTTTTGTAGTTACCAGTTTTTCAGAAGTCACATAGGTGAACTTCTAGTAGTTTCCTTTATCACCGTAAAAAATTCCAGGGAGATATCGCGAATAGTTTCGGAGATATTGAATGCTGGTGAAATATTTCGCACAGCCGCCATGTTAGATTGGTGAGAAGTAACAAAATTTCAAGGGCACGGTCGGGGTCGTCCGGAATAGTGCTATGAACTTACCGAGTTTCATTGAAATCGCTCCTGCCGTTTAGATTTTATTAGGGACACACACACACACACACACACACACACACACGCACACACACACGGACGAAAGGTGATCTCATAAGCCTTTTTTTTTTTTTTTTTTTCAGAATTGAAAATAGGCTAAAAATCACAAATCCACAAAATATGGACTTAAAAGAATTTCTAAATTGATAATAATATTGTGAAGCAGATCATCTTGAACTTCTGTCCTGTCATTATCAAACTCTGTGATATGGCGTATTCACCGTACACCTGAACAAATTTAAATGTTTATTTGCCTTTCAGTCACAGCAGAAATCTGATCAAATGTTCGATCGTGACTCATTCTGCCTTCGAAATTACGACTAGATTCATTATTTTCCAATAGGCCACAGTACGCCCTGGCGTAGAACGGCAGATCTCCATTTTCATAAAAAAACTGGAGATTTCGTGATCTACCTAAATTTCAACACTGATTCAGTGCCATTTCTTGTTTTTGGTTGACAGCATATTTACAACACTGTTTGATTCACGCAAAGCTGCTACCAATGCGTTCTGCGCATCTTGAAACTTGGTGGCTACTTACAAGCTAATCTTACACAAAGTGATACAACAAGCACGGCCATGGGACTTAATCGTTTTATTAAGAAGATCTTCGAATAGTATATCCCAACGTGAATTCTGCTCTGGAGATATTTTCATGCACAGCTGTCAAGTATTATGTATTTTCTCAACACTGAACCGTGTTAAGAACTATTCTAAGTATTCAATGAACGAGAATTTTTATTGCGAAACCATCATTAACCCCAGCAATACGATGCTACCAATGCACAGTGGGACAAAATCGAAATCTAGGGGGACAAAATTATTTTTACGTTTTAATCATGAATTTAGAGTGAAAGCAACGTGTATTATTTGTTTACTTCATAATAAACATCAGTTAAGACCTTTTTCAAGCTACATCTATACATGCAAGAAATTGTCTATGACTAGGAGTTGGATATAGCATTCATTATCTCTTAAGAACAATTTTCTACCCCTAATTTACTTTTAACAAAGTCACAAAGTTCCACTATTGACATAATCATCGAACCCAGTGCTTCAAACAGTTATAAACGTGTGAGAACTGGTTGCGCGACATCTTCTAAAACGTAAAATAACTAAGTAAGTTGCAAAAAGATGCAAAAAATCTTATAACAGGCGTAAACTACAAGACTTTATCTACATTTTAACATTAAGTAGAAAGTGACGCAGAGTGACGCGACATACTAAAAATCTAAATGAAAATATTATGCCCGTTGGACGAGGTTATCTGGTTACCACCAACCGTAACGTGGCCTCCCAGATGACCTCTACCTCGAGACACATTGCCGGAGAGGATCGGAATGCACTTCTTATGGGACTAGCCGGCACAAGACTCTGCTTCCCTAAGGATCAGGTTCCCATCACAGCGATTGTCATAGACACCCAAAGAAAATGCACCCCCAAAAGGTCAAAACTACTAAATAATGAAATCCAGACTTAAACATACTCATGGTTTGTTTATTTGAAATGTCAAACCCCTGTCCTACGGTCGGAGGGTTTGGTAAAACGGCTATTCCGTAGCTAATTTGCAAAGAAAAAAATAAACAACTCCTAAAGTTAACGTAGAATCCCCTCGACAGGTCCTAAATACAGCAAAACAAAGCAAAGCTGGGGAAATGGTACCGCAAGAAAAATCGTTATACAAGAAAAAAAAACTGATGCTTCTAGGAAGAAGGCATCATGTCATCAAAACATGTCAAACACGACAGCAAAGTTAGAGGACTGGTACTATCCCATATTTACATTTATGCTCTAATTAATTTGAACTAAGCCTGCTTTAAGCTGATCAACGGCGTTAGACATCCGTGATAAACAAACTAAACAAAAAACTAATGATTATCAGTCATCATTTACAGTACAATGGTACAATTATATGCATCAACAAAGATATTATGTTACAAGAGACAATAGGGTAACAGTGGGAAAACATATCAGTAAATAAATAAGTTGTACACACAAATAATCATCTTATTATTCCTGCCTGCAACAGATGAACAACTGTTTGTTGTCCACCGTCATCTATCAGTGTATTTAAACTTGAGAATCCAACTGAGCAAGAACAGCATTCCCCTGATTGGGTCACGACCCACGAGTTCTGAACTTTGGGTTCGTGCGATCTCTGTCAAAAGTCTATCAGTGTTAGCTACTAGACTTACTAGTAAGAACGAACGAAAGCGCAATGCATTGGTCTGCTCGACTAAAGAAACAAGATCAAGGTATAACAACGATTAAAGTTTAACTGTATTATTAGCATCGTAGGTTTAGGAAATAAATTTATGGTTCATGATTTAGTCCTAAGTTTAATGCCGTAGATTTATGAGTCTATTATTATTAAGATAGTTGACCAAATGCAAGGCTTCGCAAGAGTGTGCTACCAACACGTGGTAAACCTCAACAAAGAATACGTGGCTCGAATGTTAACAATAACACAATCGGTACTGGAAAGAGACCATACCTTTTCTCCTCGGTCAAACTTGTTCTGTAACATAGATTTGGCCGGCATTCTCTAATAAACATGGTAACCAACCCGATGACGTGTATTAAAACATGGTAAATAATCATTCACTTACAAGTGAGAATACACAATAGCCTTAGGGGTCCAACCTATCAAATGGTTACTCAAATTAAATATAAATCATGACAAAACATATTAGGGCTCGCTCACAACTACCTGTGAGTATATTAAATATTTGCCATTACTTATTAGTACACCTGTACCAGAACAACTTTACAAAAATCGATACTTAATCAAGGTCAAAAGCATGAGCATAAACAAAGTATGGCCCGTAAGAACATTCCTAGCAAGGTCTAGAAATAAAAATGAAAATGAAGTCGTTAGTCAATTGTCTCACAAGAGAGATCGTAAATAACCTTGGGCAATGTCATCGGCGTGAACTGGACAAGCATCTGTCATTATGCTCCCAGCGCCCTGCACTACGCGTTATAGCGTGTCAATGAGTTCTCAAAGAAATGTCGATCACTGATATTTAAAACACTTTAAATTCACAATAAATGTAGGCTGAGTGTTCTTGGCATTCACTCTATAAGATTAAACACATGTAAGAAAGGTTATTCTGTCATTAAAGACGAATAAATTACAATAAGAATGATATGTTTGGCTTCTAAAAACCAAATAGACGTAGCGGAAAGATATCTCTCTCCCTTTGAAAGGCTTTGACATTGTGTAGCACCACTGAAGCTCACAGCAAATGGGTGCTGCGTACAAAACACGTTTAAATGAGAATAAATACAATACCACTACAGGTCTGGTAAATAATAATAATAATACGCGTCAGAGTAGCAGTGGAAGATAAAATCAACAAGGTCGCAAATGGACGGGGGAAAAGACGTCTTGCTCGACCCGGTGCTGGGCCCGAGGTTTTCGGAGCGAGCAAAAGATGATTTCCAAAAAACCAAATGGAAACAAACCATTGCTTAATACAACAATCAAAAGTGCAAAAACGAGATTCCCATAAAATTAATTAAAGAAGTCCCAGAGGCGTGTTAATCGTGCCTTTGTTACATCACAAAGACAAGATTGACGAAATCGAGATAAGGATAAGGATAAGGAAGGGGAACTTAAATATAAGAAATGAAAAGACAAGGGAGCTATACTACTTAAAATATAAAAATATATTCAAGATAAAAGAAAGAGCGTGTACACGAAATAAACATATTATTTAAAACAAAGAAAAAGGCAAGCTAAGACAAGATCAATAATACAAAAGAAACCCAATACCAAGAATAAAGAATTCAAAAACTTAAAAAACTAAAAAGCACGACAGAACCTGAGTGCAGCTCAACAACATGAATCTAACGAAAAGATACGAACATGGAATAAAATAAAATGAAACTTACGAAAGCCAGAGAGAAACGCCAAACTTGCAAAAATTCAAAAATCGAACATTAACGAGACGCGAAGCTTTTCATGATGTTATGTAAATATACCGGAGGGGGAGGAGTGAGGGGGAGTAAAACAAAGGGGAGAGAGATCTCACGGAGATAGGAGGAAGGAGAAGACAAGGGGAATTATTATTAAGTTATGTAATACGGCGAAAATCGAAAGAGAAAAACAAAACAAAAGGAAAATGAGATATACGGAGATACATTACATTACAATTGACATGGGACGAAAGAGACCGGTGAAAATCGAAAGCACGCTATAAAAAAATAGGCTTATACTCCCTACATAATGTCGCACCAACGCGACATATAAAGAAAAGAATAATATGACATCGGAGCTGGAGAAATCCCAGTTAACCACCGTCACATATATTCTATAAACAAAAGGGACATGTATTAGTGGGACGTTGGACATCAGTCCCGTTACCTCACACATACTGTCCACAAACAAAGGTCCAATTGCTACCAATCAAACGAAACATTTGTGGTACAAAAGAGACACCGACGCAAAAAACGAGCACCAAGGCCCGACAGGAAATATACATAAGCCAAGACGCAGAAACGCAATACTTTCGAATCTTACAGGTATTAACCAAAATAATAAAACTGTGAGGAGGGTACATAACAAAAGCAACAAAAAGAACTCCGCCGTATGACATTACGCAAGGTCATGGAGATCTGGTTCAAGGATTATAATACTAACAGTAACATATTGAAAAGGAAAGAGAATTAAGCAAAAGAAGGAACGTTTAACAAAAACAATTACATTGCGTTAGATAGAAATACATTGAGCCGTACTCACATTCCGCTGCGCCATGAGGGCAGGCCTCTGCCCGAATACAAACGTTCGCCCTACATCTCGGCACGTCCAAGACTGAAATAATCTTCTGTCCCCCAGAGAGGAGGGAAGCCTCTCAGAAATGTCAAATGCGTAGTTTGGGAGTGGCACCAAACTCGCGTCAAATATTGGCTGAGCCAATAGCAGAACAAATTGCACAACAAAATGCAAGGTAGCAACAACACTAGCCAATACGAGAGAACTAGGTAGTATGTAGCCAGGGGTTGCACAACGTTAGACAGAGAGATACATACAGACAAACTGCGCACTTTTAAACACTCGAGGCGTAATATAGAGATGTCACAACACATGACAATAATAATAATAATCATGATGATAATAATAATTACAATAAATTCTTAAAAGTGGTTCAAATACCACCGCTTTCTCCCAAAATAATTATTTTACATAACAAAGGCATAAAAGAATTTTTTCCTTTTCATAACAAAATTATAGAAAATAACATTCTTAGATTAGATACATTTGAACAGGGCGAAGGAAAGAAATTACATCATGTACACTAGATACACACATGAGAAACATAGACATAATAAAATGTTCTCACATTTCTCTTATTCATAAGACGCAGCTTAATTAAAAGTTCTTTGAACGTCATAACTTCCATAAAAGGCTTGACGAAACGCAAGTCTCTTTTCTCATACACACATATATTTACATACACACGTTTTCACGAAGATGTTCACTGATCAGGAAAATTATTCCTTTTTGGTACGAAAGAAAATAAAATAAAAATGACTTTAAAATGAAATTAATACAACAAAAATTCAAATTATATAAAGGATCAGTACAGGCGTGAAATAAAGGCGGATCCTACCTCTACTGCACGTCAATACGTCACACATATTAAAAATGGATGTACCAAAAAGAAAATAATAATAATAATAAAACGGTCAATCTTGAGCTAGACTCTGCCAGATGACGTGGAGAAAGCGAAGGCTTCTTAATGCCGACCTTCTGGAAATCAGCCAATTTTCTAATAATAAAAGAAAGAAAAAGGTTAAATCATGATCACAAAAACAAATATAAAGGGAGCACCCTGTATACAAAATAAGGCTTGCGCCGGGGAAATATTTGGGGTTACGTAGGCTGCGTTTGAGTGAAAGTGGATTCATTCTGCCAGCTGGTAAGTAAAGGTATGAATAGACAGGGTCGTCAGACCATATGACAAAAGAGTAAAGAGCCGTGAACAGGGTCTAAAGGATACACCGGCCACTTCTCAGGAACTTGGAGACTAGCTATCGCCACCGGAAACACTCTCCAAATACATGACAGTTGCAGGAAAGTAATACACATTATCTTAGAGAAAACATATTAGCTTGAAATGATTTATAAAAACATGATTTCACAAAACCGTAAAACAGAAGTTTGGATGAAAAGTAAACAACTATATCAATAAAGAAATCACTGTCACTACAAGAAAAGAATGTAAGTCAACAGACCATCTCAGGCACTGCCGAACAATAGCAAGTCGTGTCTGCAGCTTGGACAATGGGCCGGCCCGGCTCCTTACAACAAAACCAGGCAGGTACTGGAAATTGCCTTAGGCAGAAGTATAGTTCAACACATCTTTCGAAATCCTCCGTGTAACTCAGGCGGCCACGGGTGTCTCCTACCTAACTAGATACATAGAAGGAGTAAAGGGGCAAAATATACTAATAACCTTCATCAAAAGACATTAGGTACTAACAAATAAAAAGGAATAATAACTCAAAGTAGCTGTCGAAACAAAAAATACCATCCCGGACAGAGAACGAAAAACCAAATAATTACGTTACAAAATACCTTCAAAAAAAAGGAACTGACTGAAACCTCGCATAAAACCAATCAAGACCAGACATACAATCAATCAAACACGAAACCCAATAATAAATATTACCAACCCTCAAAAATAAAATGGTTACTGCGTCAATATACGGGCCGTAGACCTCAGAGGTACCGCATGAAAAAATTAAAGACACAGAGGGTATGGCCTATCCCATACTAATATAAGAAAATTGGGTAATGCACGTCAGAGTAGTTCACACGAACATCAATGTCCCATACCACGGATGCCGTAGACCTAAAATGGTTGGTATCTCTGAGTAATACTTATCGTATATTTGGTTTGCCAATAAAAACGAATAAATAGTTCGTACGTAATATATATATAGTTTAAATTGAATAGGGTATAAAATCAAAATTGAACTAAATTTGAAACCACCCACAAATAACTATTGATACAAATTCATTAAACTCATTGACACACACATTCATCTCAAAATACAACCAACAACAACAACACTACATACCTACTCCTTCCCATAAACAAATCAAAATTTCCCCATTACACCAGAATGCGAATGTGGGTCGTTGGAACACCATGGAAACGCAAATAATGGACTACAGGTCATCGTGACAAACTTCATCCCATACTAAAGATTGACGAATCGTGTAGAATTTATGTACATCCTAAGTGGGCGTCGAAGTCGTGGGACAGGTCCCATACCCTAATCCCGACGGAGACCTGACCTAGCAGGTTTCCCAACGAAATACACATTACCATACTGAACATATAGTAACATCAAGCTTACCGTATATAAACAATTTTAAATGAAAACCTACATTGAAAATCCCCTGACAAAAATAAAACAATCACCCTCCCTAATTATGAAACAAACTCAACTCCCAATCGTAACACACATAATAGCTCAACAGACCATTCATAACTGAGACAACAAACATTTTACTAACACCAAACGTTAGTATAATTACGCGAGGCTCAAGGTTGGTCGGGGCGACCGTAGGATTTAAAGAGACGGTTCCCATAAGTGGGCCTACCTTCATTGGGGAAAGCTTCGGAGAAAGAGGGGCGGGGGTTTTAGGCTGCACGGTAATGACAAGAAACCTGTCAGCAGCTGTTCCAGACTGAGACGTATGAAGGGGTGAGGCGTGTTCTGAGAAATATCACAGTTAACTAAGCGACTATTTACAACAAAGGTAAGGACTCAAACCCTTGAGAGAAATGCATTTTCTACATCACAGAAAGTAAAATAAAAACGTCCTCAACACTGACGAAATGAAAAGGAGGAGAAAGTAAACAACATTTTCTGTCGCCTTAAAATCACCGTTAACCAAACAAATGTCTAATAGAGGAAGCAAATACATAAAAGCAGGTTACAATACCGTGATGTGTCGTGTTCCAGCGATGCGATGTACTCACTGATATGTTGCCACTGTTCACCTCGAAGCTGGGTCTTTTGGATGTCTTGTTTACTTGAGGGACAAAACGACCTTTCCTTGGAGATGGGTTTCCTGGATGACCGTAGTTCACACAGAAAGTAACTTCACCCTTTCTTCAGGGGTGGGGGAAAACAATTCACTGAATTCCTTAAACTCAAAGAAAAACAAATTTTAATACAATGTAAATGAAGAGAAAAGTAATAAAAGATCAATAACTTGAGAGGGGGGAGGGGGGAACGATTTCGCACGCAACCATGCGATGTGCTACCATTGCGCCACTACAGGTCTGGTAAATAATAATAATAATAATAATACGCGTCAGAGTAGCAGTGGAAGATAAAATCAACAAGGTCGCAAATGGACGGGGGGAAAAGACGTCTTTCTCGACCCGGTGCTGGGCCCAAGGTTTTCGGAGCGAGCAAAAGATGATTTCCAAAAAACCAAATGGAAACAAATCATTGCTTAATACAACAATCAAAAGTGCAAAAACGAGATTCCCATAAAATTAATTAAAGAAGTCCCAGAGGCGTGTTAATCGTGCCTTTGTTACATCACAAAGACAAGATTGA
Organism: Meconema thalassinum; assembly: GCA_946902985.2. Classification (NCBI taxonomy): domain Eukaryota; kingdom Metazoa; phylum Arthropoda; class Insecta; order Orthoptera; family Tettigoniidae; genus Meconema; species Meconema thalassinum. The sequence goes on along the minus strand of OX336398.1, from coordinate 65,758,555 downwards.
CGAAATCGAGATAAGGATAAGGATAAGGATAAGGAAGGAACTTAAATATAAGAAATGAAAAGACAAGGGAGCTATACTACTTAAAATATAAAAATATATTCAAGATAAAAGAAAGAGCGTGTACACGAAATAAACATATTATTTAAAACAAAGAAAAAGGCAAGCTAAGACAAGATCAATAATACAAAAGAAACCCAATACCAAGAATAAAGAATTCAAAAACTTAAAAAAACTAAAAAGCACGACAGAACCTGAGTGCAGCTCAACAACATGAATCTAACGAAAAGATACGAACATGGAATAAAATAAAATGAAACTTACGAAAGCCAGAGAGAAACGCCAAACTTGCAAAAATTCAAAAATCGAACATTAACGAGACGCGAAGCTTTTCATGATGTTATGTAAACATACCGGAGGGGGAGGAGTGAGGGGGAGTAAAACAAAGGGGAGAGAGATCTCACGGAGATAGGAGGAAGGAGAAGACAAGGGGAATTATTATTAAGTTATGTAATACGGCGAAAATCGAAAGAGAAAAACAAAACAAAAGGAAAATGAGATATACGGAGATACATTACATTACAATTGACTTGGGACGAAAGAGACCGGTAAAAATCGAAAGCACGCTATAAAAAATAGGCTTATACTCCCTACATAATGCCGCACCAACGCGACATATAACAAGTAGTTCCGTGAAGAACTATACAGCCTATTTTCATATATCATGCTCATGTTAATTGCCTCTATCAACATACAAAATTTCAGTTAAATTGCTGTAACAGATTCGTAGATATTGGGAACCGTCTAAATATTTCAGATGGACGCCAGGTTGAATTTTTATTTTTGTACTTTTACATTAAGATTATTGTGTACGTGTGGTATTCAAACTTCAATCGCATGATTAGAACACAAGAAGTAAAAACGAGATTTTAAAATTACGCACAGCAATCATCTTGTGATTATGCAAACAATTGAAATAGGCTACATTAGATGCCAGTGGATCAATATTTGTATAAGCATTTAACGTGCAATGTTTCACGGCACTCGGATAGTTGATTCGCGAGAAACGTCCATTTAAATATTTATACTTCGCGTCGCCGCCATGTTGGATTTGTGCTCACCAGGTTACTGAAAGTCCTATAGGTGAACATATGTTCATAGTCTCTATGAACATTAAAAAAACAGTTTGGTTGCTGTAAACGATTCATAGATATTGAGAACCGTCTAAATATTTCTGAAGCTCGCCATTTAGGATTGTTATATGTATAGGCCATAGAGTTATGTACCATTCAAGGACAAATATTGCCTAGGTTCATTTTTCAAACTTTCACTTCGATCGCATGATTACGACACAAGAAATAAAAACTTAATTTTAAAATTTCGCACAGCCGCCATCTTGAGGTTATGTAAACAATTGAATTAAATTAGATGGCAGTGCATTACAATCTGCAAAATCATTTACTTTACCACATTTCACTGCGCTCAGAGAGATAAATCACGAGAAAATTCTATTAAAATATTTCAAATTCGCTTGGTCGCCATGTTCGTTTTGTACTTTACAGGTTTATGAAATATACATAGATAAACTTGTATCAGTACCCTTTATCACCGTACAAAATTGCAGGGTGATGTCTGTAATAGTTTCGCAGATATAGAATGTCAGTGAAATATTTCGCACAGCCGCCATTTTGAGGTTATGTAAACAATTGAACTAAATTAGACTTCAGTGCATTACAATGTGTATAAACAATTGCTGTACCAAATTGCATTACGTTTGGATAGTTAAATCGTGAGAAAAGCCAATTTGAAGTCTCAAATTCGCTTGGCCGCCATGTTGGTTTTGTAGCCACCAGGTTTTTGAAAGGCTCATAGGTGAACTTCTAGTAGTGCCCTTTATCACCGTGCACAATTTTAGGGCGATATCGGTAATAGTTTCGGAGATATTGAATGCTAGTGAAATATTTCGCACAGCCGCAATGTTGGATTGGTGAGACGTAACAAAATTTGAAGGGCACGGTCGAGGTCGCCGGGAATAGCGGTATGAACTCACTGAGTTTCATTGAAATCGCTCCAGCCGTTTAGATTTTATTAGGGGACACACACACACACACACACACACACGCACACACACACGGACAAAAGGTGATCTCATAAGCTTTTTTTTTTTTTTTCAAAATTGAAAATAGGCTAAAAAAGGAATAATATGACATCGGAGCTGGAGAAATCCCAGTTAAGCACCGTCACATATATTCTGTAAACAAAAGGGACATGTATTAGGGGGACGTTGGACATCAGTCCCGTTACCTCACACATACTGTCCACAAACAAAGGTCCAATTGCTACCAATCAAACGAAACATTTGTGGTACAAAAGAGACACCGACGCAAAAAACGAGCACCAAGGCCCGACAGGAAATATACATAAGCCAAGACGCAGAAACGCAATACTTTCGAATCTTACAGGTATTAACCAAAATAATAAAACTGTGAGGAGGGTACATAACAAAAGCAACAAAAAGAACTCCGCCGTATGACATTACGCAAGGTCATGGAGATCTGGTTCAAGGATTATAATACTAACAGTAACATATTGAAAAGGAAAGAGAATTAAGCAAAAGAAGGAACGTTTAACAAAAACAATTACATTGCGTTAGATAGAAATACATTGAGCCGTACTCACATTCCGCTGCGCCATGAGGGCAGGCCTCTGCCCGAATACAAACGTTCGCCCTACATCTCGGCACGTCCAAGACTGAAATAATCTTCTGTCCCCCAGAGAGGAGGGAAGCCTCTCAGAAATGTCAAATGCGTAGTTTGGGAGTGGCACCAAACTCGCGTCAAATATTGGCTGAGCCAATAGTAGAACAAATTGCAAAACTAAATGCAAGGTAGCAACAACACTAGCGAATACGAGAGAACTAGGTAGTATGTAGCCAGGGGTTGCACAACGTTAGACAGAGAGATACATACAGACAAACTGAGCACTTTTAAACACTCGAGGCGTAATATAGAGATGTCACAACACATGACAATAATAATAATAATAATAATAATAATAATAATAATCCACGAACCTACTACGCTGTCGTAGCAGGCGGAGAGGTGATACTCCGACGTGGCGCGTTCCAGGTGGCGGATAGGGGGGTCCTCACCGGCTTGCCGGCGGACTTGAGCGAAATAAAATAGCTCTCGCGGACCAAACACACTTAAGCCAGAGAACACCTAGAGGCACCTCTCGATCTCAACAATCGAGTAGTAATTTCGTGATCTTATCTTAAGATCACCACTAGTTGTATATTCAACTTGTAACTAAGGCATGATGGAACACACACTACTAACGCAACTACCCCAGGCCCCGGACACACGTCCGGTCTTTCCCGATCATCGGATTCTGGGGGATCGGGAACGAAATCATGCTTCAGAGAAGGATCGGAGCTTCTCAAAATCTCTTCGCCCCAAGAAAAAGAACTTCTTGGGTACTATTAACATCAATACCCTGTTGAAAACAGGAAAGCTCAAACAACTGACTGACGTCCTGGACAAATTTGATATTCAAATCCTAGCAATTCAGGAAACACGATTCCAAGATGAGAACCATTTCGACTCTGAAAACTTCAGGATATTTAAGGGTAAACCAGCCATTAATATCACAGGCAATTTATTAATGTTTGGGACGGCTTTTGCAGTGAGGAAAACTATCTTAGATTCAGTTATTGACTTCACATCGCCATGCGAAAGAATTTCAGTGCTCACAGTAAAATCAAGCAACAAGGCATATGCCTTGATAAATGCCCATGCTCCCACTAACATAGACAATAAGAGAAATCCACAGAATGTAGAAGACTTTTGGGAATTACTAGAGGAAACTACCAGTAAAATCCCCAAACATCACGTGAAAATCTTATTAGGGGATTTCAATGCACAAGTTGGCAGAGAGAAGATATACAGATCAATAGTAGGACTCCATCCCGCACATCGGCGGACTAATAAGAATGGAGAGCGTCTAATAAACTTTTGTACATTATTCATGCTGAGACTCATGTCCACGCACTTTATGAGACCATTACACAAAAAGAAAACCTGGAGATCACCTAACCCGTTATTAGGGGAATTTCAGATAGATCATGTGGCTATTTCCGCAAAGAATATGCTGGAGATTCAGAATGTTAAGGTATGAAAGGGAGTGGTAGATTCGGATCACTACCTCACGCAAATCAAGGTTCGGTTTCAACCAAACAGATCCAAACCTAAAGGCAACCGGTTTCCAAGAGTTGATCCGGACTGCTTGAGGAAGAACGCCGAGGTTTTCGTACGAGATTTACAGGAAGAAAATCCTAGGGAGTGGCCAGACCTTCGCAAAACATTACAGTCATCAGCCATGAAATTAGGACAACCACCTAGGAAAAGAAAGCACAGATGGTGGAACACAACGTGCGATGAAGCCGTCAATGACCGAGTCAAAGCATGGCATCAGTGGAATGGACATCGGACAGAGGAAAGATGGGAGAACTTCCTAAAAACTCAAAAACTGACCTCTAAAACAATCCGGCGCGAAAAACGTGCCTACAACAATCTACGGGAAATGAGTACTTGGATGATCATTCGTTCACAACGGGTTAACAGCCACGGTGCTCGCGAACAATCACCTCGTAAATCAACTTTTATGGCTATGGGCATAACATTAATAAAAATCCTTAAATCTAACTCTGACACACATATTACAACTCTACTATTTACAGGCATCTCTCTGAGACCCTAATTAGTGTGGTGACACACTTATCCAAATGAGCTGCCACCATGGCCAGATACTCAACAACAAGGAAAAACAGCGCCGCACGTGACTCACGGGCCACTGACATGTACAATAAACAAAGAATAAACCAACAACAACAAACAACCTGAGTGGTTAAGATTACTTTATATTAACAAAACTGCATGTTAAGGAAACGCTTCGAAGGTAATCGTGTTTCGTAGGCAACTCCCATTTATTTAAACAATTTTACCATTGATCAGTTTCTCATATTTATATTTATTTTCAAGTAATTTGGAGCCAAACATGCACTCCACTTTAATGAGCTCTGCTTGCGAAACTCAGTCAGCCCTTGTGACAACAACTCACCCCTTTCCACAATACCAGTCATGTCCCCCATCCAGTGTATATAAATAGCCGACCGGCCGAACTGTTATCTCAAGGAATCAACAGCCGCTAACATCTCCTCCCACTCAACATATGGTCAGACAATAATCACATATCCATAATTGTCCTCGCAAGGAAACAATATGAATCTGGTACCAAGCTGACAGAAATCAGTCTCTGCTGAAGTTCCCGCTTGTAATACCACAACAAAATACTCACAGTACACACATCTGGGACTGACATAACGCCTTTCACATGGGTCTGCTGAATTAGAGCTCGCAAACATTTAACACAATATTTAAAACCTACGATAGAGCTGAGTACTCTTCGTCACAAATTACATTGCTCCAAAAGGCAATAATCACACTGAATCTGATCAATAATAATTTTCAATAACATTTAATTACCCTCCAATCTACTATATAATTATATTAATTCAGTCCTACTTCTGAAACACGACATATCTCCGAGAGACGTTTTTAACCGCACTTCGTAACCTAGGCGAACACGGCCGTTCACATAGATACGTTAGTTAACACAACACAAAGAAAAGAACCTTCCATTAACTACAATTGTGCGAGCTGCTTCCAAACAAAAGTGTGTCAGATCAAACTAAATATACTACATTAAATCACACAAGCAAAGTATTTACAAAAATATGTCCCATAAACCATAAGTTAATTTAATAAATAATAAAATATTATTTGTACTCATCTCGTGTTGTAGTCACCCGTCAAAGAACATCAGACGCCATTCCCCAACTGGAGGCTTCTTTATCTCATAGCAGCCATCTGGACGGACTGTTGAGAATTCCACACTTCCTCTGCATTCATCGATGTCATCCTTGCGCTGATACAAAAATTAGGTTAATATACACTTTATGCCTGACTACTAAATTCGCTTGTTCAGGTACTAAATTCCCTGTCACTGTTCGTTGGCGAATTATCGACGCTACTGTCCCTATAACTATAGTACAATGACTATCTATCACTGAATTTACCACTTTTCAATGAATATCTTGTGTCCTCGACACAAATATAAAAGGCTACGTCCGTAGACGCACAGAATAATAATAGTGTGTCCTCAACACACGGAATAAAAGTCATGTCTCCTAGACACACGGAATGAAAGTCAATGTCTGTAGACGCACAGAATAATAATAGTGTGTCCTCAACACACGGAATAAAAGTCATGTCTCCTAGACACACGGAATGAAAGTCAATATCTGTAGACGCACAGAATAATAATAGTGTGTCCTCAACACACGGAATAAAAGTCAATGTCTTGTCTCTTCGACACACTTATAAATGAACTGGCCCTTGGGTCTAGATGGAGGGGGATTTTATGTAAAAATTTCTCGAAATAATTGTGATACAGGAATGAAATACATATCACTGAACTCGTAATATTGCACAGGTCAAGAATATGCCCATTAATCCTAGAATCTATCGTAGAGATTTTGTCTAGGCGATTTCCCGCGTGAATGCTAGCCACCGCGTACCCCAGCCAGAGTTGGCGCGCAAGTAGGCATTCTCTTCTCATTGGTTCTCCATTTTCTGTAATTTGGCGGTTTCTAGTAGATCTTGGCGTCTTGGGAGTGTCTATTTTCTTCATCAGCCATTCACGTTACTGCATCATATTTCTTCTAGGCGCGAATATCACAATGAACATACCAGAACCATGTCTCACCGCGCGTCGCTTCTAAAATTGAGGTAGCCACACCTGTCCTTATGATACATCGCTCTGCTATTTCTTTTCATAGCTCAAGTACTTAGCCTTTTGTTAAACTGATGCAGGTATGTCCCTACTGTCTCCAACAAATGCTTGAAATTTCTTCATCACTGTCTGGCTACTTTCATGATGCTGGTTGAAATATTTATTAATTGAAGAAATAAAAAGTAGAATCATTTAACCAACATAGGGTAAAGGGTTCACAACTCTCCCACTCACAAAATTTCGAACTTAGGAATAAAGTCGACAATTTTACAATACTTCCGTAGGCCAATCTGTTTTATTTCCAGAATCACCCCTTTTTCTTACTTGGTCTAGGCGCTCCTGTCTTCAATGGCATTTACTCGTTTTCATATCCTGCTTGTCTCTTCCCCCTTCCAATCTTGCGTGACGCTCGATGCCTGCGGCAACACCTCGCTTGCCTCGTTAATGTTTGTCAACAACAAGTCTACTTCCTCGTTCATCACGTGCCGTAGTCAATTGCTCCCCGTTGACTTTGTTGATAGTAGGACGTCCGTATATTCAAACAGCGTCATTATTTCGGCGCTACCATGGTTCACTTCGACGATATTTCTTTAGGTTGGCAGCGTTGTAAACTGACATTGTTCCTGTGCTCAAAAATTTACATCTCTTCCGGTAGTGATTTCATCCATATGCAATCCCACGTTTTTCAGCTGGTCATATTCTCTAAAACTGACTGTATTCTTGTATAAATCGATCACTGCTTGATAGTCACAAATGAAATTTGCACCAAGAATTATATTGAAATTCATCTTTGCCATGATAATGAATGTTTGCCCAAAAGTATGTTCCAATATGTTCAGCTCTAAGTATGCCTGACGTTTACAAGTGACGGTGCGTTCAGGAATAACACCCCTCACTTTGAGCTGTGGTACCGGAATTACAGGAATATTCTGAGTCCGTCCCAACTCTCGAACCAAGGCCTCCGATACTAGACTGATCTGTGACCCTGTATCCAATAAACATCTTATATTAATTCCACCAATCCTTGCGTAAATAATGGGTAATTGCCTAATTTCATCGTTCCGTGGTTTCACCGTCTCCTCCAGGCAATCTTCTGGTAAAGCAATCCATTCTTGTATGTTCGCTACTATCCATCCATCTTCAACTTCCGACTGTTGTGTTTTGAGACTGTCTCCTTGATCCAAAATTAACATTTTTTTTAGCTCCATTTCGACTCCCATCATCCTTCTGTCGCTCATGTCCTTGATATTCCTCTTGTCTCAGTAGACTTCCAGCTTCCTCAGTATGTGTATCTGGGTTCTTTCTGTTCCCAATGGCCTTTTCCCATCTTCCTAGCTCTCCACCTTGACTAGCGTGTAACTCCTCTAAGTAATTTTGTGATTGAGCGTGCCTATCATCCCAGTCATCTCGATAGTTACGTTGATCTCCTTGATTTTGATCTCTCCTTCCTTTCCATCGTTGATTGGCATTATAATCACCGTATCTTCCATAAGGCCTGTCATTCCTTCGATTATCACGCCATTGTTGATATCCTCTCTGTTGGTATCTATTGTTGCCCTGGTATCTATTGTTGTAGTAATTTTCGTTACGCTGATATGGTCTGTTTTCCCCTTCTTCCTGGTTTCGCCTAGGTGTGGAGGTGCTCGTATTAGTACCCTGCGTTTTAGTATTTCCCTGTTTTGTTTTTACGACCTCTGTAGTGCTGACTAATTCCAGTTGTCTTCCTCCTCTAAAATGACTATGAGATGTGGTCTCATCTATTTGCCGTAATATCTGCTCTGCATGTAGGGCCGTACTGACGTTTGCTGCGACTAGTACTTGCTGTACATTAACCGGCATTTGCCTTGCTATTGTCATCACCAAATCTGATTCGTTTAATGGGTAATCCAGATCGCGAAATTTTAGCATTTGCATGTTAAAGAAATCTGAGTATTTTGTCTGCTGGGTAGTTTGGTATTTTCTAGAGTAAAGCTCCATTCTTAAACTCTGTTGTATGGCGGGAGACCAGTATTTGCGCAGAAACGCTAAGTTAAAGTCTGACATGGTTCCAAATGTGTATTTGAAACTTAAAAACCAGGTGAGAACATTCCCTGATAAAAATCTCTCCATCATTCTCAATCTACGTGCTTCAGGTACCCCAGTGTCATTAAAATGGTCTTCAATCTCTTTGATAAAGGCCTTAGGTGTTACCCCTGAATTTTCGGTGTATTTCTGCGGTTTGTAGTCATTTGAGCGAATTACTTGAATAAGTTGTGTGGGCTGATGACCGTCCTGTGGTGTCGAGCTTCTATCTACGTTCTTACGAAATCCTTCCGTGTTTGTTGTTAATGGGCTCTCTGCTTGATTCTGACTTCCTGCTATGCTGGGTTGGGGACTATGTGAGTCATCCTGCTTGTCTTTCAATGCTCCCGTTTTAAATATAGACGATTGTTCTAATGAGCAAAGTTCGGCTTTAATGATCCTGTCTGTCTGCTCTTTAAGTCTATTTTTTACCTCTTGCTCCAAAGCTTGAATACGCGTGTGGTTTTCGCCTACTGTTTTAATAATGGTGGATATTTCCTCTCTAGAATCAATATTCATTTTCTTCCAATCTTTCCTGATCTGTTCTTTAATCGTGCTTATTTTTTCTTCAATTTGGCTCTTATTTTCATCCTGATTATTTTCTATCTGGCTCAGCCTTTCGTCTAATGTACTCTTAAATTGTTCTTGTTCCGTTTCTAGGCTTTTCCACTGTTCCGCTGATTTTATCTCTAGACGGTCCATATCTTTAATTATGCCTGAAATGTTCTCATCTACTGCTGATATTTGTTGTTGAATGACCCTGCCACTTTTCTCCATCTCCTTAAATCGTCCTTCCAACTTATCTTGGGCTATTTTGACCTCGCTTGTATTCATTGTGCATGCTATTTCAATCTGCTCTAATTTAGCTAACACTGTTTCATCGAGAATGCTGAGTTTTTTATCAAAAATATTCTCCATTTTTTCAATCTGCTCTAATTGTTTCTCATTATTTTTGCTTACATCAAGGGCCAGTAATATCAACTGTTGGTTTGTGTGCTCTTTCATTTCTGCGGTTAACGAAGCTAATTGGTTCGTGTTTTTATTATTTTGCGCCTCTAACTGTGAATTTATAGTGTCATTAATTTCACTCTTTAATAACCTAGCTTGTTCCGCCTGATATTCATTTTGTTCAATTCTACTGTTATTTAACTGTGTCCGCAATGATTCACTTTGTTCTAACAGTTTAGCATTTAGCGATTCACTTTGTTCTGACAGTTTAGTACTTAGCGATTCACTCTGCTCAGATAATTTGTTTATAGATTGACTCTGTTCTGATAATTTAGTGTTTATTTGTTCGGATAACTTCGTGTTCAGCGATTCACTCTGTTCTAACATGCTAGTGTTTATTTGTTCAGATAATTTTGTATTCAACGCTTCACTTTGCTCTGCTAATTTAGTAACCAACAATTCCTGAGTTCTCCTCGCCGCACTTTCGATGATCTCCTGGATCTGCGCCACCGTTGCCATGTTTTACAATATATATGAGACATATGGGAAATGGCCTACGCCAATGCCCTTTGACACGCACATAAATCCAATGCACATTTAATTTCTTTATTCTACTCAGCTCATTTATTTTTACCTATAACCCCATTAGTTGATTGCATCTCTGAGTAGTTCTAGTTTTATTCAATTTAATTTTAACCCCAAGCACATATTTAGTCATTAAACAGTTATCCTGATCTGATATTAACACTGACTAATTAACAAAGTATTAATTGTCATTTTAGGCTACAGCCTCCTAATATTTCCATGAGTTTGACTTTCTACACAAATCTAGTTTTAACTTTATCATTGGGCGCCCGGTATCACATCTTAATTTTACTTTAATTTAAAAGACAACAACGTGAACCGTATTTTACTTTGCAAACTCCTGATTTTAATTTATCTTTCACACATTTGGCGGTATCCACTTCGCCTGAACTTCTTTTAATAAAATATCACTTCCCGGTGATTAAATACTGTCATATCTGCCTGCACTTGCGGCATGCCAGTTTTACTCAAATACGCCACTATTGACATGTGTAATCTCCCCGTTACACCACAGTGAATAGCCCCACCGTTGGCCGCCAGTTTTCACCTATGAACCCTTCAGAATAGCAGTGTTTTATGCAAGAATCTTAGATCAAGGGGTCGCGTTCAGTTCATAGTGTGGTGTTTACGTCCGCCAAACTACGTGCTTTTCTGAGGCAAGGGTTATAGGATGAAAACTATAACTAAGAAAGAAAGGAGACAAAACGTAAGATAATAACTAGATTTAATAACTAATTTGTGCATAAAAGAATAAAACAAACAAAAATAAACAAATCCTCCCTGAATTTCCCCTGACAGGAATATTTATCACTTTGAGGAGTCAGATGGATCTCCCCTTTTCTAATAAAATGTGGATCCCAGTTCCACTATCTTGCATGTGAATTTATGTTCGCGTGGTGACTATCTACGGGAAATGAGTACTTGGATGATCATTCGTTCACAACGGGTTAACAGCCACGGTGCTCGCGAACAATCACCTCGTAAATCAACTTTTATGGCTATGGGCATAACATTAATAAAAATCCTTAAATCTAACTCTGACACACATATTACAACTCTACTATTTACAGGCATCTCTCTGAGACCCTAATTAGTGTGGTGACACACTTATCCAAATGAGCTGCCACCATGGCCAGATACTCAACAACAAGGAAAAACAGCGCCGCACGTGACTCACGGGCCACTGACATGTACAATAAACAAAGAATAAACCAACAACAACAAACAACCTGAGTGGTTAAGATTACTTTATATTAACAAAACTGCATGTTAAGGAAACGCTTCGAAGGTAATCGTGTTTCGTAGGCAACTCCCATTTATTTAAACAATTTTACCATTGATTAGTTTCTCACATTTATATTTATTTTCAAGTAATTTGGAGCCAAACATGCACTCCACTTTAATGAGCTCTGCTTGCGAAACTCAGTCAGCCCTTGTGACAACAACTAACCCCTTTCCACAATACCAGTCATGTCCCCCATCCAGTGTATATAAATAGCCGACCGGCCGAACTGTTATCTCAAGGAATCAACAGCCGCTAACATCTCCTCCCACTCAACATATGGTCAGACAATAATCACATATCCATAATTGTCCTCGCAAGGAAACAATATGAATCTGGTACCAAGCTGACAGAAATCAGTCTCTGCTGAAGTTCCCGCTTGTAATACCACAACAAAATACTCACAGTACACACATCTGGGACTGACATAACGCCTTTCACATGGGTCTGCTGAATTAGAGCTCGCAAACATTTAACACAATATTTAAAACCTACGATAGAGCTGAGTACTCTTCGTCACAAATTACATTGCTCCAAAAGGCAATAATCACACTGAATCTGATCAATAATAATTTTCAATAACATTTAATTACCCTCCAATCTACTATATAATTATATTAATTCAGTCCTACTTCTGAAACACGACATATCTCCGAGAGACGTTTTTAACCGCACTTCGTAACCTAGGCGAACACGGCCGTTCACATAGATACGTTAGTTAACACAACACAAAGAAAAGAACCTTCCATTAACTACAATTGTGCGAGCTGCTTCCAAACAAAAGTGTGTCAGATCAAACTAAATATACTACATTAAATCACACAAGCAAAGTATTTACAAAAATATGTCCCATAAACCATAAGTTAATTTAATAAATAATAAAATATTATTTGTACTCATCTCGTGTTGTAGTCACCCGTCAAAGAACATCAGACGCCATTCCCCAACTGGAGGCTTCTTTATCTCATAGCAGCCATCTGGACGGACTGTTGAGAATTCCACACTTCCTCTGCATTCATCGATGTCATCCTTGCGCTGATACAAAAATTAGGTTAATATACACTTTATGCCTGACTACTAAATTCGCTTGTTCAGGTACTAAATTCCCTGTCACTGTTCGTTGGCGAATTATCGACGCTACTGTCCCTATAACTATAGTACAATGACTATCTATCACTGAATTTACCACTTTTCAATGAATATCTTGTGTCCTCGACACAAATATAAAAGGCTACGTCCGTAGACGCACAGAATAATAATAGTGTGTCCTCAACACACGGAATAAAAGTCATGTCTCCTAGACACACGGAATGAAAGTCAATGTCTGTAGACGCACAGAATAATAATAGTGTGTCCTCAACACACGGAATAAAAGTCATGTCTCCTAGACACACGGAATGAAAGTCAATATCTGTAGACGCACAGAATAATAATAGTGTGTCCTCAACACACGGAATAAAAGTCAATGTCTTGTCTCTTCGACACACTTATAAATGAACTGGCCCTTGGGTCTAGATGGAGGGGGATTTTATGTAAAAATTTCTCGAAATAATTGTGATACAGGAATGAAATACATATCACTGAACTCGTAATATTGCACAGGTCAAGAATATGCCCATTAATCCTAGAATCGATCGTAGAGATTTTGTCTAGGCGATTTCCCGCGTGAATGCTAGCCACCGCGTACCCCAGCCAGAGTTGGCGCGCAAGTAGGCATTCTCTTCTCATTGGTTCTCCATTTTCTGTAATTTGGCGGTTTCTAGTAGATCTTGGCGTCTTGGGAGTGTCTATTTTCTTCATCAGCCATTCACGTTACTGCATCATATTTCTTCTAGGCGCGAATATCACAATGAACATACCAGAACCATGTCTCACCGCGCGTCGCTTCTAAAATTGAGGTAGCCACACCTGTCCTTATGATACATCGCTCTGCTATTTCTTTTCATAGCTCAAGTACTTAGCCTTTTGTTAAACTGATGCAGGTATGTCCCTACTGTCTCCAACAAATGCTTGAAATTTCCTCATCACTGTCTGGCTACTTTCATGATGCTGGTTGAAATATTTATTAATTGAAGAAATAAAAAGTAGAATCATTTAACCAACATAGGGTAAAGGGTTCAATATATCCCTCCCAATATTATTCTGCTAAGGGCCCATTAACACCAACCTATAGCCTACATATGGGGTACCTACAGGTTCAACATAACCCAATGTGTAAGCGAAACGCACTCACTTACTCTTTAAATGCCTCACAATTAAGCAAATACCTTAAAACATGTATATTTACAGTGAAATAATGAAACACGGTAACCATGGTAACAGAATCTCACAGGTCTGTAATACTTTGTATTTTTATATTTTCATTAAACAACTAACTTCTATTTTGTATATTTATTTATACATTTCGTAGTAAGAAATATGGCACTGGATACCACCAAAACTAAACAACAGACTCTCTATTTTCGTACTTCTTTTTTTTAACAATGTAGTGCTACATCAAAGAGTTTCTTATGTTTGTGTCCACCACATCACTCCCCCAACAATAAGGAATTTGACAACTATAACATGGTAGTATACATCAACAAAACACAACACTGAAACATAAAACACATAATACACTGAATATAGAAATCACCGACTTTGGTTACACAATCCGTGGATTTAGTTCGTCATTAAGCACGCAATTCATAAACCGTTTGGGGAATGTTACTTTCCTTCCTGATTTGGGTGTCCGCATATCAAAGTTAGAACTATGTGGCACTAGATTTTCTTGGGGTATTTTGTCTGGATGCCTGTCTTCTTTTTTTTTTTTTTTTTTGGAAACCCAGTTCAGCGTCTGTCGATAATACATAAGCTGGTTTGAGTCTGTCCATTGATATGTTGATTACTTTGCCTTTAATATTGATGGCGAAGTATTTCTCACATTTCCTTACTACAATATAAGGTCCTTCATAGCAGGGTTCTAGTGGCTTTTTAATTCTGTCAAGTCTCACGAAGACATGAGAACATGACATGGGATCCTTATGAATGAAAACAGGTAGTGTTTTAGAGTGTCTAGGAGGAGTTGGTTTAACCAATAACATTCTCTCTTGTAGTTGTGATGCAAACGATGCTGGGTCACCCTTTGGAAGGTGTTCCTCAAAAAATTAACCTGGTAATCGAATAGTTTTTCCATACACCATTTGTGCTATTGAAGAATTGGTAGTCTCCTGTATTGCTCCACGTAAACCAAGCAGAACAGTTGGTAACGTATCAGTCCAGTGTATTGAGTTGTGAGCTCGGAGTGCTGACTTTAAGGTCCTGTGTAAACGTTCTATTTTGCCATTACATTGTGGATGGTAAGGTATAGTATGTCCACACATCCTGGTAAGACTCTTGAATAATTCGGACTTGAATTGAGCGCCTTGATCACTTATGACGCGAGATGGAGTGCCAAATCTAGTAATCCAATGCTCATAGAAAGCTTTGGCTATTGTTTCTGCTGTTATGTTCGGTAAGGGTACAACTTCCATCCATGAGGTAAAGCGGTCGATGCAAGTAAGGCAGTAAATCATGCAGTTTGAAGGAGGCAAAGGTCCGATGATATCAATACGCACTACGCTAAATCGCTCATCTGGTTCTTCATACTTGCCCAATGGTGTTTTTGTGTGACGAGTAGCTTTATTTTTCTGGCAG
Organism: Meconema thalassinum; assembly: GCA_946902985.2. Classification (NCBI taxonomy): domain Eukaryota; kingdom Metazoa; phylum Arthropoda; class Insecta; order Orthoptera; family Tettigoniidae; genus Meconema; species Meconema thalassinum. The sequence goes on along the minus strand of OX336398.1, from coordinate 65,743,155 downwards.
TTGACACATGATCTTGTCCATTGCTGAACATTACGGCGAATATCTGGCCATACAAATTTAGAAGTCATGAGCTTTACTGTAGATTTTACTCCCAGATGGGCTAAATTATGCAGTTGTTGAAATAGTTTATGCCTGTGCGATTTAGGAATGAAAGGCCTGATTTGTGTGGTGGAAGTATCACACCAAATGGTCTTGCCTGAAGGAAGAGTACATCCTTTAAACTGCAAGGACTTGCTTTCCTTTAGTAGTTGTTGTAATTCGTTATCTCCAACTTGATCTTCAGCGACTGTTTCATAGTTAATTTCCGCAATTTCTTCAATTCTTGACATTGCATCAGCAACGACATTACCCTTCCCGCTGATATGATGAATGTCCGTAGTGAATTGGGAAATGTACTGTAGTTGTCTAAATTGCCTTGGAGGTGCCTTTTCATTCTTTTGTTTGAAAGCATAGGTTAGGGGCTTGTGGTCCGTAAATACCATGAAATTCCTGCCTTCCAATAGGTGTTTGAATTTCTTAATTGAAAGAAAAATACCAAGAAGTTCACGATCGTATGTACTATAAACCTTCTGTGCCTGACTCAGCTTTTGTGAGAAGAAAGCAATTGGCATCCAGCTGTCATTTTCCAGTTGCTGGAGCACAGCACCGACAGCAAAATCAGACGCGTCAGTGCAAAGTGCTAGAGGTAAGTCTGGGTTGGGAAACGCTAATAATGCAGCGTTTGCGATATCATTTTACATTTCTCAAACATTTGCTTTGTTTCCTCAGTCCATTGAATGAGTCTGTTGTCCTTCTTCTTCGCTCCCTTAAGATATTCATGTAATACAGCCTGAGTTTGTGCTGCATCTTTATGGTAACGGCGATAGTAGTTGACAACACCGAGGAATGTGCGGAGCTCATGAAGTTAACTAGGTAACTTGTACTCCAAAATTGCTTGTACTTTCTCAGGTAGGGGACGAGATCCCTCTGGTGTAACCCAGTAGCCTATGAATACTAATTCATTCGCACCAAATATTGATTTTGTGATGTTGATTCGAAGGCCATACTCTGACAGTCGCTCTAGAACTTGTTTCAGGTATGCTTGGTGTTCTTCATTACTGGATGAGGCGATCAAAATATCATCCAGGTAAGAGAATACAAAATCCAGTCCATGCATAACCTCATTAATGAATCGTTGGAAGGTGGAAGGTGCATTCCGCAGACCGAAACTCATTACATTAAATTCATACAGTCCGAATGGTGTTATGATTGCAGTCTTATGTTTATCTTCTGCAATGGGTATCTGATGATAAGCCTTTAATAGATCGATTTTAGAAAAGGTGTTCTTTCCTCGCAAAATACAGTGAAAATCTTCTATCCTAGGAACAGGATAACAATCGGGAACTGTTCTTTCATTTAATCGTCTATAATCACCACACGGACGAATCGAACCATCCTTCTTCGGCACCAGGTGAAGAGGACTAGCCCATGATGATTTGGATGGCCTTATTATGCCATTGTCCAACATGTATTTGAATTCTTGTTTTGCCATTTCCATGCGCTTGGGATCTAATCGTCTTGCCCTACAAAACACGGGTGGACCTTCAGTGGTAATGTAGTGTTGGGCATCATGTTGAATTTTGCCAGATACCAAATTAGGTTTAGCTATGTCCGGATACTGCAGCAATAGATCTGTAAATTTTGTGTTTTGGCTCATTGTACTGACTACATTTTCTTCTGAGATAGACATAACTTCGCCCTTGGTCCAGAGCTTGGTTATATCATCTATTAATTTCTTATTGTGGACATCTACTAACAAGTGGAATTTATGCAAGAAGTCTGCTCCCAATATAGCCTTATTAATCTTCGCAACCACAAATGGCCACTGGAATTGTCTTAATCCTAGATCAATGGTACGGAGTTCAATTCCAGATGTAGGAATTTCGGTTCCGTTGTCAGCATACAATTTATATTGCGAATCTGTATTAACTTTGGAGTTGCTCGGTATTATCGAAACATCAGCCCCACTGTCAACTAAAAATTGCAATCCCGTTTTTCTGTAGGTTACAAATAGGCGGGTTTTGCGACAATTGACTTGGGCAGCAGAACTTGCCGCTAATTCTGCTGCTGGGCGGCGTTTCTCTGTTCGGACCAGCTACATGGAGGTGTACATTTCTCCGGTTTACACTGTTGTCCAAATCGGAAGTGGTAATAACAGTACTTGCCCCTGGGATTGTATCTATTACGTGATTTACTACGACTATTATCACATCGTCGGCGTTCACTACTTCTACGGCGAGGCCCAACCTGATGACCAGTGGATAAGGCAGCTATTTATTGCTCTAGTCCAGAAATTCTGTCCATTAGATCGCGCATTGTAACAGGAACATCCAGTTGTTAACAAGAGTCACTTTTCATGGCAAATGAATCGTTGCGGGGATTCATTTCAATTATTTTATCTGCTATTATAGCTACTTTTTCAAGCCCTTCGTCGCTGACGATCAGAATATTCTTTATTGAATCCGGGAGTTTTTCTAACCAGAGAGTCTTAAGAACTTTTTCAGATACATCGATCCCTGCTTAGGCTTGCATCTTACGCAATAATTGACTGGTTTCTGGTCTCCTAAATCAATTCCAGTAAAGTGTCTCTTAATACGTTTATCTTCGCTTTCCTTGAAAATGTTCAGTAAACGTTCCTTGGCCAATGAGTATTTATTTACTGCCGCACTTCTAATAATGTCCCAAATGTTTTCAATGTATTTAGGTTCTAATTCAGACACTAGGTGATTAAATTTAGTCTCTTCTGAAATAATTTTGCAAATAATAAACTGTGCCTCCACCTGATACAACCAGAATTCGGGTTTCTCTATCCAAAAAGGTGGGATTTTGTTGCTAAGCTTATTGGCTTCTAACCGCGTGTCCGGCGTGGTCTCGTTTGTCGACATCTTTCTTCTCTTTAAAACGTCGGGGTCACCAATTGTAATATTTTGTATTTTTATATTTTCATTAAACAACTAACTTCTATTTTGTATATTTATTTATACATTTCGTAGTAAGAAATATGGCACTGGATACCACCAAAACTAAACAACAGACTCTCTATTTTCGTACTTCTTTTTTTTTACAATGTAGTGCTACTTCAAAGAGTTTATGTTTGTGTCCATCACAGGTCCATCTATTTCTGTAAGACGCAATGCAATTCCAATTATTACATTACTGTGAAAGTTTACAGACAGTTATAAGGTTATCACTGAACCAAATTAAGCTGTAAAATTCATCAATACATACAGTATAATGCGCTTAAGGGGGTCAAGGGGCACTCTAGAATTTTATCACGCAATTTTCACGTGTGAGTGTGGTAGGAAAGGTCTTTTTCACCCGACTATAAAGGGTCTCCGAAACCCACATTTAGAGGCCCTTAAATTAACAGTGTCTGTGATATTCCCAGAAAAGTAACTTCGCTCTGATATACCTATGAAGGAATGACAAATCCCTAACCACTGCACCAGTAGCTGAATTGATAAAGTCTGATTATTCATACCAAGGATAAATCAGTCATAGCATTCATGATTGAGATTTTGCTAAGTGTACTCTTTACAACTAGCATATTCGCGGGCGAAGCCGCGACGGGTAATACTAGTAACAAATAATTAGAAAGCATTATACATACCATTATTCTAAGGAAGTAAGTAAGCTTTTAGTTTTACGTGACTGTTAATCATGCGTCTTGAGCCATGGGACCTCCATTTTACGTGGAATCCGAACCACAGGACATGGCATTTCACTTCGAAAATCTCACATGCATTGACCGGATAAACTTGCCACGGTGGGTGAGTGGTTAACGTGTCGGACCACCAACCCCAAGCTTGCAGGTTTGCTCCTGGCCGTGGTAAGTGATTTCCGAAAGGCGGCCAAAATTACAATACGCATGTCATACGATGTTGGCATGTCAAAGAACCCATTTGAATTCAGTGGGCCGTGTTCATTAATGGCAAAATTAATCTCGGGAGTTTCCGCCAACACAAAGTTCCTCATTTCTCTACTAGAAAGCGCTATGTTGTTCAAAGAGCTTAGATATCTAACCTCCTTGACTTTCATAGTGCTTCAAGGAACAACGAAATTCCACATGCAAGCTACCCTCTGGGTGTCAAATAACAAAGCTTGCACCCGGCACCCGAGGCCATATGATATTATTATTATTATTATTGTTATTATTATTATTATTATTATTACCGGGAATAGAACCCGGTACACCTTGGTGAGAAGCCAACAGCTTGACCGCTGAGCCACCACACCCTCTACCATTATTCTATCCTAAGAAATACAAAAATGAAGTGCCCACAGCTGCCACAAAGATTTGAAGTTAATTTAATCACTATTTAAAAAATAAAGTCTTATTCATCAATAAAACTGTGATAATAGTGATCAAACTTGATTAACATTCGGTGCTCACATGTAGCAAATAAAGGCCGGACGTGTGTTTTAGACGAGTGAAAAATCCTAATGGAAGCCTGGGGGCGAATTACTACAGTACCTGTGTTGTTATCACCTGCCCCATGCGGTCAGATGATGGACAAAACAACCTCACGCTACTGCTGAAGTACTGTGCCCGTTTAGACCGGAGTCCGCACGACCACATATGCATTTTACCAATAATCAGTCAGCACGAGAATCAAAATATCCCGGGGCGCCAGATGGGTTAAAGCTAATCGCAAAAACGACATCAAATAAAAAAAATGCTTTACTGATTTTTGGCTCAATGCAACAATAAGGATAGAAGGAGATTTAATTGGGTATGACACATCTGGTAAAATTATCTCAGTTTATTTTGAAGTTAAAATCTGACTGCAAAGATGCTCAAAGCAGCAGCATCCACGTGTGGCGATCCACACACTTATTTACACACAATATACAGAAATTTTCCAAACACATTTGACAATCTTTTTGGAAACACAAGTCCAATTAATAGTCCTGTAGACTATGTTCCAAAATTATTAATATTTAATTCCAGTTCAAAGTTAATTGTCTATACTGGAAATATCGTAGATCACTGATTGAATATTTACATGATATTAACACTCGTAGAATAAATGTTCATAGAATTTTAAACTTTCACTTAGTTTTCCAGTTTCAAAAATATATCGTCGAAAAATATTATCATCATTGAAGCAATACAAATCATTTACATATATTAATAACATCTGAAAAGTATTTGACCATTGAGCATAGCATCGAAGAACTGTGCGAAGCACAACAACAATTAATTGTTCTTCTGACATTAAACATTCGAGAAGTGACTCGATTATGAACTTCAAGTTCCTAACAAAATATATGATTTCTGAATCATCAACTTGATCAATAAATGGTTGAACCATTCAATTATTCAATTTTCCACTTGGAATCATTATTATAAAAATATTTATATTTATGGCCATTTCTAGTAACTTTTACAACTTGCAATTCTTCGACAGAATGCGGAAATTAGAATTGTAGTTTTATAATGAATTCATTTAGTTCATGGCACTAGGATTGAAAATATCCTTCAAATTATTCGTGGTTAAAGATTTATTTTTAATTGGCAGTGGCCCATTCTATTATTTGTGTAAGAACACAATATTACAACAACAACGGCAAAGGTCTTCCTCTGAAGAAGAATAAACTACTATCATGACAAATCCGGGTTCTAGCAAAATCAAAGTCTAAATGGAATTCGTAAACAAGGTTGAAATAAGAACTGATGGTTTCAAGAAATAACCTTCGGGTCATTCATCCGACGAAATGTGTAGTTCCAATACTCCTACTATAAACCTGAGCCATCGAACCTGCTATTTGATTGATGCTCGAAAAAACCTCTTCATTCCTGCGACTTAACATGCGCACCTGGGAATGGCATTTCAACTACTCCACACATAAATTATCTTCCCAAAATTTATACAATAAATCAAGCCTCTGCTTGTTATCAACACTGGAAGATTAATAAACTTACAAGTTTATTTTATTTTACCATTCAGTTCAACCCGTGAATTTACCATACTTATGAAAATCTTCATTTCACTTTCGAGTGTGTTTACGTCATGATTTTATATAAATACAAAAATATCCTATTTGATACAAATATCAATTGCTTCCCGTTTCATGCCTCTCCGTGTTATCTGAAAAATATACTTTACTCAATGCAAATATCAACTGTTCAACCAGAACTGAAATGTTGGTTGAATGCGGGCTTGCGCTAACCACTCTCCTTCGGAAAATCTCCTGTTCCAAACTAGAAATGTTTAAACTACTTCATAGGCTCTTTCTCAATACATATGATTATTAGAAAATATAATATCCAAGAATTATTTAGAAAAATTATGAAAATTATTATTATTATTATTATTATTAGTGGATTTTTATTATTATTATTAATTATATCATTTTAAATATCATCTCATTATGTGAGAATCCACATGTTCGAACCTTCGAATATGGAAAAAATATCCATTCCTCAACAAAAATAAATTTAACTTTTACAGTTACATCGGCTGATTACCGTGATTTCCCAAAAAATATGAAATATTCAAATAAATGCTCAAAATTCTCGGTCATCGATCCTAAACTGTTCTGAGTGTTGAAAATGCTCAGAATAACTCTAACAAGTCTTGCGTAAATCATTGCAAGCTTTAAATACGAAGAAAAAAATGTGTTGGTCATCTGCAGAAAAAAAAAATTGTTCCAATTAGCTAGGCATAATATAATTCAAATGTGGCTTACATTTCTTGATGGTCTTGAAGTGTAGTAAACCTGGTCTGTACCAGATTTATCCATAGACATGCCCTATTGGACAAGCACGTATAATCCTTGTATCCGCCGCCATTATATACCCACAATTCGTCTAGTCAGACATAGTGGTAGTATCTTTCGACGTTTGAATTAACTGTGGTTCCATTTTAATATGGGCTTCTATCAAAGCCATAACAGTTTGTTTAAATAGGGTCAGATCTAAGTGATCTCTTCTTAGATATGTCAGTTGTAACATAACTCACTGTAATCTTATCAGTACAAGAAAAACACTGACAGTCTAAGCAATTAACGGCTGTTCTGAAGATCGTTCCCTGGGCATGGTTTATTATATCACCATCTACCATGCGCTAAGCAACTTGCAGTTTCCCTTGCGTAGACTAATGAACGCCACCGTTATAGACTAGTCTTCAGTGTACTGACAGATCGAAGTGGTTAACTAGTTACAAATAATGAAAACTGACTGAATGGATTTAAACATCCAAGTATTAAGTTATTACTGGACCGTGAAAAAATATTATTTTCTAGACAAAGTCTAGCATATGTCCTTGTAGAAATATAAATATTTCCACCAATGTCTGTAGAAGAATCAATCACCTCAGTGATTCTCCTCGCCGTAAACTTACTAAGTTCCAACTCGTAGCGCAGCACTTTTCGTGACTATCACGACTTGAAAAGAACTTCTGCGTAGATCCGGCAACCATGTGCCTTGGCTCAGCGTAGATGCAACTTGCTCTGCAAGTGCTTGTGTTAGAATGAGCTGAAGTTGCTTCGGCCAGCTGGCTTTTATTCAAAACTGTCAGGGTCACGCGTCATCACCTGATATCTGGAAATCCTCATATCTCTTGAATCCCTGGTCCGATTTACTTGATACTAATTGCATTCTCTTTCATTTGGCTGTGCCAGTAATCTGATCCCAGTCTCAAGTCTCTACTCCATAGTTAACTATTTAATCAATAAATAGCCTCGACCTCTGCTATTACTCGCTACGTCACTTGACATCCAACTATCGGTAAATTATTTCCAAATGCTTCGAGAAGCAATGTAGCGCGATATTCAAATATCTCAACTTTCAAAAGCGGCTACAGCCTTTCCCTTGATATCTAGGTGTCTGAATCTTGGAATACCCATTCCTAGAGTTGGGCACATCCACCCCACACCTAGCAAAAAATAAAAATTGAAAATTTTTTATTTTTCCTATCTACACATTAAATCATCTGGTTCTTGAATAATAGATCTTCAAATTCGATGCATTATAAGTTCCCACGATGTTACCAGTTCGTGTATTAGCGATTTCATAGGTTCCATTATTGTTTACTTCCACAATATTCAAAATCTTCAATCTCTCCAGGTTTTAATATCAAAAAAAAATCGTGATACTCTTCCAAAATCTTCCCTAGCTCTGGGGACTCCTTCTCAGTGTAGACTTCTCTTCCTTCAGCTTCATGAAAAATCAGAGACCATTGAGCATCTCCCTCGATGTCTTCCTCTTCTTTTCCCTCGAAGTTAATCTCTTCGGTGTTCTTGAATTTGATCGTCTCTGTCTTCATGTCTATCACTGCTTGATATTTCTGAATGAAATCTGCTCCCAATATCATGTCAAAAGCCATGTCCTTCAATACAACAAACACATGTCGAAAATCATGTCCTCCAATCGTAATACATAAGTATAATTGTGTTTTACACAGAGATATTTTATTGGGTATTATTCCTTGGATCTTAATTCCTGATACTGGAATCTCCTCTAAATTCTCTCTGAGCTTCCACAGAATATAAAGTTTCTCACTCACCAGACAAAGCATAGCCCCAGTATCGATCAAAGTATCGACAGGCACACCGAATACTTCGCATGATATGATTGGCATTCTAATTCTGGTACCCATTTCTTTCCGTTCGTCATTCTGTTGAATTAAGTCATCATCCTCTGCTTGCCATTTAATAATTCTGGAAGTGAAAGTGTTCAAAATTCTATCTTCTACTGTGATTTCGATTTTTTTTATTACCATTCCCCCGGGATTGTTGTGTTCCCGATGGACCTGGTTCATTGGGCCTCTGCTCCAAAAACTGCAAGTTATCTTGGTGTCTTGCTTCCAAGTTTTTCCTTGTGTCCTTGTTAAATTCTTCATTGGACTGACGAGTATCCACATTCCCTGTGTTATTGTAGTTGTTTCTACCATAATATCTTCTTTCCTGGTACCTTCCTTGACTATCTCGTGGTCTTCTCCATCGAGTATTGTATCGATTTCCACCATCCGGTCTCGCATATGGCTTGTAACTGTATCTGTTACTGTACTGGTTCCATCCTCCTTTATTTGGATCTTCCCTCGGCGTTTTCTCTTCTCGCCCTTCTCGAATCTCTCGAGGTGTCTGAGAATAACTATCAGCCATAACAGTGTACACAGCGTTGTTATTATTTACTCCCTTCTGATGGAAGAATTGAGCGTTTGTATGATCCAGCTTCTGTAATACTTCATCAAATTGTTCCATATTATAGATATCAGCAGCGATCAAAGTCCTCTGGACGTCTGCTGGAAACTGACGTATCAATGCAGTAATCAACTCGTTATCTGGCATCGGCGGATCTAAATGTTGAAGTTTAGACAGCTGTCCAGAAAAGTATGTAGAGTATCGAGTAGGCTGTGACGTCGAGAATCTCTTCGAATATAACTCTGCTCTGACTTGCTGTTGGGTTTCCGGGCACCAAAACTTTTTCAATAGCCCACGAGAAAACTCCTCAAAAGTGGTTAGAGTGGATCTAAAAGCTCTAAACCAAAGAAGTGCAGGACCTTCCAAAAACTTCCCTATCATTCGGATCTGTCTTTCTTTAGGGATCTTAGAATCTTTCAGGTAATCCCCTGCTTCTCTCAAAAATTCCACGGGTGTCACAGAATCTCGCCCTGAAAATTTAGAAGGCTTATCTTCTATATTCTTAAACACAGTTATGGGGTTGGATTGAAATACTGTCCTGACCTCATCCTGTCTTTGACTATCCGTTTCTCTAGCTCCTCCTAGATTTATCTGTATCTGTTCCTTTCCCCTTACATTTGGCATTTTTAACAGATGGTCAGACTGTTTCTCGTCCTTGATTTGAGTTTTCATAGCCTCAAGTTCCTTCTGGTTTTCTTCTGCCATTTTCTTAATTGCTTCAGTTTCTTTACAATTGTCTTTAACATCAATGGATATCTGGTTCATAACAGCCTCATGACTTTTCAATGACCCTGTCATATCTGATATGTCCTTTTGAGTTGCTTGGATATCTTTGGCAATTACTTCAATATGGGATGACAAAGATTCCCTAATCTCCTTGATTCCCTCTTGATTCTCCAGCTTGAGTGTGTCTTTAATTTCATTGACAACTGTGGTTTTGATTTCAGTTTGCAATTCACTAATCACACCTTCTCTTATTTCTCCCATGACAAGTTCTTTGAATTGTTCTGTCAACCGTTGAACAACTAGAATTCCCATTTCGTTACTCTCCTTCTTCACTCGGACTTCCAGGTTGACCATGTCTTCACCAACTTTCCTAAGTCCATGTTCTATCCTATCAGCTAAGCTTTGAGATCGAAGATCGGCATCGCGAAATTTATCGTCCATTAAACTTGCGTTAGTAGCTAATGAAGTTTCGAGCTCATGTGTTTTTTCGCATAATTTATTCATTTTACTCTCAAGTGTCATTTTCAAAATTTCAGAATTCTCTTTAAATTTACTTTCCATTGAATTAAATTTACTATTTAAATTTTCTTTCAAATTACCTTTTAACCTGCTTTCTAAAGAATCAGAATTTTCTTTAAGTTTATCATTCAAATTTTCTCTAAGTTTATTTTCTAAAGAATCAGAATTTTCTTTAAGTTTATTCTCTAAACTTTCCTTCAAGTTATCTTTTAAAGAATCAGAACTTTCTTTAAGTTTATTTTCCAAAGAATCAGAATTTTCTTTAAGTTTATCATTTAAATTTTCTTTAAGTTTATTTTCTAAAGAATCAGAATTTTCTTTAAGTTTATCATTTAAACTTTCTTTAAGTTTATTTTCTAAAGAATCAGAATTTTCTTTAAGTTTCTTTTCCAAAGCCTCTGTATTTTCTTTCATAATGGCTGCTACACGCAGTCCAGCCTCTTTTGAACTCTCCTCCAAACTCCTCATCATCCTCATCATTTCTTCCATAATTTCAATTATTATTCAAAACTTAGGGGTATACAACAGTGGCAAACACAAGCTTATAACTAGAACAAGAAATATGAATAGCTAATTGGAACACTCTAATAAAATGAGATTTGTCCTAATATCGACGTGATGGAAAAACAAAATTCTCTACTTTTACGAATTACATTTACCACAATATCACAAGAAAAATATGCAAGTTCTCAAATATCCTCCACCTGGATTCTAATAATGTGTATGTCCAGTCATCGAACGTTTACTACTGAATTTACTTGACGCCCTAATGGTTAAGCCATTATCAAAAATAATGAAACCCATTCTAATTATTAACCAGTTAAATATTTAATTTTCCCCACTAATTGGGTTTCCTACTAATTTATTCATCCAAACCAGACATCTCTCAACTCCCAAAATATTTCTATAAAAATTATCACAATTTAAATCGGCATGCGATTGACCATGTCTAAATCGAGACCCACGTTCGAAGCCATTTCTCTCTCTATCTTATTTTATGTGCCCGTTTAGACCGGAGTCCGCACGACCACATATGCATTTTACCAATAATCAGTCAGCACGAGAATCAAAATATCCCGGGGCGCCAGATGGGTTAAAGCTAATCGCAAAAACGACATCAAATAAAAAAAATGCTTTACTGATTTTTGGCTCAATGCAACAATAAGGATAGAAGGAGATTTAATTGGGTATGACACATCTGGTAAAATTATCTCAGTTTATTTTGAAGTTAAAATCTGACTGCAAAGATGCTCAAAGCAGTATCATCCACGTGTGGCGATCCACACACTTATTTACACACAATATACAGAAATTTTCCAAACACATTTGACAATCTTTTTGGAAACACAAGTCCAATTAATAGTCCTGTAGACTGTGTTCCAAAATTATTAATATTTAATTCCAGTTCAAAGTTAATTGTCTATACTGGAAATATCGTAGATCACTGATTGAATATTTACATGATATTAACACTCGTAGAATAAATGTTCATAGAATTTTAAACTTTCACTTAGTTTTCCAGTTTCAAAAATATATCGTCGAAAAATATTATCATCATTGAAGCAATACAAATCATTTACATATATTAATAACATCTGAAAAGTATTTGACCATTGAGCATAGCATCGAAGAACTGTGCGAAGCACAACAACAATTAATTGTTCTTCTGACATTAAACATTCGAGAAGTGACTCGATTATGAACTTCAAGTTCCTAACAAAATATATGATTTCTGAATCATCAACTTGATCAATAAATGGTTGAACCATTCAATTATTCAATTTTCCACTTGGAATCATTATTATAAAAATATTTATATTTATGGCCATTTCTAGTAACTTTTACAACTTGCAATTCTTCGACAGAATGCGGAAATTATAATTGTAGTTTTATAATGAATTCATTTAGTTCATGGCACTAGGATTGAAAATATCCTTCAAATTATTCGTGGTTAAAGAATTATTTTTATTCTATTATTTGTGTAAGAACACAATATTACAACAACAACGGCAATGGTCTTCCTCTGAAGAAGAATAAACTACTATCATGACAAATCCGGGTTCTAGCAAAATCAAAGTCTAAATGGAATTCGTAAACAAGGTTGAAATAAGAACTGATGGTTTCAAGAAATAACCTTCGGGTCATTCATCCGACGAAATGTGTAGTTCCAATACTCCTACTATAAACCTGAGCCATCGAACCTGCTATTTGATTGATGCTCGAAAAAACCTCTTCATTCCTGCGACTTAACATGCGCACCTGGGAATGGCATTTCAACTACTCCACACATAAATTATCTTCCCAAAATTTATACAATAAATCAAGCCTCTGCTTGTTATCAACACTGGAAGATTAATAAACTTACAAGTTTATTTTATTTTACCATTCAGTTCAACCCGTGAATTTACCATACTTATGAAAATCTTCATTTCACTTTCGAGTGTGTTTACGTCATGATTTTATATAAATACAAAAATATCCTATTTGATACAAATATCAATTGCTTCCCGTTTCATGCCTCTCCGTGTTATCTGAAAAATATACTTTGCTCAATGCAAATATCAACTGTTCAACCAGAACTGAAATGTTGGTTGAATGCGGGCTTGCGCTAACCACTCTCCTTCGGAAAATCTCCTGTTCCAAACTAGAAATGTTTAAACTACTTCATAGGCTCTTTCTCAATACATATGATTATTAGAAAATATAATATCCAAGAATTATTTAGAAAAATTATGAAAATTATTATTATTATTATTAGTGGATTTTTATTATTATTATTAATTATATCATTTTAAATATCATCTCATTATGTGAGAATCCACATGTTCGAACCTTCGAATATGGAAAAAATATCCATTCCTCAACAAAAAATAATTTAACTTTTACAGTTACATCGGCTGATTACCGTGATTTCCCAAAAAATATGAAATATTCAAATAAATGCTCAAAATGCTCGGTCATCGATCCTAAACTGTTCTGAGTGTTGAAAATGCTCAGAATAACTCTAACAAGTCTTGCGTAAATCATTGCAAGCTTTAAATACGAAGAAAAAAATGTGTTGGTCATCTGCAGAAAAAAAAAATTGTTCCAATTAGCTAGGCATAATATAATTCAAATGTGGCTTACATTTCTTGATGGTCTTGAAGTGTAGTAAACCTGGTCTGTACCAGATTTATCCATAGACATGCCCTATTGGACAAGCACGTATAATCCTTGTATCCGCCGCCATTATATACCCACAATTCGTCTAGTCAGACATAGTGGTAGTATCTTTCGACGTTTGAATTAACTGTTGTTCCATTTTAATATGGGCTTCTATCAAAGCCATAACAGTTTGTTTAAATAGGGTCAGATCTAAGTGATCTCTTCTTAGATATGTCAGTTGTAACATAACTCACTGTAATCTTATCAGTACAAGAAAAACACTGACAGTCTAAGCAATTAACGGCTGTTCTGAAGATCGTTCCCTGGGCATGGTTTGTTATATCACCATCTGCCATGCGCTAGGCAACTTGTAGTTTCCCTTGCGTAGACTAATGAACGCCACCGTTATAGACTAGTCTTCAGTGTACTGACAGATCGAAGTGGTTAACTAGTTACAAATAATGAAAACTGACTGAATGGATTTAAACATCCAAGTATTAAGTTATTACTGGACCGTGAAAAAATATTATTTTCTAGACAAAGTCTAGCATATGTCCTTGTAGAAATAGAAATATTTCCACCAATGTCTGTAGAAGAATCAATCACCTCAGTGATTCTCCTCGCCGTAAACTTACTAAGTTCCAACTCGTAGCGCAGCACTTTTCGTGACTATCACGACTTGAAAAGAACTTCTGCGTAGATCCGGCAACCATGTGCCTTGGCTCAGCGTAGATGCAACTTGCTCTGCAAGTGCTTGTGTTAGAATGAGCTGAAGTTGCTTCGGCCAGCTGGCTTTTATTCAAAACTGTCAGGGTCACGCGTCATCACCTGATATCTGGAAATCCTCATATCTCTTGAATCCCTGGTCCGATTTACTTGATACTAATTGCATTCTCTTTCATTTGGCTGTGCCAGTAATCTGATCCCAGTCTCAAGTCTCTACTCCATAGTTAACTATTTAATCAATAAATAGCCTCGACCTCTGCTATTACTCGCTACGTCACTTGACATCCAACTATCGGTAAATTATTTCCAAATGCTTCGAGAAGCAATGTAGCGCGATATTCAAATATCTCAACTTTCAAAAGCGGCTACAGCCTTTCCCTTGATATCTAGGTGTCTGAATCTTGGAATACCCATTCCTAGAGTTGGGCACATCCACCCCACACCTAGCAAAAAATAAAAATTGAATTTTTTTTATTTTTCCTATCTACACATTAAATCATCTGGTTCTTGAATAATAGATCTTCAAATTCGATGCATTATAAGTTCCCACGATGTTACCAGTTCGTGTATTAGCGATTTCATAGGTTCCATTATTGTTTACTTCCACAATATTCAAAATCTTCAATCTCTCCAGGTTTTAATATCCAAAAATATCGTGATACTCTTCCAAAATCTTCCCTAGCTCTGGGGACTCCTTCTCAGTGTAGACTTCTCTTCCTTCAGCTTCATGAAAAATCAGAGACCATTGAGCATCTCCCTCGATGTCTTCCTCTTCTTTTCCCTCGAAGTTAATCTCTTCGGTATTCTTGAATTTGATCGTCTCTGTCTTCATGTCTATCACTGCTTGATATTTCTGAATGAAATCTGCTCCCAATATCATGTCAAAAGCCATGTCCTTCAATACAGCAAACACATGTCGAAAATCATGTCCTCCAATCGTAATACATAAGTATAATTGTGTTTTACACAGAGATATTTTATTGGGTATTATTCCTTGGATCTTAATTCCTGATACTGGAATCTCCTCTAAATTCTCTCTGAGCTTCCACAGAATATAAAGTTTCTCACTCACCAGACAAAGCATAGCCCCAGTATCGATCAAAGTATCGACAGGCACACCGAATACTTCGCATGATATGATTGGCATTCTAATTCTGGTACCCATTTCTTTTCGTTCGTCATTCTGTTGAATTAAGTCATCATCCTCTGCTTGCCATTTAATAATTCTGGAAGTGAAAGTGTTCAAAATTCTATCTTCTACTGTGATTTCGATTTTTTTTATTACCATTCCCCCGGGATTGTTGTGTTCCCGATGGACCTGGTTCATTGGGCCTCTGCTCCAAAAACTGCAAGTTATCTTGGTGTCTTGCTTCCAAGTTTTTCCTTGTGTCCTTGTTAAATTCTTCATTGGACTGACGAGTATCCACATTCCCTCTGTTATTGTAGTTGTTTCTACCATAATATCTTCTTTCCTGGTACCTTCCTTGACTATCTCGTGGTCTTCTCCATCGAGTATTGTATCGATTTCCACCATCCGGTCTCGCATATGGCTTGTAACTGTATCTGTTACTGTACTGGTTCCATCCTCCTTTATTTAGATCTTCCCTCGGCGTTTTCTCTTCTCGCCCTTCTCAAATCTCTCGAGGTGTCTGAGAATAACTATCAGCCATAACAGTGTACACAGCGTTGTTATTATTTACTCCCTTCTGATGGAAGAATTGAGCGTTTGTATGATCCAGCTTCTGTAATACTTCATCAAATTGTTCCATATTATAGATATCAGCAGCGATCAAAGTCCTCTGGACGTCTGCTGGAAACTGACGTATCAATGCAGTAATCAACTCGTTATCTGGCATCGGCGGATCTAAATGTTGAAGTTTAGACAGCTGTCCAGAAAAGTATGTAGAGTATCGAGTAGGCTGTGACGTCGAGAATCTCTTCGAATATAACTCTGCTCTGACTTGCTGTTGGGTTTCCGGGGACCAAAACTTTTTCAATAGCCCACGAGAAAACTCCTCAAAAGTGGTTAGAGTGGATCTAAAAGCTCTAAACCAAAGAAGTGCAGGACCTTCCAAAAACTTCCCTATCACTCGGATCTGTCTTTCTTTAGGGATCTTAGAATCTTTCAGGTAATCCCCTGCTTCTCTCAAAAATTCCACGGGTGTCACAGAATCTCGCCCTGAAAATTTAGAAGGCTTATCTTCTATATTCTTAAACACAGTTATGGGGTTGGATTGAAATACTGTCCTGACCTCATCCTGTCTTTGACTATCCGTTTCTCTAGCTCCTCCTAGATTTATCTGTATCTGTTCCTTTCCCCTTACTTTTGGCATTTTTAACAGATGGTCAGACTGTTTCTCGTCCTTGATTTGAGTTTTCATAGCCTCAAGTTCCTTCTGGTTTTCTTCTGCCATTTTCTTAATTGCTTCAGTTTCTTTACAATTGTCTTTAACATCAATGGATATCTGGTTCATAACAGCCTCATGACTTTTCAATGACCCTGTCATATCTGATATGTCCTTCTGAGTTGCTTGCATATCTTTGGCAATTACTTCAATATGGGATGACAAAGATTCCCTAATCTCCTTGATTCCCTCTTGATTCTCCAGCTTGAGTGTGTCTTTAATTTCATTGACAACTGTGGTTTTGATTTCAGTTTGCAATTCACTAATCACACCTTCTCTTATTTCTCCCATGACAAGTTCTTTGAATTGTTCTGTCAACCGTTGAACAACTAGAATTCCCATTTCGTTACTCTCCTTCTTCACTCTGACTTCCAGGTTGACCATGTCTTCACCAACTTTCCTAAGACCATGTTCTATCCTATCAGCTAAGCTTTGAGATCGAAGATCGGCATCGCGAAATTTATCGTCCATTAAACTTGCGTTAGTAGCTAATGAAGTTTCGAGCTCATGTGTTTTTTCGCATAATTTATTCATTTTACTCTCAAGTGTCATTTTCAAAATTTCAGAATTCTCTTTAAATTTACTTTCCATTGAATTAAATTTACTATTTAAATTTTCTTTCAAATTACCTTTTAACCTGCTTTCTAATGAATCAGAATTTTCTTTAAGTTATCTTTTAAAGAATCAGAACTTTCTTTAAGTTTATTTTCCAAAGAATCAGAATTTTCTTTAAGTTTATCATTTAAATTTTCTTTAAGTTTATTTTCTAAAGAATCAGAATTTTCTTTAAGTTTATCATTTAAACTTTCTTTAAGTTTATTTTCTAAAGAATCAGAATTTTCTTTAAGTTTCTTTTCCAAAGCCTCTGTATTTTCTTTCATAATGGCTGCTACACGCAGTCCAGCCTCTTTTGAACTCTCCTCCAAACTCCTCATCATCCTCATCATTTCTTCCATAATTTCAATTATTATTCAAAACTTAGGGGTATACAACAGTGGCAAACACAAGCTTATAACTAGAACAAGAAATATGAATAGCTAATTGGAACACTCTAATAAAATGAGATTTGTCCTAATATCGACGTGATGGAAAAACAAAATTCTCTACTTTTACGAATTACATTTACCACAATATCACAAGAAAAATATGCAAGTTCTCAAATATCCTCCACCTGGATTCTAATAATGTGTATGTCCAGTCATCGAACGTTTACTACTGAATTTACTTGACGCCCTAATGGTTAAGCCATTATCAAAAATAATCAAACCCATTCTAATTATTAACCAGTTAAATTTTTAATTTTCCCCACTAATTGGGTTTCCTACTAATTTATTCATCCAAACCAGACATCTCTCAACTCCCAAAATATTTCTATAAAAATTATCACAATTTAAATCGGCATGCGATTGACCATGTCTAAATCGAGACCCACGTTCGAAGCCATTTCTCTCTCTATCTTATTTTATGTGCCCGTTTAGACCGGAGTCCGCACGACCACATATGCATTTTACCAATAATCAGTCAGCACGAGAATCAAAATATCCCGGGGCGCCAGATGGGTTAAAGCTAATCGCAAAAACGACATCAAATAAAAAAAATGCTTTACTGATTTTTGGCTCAATGCAACAATAAGGATAGAAGGAGATTTAATTGGGTATGACACATCTGGTAAAATTATCTCAGTTTATTTTGAAGTTAAAATCTGACTGCAAAGATGCTCAAAGCAGTATCATCCACGTGTGGCGATCTACACACTTATTTACACACAATATACAGAAATTTTCCAAACACATTTGACAATCTTTTTGGAAACACAAGTCCAATTAATAGTCCTGTAGACTGTGTTCCAAAATTATTAATATTTAATTCCAGTTCAAAGTTAATTGTCTATACTGGAAATATCGTAGATCACTGATTGAATATTTACATGATATTAACACTCGTAGAATAAATGTTCATAGAATTTTAAACTTTCACTTAGTTTTCCAGTTTCAAAAATATATCGTCGAAAAATATTATCATCATTGAAGCAATACAAATAATTTACATATATTAATAACATCGGAAAAATATTTGACCATTGAGCATAGCATCGAAGAACTGTGCGAAGCACAACAACAATTAATTGTTCTTCTGACATTAAACATTCGAGAAGTGACTCGATTATGAACTTCAAGTTCCTAACAAAATATATGATTTCTGAATCATCAACTTGATCAATAAATGGTTGAACCATTCAATTATTCAATTTTCCACTTGGAATCATTATTATAAAAATATTTATATTTATGGCCATTTCTAGTAACTTTTACAACTTGCAATTCTTCGACAGAATGCGGAAATTAGAATTGTAGTTTTATAATGAATTCATTTAGTTCATGGCACTAGGATTGAAAATATCCTTCAAATTATTCGTGGTTAAAGAATTATTTTTAATTGGCAGTGGCCCATTCTATTATTTGTGTAAGAACACAATATTACAACAACAACGGCAAAGGTCTTCCTCTGAAGAAGAATAAACTACTATCATGACAAATCCGGGTTCTAGCAAAATCAAAGTCTAAATGGAATTCGTAAACAAGGTTGAAATAAGAACTGATGGTTTCAAGAAATAACCTTCGGGTCATTCATCCGACGAAATGTGTAGTTCCAATACTCCTACTATAAACCTGAGCCATCGAACCTGCTATTTGATTGATGCTCGAAAAAACCTCTTCATTCCTGCGACTTAACATGCGCACCTGGGAATGGCATTTCAACTACTCCACACATAAATTATCTTCCCAAAATTTATACAATAAATCAAGCCTCTGCTTGTTATCAACACTGGAAGATTAATAAACTTACAAGTTTATTTTATTTTACCATTCAGTTCAACCCGTGAATTTACCATACTTATGAAAATCTTCATTTCACTTTCGAGTGTGTTTACGTCATGATTTTATATAAATACAAAAATATCCTATTTGATACAAATATCAATTGCTTCCCGTTTCATGCCTCTCCGTGTTATCTGAAAAATATACTTTGCTCAATGCAAATATCAACTGTTCAACCAGAACTGAAATGTTGGTTGAATGCGGGCTTGCGCTAACCACTCTCCTTCGGAAAATCTCCTGTTCCAAACTAGAAATGTTTAAACTACTTCATAGGCTCTTTCTCAATACATATGATTATTAGAAAATATAATATCCAAGAATTATTTAGAAAAATTATGAAAATTATTATTATTATTATTAGTGGATTTTTATTATTATTATTAATTATATCATTTTAAATATCATCTCATTATGTGAGAATCCACATGTTCGAACCTTCGAATATGGAAAAAATATCCATTCCTCAACAAAAATAAATTTAACTTTTACAGTTACATCGGCTGATTACCGTGATTTCCCAAAAAATATGAAATATTCAAATAAATGCTCTAAATGCTCGGTCATCGATCCTAAACTGTTCTGAGTGTTGAAAATGCTCAGAATAACTCTAACAAGTCTTGCGTAAATCATTGCAAGCTTTAAATACGAAGAAAAAAATGTGTTGGTCATCTGCAGAAAAAAAAATGTGTTCCAATTAGCTAGGCATAATATAATTCAAATGTGGCTTACATTTCTTGATGGTCTTGAAGTGTAGTAAACCTGGTCTGTACCAGATTTATCCATAGACATGCCCTATTGGACAAGCACGTATAATCCTTGTATCGGCCGCCATTATATACCCACAATTCGTCTAGTCAGACATAGTGGTAGTATCTTTCGACGTTTGAATTAACTGTTGTTCCATTTTAATATGGGCTTCTATCAAAGCCATAACAGTTTGTTTAAATAGGGTCAGATCTAAGTGATCTCTTCTTAGATATGTCAGTTGTAACATAACTCACTGTAATCTTATCAGTACAAGAAAAACACTGACAGTCTAAGCAATTAACGGCTGTTCTGAAGATCGTTCCCTGAGCATGGTTTGTTATATCACCATCTGCCATGCGCTAGACAACTTGTAGTTTCCCTTGCGTAGACTAATGAACGCCACCGTTATAGACTAGTCTTCAGTGTACTGACAGATCGAAGTGGTTAACTAGTTACAAATAATGAAAACTGACTGAAATGGATTTAAATTATCCAAGTATTATGTTATAACTGGACTGTGACAAAGTATTAGTTCTAGACAAAGTCTAGCATATGTCCTTGTAGAAATATAAATATTTCCACCAATGTCTGTAGAAGAATCAATCACCTCAGTGATTCTCCTCGCCGTAAACTTACTAAGTTCCAACTCGTAGCGCAGCACTTTTCGTGACTATCACGACTTGAAAAGAACTTCTGCGTAGATCCGGCAACCATGTGCCTTGGCTCAGCGTAGATGCAACTTGCTCTGCAAGTGCTTGTGTTAGAATGAGCTGAAGTTGCTTCGGCCAGCTGGCTTTTATTCAAAACTGTCAGGGTCACGCGTCATCACCTGATATCTGGAAATCCTCATATCTCTTGAATCCCTGGTCCGATTTACTTGATACTAATTGCATTCTCTTTCATTTGGCTGTGCCAGTAATCTGATCCCAGTCTCAAGTCTCTACTCCATAGTTAACTATTTAATCAATAAATAGCCTCGACCTCTGCTATTACTCGCTACGTCACTTGACATCCAACTATCGGTAAATTATTTCCAAATGCTTCGAGAAGCAATGTAGCGCGATATTCAAATATCTCAACTTTCAAAAGCGGCTACAGCCTTTCCCTTGATATCTAGGTGTCTGAATCTTGGAATACCCATTCCTAGAGTTGGGCACAGTACAGTCTTTGGCAAATACAAGGTGTGTCTTGACCTACTGCCCAGTAGACGGAGAGCGATCAAGGGAACTACTCGCGTGTGGCGGGGCTCTTTCCGGTCACGAAGAGAGTCCCTCATTTTGTGTAGGCTAAGGATAGGTCATACAAGATCCACCCACTCGTACCTAATGAGAAGGGAAGACCTCCCAATTTGTACCTGTGGAGCCGTTTTCACCGTGGCCCACATTTTTACCGAGTTTGCTGACTTACGAAGAAACCTTGGTTTGCAGATGACACTCAAACTTATATTAGCCGATGACGCGGTGGCTGCTGATCGCGTTATCCGCTTTATAAGTGAGAGTGGGTTAGGGCCAGCAATCTAAATTTTCCAGTGAACATTGACTCAACGACTTGTTCGTTTTTGAATGGTGACGTTCTTGTTTTTCCGTAAATTTTGTTTAGTTTTATAATTTTCATTCTTATTTAATTTTTTATTTTTGTTTTATTAATTTTTGGTCTTTTTAAATTTAGATGTCCACCTCTACATTTTAAATTCAATTCCAAATTTGTATTATTTAATCTGTGTTAAGAGGGGCAGATGACCTCGAAGTTCCTCCCCTTAAAACAACAATAACTAACTAACTAGGGTGTATCTTAATTATACCGACAAAAGAACAGGAACGCTCTGCGTGTTATGTAAAAGACGATGCCGCAATCGGATTGGCGGAGAAAATGTTTCCCTTCGAGAAAATGAGGTTACTTTGTTACTTCCTGGCGCGCGATTCCAATCTACGAACTCGCCGTATTTGCTGAGCTAGAGAGCAAGCCGCTGGCCACTGCTGTGCTTCAGGCTAGGGAAGGGAGTGTGATAGAAGGAGACAGAGATATGCTGGCACGAATGCGCAAGTTTCCTCGTTCGCCTCGGCTTGCTCTCTGACTCAGCAAATACGGTGAGCCCGTCAAGTTGAATCACGCGCCCGAAAGTAACAAAGTAACCTCATTTTCTCGAAGGGAAATATTTTCTCCGCCAATCCGATTGCGGCATCGTCTTTTACATAACACGGAGAGCGTCCCTGATTTCATTTGTCGATATAATTAAGATACACCCTGTATAATGGCGTTCTGTTCGTAACTATGTAACACAATACTCCGACGTGGACTGTACTCCTCTGCACGGTGGTTTCGTTATGTGCTCAAGTCTGGAATTCCATTACATCAGACCGATGGTGACAGCTGTGAAGAAAGGGGGTGAGAGAGTGACTGTGTACAGGCTCACCACAAGCTTCAAGGTCAAGGGCAATCGTCTAAAACAAACGTGTGTTTTCTGATTAATTAAAAATTAAAGTTGTTTCTTGGTGCCTCTACATCCAGATGTGATTCTTATTTAAAAAGCCGTTTTAGGTTTGTCTATGCAAATCTTAAAATAACAAAACAGAGTATGAGATGATAACCTCCTAATAAAAAACAAAACAAGTTAGCGTAGATCTTTTGCTTTTGTTAAATGTTGTGCTTGTCCGATTGGTGAAACAGAGACTCCAGGTTTACTCCAGTTTTATTCTATTATAACTTGCGAATAGACCACTTATTAGGATCACGCTACAATTTCACAGTTTTAGTTGTAATTTCCTCAGTCTCCAGTACTTCTTCATGCGATCGCTGTGCTGCTGCCTTTGTTCGGCCGTCCAAGCTCTTGCGGACTTTGTAGCTCGTCTCTCGTCATGAAATCCTTCCAAATTGTGTATCCTGTTTCGAAACGTATCCCTTTCCAACATTTGGGCCTCCGGGATGTTAGATCTTTCAAGGTCTTTCCGAGTTTCTTTAATCCATGACGTAATTGTTTTTTGTTGTTGTTCCAGAAGTAGTCAAACAACTGCTTGGCTAAACTGGATTTGTCCAATCTGTAAGCTTACATGTGCCCAAGAAATATTAGCCTCCGTTTCCTCAGGGTCGCAGAGATTGTTTCTACATTCTGGTAGACTTCGGCGTTGCTCCGAAGTTTCCATCCTGTTTCCGTCTGGATTGGGCCCATGATTCTCCGGAGGATTCTCCTTTCCAGAACCTCCAACTTCTCTAGCCCATAGTTCATTGAAAGGCATTCACAGGCGCACAGGCATTCTGTTTTGACTACATTGTCGTAGTGCTTTATTTTGGCGTTCCATGATATGCGTTTCTTGTTATAGATGTTTTTGTAAGCCCATACGCTCTCTTCATTTTTGAGATCCAATCGCCAACTGCAGCTTTCTCTAGGCCATTGTCCTGTATCGTTTCACCGAGATATTTAAATTTGTTTACTCTCTGAATCCATTTTATTATTTTTAAAAATTTAAGCCCAGTGTAGACACAGAAGCTGGGTTGCGCAACTAAAATGGAACACAATGCGCTACATCAGACGGCTTAGGAATCTCGCAACTTTTACGACACGAAATTTGCAGTTTCTGGTGATTTTGAGGTTAAAATAGGTTTTATACCTGTTGTAATTATTCATTATTCCACCATTATTGAATGTCGTAACACGTGTTAAGAAAGTTGGACTGATTTTGCCGCAATACCAGGCGAATATAATCGAACTAATCAACTGTTACTTCTGTTACTTAGGAAGCAAAATAACCAGTGATGGATGAAGCAAAGAGGATGTAAAAAGTAGGTTAGCTCAGGCAAGGAAAGCATTTCAACAAAAAAGGAATCTGTTGACATCGAATCTAGATTTAGGTATTAGGAAGTCATTTTTGAAAACCTTTGTCTGGAGCGTGGCGCTCTATGGAAGTGGAACTTGGACTATTGGTGCAGCAGAAAAGAGGAGAATTGATGCGTTTGAAATGTGGTGTTACAGGAGAATGATGAAGATCAGATGGATAGATAGGTTTAAAAATAAGGTATTAAGACGAGTGGGAGAGGAGAGATGTTTCTGGCGACTGCTAATGAAGAGAAGAGATAGGTTGGTAGGACACATACCAAGACACCCAGGAATAGCAAGCTTAGTTATGGAAGGACGGGTCGAGGTCAAGAACTGTAGGGGTAGACCAAGGTTAGAGTATGTTAAACAGATTGCCTCGGATGTAGGGTGTCCGTAGCTATGTAGAGATGAAACGATTGGCTCAGGACAGGGAGGCATGGAGGGCTGCATCAAACTAGTCAAAAGACTCAGAGGGACCACCCCAGAGGCAATGGAAAAAGGGAAAGAAACCAGACCCAGCTCAGGAATCCCTCGGGATCGCCAACTTGCGAACTAACCAGCCGTGAGCCTTAGAGGGTGTAGCACTTACCAGGGTGCGCCAGAAGTGGTAGGTCTACACACACCCTGCCTCCTTGAGGGCCTTGAGCAGAAGGCAGGAAGAGAACAGAAGAGGTCTGACCCCTCGAATAATAAGGTCCGTTGGGGTCGGAAAAGAACAAGAGTTGACCAAGATGACACAGAGGAGGCCAGCACAAGTAAGTGGAAGCAATGCCGAACTCAGCTAGGGTCCCGTGGTCGCCAACCCACTTCCTATAAGTCGTGAGTCCCTGGAGGACAAGGTCGAAGAACCAAAGTAAGTCAACAACCAGTCTCAAAAGCGGGACATTAACTCCAAAACACCGGCAAATCTAGATCTTGGTTGAGTGTGAGAAAATGCAAAATATATACTTCCCTCTTTGAACATATTTCTGGATATGCCCCATTCCTTCTTCTCAACTATGCCCACTAGTACAAAGTAACGTAACTTCTTGCCGTCATGTTTCTAATAAGAAGAATAAAGGTGATCATTTCAAGTACATGTGGTGAATTAAATTTGATGGGTTATTATTCTTCGCAATTTGTATTTCTTTCGCTTCCTTGATGTCTAAAGCCCTACCCTTTGACTCGTGTAAATTTTTATATATTTCCCTAAGTTGGCAAATTTATGATTTATGATGTTCGCAAACCGCTGAGTGTCTGCCGTGCTTTATTGCATATAGGCCTACGTAGTACAGAATAATAAGTTCTGAGACTTGACGCCTGAAGGATAGGCCACCATACGACCCTGTATGTTCCACACGCTGCCGCATTACCCGGCGTACACTTACACAGAACCACATGAAAAATCCACAGCCTGCTTTCAGTCGGCCGACCGGGTCAGGGAACGAAATGAATGACGCCCCCATCTAGCGGCGAGAATATGAACTGTGCCAGATGCCGAAGCCTGCTGCACTCCCCTGGGGCAATGATTAAATGAAAGACACATAATAATAATAATAATAATAATAATAATAATAATAATAATAATAATAATATCGTATGGCCTCGGGTGCCGGGTGCAAGCTTTGTTAATTGACACCCAGAGGGCAGCTTGCATGTCAAATTTCGTCGTTCCTTTGAACGCTATGAAAGTCAAGGAGGTTAGATATCTAAGTTCTTTGACACTACAGCGCTTTCAAGTAGAGAAGGGAGGAACATTGTGTTGGCGGAAAATCCCGAGATTATTTTTGCCATTGAACACGGCCTACTGAATCAAAATGGGTTCTATAACATGCCAACAACGTACGACATCCACGTCGTGATTTTTATCGCCTTTCAAAAATCACTTACTACGGCGAGGGGCGAACCTGCACGCTTGGGGTTGGTAGTTCGACACGTTAACCACTTACCCACCGTGGCAAGCGAATGACAGATGAAATGAAATGATAGTGGGGAGTGTTGCTGGAATGAAATTGTGACAGGGAAAACCGAAGTACCCGGAGAAAAACCTGTCTGCCTACGCTTTGTCCAGCACAGATCTCACATGGAGTGACCGGGATTTGAACCACGGACCCAGCGGTGAGAGGCCGGCGTGCTGCCACCTAAGCCACGGAGATTCCACACAGAACCACATCCACCCTCAAAATAGTCGCCGTTGGCCGTTATGCCAACATTGGTATAGCTGCTGGAAGCACCGCTGAAAGCAGTTGGCAGGAAGGATTTCTCTTGTGGCCGTCATGATCTCTTCGGACGACCAAAATCTGCGCCCATGTAGGAGTACTTTCAGGTAAGAAAAGAGAAAATAATCGCACGGTGCGAAATCAGGTGAGTACGGAGGGTTGGGAAAAACTGTCACCTGTTGCGTTGCAAGTGCCTATTGGACAAGGATAGAGTGATGTGCAGGGACATTGTCGTGTAGCAACAGCCATTTCTGATGTGTAACAACTTTCCACTCGGCATCTGGATATTTTTGTGGCACTCGGTAGCTGGACATTTTTGTGGGAGTGATTTTAGAAAAAAGACGGAAGTGGATGGGACGGAAACAATGAGCGCGCGTGATGGCGGAGATCGGTACAACGACGTACTGTAAGCCATGTGACTATGTGGAATGTAAATCGCATACGGTTTACCTCAAGGTTTGGAGGCCCCATTAAAGAAATTCCTACAATAAATCATCTTTAAATTGTCGTTCTTTGGTGTGAAAATATTCATTATATCATATTTGCTGTAAACAATTACGATTTATTAAATCTTCATACTTTTGCTGTATTCTTACTTAATGTAAGCACTCGATACCTCCAGTGCTATATCGCATCAACAAACTCTCCAAACAACGTAGGAATTCAGTATATTAACACCGACTACTAACAATAATTGAAACTTCGTTGGTCTAAACGTATCACTGGGAGAAACGCATTTAATATGCCTACTGCACACCTAATTTTTAATCGCGCCTATACTTGGCAGTGCGCTATATCGGCAATAAGAGGCCATTTTCAATAACACCACTGGGATGGGTTCACTAACTGGCCGGTATAAAGCGCAGCTCGCATCAAGTAGGCAGTGGATTGCTCCCGCATACAGTTACAGGTATATGTCACTACTGCAGATGCATTGGAGAATCCTTTCATGTTTGCTGGCACAAGGCAGCACTTTGAGTTCATTCTTTAAAAAATGCGAGTAAGTAATATGTAATTATTCGAATAACATGTCAGATGTTACACATCATATGCGACTACTGTAAGGCTCGTAATTTTTATACGCCAAAGCCTAGGTCGCTTACGGCGAATTGCATGTGGTTAGTGATGCGAGTGCTGGGAGAGTGGAGAAGGATGAGAGTACTGAAGTTAGTGGGGAGAGTGCTGGGAGAGTGGAGATGCTTGAGAGTGCTGAAGTTATGAGGAGAGTGGTGAGGTAGTGGAGATGGATGAGCGAGTCGAGATTAGTTTGCTAGGGAATGGTATGAAGAAGGTAGATGAGAATATTAGCCAGGTTAGCGAGAAGGTGACTAGTGTGGAGAAAGATACTGTAGGTAGAATTCTACGTGGTCAAAATCTGGAACTAGGAGGGAGTGAAAATCTTGTTACGAAGTTAGTATGTAATTTCTCTGATGACATTAGGACTGCAGTGTGCGTGCAGGAGATAGTCGCTGTTATAGGCATAGAGAGGTCACATGGAAGGTTAGGTACTTTGAAAAAGACAGGTAGGCAACGTCAGAGAAATGGGGGTAATCAAAGGGAAGGAAATTATAATCAGGGGAGAGAGAAGAACTGGGATCCAGGTAGAGGAGATAGGTGCATGTGGCATGAATATCATGGGAGAGGAAGAAATAACAATGAGTGTCAGGGGTACGGGAAAAACAATCAACCGGGGAACAGACCACGTGAGGTAGAGCAAGCAAATAGGGGGCGTGGCAAGGAAAGGCAGGTTGAGAGAAGCAATAGGCCAGGAAGTTTAAACTTCGCCAGGACTCACTATATGGAGCAGGGGGAGAGTCCTTGCATAGTATTCCTGCTCACGCTCTGGAAGAAAAACATAATGCAGAGTATAATATCAATGTAGGATCTGATAGGTTAGAAGACCAGAGCTGTAAATTAGATTACAGTAAGGCGCTAGTGAAGTTTGGGTGGAGTGAGCAACAGGATTGGGTTAGGTTAGATTATCAGGTTGGTGGTAGAGATTTTGTTAGTGTCGCTGGATGCATTCAGGTTATTAAAGAGGTTTCTGAGGAGAAAGAATTAGGTGTCGGCATGGTATCAAGTTGTATTTTGGTCATGAGAGATGATCGTGTGATTAGTGATGTTGATCACTGTTGTTTCTGGATCATGGGAGAGGATCATGTGTCGAGTGATGTAGATCACTGTTGTTTCTGGGTCATGGGAGATGATCGTGAGTTGAGTGATGATGATCACTGTGTGGAGGCAGTTGTTAAAGATACCATGTTGGACGAGGGTCAGAAGTCAGAGGTGCTTGACGTTCTGAGGGAACACAGGGTGGTGTTCTCGGAGAAACCTGGATGTACTCACGGCTACGGGCACAGTTTTGACATCGCAGATAGGTCTAACTTGAGCGGTCCTAGGTACCCTATAGCTCACTCTAACATGGAGGTTGTTGTTGAGGTGATTGGTCAGATGCTTTATGAGGTTATATTTGAGATTAGTAACAGTCAGTCTGTTAGTTTTCTGGTGGTGGTGACCATGTGGAATGGTACCATTAGGTTATGTTTGGAGGTCGTGGCAGTTAGTAGTTTGCAGGAAGGATTTCTTTTTGTGTGTCTCGCAAGACTTTGGGATTTTCAACAGGGAAAGCTGTACCCTAAGAGATTAAATAAATTGAGAATTATTGTAATTGTAGGTAAGATACTTCTGAAACAGCAGGGAAGTGAGGGGGTAAAAATTAAGATAGGTGACTGGTGTTGTTGCGAGCTGAGCATCTGCTGTCGGTAGAGCAGAGTTGCATTCATGAGGTTTTTCATTCCGGTCCATTTGCTATAGACCGCAGGGTAGGTGCATGTGCCTACAGCTTGATTACCAAAGATGACAAGGTCCTAGGTACATATAACGTTGCTTACCTCAAGCTATATGTCACCTAGAGATCTTGCTCACGATGACAAGACAGGAGTTCTAGTGTATTTGTGTGAGGGACAAGGATCAATCTATAGCCTTGTAGTTTAGAAATTGATCCTTGTGGGGGCGTCTGTAACGGAATGCATTCAGTTACAGCAGCTCACCCTCGGGTTTTCTGCCTTGTGCAGTTAGTTTGGGGTATTTTATTCGTATCTTATTATATTGGGTTAACGAGGGGTTGCAGAGGTAATTTTTATTGTGCTTGTGTGTTTTTGTGGACGGATTCACCTTTGGATGGTCCGGACCAACTAGGATCACTGTTTATTAATTATCGGTTTTTGGATATTTGATATTATAAAATACGGGGTTTTGCGATTTATTACGTTTTGGGAATAAGGATATATAAGACTGTATTAAGTAGTAGCATTATTTCATTTTGGTTTGGGGTTAATGGCTTTATTTTGACCTAGTAATGTTAAATGTTAGATTCGTGGCTGTACTATAAAGGTACAATGAATTGGTATTTTCGTGTGCTGGATATGTTACATACCCGGAAAAGACAGGCAGTAATTCGGCTTGTGTGGGAATACCTAGGCTATTAATAGCGTGAACTCGTATGAACTTCAAGTGGAAAACTACTATGTGACGTCAGTGTGAATTTCGACTGTCTGATGTTCATGTGTTGACACGGATGTCCCGCTAGGAGCGGGCCACGCACGAATTAGTTCCGGCAGAAACATTGGGGTTATGTATCCCTACGCCAGTGCATATAATGGCATGTCTGGCGTTCAGAAATCGTCTTCTTGCTTTTACAGCGAAAGTCCGTTGTCTACTTGCAAATTAGTGTCGTTATTACTTGATCATGGTATCGTAATACGAACGAGCAGTGACTAATCTTTAGCAATCCACTGAGCTCTTACGGGCTATTGGAGGCTACGTGCATTTCATGGGTCCATCCATACCATGGGCTGTCGGTAATAACTTACCACGCCTAAAAGGATAATCAGACGTAAACATTTCATCGAAAAGTCATGCGGGAATGGAGACGTGAACGAGCAGTTCGAGAAGAAAGAAAGTGGAGTGAACCAGTCTAACGTTTGTAGATATTTTGTGTACGGACGGTACACTGTGTATATACGTAGGTGGCTGTTATGCCTGGGTCTGATATGGCCGTAAGTGTTTGTTGCTCTCACAGCCTAAATACAGTGGCAAGGTAGTGTATAAATCACGAGTGTATGAAGGGTATTTTGTGTTGTATATTATGTATATATGTATATAGTACAGCCAATAGATTATCTCTTTAAAATTCATGTGTGTTTATATTCCTGTCTTGCATGAACCTGGTAGCATCAGCGAACGCATGCCATATGCCCTACGCCTGGGATAAGGTGTTTCATAGTCGGGGCAACAGTTAGGTATTTTATTCTACTTTATTCAGGAAGACCCATATGGTCAACCTTGGCGCCCATTCCAAGACGGGAAAACTCTAAAATCACTTGTGGCCTGTATTTAAAGGCAGTAAATTCTGTAGGTTTGTGTTAATGAGGGTAGTTAATTGTAAATCAACTCTAGCGAGGAGGTGAGAGTGTTTTAATTTCTTGTGCATGAGACATACGACTGTCAATACTAGATTAAAGAAACGCGTCAATTCAGAAAGTCTGAGTCACAGCATAAGTTTAACGAAGCAACTATCATAAATCAAACCTAAAACACCTTTATATTAAACTAATCTAAAAATCTAGTTTCTTAAATTAAATAATCTATATAAATATATCTGTGGATATCATTACAAAATGGGCGGCTTCAGTGGCGTAGTCGGTAGCATGCTGAGCTTCTATGGCCAGGGTTGCGGTTTCAAGACCGGCCGAAGTCGTCGGATTTTTTAAGAGCGTTAAAAATCCCTCAGTATGCCATCCTTCGGATGGGAAGAAAAGCCGGCGGTCACATGTCATAGATTTATTGCATGAAAAAGAATCTTCCACTAACTACCCTTGTGTGAAGCTAAATTATAGGCTCTTAGGTTTCAACGTTCGTCACCAGGAGCCGACTGTGCTGGCATCAACTAACCAAGTTCACAACTAGTTGTCGTTGACGGTGGCGTTTGGTAGCAAAAGTAGGAATTACTTGAAAATTGAATGTCAGCAGTCCTTACTTGATTTAAAAACAGATAACACACAGTAATACAGCCATCACAATTAACACCGGTTATCAGATAGATTCTACACACACCCAAAGTACACGGGGCTACATGACCGCGTAGTCCCAGCCCCTAAACTGAGGAACCAACCAACCATCATTTTCTGAAATAGTATTTTCATTTTACACTAAAAATAATTGCTTGTTGTGGTTGTTCATTCTTTTGGGACTTTGTGACATCGTGGTCTTGTATGTAGCCCCTTGTAAAATATATCTGTTAACCTGTGTGACGTTGATGTCTGTACTAGTGTGTATATTCTTAATTGAGGCAGGTTTTGGGTGGGAAGTGGCAGTGGTCTTAAGTTAGGTACTATCCCAGTATTTTTCTGGAGTAGAAGTGGGAAACCACGGAATACCACTTCCAGGATGGCTGAGGTAGGAATGGAACCCGCCTCTTCTCAGTTTTGCCTCACGAGGCTGAGTGTACCCCGTTCCAGCCCTCAGACCAGAATTAAATATCTTGGCAGAGCCGGTAATTGAACTCGCGGTGACAGCCAAAAAATAATAATTGGACATCCCAGTAACACAAAAGATGGACTGGTTGGACTCGACTGTCCACACGTAAATGTATCGTATCTGCATAAGACTGCAAGAAGATGCAGCATGCTTGGTGAGCGGTGAATCCCAAGGTATTTCAGCACTTCTGAGGGAGGGAGAGAGAGAGGCAAAGGAAGGAGAGGAGCATGTTTGGTATTATTATTATTATTATTATAATTATTATTATTTATGATTCGTTGTGCCGAACTACAGTAAGGAGCGCGTAATTAGCCCTTTTTCTTCTCCCCTCCCCAATATCTGTCCATCCTCTCGCTGTGTTCCCTTTACGATCGGATGGGCTTCTCAGAAAATTTGCGTTTGTGAATTAAAGTTCTGAATGTTGTTCTGTCTTGTATGATTTCATCCAATTTCATTTATGTTTTCACTGATTTCTTACCGGTAGTGGTGGCTACACTCGCTAAAGCGCAGTGTTAGGTCATGGGGCCAAGCTCTCTGCTGACTCGGTAGACGCGTGGGTTCAAGCCCCACCGTCGGCCATCCTTGAACTGGTTTTCCGTGGTTTCCCATTTTCAACACCAAGCAAATGCAGCGACGGTACCTTCTGAAAGGCCCCGGCCGCTTCCTTCCGCATCCTTGTCCACATTTATCCATTCATCTCATCTCTCATTCCGACGCGCAGGTCACCCACGGGCGTCGACTAACAAGACCTGCACTTGGCCTCTCGGGAGGCCTCACGAAAAAAAATACTAATTTATTTTAGCCAGTTGTTTTGATTTATCATTGCTAAGGCTAGGTTGAAAAGTTTCTTTGTGAGCCTGTTATTATCCATTCTACGATATACAGTAGTTGTGCGTAAAACTGTAACCGCTGTTTCCTTATTGTATCTGTATTTTTAGCCTATTTTCAATTTTGAAAAAATAGGCTTATGAGATCACCTTTTGTCCGTGTGTGTGTGCGTGTGTGTGTGTGTGTGTGTGTGTGTGTGTGTGTGTGTGATTCGTGTGTGTGTCCCCCCCTAATAAAATCTAAACGGCTGGAGCGATTTCAATGAAACTCGGTATGTTCATAGCACTATTCCCGGCGACCTCGACCGTGCCCTTCAAATTTTGTTACGTCTCACCAATGCAAAATGGCGGCTGTGCGAAATATTTCACTAGCATTCAATATCTCCGAAACTGTTACCGATATCGCCCTGAAATTGTGTACGGTGATAAAGGGCACTACTAGAAGTTCACCTATGAGACTTTCAAAAACCTGGTAACTACAAAACCAACATGGCGGTCAAGCGAATTTGAGACTTTTAAATAGACTTTTCTCGCGATTTAACTATCCACACGTAATGAAACTTGGTACAGCAAATGTATATACACATTGTAATGCACTGGAGTCTAATTTAGTTCAATTGTTTACATAACTTCAAAATGGCGGCTGTGCGAAATATTTCACTGACATTCTATATCTCCGAAACTATTACAGATATCACCCTGCAATTTTAGTACGGTGATAAAGGGTACTGATACAAGTTTACTTATGTATATTTCATAAACTTGTAAAGTAGAAAACGAACATGGCGACCAAGCGAAGTTGAGACTTTTAAATAGACTTTTCTCACGATTTAACCATCCAAACGTAATGAAACTAGGTACAGCAAGTGTTTATACATATTGTAATGCACTGGAGTCTAATTTAGTTCAATTGTTTACATAACCTCAAAATGGCGGCTGTGCGAAATATTTCACTGACATTCTATATCTCCGAATCTATTACAGATATTATCCTGCAATTTTGTACGGTGATAAAGGGTACTGGTACAAGTTTATCTATATATACTTCATAAACTTGTAAAGTAAAAAACGAACATGGCGACCAAGCGAATTTGAAATATTTTAATAGACTTTTCTCGTGATTTAACTCTCTGAGCGCAGTGAAATGTGGTACAGTAAATGATTTTGCAGATTGTAATGCACTTCCATCTAATTTAAATCAATTGTTTACATAACCTCAATATGGCGGCTGTGCGAAATTTTTAAATTAAGTTTTTATTTCTTGTGTCGTAATCATGCGATCGAAGTGAAAGTTTGAATAATGAACCTAGGCAATAATTGTCCTTGAATGGTTCATAACTCTATGGCCTATACATATAACAATCATAAATGGTGAGCTTCCGAAATATTTAGACGGTTCTCAATATCTATGAATCTTTTACAGCAACCAAACTGAATTTTTGTATGTTCATAGAGACTATAAACATATGTTCACCTATAGGACTTTCATTAACCTGGTGAGCACAAATCAAACATGGCGGCGACGCGAAGTATAAATATTTAAATGGACAATTCTCGCGAATTAACTATCCGAGTGCTGTGAAACGTTGCACGTTAAATGCTTATACAAATGTTGATCCACTGGCATCTAATTTATTTCAATTGTTTGCATAATCAAAAGATGGCTGCTGTGCGTAATTTTAAAATCTCGTTTTTACTTCTTGTGTTCTAATCATGCGATTGAAGTTTGAATACCACACGTACACAATAATCTTAATGTAATAGTACAAAAATAAAAATCCAACCTGGCGACAATCTGAAATATTTAGACGGTTCTCAATACCTACGAATCTGTTACAGGAATTAAACTGAAATTTTGTATGTTGATAGAGACAAGTAACATGAGCAGGATATATGAAAATAGGCTGTATAGTTCTTTACGGAACTACTTGTTTTCTCTGACTTGATAAATTTCATGTGATTTCTTTTTCATCCAAATTTCGTTTACACATTTTGGTCCTAAGATTTTCTTGAGGATTTCCCTTTCTCGTTTTTCGATCATTTTTATTCGAGATTTGCGACCCATTATAATAGTTTCAGATGCATATAGAGCTTCTGTTTTAACGACTGTGTTAATTTTGCCTTTGTTGATATGGTTCTTTTATTGTATCTGTTCCAAGTAATTGTGTAGTTTTGTAGTTCTTTCTCTGTTAGCTTGCTAATTTAACCCTGCTGGTACAATATGTCTACTTGAGCGATATTCCCATAGTTGGTGATTAATGATTGATTGTTGAAACCTGATGTTGTCCCTTCCATTATTATATAGTCTATATATATAATTCGCTGGGGCCATCAAGGACCATATTAAGTCTTGTTGCATTTGACACTGAACTTGGCCTTCTTCAGAGCCCAGATTTCCCTCATTCTCTGTGAGTGGGGATGCTTACCCTCCTCTGTCCAAGGGGCGCCGCGTCTCCTCTTCGGTTGCTCGTCTCGGTTTAGCCCGTTCGTTAATATCCTCTTGCGGAAGAGATGTCTGTTAAAGGCGTCTTCAGCTGAGATATGTAGCATTTGCAGGCCTTCTTTGGTATTTCCAAACCAGTGAATTGTGGTTTTGGGGTTTGAATCAAAAAAGTGAAAGATCTCTTGAATTAACTTTCTTCCGTCCATTCTTTTCAGGTGACCGTAAAATCGTGCCCGTCTTTTTCGGAATGTGTTGGTAATTTTCTCTATTTTGCAGTAGACTTCCTCGTTGGATTTCTTTTAATGATTCCATTTTTCTACTTTGATCCCAAGATTTCCTTCACATATTATTAGACTACTATTTTCGATTTGATGGTACTTGGTTAGGTATGAGGGTGGTGCTCAAAGTCTCAAAAGCGTTAAGAACACCTGCTTTAGGCCAATAGGATGTCCCGTATGAACTGGCCATGACCGGCTCCAAAGGAGGACACTATGGTGTCCTTCAAGACTCATGGAAGATAGGACAAACATCTGGTTGGCAAGTTGTGAGCCCCTGGTGCAAGCCAAAACACGGGAGTAAGTGGCCACAACAGCCATTTGCAAGAACAATAGCCGCTATTGGAAGAGGGCGATCAGCAACACAATGGTAACAAAAGTTGGGCGGTGGGCGCAGCAAAACAAAAGTGTCGCGTCGCGCACTATCTCCCACGTATTGTATATGTTATACAGGATGATACAATAGTTTCTCAGTTATTGGCTTATTTTCATTTTATGAAAAACAATAGACTTATGAGATCACCTTTTTTTTTTGTCCGTGTGTGTGTGTCCCCCGTAATAACTTTTAAACAGCTAGAGCGATTTCAATGAAACTTGGTGAGTTCATAGTACTATTACGGCCGACCCCAACCGTGCCTTTCAAATTTTATTACGTCTCACCAATCCAACATGGCGGCTGTGCGAAATATTTCACCAGCATTCTATATCTCCGAAACTATTACTGATATCACCCTGAAATGTTGTACGGTGATAAAGGGCACTACTAGAAGTTCATCAATGAGACTTCCAAAAACCTGTAAAATCAAAACGAACATGGTGGCCAAGCGAAATGTGAAACATTTTAATAGACTTTTCTCGCGATTTAATCATCTGAGCGCAGTGAAATATGGTACAGTAAATGTTTATACACTTTGTAATGCACTGGCATCTAATCTAGTTTAATTGTTCACAGAACCTCAAGATGGCGGCTGTGCACAATGTTAAAATTATTTTTTTATTTCATGTGTATTACTCATGCGATCGAAGTGAACGTTTGAATAATGA
The DNA here is from genome assembly GCA_946902985.2 of Meconema thalassinum. Classification (NCBI taxonomy): domain Eukaryota; kingdom Metazoa; phylum Arthropoda; class Insecta; order Orthoptera; family Tettigoniidae; genus Meconema; species Meconema thalassinum. The sequence goes on along the minus strand of OX336398.1, from coordinate 65,706,687 downwards.
ACCTACGCAATAATCGTCATCTAATGGTACAAACTCTATGGCCTACATATATAACAAGAAGTTCCGTGAAGAACTATACAGCCTACTTTTCATGCCAATGATTATTCTACAGAATATGAACCTATCTAGAATAATGACGAAATTAAGTTGGTAATATCGAAATATCTAATTAGTTCAAAGTATACCTGGTATAATGTAGCCTAATAGAGCACTACAGTTGGCAGCCCTGGTGACTGAATATATTTTTAGTTCCATCTCTTAAGGTACAGAATACAAAATTTGGTTGAAGTCCAATGGACGTTACAAGCAGTTAGACACTGGATCTATCAGCACGCGTAAAAGCATGTTGCCAACAATGTCATGCGTGTACTGGTCAGAAATAATCTGAAATATTATGATATCTTGTTGCGCCAATTTTGGATGAAATCCATTTGTTAGTATAGAAGTTACATGTATTTTAAAATTGGACATATCAGCAGGCATAGAATCATGTTAACAGCACTGCCTTGTATTAATTACTCCAAATTAATCTAGAATGTCAGGTGCTACACGTATGTAAAGTATAGAGTTGTTGGCTTGCATACTTTCTGATATATTGATATTAGATTAAAAACAATATAGACAGCATTTATTAACAGTTGGCAGCCCTGATTGCTCTTAACAATACTTATAGTCATATCTGTTATGGTACACATAGCACATACGAAATTTGGTTGAAATCCAACTGATAGTATAGAAGTTACATGTATTTAAAAATTGGTACTATCAGCAGGCTTATAATCATGTTGGTAGAACTGACGAATATGTTACTCCAAATTAATCTAAAATGTCAGAATATACGTGCGCATAGTTTAAAGCTGTTGGCTTGCATACTTTCTGATATATTGGTATTTGGATAAAAAAAATAGAGAGAGCAATTATTAACAGTTGGCAGCCCTGGTGGCTCTTAAGAATACGCTCAATCATATCTGTTTATGTACAGATATTACATACAAAATTTGGTTGAAATCCAATTGATAGTGTAGAAGTTATACGCATTTAAACATTGGACCTATCAGAAGGCTTAACATTATTTTGGCAACACTGTCATTGTTGGCCTCCTGAAAATTAAACTGAAATAGTATTATCTGCATGTGTGCCAATTTTGGAATAGCTCCCATGCATACCTTGCGAGATATCCAACATGGAGCTCAAATTTGTAGTGCGTTTTTTCAGCAGTTGGTAGCACTGACATCATTTTCAAATATGGACGTGAGATATTCCGGTGCACATCTTTACTCATACTAAATTTGGTTTTGATTGCTGCAGCCGTAAGTCTACTTTTTCCTCATTTTTGCAAAATGTGAAAAGTCGGCTAAAAATCCAACATGGTGAACAACCGTAATATTTAGTTGGTTCTCAATATCTACGACAGCAATCAAACTGAAATGTTGTATGTTGATGGAGGCAATTAACATAATTAGGATATATGAAAATTGGCTTTAGTTCTTCACGGAACTACTTGTTTTTTTTAATTATTAAATCAAACATGTAAACTTAAACATAGAACTCAAGCTTTCCGCAAGCTGAAAACGAAGCATCGTGGAGAAGATGAGAGTATCATTTGCCTGGTGTCAGTCGTTGCTCTTCAGTCGGTCAACTAAAAGCCGAAGAGTTTGTTTGTTTGTGTGTTTAATCGCGCTAATCTCTGGAACTACCAGTCGGATTCGAAAAATTCTTTTTGTATATGATAGCCAGATTCAAGAGGAATAGTTTAGGCTATGTAGCATTAGGCTACACCTCTCAGGTAACCTTAAAGATTGATTTTGGTTCAGTAAGTCGGAAGAACAAGCGCTCCCGAACAGCTTCAATAATACCTACTGTCGACCAAATTATTATGTGCACTCGAGTTTGAAGGTTGTTTGTGAAGTAACCAATATACCTACATAAAATCCTGTAACATCATCATTTTTTCGTTCTATTTTACGTTAGTTCATGTAGGTTTGGAATTTTTGACTTATATTTTAATATTTTTTATCGCAGTTGGAGCACAAAAAGTGGCCGTTTTTAAGCGTGTTTCAATCATGCGTCACATTTATGAATTATTATCTCAGAAACTAGTTATCGAATCCAAGTTTTAACACAATATGCATTGGAATGTTGTATAACTGGCTTATTAATTTCAAAATGTTGTGTGTCCAAGATACAAAGTTGTTATCATTTTTGTAAGGTAACTTTTTCTCGGCTCGGTGGAAAATGTAGTTCTTGGTCGCGTTGTAAACCTTATACATCAAAAAGGTATGCTGTATGACTGTAAAATACGTAAATTCATTCACTTATTTTATATCGATTTGTATTTGTACGGGGAAATAAGATATGGTTCACCAGCTAGCCGCTCCGGGGAATGCTGTACAGCGTTGCTGAGATGGAGTCCATCACTTCCGAGCTAGGCGCGTCATGACGCGTGATGGGCTCCATCTTGTCTATTGTTGCCAGGCAATGCGGGCGGCATCACGTCACCCCTACCAGTGTTCTGGTGCAGAATTGCGAGCTGCTTATAAATTGCAGTCACGGGGAGTAATTAGTGCAAAAAGATTTCTTAGGCCCCTTAAAACAGTTATCATCATGACAATAGTATGCCTCTGTATAAGGGCGATGGTGTTGGTGCAGTATACTGAGGTTATCAGCTACAATAAGCGTTGGTGCTTTCCGATCCTTATCCTTGAGCGCTCCATTTCTGTAGTAGTATTCATTATCACCCATAACACAAATAAATCTACAGGGCGAAGCCGGGCACTTCTGCTAGTATTATATATGAATAATAAGTAAATAACACTCCTGAAAAAAAATTATATTGTATTAGTTATGATCACTATTATAAAGGGATAATACACTTTTATGCAATATTTGCTCTCCATTCTCTACTAGAAAGCTTAGATATCTAACCTCCTTGACTTTCATAGCGTTAACGAAATTCGACATGCAAGCTGCCCTCTGGGTGCAAATAACAAAGCTGGCACCCGGCTCCCGAGGCCATACGATATTATTAATATTATTATTATTATCTATTATATAAAGCTCAAATACCACTCATTCATTCATCACGAAATCTCAGAAACCACCAAACGGATTGGAATGAAATTTGGTATGCAGCTTCCTCAAGGGCCGCAAACGCCCACTAAGAAAGGATTTTTGGATATTCAGGTTCTAAAGGGGTGTTAATGGGGTAGACCTGCATTTCCCGATTGGTTTCATTGGGGGATGTGGTACTCGGCATATAAACTCATCATTAAAAATAAGAAGACACGTGTCTGAGGGTTTGTCGATGTGGTGTATATTATGAGGTGAAAGGGGTGAAAAGTGGGGGTAGAAGGATTCCTAACGGAGCGTGTATCTCTTAAACGACATAGGCGAGGAGTTTGAAACTCAGCGGAAAAAAATCAGCATAAAAATAAGTAAATGGGTGTTTGACCGTTTTTTTTTTCATAAATCCAATTTAAGGGGCCCATGGGGAGGGGTGAAATTCTGGGGGGGAAAAAACAGGTAATATGTCTGAGTGGAATATTATACATGGCATATGGTGTAGACAATAACACATTACATCTTTTTTTTTTTTTTTTTGTCTCTTGCTATTTCATCATACGACGAATACTTAGGGAGTTATTAATGATTTTGTACTTTTTGGCCGGAATTTTCTAAGTCCCAGGAATGACATAAAAATTGATTCGAATGAAATTTCAAAAAATAGTTTTTTAATACTTTTATTATGTTTTTCACGTCTTTTAGGGTCCGAAACCAACATGATACTTTGATGTTGTTTTTTTTCGTCCCATGCATTTTTGGTTTCAGGTGATAGAATTTTTTCCACTAGGACCCATGCTTATCTCTATATATATAAAAATGAAAGTTTGTCTGTTTTTTCCGAATTTCCACGGAAATTTGAGTTATTAACGCGTTTCAGACTGGTCTATGACGGTTGCGCGCAAAAACAAAATTTTTGTCTGTCCCTCTGTTTGTCTGTTTGTTTGTTTGTTTATCTGTTTGTTTGTTTGTTTGTCTGAGTACAACTTTGCACGCGCATCACTCGAGAACGGCTCAGTGGATAAACGTAAAATTTGGTACAGATGTACATCGGAGGCACGAAAGTAATCATTGATGTAACTCTTCTCCATAACTCTCATAAAAGAGGGCCTATCCCCTTAAAATGCATGCTGAAATGGGCGTATAAATACGAGACAAAGCTCATTTTCAGCGTCTCAATGTGAGAAACGAAACTAACCACATTTTAAGGTCCTAAAACCAACAGTTTTTGAGATATACCCCGAAAACTAATTTCATGTATTAAGCTATTGAAAGGATGCGAGCCGGTAACCATGGCAACACAATCTCAGAAGTCCATCTATTTCTGTAAGACGCAATTATATTACTGTGAACGTTCGCAAACGGCTATAAGGTTAACGCGGAACCAACTTAATCTGTAAAATTCATCAATACGTATATAATGCGCTTAAGGGGGTCAAGGGGTACTCTTGAATTTTTTCACGATATTCCCAGAAAACTAATTTCATTTAACAAACTAATAAATAGATGACGAGTACAGAAGAAGACCAAATCAGGAGTTATATAGATATACTGAGAAAATCAAATATGTGGCCAGGAAGAGACGTCTGGCATTCCACGGGCATGTCTCATGGATGAACCCAACAAGACTAACCAACCGGCTTCTCAACTACTGGGGGAATATAAAGAGCGTGACACCGTCGCTAACAGTATTTAACAAGGATATCCAAGAACTGAAGATAATGAAAAGTGATATTAGAAGCCGAACACATCTCAGAAAGATACTTAACAGAAGAGTATTCAGGACAGACCACCCTGTAAGAAAACCGGCATCATCTGGACAAAAGACAGAAAGGAGCAACATAGCCAGAGAATGTCCGAATACTGGGCAAACATCAAGTTCCTCGCCAAGCTGAAAAGTTGAACGTCGTGGTCCTTAGCTGGTCCATCCGAAAGAAGAAGAACAAGAAGAAACTAATGAAGTAATGCATGACAACAGTAGGCCTATCACAAGAGGTGACCTCCAACTTTCCATCTATTTCTGTCAGAAGCAATGCCACTCAATTTATTAAATTTCTGTGAAAGTTTGCAAATGGCTATAAGGTTATCGTGGAATCAAATATAGACTGTAAAATTCAACAATGCGATTAAGGGGGTCAAGGGGTACCCTACAATTTTTACACGTGACTTACACGTGTGATATGCGATATGTTGTACAGAAGGTCTATTATATCTCCAAACAGCAACATTATTTTCAAAAATTCCTGGATTGGAATAGTGTTTTTTTGCAGCTTTTGGGAATTGGGGCCATTTGAGGCTAAAAATCCCGAATGTCCATGCACCACAAGCCTTTATAATTTATTAAAGGGGTCTTCCTGAAGATGGGGACTTTCCACAACGGTGAGGGTCAGTTTTAATTTGACATATATTGCGTTTCGTTTACGACGTATGCAATATTATTTTCACGTCAGGAAGTACACGTTAGGTGAATTTAGTTTGAGAGCACATTTTAACTAATCATACTTTTCTCGACAAACGGGAGCATCGTAAAGATGATTTTGTTTAATACTGTGTGGTTGATATATCTTTATGTTTATGTACGCCTATAATTCATGTTCGGGTGCTTGGAGTATCGAAAAATTACATATTTTAACAATGAGTCAATACACCAATCAGTTATAAAACTCTTCAACGTACTTCTCGTAGAATGGTGGGTATAAGGAACAACTTTTCAAAATACACGCTAAAATAGGAGAAAAATAAAAATTATCCTAGAAGGACGACCAAAGCATACGTTGCGCTTCTCAATGTGTGACACAAAACTAGGGAGTCTATAAAGGGTCGCCGAAAACCACCTTCTATGGCCCTTAACTTAACTGTCTGCGATATACCCAGAAAACTAACTTCGTTCTGATAAACTTATGAAGGAAGGACAAGCCCCTAACCATTGCAACTGTAGCTCAATTGATAGCGTCTGGTTATTAATACCAAAGACCGTTCGAAGAGCGGATACTTCTGCTAGTCTATCTATATAACTAATGTTATAACGGGATTCCAAATGTTATTGCGGGCGAAGCCGCGGGTAACAGCTAGTTATTCAATAAACCAAGGATGTCAGAGCCCGTTTAATTATCTTTGTTTATTTAAAATGTTGGATTATTGGAAATAATAAGAGATTTACTCCCAATTTCCTAACAGTAAATAAACAAACAATAGGATATAAGCTGAAAATGCTGAAAGTATTTGAATTTTCTGGCAGGCAGCATTTCTGTCAATCAACTAGGCCGACTTCGGTGGCGTAGTTGGTAGCATCCTGAATTGCTCTGCCCAAGGTCGCGGGTTCAAACCCGGCCGAAGTCGTCGGATTTTTTAAGAGCGTTAAAAATCCCTCAGTATGCCTTTCTTCGGAGGGGAAGTAAAGTCGGCGGTATCATGTCATAGATTTATGGCATGAAAAAAAACCTTCCACTAACTACACTTGTGTGAAGTCAAAATTTGTAGATTAAAATTTATAACGCTCTATTAGTTTCAACGTTTGCCGCCAAATGCTGGCTGCGATGCCATCTAGTAGCCAAAGTCCACATGCTAGGTTTAATGGACGGTATCATTTGGTAGCAAAAGTAGGAACTATTTGAAATTATTTTCTTCAGTCCTTACTTGAATTAAGACAGATAACACACACTAATACAGTCATCACAATTAGCACCCAAAGTACACGGGGCTACATGAACGCGTTGTCGCAGCCCCTAAACTAAGAAACCAACCAATTAACTAGAGCTAGGAATAAATATAATCTTCATGTTTACTTTTAAAAAATTATTGATTAAAAATTCAAATATACTACAATAAATGGAACAAAAATACATACAATAAGAAAACCCTCTCCTGGAACACTAAAATCAGGCATTATAACACCGTAATTAAGCCAGAGGCATTCTTTGCGGCAGAAACACTAGTCTGAAGGAGACAAGGGCAAATGGAAGAATTGAAAATCAAAGAGAGAAAAATTTTGAGGAAGATCATAGGTCCTAAATTCCAAAATAACAAACAAGTTTTCTATAGGAACGACACCCTGTATGTGAAGTCGGAGAGACTTTCAGATACCATACGGAAAAGGAGGATTTCTATGGACACATCTACCGGATGAATCCTGCCCGATTAACCAAGCAAATCTTTGACTTCTTTTCCAAAAAGAAGATGAAACCTAATTGGTTTACGGATGTAGAAAAGGACCTGTGAGAGCTCCTGATTACTGAAATCATGCTGATGAATGGTACAGCCGAAACCGTGACCAAAGACAACACCAAGAAGTTCCAAGCCAGAGCCGTCTCCAGAAAACCGATGCAGATATCACAAGAGGAAAGAAAGAGGAGATGAGAGAGAATGAAGCAGTATTGGGAGAAAAGGAGAGCACAAGCATCTAAGAAATGATTGATCTGACGTACCCCTAAGTGGGTGATTCGAAAAGAAGAAAAAGAAATGGAACAAAACTGCAATTAGGTTTTTTAGGTACTCGAATATCATTTAGTTTTTTTTAGGTAGTGTACCCGCTTAGCGGAGGATGTTTAGTCAGTACTCGGCTTAGCTACTCCGGTATCGGGGCGCGTTACGTTCCCTCCACCACTGACCTCACATCCGACATGTAAACACAATCAGGTTAACAAGATTTAGGAAAAACTCAACATTACAGTTATAAATTATTTATTCATTAAAAGGAAATAACGGCTTCGGTGGCGTAGTCGGTAGCATGCTGAGCTTCTATGCCCAAGATAGCGGGTTCAAACCCGGCCGAAGCCGTCGGATTTTTTAAGAGCGTTAAAAATCCCTCAGTATGCCTTCCTTCGGAGGGGAAGTAAAGCCGACGGTCCCATGTCATAGATTTATGGCATGTTAAAGATCTTTCCACTAATTACGCCTGTGTGAAACTAAATTGGATAGGTTAAGAATGTAAACAACGCTCTTAGGTTGCTACGTTCGTTGCCAAGAGCCGACTGCGGTGGCGTCTAGTAGCTAGTTCTGAACTAGGCCTAGTAGTCGTTGACGGTGGCGCTTGGTGGCAAAAGTAGGAACTATTTGAAAATTCAAAGTTGCAGTCCCTACTTGAATTAAAAGAACAGATACACACACTAATACAGTCATCACAATTAACACCGGTTATCAGACAGATTCTACACTCACCCAAAGTACACGGGGCTACATGACCGCGTTGTCGCAGCCCCTAAACTAAGGAACCAACCAACCAACCAAAAGGAAATAATCAACTCAAAAACATATCAAAAATCAAGATCACTTGGCATTGTCTCTTCAAATTTCAATCATAAAAATCACTATTTAAAAATCATCAAAATTCACTATAATGTCGTTTCATTGTTCCGTGAAGTTTTTGAATACTGGGTCTTGCTTAATTTACCACTTCCACAAACTATACCACTATTTAAGTTTTATTCTACTCAGGCGTCGAGCGCGCCTATCATTTTAGTCATCTAATTCGTCCAAGGCTTTGGATATTTACCCTTCAGGGCTTCCTTTATTCGTTATATTTATATGATCCTTGTTTTATTAAGTCCTTTAGGTCTTAATAACAACTCTTCACAAAGCCTTAGGTTTAAAAATACAATACAATACTTTACAAAAATATGCCATGTCTATCGATCGAACCCTTAATAATCCAGATATCATTCATGCATCTAGGCGATTTACTTTGTGTTGTACTGTGCACCATGTTGTTTATTTTAATGGGATCTTTATTTATAACAAAACTTCATTATTTCTTAACCCGTTATATTATTATTTATGAAAGAAGGAATGTCTTTTACCAACAATTAAATATTTGACAAAATCCGTCAAATTGTACATAACATTTCAGAAATAGGCTCGGGATGATTTCTTTGATTCCCGCCTAATAATCCTACAATCAGTTTAAGCTTGCACCTTTTATTAAAACTTTATCATTTTCATGTAGCAGTTTCCCTTTTAAACCAGTCTCTGCTAAACCTCACTTGACTACGGAACTTAATAAGATGTCTCTCCTTCTACCTCGCAAGAGGCGAGGTCACGCAGAGAAGGCTGTCCCCCTCTTCCGTTGGTACTTTAAAACGAGATTTATGATGGCTCGCCAGCCCTTCTTGCTTTACGCTAGTGTTACTATTCGACCACATGATTTCCAAGACTTAAAATTCATTTCACAACGGATATTTGTTCCGTATATTATTTATTATTATTATTATTAACCTTTCGTTCCCAGGATATTAGCATTTAATTCAGATAGGCTGTACTGTAGTTAATTATTACAACTTCTTATGACGCTTATAACACAACTGTATGATGCCTCTTTACAACAATGCCTCTTCAAAACAATACCTTACTACAACAATGCCAGGCTGGGATCCTTATACTACAGCGGGACTTGCATAATACTATCGCATACGACGCTTCATTCGACTACATTTGCACATCCACAATACACAACAATAGTGCCAGGCTGGGATATTTACCCTACAGCGAGACTTATATAACACTATCACATACGACGCTTCATTAGGCAGTAACTCGGTGGGAATTTACTCATCCACGACATACAATACGAGGCTACTTCATTACAACAATACTTCGGTGGGAAATTTACCTCCACGCATTTCAACGATACTTTCACTACATTTTCCATCTCGCGAATAAATGTATCCTGGTTTCACACACATTATATTCAGCTTGAAACTATATTAGCCTACTTTCGATTTTTGCAAAAAATGAAAGTAGACTTATGAGATCAACACAGGGCGAAAAAAGTGTGTCTGTCTGTGTGTGTGTATGAGTGTGTGTGAGTCTGTGTGTGTGTGTGTGTGTGTGTGTGTATGTGTGTGTGTGTGTGTGTGTGTGTGAGTGTGTGTACTCTGAATGTCTGTCCCCCCCTATCAATTCGAACACGGTGAATGCGAATTGAACGAAATTTGGTACAAAGGTAGCACTAGCAAAGGACACCTCAGTGTCATGTTTTATATCGCCGCCATCTTGACGGAAACGTAATGGCGGCCACACAAATGTTCAAAGCTTAAATCAAATTACGACTAACCTAATCATTCGATCTCTACCAAATTTTGCAACGACATACCTTTATGGGGGGAGCATCCTTTGACCAAACCAATAGGTCATCAGCGTAATAGTTTGTGAATGGCGGCCATCTTTGTGTGAAAATCGATTCCCCCTATTAATTCGAACACGGTGCAACCGAATGGAACGAAATTTGGTACAGAGGTAGTACTAACAAAAGGCACCTCAGTGTCATGTTTTATATCGCCGCCATCTTGACGGAAACGTAATGGCGGCCACACAAATGTTCAAAGCTTAAATCAAATTACGATTAACCTAATCATCCGATCTCTACCAAATTTTGCAACATCATACCTTTACGGGGGGAGCATCCTTTGACCAAACCAATAGGTCATCAGCGTAATAGTTTGCGGATGGCGGCCATCTTTGTGTGAAAATCGATTCCCCCTATTAATTCGAACACGGTGCAACCGAATGGAACGAAATTTGGTACGGAGGTAGTACTAACAAAAGGCACCTCAGTGTCATGTTTTATATCGCCGCCATCTTGACGGAAACGTAATGGCGGCCACACAAATGTTCAAAGCTTAAATCAAATTACGATTAACCTAATCATCCGATCTCTACCAAATTTTGCAACTACATACCTTTATGGAGGGAGCATCCTTTGACCAATCTAATAGGTCATTCACCTGATAGTTTGCGGATGGCGGCCATCTTTATGTCAAAATTGATTCCCCCTATTAATTCGAACACGGTGGAACCGAATGGAACGAAATTTGGTACAGAGGTAGCACTAGCAAAGGGCACCTCAGTATCATGTTTTATATCGCCGCCATCTTGACTGAAACGTAATGGCGGCCACACGAATGTTCAAAGCTTAAATCAAATTACGATTAACCTCATCATCCGATCTCTACCAAATTTTGCAACTACATACCTTTATGGAGGGAGCATCCTTTGACCAATCTAATAGGTCATTCACCTAATAGTTTGCGGATGGAGGCCATCTTTATGTCAAAATTGATTCCCCCTATTAATTCGAACACGGTGGAACCGAATGGAACGACATTTGGTACAGAGGTAGTACTAGCAAAGGGCACCTCAGTGTCATGTTTTATATCGCCGCCATCTTGACTGAAACGTAATGGCGGCCACACGAATGTTCAAAGCTTAAATCAAATTACGATTAACCTAATCATCCGATCTCTACCAAATTTTGCAACTACATACCTTTATGGAGGGAGCATCCTTTGACCAATCTAATAGGTCATTCGCCTAATAGTTTGCGGATGGCGGCCATCTTTGTGTCAGAATCGATTCCCCCTATTAATTCAAACACGCTGAAACCAAATGGAACGACATTTGGTATAGAGGTAGCACTAGCAAAGGGCACCTCAGTGTCATGTTTTATATCACCGCTATCTTGATGGAAACGTAATCGCGGCCACCCAAATGTTAAAAGCTAAAATGTAATTACGACCAACCTAATAATCTAGTCTCTACCTAATTTTGCAACACCATATCTTTATGTGGGAAACATATTCTGACCAAACTGCAAGAACATCAGCCCAATAGTTTGCAGATGGTGGCCAAGTATGTGTGCAAATCGATTCCCCCTATCAATTCAAACACGGTGAAACCGAATTGAACGAAATTTGGTACAGAGGTAGCACTAGCAAAGGGCACCTCATATTCATGTTTAATATCCCTATAGCACGTTGTATTTCAACAAGCTCCTACAACCAACATTCAATCATACTCCTTGAAAAGGACAAAGAGTTATAACAATACCCATGCTTTTAGGAGAAAGTAGGCTATATGTTCTTTACTGAACATCTTGTTTTTATTATTCTTATTAGCCCTTACGGTAATACAACTTGCTTGGATAAATTTTTACGATTCATTTACAGTATTATTTATATTGGCACGACTTCGGCCTTCCTATTATTTATTTCACAACCCTGGCCTAATAGCCTACAAGGTAACGTATACATTCTTGGAAGTTTCGTTCCACCATTTATTTTGGACATTTATAACCTTATTAATTTATTAACATTATTTCTCGCTCCATTTTTTATTGTGAGTTCCTAGACACGGGTCTTTAAATATAACTTTGTTTTCAACTTGATCCTCATTATTCGTATTATTAATTCACTTTTTTATAATTCCATTATAACGCTCCATTCTTTCATTATTTGTTATCTGGTATAAATTTTAACCATTATTATTAACTTATCCTTTCAATTTTTATAATTTTATTACGGTGCATATTTTATTTCATAACTAGGCAATAATTTAAGCCATTTAAATTATAATTTTAATTCCTTCTTTCAAATTCGTTTATTGATCATATATTTCACTATCGGGTTTCCATTTCTTTATCTTTACTGAACCCAACAATGCTTTATTTTCACCGAGGCGATCCTCGTGGTTAACAATTATCATCCTTTCCAACATATCATTTATTTGTACATCCATTTCATCAATGAATCAATCGTTAAACTCCCTAGTTGACGACCGATTCTATTGATATCAGTACACAGTACAACAGCAAATATTAATGAAATTTCATTAACTCACCCGTGGTATGAGTCCATTCTTAGACAGGCTCACCCATCCAATTACATCTAATTATTCTTCATGGCACTAATTTTCGTGCATTGCACATCACTCTGATATAATTCACTTTTACACATATTTAAACACATTATTTACCCTTGTAAAATCACTATATTTAACACAACACAAATATATTTCCCGATATTAAATCACACTGCACATATTTCCCTATATATATTTACTCTGCACTTATTTTTCTGCACCATATCTCAGTGATCTTCTACGTTCCTGTCGGTGATCCATACTTCGACGCCACCTCACCTCTGCTTTGGACGTGTAATAACTCGATCCTTTCCGAACTCCTACGCTGAATGTTAGTCCTTTCTCTATTCCTGTAGGGTTTTATTTCGGCTTCCCGTATTACTTGTCTATAAGCGTCTAAGGGTCCTTCACTAATGGTTTTCGCTTATTTAATGGTTTCATTACACCGTGTTCTATCTGTCCGGACTGTTCACTTCTTATAGCGTAGCTATACTAATTTGTTCGGGTTTCGAACCTACAATCCTCTTAATTATCTGGCGATAATATTTTCTTTTACCACCCGACGTGTTTTACGTTTCTCCTATGGGAATGTCTTTTACTGTGTCTTTGTTAAATGTACCGTAGCTTTACAAAAGTATGTTGACTATGCTACCGGTACTCGAACTCGTGTTTCTTTGACTCGGAGTCCTAGATTCCATTCGAATCTCTGATAAATATTGTCCCTTGACTTCGCTTTACTGCTCATAAAGAACTGTCCATGTTCTCGAAATGTTGACTTTCAACTTCGCGTAATTTATTCATACTAGCCCGCACTTTTAGACTGTATTAATGTTCTTTTACTCAACGCGGCGTAACTTATTCTTGTCGAGATTTTTACTTGATCGAGCGCCAAGCGTTGTAGTGATCACTTTGAAACGATTTTTCACGATTTATCGGGCAACAGTGCCATGCACACTTGAACTTTTGTTGAACTTAACCGTGAAATATGCTTGCGTTCCTAAATATTTCTCTTTGAATAACGGTATAATGACCCGTATGTTCCGTTACTGCGAACATGATGTACTGAATAATTTCCTGCTGCGATCCAGCATGTCGCCTTAAACGCGGGCTGGAGTATGACGACCAACACGACCTCTCAAAGGTTCGTTGTAGAACTGAGTGACTGAGTTTCGTTCGACCCCTTATTTATACTGATTCATCAAAAGGTAGTTCCCTCACGCAAGTGCGGAGTCTATTCTTCATATTTGAGCCCCTATCTGCTTGAAATCTTTTATACAAAGGTAGAATAAGCTAATTCTAACATTGGTTCTATGCGGAAATTATTTTGATCATACGTTTATTCCCAATTAATTAAAAAGATTATTATCCTCATTGCAGGGCTAGCGGATTGGTCTACTTTACTTCGATATTCTTGCGCTTTAATTACCAATGACGCAACTGTTGACGTTGCAGTTTTTATCCGTATCAGCATCCATGGCTGCCAATTTATGAAAAGATATGATTCCCGTATGATTTCTAACGCTTGATATCCCCGCGCGGTGTTTTCTCCTAGTTAGGTTGTCCCCTAAAACTGATTATCTCTTGTCTGGTACTTCCTGGACTTCTGTATCATAATTTATCGTGGCATCAGCTCTTTTTGGGGTCAGCCTGAATCATTGCAATAATCGTTAATCACTAGGTTCAATCTCATTAACTCTGACAGTTCTACCATCGTAAATTTGATAAACAGTGCTTGCCTTGAAGGTTTTTAATGATACCTGGCTGATGTAATAACAGCTCATGAGTTTGCAGAACCTCGCTTATCTGTTTATACTTTCTTGACACTTATTACTGATTCCTGGTCTTTATTACTTCCTTAAGGGATTATAATCACGCAGCTGTGGCGTTATGACTCCTATGTGGGTTTCGTAATTTCCTGCAATATTCCTCCCTCGGATGGACTTAGGCAATGCTTCCATCTCGTAGGTCTAGCGTTCGATACCTTGGGCCAAACTCCAGTTGGGCACAGTAGGCTACTACAGAATTCATGAATATGACTCTTTTGAGTGTGATTCGGAAATTATTAAAGTATTTTTGTATTCAGCAGTAAGGTAAAAATCTAATAATCCGGTCCCTAATAATTAGTGTTTCGTTTAATTTAAGCATCGAGTTTTAATCATTTTAAAAAAATATTTAATAGTGGTAGTACAGACAGACAGACAGTACCGGTTGTATTTAAGCGAGAATGTCGCGGCCACGGTGGCTGTGCTCAATAGATCAATCGATATTTCGCCAACCATTGTTCGTAGGACGGCATGCGACGGTTCGTTTTAAGGATATTTCTTTTTTTTGCGATTTATATTATGGAGCACTCATTTACTGAAATAACGCAAAACACGTGAACACTGCTAAGATTTTTTACCCCTGAAGGGAATCTGTAATGTGCTAGTAAATATACTGACACGACTCTGTGGCATTGACACATGCTCATAGGTCGGCAGTCTGTTTTAGGATGAAAAATCCACAGCCTGCTTCCAGTCTCCGACCGTATCAGGAATGGAATGAATGAAGCCCCCATCTAGCGGCGAGGATATGAACTGCACCGGCTGCCGAGGCCTGACGCACTCCTCTGGGGCAATGATTAAATGAATGACAGATGAAATGAAATGATAGTGGAGAGTGTTGCTGGAATGAAGTTTTGGCAGGAAAAACCGGAGTACCCGGAGAAAAACCTGTCTGCCTCCGTTTTGTCCAGCACAGATCTCACATGGAGTGATATGAATCTATGAATCTAGGATATGAATCTATACCGTTTCGGTCGATGAAGCGATGTGAATGGATGTAAGAAATTAGCGTAAATGTAAATTATAATTCTGTGATGAGATGAAGCTGGCTCTATATATTACAATGGAACTTGGCTCAGAAACCTCCTCATCCCTCTACTTGTATTATTTGTATTTCATCGTGTTCTTAGTTTGATTTCCTGGTGCAGCGGGTAGTGTTCTAGGCTGTCGCCCCGAAGGTACGGATTCGATTCCTGGCTCTTCTAAGAAATTTTAATTCTGGTCTGATGGCTGGAGTGGGGTACGCCCTAGCCTCGTGAAGCTCAGAAGCTCAGAAGAGGAGGGTTTGAATCCCAACTCAGCCATGCTGGAAGTGGTTTTCTGTGGTTTCTCCACTTCTACTCCAGGAAAATACGGGGATGTTCGTGTGTTTTTACATTTTAATTCATAAAAAACAATTATTATTATTATTATTATTATTATTATTATTAATGTAACGTTTTGTTTCTCTAATTTTAATGTGCATTTAATTTTTAATTTTTGTTCTTATAGATTTAATTTTGATATTACAGTGGGACTCGGATAATTTGAACCTCAAGGGACCAGTAAAAATATTCGAATTATCCAAAAATTCGAATAAAGAAAGTTCTTTGAAAAGGGTAGAGAAAATATATTGTATTACGTGTACATAATCATTCTCGTTCAACAAAGCAGATTAACAGACAACGGTACTGTATAAAGACTGTATCGTGAATAACCTCAAAAGTTTCAAATGAAAAATAAAACCAAAATGTACTATTCAGCTATTTAACGACAGTATTAATCCAGAAATCTAGTTAAGTCTTAGAGAAATCTATTGTTTTTCAAAATAGTTTGAGATTTTTACCTGTTTCCTACAATTAAGTCTCTCAGCCATTATAAAAGAATCTAACAAATTCAAGGAACGGAAAACAGAATCACATACGCCGCCATTTCTACTTTCAAAAAAAACGCCAAGTTCTGTGATGTGGTTTGTTGCTTGAGATGCACTCGGAACAGTTTTTTCGGGAACTTCCTCCACGAGTTCATCGCCACCATCTTGTTATTCGGAGTTCAGTACATCGGCGATGATTTCTGCGTCGGTCAGCTCACCACAAACTGAGACATTTTCATCCGATCGGCTTTTTACACGTAAAAACTTCGAATTATCCAAAATATAATTCGAATTAACCACGATTTTTTTAGCATTGATTGTATATAAAATACTAGGGACCAAGATAAAAATTCGAATTAAAGAAGATTTCGAATTATAGAAGTTCGAATTAGCCACGTTCCACTGTATTTATTTTTATTTAATTAATTAATTTCGAATTGTTTTTTACAATTATTTTCATAAATTTTTATAGTTACCGTTTGTTTATTATTTTAAATTTTGAGTTTTTTATTATTGTAATTTTATGGCTTTTAATGTCTATATTTATATTTTATTTATACTGTTGTTTTAAGGGGCGGAACTACGAGGTCATCTGCCCATATTAATTTTTAATGATTTTAGTTTTAATCTTTTTAAATTTTATCCAGCACATTTTGTCAAGTAGATACGTATATAATATTTGATTTTTAGAAATACTAGCACTACGGCATTCAAATTCTCCGAAAGATTCAACGATCAGCATCTTTGAAAGCATAAACTGTCCTTATGACAGGTGGTTACTAGAGAGACCACTATCCCATACAAACACACACACTGAAATACACGGGGCTATATGATCACGATGCCGCAGCAGCCCCTAAAATAAGCAACAACAACAGAAAAGGATTTTTATCATTTTAAATGATCTTGTCGACTTCGTCGTTACGCTGGGGTCTGGCGTTACGTTACGGTGACGGGACGAAATGTACCCAGATGCACTGAGGTGTGTGACGTCATAGTACCGCTTAGTGCGTGTGTTCCCCGACAATCTCTACTTCGTTAGTATAAGACAAAAATCCCCGATTCTTGGATGTCACGGGTAATCTCGAGAACCACTGGATGGATTTTGATGCGGTTTTCACCATTCTGTAAAGTATATCTCGAGGAAAGATTCTGTAGAAAATAATTTATGTATGATCAAAGGAAGCCAACCAGTTACGATTTCAGTAAAAAGGTCGAAAACAAACTTGGCGTCCGTGCGCTTCTTAAGCTTACGCTGGGCAAACCGTTAAAAATATCAATATACTATGAGGGTAAGAATTGGTCAGCATGGAAAGTTCTACAAAGAAGTCCCGGAAGTATATCTCTATCTTCAATACATCGCCCACTATAAGTGTATTTAGACTGGATGGAAGGGGCACGTCCCCGCGCGCTTGACCTTGCTTTGCTCTTGGTTTGCACTTGCCGTTCGCGAGTAATTTGAAACAAGATAAGCAAGATAAGTATTATGCAGATACTTTGCTAACATGTCAAGAGTCTTTGGCTTCGAGCGAAGCGAGCATTCTAGCATTTTTCAGCATTTGTAGCATTTAAAATGATACAAAGTCTAGTCTTTCAGACTGACTGTCACTTTTTTCATCTTTATTTAGGTAAATTTTGCAGTACGGTAGTTACTTATATTAGAGGTATGATTTCTCGAATAGGAACGCCTTGGACTCGTCTGCCCTGTGTCCAAACCTTGCCAAATGACTGAGCATTATTTATTTATTGGTGTCAGTTCACTAGCGGTAATCGATAATACAAACCAAATTATTAAGTGGTTGAAATTCTACTGCTTCCTCTCTGTGTTCAAACATTATCCCTGTCATCCAATACAACTCAACAATGCAAAACCACGGCAACAATATCGCCACAGATCGGGCTTGTTTGAGTGTTCGCTACTAAATATTTGCATGATGATGATGATGATAATTGTTGTTTTAAGGGGCCTAACATCTAGGTTATCGGCCCCTAATGGTTTGGGTGATAGTGAAAGATGAGATGAGAATGTAAGGTAAACTATAACTAATACTAACTACTGTCTCACAAACTAGAAGAAGAAATGGTAAACAAATAAAGAATATGGCAAACAATGGGCAGGAGGGAAAGAAATGCCCTCAACCCTCGAAGAATGAGGATTGAGGGACTTGGAAGGAAGCAGAACCAGAAGAGGCAGGAAAGGGAAAGAACAGAGGGCCCGCCCCAGAGGCACTGAAAAAAGGTGACAAAACCGAACCCAGCTCAGGAATCCCTCGGGGTTGCCAACTCCCGAACTCACCAGCCGTGAGCCCTTGAGAGTGTAGCACCATCCAGGGTGCACCAGAAGTAGTGGGGCTACACACACCCTGCCTCCTTGAGGGTGTAGCACTATCCAGGGCGCACCAGAAATGGTGGGGCTACACACACCCAGCCTCCTTGAGGGTGTAGCACTATCCAGGCTGCACCAGAAGTGGTGGGGCTACATACACCCTGCCTCCTTGAGGGTGTAGCACTATCCAGAGTGCACCAGAAGTGGTGGGGCTTCATACACCCTGCCTCCTTGAGGGTGTAGCACTATCCAGGGCGCACCAGAAGTGGTGGAGCTACACACACCCTGCTTCCTTGAGGGTGTAGCACTATCCAGGGTGCACCAGAAGTGGTGGGGCTACACACACCCTGCCTCCTTGAGGGTGTAGCACTATCCAGGGTGCACCAGATGTGGTGGGGCTACACACACCCTGCCTCCTTGAGGGTGTAGCACTATCCAGGGTGCACCAGAAGTGGAGGGGCTACACACACCCTGCCTCCTTGAGGGTGTAGCACTATCCAGGTTGCACCAGATGTGGTGGGGCTACACACACCCTGCCTCCTTGAGGGTGTAGCACTATCCAGGGTGCACCAGAAGTGGAGGGGCTACACACACCCTGCCTCCTTGAGGGTGTAGCACTATCCAGGGTACACCAGAATTGGTGGGGCTACACACACACCGCCTCCTTGAGGGTGTAGCACTATCCAGGGTGCACCAGATGTGGTGGGGCTACACACACCCCACCTCCTTGAGGGTGTAGCACTATCCAGGGTGCACCAGAGGTGGTGGGGCTACACACACCCTGCCTCCTTGAGGGTCTAGCACTATCCATTGTGCACCAAAAGTGGTGGGGCTACACACACCCCGCCTCCTTGAGGGTGTAGCACTATCCAGGGTGCACCAGAAGTGGTGGGGCTACACACACCCTGCCCCCTTGAGGGTGTAGCACTATCCAGGGTGCACCAGAAGTGGTCGGGCTACACACACCCTGCCCCCTTGAGGGTGTAGCACTATCCAGGGTGCACCAGAAGTGGTGGGGCCACACACACCCTGCCTCCTTAAGGGTGTAGCACTATCCAGGTTGCACCAGAAGTGGTGGGGCTACACTCACCCTGCCCCCTTGAGGGTGTAGCAATATCCAGGGTGCACCAGAAGTGGTGGGGCTATATACACCCTGCCTCCTTGAGGGTGTCGCACTATCCAGGGTGCACCAGAAGTGGTGGGTCTACACACACCCTGTCTCCTTAAGGGCCTTGAGCAGAAGGCACGAGATATGGAGAGAAGAGGTCTCACCCCTCGAAGAATGAGGGATCAGGAAAGATGAGACAAGGGCCAATTAAGGCGGAAAAGTAATAGACTCCCTAGGCCTCGGATACCCTAATACCATCGCGGTCGGAAAAGAACAAATGTTGACCAAGGGTGGTCGATAGGAAAGATGATAGAGAGGATCCCGGCACATGTAAGTGGAAGCAATGCCGAACTCAGCTGAGGTCCCGTGGTCGCCAACCCACGTCCCACTAGCCGTGGGCCCCTGCGTGGGGGTAAATATTTTGACTACACGCACACGCTTGGTGAATATTGTAGACCAAGAGAATAATGTCTCGAAATCACTTAGCGTAAACATTTTACACTTCAAATCAACTGTTCTATAAGCAGAACAGTTAAGGCTATTCTGTATCGTGATCATTTTCCCCTATAAATTCTTCCTCGGAAGTATCTGAATCTCCTCCAACTTCTTCTTCTAACTCCGGGGTGCCCAACCTTTTTTTTTTTTTTTTTATTAGGGCCACATTGCAAATAGTTGGGGGACCTTGCGGGCCAATAACATTCCAGGCGGTTTGAAGACTAAGGATTTTTTTTATATAGTGTACCCATGTGAGTAATTTCCATGGAAAACGTGCTTCTGCCTCCAGCCAGCATCAGTCCTCAGGCGTGTACCGTCCACCCACTGAGCAGTTGCCTATTTTTGATCTGAGACTAAAAGGTATCAACTCTACAATAATAAAGCACAACTCTATTCTAAAGACTTTAATTAAGTTCTAAATCATGGCTTCAACCAAACAAAAACACAATCCCAACAATATAACACAAACAATGAAAAATGATTCCTATAATCCACTAACATTCGCACTTTATCCTTGCAAATCCAAATGATTATTCATTCATTTACCATGAGATTAACATCAAATTAATTCTCACGTGCGCTGATGCACAGGTAAACTACACATAAACTGTACTTATAATCTTATGTCACCTATTGTGACCTCTTTAATTTCACAATCTTAATTGTTTACTCTCAACACATCTTAATTTA
The DNA here is from genome assembly GCA_946902985.2 of Meconema thalassinum. NCBI lineage: Eukaryota > Metazoa > Arthropoda > Insecta > Orthoptera > Tettigoniidae > Meconema > Meconema thalassinum. Next base: position 65,685,703 of record OX336398.1, on the reverse strand, counting down.
CATTATGCGTACAATTGTGTTTTGGATCTCTCTTCCCACCAAAATGCTTTACCATGCATTAACCAATTTATGGGTTGCACATCAGATTTACTTGCAACTCCACAATACATGTAATCATACCCCTTTCCGCAGTTCCCTTTCTGCAGTACCATTTTCCACAGTACCACTGTATGCTGTCATGAGTTCGATTTCAAAGATACCGTTACCGTTGTGTCGGATGGTATATTATGCTACCCTTGCATGGGCATAGCCTATGGCATCTAGTGTCGACCTTTAGAAAAAAAAAGTGACAATGTCAGTATAAAAGTGCAACTTTCAACAACTCGCAAGTTTGCTAAATATTAAGTCATCAGGATGATCCTTAATTATCAATGTGTTTCAAACCACACAAATTCATTATACAATACAACAACGACTCCTTTTATTACAAACAGGGTTTCAACGTCTCTCCACTCTACATGTCACCCTCCAAGGGTCGTTTAAAAATCTCTCCCTCGGCCCTTCCTGTATATAATGGGCTGAGTCGGGCGGTAACAAAACACTCGTTCCGTCCTTTACTATGTTTCCCCTTCCTTTATCTCCAAGCAGTAACAAGTGACTTTAAATACAGTAGTACAGTCTCACGGACTACACATCTCATATGATTTAACTTAAACTGTATGCAAGATAGGTTATGGACTTGTTTAAACATTTATTCCTAACCTTAGGATATTAATAACTGGCCTCAACAGGTCCATTTCATTATATGAAGGAACGAGATTCATCATTCACCGATCGAACTGGCTAGCCGGCATCTTATTAAATGGTACGGTCAGGCACATCCTGCCGACAATTAAATTCACTTCCAGGAGCTGAATTATTTCAATAGCTAGTTCTCGGTCGATATCAGGTGTCAGGTTGAGGTTTCCATTGTTATTCTCCCATACACCACTAGATTCGAACCCGGAACATTTCATGGCAATCCACAGAGCTAGGGTCAATCACTAATTACGCTCTGGCCATAATAAATATCTCTGTATGCCCTAGGCTATACGAGATTTCACACGTCGATTAGACTACCTGGCTCCCTGACCATGGTGCTATGATCTCGTCCTTTAATTAGTAAGATAAATCTATCAATTACTCTTACAAGCTTATTCACAAGCTGCAAATTCAATTCTCTATTAAACTCTTCCATTTCCTAGATTCTTGCATATTTATTTCCATTATCATAATATACTCTGATATTAAATTGCTTTGCTTAGCCCTTCATGTATAATATTACTGCTTGGATAGACAAATATTCCAATTAGCATATCTATTTTGCTTACAACCACTTTTCCCTGATGTGTATTCATTTATTCTTATTATTATTATTACTGACTTACATTACCATAACCCGACACAACGTAACCGTTTTAATAACCGAACATCCGTGTTCGTTACGTTACGTTTCTATATAACTGAATTGCCATTTTACAATAGTGGTAACGATTTATCCACTCAATGATGTACAAAGACATCTCAACTTGACTAAAATCAACACAATACTATTTTGAGGTTCTACCTCCTAAAATTGACTCTTATTGGCATATTCTATAAATTTTGAAATCACTCAACATACAGTGGACTATAATTGCTACAAAATCATGGTTTTTGGGTACTTACATTAGTTAATCTGGTGGCTCCAACCACGCATTTCTTCCAGTAATGCCCGCCATCATTTGCAAAATTAGCAAGGCATTCTTATACTTCCAACACACATTTTACATAACTTTTGCCTTACAAAACACACGGCACTTTGCTTCTCCATATTGAAGCTGTTGCTTCCTTATTCACACAACACGTTATAGCACTTGTTACACTATTAATCTTACATATATTTAAATGATCATCACTACAATCACACGCTCACTATGTACATTTCTTAATGGTTGACTCTTCCTGGCAAAATATCAGAAATGCAGACGTTGAAGATCTCTCCTCCAATTCTCTCCCGCATCTCGTCTGAAAGTCTCAATTCTCTGCCTAAGGATTCCTATCGGTCCCCCAAACTGTCTATCAATTTCTATCCTTAGATAAATTCCCTGATATCGCATAAATATGCTTGCATATCGTCCTGAGCATTAATTACATTAGTATGCCTATGAAATTTCACCAATCGCATAACAATGTTTATATCTGCGCAGTCCGATATCCCATCATATGTCTAACCAATAGTTTACATACTGCGCTCAACCCTTGTACATTGTACAAATTACCACTTTCAATTGTCCTACCTTGTATATCACACGGTACATTTCCAGCGTGCTCGATAGTAGTCCCTCGTAATGCCGACTATAAAAGTATGGCACGACTGTCCTTAATAATTGGTATAATAAATGCTTTACTTCATGGCTCTTCATGTTAAAGTCCGAGCGTCCCTTCTCTGAACTCGGTAACGTGCATTTCGCATTAGAATGCGGTTCGACTGACTACATTACTCGTTATTAATTCATGTCTTAATGCATGATTATTATGTTGCTGCACTTAGAATGTTAAAGTCTGCGCGTCCCTTCTCAGAGCTCGGGTGACGTGCTCCCTGCGCTCAAGTATGGTTCAACTGACTGCCTCTGTCCTTCGTCCAACCCTTATATCCGTTTGGAGAGAAAAAGTAGACCGAAAATTTCCCTGCAGCGTCATCTTCTCTCTCAGTATGATTCTGGTATTGAAATAACGTTTATCTGGTTCCTTTTTCCTCGCTGATCACAGATCTGTATGCGTGCTCGAGGATCGATCGGCCAATTAATTAATATTAATTGCCTTTGCCAGCGCTTGCCCACGCGGCGTCCTCTAAAAATCCCCGAAGACATGGTCAGATCTCGCCACTAACCTCCGCTCTACTGTGTCCCTGCGCGTTCCATTAAATCTGCCTCGATTTCAATGTTTAATGGCTTGATAATTAGCCTCCCGGCTACACATTCACATAGGTGCAATCCGCATGTCTCTGAGTTACCCCAAAAATGAGTAATCATTAAATTACGCTGGTATCTTCTCCTTCCCCTAGCCTCTCTATTCTCAAACGGGGAATAACTTGTCCATATATTACCCTCTTGACCTGCTCCAGACGGCATAAGTAGGTCACATTGAGTGGCACGGCTCCAACCACGCCTATATTCCAGAGTCATTTGACAACTGTCAAGCGCTCCAACTTTCTGTGCTCAGTCCAGAATTGTATGTCTCATACAGCCCAATAATGCAGTATTCTGCTATTATTCCCTGCATTATATTAACAAATAATATCAGAATTAGTTCATATCACAACAGTGATTTCATATGTATTTTCTCTATGGGTTTTTATAACTTAAACTCCCTCAAAATATCTCGTGTTCGTTCCTTGCTGGAATCTCTATTCTGAGCTCATCTATCTCAGAGATCCACGTTCGACACCAGTCAGCCTAACCCCATTGGGTTCAATAGTTGGAATATGGTGAGTTTTGTGGCTGTCTGAGCTTAGATTTCTTACTATTGTAGCCGTTTTTTATATTTATTTATAGTGGATAAAAAACAATAAAAAATTTAAATATTTTAATAAATCCCTTTATAATAGATGCGGACTGCTTGAGGAAGAACGCCGAGCTTTTCGTACGAGATTTACAGGAAGAAAATCCTAGGGAGTGGCCAGACCTTCGCAAAACATTACAGTCATCAGCCATGAAATTAGGACAACCACCTAGGAAAAGAAGCACAGATGGTGGAACACAACGTGCGATGAAGCCTTCAATGACCGAATCAAAGCGTGGCATCAATGGAATGGACATCGAACAGTGGAAAGATGGGACAACTTCCTAAAAACTCAAAAACTGACCACTAAAACAATCCGGCGTGAAAAATGTGCCTACAACAAAATCCGACTCGAAGGGTTAGAACAGGATTTCCAGAAAAACATCCCTCGAAATTTTTACAATACATTCCGTGAGGACTTTTCAGGGTACAAACCACCAACATTAAGTTTCCGTCGACGTAATGGACGACTAGAAACAAGCAGTAAGGAAAACTGCAAGATACTGGCTGATTATTTCCAAACTCTACTGAACTGTGATCCTCCAGTGGAAAGGCTGCAGTATGAAAAACCTGTACCTTCCCCCAACAACTCAAGAAATAAAAGAGATAATCCAATCGCTCAAAAATAACAAAGCCCCTGGGAAAGATGGAATAACTGCTGAGATGTTGAAAATAGGAGGAGACGACCTCATAAGGAGAATTCATACACTCCTTACAGAAATATGGGAGAGCGAAATAATTCCGAAGGTCTGGAAGAATGCCATTATCCATCCGTTTTATAAAAAGGGCGACCGAGCGGACCCCTACAACTACAGAGGTATATCACTTTTACCAATTATATACAAGATATTATCTAAAGCACTCTTAAACAGAGTAGAACAACAAACTGATCATTTGATTGGTGAATACCAGGCAGGCTTTAGGAAAGGTAGATCGTGTTCGGAGCAGATTTGGAGCCTAAAGACGATGTTAAGGATACGCCGCAGTACCAACACATTTGTCACCTTCGTGGATTTTAAGAAGGCGTATGATTCTATTGACAGACAAACTGTTCTGAACACCCTAGAAGAGCTTACAGTTGACAGGAAGACCAGGGACTTAATCCGCCAGACTCTCACTGACACAACATCTCAAGTGAAGTTTCTAGGTGAACTATCAGAGCCTTTCGAAGTACATACCGGAGTTCGACAAGGCGACGGCCTCTCCCCACTGCTTTTTAACTTAGTGTTAGACAAAGTCATCAGGGAGTGGGAAAACAACATCAAAGGCATACGCATTGGTACTTTGGAACAGAAAATAAAAGTAAAATGCCTAGCTTTTGCTGACGGTCTAGCTATCTTTACCAAGACTAGTGAAGAAACCAAGTATGCCATAGAGAAGTTACATGAGTTAGCATCAAAGACAGGACTGCAAATATCGTATTAGAAGACGCATTTCATAGTAAATGGACACCAGAATATCCCGAGATCTCCACTACAGACCAACTATGGAATAATAGACACGTACCTTCCTTCAAATATTTAGGAGAAATTAGTGTACCGTCTGGATTGGACAGGAAAGCTAATTTAGAAAGAGCTACCAAACTTCAGAAAGCATACCGAATAACATGGAATCACTATAATAAAAGTGTGATGTCACTAAATGCAAAACCACGGCACTACCAGACAATTGTTCTTCCGAGCGCATTGTTCGCCTCCGAAACTATATCTCTAGGAGGCCACTCTCAAATTGGTGAAATCGAAATCCAGGAACGTAAAATTCTCAGGAAAATATATGGCCCCGTTTATGTTAATGGTATATGGATTATAAGGAAAACCACAGACTTGTACAGAGTAATCAATAAGTTCACTGATACCGTGCGTAAGAGACGATTGAAATTTTATGGTCACATCTGCCGAATGGACAACACCAGATATGCAAAAAAACTGCTTGATATAATTAATTCAAAGAAGGTCAAAATCAGTTGGTTAGAAGAAATCAAACAGGACTTAAAGGAAATAAATATTACTGAACTAAACATATATGTTGAAGGAAAACGTGTGATTCATAACAAATACCCAAAGTACCTTGGAGTGACACTTGACAGAACACTGTCATTTAAACAACATCTAACAAACACTGCAGCCAAATTGAGGTCAAGAAATAACATCCTACAAAAACTGTGTGGTACAACATGGGGTTCCACGGCGTCTACCCTCCGATCAACTGCCCTAGGTCTTGTATACTCAGCAGCAGAATATTGCAGCCCTGTTTGGCTAAACAGTAGTCACACGAAGCTAGTAGATGTTCAACTAAACCAAACTATGCGGATAATTACTGGTACAATCAAGTCCACACCAGTTTTCTGGCTACCTGTCCTGAGCCGTATTCCACCTCCTACGCTGAGAAGAAAGAATATCCTCCTGAGAGAATTTAACAAAATCTGCAACAACCAACAGCTGCCAATCCATGAGGACATACCTGCAATCCAAATCAATAGACTCCGCTCCAGACAGCCTGCAATCAGAACAGCCAACAACCTGGCAGACCATAACTTCAATCTTCATGAAGCCTGGGCAGAAAATTGGTACACAAACACTCCACCAGAGCTACATAGTTATCTCCATAGTAACAACAATCCATGGGAACTTGATCTGCCCCGTAGGACATGGTGTACACTGAACAGGATACGCACCAACCATGGGAGATGTGGTGATCTACTATACAAATGGGGAAAGATCACCTCTCCAGAGTGCACGTGTGGCTTCCAGTGTCAGACCATCAAGCATATAGTTGAAGAGTGCCCTCAGAACTTATATCCTGGAAACCACTTTGACTTTTTGTTTTCTACAGCAAATGTGTTAAACTATGTAAATAATATGTCTGTAAATTTGTAAATTATGGTTATATTTTCTTTGTGTTCCAAAAAGTGATGTGTAATTGCCATACGATTAATAATAATAATTACTGAAGATATCATCATGAATCGCAAGACTTTTGGAACTCTAGTTACAAATCACCCTTTCACCGAAAAATCTAAAAAGACCACTGAAAAAATGGACGGAGGACCGTAAGAAGGGGCGTAGTGAGTTCATGAGGTCTGGAAGGAGAAGAAGAGGAAAACACCATCAACCCAAGTCAACAAGTTCAAACGCGCTCCCTAAGTGGGCAAAACGAAGAAAGAAAGAAAGAAAGAAAGAAAGAAAGAAAGAATAATATCGTATGGCCTCGGGTGCCAGACACCCAGAGGGTAGCTTGCATGTCGAATTTTGTCGTTCTTTGAAACGTTATGAAAGTCAAGGAGGTTAGATATCTAGGCTCCTTGACACTAGAGCGCTTTCTAGTAGAGAATGGAGGAACTTTGTGTTGGCGGAAACTCCCGAGATTAATTTTGCCATTATGAACACGGCCTACTGAATTCAAATGGGGTCTTTAACATGCCAACATCGTATGACAAGCATGTCGTATTTTTTTCGCCTTTCAAAAAAATCACCCACCACGGCCAGGAGCGAACCTGCAAGCTTGGGGTTGGTAGTCAGACATGATAACCACTCACCCACCGTGGAAAGCATTACATAATTGATCAATTATTAATTACTTTGTGAAAGAAGAAGGGGGGAAGGATGGGGGAGGGGAGGGGGTGAATTTATAAGTTTACTTTTAGGGGAGTAGTGAGAGTAAAAAGGTTAAGAACCCCTGTCCTTAAGGGGCTTTGCGACATCGTGGTCATGTGTGTAGAATTTGTCTGATAACCTGTGTCACTGTGATGTCTGTACTAGTTATATCAGAAGGATCCAAACATATCACAGCTAAACACTCGTTCTGAATGTTCAATTGCACCACCAGTCCTTCAATTTACAATATCATGAGTGTATAAGAACAGAGCCTCCGTGGCTTAGGCGGCAGCACGCCGGTCTCTCACCGCTGGGTCCGTGGTTCAAATCCCGGTCACTCCATGTGAGATCTGTGCTGGACAAAACGGAGGCAGACAGGTTTTTCTCCGGGTACTCCGGTTTTCCCTGTCAACATTTCATTCCAGCAACACTCTCCACTATCATTTCATTTCATCTGTCATTCATTTAATCATTTCCCCAGAGGAGTGCGTCAGGCCTCGGCAGCCGGCACAGTTCATATCCTCGCCGCTAGATGGGGGCTTCATTCATTCCATTCCTGACCCGGTCGGAGACTGGAAGCAGGCTGTGGATTTTCATTCATGAGTGTATAAGAAAATCCTTTAATGTACCTGAACTGGAGTATTGTAAACACTGTCGGTGACCACGTGACCTTAGCTGAGCCCGGCATTACTTCCACTTCTGCCAGGCTCCTCTCTGTTTTCTTTCCCATCGACCACCCATGGTCAACTCTTGCTCATTTCCAACCCGACGGTATTCGAGTATCCCGCCTTGATTGGCCCTTGTCTCATCTTTCATGGTCCTTCATTCTTCGAGGGGACAGCCTTCTTCTCTTCATATCTCTTGTCTTCTGCTCAAAGCCCTTAAGGAGGCAGGGTGTGTGTAGCCCCACCACTGCTGATGCACCCTCGATAATGCTACACCCTCAGGGGCTCACCGCTGGTGAGTTCGGGAGTTGGTGACCCCGAGGGATTCCTGAGCTGGGTCCGGGATTTTCCTCTTTTTTCCAGCGCCTCTGGGGCGGTCCTTCTCCTCTTTCCCTCCAAGTCCCTCAATCCTCATTCTTCGAGTGTTGAGGAACATTTCTATTCCTCCTGTCCTTTATTTGCCTTATTCTCCTTTTGTTTACCATTTCTTCTTCTAGTATGTAAGTCTGTAGTTAGTATTAGTTATAGTTATCATTAACAACAATTATCATCATCATCATGTAAACACTGCCCCAAGCATTCAGAATTCAAAAGCGTCGGTATCATTTATCTAACCACGGCGAATGAAACTGAACAATAATCTCAACACGAGAGTTTCACACGTAAAAAACACGACTGCCGTGAAATACCACATCACAAAGAACAAAGTAATGACTCTTATAACAGATTACCAGCGAGGAAACGGAATGCTTAAGAGGACTTGCGGTGAATGGGTTACAAGGGAGATATTAGGGTCTATCGGCCGGGAAGTATGATTTATGCATTATAGAGAAGAGAGTTCTCACCAATGCACTGTTTTAACTGTGTATATTTGAATGTCAGGCAGGCTAAATTACGAGGCGCGTACTATGTTGTTTAACACTTTAATTTTTAGCCTACTTTTCACATTTTGCAAAAATGAGGAAAACGTAGACTTATGAGATCGATCCGGGAAAATGTGTGTCTGTCTGTATGTCTGTCTGTCTCTGTGTGTGTGTGTGTGTGTGTGTGTGTGTGTGTGTGTGTGTCCTATCAACTCCTAAAGGGCTGCAGCAATCGCAACCAAATTTAGTATGAGTAAAAATGTATACCGGAATATCTCAAGCCCATATTTGAAAATAATGTCAGTGCTACCAACTGCTGAAAAAACGCACTAGAAATTTGAGTTCCATGTAGGATATCTTGGAAGGTATGCATGGGAGCTATTCCAAAATTGGCACACATGTAGATAATACTATTTCAGTTTAATTTCCAGGAGGCCATACATGACAGTGTTGCCAAAATATTTTTAAACCTTCTGATAGGTCCAATATTTAAATGCATATAACTTCTACGCTTTCAATTGGATTTCAACCAAATTTTGTATGTAATATGTGTACGTAAACATATATGACTGAGCTTATTCTTATGAGCCACCAGGGCTGCCAACTGTTAATAATTGCTCTCTCTATTTTTTTCCAAATACCAATATACCAGAAAGTATGCAAACCCACAGCTTTAAACTATTGTCCTGGCCCCAGCCCTTTAGGAAAGGACTGTGCCTATAAATACATAAAATATAATAAGAGATAACTACGTAAAAGACGACATGGCAACGCGACTACGGAGTAGACCGTAGGTCATAGACCTAGCTCCAATAGCAAGCACTTGGACAGGACACAGAGGACATTACACTCCCAACATACCGCTGACTGGACTGACATCGCACCTTTTACTTATAAATAGAGGTACGAACACGCGCCGCGCTCTCTAAGCTTTTGACGCTCTAAGCTCTTAGGAACGTGGACTCTTCTGAACCTGCAGTGACAGTCCTACACTCTATAGGAGTTGTGCTACGTCGGACCGATATGGGGGATGGCCCCATATCGAGTCCCAACGCCACCATCATCATGGAAGACCGGTATTAACGGTGGGGTGAGTGACATCGTGCCTGCTTAATTCCTTTTTCCCCCTAGATTATTATTTCCATCCTCCCCTATTGCAATTGCCACTATTTCTTAATAAACCCCCTTTCTGAACAGTCTATTGACTACCTTTTTATTTCGTTTAGGTTAAGAAGCCCTTCCCTTTAGATTAGTACCTAGTTTTAAGATCTACATTGAACGCTGACATGCAGGAGGCGCTGCACCGCCAGCGTGCGGCCTAGAGGTGAGCTAGGTGAGTATTCATCCCTCCCGCCAATTCCCCTGTATGTAAATTGCTCTCTAAACGTGTCCGCAGTTCTTCCTAAAACAATCCCAACCTCTTACAAATTCGCCAAGCTACAACCCCAATTTAGATTAATTTCATCCCCTAGATTTAGTATTTGTATTGGCATCCCTCTCAGATACAATACAAATGGTGGGAGGCGCGGGTTAGTCAAACCAACAACACCCTTAACATAACAGATACAATACAAAATGGAGGAGGCCCGGGGTATCGTGACGTTGTCGTCAGACAACGCCTACAGGAGTTCAGACAACGAATTTCTACGATACAGGTCCCTAAAAACCCTCCTATGCAGCCAAGCAAAAATTTACCCAAAATTAAGGAAAATTTTTTGAAGTACGGGTCAAATATTATTTTTGGTACCCACCCACACCCGCCCCAGTAACTAATACATATGTAAACGCCCCCTATACTCATTACATTAGCCAAGCGAGTGAGACAATTTAAATCCCCCCCGAACAGATTTTTTTTAGTAGATTAAGTTAGAGAATATTTTTAGTACACAATAATTATAATACCCCCACCCCCACCCTTATAGATTTCGCGATAAACACCTCTTACGCCAAGCGATTTGAATATTAACAACCCCTATCTAATAAGTCACTAGGAATATTAATGGAAGCCTAGTAGGAAGACGTATTGATAACTACCCTACTATATTCAGAGAAAATTGCTCCTTATTTCAGATTAAACCCCCCACAATGAAGCTCTATTAGGAATAAGATTGTGATATCCCATAGGATAAATGGAATGAATAAATAACTTTGTATTTTTTACAGCAGTGCAACTATACATTGTATATGATTGTAGGCTAAAATATTTTCTTCTGAATCCATTTTAGTATAACTTAGCGGAAGGTAGTATTGGCTAGATGCTTACATAGAGTAGGAGACCTTGCAATCACATTTCTGCAAGGTGCCGCAATAATTAGTTTGTAAACGCATTCAGTCAAGACGTACTACAGTTTCTCTTTTGTTCTGAAAGCCGACCACAGAGGAAATGCTTATTTGTCCATTGTAACACAATCCAATATGCCATATGACTGACACGTGCTCAGCACACCGTCCGCCCGCAGGACATTAAACCTGACACTATCTCGCTAGCTCAGCGTGCAGACGCACTCGAGCGGAAGCCAGACACCTTGAGTTCAATTCCTGGCACTATTCACTCACACGCCAGATGACCATGCATAAGTTTGCCTGCATTATTTTTGTTTTCAATGCGAAGCGTGCGATAGTAGAAAAGCGCACTAATGATTTTAAAGATGTAAGCGTAAAGTACACTCTTAAGGTAGAATTCTTTTTCCAGCAGTACATTTCAAACAGAACATTCAGTTAGCAAAGAAAACACCGTTCCCTCACGAAGTAACATAGGTGAGAAAGCAATCCAGTAGGAATTTATGAAAAACGCCGACAAAGGCACGGCGATATCAGTATAACATAAATGCGTAAGCACGGACTTGGGCACAGCAGGGCAACATCGCAACGTACGACAATTGTTATCAAGAGTATCATCGTTAGTATATTAGTAATAAGTATTAAGTAATTTAAGTGAAGTTGAAGTGAAGTTGAAGGAATATTGATATCTTGCAGCAGGTCCAAAGGTGAGCATTGCTTTGAGATAAGGGAAATATTAAGTGAAGTTGATAGATATCTTGAGCTGGCACAATGGTTAGCACAGCCTCAAGAACACGACGTTATTGATATCTTGCAGCAGGTCCATGGGTGCACCTCGCTTTGAGATAAGGGAAGTATTAAGTGAAGTTGAAGAAATATATTATAGATATCTTGAGCTGGCACAATGGTTAGCACAGCCTCAAGAACACGACGTTATTGATATCTTGCAGCAGGTCCATGGGTGCACCTCGCTTTGAGATAAGGGAAGTATTAAGTGAAGTTGAAGAAATATATTATAGATATCTTGAGCTGGCACAATAGTTCGCACAGCCTCAAGAACACGACGTTATTGATATCATGCAGCAGGTCCCAGGGAGGACATCGCTTTGAGATAAGGGTAGTATGGAGGAGATTAAGGAGATATTAACACACCTACGTTGATAACAAATGCCATTAATAAATAAGATTAGTGTCCACACCGTGGCCCCAAAGTCCACAATTTACGCAAGCCAAATGCTTACAAGTAGAAACGTCACACCCAGAGGGAAGTAATTAGTTACAGGTATATTGGTCAATATAATAATGACAACCGGCGACCGAAGACTATCATTTCAGATTCAGGGACCTAGCCAACCCGCTGAACACGTTAGAAGTAGTCCAGATATTAGAACGCTACTGAACTTTGAAAGGACATAGCCAACCCTTTCGCCTAGATGACGTTCGTTTTAATACTTTCAGGGAATTAAACCCTCCACGTTATACATCTTGTGGCGGTCAATTCAAACTTAATACATAATAAATTTAACGGCCGCTGGGACGCGTTCTGTATCGAAGTACGGACAGCCTGCCAACAGCCGATATCTTTATAGTATTCTGATAAAATATTAGGAGATATTTATATTAAAATAAACTTAATACACAATGAACTTAACGGCCACTGGGATGCGTTCTGTATCGAAGTACGGACAGCCTGCCAACAGCCGATAACTTTATAGTATTCTGATAAGATGTTAGGAGATATTTATATTAAAATAAACCCAATACAGCATGGATTTAACGTCCGATGGAATGCGTCCTGTATCGAAGTACGGACAGTCTACCAACAGACGATATATCTTTGGTATTATGTTTAGCATGAGGAGATAGTGACACGTTTTATGATATTGTAGCATAGTAGGTAATCTGAAACCTACACCGCTGGACACATCTGCTGATTTTCTATATAAAGAGTAACCAATATTGAAAAGGAGACTACACATACGCTGAAATTAATAAATAAAATTGAATTAATAATTTTTTCTCAATGCACTATGATTATTTGTGATAAATTCATAATCTTTCAATATATTAAGATTACGGAGCAACAACAAAAAAAGGCAACAGGATATGTAAAAGAAATAAAACTGTGCAACTCAGGCATAATATTAGTCATTCCATATAGAGCAACCGCATTATATTCTTACGGAGCAAAGGTAGGCATTTAATTGAAGATACAACCCCCATTAATTTTATTAAAGAGCAAAAGTAACTATTTCAGTGAAGTTACAACCGCATTATATTCTTACGGAGCAAAGATATGCATTTCAGTGAAGATACAGCCCTATTAATTTTATTAAGGAGCAAAGGTAGCCACCTCATTGAAGGTACACTTTAGAAAATTTTCATGGCTGCGGATACAATATATAGAGAGAGCTTAAATATTTAAGAAATACCTTTAATATATATCGACCCCCCCCCCCCCCCCTTCAAGAGATTTTTTCACCCCTGTCCAGGCACGTTATTCCACTTTACCCCATGTATATAGCATAGTTAGCTAAGAAAAGATAGTATTATTAGGTTTAGCATTAAGAATTAAGTTAGATAGTAAATCACCCCCCCCCCCCCTATATAACGTGGCAAGTTTTACAAAAGGGTCTTACATACCATGTCGTTAACAGTGTTATTTTTTACAGGCAATTATCACATGTCAATAATAAATGTCATTTTTTTCAGATAATATTTTTTCAGATAGTATTATCGTGTTAATTTATATTTCCTGAAGTTCTATACAGTGCACAGAATTTCCAAGTTAGCCCGGAGAGGCAACAAATAAACAATACTCTATTTAAACTTAACGATCGAGTGTACACGTAGTGCGAGTATCCTTACATAATGTCTGCATATCTATAGATTAGGAAGCGAATACGTCGCTTAATTCACGCTGAGAAAGTGTAAATGTAAAACTTAAGGATTAATTCTCAGCTATAGCAAAGATATACGTCGATATATAAGAAAGTTTTTTACAAATATAAAGGATTCAAGTTCTACGCAATATAAGAGGATATACGCAGCTAAATGCTTAAGGAAGCATGTTGCAGTTTTACAACGACGCATATAAGACGTGGTATAGTGTATGACCACAATGGCCAATATGTCAATGAATACATATTGCACGTTAGTTTATAAGGATATTAGTATATATGTCATAATGCAGACATTAAGTAACGAGATTACCGCGTACGACGTAACGAACTTCAGTGAAAACAAATAACGGTACCAGGGTAAACCAATCCCTCTGTACAAAACGATAAGAGAGATTTCTGATTTCAGACTAATTATACGGTGTACAATCCTGTAATCCCCCAGTAGGACATACATGCAGGATGCCCCCAGGATGAACGTGACGCAAGACCAAAGTTACAACACGCATGGCAGCAAACAGCAGTCAAAACCTACAAACCATACTAGAATGTCAGCCGATTTAGGCAGGAGCCTTCAGCTATTTATTAACAATACTTCAATGCTAATTTTTTCTCTTAATAACTTAACTACATGTTTTTTTACGCACTTCATCAAGTAACTTTGACGGAATTTCACGTTTTCTAGGATATTTCTACAATTTTATTTCATCATCCCCACGTTGTAAGGAGGTTATTAATAGTAGCGCACCCTCATAGCTACACTTGGCCTAGAGTACAATACACTACATTTTTTCTTTCCCTTTTTTACACACGCTACGAAGGGCGCGTGCTAGTTCATAAGGGATCGCCATTATTTAAGCTCCTTACAGCATCATTTCCCATCGTAGGAAAATTACAGTTATGTATGCACCCTCGAGGCACGGCTCGACTTGACGGCATCGTACGCAAGTCACGCACTAGTCCGAGTACGGTGCTAATAATGTAAATTTCCTATGTGATTTCATTAAAGATATATCTTTCAGTTTCATTTATTTCAATTTATATTTCCGCTGAAATTCCATTTATTAGTTTTCTTCAATTTTAACAAAACAATGTCAACACTTTTATGAAAATTTTAACTCTGCCAAATGGGCAATACAGATTATGTAAAACATACAATATGGGATATAGACAGATACAGAGAACTATCTGCCATGAAATGACTGTAAAACAAACCACCCCAACACTCTTGCCACGCCTTCCAACCCTTGGCACGGTACAATTTCGCTCATCCCCCCACCCACGAAGAAGACCAGAAGCGACGAAGGACGATACGACGAATCAAAAACAAATTCACATCGACGAAAGAAAGAAAAAAGAAGAAGAAGAAAAGAAGAAGAAGGAGAAGAAGAAGAAGAAAGAAGAAAATAAAAGTTTCCGCCCCCACGTCTAGTCCAATAATCGAGGACGATTATTAAAACAGGAAGAAGACTTGTCCTGGCCCCAGCCCTTTAGGAAAGGACTGTGCCTATAAATACATAAAATATAATAAGAGATAACTACGTAAAAGACGACATGGCAACGCGACTACGGAGTAGACCGTAGGTCATAGACCTAGCTCCAATAGCAAGCACTTGGACAGGACACAGAGGACATTACACTCCCAACATACCGCTGACTGGACTGACATCGCACCTTTTACTTATAAATAGAGGTACGAACACGCGCCGCGCTCTCTAAGCTTTTGACGCTCTAAGCTCTTAGGAACGTGGACTCTTCTGAACCTGCAGTGACAGTCCTACACTCTATAGGAGTTGTGCTACGTCGGACCGATATGGGGGATGGCCCCATATCGAGTCCCAACGCCACCATCATCATGGAAGACCGGTATTAACGGTGGGGTGAGTGACATCGTGCCTGCTTAATTCCTTTTTCCCCCTAGATTATTATTTCCATCCTCCCCTATTGCAATTGCCACTATTTCTTAATAAACCCCCTTTCTGAACAGTCTATTGACTACCTTTTTATTTCGTTTAGGTTAAGAAGCCCTTCCCTTTAGATTAGTACCTAGTTTTAAGATCTACATTGAACGCTGACATGCAGGAGGCGCTGCACCGCCAGCGTGCGGCCTAGAGGTGAGCTAGGTGAGTATTCATCCCTCCCGCCAATTCCCCTGTATGTAAATTGCTCTCTAAACGTGTCCGCAGTTCTTCCTAAAACAATCCCAACCTCTTACAAATTCGCCAAGCTACAACCCCAATTTAGATTAATTTCATCCCCTAGATTTAGTATTTGTATTGGCATCCCTCTCAGATACAATACAAATGGTGGGAGGCGCGGGTTAGTCAAACCAACAACACCCTTAACATAACAGATACAATACACTATGCACACGTATAGTACCTGACATTTTAGATTAATTTGGAGTAACTTATATACGTCAGTTCTACCAACATGATTCTAAGCCTGCTGATAGGACCAATTTTTAAATGCATGTAACTTCTATACTATCAATTGGATTTCAACCAAATTTCGTATGTGCTATATGTAACATAACAGATATGACTATAAGTAGTCTTAAGAGCAATCAGGGCTGCCAACTGTTAATAAATGTTGTCTATATTTTTTACCCTAATATCAATATACCAGAAAGTATGCAAGCCAACAGATCTATACTTTGCACACGTATAGCACCTGCCATTCTAGGTTAATTTGGAGTAAGTCAGTCCTGCCAACATGATTCTATACCTGCTGATAGGTCCAATTTTAAAATACATGTAACTTCTATACTAACAAATGGATTTCATCCAAAATTGGCACAACAAAATATCATAATATTTCAGATTATTTCTGACCAGCACACGCATGGTATTGTTGGCAACATGCTTTTACGCGTGCTGATAGATCCAGTGTCTAACTGCAAGTAACGTCCATTGGACTTCAACCAAATTTTGTATTCTGTACCTTAAGAGATGGAACTATGAATATATTCAGTCACCAGGTCTACCGACTGTAGTGCTCTATTAGGCTACATTATACCAGGAATATTTCGAACTAATTAAACATTTCGATATTACCTACTTAATTTCGTCATTATTCTAGATAGGTTCATATACTGTAGAATAATCATTGGCATGAAAAGTAGGCTCTTTAGTTCGTCACGGAACTTCTTGTTTTCTACCCAAATGAAGTACATTAAACATCAGTTGTTACTTCCACCTTCTCAACATAATCTCCTTGTAACTTTATCCATTGCTATCGATGAGTCAGTCTCTCCAGACCTTCCTGAAACCATTCTTTCGGAGTGCTGCGTACCCAAGCCTTGACAGCTGTGTCCAGTTCTGCAAAATCCGCAAAAAGGCGACCATGCAATGGAAGCATAGGGGCCGTCCACCGCCAAAAAAAAAAAAAACGTCGAACAGTGTCATCAGTTGGCAAGCGAATGGCGACAGTGTTCTGGGACACAAAGGGCATCATCCTCATTGACTGGCTGGAATTGGGGGCCACGATTAACAATGCAGCATATGTGGTAACCCATACGCGTATACGTCGTGCCATTCAAACTAAGCGGCCAGGAAAATGGGCTAAAGGTGTGCTTCTGCAACATGACAATGCCCGCCCCCACAGTATCCGAGAGACCACAACTGCCATTGATCAAATGGGATTCACGGTGCTGCCATACCACCATACTCTCCCGACTTGGCATCAAGTGATTATCACCTGTTCGGGAACATGAAGAAGCCTCGCATACGCTCGTTTTATAAACATACTCGTGTCTTAATTATTGCCATTATAGGCTCGTTGCATATAGTACTATAAAACATGTATATTTACAATTAAATAATGAAAGAATGCAACACGGTAACCATGGTAACAGAATCTCACAGGTCCATCTATTTCTGTAAGACGCAATGCAATTCCAATTATTACATTACTGTGAAAGTTTCCAGACGGTTATAAGGTTACCACTGGACCAAATTAAGCTGTAAAATTCATCAATACATACAGTATAATGCGGTTAAAAAGGTCAAGGGGCACTCTAGAATCTTTTCACGCAATTTTCACGTGTGAGTGTGGTACGAAAGGTATTTTTCACCCAACTATAAAGGGTCTCCGAAAACCACATTTAAAGGCCCTTAAATTAACAGTGTCTGTGATATTCCCAGAAAAATAACTTCGCTCAGATATACCTATGAAGGAATGACAAACCTCTAACCACTGCACCAGTAGCTGAATTGATAGTCTGATTATTCATACCAAGGATAAATCAGTCATAGCATTCATGATGGAGATTTTGCTAAGTGTACTCTTTACAACTAGAATATTCGCGGGCAACGCCGCGACGGGTAATGCTAATATATATATATATATATATATATTACACAATAAATTGAGATATCAGGACAGTACAATTTTCTTTGAGATTTAAATTGAAAATTCTTTTTGGCAATGCCCATACATTTTCTTTTTTGGTCAATGATTTGTTACGGCCCACAAGAAAATGAAGCTGTCCTGATATCTGAATCAATGTTGCCAGTGTAAATTATCATTGGATAGAAGAGATAGGTTGGTAGGACACATACTAAGACACCCGGGAATAGCAACATAGTTATGGAAGGAAGGGTCGAGGATAAGAACTGTAGGGAACACCTGTTTTGCACAATAAAGCTTTGCAAAAATACCGTCAGATATAGACCACCATTTAGCTGCGCTACTAAGAATCAGCTCATCCCAGTTTCAACCACATTATGAAAAATTTTTAGAAGCACAATCACAGGGATTGAAGATAAATGTGGAGAAGAGTAAAAGAGTGGTGATGAGTAGAGATAAGAAAGAAGGAAAAGGAGTAATCAAAGTCGGAGATAAGGAATTGGAAGAGGTGAAACACTTGGGAAGTAAACTGACTGAAGATGGAAGACTAGATTTGGGAATTAGCAGAAGAATACATCTCGGGAGTGCTTTCTAGGTACGGGGACTAGTATGGAACAAGGCTATACTAATTAAGGCTAAATAAGTGATGTACAAAGCATATTATGTTCCTATGCAGCAGAAACTTGGACAATGACTAAGAGGGATGAGAGCAGAGTACAAGCAGCTGAGATGAGATTCCTGAGAAGTATGGTCCAGAAAACGAGGAGAGACAGAGTGAGAAATGAAGATATAACTTACGGAAAGAACTGGGGGTACAGAAACTAAATGGCAAACTGGAGCAAAACAGATTGAGATGGTTTGGACATGTCAAACGGATGAATGAAGTAAGGCTACCAAGACGAGCACTGGAACGACGGATGACAGGGAAGAGAGGACGAGGAAGACCAAGAATGCGTTGGATGGACTCGGTGGAGAATAGCATTAGTAAACGGAACCTGGATTGGAACACTGTGTCGGAAGAGGAATGGTGGAACAACAGAAAAAGTGGAGAGGAACCATATTTGCCCCCACCCAGTGTCAGCTGGAAAAGGAGAAATGAAGAAGAAGAAGAAGAAGAAGAAGAGTCACAGTTTCACTCTTCTAACAAATAATGAAGGTGTGTTGTTTTTTCCCAGGTTTTGTTTTGTTTGTGTGTTTTTTTCGGCCCACCGAGATTACTTTGTATTGCATCTGGCCCTGCTTCTAAAATGTTTGCCCCCCCCCCCCCCCAGGGGTTCACATCTAGTGGGACGTGGGTTGGCGACCACGGGGCCCCAGCTTATTCCAGCATTGCTTCCTCTTACATGTGCCGGGCTCCTCTTCGTCTTCATTCCTGTCAACCTCACTTTGTCAACTCTTGTTCTCTTCCAACCCCGACGGTATTAGAGTATCCGAGGCCTAGGGAGTCTCTTCCTTCCCCGCCTTAGTTGGCCCTTGTCTCATATTTTCTGATACTCTCCTTCTGCGAGGGGTCAGCCTTCTTTTTCTTTTCCTGTTATCTCCTGCCTTCTGCTCAAGGCCCTCGAGGAGACAGGATGTATGTAGCCCCACTACTTCTGGTGCACCCTGGATTTTGCTACACCCTCAGGGGCTCACGGCTTGTGAGTTCGGGAGTTGGCGACCCCGAGGGATTCCTGAGCTGGGTCCGATTTTTACCATTTTACCCATTACCTCTGGGGCGGACCCTCTCCTCTTTCACTTTCCTATCTGCCTTTCATGGCTCTCCTTCCTTCCAAGTCCCTCAATCCGCATTCATCGAGGGCATTTCTTTTCTTTTCTTTTCTTTTCCTCCTGTCCTTGATTTGCCTTATTCTCCTTTTGTTTTCCATTTCTTCTTCTAGTATATAAGCTAGTAGTTAATTTTAGTTATAGTTTACATTTCATTATCATCTTCACGATCACCCAAACCATTAGGGGCCGATAACCTAAATCTAATTGAGTGGAATCAATGCCCAGCCCTTAGGGGTAGCCTATTCGAGTCCCGAGCGCCACAAACATTGCCCATTAGAGAGTAAGCGTCTCGGAGAAAACATGTGAGGGACTCGTAAAAAGAAAGATAGCGATTGATAGCTTCTTAAGAGGCACGGCGTACATGGTAACAGCTGAGACTAAACTTG
The DNA here is from genome assembly GCA_946902985.2 of Meconema thalassinum. Taxonomy (NCBI): domain Eukaryota; kingdom Metazoa; phylum Arthropoda; class Insecta; order Orthoptera; family Tettigoniidae; genus Meconema; species Meconema thalassinum. The sequence goes on along the minus strand of OX336398.1, from coordinate 65,665,374 downwards.
GTATCGACCGCTGCGCTGTGTGAACGATCTGCTACGTGCGATTATTGCTGTCTTCCATCCCGGCTCACAAGCAAAGAAAGTTAAATATATGTATTATGTCAAAACAAGGGCTTATACAAATTTTTACATCACGAATTAATTGTAGAATGAATAAAATGGGATGTTTAGTTTTAAGTGCGAATAAAATATGTTGAAACTCCTGAAATGTCCAGACTGTAGCTTCATAATGTTCAAAACACACCAACATGCCTATACTGTCAAAATCGGCAAGACCAAGGCCTACTGTAGGCTATATCTTTTTCTTTAATTTGTTTAGTTAGTTATTGCTGTTTTAAAGGGTGGAACATGATGATGATGATGATAATAGTTGTTTAAGGGGCCTAACATCTAGGTTATCGGCCCCTAATGGTCTGGGTGATAGCGGAAATGACAATGAAATGGAAACCATAACGGGAATTAAGCTGGACTGAAAATACTTACAAAATGGAACTCAGATTGAAATGGCTCACAAAACGTAGTTTAGGTTCAAAATACTTACAAAATGCAATTGAAATTCAGAATTCTTCCAAATGCAATTGAAATTACGTACCAATAATGCAATTGAGGTTCAAAATACTTACAAAATCCAATTTATATTGAAAATACATAGTGCAAGTTAGATTGAAAAAGGCCGGTTCAGATTCAAAATACTCACAAAGTGCACTTGAAATTCAAAATACTTACAAAATGCAATTGAAATTGAAAATGCTTAAAAAAATGTATGGTAGGTTCAAAATGCTGTACTGACAAAATGAAAATTAGATTGAAAATACTTACAAAATGTGGTTGAGATTCAAAATACTCACAAAATGTAATATAGAGACACCAGGAACCAATTCAGAAAAATAGGGCGGAAATCTTAAAGAGAAAGGGAATTTTAAAGAAAAAGAAGGCTGATCCCTAGCAGAATGAGGGATCAGGAAAGATGAGAGAAGGGCCAATAAAGGCGGGAAAGGAAGAGACTCCCTAGGCCTCGGATACCCTAATACCGTTGAGGTCACAAGAGAATAAGAGTTGACCAAGAGAGGTCGACAGGAAAGAAGACGGAGAGGAGCCGGCACAAGTGGAAGCAATGCCGGACTCAGCTATGGTCCCGTGGGGGGAAAGGGTGAAACATCGAGGTCATCTCCTGCACACTTGCATAAGGCGTGATCAAAAAGTTTCCAATCAGGCACAATTGAAGCACTCATCCCCCGGATGTGACGCACTAAGTTGAAGATCCCCGTGCGGTAAAACACCGTGTCCTTCTGCGTGAAGCAGGCACAAAGTATCTGGGAGTCACGCTGGGTCACTCAGTAGTGACACTCAGCGCTCCAATCAAGCTAAGCTCTGGCCCTTATTACAGTCCCAGGGCGCAATAGATGAATTTAGCAGGCTCCTTACATACAGCACGATTGTGCGTCCTATAATGGAATATGCCAGTCCTGCACGGGGATATACAGCTCCCTCAAACCTTAAAATAAACTGCAAGTTGTTCAGAACTGCGCGCTGAGTATATCAGGAGACCTCTAGTACGCAAAGTGCTATGGGGTAACTGGGCCTTTATTTTACGACATGACCTCCACTTACCTTCATAGAACTGTAATTCGGAACAAGTAACAAGCAATTGTTACTGCAAAATATAGTATGGTTATTTAGCAATAAACAAACCAACATATTACATACCAATTCAGGCACGTTTTTTACATTTTACATTTTTTAGCCTACTTTCGATTTTTGCAAAAAATGAAAGTAGACTTATCAGATCAACACAGGGCGAAAAAAGTGTGTCTGTCTGTGTGTGTGTGTGTATGTGTGTGTGTGAGTCTGTGTGTGTGTGTATGTGTGTGTGTCTGTGTGTGTGTGTGTCTGTGTGTCTGTGAGTGTGTGTACTCTGAATGGCTGTCCCCCCCTATCAATTCGAACACGGTGAATGCGAATTGAACGAAATTTGGTACAAAGGTAGCACTAGCAAAGGACACCTCAGTGTCATGTTTTATATCGCCGCCATCTTGACGGAAACGTAATGGCGGCCACACAAATGTTCAAAGCTTAAATCAAATTACGACTAACCTAATCATTCGATCTCTACCAAATTTTGCAACAACATACCTTTATGAGGGGAGCATCCTTTGACCAAACCAATAGGTCATCAGCGTAATAGTTTGCGGATGGCGGCCATCTTTGTGTGAAAATCGATTCCCCCTATTAATTCGAACACGGTGCAACCGAATGGAACGAAATTTGGTACAGAGGTAGTACTAACAAAAGGCACCTCAGTGTCATGTTTTATATCGCCGCCATCTTGACGGAAACGTAATGGCGGCCACACAAATGTTCAAAGCTTAAATCAAATTACGATTAACCTAATCATTCGATCTCTACCAAATTTTGCAACAACATGCCCTTATAGAGGAAGCATCCTTTGACCAAATGAAGAGGTCATTAGCCTAATAGTTTGCGGATGGCGGCCATCTTTGTGTGATAATCAATTCCCCCTATTAATTCAAACACGGTGAAACCGAATGGAACGAAATTTGGTACAGAGGTAGCACTAGCAAAGGGCATCTCAGTGTCATGTTTTATATCGCCGCCATATTGACAGAAACGTAATGGCGGCCACAAAAATGTTCAAAGCTTAAGTTAAATTACGACTAACATAACCATCCGATCTCTACCAAACTTTGCAACAACATACCTTTATGGAGGAAGCATCCTTTGACCAATCTAATAGGTTATTAGCCTAATAGTTTGCGGATGGCGGCCATCTTTATGTCAAAATTGATTCCCCCTATTAATTCGAACACGGTGGAACCGAATGGAACGAAATTTGGTACAGAGGTAGCACTAGCAAAGGGCACCTCATATTCATGTTTAATATCCCTATAACACGTTGTATTTCAAGCTACTACAACCAACATTCAATCATACTCCTTGAAAAGGACAAAGAGTTATAACAATAACCATGCATTTAGGAGAAAGTAGGCTATATGTTCTTTACTGAACATCTTGTTTCTCTCTATATATCATTTGTGTTATCCTATTGGCCCCGTTGCCCCGTGAAGTTGGGGTAACTGGACCTATTGTTGTACATTCAATTGATTTAGAAAGAAATATTAGTATGATTAATTGTTTGATATAAGTACACATTGTATCGGGACCCTAATAAAAAAGGCAAAGAAAAAGGCATATAATAAGAAAAAGTAATATTTATTATATATATGTATTTAATTAAACCTGTTTCTTGCAAAGAAATTACAATTGCATCCAGTTACCCCAATAGGATTTGAAACTTTTTCGGGGTAACTGGGACACCCGTGCCAGGCAAATAACAACAAGCCTAGGGGTGGTAATTAGCACATTTATATATAAAATCATTCATTCTTCTTATGCTTAACTAGTAATAAGGGAACAGGTACTTATCAAACAACGACGGAAGCCCGTTAAACTTGTGAAAACACGTCGTCGTTTGAGAATATTTCTTCTTACAGATTATTGAACCTCTCACAACTACAAAATGGCTCCAAATGAAGTAATGCTTGTTGTTCTAAAGAGAAACAAGGAAGATGAAGGTGTGCCAACCAAATAACATTATAATTTCCACAAATATGGATATGAATAACCCATGGGCCCGGAGCACCTTACGGAACTCGCAACTGCACACTGACTACAATCTCTCGACCATCCGGCAGAGAATACACAGACAGGCAGATAAACTCCACAGAACAGCCACACGAAGTACAAACCCACCCATAAACAGATTGGGTGATAACTAAGCCAGGCAGAGTCACCACAAGCATCCCTGCATTGTTATTGAATACATTTCTACACCACATGGTACTATAGCACGCCTATTCTTCATTTTCAAAATTTAATTTAAGGGGGCTCACACACCGCCGGTTGTCAAAATTTAAGTGTTTTTTTTTACGTTTAAATGAAAGACAATACCTTTCTCAATATATCTGTTAAGTTTTATAAGTAAATTCAGCGTTTTGGCAGAGATATAGCGTATTACGTGAGACCATGCGCCTATCTGTCAATGGAGTGTTGAATATTCAAAGCTGTTTACCCGAAAGGTTGCTTTTTGGTGGGGAAAACACAATATCTCGTGAACTATGTGATGAAACTGGATGAAACTCGGTAGATACATTCCAACATATGATCCCTAGAGGATGAACCTCATTTGTGAAATTATCTTAAAAAATAATTGAGATATACTTGGAAAATTAAACAAAAAACTGTTCATTTTTTGAAAGACAAATTTAATTTTCTTTTAATATACTATTTACAATATAACATTCATGGTGGTTCATCCTCGCTATTTATGCGTTTACTTCACATGAAAAAAATTGTTCCATTCAGACTGGTATTTCTTGTTAAATCGTGGTTTTTTTTTGTGATTCACGGAGTTTAAAATATCACGAATATTATCATTTCAATATATCAGGAAATACTTTATATACTGCTCCTCTCTCTAAATTAGATGAAAGCTCTATGTATTTGCTATACATATGTCAGTTTTCATAACTCTATGTTACATATTAGTGAAGCTATGATATGATTCGTAACAGTATGCGAAAATTCCCACTACTACGACTATCCTTTCTTTTATACTCTCATTTTCATTTCACATGAAATCTCACTTCTACTATCCTTTGATATTTTCTGTATTTCCATTGCTTAGGTGCACCAGATCATATCCTGATCAATCAGATCCATGGTAATCGCCCAAACCCCCACAATTAAATTCAGTTGGTCGTAATTTTTTGAAATAGCTCTCAAGGCCTTCGGGCTGATAGGCGAAGTGCCGACTTAGCTTGCGAGGGTCAGGCCTGGCCAGGCCGACAGGGATCGTCAAGACTTGAAGATTTTTTTATTAAGGGACCGAAGACGTGATAATCGCATGGGGAGAGATCAGGACTATAGGGCTGATGCTCGAGTGTCTCTCACTTAAGTTGGCGTACCTTCTGCGTTACGACCTTTGGGTATGGGAGTTCTTAGCTCTCCTTGCATTGAAGTACAGTAAACCCTCGATTTAGCGCACTAATTAAGGCGGAGGTTCGTCCGTTAAATCAAAAGTCCATTAAATCACGAATTTAGAACTTTAAATTTAAAAAAAAATCTAAGAAAACAACGCGCGTTTTGAGATGCGCGTCCTCAAATGCGCAGCTCTCAAGTGACAAAATAAATATTCGCGCACCATCACTCATTTGTTGAAACAACTCGCGCGCCACCTCTTGAGAAATGGAGTTACTAACTCAGAAATATTCGCGGGCGTGCACACGACAGCTAACCAAAGTTAATTTATTGAAACGATTCGGGCGCCAACATTCATTTGTTGAAACGGTGTAATTAATCATTTAATCGATACTTGTGAAGTATCAAACGATTGTATTGTTCGCGGAACGATCGATTAGAAGTGTATATTTTAAATATGACTGTATGTTGTTCATGCATCCACGATTATGGACGATAAAATAATGTTTTGGGGAAAATTATTTCGTAGTTTCTATTTGGTTGCGCTGATAAACAGGAATGTTCAGCGCGGTTTTATGTATCCCTGTTACAGTAAGAGCAGTAAGGTCATGTTTATATCGTGTCGGCTACTATGTTATCATTTCAAATGATCTTGTCGACTTCATCGTTATGCTTGAGTCTAAAGTTATGCGTTACGGAGACGGAAGTGACGTCATGCAGCAGCGCGGGAAGCGAGTGCATGACGTCATGCAGCCACGCGGGAAGCAGAAGCTAATGGTTAATGGAGTCTGTCGAAAGAGTCCTGGGGCGTCGAGCGACCTGGGGCTTTGAGCGAAGCTAAAAGAATACAGGGTGACTCCTAAAGAGGTGAACATGATGCCAGATAAGAATACTGGGTGACTCCTAAAGAGATGTACAAGATGTCACACAAGAATACAGGGTGACTTCTAAAGAGATATACAAGGTGCCGTATAAGAATACAGGGTGCCTCCTAAAGATGTGTGCAGGATGTCAGAGCAAAATACAGTACAAGATGCCAGATAACAATACAGGGTCACTCCTAAAGAAATATACAAGATGCCAGATAAGAATACAAGGTGACTCTTAAAGAGGTGTACAAGATGGCACATAAGAATACAGGGTGACTCCTAAAGAGGTGCACAAGATGTCAGACAAGAATACAGGGTGCCTCCTAAAGCGGTGTGCAGGATGTCAGAGCAAAATACAGTACAAGATGCCAGATAAGAATACAGAGTGACTCATAAAGAGATATACAAGATGCCAGATAAGAATACAAGGTGACTCATAAAGAGATATACAAGATGCCAGATAAGAATACAAGGTGACTCTTAAAGAGGTTCACAAGATGTCAGACAAGATTATAGGGTGACTCCTAAAGAGGTGTACAAGATGTCACACAAGAATACAGTGTGTGCAGGATGTCAGATCAAAATACAGTACAAGATGCCAGATAAGAATACAGGGTGACTTCTAAAGAGATATACAAGATGGCAGATAAGAATACAAGGTGACTCTTAAAGAGGTGTACAAGATGGCAGAGAAGAATACAGGGTGACTCCTAAAGAGGTGAACAAGATGTCATACTCAAATACAGGGTGACCCTTAAAGTGGTGCCCGCGCGGGAAGCCTAAGTTAATGCGTAATGGAGTCTGTTGAAAGAGTCCTGGGGATTCGAGCGAAGCGAAAAGCCCGCCTGAGCCTTTCTAACATGTGTAGCATTTGTCGTATGCGTCATTTGAAATGATATAACGTCTAGTCTTTCAGACTGACTGTAATTTTTCTTCTCGCGCTTGACCTTGATAATTACAAAGAGATTTTGAAAAGTATTTTTATTATATGAATAATATATTGTGTTCCTGTGATTTCTGCTCGTTTTGCAATATATTTCAACGATGCGAGTGTTATAAGTAAGGACCGAATTCTTAGTTTTTAGCCTACTTTACACATTTTGCAAAAATGAGGAAAAAGTAGACTTATGAGATCGATCCGGGAAAATGTGTGTCTGTCTGTCTGTCTGTCTGTCTGTCTGTCTGTCCGTCTGGCTGGCTGGCTGTGTGTGTGTCCCCCCCCCCCTATCAACTCCTAAACGGCTGCAGCAATCAAAACCAAATTTAGTATGAGTAAAGATGTGCACCGGAATATCTCACGTCCATATTTGAAAATGATGTCAGTGCTACCAACTGCTGAAAAAACGCACTAGAAATTTGAGCTCCATGTTGGATATCTCGCAAGGTATGCATGGGAGCTATTCCAAAATTGGCACACATGCAGATAATGCTATTTCAGTTTAATTTTCAGGAGGCCAACAATGACAGTGTTGCCAAAATAATGTTAAGCCTTCTGATAGGTCCAATGTTTAAATGCATATAACTTCTACACTATCAATTGGATTTCAACCAAATTTTGTATGTAATATCTGTACATAAACAGATATGATTGAGCGTATTCTTAAGAGCCACCAGGGCTGCCAACTGTTAATAATTGCTCTCTCTATTTTTTTTTATCCAAATACCAATATATCAGAAAGTATGCAAGCCAACAGCTTTAAACTATGCACTCGTATATTCTGACATTTTAGATTAATTTTGAGTAACTTATATACGTCAGTTCTACCAACATGATTATAAGCCTGCTGATAGTACCAATTTTTAAATACATGTAACTTCTATACTATCAGTTGGATTACAACCAAATTTTGTATGTGCTATGTGTACCATAACAGAATATCTGTAAGTATTGTTAAGAGCAATCAGGGCTGCCAACAGTTAATAAATGCTGTCTATATTCTTTTTACCCTAATATCAATATATCAGAAAGTATGCAAGCCAACAGCTCTATACTTTTCACACGTATCGCACCTGACATTGTAGATTAATTTGGAGTAATTAATACAAGGCAGTGCAGCCAACATGATTCTATGCCTGCTGATAAGTCCAATTTTAAAATACATGTAACTTCTACTGTATACTAACAAATGGATTTCATCCAAAATTGGCACAACAAGATATCATAATATTTCAGATTATTTCTGACCAGCACACGCATGGTATTGTTGGCAACATGCTTTTACGCGTGCTGATAGATCCAGTGTCTAACTGCATGTAACGTCCATTGGACTTCAACCTAATTTTGTATTCTGTACCTTAAGAGATGGAACTAGGAATATATTCAGTCACCAGGGCTGCCAACTGTATTGCTCTATTAGGCTAAATTATACCAGGTATATTTTGAACTAATTTGATATGTCGATATTACCAAATTAATTTTGTCATTATTCTAGATAGGTTCATATACTGTAGAATAATCATTGGCATGAAAAGTAGGCTGTATAGTTCTTCACGGAACTTCTTGTTTATCTATTCTTTTCCGTACTTATAAATACAAAAATAATCAAATACTTCCAAGGCCTAGGGAGTCTTTCACTTTCCCGCCTTCTCTCATATTTCCTGATACAGTCCTTCCTCGAGGGGTCATCCTTCTTTTTCTTTTCATGTTATCTCCTGCCTTCTGCTCAAGGCCCTCATGGAGATAGGGTGTATATAGCCCCACCACTTCTGGTGCACCCTAGATAATGCTACACCCTCAGGGGCTCATGGCTGGTGAGTTCGGGAGTTGGCGACCCCGAGGGATTCCTGAGCTGGGTCCGGTTTTCCCCCCTTTTGTTCCTTACCTGTGGGGCGGACCCTCTCCTCTTTCACTTTCCTATCTGACTTTCATGGCTCTCCTTCCTTCCAAGTCCCTCAAAAAGCATTCTTCGAGGGTTGAGGGCATTTGTTTTCCTCCTGTCCTTAATTTGCCTTATTCTCCTTTTGTTTTCCATTTCTTCTTCTAATATATAAGTTAGTAGTTAGTTTTAATTTTAAGTTTGCATTTCATTTTCATCTTCACCATCACCCAAACCATTAGGGGCCGATAACCTAGATGTTAGGCCCCTTAAAACAACAATTATCATCATCACTTTAATTCTTCTCGCATTGACTCCTCATCTGATGTTGGCGTCAGTAAGGGCATCCAGCGTTATAAAAAACCATACGCAACAAAGAAAATGATGGCATCTCATCACTGACTCCCTATATATCGTTGTTGTTGGTGATTAATTCAAGGGCTTTACCATGGTGTAATTACAATGGTGAGGTGGATCGCTCCCTCTCTCTCGTGCGGATGACGTCACAACGGGAGCATTGCGTTCGGTGACACAGCACTCTGTAATGCGGCTCTGGTCATAATAATATAGCTTGAAGGCATTAATAAAAGCATTTATTATAACACTGTACATACTTTGTATTGTAAACACTGATAATAATGTTTGTAATAATGAATACGGCGTACCTCTAAACAATAGTAATGGCCCTTTAACGAGATCCGCTATTTTTTCACATTGGTGAATTTACACATTTTGCGATTCAATTTTCTCTGTGAATTGCCGAAACTTATTTTTCTGTTTAAGTCACGCAACCTAATATATGTTCGGGTTCGAGCTAAACAGTGAATAACCTCATATGCAATATTAATATGAGGCAATTTTCTCAAGGTCCTGCTGGTTAATTCATTGAATATAAACTTATCAGTTGATAGCGAATTGCCATGAAATTTATGAAACTCAGCGTCCATTGTCTTTGCAACTTCCATAAGTTCATTAGAGGGCTACAAAAGATTTCCCCTTGAAAAAAAAACTGGATCCAATCTGGACCTTCTTTACTGGGTTCAAGTTCTTGAGATAATGTTCCCAAGTTTTTGTACTTATCCCTGAATCTGTGTGCTACATATCCTGTAATGTATTTTAAACCTTCGTGGTTCATTTCATCTTTAAAATCCGAGAGATCAAATTCATCGAACAATTCATTCTGATGATCGGTCATTTCAAACAAACTCATGTTCATTTCCTCAGTTTCGTAATTTGATTCAACAAATAAGCTAGAAACTAACTTTTCTTCGTCAGGAGCATCCACGATATCAGGAATACGTTTGGCAACATTCACTAACGCAGTCTGCGAGAAACAGGTGTCAGTTTCTGTTTCCATTGGTTTAATCAGACACTTTTCGTCAATGTCCTCCTCTGTATTTCTATTTACAGTAAAAATTGAAGCAGAGTACTTGCCCAAAATGTACCATTTCAATCTATATTTAATGTCCAGAGGAGATGGGTGATCATTGGAGCCTCCCATTCCTCTAATATACGAGAAAAGGTTCTCCAAAATATCTTGATTTAGACGATAAGTTATTATGTACTCGACTTGGTACATCGGCTTCAAATATTTAAAAAGGTTAACTAGAGACGTGTTGCTTAGTAGAATTCCTTTTTGAAATGGGAGTAAGGCTTTATGTCGGCCAACTCTCATGGACGTTATCAACTCATTAACATTATTTAGCAAACTGATTTGCTTGTCTAAATCAGTACCAAATGCATTTCTTTCAGAATGACTCCCAAATTTGTTCTTAGCATTAAATAAGTCAAACCAGTCATGTATTAATTTTATACATCTAGCCGCTTCTTCCCAGTCAATGTTTTTCATCAACCCTTTCCCTCCACACCATTCAAGAGCCTTTGATACCTGGTTTGAAAGTACTTGAGCTGCAGGCCGAACGTTTTGTCTCTCTGATCCCTTTAAATCTAAATGATATCTGCTAATTTTGTGCGCAATAGTGAGTTCAGAAGAAGACATAGAAATTAGTAGTTCCAAACATTCCTTGTTCACTTTTTTTCCCATTGAGCAGCACAAATCCCTGATCTAACAAATGATTTCTCACAAGTTTCAATAAATGAGGAATGTCTGCAAACACAAACACTTTTAAGGAATCGTTGCTTGGATGATTGAAGAAACATTCCTTATTATGTCCAATATTAAGCTCTGACCAAAAGCCCATATTCCCAGACCCCATATCACTAGTAATGGCTACAACAGTGAAGCCTGCAGAATGTAGATTCGATACTATTCCAAGAATAATATCTTTTTTCATTATTTGGTCAAAGGCATAATAAAGAGGCTGCTTCCACTGACCAATCAAACCTCGTGCCATGATAACTTGGCAAGTTTTGTGGGGGCCAATTTTCTGCTGGTTGCTTCTGTCGATACACATGCGATTTGAAATATAAATTTCGTTAAATGTCAATACAGTCAAGCGTTCCAATTCGGTTAGTCCTGCTGATTTATATTTCATTAGTTTCATAACATCTTGCAAAACACCCTGTTCTAAATTCAATCATTTAGCCCAATCACGTAACGTCGTCAGTCCTGGCAAGGGATAGTTATTAGCCCTTAAAAACCGGTAGGCTTTAGGGCTTACACTTCTGAGTGATATAGCCGCCGCTATATCGTCAGAACACCAATTAATTTTCTTACGTTTCTCTGTACTTAATAAATGTTTTATTTGACCTGGAGTGAAGACTTCGTCTGAATTTCTTTGCAACGACTGTTCCTCAGATCGGCGATTTCTTTCTTCAACGCCGAATGGTCTGCACATAAATCATCGTACTTTTGTTTCCAAGCTTCGGATTCCTCACGTACCTCCTCAACTAATTTCTTCAAAGTGTTGACCTCATCTTCATGAGAACGAGTGCTTAAAAGGAAAAACATTCGTTGAATTATCAGGTTTATTTTTTGAACTTATATTGGAACTAGAGTAGCCAACGTTTCTATTCACAAGAGCAATATTTCTTTCATATGACCACTAAACTACGGCTGCATTAAGGTCAAGATTAGATGAATACTATAGCTACACCAGGCTTTAATTAAACTCATGATATCAATGTCTCAACGATCTGGTGAATGCAGTGCTTTACTCCGCTAGTTACCTCTCTTCCAAGTATCATAATGAACCTTAGTTGTATTGTGCGTGTAAAATAAACACATTCACCTTTAATTATTAAATGAGACTTCAATGTTCAAAAACAAAAATAAGCTTACCTTATTAACTCCTTCGCATTCAAGCAGGTATGATTAGATTGTATTCCTTCGGTGAGTGTTTCATTGTTATGTATAATTTCACTTATAACACTTTTACGACGCCTCTTTTCCAGCCTTATCGGCCGACTTTCAGCTTCTTCCAGAATCTTTTCCTTTTCCTTTGTGTAATTTGAGTGGATTTTGGTAGATTTTCAGTCGGAATGGCATCTAATTTTAAAGTTCTACTGTGCACTGGAGTATAGTTCAACAATTGCTGTCGAAGTGGAATAGCAAAACTGTCTTTAGTGAAATGAAGAGAACATACTCGAGCTGGAATAATAATAATAATAATGTTAATAATAATAATAATAATAATAATAATAATAATAATAATAATGCTAATAATAATAATAGACCCTAATAATCTCCACTCGTAATTGTTATTTGGTTTGCCTATTCATTTCTATAATATTCTTTAATATCTCAGTTTGAAAATGCGTCCAGAGCTATTGCAATGTTTTAATTTTAGAGAGAAATAATTTAAAGAATGATTTACTGTTCTGTTCACAACAGACAGATTAGTTTTAGAAATCATAACTTACCATGCTTTAAATTAAACATGTCCTCTCTCCTGCAAGCTCTGACCCATGAGCTCGCTACATCTTTGTCTTGTGGAAATACAAAGTATTTTATATTAGACCCTTTTGTTTTCCTGGAGTTGTTGTTCCAGCCATACATAGCACAATTCGGCATTGCATCCCACTTTCCGTCGACAGAGATTAAGAAATACAATACTTTCACTAGCAACGCACACACTTGTCAACATTAGCATGTTTCAATCGACTGCTGATCACGCGCTTGATTCCCGCTTATAGCCACAACTCGCAGTTGCCCCCGTTCTGACGTCATCCGCATGAGAGAGAGGGAGCGATCCGCCTCACCATTGTAGTTACACCATGGGCTTTACGACATCGTAGTCGTGTAGCCCCGTGTACTTAGGTGTGTGTGTGTGTGTGTGTGTGTGTGTGAAATTTGTTTGATAACATGTGTTATTGTGATGGCTGTATTAGTGTGTGTATTTGTAATTCAGATGAGGATCGGGAAGGGAGTAGTCGTGGCCTTCAGTTAAGAACCATCCCGGCTTTTTTCTAAAGTAGAAGTGGGAAAAAACAGAAAACCAGTTCCAGGATGGCGGAGGTAGGAATCGAACCCACCTCTTCTCAGTTTGCCAAGTGTGCCTTCCTTCGCAGGGGAAGTATAGCCGATGGGCCCATGTAATAGATTTATGGCATTTAAAAGAACCTTCCACTAACTGCAATTGTGTGAAGCTAAATTTATAGGTTAGAATTGATTAATGTTCTATAAAGTTCCAACGTTCGCTGCCAGATGACTGTTACGGTGGCATCTAGTAGCCAAGTTCGCAGCTAGGTGTCGTTGACTGTAGCATTTGGTAGCAACTACTTGAAATTGATGGTCTGCAGTTCTTCTACCGGAATCACAGATAACACACACTAATACAGCCTTCACAAATTATCACCGGTTATCAGACAGATTCTACACACACCCAAACTACACGGGGCTACATGACCGCATTGTCGCAGCCCCTGAACTGAGGCACCAACCAACCATCAGTTTTGCCTCAACGAGGGCCCATCTTTATTATAGTGTTATTTTTAAGTTGTATTTCCCAAGTATTTTGAATTATAATAAACTATTTATTACCTTAAAGTCTCGTCCACACCGGCAGATTTGTTTCCAGAAACTTTGTATCCAGACTGTTTCCCAAATGTTTCTCATTCTACATACAATCGGGAGACTCGAGTGATGTTTGGAAACAGTTCGCATACAATTGACATACAAATCTCGTATTTCAAGAGCCACGATACAATGTTTTCTGTTTTCCAACGAAATGGAAAACACGCATACAAGAAACATGTATTTTGTCCAGCTAGCCACGTTTTTCCACATCATATTGTGATGATTTCGTTTCAATTTCCCATCCTTCTTTATGGTGCACCATATAAGGTTATATAACAAGGGACTTTTTGTTGTTACGCTATACATTTCGTGTCTTTGACATTTATTAATTCATATCGGCTGATGAAGGGACCAAAACTAATTAGGCCTTGAAACATGTCCCACCAATGACCCCCACAGTGATCTCATTATACTGCCACAAAATGTAGTTTAGTGGGGCTACCGGCGGGGTGTCAAATTTCACCCGCTCCCCACAAAAAGAAAATAGCGGTTGTTATATGAAATATTAGTAGAATGAGTATTTTGGTTAATTATTCGACTAATATAAGAGGTACATTTAAACACAATCCTCCTCCCACCATGATTGTTTCACTTTGATCCCCCAATTTACACATTCGCAGACTTTATAAGAAATCACCCTGTGGTAAAGGTATGACTGTGGACTAGAGGTCTAATTCTGGTGTGGACGCAAAACAAGTAACATACTTGTATCGGATACAATATTTCAATACAGTCTACATACTTGAATGCAGACTGTTTCCAGACTCCAAAGTAGTATACATACAGTCTTCATAGAGTTTTCAAACAGTTTGCATACAGTATGCAAACAGTCTGCAAACAAATCTGCCGGTGTGGACTAGGCTTAAGTCAATATATTTTTTATTATTTTTTGTTTAGTGAGGGAACTCACCACTACCGCCTCTACGGGCAGTGTCATGGAGCTTGGAACATCTGGTCGGAGGGGATACAACTGGTGAGGCGTGATCAGCCCAGGCGGCCTCAGCTGCAAAGCGAACAGGGGCCTCATGAGGGAAGGGAGGAGGGGAAGATTAGGATGGATAGGCAAGGAAGGGGGAAGGAGGCGGCCGTGGCCTTGAAGTAGGAACCATCCCGACATTTGCCCGAAGACGAAGTGTGAAACCACGGAAAACCACTTCGAGGATGGCTGAGGTGGGAATCGAACCCCCTCTACTCATTTGGGCCACCCGAGGCTGAGTAGACCCCGTTCCAGTCCTCATACTACTTTTCAAATTTCGTGGCAGAGCCGGGAATCGAACCCAGGACCTCCGGGGCGGCAGCTAACCATGCTGACCGCTACGCTACGGAGGCGACTAAGTCAATATATTGTACATTAAAACCGGAAACACTGTGACTTTCCTCAAAGTAGTAAAGGACAAGTAAATGTGCAAGAACAGAGGATACTAAAAATATTTTTGTTCCAAAAGCACACGAAGCAAAATTTCCAAAACCAGATCTGTTACAACGTTCTCTCTACAATATTTCTCTACCGGGCAAATACATATCAACCATCATTTATAACCTAACTTATTCAGCCTATCTATTTCCACATCCACGTAAGTGTTGTTGTTTGAGTCTTCAGTCTTTTGACTAGTTTGATGCAGCCCTCCACGCCACCCAGTCATGAGCTAATAGTTTCTTCTCTAAATAGCTATCCAAGGCAATCTGTTAACAAATTCTAATCTTGGTCTACCCCTACAGTTCTTATCCTCGACATTTCCTTCCAACAGTAACTTTGTTATTCCTGGGTGTCTTAGTATATGTCGTACCAACCTATCTCTTCTCTTCATTAGCAGTCGCCAGAAACATCTCTCCTCTTCCACTCGTCTTAATACATCTTTGATTGTAACCCTATCTACCCATATGATCTTCATCATTTTCCTGTAACACCACATTTCAAACGCTTCAATTATCCTCTTTTCGGCTGCACCAATAGTCCAAGTTTCACTTCCATAGAGCGCCACGCTCCAAACAAAGGCTTTCAAAAATGACTTCCTAATACCTAAATCTATATTCGATGTCAACAGATTCCTTTTTTGTAGAAATCGTTTCCTTGCCTGAGCCAACCTACTTTTTATATCCTCTTTGCTTCGTCCATCACTGGTTATTTTGCTTCCTAAGTAACAGAAGTCTCCTACTTCTTTTTCACTGTCAATTTGATGTTATAGTAAACAAATAAAGGACAGGAAGAAAAGAAATGCCCTTAACCCTCGAAGAATGAGGATTGAGGAACTTGGAAGGAAGGAGAGCCATGAAAGGCAGATAGGAAAGGTAAATAGGAGAGGGCCAGTCCCAAAGTCAGTAGAAAAAGAGGAAAAACGGACCCAGCTAAGGAATCCCTCGGGATCGCCAACTCCCGAACTCACCAGCCGTGAGCCCTTGAGGGTGTAGCAATATCCAGGGTGCACCAGAAGTGGTGGGGGCTACACACACCCTGCCTACTTGAGAACCTTGTGCAGAAGGCAGGAGATAACATGAAAAGAAAAAGAAGGCTGAGCCCTCGCAGAAAGAGGAAATCAAAAAATATGAGACAAGGGCCAATTAAGGTGGGAAAGGAAGAGATTCCCTAGGCCTTGGATACCCTAATACCGTCAGGGTCGGAAAAGAACAAGAGTTGACCAAGGGAAGTCGACAGGAAAGAAGACAGAGAGGAACCCGGCACAAGTAAGTGGAAGCAATGCCGGACTCAGCTGGGGTTCCGTGGTCGCCAACCCACGTCCCACTAGATGTGAGCCCCTGGGGGGCGGTACGGTTTTAATGTACAATACCTAGGTATATTGACTTAAGGTAATGAATAGTTTATTATAATTAATACGTTAATAAGGCTCTCATGGTCATTTTTATGGTATTTTGAATTGTTGGACTGATGCTCTAGTAGTTTAGAGAAGCTTGACAAATGGTGGAGCATTGTGTAACTCCTTATCGCAAGCTAGCGGGAGAGAGAGTTGGATCAATAGCTACTACCACGGGCAAGCTGGGTGAACCGGAGTCAGTGCCAGTGCTGGCTGGGAGGCACATGGGATCTGTCCGTCTTACCGTGGGACATGTGTGTCTACCAATACCAACTAACACATTTCCCTGACAATTCCCTGATATTTCCAGGATAAATCAGAAAATTCCCTGAGTTACAATAGTGGCCATAATAAATATAACAAGTAGTTCCGTGACGAACTAAAGAACCTACTTTTCTTAAAATTTGAGATTCATGCCAATCTATATAGACCTACCGGTATCTAGAATAATGACGAAATCAAGCTGGTAATACTAACATTTCTAAGTACTGCAGTTTGAATTACACCTGAAAGAGTGTAGCCTAATAGAGTGACTTACTACAGTTCGCAGCCCTGGTGACTCTGAATATATTCTTAGCTCCATCTCTTAAGGTATAGAAAGCACTTACAAAATTTGGTTCAAGTCTAATGGATAGTATGGACGTTACATGCTGTTTGATACTGGATTTATCAGTGCGCGTAAAATCATGTTGGGAACAATGTCATGTATGTGATGCTCAGAATTAATCTGAAATATTACGATCTATTATTGTTGTTTTTGGATAAAATCCAAAGGTTTGTATAGAAGTTACATGTAATTAAAAATTGAAGCTATCAGAAAGCTTAGAATCATGTTGACAGTAAAAAAAAAAAACCCCTGGCACTATACAGCCCATGACGGGCTAAGGCCGACCAAGCGACCGCTGCCCACCCATTCGGCCTGCAGATATTGGGGTGATGCGTGATCAGCGCGTCGGGTCCCCTCGGCCGTTAATCTTGGTTTTCGTGATCGGGGCGCTGTCTCACTGCCAGACAGCTACTCAATTGTCCTCACGAGGCTGAGTAGGCCTACACCCCGTTCCAACCCTCACGTCAGTTTTAAAATCCCTGACGGAGCCGAGGATCGAACCCGGGGCCTCCGGGTGAGAGACAGGTGTGCTACCCCAACACCACGGGGCCGGCATCATGTTGACAGTACTGAGGTATAGTAATTACACCAAATTAATTTAGAATGTTAGGTACTATACGTATGCAAAATTTAGAGCTGTTGGCTTGCATATATTCTGATTTATAGATATTAGGGTAAAAAGATAGAGAGAGTATGGACGTTACATGCTGTTTGATATTGGATTCACAGTTGGCAGCCCTGCTGGCTCTTAAAAATACGCATATTCATATAAGTTATGGTACAAAAGTCACATACAAAATTTGGTTGAAATCCATTTGTTAGTATAAAAATTACATGCATTTAAAATTTGGACATATCAACAAGCTTAGAATCATGTTGGCAGCACTGATGTATACTAGGTACTCCAAATTAATGTAGAAGGTCATGTACTATACGTGTGCAAAGTTTCGAGCTCTTGGTTTGCACTCTTTCTGATGTATTGGTATTAGGATACAAGAATAGAGAGAACATTTATTAACAGTTGGCAGCCGTGGTTACTCTTAAGAATACGCATAGTCATATTTGTTATTCTGCACATAGTACAAATGAAATTTGGTTGAAATCTAACTGATAGTATAGAAGTTACATGCATTTAAACATTAGACCTATCAGGAGGCTTAGATTCATGTTGGCAACACTTTCATGTATGACCTCCTGGAAATTAAACTGAAATATTATTATCTCTACGTGTGCCAACTTTGGAATAGCTCCCATACATGCCTTCCATGATATCCAACTTGGTGCTCAAATTTAAATTGCAATTTTTCAGCAGTTGGTAGCACTGACATACATTTCAAATATGGGCTTGAGAGATTCCGGCATAGATCTTTACTCATACCGAATTTGGTTTCAATAGCTGCAGCCGTTTAGGAGTTGATATGGGACACACACACACACACACACACACACACACACACAGCCAGACAAATACACATTTTCCCGCCGGATCGATCTCATTAGTCTACTTTTTCCTCATTTTTAGCCTACTTTTCACATTTTGCAAAAATGAGGAAAAAGTAGACTAATGAGATCGGGCAAATGTGTGTGTGTCTGTCTGTCTGTATGTCCTTCTTTCTGTCTGTCTGTCTGTCTGTCTGTCTGTCTGTCTGTCCTTCTGTCTGTCTGTCTGTCTGGCTGGCTGTGTGTGTGTGTGTGTCCCCCCCCCCTATCAACTCCTAAACGACTGCAGCAATCGAAACAAAATTTGGTAGGAGTAAATATCTATACCTGAATATCTCACGGCCATATTTGAAAATTACGTCACTGCTACAAACAGCTGAAAAATCGCAATTGAAATTTGAGCTCCATGTTGGTTATCTTGGAAGGTATGAATGGGAGCTATTTCAAAATTGGCACACGTATAGATAATAATATTGCAGTTTAATTTCCAGGAGGCCATACATGGCAGTGTTGCCAAAATGATTATAAGCCTGCTGATAGGTCCGAATTTTAAATGCATATAACTTCTACACTATCAATTGGATTTCAACCAAATTTCGTATGTGCTATGTGTACATAAACAGATATCATTGAGCGTATTCTTAAGATCCACCAGGGCTGCCAACTGTTAATAAATGCTCCTAATTTATTTTATCCAAATACCAATATATCAGAAAGTATGCAAGCCGACAGCTTTAGACTATGCACACGTATAGTACCTGACATTCTATATTAATTCGGAGTAACTTATTTACGTCAGTGCTACCAACATGATTCTAAGCCTGCTGAGAGGTCCAATTTTAAATACATGTAAGTTCTATACTATCATTTGGATTTCAACCAAATTTCGTATGTGCTACGTGTACCATAACAGATATGACTATGCGTATTCTTAGGAGCAACCAGGGCGGCCAACTGTTAATAAATTCTGTCTCTATTTTTGTTTCCCTAATATCAATATATCAGAAAGTATGCAAGCCAATAGCTCTAAACTTTGCACACGTATAGTACCTGGCGTTCTAGATTAATTTGGAGTAACTAATATACGTCAGTGCTGCCAACATGATTCTAAGCCTGCTGATAGGTCCAATTTTAAAACGCATGAAACTTCTATACTAACTAATGGATTTCATTCAAAATTGGCACAACAATAGATCGTATTATTTCAGACTATTTCTGACCAACACATGTATGACATTGTTGCCAACATGATTTTACGCGCGCTGTTAGATCCAATGTTTAACTGCATGTAAAGTCCATGCTATCCATTGGACTTAACCAAATTTTGAATTCTGTACCTTAAGAGATGGAACAAAGAATATATTCAGTCACCAGGGCTGCCAACTGTAGTGCTCTATTAGGCTACATCAGGCTACATTATGCCAGGTATACAGTATTTCGAACTAATTTGAAATGTCTATATTATCAACTTAATTTCGTCATTATTCTAGATAGATCCATATAGATTAATCATTGGCATTAATCTTAAATTTTAAGAAAAGTAGGCTCTTTAGTTCGTCACGGAATTTCTTGTTTTGAACAAAGGAGCTGATGACCAAGGTGACCCTAGATCCTAAACATGGATCAACAAAAACGTGACCTATGTGATTGTGCTGCACCAAAATAGTTGGATTCCCTCTTAGTTTTTACATATTGTCTCGACTAACGTAGGCCGAAAATTGTCACGCGAGGACTGGCGCCATGGGTGAATCTGACCCGGCCGTAAATAATATAGAAATAACTTGAGTGTTAAAAAAGCTATGAACATGTTTCTTTTTCAGGGTGAAGTTCAAGGCTAGGAAGGAAGGTACAGTAAGCGACAGGAAATAAGGGCTGACCAAAACGAAAATATAGAGCATTATCTAAGACCCGGGTCAAAAATACCCTCGTGGGGTAAAGACCATTTCAAAAAGTTCTTGAACAATAAAGTGTAGCATGACAAAGTTGGAAGAGAAAAAAATATATATTTTGCCAATTTCTACATTTTACATCCAGAAAAACTATTGTACTTGCGAGTATTGAAAGTAGCTCGTCAATAGTAATGCTCTCAAAAATCATACAGGTACACATTTACATACAGGGTCATTATCTTCGTGCGCCCCGCTAAACACGGCAAGCTAAGCCGGCGTTGACTGGCGCTGATCGCAAGCGCGTGAACCCGTTTCAGTCGGTGGTTTGCGCGCATTTTTACACTTTTACCAAACATGTTCAATAATGTGTCCTTAGGCTACAGTGCTCATAGTCGATGCTTAAAATGTCCTCCCTCTCTTCTGTTGAAAGAATGGACAACAATCTCACCTAATTTTTGTTCTCTAAGAATAAAGCGTTCTCTAATAACGTTTTTATTATTTACGGAGCCTGTTTTCTTGAATCGTTTAGCGAGCCTCCTAATTTTACTGGCATTAGGCACAGGTCTTCCTGGATACTTGATTCGAAATTTTCGTCTTGTTTCAGAACAAGACTTTCTGCTTTTCATTCACGAATTATGGATACACACACGTTCACGCAAAGTGAATTGGTGTCTAGGCATGCTCAACAATCGCAGTAATCACAATACTCACTAAACATGCAACACTAACGTCTAAGCTTTGCAGATACACGTCCATATGAATGACAAAACACGTGTGAACTACCGATATGACTCACCGGAGCGGGGTATTGCGAGGTCCACTTGCTCCGCACCTGGCCAGCCAAATGACGCCATAGTTTGCCGCGATTACACCAAGATAATGACCCAGTACAAATACACAGTCTACACATGTAATCTGTGTGCTCTGACTTGCAAGAAATGAGAGCTTACTGATTAACGTCAGTACCAACATACATCTATAACAATCATTATCAGAATATACTTTTCACCCATCAACATTAAAATGCTTAATTTCCAATTATTCAAGGTTGGGCCTTCTAAAACTAAAATTCCCAGAGTGTCATTTAAATACCCTGATAATTCGCTGAGTTTTCCGGGATTTAAAAATTCCCAGTGTATTCCATGTTTTTTTTATAGTAGTAGACACCCTGAAGAAGTGATTAGGACAGAATAAGGAATACGCAAATAGGATAGGAATTAGTAGAAAAAGAATACGTGATCAACAATCAGGATAGAAATTACAAATAAAAGGAATTACCGATTAGATTAGGAATTGGGAGAATATGGTATAAACAATTAAGATAGGAACTAGGAGATAAAAGGATAAGCGATTAGATAAGAACTGGGAGAAAACAAAGTAATAACCGATTAGGGTAGGAATTACGTCAAAAAGGAATAAGCGATCAGAATAGAAATTACGAATAAAATGAATCACCGATTAGATTGGGAATTGGAAGAAAAAGGAATAAACGATTAGAATAGCAATAGGAGAAGTAAGAGGAATAAGCGATTAGGATAGAAATGAGGGCAAAAAGGAATAACCCATCAGGATTATTAGGAGAAGAGGAAAGGAATGAGAAAAAGGAATAAGCGAATACGATAGACATTAGGAGCAAAAGGAATAAGCGATTAGGATAGCAATAGGAGAAGTGAAAGGAATAAGCGATTAGGATAGCAATAGGAGAAGTGAAAGGAATAAGCGATTAGTGTAGGAATA
Organism: Meconema thalassinum; assembly: GCA_946902985.2. NCBI lineage: Eukaryota > Metazoa > Arthropoda > Insecta > Orthoptera > Tettigoniidae > Meconema > Meconema thalassinum. The sequence goes on along the minus strand of OX336398.1, from coordinate 65,643,233 downwards.
GGAGAAGAGAAAGGAATAAGCGATCTTGTAGGAATAAGAGAAGAGAAAGGAATAAGCGATTAGTGTAGGAATAGGAGAAGAGAAAGGAATAAGCGATTAGTGTAGGAATAGGAGAAGAGAAAGGAATAAGCGATTAGTGTAGGAATAGGAGAAGAGAAAGGAATAAGCGATCTTGTAGGAATAAGAGAAGGGAAAGGAATAAGCGATCTTGTAGGAATAAGAGAAGGGAAAGGAATAAGCGATCTTGTAGGAATAGGAGAAGAGAAAGGAATAAGCGATCTTGTAGGAATAAGAGAAGAGAAAGGAATAAGCGATTAGTGTAGGAATAGGAGAAGAGAAAGGAATAAGCGATTAGTGTAGGAATAGGAGAAGAGAAAGGAATAAGCGATTAGTGTAGGAATAGGAGAAGAGAAAGGAATAAGCGATCTTGTAGGAATAAGAGAAGGGAAAGGAATAAGCGATCTTGTAGGAATAAGAGAAGGGAAAGGAATAAGCGATCTTGTAGGAATAAGAGAAGAGAAAGGAATAAGCGATCTTGTAGGAATAGGAGAAGAGAAAGGAATAAGCGATCTTGTAGGAATAGGAGAAGAGAAAGGAATAAGCGATCTTGTAGGAATAGGAGAAGAGAAAGGAATAAGCGATTAGTGTAGGAATAGGAGAAGAGAAAGGAATAAGCGATTAGTGTAGGAATAGGAGAAGTGAAAGGAATAAGCGATCTTGTAGGAATAAGAGAAGGGAAAGGAATAAGCGATCTTGTAGGAATAAGAGAAGAGAAAGGAATAAGCGATTAGTGTAGGAATAGGAGAAGTGAAAGGAATAAGCGATCTTGTAGGAATTAGAGAAGAGAAAGGAATAAGCGATTAGTGTAGGAATAGGAGAAGTGAAAGGAATAAGCGATCTTGTAGGAATAGGAGAAGAGAAAGGAATAAGCGATTAGTGTAGGAATAGGAGAAGAGAAAGGAATAAGCGATTAGTGTAGGAATAGGAGAAGAGAAAGGAATAAGCGATTAGGATAGAATTTAGTAGAAAATAATTAAGGTATGATGGTGGTGTAATAATAATAAATTAACAAAAAATCAATATCAAAGAGTGCAAAATTAAGACATTGTGTGTGTCTGAGTCTTCAGTCTTTTGACTGGTTTGATGGAGCCCTCCATGCCTCCATGTCCTGTGCTAATCGTTTCATCTCTACATAGCTACCACACCCCACATCCGAGGCAATCTGTTTAACATAGTCTAAACTTGGTCTACCCCTACAGTTCTTGTCCTCGACCCTTCCTTCCATAACTAAGCTTGCTATTCCTGGGTGTCTTAGTATGTGTCCTACCAACCTATCTCTTCTCTTCATTAGCAGTCGCCAGAAACATCTCTCCTCTCCCACTCGTCTTAATACATCTTCGTTTGTAACCCTATCTACCCATCTGATCTTCATCATTCTCCTGTAACACCACATTTCAAATGCTTCAATTCTCCTCTATTCTGCTGCACCAACAGTCCAAGTTTCACTTCCATAGAGCACCACGCTCCAGACAAAGGCTTTCAAAAATGACTTCCTAATACCTAAATCTATATTCGATGTCAACAGATTCCTTTTTTTTTTCTTTCTGAAATGCTTTCCTTGCCTGAGCCAACCTACTTTTTATATCCTCTTTGCTTCGTCCATCACGGGTTATTTTGCTTCCTAAGTAACAGATGTCTCCTACTACCTTCAGCTTTTCACCTGCCAGTTTGATGTCCATAGAGGTTTCTAATTTATTTCGGCTGCATTCCAGTATTTTTGTTTTACATTTATTAATTTTCATCATGTATTCTTTCCGTAAGACGGAGTCGATACCATTCTAAAACTCATTCAAATCCTGAGGCGTGTCGGCCAAGATGACGATGTCGTCAGCAAATCTCAGAGTTGCAATTATTTCTCCTTGAATCTTCACTCCCACTTTATATTTTTGATGTATAACATCTTTCCACTCGGTAGCTGGACATTTTTGTGGGAGTGATTTTGGAAAAGAGACGGAAGTGGATGGGACGGAAGTGGATGGGACGGAAGTGCATGGGACGGAAACAATGAGCGCGCGTGGTGGCGGAGATCGGTACAACGACGTACTGTAAGCCATGTGAATATGTGGAATGTAAATCGCATACGGTTTACCTCAAGGTTTGGAGGCCTCATTAAAGAAATCGCTTCAATTAATCATCTTTAAATTGTCGTTCTTTGGTGTGAAAATATTCATTATATCATATTTGCTGAAAACAATTACGATTTATTAAATCTTCATACTTTTGCTGTATTCTTATTTAATGTAAGCACTCGATACCTCGAGTGCTATATCGCATCAACCAACACTCCAAACAACGTAGGAATTCAGTACATTAACACAGACTACTAACAATAATTGAAACTGCGTTGGTCCAAATAGCTTAATCACTTTGTATTTTGTAATGAAAACACCCATACATAGCCCGAAAGTTACACTTCTAACATGTGCAGATAAACTTCCCAGCTGATTGAAATGGAGTTCGTAGTTGTCTGCGCGAACCGCTAGATGGCACGCATAATCGGTGTCGCCAGTTTCTCGTGGGCAGTTGCAGGTATATGTCACTACTGCAGATGCATTGGAGAATCCTTTCATGTTTGCTGGCACAAGGTAAGCACTATGAGTTCATTCTTTATAAAATGCGAGTAAGTAATATGGAATTATTCCAATAACATGTCAGATGTTACACATCATATGCGACTACTGTAAGGCTCGTATTTTTTTCTCCAATTTCCTTCATTGCTTGTTGAATGTAAAGATTGAAAAGTGTGGGTGATAAGTTGCAGCCTTGCCTTACACCTTTCTGAATACCAGATTCTTTCTCATGTCCTTCAGCTCTAATGACATTGCACCACAGTAATCAAACTCGAAGCGCTATGTGCCTCGGAAATCTTGATCATTGGAGACTGATCTCTTATTAAAGAGGTAGCGAAGCAAGAAAGGGAAATATTGAAGAAAATCCTTGGTTCAGTCTACTCTAAAGGAATCTAGATGAAACGAAAGTCTCAGGAGCTTTATCGGCATGCTGAAAAGATCACTGACAGCTTCAAGAAAAGGCAATTGTAGTTCTACGGGCACATTCTGAGAATGAACAATGTCAGGCTCACCAAAACGATTCCCAACCTTGCTCTCTCAATGAAACAATTGCACAAATCTTTCTTTCACTTTACAACACAACTTACTTTGTTTGAGGCGTTACGTCCTCTTCGGGTACATGTTTCGGACATTTAAAATGGCCCTTCTTCGGCCCAGGTTCAGCAAAATCTTAATCCAATGTCTTCACCATTTTTGTCGAACGTCATTAAAATACTATGAAAACCTATTAACACACACACAATTTGTGGAGATGAGAATTACACTGAAATATGGATGATAAGAAGTTTTAAAAGTTTTTTTTAATATAAAATAAACATGTACCTGAAGAGGACGTAAAGTCTCAAACAAAGTAAGTTGTGTAGTAAAGTGGAAAAAGATTTGTACAATTGTTAATATTTAACTCAGAAAATGTTCATAAAAGATATTCTCTCAATGAAAGTCAAGAACAATATTCCTACACCCCCGCACTATACTTTCACCACATATTTCCACATCATTAAACACTTTCCCCAAATACACTACAAGTTACAAATTAACACACCTCAGTGAACTCTGATAACCTCATACATGACCCCTTTTGAACCTTCTTGAACTCACACTACCCCCAGTCCAGTAGCTGTTAGCCCGGAATGTGCCAATTACGCACGCCTTGCATTACCACAATTATAAAAGAGAGACACTGAACCCACTAGGTGTCTGTGTTCAGGGGAAGTGCTGCCCGTCATCACCACGACAGCTGCCATCTAGGGGTAAGTGTGCCTGCGAGGATCTTTTCCACTACATCTACACACCATTTTACATTCTACCCTTTGTACACATTGTAATTGCCTTGTTGAAACGTTCAGATCAGTAACACTGAAGTCTGGTCTTTAGAATTATTGCACCTCTCTCAAGAAGTAATTATTAAACACTGGTATTAACTTTATTTGGTCTCACATTTTATTTGATTGTAGGATAGTCCCCTATCATCCAACCCCAACCCATTAGGGCCTTATATCGCTTATTTGTCTAAAAACGTTAGCTAAGCAGTACAGCTGACGAATCACCATAGTGCTGCAGTCAGCAAGCTTACTCATAATACTTACTTGTACAGGCTCCACGCCTGTGCTGAACTATTGCCGCACAGTCACAGCTTATTAATTAATCATCAACCCCTTTAAAAGTATTCCATCCCCGATCTCACCAGTCACCCCCGAACACTCGGTAGCTTTCCCTCGAGCACATCTAAGCTGAATAGACACCCCTTTACCCAACCTCACACACTACACTTACTCAAACATCCCCTATCCACATAACACTCTAAACAACCCTTAAACACATTGTAGGAGCCCTTCAAGGCCCATACAATATTGAACGCCGAAAACCTTCCGGGTGACGTCATGAGCGAGGAGGTGGGAAGAGGTAAAGCTGACGTTGAATCTCAGCAGCACGCAATGGGTCCCGGCCACCAGGCGTGCTGCGTTGCATTCCCCACCTTCCACCTTCCCCTCAACCCGTCACTCCCTTTTCAGTTCGCATCCACTATTGCAAGGATTACAAAGAGTAAAAGAGGAAAACAATGAAAGGTCGTTTTACTTATTAACAGTAAGGCAAAGCGCAAAACATTTCATTATGTTCCATTTTATAATCGAGAGGCTAGAAGAGTGAACTGAGGGTAACGTCTTCTGCTGTGTGCATTTATTTTTGAAGTGGCAGATTAGTCAGACTCTTTATCTGGTCGTATTCCATGTATCGGGGTGGTTATTATTATTATTATTATATATGAACTTGCTTAGTTCGAACGTTTTCATTTCGAAATCGACAATAATTCCGACATGACATGTGGTTCTTTGGCATTCCTATTTTCGAAAACGAATGTTAGCTCATTCAAAATGTCTAGATAGTATAAAACAAAGTCATAGATTTATGGCATGTAAAAGAACCTTTCACTCATTACACTTGTGTGAAGTAAATTATATGTTAGATTTGACTAACGCTCTTAGGTTCCAACGTTCGTCGCCAGGAGCCGACTGCGGTGACATCTAGTAAGAGCCATAGAGCCACAACAATATTTCCCCCCCCTTTTTAATTGTCTTAAACAAAGATCTCAGTAAGACGCGGCGGGATCCGCCATTTCTCTGTTGGAATAGAGCCATTGTGCGCAAGCGCGGCAGCGACAAATATTACATTTTTCTTTAATAATTTAAAAATTATACCCTAACATATATTTTCCTTTTAAAGACACTCTGCAAATCTACATGGCAAGAGCTGTCGTTAGAATGCATTATGAAGTCAATCGTCTAAGAAGTTTTCTCAAACTCGCGGTAACAAAAATCAGCTTAGTGTTTTAAATATATAGATTGTATACATTTTGAGTCATTTTCTCACATTTTTAATGGTTTATGATGCATTGCGCATGGTACTGGATATTAACGGAACTGAATGTGAGGATGAATAGGAAGACATGAGAATCTTCACAACTTTGTCCAACCCTTATTTCTTGGAATATCCACATTCCAGGAGACCAGTAGCGTAGCCAGGATCGACCAATGGGGGGTTCATAGTTACTCGAAGCCAAATTCTACAAGCATTTCGTCCCGAGGCGTAGCCGCGCTCGTCAAACGTGCGCCATGGCCGCGAGGGCACCTGCAGTAAGTACGGATATCGTAGGTTCGAATCCCGATGCTGACAGCGGTTATCCTGAGTGTGGTTTTTCCACACTCCCTACAGGAAATTGACGGGATAGTGCCTTACTTCAAGTCCTGGAGCGTCTACCTCATGCCTTTCCCTGATACATTACACACATTACTACAGTCGTCACAGCAATAAGGTTGCCAGACAACTTCAGCACACACCCAACTATACGGGGCTGATGACATAAATGTCTCAAGCCCCTCAAATGAATTAACAACTCTACAAGTATTTCCATTTCTATATGAGATAATATTACACAAGAAAAGTTTCATGTGTTTTGGTCCAGAAGTTTTCGGCAACAAAGACAAGTCAACAACAAAAAAAGCAGTTCTTTAAAAAATGAAGTTAATTTTTTACTGAAATGGTTCATCTATAGAACATTCCTGTTTTCCCGACCGGAAAAAATAAACTCGAATCTATCTGTGCTACCAACATGAAGACTGCGTATCTCTCAACAAGATCCTGTGCTTTATATTGCAATTAGCCCTGGACGCCTAAAATATCATTTTCGAAGATTTTTGTCACATACTAAGTCCTTTTTACCTTACAAATGCTACATGCAGCCGGAAAAAGGTTAAGTTGCTTACACTACTCGTGCGACAAATTTCACTCATTCGTAACTGGGAGATAACCGTAATTCGGGGAATTGTTGGACATCACAGTATACCGTACTGTACTAATTCGGCTGACAGCGATCTCATGCTCAAGAATTTAATAACGATCCCACAAATAGTGTTAATGTACCCATAGAATTTTCTAAGTCCTTATTAAAACGCGTCATTTTTAATTAAAACTAGTTTAATTTACATATAACTTCTCTCCCGCAAATAAAAGAAAAAAAGCTAATAATGTCCCGCTAAGTGGGATTCAAAATTATTTGGCGCTAGTCTCAGTTTGAAATAAGCTATATTTCGCGGGGGAAAAGTTAGATTGGCAAACCTGGGAGGACGGAGTTGTATTTCCACAGTCTAAAATACACAGTCACGAAGCTCACTGCATTACGAAATTTCATCCTCTTGGTAGATGGAGCGACACTAGCGCTCGGGGTGGCCAGCAAGCTGGCAACTGCCTTGAGCGCGTTATTCGCGGAACTGATGATTTCACTTTTGTAGGGGCTTTGAATTTTAACTCACCTGAGTGATTATTTCAATTGTAAACATAAGTCATGTTAAATCACAATGTTGATATACTGTACACTTTTAATTCACTGGACCATAAAAAATATGCTGTGTTTTTTTATTAGTTCAGTCCTCTATCAAGTATCTTTAGGTACAGTTGTATGATGTATTTAATGAGTCTTACGTAGAATTAATAGCCCATACTAGTTGTAAAGTCATGTATTTGTTTCAATGATAGTCGCGGGCATCTCGACATACTGTAGTATAAAACTGAGTCCCCGTTTCTTGGATGTAACGGGTAATCACGAGAACCACTAGATGGATTTTGATGCGGTTTTCACCATTCTGTAAAGGATTTCTCGAGGAAGATTTCTGTAGAAAAACATTCATTTGTGACCACAGGAAGCCGAGCTGTAACGATTTCAGTGGATCGAGTCGAGGAAAAACCTGCCGTCCGTGCGCCATTTAAGCATAAGCTGGATAAACCGTTAAAAAAATATATATAGGCCAACTATGACTGTAAGAATTGGTCAGAATGAAATGTTCTACAAAAAGGTCCGTGACAGCATATCTCTGTCTTTAATACATTGCCCACTATAAGTGATTTTACGTTTTCATTTCTTCCAAGAATCTCCATTCAGTGGACCGATTTTACGAGGTAGCGAGCGAGTCCATCATCCCAGCTTCGGCCAGCATCAACTTTCGGGTCGTGTCAAGTGAAGACTTCAGAGAAGAGTATATGTGTTTGGAGTTTCGCTGTTCACCTCGGCTTTTCTGAATTGCTTCTGGGACCTGCAGTCCGTACGCCTTTTAAGCTTACGCTGGGTAAACCGTTTAAGTTACCGGGCGAAACCGGGGTGGGTTACTAGCTTGAGTATAATTAAAAATAGCTATGCTATATCAAATTCTTAACTATATCAAAAGCTAGTTCTTCTGTAAAATTGAGTAACATTATAATTAATTAGAAAAATCCGGTGTGATTTGTGAAATGAAAAGTATAAAAAGATATTAAGGTATTAAATGGCTCAATTGTAAGTAAGTTACTTCGTATTTTCTCTGTGGTTTTGAAACCTTTCATTCCTGAATTTGACGATATAATACAATATCAATTTTACAAATAATTTGAGCAATAACAATTGTGTGCCGTACCTTCACAGCAGTCATGTGGGAGACCAGGTATTTCATAATAGAATTAACAAACAGTGTGGTACATCTAAGTTTATGAGCTTTGTCCTGACGACATTAATTGGCTTATTTCTAATACAAAATAGTCTACATTTTTATTCATTAAATCAGCTCTCTGACTATTTGAAAGCCATTTTTTACACTTGAAAATTAAAATATCGACACGTCTTTGAGATGACATCATTTACGTTTTCTTGTGCCTTAATTTTCAAAATGCATTGACATTTTGAATTGCATTTCAATTCAGCGCCCGTAGGGTCCTCAATTTCAATTAGTTCCAACTTTGGATAACAGACGCCACTGTCACTGATACCCAGTGGCGAACGTTGGAACTTGATAGAGCGTTTCTAACCAAATAGCCTACACATTTTGGCTACACACTACCAATTGTAGTGGTAGGTTCTCTTACATGCCATAAATCTATGACATAAGCCCGCTGGCTTCACTTCTCCTCCAAAGGAAGGCATAGTAAAGGATATTAACGCTCTTAAAAATCCGACGACTTTGGGAGGGTTTTAACCCGCGATCTTGGGCGCAGCAGTTAGCTTGCTACCGACTACGCCACCGAAGCCATGCATAGATATCCTACCGAGACATGCTTCTGATTTATAACCGAATGGCTGCGTGGCTCAGCGGTAACGTTCTCGCCTGCTGTGCCTACGGTTTCAGGATCTAATATTGGCGCAGTCAGCAGGTATTTGAGGGCACGTAAATGCAAGGGAGCTGTGTCTGTAGATTTAGTGGCACGTTAAAGGTCCCCTTCGGTGCAAAATGTCGGAACCCCGGCGTCTCTAAAAGCCGCAGTAGTCAAAAGAGATGTAAAACCAATAACATTATTATTGATTTATAACCAGTTAAAGACCCAGTTCCGTTGTTTGCTACAAACGCTTTATAATACTAGCCTAAAATCCATAGCTCAAGTCTTACCTTTTAGGGTTCTTTGGGAGCTCGGGTGTCGTCTTGTTATTTGAACAGTCTGACTTCCCACGAATACACCCAATTAGATTGGGCGAGGAATAACAATTAATTTCCCGGTGTAAATCATAATACAATAATTATTTATACACTTAATAAAACGTTTCTCATACAACCCTCCCCCTCCCTTTATGCGAATAGTGTTTTATTAAGAGTATAGACAATTCATGTATTTTTATTTCAGGCACTAGGAGATAAATTGTCACTCCTTCCTACACTCGTGTTGAACGACTGAAAAGCGATCATATAGGTTACTAAGCAACACTTAAATATGGATTTTTTTTTAGTTCCGTTTGGACCGGCTGTGGACCACGTGGTTCTTATCTCTGGCAGCTTTCCTCCTAGCCCAGTATTCCTTCATTCTGGCACTGTGAATGTCCTTCCGCTCCTGAGTCCATTTCACACCTACTCCTGGACGCACTGCTTTTGCTGTTAGTGACTGGAGAGAGTCTGATGTTCTGACTAAAGTCCTGTATTTATTCCTGTCATAGATGTTACTGGAGTCAATATCCAATTGTTCAAGGTCTTTACTGACTAGTTTCGACCACTTGGCGTTAGTTGCTTTCCCTCTAGAGACAATGTTGAAAATTCTGGAGGTGAGCCTCTGATTATCCATTCTCACAATATGACCATAGAAGATCAGCCTCCTCTTCCTCATAGCTGTTGTAATGCTCTCCACTTGTTCATAGAGTTCATTGTTGTGCCTGATGTCGGAAACCCAGCGTCTCTAAAAGCCGCAGTAGTCAAAAGAGATGTAAAACCAATAACATTATTATTAATTTATAACCAGTTAAAGACCCAGTTCCGTTGTTTGCTAAACACGTTTTCTTATCTCTTGCAACATAAATATGGATTTTAATATTTGAACTGTTTATTGCACTGCACATCTCCTCTTGTAAAACACATGCTTAAAGATATACATGTTAAACAAACCTATAACATACAGTAAGTCCAGCAACAATAACTTACACCAACACAGCGCAGTCGGCGCATGATTGGATTGCTGGCTGCGTGAGAGCATTATTGTCACGCGGGGCGCGGCGGTAGAAAAATATGAGGCAAGCTTCGCGACTGTGTAGATAGACTGGTTATACGTTGTCATGAAGACGTGTCTAGCCTCAAATCTGGAGCCGGGCCGAAAGGCGACAGCTGTACATCACAAAATAGCCGGTGCGGTGGTGAAACTGACACAAATCACAACCATGCCGATTTTCCAATGGAGGGGTTCAAACCCCCACAGTAACCGGCCCCCCGGGCTACGCCACTCTAGGAGACACACTAGACTGAGATAATAATCAATATTTTTGTGCAAATAATTTGTATTTGTCAAATAATAATTATTAAATTACATTAGGTATCTATTAAAATCATTTCAACATACAATGACGTAGTCTTTTTGCATTTTATTAAATGATGAAATTATGTCAGTCCCATTCAAAGTTTTAGGTAATTTTTAAAAGTTTTAGGGTCATTTTATGGGATTTTTGCAGTCATTATACAGGTATTTTTTTTTAATAGGTCATCAAAATCCGGGTCCTGGTTCCAACCATACTCACGGTCCCAAACGTGACAGATACGGAGGTCGTACTGCTCGTCTTGTTCACAGGGCCGGATTTAAGAGTAAGCCGCCTATAGGCTGAAGTCCATTTGCCACCCCCTCAATAGTTCATATTTGCTTAATACATTTATTTTATACAACAAAAGGATAGAATTCATTGGCGAGTTCATCTTTTTTAAACATAAAGTTTATTTAGTTTACATAAAACTACAAATTTAATGGCTTACATAATAAATGTTATAATGAAATTAGTTATCTACTTTTTTACTTACTTCTTTTAAGATTCGTTAAAAAATGAAATGGGTTTCGAACTTAATTAATTAATTTGATCTTGGAGATCAGTGATCACTATTGTACACATATTTTTATATTTTAATGCTAATGACTATCTTTTGCGTAATTGAAGAACTGTGTTCAATTTGAATTAAGTTGTCCTACAATGGTGAAATGAAATTACACAAAATGTAGTCAATTACTGGTTTGTTTGTTGAAAAATATACAAACTTCTCTAAAACAACTCACCCCACGTAATCTTCGTGTTAAAATTTACATAGCTTTCTTACGAAATTTCTTAATGGCAAACTTGTTAATAATGTCCTCATGTGAAAGTATTGTTGTTGTATTTGCCTCAATACAAAGTAATGAAAGTGAGTTTAACCGTATTTCAGAAATACTAGTTCGCAGGTAGTTCTTAACTCTTCTAAGGCAGGAAGAACTGTAGAAGGACTAAAACATATTTTTAAGTAACTTGTATTCTTAAATTCGCACGGAAAATATTATTAACTTCTGAAATACTTCTTTTTAGCTTTTGAATGAATTGCCAAACTGCCGCCCCTGAAAATTTGCCGCTCTAAGCTGCAGCCTACTTAGCCTATTTTTTAGAAATACGGCCCTGGTTCATGTAGTGTGTTTGACAGTGCGCACGAGACTTGCAAGCTATTGGACAACAGTGACAAGTTATATAACAAGTCTCACTCAAGCACTGACGTCATCCGTTAACGTAAAACGTATTATCATTTTAATTTTAGAACGCACTCTCTTTCTTATACATTATTGTAATCCGTTAATAAAACATTTGACGTCAAGCTGTAGTAAATAGCGTTCAGATATCGCCAATTGTCGGAGAAAGACAATGAATGAGTCTTAGAAAATACAAGAATGAACATTCCCAGAGACAGTGGCTGACGTAAGCGCGAAATTTACGTCATCTGCTTTTGTTTTGTCGCGTTGGAACACGAGAGAAATGTTTTTGACACACACAGACAGAGAGACCAGAAATGGATTTCACTCCCAGCTTTATCATTCTGATCATCGCTTTCATTCATGAAGTTCTTTTTCAGAGTAAAAAAATAAATCGTTTATTATTACCAAACGAAATAAGAGGAAGTTACTGCAGACGAGAAAAATAAATGCTGGAAAGTCTACATTAGCAAAATGTCGTCTCAGCGAGAGAGAGGTATCACGAGATATTAATATCACCATGGGACGAATGAGGCGAAGGGCGAACTTAACAAATGCACGTTTCAATTTTTGTAATTCGAAATTTTTATTTTTATTGAAGTTTTAAATTCAAATTCAAAATTTTTAAATTAAAGAAACATTTTTATTTATTTTTATTCTTAAATTTATGTTCATTTTTTTATGTTTTATTTACTTTTTAAATTTTCTTCTGTTTACTATTTTAGTTATTTAATGTTTTTAAATGAATTTTTTTACTTTTTATTTTTTTTTAACTTTAAAATTTTCTTTTATTTCAATTTTTGAAATTTAAAATGTAGCCTCCGTGGCTTAGGCGGCTGGGTCCGTGGTTCAAGTCCCAGTCACTCCATGCGAAATTTGTGCTGGGCAAATCGGAGGCAGACAGGTTTTTTCTCCGGGTACTCCGGTATTCGCTGTCACAATTTCATTTCAGCAACACTCTCCACTATCATTTCATCTCATCTGTCATTCATTTAATCATTGCCCCAGAGAGTGCGACAGGCTTCGGCAGCCGGCACAGTTCATATCATCGCCGCTAGATGGGGGCTTCATTAATTCCATTGCCTGACCCGGTCGGTCGGTCGGCTGGAAGTAGGTTGTGGATTTTTATTTTTCAATTTTTAAATTTTAAATATAAAATTTAAATTATTTTATTTATTGGTCACACTCGTACTGAAAAAATGAAAAGAAATTATCTAATCAAAATAACAATAAAATTCGACTTACAGTCCTTACAAATTTAACGAAATCCTGTAAGTTTACCGTGGAGACTATCGGGCAGCGCCTCCAGCGGTTCGGGCTGATGTGAGATGCTATTGAGTTCATATTTCAGTATAGAAGTTGACCCAATTCCAGTAATCGGTGGAAAATTCAAATTAGAACCTCGGGATAAGACAAGTTTCACCGTAAATATACATTAATGTTCGAGATAAAGGGATATAATTTAAAATAGGAATGTCTGTTTCGCGGGTTTATAGGCCATGTTCCAAGGACATTTTGTCGTCCTGACGTTTCGCTGAATACTGCGTTCAGCATGTTCACAGGTTACAATAAGCGAGGTAAAACAAGTAAACAGAAGATATATAAATAGTCAACAACCCACACATAGAGGCTACCATAGCAACGGCATACCACATAAAAGTAATGCATCAAGGACAGGGCTGCTCGTCTGTTGCATCTTCTCGTCTACGACGGCCAATAAGGGCAGGCTTGAGGGGATTAAGGACTGGAAGCCAAGCTCTGTTCACACGTTCTGCTTCCTCCTTAAGATTGAAGCTGTTAGTATGCTTCAGGATTTCAATGGCCTCCCTTTGTAGCCTGGCATGATAAGACACCGTGGTAGACAGAACTTCGGTGTCTCCATATCTTATGTCGTGACCTGCGAGTAGTGAGTGTGCTGCCACAGTGGATTTATCTGTTTGTCCCAGCCGGCTGTGTCGTTCGTACTCCTTGAGGCGAGTGGCAATACTTCTTTTCGTTGTTCCAATATATACTTGGCCACAATCACACGGAATTTTATAAACCCCTGCCGCGGTATGAGGATGTCGCTTATCTTCTTTACGCAATGTGTTTGTATAAAATCTGACAGAACTTTTAAGCCTTTAATTACATTGCGAGCATTAGAATGTGATATCAACTCAATACTATCCATATCATGAAATTGATCTTTAGAAAGTTTTCTTTTGGATGCACTTGATGGCTATGAACTATTTTCAGGAATACCACATGGAGAAGTTGGCTTAGAATCAACACTAACTAGTGACTGCAACAAATAATCACTGATCACTGTCTATATTATATTTACAGCAGGTCTATTGCCAAAGAATTTACGTTTCGTATACACTTTCTGACTTCTACCCATGTAAAAAAAAACACTGCCGGGAAAGTAAATAAACAAACAATATCAAAAAACTAAACATACAACGTACTGTATGAAGCTAAACTTTACCATGCATAAATTAAATTCACCTAAGTGAAAAAATGAGAATATAATGAGTAAGAAAGTATTGAAGTGAAAGTGGATATGGCACTTTCAGAGCAATAGCTGTGCAGTACTTAGTCCAAAATTAATTTTCAAGGCTTAAATGTAAACGATTTACAAAAAATTATGCATCAAATTATTCGTAAAAGAACGAAGAATTTTATTACGTTGAAAACTAGAAATGCATTTTTTCATGAAATTACACTACACGGTTACCTAGAGCATTAATCAAAGCTAACCTACAAATGTTGCTTCACCCAAGTTTATTTAGTGGAAGAATCTTTTTCATGCCATAAATCAATGACATGGGCCCGCCGGCTTTACTTCCCCTCTGTGTATTTGGGTGTGTGTAGAATCTGTGTGATAACCTGTGTTATTGTGATGACTGTACTAGTGTGTGTGTTTGTAAATTGGGGATATGAATGGGGAGGAGGCGGTCGTAGCCTTACCGTCCCGGCATTTGTCTGACGTAGGATTAGTCTTATTTTCCCTCCAACTGGATGATAACCATATGTTATTATTTTGAGGTTAGAAATTCTAGAAAGTTGATAGGATTTGTGCCAGAAGAAATTTCAGGAAAAAAAGGTAACATTGGATTATTCTGCAACACTTCTGAGTTGTTTTACAACCAAATGCTCTGTAAGTTTTTTCACATACTGAATATAGCTAATTTCGGAATATTAACTTATTTAGTTGATTAGTATTAGAATAGCAAGTGAGCTACATTACAAGACTCATGCGCAGAGCAAGGGGAGGATATCTTCCTCTGCTGTTCATTTGGCTGCGTTAAAACTGTTCTCTGGTCGCTAGTGCGCTTGTGCCTATGTGCATTAACCGCAGCACAGGACCAGAAACGAAAATGAAACCAGAAACTGAAGCGAAAAACAAAACAAAAAGCAAAACAAAACACAAACTGAAACAGAAATAAACAAAAACACAAAAAACAGAAAAGCAAAGCAAAAAACTGAAACAAAAACACTAAAAACAAAACAAAAAGTAAAAAATAAAACTGAAACAGAAACGAAACAAAATAAAAACACAAACAACACAACTAAAACAAAAAATACAACAAAACACAAAAAAAACAAAATAAAAACACAATAAATTAAGCAAAGAAAAACAAAGACTGAAACAGAAACGAAACAAAACAAACAAAACGAAAACTAAAACTGAAACAGAAACGGAACAACAAAAACACAAAACAAAACACAATAAAAAACTGAAACAAGAACACCAATACAAAACAAAAACTAAAAAGCAAAACAAAACACTGAAACAAAAACACAAAACCAAAACAAAAAGTAAAAAAAGTCCTCTTGGCACGCCGGAAGGCGGAGGTAGATTTCACCGGACATCTTGGGGATAGGCGAAAATAGGCAGAATATGCAGGTTTTCGTAGAAGGATCAGACCTCATTTATTGCGAGAAAGTATTTTATAATTGGAGCTTAATAAACTTTGTTTTTCGTCATTTTATGCATATTTTAAACATTTTATTGTTTTATGGGGACGGTAACCTTCTTGTCATTTGGAGTCCATTTTTATACTTGTGGTCACACTGTCCTTATGCAAGGTTTCGACACTGATGTGTAACTATGTAACGGTCTGTTACTTCTTCACGCAAAATTATATCTCCCGCAGAGATTTTGGTTGGTTCCTCAGTTTAGGGGCTGCGCCAACGCGGTCATGTAACCCCGTGTACTTTGGGTGAGTGTAGAATCTGTCTGATAAACGGTGTGAATTGTGATGGCTGTATTAGTCTGTAATACAGGTAAGGACTGCAGACGGTCAATTTCAAGCAGTAGTTCCTAATGTTGCTACCAGATACTACCGTCAACGACACCTAGCTGTGAACTTGGCTACTAGATGCCACCGCAACCGGCAACTCGCAACGAACGTTGGAACTTCCCCTCCAAAGGAAAGCATTCTGAGGGATTTTTAGCGCTCTTAGAAAATCCGACGACTTCGGCCGGCTTTGAACCCGCGACCTTGGGCATAGAAGTTCAGCATGCTACCAGTTACGTCACCGAAGCCGCTTCACACTTAGTCAGATGGAAATCCGAATCTGATCTCGTGCAAGTGCGTTGTCTTGGCAACGTCTGATGGCTCATCCCTCATCAATTTAGTAGTGTTGCCATGGCAACCACTGATAGGTCTTGGCATTTTCTTATAATTCCAAAATCATTTTTCTCATCCCTTGGCGTAATGGTGGGTCATATCAAAATTTCTTTCAGACAAAAGTTTAAGTAATTATTAGGGGAATATTGTCCATTTAGTAGGGTTTTGATATTGTGCCTATTATGAGAGATATGATTAATGTTTCCCGAAAAACCCACTTTTTCCCACCCCTTTGGTCAATGGTAGGTGCTATAAAAAAAAACTCTTCAAACATAAATTTTTGGGCTCTATCCGACACATACTATGAACTTTGAACGGATTCGATATTTCAAATATTAAGAGAGTTATGGCGATATTTCACTTTAAAAAAAAAAGCCCCCCATTTTCACCCACTTCGATCGATTTAACCCAGTAACGAACTTGACCGAGATTTTATAGGTATACATATTCGGCAAAAAATTCAAAGTGATTGGTGCAAAATTACGGCAGTTATCGTGTCCACAAGAAACTGATATATATATTGAACCCTTATTAATCTATCGATGAATAAGTATTCATGATTTTTTTATTATTATTATTACTGATGCCCAGGCAGTACATGTTGAAATTGACAAAGGGGGAGCCAAGGAAGTGTGTTGCAATGATTACAACAGAAGCAAGCTTGGTAGTTATTCCTGAAGACGACCGGTTAAGCCGAGTTCAAGGACGAATTTTGTAACAGCGCGCACCTAAATTAGAGTCATTGAGGGAGTGTCATGAGTAAAGTTTCAACCGACCCAGGATTGAATCACCCAATCAGAAGAGACCACGCCAAAAGCCACGCGGCAAGTTGCGTACCCTGGAAAAACGCGCGAAAACGTGTATCTAAAGAACCACCTATCCGAATTAATTCCGCAATAGTGCACTGAGTTGTTTGGATAAAATGATGAAGATTGATACTAGTCCCAAGTTTGTGTGATGAAAACTCCAGATTATTTTTTCAAATTCTCCCCACTCAACCTCATTCTGTCAGTTTCCAATAAATTGATCGGTGAGAAGCTGTTTCGAGGACAACTTTATTGAGCTCTGGTGAGCAAGGTTCACGTCACTCTGCGTCACGATTTTCAAACGCTAATGAGCGTACTTTACTAACATTTTACTTTGTGCTCAGGTGAGCAAGGTTCACGTATAGCAGTGGAGATCTCTAGGCGAGATAAGGACTGCAAGATAGTCATGTTTAAGACTTGTTTTCAAGCCAGTGGTGATGAGTTTGAAGTGTGTAATTTTACTTAAATTTGTGTATATTATTTTTGAGTGATCTTTGTGCGTGTGTGAAGCAAATGCTAAGATAGGGCAAGTCTACGGTCAGTAATCGCATTAGGACATATTCGTGAGTGAAAGTAGTAGCTCATAGCGATTATAGCTAGGCAATATTATTAACATTGAACATTTCTGTCCAAGAAACTTCGCCAAGATGTCAGACGTTTGGTCATGTGATGGATTGATGTGCATCGCTTCTACAACGACGTCGACGATGGAGAGCTAAATTTCCCGTAGGGAAATGCACCGGGACGGAGGTTAATGTTCTGCAAGCTGAAGCGGTGATGTACAAAAATTGATTTACTCAATATGTAGTTAGATAAGGCGCGGGAACATTGTAAATAGTTCATTCATTCTTTTTCTTGTGTTTAGAATTTTTGTGCTGACACTATCATCTTTAAATGTACGTTGGCGCGTGGCCAAATTTGTTTGTTGTATATTTTTCTTTGGAGTCATATTTAGTGTACACGGCGCGTGTACTTGATTTTATCCATGCAAATGCGAAACTCGTTACATTCGATAAGTGGTGCTTTATTAAAGTTCATTTTGTTATAGGAAAGGGAGGTAATTATTGTAAGATGTTTTATGAACAGGTTATTACTCATGCTAGGGTTGCCGAGCGCAACAAATTAAGATGTAACTGTAGAACACCTTAGTTCTAATTTTTAGCATTTTTTTTAGTCCTTTTCAGGTTAGTTAGTCACGGACTAGAACGGAAGCGCAAGCCGGTGGAAAAATATTTATGTCTTTTATTTCAGGTTTCTGTCAAACCCATACGTGTGATTCTGTGTGTGTTCATGTGTCAGGTGTGTGTGTATTGATTCTTCGTGATTCTTTTTTGATGGAAAGGCAGAGCGCTCCGTGGAGGCTATTGTACCTTGTACAGTGTTGATTTTCTTGGATTTCCTAGGGGAAATGCTGAGATATTTTATTCTGACTCACACACGTATATTGTGCTTTGGGAGCACGCTTCTTCGAGACTCGATCCCGTGCCATGGGAGGTCGAGGTTATTGACACGTGGGTTGACAGATGTGCAGATTTCCACTTAGAGCCCGTCTAGGTTCGGTGACCCATTGTTAGGCAGTCCTGTTGACCGACTGACCCCTATAAGCTATCACTAGCAAACCTGTTCTTTTGTGATGGTCATTTGGACCGTAATTAATTGGGGAGTTCGCCATGTCTGTTACGAATTATCGCATATCGCATGAATGGAATATTGTTTTAATGATGTAAATGTTGGCTTTGAGCCTAGTGATTTTCTATGACTCACGTCATGTTAGTTTGTCTGTTGTGACACCCGTGTGGTGTAGTTGTATTTACTTGTAAAAATGACAGGCGGTCATATGTGTTTTCTTTTGTTGGTCACGTGTTAATTTACTTGTGTTGATTTTGAAAAGTCCTAATTTTAGGCATTCATGTTTTTGCTACGGCAGTTCTTGATTCCAATTTTAAGCGGAAATTATTTGTTGTTTATTTAGTGTAGGAAGTGTCGGTTTAATTTAAGTAGTGTATAGTTGGTTCCCCGCGTCTGTCTAGCTCTAAACAATGCAGATTCGTCCTTTAAGGTTTACCGGATGATGAAGAATCTCGCATTTATTTGTACTCATCGTTAAGCATGTAGAACAGCCGCACACATACACAATGTCATTGAAGTCATTTGGGACATTTGGTCCAATTTATAATCTCTCCTGAGATTAAGCCTAGTTATGGCAAGTAATTTATTCAGTTGGGAGTCATTTAGGAGTTTTGTTTTGTTTATTTTTACTTGTAAATAGTTGGTCTGTTATTAAATTCATTTGTTATAACCCTGGTATTCACTTCTTCCTGCATGTTATTTTGTTATGTGTTACCCTGCATGTTAATGAAACGCTTTAACAACAACTTACGAAATGGACTGTTACACCCCCCGAAACTGAGTCTCATAAGCTTCTTTGCAAGGGTTCATATATCAAAAATGGCTGCCCAAGTGGGACTGTTGTTGTTGTTGCTTTTCTGATCTCATACTTATTTCGCTGAGAAATAATGACAGGTCAGGCGGGCAAGTGTAAATTCAGTAAATTGAGGCGATGTTGTACCGCCGTGTGCATTAGTAAAATCACTGAGTTCTTAAAGTTAGAAATATTGAACAAGGTTAGAAGTTGATATTGCATTTGTTGTTAACTTGTTCTGGCGCCCGGCATAAAATTAGAAAATTTGTATATTATTGAACTCAGTCAAAGCAGGAAGGTGTTGCCTTATTTTTACATTTAATTAACTTCGGTTAATTGGTGTTGTTCGTAAATTCTGTTGGTTAGGAATTTAAAAGCAGATCACAAGGGAGTTATTTTGTTGTTTGGAAATAAGAGTCATTATTCAGTAAAATTTTGATTACTGAAATTTTTATTAAAATAGAATCAGTAGTATTTAAATATCAAGACATGTGTGCGTGTGTATGACTGAAATCCCAGTGCATGACCCTGTTTTTCTCTGAGTATATATGTGTGTGTTGTGCGATGGCTAGCATCGAAGAGATCAAAGTGTTGTTAGAGCAGATGTCTACGCAAATGTCTGCAAAAACGGAAGAACAGTTACATGACATGAACAGTAACATTACGGTGCAATTGCAAACCCAGAAGTTAGACAGTGATAAACAATTAAATGACAAAACTACGCAATTGCTAACTCAGAAATTAGACAGTGATAAACAGTTACACGAGTTACGGGAGCACAGTGACAAACAATTACAGGACGTGAACAGTAGTATTACGGTCCAGTTGCAGGTCCAGAAATTTGATACCGATAAACAATTAAATGAATTAAACCATCAACTATCAGAGCAGGCAACCATACAAACAGTGCAGTTAGAAAAGATCACCCAGGAAATAAACCAAAGTACTAGGGTAGAATTAGAGAAACTGGCAGGTGAGGTAGCGGAAAATAACTCAAAGCAATTAGGAGAGATTAAGAAGCTGGAATCTAAATTCGACAATAAACTGGTACAATTAGATGAAATGGTAGCCGAAAAATTAAAACAGATTGAGACAGCATGCGTAAACAACACGGCTGGAATAAAAAGCACGCAGGATGAACTACAGGGGCAATTTGAGAGACTAGAGTCCAAGAACGAAAACATACAGGAGCAGATTAATTCAGTCGATAATAATGTACTCGAATTAATAAAGGAACTCGACAAGCTTGAAATAAAAACGGAAAAGGAACGGATGCACTTGCGTGAAAACCTAGAAGACCAGCTAAATAAAAATCAGGAAAACATGGAAGACCAATTAACTTAAAACCAAGAGCAGATACAAGAGATAGGAGAACAATTAACTAAGACCCAAGAGCAAATACGTGAAGAGGTAGGGGAACAATTAATTAAAACCCAGCAGGTGATACAGGAGCAAATACGAGAAGAGCTTGAGAAGAATCAGGAAAGGAGCGAAGAAAAAAATAGTAGTTTGAAGGACAGGATCCGGAAAGATTGGGAACAGCAGGTGAACGAAACTAAAGGAGATAGGCTGACGATCTTAAAGCGGCTAGGCGAGTACAATTCTAGGATGCAGGCTTTGGAGGAAAATATGAAGTCCAAACTCCAAGAACACACAGATCTCATAATTAAGAACGAGATAAGGTCCTTAGAAAACGCTACTTTATTCTCTGCAGAAAACACAGTAGGCAAACAGGGAAGTATTGGAAGTCCGGTGGGCTCGAAGCTGGCTGAGGATATGAACCGAGGTCAGAGTCCAAAGATAACGTGCGACACATTCCAACACTACAGAGGGGAGACATCAACTCCACAACCCGGCTTGGCACCTGCCCAAGTGATGCAAGTAATTAGGGGGAACGACTTTAAACCCGACAAATTCAGGGAGAACTCAGGATCCACTCCTAAAGCATTTTTACGTCAGCTGGATGACTACTTTAACGATCAACACGTCAGTCCCGCAAAACAGCTGCGGATGGTTGAGAAATTTTTGGAGGGCCCAAGTTTAATTTGGTTCCAGAGTTTCAAATACACATTTAATGACATGGCCCAGTTTAGAGAGGCATTCTTGGGAAAGTTCTGGAGTCCTTCTTTACAGCAGGGGTTGAGGATGGATCTATACACCAGGAAATATCACAGTACACATCCCACCAGGTTTTCCGAGTTCTTTAGCCAACAGCTGGTTAAATTCCGTGATTTTGACGACCCGCCTACAGAGGAAAACATGGTTTTAACCATCAGTAAGCAGCTTCCAATGAATATTCAGCAGTTTTTAGTGGCCGGTAATATCAAGACCGCAGTTGAGGCCGAGGAGATACTCCGCCATTTGGATGAGACGAGTATGGTCAGTCCGCAGACAGGGAGACGGAACATGGAGTGTGTAAACACAGCTGAAGTTGTTCAAGGGCATCAAACTAAACATAATCAAAATAATCAAACCAAGACACAGTCTACCGGAACGCAATTTACGCCCAGACGGCAGGAGTTCGATGGCCGAAACCAATACCATAACAACAATAGGAACTTCCAGAATCGCCGTGATAATTATAATAATAATAATCAGAACAATCACAATCAATGGAAGTACCAGCGAGAGTATACCAACTGGAGGGGAAATCCAAGGCAGGATAGACCTTACCAAAGGAACGGAGAAGGCAGGTGGAACAATACAAGGAATTATCGGCAAGATAATCAAGGGGACTATCGCAATGATTGGAACGAGTGGTACGCTGAATCACAGAAATATTTGGACGAGTTAAATGCCGAGGAAACAGAGAAAGAGAAGTGGGGGCGTGCGATGGCGAATAGCCAAAGCCCAGATAATCACCAAGGAGCGGGGGCGGAAAGCTTATTACGGCAGCAGGAGAGACGCGATGACAACCGGCGGAACTCAATGAATGGGTCCCAGGATTTTAAAAAATCACGATTGAACCAAAATCAGATAGCCTGAGAACGGAGGGCACCAGGGAACGGGAGGAGTTGATTGTTACAAACATAGAAGAGTGGGTAGCATTCCCGGACGATTGCCTGGAGGAAGTGGTGAAGGACCGAGACAATGTAATCAAACAATTACCGATTATTTATGCACGTATTGGAGGTATTAGAGTGAGGTGCCTGATCGACATGGGTAGCCAGGTGAGCTTAGTCACGAAAGCATTGTTGAAAGAAATTGGAAATAAACAAACCGTTCCAATTATGCCTGTACCATTAATGAAAGTCCGAGGGGTCATTCCTGACAAGACCATAGTTTGCAAGCACCAAGCATATTTAGACCTGGAGATATTAAACCACACATTTTCGCAAACTTCCATCGTGATACCAAAGATGAATTATAATGTCATTCTGGGAGCCAACTTCATCTGTGATTTTCATGCTATAATTGACTTACATAATAACACTGTGAGTTTCAAACAAGTCGAGGGGTTGAGTCATGTGGGTCTGAAAATGGAAGAGAGTCCACAAGAGAGAGAGGCGAATACTTGGGTCATTGAAGAATGCACTAATGAGGCGATCGAAGATAAGAACTTGACGGAGGAACGAGTAAGCCAGACAGCAGTGGTTGAAATTGACAGTCGAGATATTTCGCAGGAACTTTGGGTACATTTGGCGGAAGAAGAAATTAGCGGGTCCAAATTTGAAATTTTACTTCAGGAGCGACTTAAGGAGGCAAT
The DNA here is from genome assembly GCA_946902985.2 of Meconema thalassinum. NCBI lineage: Eukaryota > Metazoa > Arthropoda > Insecta > Orthoptera > Tettigoniidae > Meconema > Meconema thalassinum. The sequence goes on along the minus strand of OX336398.1, from coordinate 65,620,083 downwards.
AGTAGGGGAACCTGACAGAAGAAAATTAGAAGAAATTTTGAGACATCATAAGGGAGCTTTCGACACAATTCCTGGAAAAGTTTTAAATTTTCAGTATGCCATGCAAGTTACCGACTGGACCCCATTTAAGAGTAAATTGTACCCGATCACAGAGAAACATTTTGCTCAGGTGAAGGACATTATTAGTAACTTATTAGATTCCGGCATGATAAGAAAAGCAGCAACCCCATACTTAAATGCAATATTGGTTGTGGCCAAGCCAAATGGATCAATTAGATTATGCCTAGACGCTCGGGTTTTAAACAGTAAACTGCTAGTTGAGCATGACCAAGCACCAAGGATCAAGGATGTATTGAAGGGCTTCCGTGGGAGGAAGATATATTCTAGCGTCGACCTAACGAATAGTTTCCACCATCTTGAACTTGAGAAAAAATCCCAACTATTGACGGGGTTTTTATTTGATAACCAAAGCTATATCTGGTCTCGCATGCCCTTTGGTGTAAAAACAGCTGGATGTGCGTTGATAAGAGCACTAGACAGGAATCTGACTGAGGAGGTCAAGAGCTTCACTACAAGGTATGTTGACGACATACTTATTGTATCAGAAACAATGGAGGAACACTTAGTAAGCCTAAACAAACTATTGGACAACTTGAGAACCATGAATTTCAAAATTAATTTGAAGAAATCGCACTTTTGCCAGAGCGAGATTCTGTATTTGGGTCACATAATTAATGTTGAAGGCGTGAGATCTAATCCGGCGAAAATTGACGCAATCAAGAAATTTCCCACACCAACTAAAGTAAAACACGTGAGAGCATTTTTGGGAGTGACAGGTTTCTTTAAGGAGAATTGTCCTGGATAAACGGAAACAGTAGCACCGATGCAAGAGATGCTAAAGAAATCAAATCGATGGTCATGGAATGAGGAGTGCGACAGGTCCTTTAGAGCCACGAAAGACCTACTGGAGAATTGTGTGAAGCTAGGGTATCCAGACTTCGAGAAGAAATTTATAATTCATGCAGACGCTTCATTGATTGGAATCGGTGCCATGCTGTACCAAGAGGACGCTGATGAACCCAGGAAACGATCATATTTGGCATTTACGAGTCGTAAATTAAGGAAGCACGAGAGGAACTACACTGTGACAGAGCTTGAGTTGCTAGCGATTTTGTACTCACTTCAACAATGGCGCAAGATGATCTTCGGATATTCCATTGTTGTCAGAACTGACCACCATGCACTGACGTTCTTATTCAAGACGACGATGGCAAGTGAAAGAGTTACGCGTTGGTCCATTTACATACAGCAGTTCGACATTACCATAGAACATTGCCCTGGAAGGATGAACATCATACCAGATGCTCTAAGCAGGAATCCTGATGATGAGAACGAGATAGCAGCGGATATTCACCACATAGCACTAACACCTAAGGATCGTGGATTTTTGGACAAGCTGAAAGAAATTCAGAAGGAACAAGAAAAGGACCCATGGAAGATGATGATGATCAAGTTTTACAAGAAGGAACTACAGCCAGATTCACATGAATATCGAGAAGCCCCTGCCAAGGAAGCGAAATTTCACTACTTGAATAACCTTTTGCACAAGTACGTGGATGAGGATCACACCAAACTGCGAATTCTAGTTCCAGCATCATTACAGAGAGGATTGACGTGGCATGTCCATGAAAGCCTAGCACATATCGGCACGGACAAAACAGAAGCGACACTAGGGGAATCTTTTACTTGGCCTAAGATGCGATACACCATTGTGGAAGTAATCAGAACTTGTGACGCGTGTCAGCGCACTAAACCAAATAACTTCATGTTGAAACAACCTCCAAAACCATTATTACCTCAAAAACCATGCGAGCTGGTCGCTATTGACTGTTTTGGCCCTCTAGTAAAGGGAAAACGAGGATACCGACACCTTCTTGTATGTGTCGATGTGTTTTCCAAGATGGTAGTATTATGTCCAATCCAGAAGACGACATCAAAGCAAGTCCTCAGCAGAATTCAGAACAAAGTAATTCCGATGCTTGGGAAGCCGGAATTCATCTTATCGGACCATGGTACTTATTTTACGAGCAATGTTTTTAGGCAAGGTCTAGAGAGCCTAGGGATAAAGCATGTTCTGTCGAGCATTCGTCATCCTTGTGGAAATCCGAGCGAGAGAACGATTCGCTGTGTTGCCAAGTATTATCGAGTCATGATTCCTAATGATCATAATAAGTGGGTTGACAAAGTAGGAGATATTGAGATGTGCATGAACACTACAAAGCACGAGTCGACAGGTCAAGTCCCACTAGTTGTACACCACAACAGGATGCCTGAAAGATCTTGGGATAAGATTATTCCATGCCCAAGGGACCCGTTATTAGCACATGAGCTGCGTATTCAGAGAACCAGAGAACACATGAGGAGCCAAGCGGACCGAAGATTGAGGAGATACAGAGGGAAGAAATTTCATCGTGAACTACAGGAACAGGAACTAGTACTTGCTCGGAGACCACCGATATCAGATCCTAAGAACAAAGTATTTGCCAAGTTCTGTCCAAAATGTATTGGCCCGTTCCGCATCATTAAGAATTTGGGTAACAATGCTTACAAACTTGAAGAATTGAGCACTGGCGCTAAATCTGTCTTCAATAGCGCTAATCTCGAGCCATATTACAGAAGGGAACCATTTGACGAATAATCAGGACTATGAATGCAGATCATTATTGCAGAATTTTATTGAGAGCCAACACTCAAATATACGTGGCCATGTAGTACCTGGGTAGAGCGAGCTTTGTTTGTAAACAAGGCAGCTGGTCCGGCAGGAGTTGTAATCGTGCGAGAGAGAGGGGAGGTCCGGCGAGACGTGTGAATGACATTGCTGCGTGGAGAGCGCACACTAATTGGGTCAGTGGAATGTACACACAGGCAGACGAGTGAGGTACGTAAGAGATGTTGTCTTTACTACTGTGGATATTGTTTTTAAAATCCAAATCAATCACTTGCTTCGAATTTCAAAACCTTGCTGAGGATAAATGAACCCTTATTAATCTATCGATGAATAAGTATTCATGATTTTATTATTATTATTACTGCTGCCCATGCAGTACATGTTGAAATTGACAAAGGGGGAGCCAAGGTAGTGTGTTGCAATGATTACAACAGAAGCAAGCTTGGTAGTTATTCCTGAAGACGACCGGTTAAGCCGAGTTCAAGGACGAATTTTGTAACAGCGCGCACCTAAATTAGAGTCATTGAGGGAGTGTCATGAGTAAAGTTTCAACCGACCCAGGATTGAATCACCCAATCAGAAGAGACCACGCCAAAAGCCACGCGGCAAGTTGCGTACCCTGGAAAAGCGCGCGAAAACGTGTATCTAAAGAACAACCGATCCGAATTAATTCCGCAATAGTGCACTGAGACGTTTGGATAAAATGTTGAAGATTGTAACTAGTCCCAAGTTTGTGTGATGAAAACTCCAGATTATTTTTTCAAATTCACCCCACTCTACCTCATTCTGTCAGTTTCCAATAAATTGATCGGTGAGAAGCTGTTTCGAGGATAACTTTATTGAGCTCTGGTGAGCAAGGTTCACGTCACTCTGCGTCACGATTTTCAAACGCTAATGAGCGTACTTTACTAACATTTTACTTTGTGCTCAGGTGAGCAAGGTTCACGTATAGCAGTGGAGATCTCTAGGCGAGATAAGGACTGCAAGATAGTCATGTTTAAGACTTGTTTTCAAGCCAGTGGCGATGATTTTGAAGTGTGTAATTTTATGTAAATTTGTGTATATTATTTTTGAGTGATCTTTGTGCGTGTGTGAAGCAAATGCTAAGATAGGGCAAGTCTACGATCAGTAATCACATTAGGACATATTCGTGAGTGAAAGTAGTAGCTCATAGCGATTATAGCTAGGCAATATTATTAACATTGAACATTTCTGTCCAAGAAACTTCGCCAAGATGTCCGACGTTTGGTCATGTGATGGATTGATGTGCATCGCTTCTACAACGACGTCGACGATGGAGAGCTAAATTTCCCGTAGGGAAATGCACCGGGACGGAGGTTAATGTTCTGCAAGCTGAAGCGGTGATGTACAAAAATTGATTTACTCAATATGTAGTTAGATAAGGCGCGGGAACATTGTAAATAGTTCATTCATTCTTTTTCTTGTGTTTAGATTTTTTGTGCTGACACTATCATCTTTAAATGTACGTTGGCGCGTGGCCAAATTTGTTTGTTGTATATTTTTCTTTGGAGTCATATTTAGTGTACACGGCGCGTGTACTTGATTTTATCCATGCAAATGCGAAACTCGTTACATTCGATAAGTGGTGCTTTATTAAAGTTCATTTTGTTATAGGAAAGGGAGGTAATTATTGTAAGATGTTTTATGAACAGGTTATTACTCATGCTAGGGTTGCCGAGCGCAACAAATTAAGATGTAACTGTAGAACACCTTAGTTCTAATTTTTAGCATTTTTTTTTAGTCCTTTTCAGGTTAGTTAGTCACGGACTAGAACGGAAGCGCAAGCCGGTGGAAAAATATTTATGTCTTTTATTTCAGGTTTCTGTCAAACCCATACGTGTGATTCTGTGTTTGTTCATGTGTCAGGTGTGTGTGTATTGATTCTTCGTGATGAGGGGTAGGTGGTGCTACCGCCCTCACATTGTTGTTGTTGTGGTATTCTTTTTTTTGATGGAAAGGCAGAGCGCTCCGTGGAGGCTATTGTACCTTGTACAGTGTTGATTTTCTTGGATTTCCTAGGGGAAATGCTGAGATATTTTATTCTGACTCACACACGTATATTGTGCTTTGGGAGCACGCTTCTTCGAGACTCGATCCCGTGCCATGGGAGGTCGAGGTTATTGACACGTGGGTTGACAGATGTGCAGATTTCCACTTAGCGCCCGTCTAGGTTCGGTGACCCATTGTTAGGCAGTCCTGTTGACCGACTGACCCCTATAAGCTATCACTAGCAAACCTTTTCTTTTGTGATGGTCATTTGGACCGTAATTAATTGGGGAGTTCGCCATGTCTGTTACGAATTATCGCATATCGTATGAATGGAATATTGTTTTAATGATGTAAATGCTGGCTTTGAGCCTAGTGATTTTCTATGACTCACGTCATGTTAGTTTGTCTGTTGTGACACCCGTGTGGTGTAGTTGTATTTACTTGTAAAAATGACAGGCGGTCATATGTGTTTGCTTTTGTTGGTCACGTGTTAATTTACTTGTGTTGATTTTGAAAAGTCCTAATTTTAGGCATTCATGTTTTTGCTACGGCAGTTCTTGATTCCAATTTCAAGCGGAAATTATTTGTTGTTTATTTAGTGTAGGAAGTGTCGGTTTAATTTAAGTAGTGTATAGTTGATTCCCCGCGTCTGTCTAGCTCTAAACAATGCGGATTCGTCCTTTGAAGGTTTACCGGATGATGACGAATCTCGCATTTATTTGTACTCATCGTTAAGCATGTAGAACAGCCACACACATACACAATGTCATTGAAGTCATTTGGGACATTTGGTCCAATTTATAATCTCTCCTGAGATTAAGCCTAGTTATGGCAAGTAATTTATACACTTGGGAGTCATTTGGGAGTTTTATTTTGTTTATTTTTACTTGTAAATAGTTGGTCTGTTATTAAATTCATTTGTTATAACCCTGGTATTCACTTCTTCCTGCATGTTATTTTGTTATGTGTTACCCTGCATGTTAATGAAGCGCTTTAACAACAACTTATGAAATGGACTGTTACACCCCCCGAAACTGAGTCTCATAAGCTTCTTTGCAAGGGTTCAATATATAAACTTTTGAACTGACGGTGGTTTTGGGGTCTGGGGGATGTGAAACGCGAAGATATGTCGAAATTTTCCGGAAGTCGAAACATGGTACCCATTGCAATAGTTAGCTTTCTAATGTAATCTACCTAAAATAGAACTGAAACAGGAACGAAACATAACAAAAACACCAAAAACTTAAAAATCAAAACAATTATGCAAAAAACAAAACAAAATGCAAAACAAAAAAATTGAAACAAAAACACCAAAACACAGAAACAAAACAAAAACACGAAAAACAAAACAACTTATTTTTATTATTATGTATGTAATGCATTATACAGGGTGTTACAACAATGTTCGGCACAAAATGAAGGCCACATTCCTCACACGTAGACGAAGAAATTATGTTATACTAGCTGAAGTACCCGTTCTTCGAACGGCTTTTAGTACTTGCTGGCCTAAATCGTTAATATATATAATCACACATTCCTAATGAAGTTATTTCCATGTTACCAACTACATGTGTAGACTACATGCATTTTCACTCACCAAATTATTAATCAGAGGTAGGAAAGTGAAAATCCTTAGCCTGCTTTCAGTCGACCGACCGGGTCAGGTAATGGAATGAATGAAATCCCCATCTAACAGCGATGATATGAACTGTGCCGGCTGCCCAAGCCTGTCGCACTCCCCTGGGGCAATGATTAAATGAATGACGCATGAAATGAAATGATAGTGGAGATTGTTGCTGGAATGAAATTGTGACAGGGATAACCGGAGTACCCGGAGAAAGGCCTGTTGCCTCCCCTTTGTAGGTGAGAAAGTGCATTTAAATATTGGAAATAAATATCAGCTTCTATGTAGTAAAAGTTAAATAACCTGTCTTAAATATTGAACATCTCTCGTTTAACGTCTTCATACTATATTTAAACATATAAACATTATGCTAAAAATATATCAAACTTGATAGCAATTATTATATGCGCAATAAGTAATACTGTATTGTAGAAACTACGTACCATGTCATGATAAAAAGTAACAGTAACGGAACAAACTTCAATCATCCCAAGTAATGATAACAAAAACAAATTAATCACAGAAAAATTGTCTAAGTTTATGCCGTGTCTTGTTCGAGATTACGCCTAGTAACTCCGAGATGGTTCATCAGCGGGCTCTTGTGGTCTATTTGCGGACTACCAAAGGAGCAGCAAACTGTGCGATACCTCAATTCTTATTTAGAACACCTCTGCTACTTTACTGCGAGTTCTAAAGGTTAAAACAGTCTTTCACCTTCCTATAAAGGCTTCCAAAATGATTGTATATTCAATTTCAGGGCCAAGCAATTAAAACTCAGCAACTTTTCTAGGTTTAGGCCGTCTTTCGTGCGGTTTTTTTTTATTGGCCGCAAAAGTCAAAATACCTACTTTATTGAAATAAATTTGCCCAGTTCTGCAGTAAGATTAATATGAACACTAAATAAACTAATGTGACAGTCGATAGTCTTCGACACATTCGTCTGTGAATTTGGGTTTCTGATCATGGTAAAAAGCGACAAAAAGCAGATAAATATTGGCCAACTGAAATATTCATTTAACGAAAAACAAATCGATAAAAAGGATGAAAGCATACCGTGCAAAGTAGAAAGCCCTATAACATTGTGAAACAGCGTCAAGATCCAAATACTCACGTACAATAATCGGCACAAAGAGTTTAAAATTAGACTCAAAATCACGTCTAGTTTCGGACCCCACAAAATACCTCTAAAAATAAAGCAGTTCATGTAGAGACTAACATAGACTAACATCGCTCGGCGTTGACCGTGTTTTATAAGACATATTTAGGTTTTACTCGCTAACCGTAGGAGATACACGAAAATTGATAAGGACCTTTCGGATAGAAAATTAAATTTTAAAGCTCGTAGTGCCATCAAATGTTTGCTATTTCTTAGCGTTCTCTTTTTACTTGAAATGGAAATATGGAAATAGTCGCCATTTTTAAATACTGCAAAATATCGAAATCAAAAGTAGCCTATATGTAAGCCTGGTAAATCAGCTACGTCCAAGCAAAATTTCATTTAAATCGAACCAGTGGTTCTTGTGTTATTGAGTAACACACAGACAGACACACACCATCTCATTTTTATATATTAGTATGATGGAAATATGAAATTTTGAAACCAAGGGGTGTAGTGACGTCACAAATGTGGGTTTTACTCGCTAACTGTTGGAGATACACGAAAATTGATAAGGACCTTTCGGATATAAAATTAAATTTTAAAGCTCGTAGTGCCATCAAAAGTTTCCTATTTCTTAGCGTTCTCTTTTTATTTGAAATGGAAATATGAAAATAGTCGCCATTTTGAAATAGTGCAAAATATCGTAATCAAAAGTAGCCTATATGTAAGCCTGGTTAATCAAATACGTCCGTGCAAAATTTCATTTAAATCAAACCAGTGGTTCTTGTGTTATTGAGTAACACACACAGAGACAGACAGAAAGACACACCATCTCATTTTTTGCCTACTTTCGATTTTTGCAAAAAATGAAAGTAGACTTATGAGATCTACACAGGGCGAAAAATTGTGTGTCTGTCTGTGTGTGTGTGTGTGTGTGTGTGTGTGTGTGTGAGAGAGAGAGAGAGAGAGAGAGTCTGTGTGTGTACTCTGAATGCCTGTCCCCCCCCCCCTATCAATTCAAACACGGTGAAACCGAATTGAACGAAATTTGGTACATAGGTAGAACTAGCAAAGGGCACCTCAGTGTCATGTTTTATATCGCCGCCATCTTTACCAAAACTGAATGGCGGCCACTCAAACTTTCAAAACGTAAAATCAAATAACGACTAACCAAATCATCCGATCTCTACCAAATTTGGTAACAACATACCTTCATATAGGACGCGTCCTGTGCCCAAACTACAAGGTCATCCGCCGTACCATTTCAGGATGGCGGCCGTGCGAATTATGCAAACATTATAATCCATATCATGGGACCCACCAGTTCCGATTATCGAGCCGAGAATCGTTTTAACTGTTCTAAAGGAAGAGGCTCGTTCGAAATTAAAAGTTTATTTTGTAATACTATAGTGCAGAAGTGATTTAAAAAAACTGAGCCGTCTCAGTACAAGGCAAGATGGCAGCGGATATCTTGTGCCTGACTTATATTTCACTAATTTGAGTATTGCATGCAATATAGCGTACTGATACAAAATAAATAAACTTTGTATGAAATGCTTCATATATAAATAATATACTCCACTGATGAAATCGTTTAGTGTAAATCATTTAATGCTAACACGTTCTATGTAACTCATTTGATATCGGTTAATGTCCGTTCGCACGTTTGGCTCCGTGGTAAAGCCTATCAATCTTATGGCTATGGTTCAAACCCTATCAGAGTTAGGTTTTTTGCTTGAATTTCTTTATATTTATTGTTTAGTAATGACTCAGACGTTTTAAAATTAATCGTTATATTGTGCTTAGTACGATGGAAAATATATAATTAAAACCAAATTCGCCAGCAGATTTGCACGAGACATCTAGGAACAAAAAAGTGAATTATCATGGCGAACTGCACGCCGGCCAACAGATTAACTTACAGATTTTATTGAAAAGTTTATGTTTATGGCCGCTAGAATGCACTCCCCCTGTTAGGGTTATCTTGTTCGATACTTCTCCATTAGATGGCACGCCTGGTCTACATGGGACTCCATTTATTAGTATACCATCGGCATTCTATGCGCATCGAATTTGAAGAATGACAAGATGATACTACGATACATTTTTACTTTTTATTTTAAAGGGTTTGAAACATCCTATTGTGCGTTATTTGAAAATGTTAATTGAAGTAAAGAACAAAACGTTTTCACATAGTATCTGAACTCTAGCCGTTGGTGCTAGTTCAGGATATTAATTAATACTTTTATTGCAGCCAAATAGCAATCGAAAATATCCACATAGTTGGTATACACACGTCTCTGTAGGATCATGGAAATATTTGTTAATTCAATTAGGGTTGTGAAAGCCATGCACAGCCAGACGTGTAAAGACATGCCTCAACTCAAAGTTGGATGTTGCCCGCGTCAGACCGATTATGTAATAATAATAATAATAATAATAATAATGCTATTGGTTTTACGTCCCTTTTAACTACTGTTGCATTTAGAGACGCCGGGGTGCCGGAATTTTGCCCCGAAGGGGATCTTTAACGTGCCAGGAAATCTACTAACACGGCTCCCTCGCATTTGTGCACCCTCAAATGCCAGCTGACTTCTTATCTTTCTTTCTTTCTTTCTTTTTTTCTTCAATGATGGTAGCAGTTGTTTTCGAGGTTGTGGTGTTTGGTAGAGGTAAATAGTTTTTAAGGTCTTCAACCAAGAAATGATTCTATTATACTCTTTGATAAAAACAACGAGTTATAACTATACTCATACATTTAGGAGAAAGTAGGCTATATGTTCTTTACTGAACATCTTGTTATACACTAGTCAAAACAATTAGGGGATCAGGTGAGATATCATACACAAGATACATAGTCTTTTATTCAGAGTTCGGTTACAATTGTAATTTGTGTGTGCTACAGTACGATATTGTGCTGTCTCAACTCTTTACTGGAGGTTTACATGGCGTTTACTTAGAGCGAGGCACCATGGGGCTACCATAATAGTGAAAAAGTCATTCTCGTTGCCCTCTAATATGGTGTGTGATCACCTCGGATGGTCAGGACAGTTACACACCTGCGTGGCATGGACAGTGTGAGGTTATCAATCAGCTCTTGAGGGATATTTGGACATTCTTCCATGAGTGCAATATCCAGCACTGCAACCGTTGTGGGAGGTCCTGGTCTGGCTGCAATGCGTCTGCCAAGTGCATCCCAGACATGCTCAATCGGGTTTAAGACCGGTGAACAAGCTGACCACTCCATTCGTTCAATGCCCTCGTCGTCAAGCATGTTGTCCACCAGTGCAGCTCTGTGGGGACGTGCGTTATCGTCCACCAGAATGAACCTATCGCCTATGGTACCAGCGTAGGGCACATCAAACGGTCGAAGGATCTCGTCTCGATATCTCTGAGCAGTCAAAGCGCCATTCTGAATGGCATAGAGGTCCGTACATCCGCCAATACTGACTCCTGCCCACACCATTCGTCCACCACCATGATATGGTGTTGTTTCCTGCACATAAGCGGGATTGGTCCGAGTTCAACGTTCTCTCCAGATGAGGGAACGACCATTTTCCGGCTGAACACAAAATCTTTACTCATCTGTGAACAGAACCCGGCGCCAATCGTTACGACGCCAATCCTGATGTTCCTCCGTCCAGTTTCTGCGGGCTAAACGGTGGCGTGGTTTTAATGGGACAGACACCATAGGCCTCCGTGCGTAGAGGGCACTTTTCCGAAGGCGATTTCGGACTGTTTGTGTTGATATTGCGCGTCCTGTTGCGCCTGGAGATAGCGTTGCAGCTGAGTTGCATTCAGCCTCCTGTCTCGACGGGCTGTTAATCGGAGATAACGGTAATCTCTTACTGATGTTAGCCGTGGACAACCTTGGCCTGGCCTTCCTTTAATGGTTCCTGTTGTCTGAAATCGCGTCCAGGTCCTGGAAATTACACTTTGGGACTCCCCAATAGCTGCAGCCACCTCCCTCTGTGTCTGTCCCGCTTCCAACCTTCCTATGGCTCTCCATGCCATACCTTCGGGTAAGTCACGTTGTTGCATTGCACTACCTGCTCCTACACCATCTGAACCCAACTGCTTGTGTCATTCGTATGGTAGTGTAAGCACACGTCCACACCAACCCCCTCTGCAGCAAGTTTCAGTTATTACCACTATCTCGGTTGCCGTAATGTTGTTGTCTCCACTCCGTAGAACTGACAGAAAGACGTTGAACCATTTTAGGTCATTCTGCCGATGACAATACGTCAGAACCTAGATATCTCAACTGATCCCCTAATTGTTATGACCAGTGTATATTAGTATGATGGAAATATGAACTTTTGAAACCAAAGGGTGTAGTGACGTCACAAATGTGGGTTTTACTCGCTAACCGTTGGAGATACACGAAAATTGATTAGCACCTTTCGGGTAGAAAATTAAATTTTAAAGCTCGTAGTGCCACCAAAAGTTTGCTATTTCTTAGCGTTCTCTTTTTATTTGAAATGAAAATATGAAAATAGTCGCCATTTTTAAATAGTGCAAAATATCGAAATCAAAAGTAGCCTATATGTAAGCCTGGTAAATCAGCTACGTCCATGCAAAATTTCATTTAAATCGAACCAATGGTGCTTGTGTTATTGAGTAACACACAGACTGACAGAAAGACACACACTATCTCATTTTTATATATTAGTATGATGAACATGGGTCCGGAAACGCTTCGTTTCCATGTTACACCTCATTGTTTCCACCTCATTAATCAAGGGAAACACACAAGAACAGAACGTACCAGCATACCACAAGCAACTCTTTGTCACAGGAGATGTTCAATATGTCCTCCGTGCGCATTGATGCATGCATCAACCCACCGTCGTAGTGAATCTCGGATGCGCTGATGAATCCCTGCAGTATTGCGTATGGTTTCGCAGCCTTCCATAATACGGGCACGGAGACTCTGAACATCATGCACTGGGGTTCGATACACAAGAGCTTTCAAATGTCCCATCAAATAAAAGTCCAGTGGGTTTAGGTCCAGAGAGCGTGGAGGCCAGGCAATTGGTCCACCTCTACCAATCCATCTGTTACCAAATCTGTTATTTAGAAGCAGACGGACATGAACACTAAAATGAGGAGGTGCTCTATCGTGCATGAAGTACTGTGCCCGTTTACACGGATGATGATTAATCAGCACTCGGCTTTTGCTCTTGCGGCTTCGAGGTATGGTACGTTCCCTCCACCGCTGATTAAACATCTGATATGGAATACTCAACGTTCACAAGGATTTGAGGAAAAACACAACATTATAATTTTACAGAATTTAATTCATAAAAGAAAAATATATTCACTCGAAAACATGTAAGAAAAATCAATCACTTGTGTCACTCAAAATATATTAAAAGAAATCAATCACTTGGCATAGTCTCTTCAAGTGCCATTCAAACTAAAAAGTCATCACTTGGCATAGTCTCTTCAAGTGTCATTCAAAACTAAAAATTAATCACTTTGTTAAAATTTATCAAGATCACTATAATGTCATTTCATTATTCTATGAACTTTGTAACCACTTTGTCTTGCTTAAATCTAATTATAATTATTTGTAGTATATTTTACTAAGGCGTCAAGCACGCCTATCATTCAAGTCATATAACTTTCCAAGGCTTTGGATATTTGTATTCATTTCAATCGTTACCCTTCTGGGTTTCTTTAACGTTACATAATTATCATTTATTTATCATTTATTTAGTCCTTTGGACCTTACTAGTAATTCTCCACAAAGCCTTAGATTTTACTCATTTAAAATACTGTACAAGAAACATGCCATGTCTGTGAATCGAACCCTTGTTCCACCAGTTCCACTCTCATGCATCAGGTGATTTTTCTTTGCAGCGTACCATGCACTGTGTTATTTATTTTTGTGGGATCTTTATTCATCTTTAAACAGTATTTTTCACAACCCGTTCTTTCATTCTTTTGAGGAAGGAATCCTTTTATTTACAATAAAAGTGTTTGACAAAACACGTCAAAATTCATGTAAATGCTTCAAACTTATATTCTGGAGAATGGTCTCCATCCCAGCATTGTGATTTTATAAGTTAATTACAGCTTGCATCTTTTAATAAAAACTTTTACATAATGGCCTTTTTATTGTTACTTTATGACAGACCCTTGCTTTACCGCAGAACCCATTAACTTTCTGTCTTACTCACACCTTACGGTAGGTCGGGCGCTCACAGCTGCCTTGCCCCTCTGGTGATGCTTTGCTTGATTTATGGCTTCTAGCCAGCCACCACGCTTACAACTCTGTTTATATCTCTAACCATATGATTTACCAAGACTTTTGTTTCACTTCTAAAACAGCTATTTGTTCCTGCTTTTAATTATTATTTTATCATTATTTATATTTCGTTTTTACAGGATATTTATAACTTATTCCGGAGAGGATGCCTAATAGTCGACTACACCAACTTTAATCACAATTTGTATGACGTCTTCTAAGAATATTATTTATATCAATGCCGTTATCGGTCTTACTTGCAAATTTCATTCGACGATTATTGCCTACAACCTTTATATATAACAATGCCTCATGGTCTCACATGTATATTCACTTACAACGCGTTATTTCGACGATTATGGCCTACAATAATTATAACAATGCTCTAATGGTCTCACATGTATATTTCATTCGACGATTTTGGCCTACGATATTTATTTAACACAGCCTGATCGGACTTACAAGGTAATTATTATTTTCAACGCTTCAATATGGCAATACAGTTTATGGAAATTTCACCTACCCAATACAACACGACGTTTACATACAACAACAATACAGAAAGGGGAATCTCTCACCCACAATATTTCGATGAGACTCTCCATCTCCCGATTAATTATATCCTGATTAACGCACATTTATTAGCTTTTAGCTTCATTTATTGATTATTCGGCCCTGTTGGCAACAACGATTTCTTGCTTGGTTATTCGCAGTTTATTTAATATCTCAAATTAATATTTCATTTATAGCGGTAAGACCTCAGCATTCCCATCATTTAATCTTCATAATTCTGGCTCGCTAGCCTGTGATAATACATTTCCTTTGGGTGTTTTTTATTCACCAATTACTTTTAGAGATTTATAAAATTGATCATTTGACAACAATACGTCAAGATATTTAATTTATTTCGTTCCGTTTATTACTAGAGTTATTATTACAATTTTTATTATCACTTTATTTTAGTGCATAACAACTCGATAATATTTATTTTCATTATTTTTATTTCGAACGTCCAATTATTTTTATTTCAACTTTTTGTTATTTGCCATTTAATTGTAAGATCAAACTATTTTATATTTTTCCTTTTCATTATTTATTTTAACAATTTCATTATGATGCATATTTATTTCATTATCTGCTTTTACTATGGCGAAATTTTAAGCCATTTAAATTATATTTTCGATTCCATCCTCCAAATCATTTATTATTTGTTATTTCATTTCTTGTTTTTTTATTACTTTACCTTACTGATCCCATTCATATAATTATTTTGCGAGGTCATTCTCGCCATTATTTAATTTTATTATTTCATCATTTCAGTTATATAAGTGCATTCAACTACCCGATGAGTTCGATCGTTAATCTCCCCAGTTACGACCGATCCCATCGAGCCAGTACATCGTACATCTGCAATTTTTAATGAAAAATCATGACTCACCAGTGTGCTCCGTCTTCGGATCCATCCTTGGGAAGGATTTCACCCACCTAACGACATAATTAGCACTCTTCCATGGCACTTTCTTTTGTGAGTGGCACCTCACTTAGGTCCAATCGACCTTCACTTACATTTAAACACATCATTAATTTGTAAAATACTGTACTAACACTAAAACACATATATCTTGTAACTTATTTACACTGCACTAATTTTCACCACATTTCAGTGACTCTTGGCACGTTTTATCGGTGATCCACGCCATAATGAGATCCCCGGACCCTGCATTGGACGTGATGCAAACTCGAACGGCTCCTAATTCTTCACTGGATCTAGTCTCTGCCCTGTCCTTTAGATAGTCTATTTTGACTTCTTTTATCGTCCTTTTATTAGCGATTTTCAATTTCTACTTGTCCTACGTTTACGTAGCGGTCTATCGAACCTATGGCCCGCTTACTTCTTGACCGTATTTTGTCCTTATCTGCGACAAGTTCCCTTATTTCTCCTACGAGAATGTCTTTATTGCTACATTCCTATTTGATACACTGTAGCTTTGCTAAAGTTCACTATATTTGTTCTTGGGTCTCGAACCCGTGTCCTTTTACTTGGATTATTGAATTTCGTTCCAATATCGGTCCCTTACTACTGTAGTCTTTCACTTAACTTTCACGGAGACTTGTCTGTGTATTTCGAAACGATAACCTCCAGAGTAATGTCTCTACTGATCTGGACTGCTGTATTCTAGCTTATTACTGTTCTAGAATTTGTCGCGGCGCAATTTTACTTCGTCACGGTTTTCGAGTAGCGTATAATTTATTTGATCCAGCACAAGTGCTTTAGTGATCACTTATAAACAACCGTAGCGGATTTATATTACCACGCACATACAACTTTTTGTTGAAACCGCGGATACTGATGATTGTTAATTCGTCTTAACACGATCCACTTTTGCGGTTGCTAACGAACTGCGTTACTTGCTGTGACTTCTCCATACAGGAGTACGATGAGTCTTTACTATAGAGCGTCCAGGGTTAAGAAAAGACCACAGGTCTTATGGGCTAGCCGCACTCCGCATTTGCCATATCTCCTCGCACATCGCCGCCCGGACACTCGTTGTGAAGTACAGTTACGACATAAAATTATACTTCGCCTAGTGCAGCTGTTTTAGTGACTGAAATAAGTTAGATAATAATACTACTTCTACTGCTACTACTACTACTATTAATAATAATAATAATAATAATAATAATGAAATATGATCAACTCGTAGTGTAGCGGCTATCATTCTTGGCTGCCACTCCGGAGGTCCGAGTTCGATTCCCAACTCAGCCAAGAACTGTAATTATAGTCAAAGCCCTGCGCGGACGCGTATATACGCATCTGTTCTTGCCATGCGGATATAGTTAGCGTGGCTGTGCGGAGAGCGGATAAGCTGCGGATAATGTTTGGAGAAAATTTGCGGATAGTTTTTAAAATACAATCCGAATTTATTTAATATCATTATTAAGATCCGGATGTTTATGACATACCGGTATCATATATTGGCGTTATGTTTTTCTCATGACAAATGTAAAATGATGATTTAAGCTAAGCACATTCAAATTATGTCATTAAGCAGAATTACCACTCCGAACAGGAAAGACTTGCAATTCCGGCTGTGTAACATTGATTGTAAACATAGCACATGATATACATAGCCTAAGGGAACGACGTTTCCTCACATGTCTCAATATGTTGCTTTAGTAATTTATGCTTTATCTAATTGAAAATATTAATGTAATGCCAGTAGGTTCGGATAACAAACATGGGGATGGGAAAAGAGTCATGCGGATGCGGGGCAGATGCGGATAACAACTGTGCGGATGTGGGGCGGAATGAGTGGAGTGAAACAGACATGTTATCTGGGAAATGAAACCTTTATTCAACGGAAATGTACACATCCTGTGCACGTCGTAGCAAATATGTTGGTGTTATGACCAGAAATGCAACACAATGTCGTCAACCAAAGTGGAAAGTCCTTCCATGAATGCACAGAGCGCACAAAAAGAAACAGTTCAATATCTGCTAGACCCTCCATGTACCCGTATAACTGCTTCACCTCTTCGTTGCATACTCCTGACAAGGGCTCGGATTTTTAGGTAAATACATATTTTTGTATGTAAATACATATTTTAAGCATTTTTTCTATAAATACATAAATTCCTGCTTTAACTTATTAGCACATAAAAAGGCATAATTTTTAAAAATCAGCTAGATCTTTCAGTTTATTGAATTTTTGTTCTGTGTTACTTCAACGAGGAAGAACCTGTGAGCTATCTAATCTTCATGTAGAGCGTATGTCAGCTTGCAACTGTGTTATTCTTAACTTGTCGCCCCATGCCACTCACTGTGGAAGCCGGGGATTTCTTTGTCCATAGCCATACTACACCATGTGCTAGACCTCCCCCTCCCCCAGCTACCTCAAACCAGTGTCACTCACATGCAGTTCATTTCTGGCACTGTGAAGTGTAAGGCAGTTCTACGATGCCTAAAGTAAAAACAACTACAAGTTATCGTCTGTTGCAGAATTTAGAGGTAATTTTACTTCTGATGGGGGCGTTCTGTTCTACCAACCATGTGGGAAAGCAATCATGGCTGAACAGCGATCTCCAGTTACACAACACCTCAAGGGCAAGAAACATATTGCCGCAGTTTCGCGCCTTCAGAATAAGTGTTTCGCGATAATCGTCGGTCATTTGGGATGGACAACCTGAAGATGTATCTCGTTGTGTATTGTAATTCTTCAGCAGTCAGTGAGACATAGAATAAATTGCGTTCGTGAGTACTGCATATTGTTTATATTCACATTAATAAACTGAATTGTAATTACATCTTTTTACTTTTTTGTCACATATTTCAGCTATTTTTAATATTTAAAAAATAAATATTTTCCCGATTATTAGCACTTAAAATTCCGAGCCCTACTCATGACAAGTCTGCGAAAGGTTTCTTGTGGAATTTTGTCCCACTCCTCCATAAGGGCCTCTGCAAGTTGTTCCCGAGTCTGAAGTGCTACATGATGGGCCCAAAGTAGTCTGTCCAGCATATCCCATAAATTCTCAATGGGATTGAGGTCAGGACTCAACGCTGGCCAGTCGAATGTTTGAATTGCGAAGTCCTGTAGAGTTTCCATGGTGGCTGCTGCTGAATGAGCTCTCACATTGTCGAGTTTCAGGATAAACTGTGGACCTATTACAACTGTAATGGGCATAACATGACCTAGTAGAATCTCGTTGATGTGCCTCTGATCATTAAGTCGGTCTCTGATTTTCTGAAGTTCCGATCGGCCATCAATTGTGATGCCACCTCTACACCATGACTGAGCCGTGGCCAAAGCTGTCTCTTTCCTGGACTGCTGCTTCATAATAACGTTTACCACTACGACGATAGACACGTATACGTCCTTCGCACCGTCCGTAAACAATACATCGCGCCAGTGACGCAGCTTCCAGTCCCTATGGTCCTCAGCAAATCGAAGTCGCTCTCTCTTGTGCCGAGCAGTTAATCGTGGGACGTGATGAGGTCGTCTTGGTCTTAATGATAGAGCGTAATGATAGGACCTTCCGGAAGTACTTTTGTACACAGCGGCGCCCTTCCAGCAGGAGTTTGGACCCTTATGGCAAATGTTTGTACTGACCTTCCAGCAGTACTTTGGGTAATCGAAGCGTAATAATAGTGAAGATCTGGTACTGGGTAAACAAGAAAAGTCTGTAAATATTCCAAAACAGTGTAATATGACTCATATTGACTAATACAATAACTGTCTCGTAATCATTTATTGACTGTAAAATGTATTAACGTATGAAGTATAATCGTGTATTCTTACAGTACAGAGACTATATTAATGTATGAGAAGTATAAAAAAGGTTGTAAAAATTTTAAGATATGAAATAGTCTATATAAAAATGTATCAAAAATGGGATTTATTTCCCTACAACTTTAGCCATTTCAAAGAAGTAATATCTACAATATCTAAAATTAACATCTAAAATAAATAAATAAATAAATAAATAAATAAATAAATGAAAAAATGTTCGATTTCTTGCTTTTCGACTGCAGTCATTTCAGTCCACATCTACGTAAGTACCATGACATTTAGTGGTATCATAATTATAGCAAATAACGAGCGACTCCATGCATTTCCGCTGTTTGGAGCATCGAAATAGGTAGCAAAAACATTAACACGGTCACCCTTACGTATAATCGCCGCCATTACTGAACGGTCAGAGCTACCAACTTCAGACTTGCATGCGCTGATTTCTTACATTTCCCTCTTTATAATGGAAAAAAGAACGGTCTTCCCACAGGACGCTTCGTCCTCATATAAGCAATTGAATTACGTACTCAAATGAGGTCGTAACGTCCTGCCGGCAGTGCCTTGTACGTTCTATCATTAAACCTGTCTATTAGAGTCTGTTGCGCATTGTTTGGTCACTGACACTGCTAACATTTGCTGCTCTTAGATCATTTTATAGGTCCCGGACGGTCGCCGAACACCGTCGGAGAGGACTTATATTCACCACATATCGGTCGTCTCGGGCCGATGTTTTTCATTTTTGATGTGTAACATCTTTCCGCTCGGTTGCTGGATAGTTTTGTGGGAGTGATTTTGAAAATTGGGGACGGAAGTGGATCGGAACGATCGAGCTGGCAGTGGTGGATCGAACGGAAGTATGCACTGCCCGCTCGAACGGAAGTGTACTAGCTGGCAGAGGTGGAAAACGGAAGTATGCACTGCCCGCTCGATCGATCAATCCAGCGGGCAGTGGTAAGACCCAACTGGCAGTGGTACGAGAAACAATGAGCGCGCGGTATCGGAAATTGATACCATGACGTCCTCTCGGCCATGTGGAATGTATATGACATACTGAACTGAAAACGCTCATGCGAACTCTGGTGTCAAGTGATTGAAACAAATGACATGGTACCTGTTCGAAGTCTTCGTATCAGTATTTATACGGTAAAATGCCTTAATATCAAACATTGTAAGTAGTCGGCATTGCCGGTATTATGTTTCTGCACAATGGCTATTCAAAAATTAACCCACATAACGGTAATGCAGTCTTCAATATAATACAATCGTTGTGGTTA